>OY992532.1:171818187-173121756 GCA_963921185.1 Dasysyrphus tricinctus | reverse complement strand
GCGAAGCTTTGAAAGAGCAACGATACTACTGGAAGGCGATTTCCGTCAAATTTACCGGTCATCCCAAGATCAACTCCGCCCGCAGATGTACCTACGCAATGTTTGCCTGAAATTATGGTTTATGAATTATGGTTTTCCTGCAGAAATCAGAAATAAAACTCAGCATTTAAGATGGTTCTTCAATAACTCTTATTTGTTGTCATTTTCAATTAAAGTCACTCAATAACCTTTATTTAAAAAAAAAAAAACATTCCTTCGGTAAATGTCTGATTGTGGGAGAAACCTTAATTTTTCTAATAAAAGAAGGCTGATGGCATCGACTCATTGTCTCAGCATCATCTCACTAAAGTCTTGCCATTGGTTATCCAAACGTGATTTTTCTTGTTGTGGTCATTTTTTTTTGTCTCGCTGAGGTTTCAAAGTGCCTATTAACTCGAATATCTGTATCGTGGTTTTATGGCTATAGTCTCGCTTTGGTCTCGCCATGACACTTAGAATTGGTTTTTGGCATTTAGAATGTTATGCCATCATCTCGCTTTGAAATAGATATAGAGGTTGACAGTATGTTCAGATCTTTTGGATATTTTCTTGTGATGCATAAAGAAGCTGCAGTAGATGACGAAAATGCGAGTTGAGTTGCGTTGGCAATTATTGGAAATGGTTCTGGTAGAAGTTGCTACTGGCATTATTTCGTTCCTGCCGATTTTTATGAATTCACATCATCGAAGGAAGAATTGTTTAGCCATAGTATTCCCGAACATCGGTCGCAACTATTTGAACAACATTTGGTTGAGTGAATGCACGATATTAGATGATTTGAGTTTCATTATTCACAATCAAATTAAAGCTTTTCGTAAAATCAGTTGATCGCGTTACAAAAATTGAATTTTCGAATTCGTTGAATAGGTATGCCCGGACTATCACTGCACATTTTGCAACTCAAAGTCGTATCTGTCGTGGAAACTATTGAATGGAACTAGTGTGACGGTGAAGATTCTCATCTCAACGTCCTCAAAGGCACCAAAATTAAAGGCAAGTTCAAACGCAACTAAGTTCTCTTTCCAAGAATTCCGATGATACCGACCGACTTTCTGTTCGTGTATAAGCGTTTGCCTCGAATTCGCAATGATAATCAACAAATTGCAAGGCCAATTGCTGGAAGGGTGTTGCCTTAATCGCGAATTTTATTGCTTCGTACGGAAAATTGTGAATGACGTGTTGGGCCTTCGAAAACCGTCCGCATTGTTTGTTCATACACCGGACAGTAAAACAAACAACGTAAGTTATCACAAGGCTATAAATATCTGAGCTGTTTGAGAGAAACATGGCAACTCCATTTTTAAATTTGCGTCTTTACGTCCACTTCGAGCTAGAGTCTAAACAGGTGATTTCCTTAAAATTTTAAATATAATTTGACAAAGAACATGTTAATAGCTATTCCAAATTTGAAAAAAAAAATCGGTGAACTCGTTTCGCTTCTAGCTCGATGTGAAGTGGACTTAAAGACGCAAATTTTAAAAAGGAGTTCTCATGTTTCTCCCAAACACCACAGATATAATTTACTACAAAACTTATGATCATAATTTTTATAAAACAGTTAAAAAAATCTTACATTTCTATTAAATACTAACACTTGCGTTTTACAGCAGTTAATCAGAAAATAAAATACCACTTACATCGTCCACAAAATGTTCCCAAAGTCACTTTTAAATCTAAAAATCAGTCTATCCGCCACAACATTTGAAGGAGAACTTTGTAAACTCGTATGCAATTAGAGAAAGTAGTACAACTCACATACTCAACCTTATTTTGAGTTATAACTATAAATTGATACTTGATAAATGTTAATATTTTGAATTTTAAAGCTCATTTTATTAAAACAACTGCTCATTTCTTCAAAAGGTCATTTTCTTGTAATTCACAAAAATTTGCTTCTTTCTCAATGATCAAATCTTATATCAATAATTGGGTTGTTAACAATCGAATTTCAATATTTATCAACTATCAATTATCGAGTTGTAACTCACAATAAGGGTGACATATTAGAAGTATTATTTTAAGCAAATTTCTTTCGATAATCGTATAAAAGTCGAAAGTGACCCACCGTCGAAGATGCCCCACTATAAATTTTATTTTATGGGTTAGATGGGAATCACCTTGTATCTATATCTATATCTATAGAGCTAGTCAAACCGCTTCTTATCTACCTATATAGAACCCCAATAACATTTCAAATGAGTCAATGATCTTAGACAACTAAACCTCCAGAGCTAAAGTTGTAAAAAAAAAACTTGTATATCTTTAAAATATTTCAATGAGGTACTCAATTTTGACAAGAAACACTTGTCAAACTTATTAACTGATTCTGGATGAATAATTTCATAAGTCGAAGAACAACAAAGTGTGTTTCAATTTTGTTTTAATACATTAGGTAGGTAAAAGGTACGTGAGCCAAGTCTAAATTCTCACAGAACACACAAAAAAGAACATTTCCATATCATATAATAACTCATTCATTCATAACAATAATAATAATAAACCTCACCCGAATGACAACTCAACCGATTTTTTTCAAAAGCTGATAATTTCTCGTCACACCTCATAATCCGTGCTCACTTCCTATTTCCTCTTCGCACAACATCAATCAATTCATCGTTAACCCTAATGCTTTCTATACTTAGCTAAATATATTCTTTCTCAACATAAATCAAATTAAATTTTCTTATCGAATCAAATTTAATGGTTTTCTCATTTAGTTCAACTGACATTTTAACAAAGATAGCTTTTCTTCATCCAAGGACCCGCCCTACTTTATATAATCAAAAAATGAAATAAAATTCAAACCTTGTAGTTAAGTTAACAAATGAAATTCACTCTATTAATTGCTTAATAAAAATTACCACGCGATAACATTAAAATAAAAACAACAACACGCATATCAGGGTGGTTGTTAAAAAACATTGTTAATTAAAATTAACACCAACAGTGCTCAGATGATTAACGAGAGTATAAACAAATCAGATTCATCATCAACAATCTTTCTTTTTTGTTTTGTTTACCTACCCACCTTAAATGGATAATATGATGGCAAAATGAAGATACGAATCTTAATGTAAACAATCTTTCCGGTTTGCTTGGATTGGAATATTGTATGGCCGCATGCAATTTTTACCAGGGCCAATATGTATCGACACAGTGCTGTGTATACAAAATTGTCAAACCTCTTTTCCACTGAGAACGAAAGAAGAAAAGAGCCTCACACCTTTCATAAAACTATAATATTATTATGCCTCCTGTAAAAAAATGTTTGCCGTGGCCTAGGCCCATTGAGTCATTAGTAATTTATTAAATTCTCTAAATGCTTCATATTACGAAACACTCATCAATTTGTGATTTATCTAACAGGAATGAAGATTATAACTTTCAAATGCAGGAACGTGTTTCCTCAAAAATACAGAAAACGCGGCGTCACGTCGGCG
This sequence comes from Dasysyrphus tricinctus, assembly GCA_963921185.1. Lineage (NCBI taxonomy): Eukaryota > Metazoa > Arthropoda > Insecta > Diptera > Syrphidae > Dasysyrphus > Dasysyrphus tricinctus. Next base: position 173,118,277 of record OY992532.1, on the reverse strand, counting down.
TCTCGGATTCTAGTTCAAGGCATAAGAACTTTCGGAACAGTATAAGCTGGATCCCGGGAAAACTGATTCAGCTGGTGTCTAATGACATTGGATAATACGCGATGCAATGTGCAGCTAGGGAAATCTACTGCAAACTATTACAAACATTTACTTTACAGGGTTTTGGCAAGGAGATGCGCTATCTTTATATTTCCTCAATCTCGCAAATAGGGCGCATAGCAGGCATTAACACTAAAGGCACTATTTTCAATTTCCTTTTCAAAGGAAAGCCGATGGTTTAGGTATGGACATCTTTTGCCGCTCCCAACAAGTCGTTATAGAATATTTCTCGGCAATTGGAGAATATGCTAAACTTGTTGGTCTAGAAACGAATGAAGACAAGACCAAAAATATGCTATCAAAGCATTGAAAGATCTGTCAATCGTCTAGGACAAAATATCACTTTTGATAGCAGCAACTTCGAGGTAGTTAAGGAGTTCGTCTACCTCGGAGTAAACATTAATCCCAAAACCTCATTTTAGTGGAGATTCGACAAAGAATTACCCATACAAACCGGTGCTTCGTCGGTTTGGAGCAGCCAATAGGTTTAGAACTCCTCACACAAAGTGCACCTCTATAAAACCATTTACAATACCGGTCCTGCATAAGGCGCCACGTCTAGGATGATATGTAGAAAAGGAGAGCTGATACAGGATTTTTTCGAAAGAAGAATTCTTTGACGGATATTAAGTCCTGTGTGCGATGAGGGCGAATGGAGAAGAAGATACAACCTAAACTCTATAAGCTGTATCAAGATATGGATGGTGTCTAGAAAATCAAAACAAGTCGATCAAAATTGAGTGAATGGACAATAATGCTCCAGCAAAAAGAGTCTTTGAATCCCAGCTCCAGCCTCAAGAATACGAGGAAGACCGAACCTAAGCTATAGAAACGAAAACCGGAAGGTCTTCCCTGTCTGTATATAACAACCCTCGAACTGAATTTCTATCATACAACAGCAAAAGGATACCAAAAAGAATATAACAGAACACATCATCAACCGGAGATCCTTCTGGTTAGAAAAATTGATGGATTTAGCTGACTCCTGAAACAACACTTTGGAGCTATCCCTGCAAGCTGTACCTAACTGGAAATGTCAACTAAATATATGGACTTTCACATAAAAACAAGATTAAAGATAGTGGGTCAGCAACTTTGAATCTGCGAGATTATCAATATACAGGTGTTAATCAAGTCAGCTGATAGAATATATAGCAGAAAACAATTGTTATCATTTATCATAACAATAACAACATCGAATCAATGAAACTTTTGTTTCAAGCAAGAGGAAAACTGCAGAATTTGAACTTAATTCCACATAGAGATTGACTTGCCGATATAAGGTTTGTTTTGCAGTATGGAGGAGGGAGAAGATATTAGGCACTTGTAATGCATTGGTGTTATTTTGAAAAAGATACAACCAAAGAATATAAAGTAGTATCTGGATCTTAAAATAAAATCCGATTCCGAAAGCTCTTTTCGAAATAATAATGAAAAGAACGAGACAAAAAATAGTTAAGAGAAAAGCTCTTTCTCATACAATCTTGGCAAACACCACGCATACCATAATATTCACTATTATAAGGATAGTAAAAAGAAGTATACTTTTGACGTGTTCCAATGTTGGAACCCGCCAAATTTGTATGAGATGCGACTTCTTGGTAACTTTATATTCTTTGATACAACGTTCGGTATAGAAAACGGATATTTTGAGTGATGTGCAAATGTACAATATGCTAAACGGAATAAAATGGATTAATCTATACGTTTTATAAATCAAGCTTAAATAAAATAAAATAAATTGGGTGGCGCAACAGCTCGTGGAGAACCAGGGCCTAGTGACTTACAACTCTCAACCATTCCTGTGTGCGTGTTGTTGGCAGGAATGGAGGGGACCTACAATTTTTCGCTGAGTCCGAACGGACTGAGAAGCACCTATTCATGACAGGTATACCCTTGGAGGATTTGTCAGTTCCTCGCAAGAGGCAGCACCACGCATAAAACATTTATGTTTTTAGGTGGCACGGCTGGGAATCAAACCCACACCTTCGGCATGACAGTCCAACGCACTAACCATTATGCCACGAGGTACTACTAAATCAAGCTTAGATTGTATTGAAGATAAGTCTTTTTCTTTTATAATTCAATACCTAACCCACATAAATAAGTTATTGTAAATTGCTTACTAGATACAGAAAAAAAAAAAAAATTCAATCTTACAGATGGGTTTTTGCCATTGCCTTATAGCCTTTTCATATCGAACCCAAAACGCGGTTTTCTCGAAAATATTGGAGGTTTTGGAGAAAATCGAAAATACAAGTTTTCCTATACATTTTTTGTAACTTCAGTATTTCGTAAGACACAATTTTTTTATAAAACCAGTCGAAAACTTCTTAAAATTTAGAGATGAACAAAACAAACATATCTTTTACTTAAATCAGCGCCTATTGAAGTGTCAAAAGAGAAACTGATGGGATGCTTTCAAAAGAAATTGAAAACAGCTGACGAATTTCTGTCATAATATCAAATATAAAATTCGAATCTCAACATTATTTAATTTATTTAGAATTCATAAATATTTATTTATGGTAAGTCAAATTGTTCAAATGGTTCCTATTTATATAAATAATCACTCTTTTTATTTTCAGAAAATGGAAGAAAATATAAAAATATAAAGGAAATTGTGCGTGGTTGGTGTGAACAAAAATTGGAATGTCAAACGAAAACGTGTTATGTTCGGTGTGAAGAATTTTCGAGTTTTTTAAAAGTTTTCGCCGAAAACCGGTTTTGGGGTTTGGTATGAAAAGCCAATTACTTCATTATGTAAGTTTTTAAATTTGTCAACTAATAAAAGGATGAAACAATATAAATTTTGAATTTGAATTAATACTATCTTATGTTTAACTGACTACTGGAAGATGTGTTAAAATTTTTTCTGTAATTACGATGACGAATTTTCATATCGATTTCTTAAAAATACCTACTAAATTTTTCAAAGTATTTACAAGTTAAAATAACACATGATCCAAAAAATGCGTATAATAAAACATTTTTTTCACATCACTGTACATCAACGTCACTTTTGTTAGTCAGACAAAATTAAATTTAAGAAAAAAAAACTTAGAGTTGACAAACAAAATATAACCTGTTTCTTTTGAGTTTAATACTTTTTTTTGTTGGTCTCAAGTTTTATTCAACAATTTTTGGGGAAGAAATTTAAGAGTTTGTGAACCTTTGTGGTTTCTTAGAAATTGATGCCTTTTTTTGTTGTTGGTTTTATTTTGTATATCAAGTTTGAGTATGGTGAACAATGTTCTTTCCGGAATTTAGTTATATATTTTTAGAATTCTCATCAGCATAATTTAGTGACGATATTGTATGCGCAATGAATATGCTTGAGAAAAATGTATTGCAACTAAACCGGATAATGCACCCCTTTTCGTTTACAGGGGAGCATAATTGAAAATGCATATTTAAACAATTTCAAAATTTTATTTTCATAGGTTAAATGTTTGTTTAAGTTTTCTGAATCAGTGAATACCTGAACGAAAGACGTTGCAATAAAATGAATTTAAAATTTAATTTGACTCCGCATACATAGCTGAGTTATGAGCCCCAAATTTGTTTATTAAAGTCTCAAGAAATAACTAACACAGAAATTAAAACACGAGCAAAAAATGATTAGATCACTTAAATTGAACCAAATTAGTTGAAAACTATTAGCGAATAACACAGATTGCTCTATTTTGTTATAATTTTTTGATTTATCACTCATGGGTTAAAAGTGGATTAAGTTTAGTTTAAGTTTAAGTTTATTTCGTATAAAAGCTAACACTGTAAGATAAATCTTAAAAGTTAGTGATAGTTTATGATTAGTTTTTATCTATGTATATTGAAAGCCTTAAGCAAGTAGACTTATAACTGAAAAACTCGGGAATTTGGCTTTTAATATTCAGGCAGTAAAATATGTAAAGCTGATTTAACTCGTTTTACACTTTGAAAGTAAGTGTCATCAAAACAGTAATTTCATTAAATGTTTTCCAAAAACTTATAGCGATATGAATTAACTTATCATGTGTAGCTCAAAAAGGCTTATGTATTCCTAAGAACTATTAAACATTAAAACTTAACAAGGTTTCAATATCTAAAATCAAATTTTTTTAAAAACTTTCCTTTTGTTCTAAGCGGACGAAGTCGTTAAACTACTCTACATTCAATTTGTACTTTGAAGTTCCCAACCACACTTGCGTCGTAGTCGTGTTAATATTATTTGGAACATTCACTAGTCATCAAATAAGAAAATTATCACATCCGTTTCCGAATCAAAGACATAATTTCTTTTCGCTTGAAATCTATTTTTAATTTAATTCATCCAACCTTTCACTCTGCTTGAGTTAAAAAAATCTATCATGTAGAACTATAAGAAAAAGTTTGTGAGAAAGAAGACATACATACCTTATACGAAACAGGTACTACTTTACTTTTAATAGAACATTTTGACATTTTGATTGACATGTGTGTTTCGATTTGGTATGTTACACTTGTTGTCTTTTTTTTGTCAGTTGAAAATTCAAAAAGATAGGTATGTTGTATCTATGTAAAGTACATAATATTGTAGGTACCTATACATATATATGAGGGGTCCATAAATTTCTTAATGTTTTTTTTTTTTTTAGACTTCCAATGTTTTTCTAAACCTAATACAAAGCCAAGTAGAAGACTGACTTAGCACTATTTGATTGGACTTCTTGAATTACACTAGTTTACAAAATTTTGGGTCATGGTAGGGTCCTTAGAAAAAATATATTTTCTAGACTAATTTCGGGTCACTGAACACGAAAATCAAAATTATTTTTTTTTCCAAAGAAGCGTTTTCGAGATATGCGAAAAAATCATTTCTCAGCTTTTTTTCAGATATTCCCATAAATCTCGCTAACGGCTTAGCTTATTTACATAAAATGTGTATTTTCGGAATGATGTGATCTGTCTCCTTCCGACGATGTACTGCTTGTATAAGTCGGACTGAAATCTTATAAGTTACAGGCATTCAAAGTTTCAAAAACGAGTATTTTTGAAAAATTTCTAGTTTTTGGTTGCTCCATATGGATAGAAAAAAAAATATTTAAAATTATTTTAAAGACTCAAGTGAAAAAAAAATCTTTTTAACAAAAATTTGAGCCAAAGTTTTTCAAAATCGGACGATAAATGTAGAAGTTATTAAATAATTAGTGAAAGAAGGCAAATTAATTTTTTTCAATAAAAGTCATATAAATGTACATTAGGGTGTCTGCTTTTTCCCAAAATCATTTTTTTTAATCAGAAACCCCTAAAATCAAAATTGTATGCCCTAAAATAAAGTTTTTGACCAAAAAATGTTTGTCTAAGGTGGTAAATCGATGCCTCTTAGAACATTCTCTTTTCCATACAAAGGAGAATTGGACACACCAAACTCCAAGGCCAATAGTGACATGATATATATCGTTAGAAAGATATTTTTATCAACTACAATAGTTACTAAGAGAATTCATTTCAAATCTCTATGTGAAAAAAGTTATTCGCTGGTCAAAATTGTGTTTCAGCGCATTTTGGTGTGAAAAAACTATCCTTAACTAGCGAATAACTTTTTTCACATAGAGATTTGAAATGAACTCTCTTATGCTATGTTTCCACCAAAGGATTATCTCAGCTCAGATTTAATGAATCTATTTGGTGTTTCCACCGCACAAAAAGATTTAAAAAAGATTTACTTTGACATCCCCTTTTAAAATGAAAATGGTGTTTCATTTTTTCTCATAAAGAGGAAGTGAGATAGAATGTTTCCTCTGTGAAGAACTGAATTCAGCCATAAATGAATCTTTCAGCGCCATACAGGAATAGCTTAGTTCGATTTGTAAAAGTATTTGTCCTAGGAAGATTTAACAAGATTAATTTCTAATCTTCAAGATTAACGAAATAAATTTGTATGGTAAATCTTCAAGATTTAAAGGAGATTTGCGGTAAATTTTATTAAATCTCGGATTAGCGTTAGGTGGAAATGTAGCATTAGTAACTATTGTAGTTCATAAAAATATTTTTTCAACGATATATATAACGTCATTATTGGTCTTGGAGTTTGGTGTGTCCAATTCTCCTTTATATGGAAAAGAGAATGTCCTAAGGGGCACCGATTTATCACCTTAGACAAACATTTTTTGGTCAAAAACTTTATTTTAGGGCATACAATTTTGATTTTAGGGGTTTCTGATTTTAAAAAATGATTTTGGGAAATAACAGACACCCTAATGTACATTTATATGACTTTAATTGAAAAAAATTAATTTGCCTTCTTTCACTAATTATTTAATAACTTTTACATTTATCGTCCGATTTTGAAAAACTTTGGTTCAAATTTTTGTTAAAAAGATTGTTTTTCACTTGAGTCCTTCAAATAATTTTAAATATTTTTTTTTTCTATCCATATGGAGCAACCAAAAACTAGAAATTTTTCAAAAATACTCGTTTTTGAAACTTTGAATGCCTATAACTTTAAAGATTTCAGTCCGACTTATACAAGCAGTACATCGTCGGAAGGAGACAGATCACATCATTCCGAAAATATACATTTTATGTAAATTAGCCAAGCCGTTAGCGAGATTTATGGGAATATCTGGAAAAAAAGCTGAGAAATGATTTTTTCGCATATCTCGAAAACGCTTCTTTGGAAAAAAAAATAATTTTGATTTTCGTGTTCAGTGACCCGAAATTAGTCTAGAAAATATATTTTTTCTAAGGACCCTACCATGACCCAAAATTTTGTAAACTAGTGTTATTGATTCCAAAAAGCTTGGCTTGTATAGTTTTTTAGGAGTTTTCAAAAAGAAATTTTCGTTGCTTACAAAGTATTTTGAGAATATATATAAAAAGAGTATCAGAAACTAATTCCCAAAATTTTAAGATTCGTGCCAATCGATGCAGAGTTTCACGATTTAAGGCATTTTCAAAACTACATTATATATGTTTTTGTTGTAGTTCCTAAATAATTTTTTTTTCTTCTCACCTTCTTTCACTTCATTTTCTTTTTCAATCTAATAAATTAATTAAATCAATTGCATTGTACTACATGGCACATCCCTCCGAAGCAATATCGACGTACATAAGTGTCATTTTTTTCGGAAACTGAGTTTTAAGGGTGTTAAAATTGAGGAGTTAGGTACAAACGAATTTTGCTTTTTTCACTAACAGAATTTTTCAAAAAGGATTTTTCATAAACTTCAATTTTCATAGTTTGCATCAATATAAACTAGGATATATTTTGATTAAGGATACAAAAATTTAAGTAATTATAATTATTACAATATATATTACAATAAATATTACAAAGAGCATTTTTTTAAATATTATACTTTTCGGGTTTCTAATAATTCATTTGCGTTGGAAGCTATTTTGAAATTTTTGCAGATTTAATAAATGCTCATTTTTAACAACAATATACTGTTATTTTTAATTTTAACAGGGTAGATATTGATTAAGAACATTTTAAATAATTTGTTTGTATACTCCTATGGTACTAAATATATAGGTACCTACATGTGTGCCAAGTTGAAAGATTTTCCTTCCTTTTTAACACGTTTACGCAAATTTTAAGTGAACGACTCAGAAAACACTATTGTATTTAGTATGGAAAGTATCAAGTGCTTGCCGGCACATGTTAACGTTTACCAATTTCAATAAAGTTTAACAAGGAATTTTTTTTAACTACCGAGATAACTTTAAAGGGGAAGGGGAACGAAAGAAAATCAAAACTTTCAAAAATATGCGCCACCCTAATATGTACATATGTATATGCTTATGTATAAGAAACGTGGGCGTGGCAGTGGGTTGGAAGAATTTAACTGCCAGGCCTCAGATAAATGAGAACTAAGTTTTAAAATTAACCAAATTTTGTCTAGGGACGTCGAATAAAAATAAAGATAAAAATAAAACATTAAGAACGAGAGTGTGGCTTTTTAAACTTTCAGATTTCGCTAATTAAACATAAAATGCACGACTGGGTCGCAAGTCGAATTTTAAAAATTTTTATGGAGAAAACTGTTTAAAAGGATGGAATTCATTCTTTAAATTACTAAAACAACTCTTTTAATGACTTTTGCTAAAAAAGGAATTATTTAACAAATTTATGGGAAAAAAATTAAAATCGTTGGAATAGTTTAAAAAAAAAATAGTTTTTTTGTATATAAAATTTTCAAAACACTTTTAAAGAAACATTTTATGACCCTGAACTTTGCAGACAATTTGAATATCATATTTTGGACTGTCACCAGTGGCGTGGAAATGGTTCGATTTTAAAATAAAAAAAAATTAAAAACAAAATTGCGTATCAAGATTTTGTCGTTAAAAATCGACTGCCATTACATTTTATAAATTCGATAAATTTCAAGGGCACTAGTGACGGCCCAAAAATGTTCATTTTTTTTTTTGACACTTCTTATTTTTTATCATAAATTTTGTATTACGGAAAATAAAAATATTAAAAACGGCGTATCGAGATTTTTTCGTAACAAATCGATTGCGCTGGTGACAGACCAAAAATTTTCAAAGTTATTATTTTTTTGGCACTTCCTTATGTAAAATCATAGATCTTTTATTACGATAGTAAAAAAAATAAAAATGGCGAAGGTATCGAGATTTTCTCTGAAAATCGAATGCCATTATATTTATAAAAATCAAACTATTTTAACGCCGCTGGTGACAGTAAAAAACGGATATTCAAATTGTCTGCTAAGTTCAGGATCATTAAATGTTGGTATTTAAATTTAAAGTTTTAGTGAATACGCAATTGAATTTCTTTTTTTCATTTCACAAAATTTTGAAAGGAATATTATTAATAATTATTAGAAATTTTTGTACACAAACATTTATAGGTATAAGATCACTCAATATTGAAAAAATAATCAAAATCTAGAATAGGTAGGTAGCGTTCTATGGCAGGTACTGGTAAGAGAAAGTGTACCTAAATTTTTTAAATATTTCTCATAAATGTAGAACTGTCAAAGATGTTATCAAAATCTCAGGAGTCGTTTTCCAGAAAAAGAAATTTTATAACATTCGTATTGAAGATACCGATATTTTAGCACGAAAGTAAAATATTTCCTCAAAATTTTTAAACAATTTAAGAACCGAATCTCAAAAACATCGACTGTAACGGTTTTCGAATTATTTGGTTAAAAAAAATGAAATCTATTCCTTAAATCCATAAAATGCATTTCTGAAAATGTGTGTGCTGCTTAAAGTTGTTGAAAGTTTCTTTTCGAAGAATCTAAAATAAAAAAAATTGTTCTTTGGAAGGTACCACAAGTAACGATGTTTTAAAAAATGGTTTCCCACCTTAAGGTAGCCATAACTTACCTAGTTCTTTACTGATTTTCTGAAAGAAAAGCCGAAGAGCCATTTTTGATAAAGATAAGATTCTGTTACACTACTAAGAAAATTGTATGCAGGTGCGGTTATTTTTGGTTCTAAGAAAAGGGGATCACCAAAACCCACTACGTACTAAGTTTGGAGAAAATCGATCCAGGCGTTAAGGCTGTAGGCCAAAAGACCGATAGAAAGACAGAATTGTGAGACACAATTTTTTGGTGCTCCCTATCATCGTAATGACAAGTCTGCTAAAATCCCGAGTTCAATTTTGTAAAAATGTTAAAACATTAGTGAAACTAGTCCAGTAGTTCCAATCGTTTTTTTTTTTTTTTTAAATTGGTATACTTAGAGGGTTTTAACACTTTTTAGAATGTTGGATTGCAATGATCTACCTTTCAGTTGTTAAAAAAACCGTTAAGGAAAATTTAATGTTTGCTCTAAAACAGCTCGTACAGTTTTGATATAAATTGTTTGTGTTTTAACAGTAGTAGTCTACTAATAAATTATATAACAAATTTTAAATTAATTGATAACAGTAGGTGTCCGGGCATGTTTTTCTTTGGGGTAATTAGCCTAACTGTCAATAACATCAAATTTACATAGTGAAATTGATTTGTTTTTGTGCCTTTGGATAAGCGACTGCTTACTAACATATTTGTATGCCTAGGGTTCACCTAGTTTCGTAAATATTAAGAAATGTTTTTTGCATCCGTAAGTTATTTTTTTATTTTCTATTGTTCTCCGCCAACCAAATAGGTTCGGTTTTTGAGTCTGGTTTCAAAAATCTTTTGGAATTCATAGTAAACCCGTAATTCTGAATCTGTCTTTTAAAGCTTTTCTGTTATTTACACTTCCTGTTATGAATAAAATCCCGTTAATTGCTAAATGGTCGTTTGGGGCAAGTAGACAAATTTGTTGGGAGGTTAGCTGACTCATTATTTTGTACGGGGTTTTCAAAAGATTTAATTTAATTTATCAATAAGTTTTCTAAATTATATGTAGTTTTAATTAAAGTAATCATAAATCGCCCGTTTTTTTACAACAAGAAGGGGTTATTATTTATTTCCTTTTCATTTATTCGTATTTATCAAACAAATTATGTTTCTATAGTTTGGCTTATAAAAAAATATTTTTTGTTGTTACAAAAATGTGACTACAAATATGTATAGTGTTATATTTTACGAGTATTAATATCTTAAATCAGTGTCTAAGATAATAAGTTTGATAAAAACCAGTTTTATATGCGAAACGCTTTGAAATACATGCATAGTCAACTTTTTACACAACAAATTTTCATATCCATGTTCTTGAGTACCTTGTAGTACCTCGTGGCATGATGGTTAGTGCGTAGGACTGCATGCCGAAGTTGTGGGTTCGATTCCCAGCAGTGCCACCTAAAAACAAAAATGTTTTATCCGAGGTACTGCCTCTTGCGAGGAACTGACAAATCCTCCAAGAGTATACTTGTCATGAAAAAGTGCTTCTCATTTGGCCGTTCAAGATGGCGCCCAACAAAAATAGGCTAGGATTCCAAAAAGTTAAATCAAGACAAGACTCCTTTTGACCCCCTTAAAGATTGATTCCGCATTGTGGAGGGAAAATGATTAAACCTATTATATTTTGAACCTTAAATGATTATTTGCAATTGATGTTATGATCTATGATAGTATCAAAGTTTTCATACCTACTCATGTGATGAAAACTTTGTTTTCAGAGAAATGGAACATGAGTTTCGATCTGTAGGGATATAAAAATCTCTATCATCTGTCTGTGTGATAGAAAGGGGTGAGCTTGAAAAATGTATTTATTGCGGATTATGTATAGCAATTGCATTAATGAAATAAACTCAAAACTCATGAAAAAACTTTATATGAACCCCCACGTGACTAGAGCCTTATTGAGTTTTCTGCCCAACTTAAAAGTTCATTTATCTTATTTTCTAGAAAAAACGTAACCATAACAATAAATTATGTTCTCGCGGGTATTATTAAATAATTATCAACTAGGTACGTATAAGCAATTAAGTTCATAGCTATTCAAACGCTTTCTAAAAATGCAAATGATAAAAAAAAACTCTAATAACACACTTGGCACCAACAAGTGTTCTGAATTCTCCAAACGTTAAGCATTTGAATTGCGTTTCGAATAAATAATTATTATTTGTTTAAAGGTTGGGCGCACTAACCTTATACTCTCTTTCTCTTCTTACATCACAAAATAATAATCAAAGCTTATAATAACGAATATAAGTCGATTCAATTGTAAAATAACAAACCCAGATGCAACTTTTATTAAAAATGAAGTCATCAGAAATCGAATCCAAAAGGAGGACTTTCAATTATGTATTTCAATCTGTATGTATAAGCAAATCGACATTTCATCATGTCACATCCATCATAACAATAATAATCGAGATTCATTGGGGTATCTATCCGAGAATCTATAAACCGACATAGTCCCCCCACTTTATAATGCATGCACGTGCCCTAGATATTCTTATATTTACCCCATTGAGATGACATAAAGTATTTTCTTTGTACCCTTTACTCAAAATTAACTGTTCGTCATTGTGATCTCAGAAAAAAAACATGTGCGTGTACATAGTTCTATTAAAGTCAATGCCAAGTCTTGAGATAAGATTTGTATATAATAGACTCTTCTCTATACTTCAAATGCCTAACTCTTTCTTCACTTGATATTTTTTAAGTATCAAAATTGAGATTTGATCATTTGTGTACGGATTGAATTCCGGTTGAATTTAAACAATTTAGAAGGTGAACAACAGCGACCTACAGTCGAATCCCCCTTAATCGATCGTCATGTAACTAAAACCAAAATTTTTATGGAAATGTGAAGTTTTTTTTATATATAAAATAAACTCTCCAAAATTGAGGATTTTTCACATATGAAAAAACTCTCCAAAATTGAAGATTTATTTCATTTTTTTGGATGGTTATTTCATTTTTAAATTGGATATTATTTAATGAAGGAAAAGTCTCCAAATTCAACTATGAAATAAGTTTCCGATATGAAACTACTTTGGGACAGTGAAGGACAAACACAATCCAACAGCTTTTTTAAAGCTTGTATTGAAGAAGATGATCAATCCTTTGCGTTCGCTATGTTCGGATCGGATTATATGATGAAGCTCATTGAAGAAAATGTTTCCATTGGTAGCAGGCACTATTTAATGGATGGAACCTATAAGTTGTGCCACGACGTTGCTTTAGGCAGCTTTTAATAGTTTACGTGGAATTTTTTTGCAATGCACGGATTTCTGTACCCCCCCAGGGTGCGGTTATTTTTAAGTTTGCATTAGACAGCGAACAAAATTTGGAGACTTATTTAATTTCTTATTGTGAAACTTGTTTGATGGGTTTTCGGAGATTTTGTTCATCTTCGACTTATTTCAAATTGCAAAAAAAAAGCTATTTGGATAGTTATTTCGATGCAGGGAAATAATTCCACGAGCTCCACATGAGAATCTATTCCATCTCTGATGGGAATCTGTCCCACTTTTCATAGTGTAATTTATTCTCGCCGCAAGAGGGAATTTACTACACCCAAAATTTTGTGGAATTTTTCCCACCTAAAACTTTGGGATTTGAGAGATTCTTGATTCATAAATAACAAATTAACAGAATGGGTATACAGGGTGTCCCGGACCTGAGTTGAAGTATTTTAGAGTGTGGTTCTTGGGATTGTTCTAAGGAAAAAATTGTATTAAGAAAAAGTTGTATCTACCCTTCCTGAAGCAGGGGGGCAGTTTCTGAAACATTGACTTTAAATGCAAAAAAAAACATTAATGTGCTATTAGTTTTTTGAAAGTTTATACTTCATTCTAGCATTTGGTTTTCAAATCGAATTATTTAAGAGAATAGTTTTTGAGAAATTAAATTTCAAAGTCAAAATTAAAAAAAAAAATGTGATGTTTTTTTCTTAAGTTGTTTTTTTTCAAAATTTTACGTAATTAAGTGCTTGTTTTGTGCTCAATATTCAATGCCTTCGTTACTTTTTAGTCCATTACCGAAAACAAAATGCTAAAAGCTTTCTTAGTTTTTGAGCAATTAAGAAAAAACAAAAGGTACCTACTTTTACCAAAAAAGCCCGAAAAAAGCGTTAAATTATGGATAAATTCATGAATAAATTAATTTTTCCGGGCTCTATTGGTAAAAGTACCTTTTGTTTTTTCTTAATTTCTCTAAAACAAAGAAAGATTTTTACATTTGGTTTTCGGTAATGGACTAAAAAATAATGAGGGCATTGAATATTGAACACAAAAAAAGCACTTAATTACGTAAGATTTTGAAAAATATCGACTTAGGAAAAAAAAATCACAATTTTTGTTTTTAATTTTGAATTTGAAATTTAATATCTCAAAAACTGTTCGCTTAAACAACTTGATTTAAAAACCAAATAAGAGAATGGAGTATTAGCTTTCAAAACTATAGCACATTATTAGATGTGTTTTCTTTGATTTTTAATGTTTTTTTTTTTTGCATTTGAAGTCAACGTTTCTGAAACTGCCCCCGCCTCAGGGAGGGAGATACAACTTTTCCCCCATTTAATTTTTTTCTTAGAATTACCCCAAGAACTACACCCTAAAATACTTCCACTCAGGTCCGGGACACCCTGTATAAGATAAATTCAAAGTTTCTTTAGATCCAGATTCTTTAAATGCAAAAGAAACTTTGCATACACCCAACCTCGCACCCACACCAAATCCTATAGCGAGCCCAAGGGGATTGCAGGGGGGCTGCAGGGTGCCCGCCAAACATAGCTCTACTCTCCAAGTGGGGATCTTTCTCATCAAAAGAAGCAATAAATTTTCTTTTTCGGTGAGAATTAACTTCACTGTGAAAAGTGGGGCAGGTTCCCACTAAAGATGGAATAAATACCCATTTGGAGCAGATGCCCGTGGAATCATTTCCCTGCACCACCATCAAAATACTGGTGAACTTGTGTCTTTCAACGGCGCATTAACTTGACAGAGACCCCAATACATTTTTGGTACCTCTAGATTTTGCCAAAAATAGCTAATGTTTTTTTTTGTCCTTGATAACTCTTCAATATATGTATCTACTTCGGTGGACTATTTTTGTTTACACCTATATAATGTGCGCGCACTAAAGGGGTTGAGACTACCCTTAAGATGACTTACACAGTGCGAGCTTCAGGAAAATAGGGAAGGAATTAAGAGGAGATACCGATAGATAGTAGTTTTTAAGCTCTGAATATTGAAATGGGAGGGAAAAACCAAGCCTGGCAAAGCATTCCACAATTGTATGGTACGGCTGAAAGAGAATCTCTGTATTTGACAGTACGTTTGGAGTTGAGCTCAAGGGTAAACTGATGTGCATTCCTAGAAGTTCGGGTATTACGGTGGAAGAAGGCAACTGGCTTTTTCACCAGAACATTTTTTACAAAAAGCGATAAAGCAATGAGAGACATAAAACATTGCGGCGCTGTTTAAGAGATGTAAATATTTCCCTATAAGTTTGTTCACTTGTATTCACTTTAATTGCATTTTTAACGCTTTGTTTTGAATTCGATCGAAGAGATTTAAATGGGTTATAGGAGCAAATGCCAAAGTATGGGAATTTTACTCAAGCTTTGTACAAATAAACCTTTTATAGATTACAGCCAGATCGGAAGGGGAGACAAATTTCTGGCACCTTCGAAGAAAACCTAATCATCTTGCAGCATTTTTTTGAAACGTCGAATATAATTATGATCATTCTACAGAAGGTTGTCTGTGCTACTGCTACACATACCCAGAACTGAAAGCTGTTCGGCTTCCTCGATGCAAGGGCCGCTCATGGATAGCGGCATATGGGGTGGATTTCGCTTTTAACAACAGGAGAAAGTTTTTATTCCTCATTTGACAATGCTGTCGAGGTCAGATTTTAATGAACCTATCATACGCTGCCGTTCAAGTTCCACATGTGAAGAACGAGGAAATGAAACTTGGAACGAATTTGAAAAGCTGAGGTTACTATCGTCTGCAAAACAATTAGAAGTTCCAGACAAAAATGGTTTATGAAAATAAGAAAGAGAGTCGGAGACAAAACGGAGCCCTAGGGCACACCAACATTTATTTTATGGATATCAGACTTAAAACCGTCCAACACTACTTGTATCGATCGGTAAAAAAGGTATTTTCTAATCCAACGAAGAATAGATTCATCGATATCAAATGCACGCATTTGCGATATGAGAACTTGATGCCAAACTCTATCAAATGCTTTTGGAATATCAAGTGCAATAATCTTACTTTCTCCAGAACGATGTAAAGATTTTTTCCACTATGCTCGGTGAGATATACCAGCAGATCACCAGTCGAGTAATTGTTCCGAAAGCCAACATGCTGGTCATTAAGAAGCTTTCGAGATATTTCTTAAGCTGATAATTTACCAGCGTTTCCATAACCTTGGAAAGAAGGACGTAAGTGAATTTCAATTTTCCATCCACTCGGAAAGAGACATGTAGAGTAGGAAAGATGAAAAAGCTTACGCAGTGATTTTGCCAGCGTTTAAGAACAGCTCTTCAGAACAATGGAAGGGATATTATCAGGGGCAGCATTTATGTCAATCGAGATATTTTAGAGCTATTGCAACTGCGCGAGTGCGAAAGAAGAAAGGTCAATTAACATCAATCTACAACAATTTTGTTTTACACCCCCTTCAGAGGGGTGTAAGTGCTTTCATTTCATTAAATGTTGTTATTCCAGAGACGAAATTTTACAAACTGCATATTTTTGAATTAATTTGGAGCAACATGCAACATACAGCGCTTCTACTGTACTTATATGAATCTCAAGTGGTACCTACAAATGTATCTTTTCATAGACGCACTTCTTAGAGAATACTTTTGTCTCTACCAGATACTGTTTGCTCTGGAATCTGTGTTTATGAATAAATTGAAAAAAAAAAAATACACACACATAGAGAGTCAAGGTTAGGCATAAAACAAGACCATTTGCTGCTCTTAAATATACAGGAGCACTTCGGTTGTATACACAACAAAAAAATCTGTTTTGTTATTCGTCTGGAGCGATGTTCGATACAATGAAAGATACAATTGAATCTAGATCAAATAAAAAATGTTAAATTATGTGCATTGGTAATGCTGTTGGCAGCTTCCCGTCTTAATCAATTCTGTCTGGCAAGTCTCATCTCTATTTGCCTTTAAAATTTTCTTCGCGCTTTAAAAAAGAGAAATGGGTATGTAATGTAGGTACCTACACATTTGTTATGACAGATGTGTCAAACTAAATTGTATTGACAGGGTAGGTAAACTAACTGTCGCTATAGATATGTGTGTACATATATCTCCAAGTGCATTGTAAATATTTACATTGAAATGTGAAGGATCTCTTTAGTTATATAAAAAAAAATAAGCAATTATAACGAAGTGACTTATAAGTTGGCTCTTCATCAAGATCATAATCTCTTTGTAAAAATTCTATGAGAAAAATTACAATTAATATTATTGATTATTATTATTATTTTTGCCTTGTCTGTCAGTGTATCTTTTGTTGAACTTGAGAATGTTTACTAATTGAGAACAAACATAACACGCAAATTTTAAGATCTATTTCAACTATAAATATACGTTCGATTAATTGCAGTTCAATTGAGTATTGAGTTAAATTGCAAAAATGAATGACAACTTGAATGACGTTCATGGCAACATTTCTATAGAATTTTTTTTTAATGATTGCTAATTGAGGGTACTTGTTATTTTATTTATTTTTTTGACATGCGGACAGACAACAGGCATTTCAAATGAATGACAAGTTATATAAGCAACTTGTTTTTCAATTTTTAAATGATATTATCTAAGCACTAGAGAAATAAGTTATTCGTCATAGAGTACATTATGTACCTAAAACTTTAAAGGTATAATGGTTTTTAACATACAAGCTGGTTAAATAAAACGAAATTTTACTAATTGTTTATACAATTCTAAGCTCAAAAACATAATAGCTTCTGTTTGAACTTGCAAAGAGGTAATATTAACTTTGATTATTATAGTGTATTTTAATCATCGCTTGAAAATTATGTTCATGTTAAATACAACAACAATACGAAGTTATACCAAATTGTTGTTATATTTTACATAGGATTTTTTTTAAGAGGAGATAAAAATGCATTAAAAAACAAGGCTTTTTAAAATTGATGGTGCATGTACCTTTTAATAAGGAACAATTACTTTCAAGGAAACCTGTAAGCTATCAAGTACAAGTACCGGTCAAGTACCCAGTACCTTATACTTGTACTTGTACTTGAACAAAAAAACAGTAAAAAGTACTTGGTTCCTGAAAAACACCAAGTATAAGTACTTTTTTCAAGTACTTTGTTTCAAGTATATGCACTTGGTACTGTAATACTGCCAAGTGCATTTTCAAGTTCGCTTCAAGAACAATTCCATCTCAAGTACTTTCAAAGTACAAATTCATTCAAGTACTTTACAAGTATAAGTCCATTTCAAGTACAAATACAAAGGAACACATCGAAAACTTAGGTTTTTCTATTTAAGGGCCGTGGTATCCACGTATTTTATAGGTATGTTGAATATAGAGCACGTTCGTTTCCATTATAACCTTAAATTTGACGGTATGGTAGTGATTGTTATGAATGCAAACGAAAAATATTAGAATTCCAGATTTTACATTCAGGAGGCGTCGTCGCATAAACCCACTTTCTCAGAATTTGTATCAATTGTTGTATGCAGCACTTCCACCATTTTGAGCTATTAGTGCTACCAAGTCAAGCATTTTATTTTTGAACTCAACGAATTGTACTTGAAAAGAACCGGAAATGGGATTGTACTTGAAATGGACTTTTACTTTAAAAGTCCTTGAAATGGATTTGTACTTGAAAATGTACTCGGCAGTAATAAAGTACATGTATTTTGAACAAAGTACTGGAAAAAGTAAAAAAGTACATGTACTTGCAATTTTTCAACTACCGAGTACATTGTACTTGTTTTTAAGTATAAGTACAAATACACGGCACTGGGTACCTACTAACAAAGTATTTAACTACAAATGTACTTAAGTACTTTACAACCCTGCTTTAAACGGGCTTTTGTTATTTAATATGTTTGTTTGGGGTATAGGCAAGCGTTAAACCGCAAGAAAAGTCAACAAAAACCAATAGATTTGTTTGGTTTGGCTGTTTAAATAATTTTTAAAAGATCCTTTTCGGTAGAAAATTTCATTTTGAACAACAAATTTTAAGTGTTAAATTGTCAAAAAAAAAAAGTAAAGCGGCCGGTATGACCACTCTCCCAGAAACATAAGGGTGAAATTTTGCAATTTTGAATTTTTCTGTTTTAAGCATGCATAGGTATGATATACAAAAATAAAAGGTTTTCAAAAAGTCCTATAAGTATGGCATGGAGCTATCAATACCAAAAATTTAAATACAGAAATATTGTTGAAAAGATACAGGTTTAATTTTTGTAATTTCAACTAAATTGCAGTTGGGCATCTATGGTTCTCACGGCCTCAAATAACATATTAGTACACAAAAACAACGATAGTCATGAGGTAAATTTTGGAACTTTCCAAAAATATGAACCACGTTAAAGATATTGATTTCTGAAAAGATTTTGGAATGCAACCACCACCATCAATATCAACCCCTACATCACCCTTAAACCACCATAGACCACTCATTCCTACACCATCACCTGAATAACAAAACCACCAAATACCTGCCTACGCCTATATCAACATACCATACCGAATGATTAACCACCACTTACACCAAGTTCCATGGAATACCTACACAATTCTACAGTTGAATAAGCATCAACAACAGCGCGACGCACTCCGTCATACGATTTTGCATTCGTCTTTTTTATAGTTCACATAGTCTTGTGGCAAAAATATCATCATCACAAGATACGTATTTCATAAAAAGTCGAAGCTTATGGACTTCTGTTGATTCCAAATTAATTATATTCAAATTATAAGAGACATAAGGTTTCGCTGATCTTGGTTTGTATCTTTGATAAGCTCAGGTTACTTTTCATAGTGCACTCGTCTGAAATTTTAAGATAATATTTTTGGTTTCCGCCTCGTTAAAAACATAGTATTTCTCCCTTGGGATAGCCTAGGGCTGGAATCAGATTCCTACCCTAAAATCCCTTCATGCTCCTTCTTAGTGAGAGCTTGAGTAAACAAAAATAATTCTCCCTTGGATTAGCCTTGGGCTAGAATCAGATTCCTACAGTAAGTTCCCTTGTCGCTCCTTCTGAGTGAGAGCTTGGGCAAACAAAATAATTCTCCCTTGGGTTATCCTTGGCCTGGAATCAGATTCCTACCGTAAACTCCTTTCTTACTCCTTCTGAGTGAGAGCTTGGGAGAATTTCATAAGTTTCAATTTGGCATCTTCATATTTTTTCAAAGAAAAATCTGATAGTTTTCGAGAAATAAGCAAAATACTGATTTTCCTTTTAATCCCTTAAATATGTTAGTCCTAGCCAAAATTTAGGGTAGGTACTTTTTTGGCTTCAAAACACCGAAAAGAACAATAATGCTTTTCGTCATGTGCTTGAAATAATGTACATACTCGCCATAACCTTGTAACGAAGTCTAAAACTAGCCATACACGACCGAGGCATCGGATTCATTTGGCTCAGTTGGATTTCAGATTGGCTGAAAATCCAAATGGATCGGTGGCCGATTCACCCCAAACACGACCGATTTCGGATCGGCACCGAGACATTTGGCTCGTTGGCTTTATCGTGTATGGCCAGCTTAGCACTTTTCACTCACCATCACCGACCGACCGACAGTTAACTACCGACCCGTCACCGTCTATTTTTAATATTAATTCGGAAAATAGTTTTTGAGAGAGTATTTTTATAATTTTTTTTCAGTGTAGGTACTTACATACATACTTATTTCAATTTTTCAAGAATAAATTTAAAAAAAAACATAAATAGAACTAATAGCGCCTGAGTCACCTTAAATCTAACCTCAATTTCGTGTGCTTGCCATTTGCATATAGATGGCGATAACAACTCTCTGTTGTATCTAATGTTCTCTTTTGCACGACACCCACTCACCACTCACACTAAAAATTTGGCATCTTAATTAAATCATCTTTTACCGCGGGGATATCTATCAAATACAATACATATCTACCTAAACACATACTTAAAGAGCCTTGATATTTTCTGCATACGATACTTCTTCCCGGAAGTCATAACTTTCGTTGTATAACTGTCTCATATGTCACATCCGTCAATAGTCTTAGATTTTGATGCATATAATATACTCGTGGAAGCCCAATAGCTGAAAGCAAGATTTTAATTCACCTTTCGGTCAGAGACTTAACGAAGCATTGAACATTTAAAGACCTCTTTGATCTTTGTCACATTTCTATTTTATGACGCGATTGAGTGGGTAGTAGTAGTAGTAGAACAAAAGTTTTGAATAAATATGTATGTGCAGTTGGAAAATAGTTGTTTTAACAGTTTCTATACGCTACAGCGAAAAAAAAATACTGCAAACCACAATGGAAAAGGTTTGGTAGCCTACTAACCTTTTGATAAGTTCACAACTTTGCCAACAACAAATACACATAGGCACGATACTTTCCCAAAAGGGAAAACAATACAATGTGAACTCGGGAAGAGTCATGATGTACACGTAGATTTAGGGCATGTTTGATGAGTGAGGGGTTGATTCTAAGCTGTAGTTTTCCGCGTGTACTTTTTCTATACACCACGTCCACGTGGTGTTTTCGTATTATATAGGTACTATTATTCCGTTTAAATGAGGTTATGGATTTCTTTTGTTTAATTTTTCAAAAGAGGGTGACCTTTCGACTTGATGCCGTTTCCGCCGCTATTCATTGACTTTTACTTTTTCTTTTTTTCCGGGATGGTTTTGTGCATTTTTGAGGAGAAATGCTATCTAGAGTCACTTTAATTTTTCTGTTTGAAATTTGTAGGAAGAATAGGTAGGCGTATGGCAACATAATATACAATCATTTGGTTTATTAATGCCTCTCTGAGGTCGTTTAAAATTGTGCTTGACATTTAAACTTTTAACGAGATCAATACAATGGAAGGAAATATATAGTGGTAATTTATGCCGCTTTCATGTCAAATTGCTTCGGCCAAATCAAATTACAAAAGCAATAGTGAACCTATGATGTAGATAAAAAACTACTTTCATAATGCTCCTTTCTGTAAATAACTACCTATAGTTCGAGTATGAATATAGTTATAATAATTTGTATCAAGGCAGACGATGCTAGCGAAGAATATGCTTTTGGGAATTCTGCAATTTAAAAAAATTTTAAATTATCTTGTCGCTGTACCTACGAGTATGTTAAATGTTTTGCAATTGTGTAACAGCGTTACAGTGTAAAAGAATTGCAGTATTACAGTGTTACAGTGTTAAAGTATTACAGTGTTACAGTGTTACAGTGTTACAGTGTAACAGTGTTACAGTGTTACAGTGTTACAGTGTTACAGTGTTACAGTGTTACAGTGTTACAGTGTTACAGTGTTTCAGTGTTACAGTGTTACATTGTTACAGTGTTACAGTGTTACAGTGTTACAGTGTTACAGTGTTACAGTGTTACATTGTTACAGTGTTACAGTGTTACAGTGTTACAGTGTTACAGTGTTACAGTATTACAGTGTTACAGTGTTACAGTGTTAAAGTATTACAGTGTTACATTGTAACAGTGTTACAGTGTTACAGTGTTACAGTGTTACAGTGTTACAGTGTTACAGTGTTACAGTGTCACAATGTTACATTATTACAGTGTTAAAGTGTTACAGCGCTACATAATTACAGTGTTACAGTGTTGCAGAGTTACAGTGTTACAGTGTTACCGTGTTACAGTGTTACCGTGTTACAGTGTTACAGTGTTACAGTGTTACAGTGTTTCAGTGTTACAGTGTTACAGTGTTACAGTGTTTCAGTGTTACATTGTTACAGTGTTACAGTGTTACAGTGTTACATTGTTACAGTGTTACAGTGTTACAGTATTACAGTGTTACAGTGTTACAGTGTTACAGTGTTACAGTGTTACAGTGTTACAGTGTTACAGTATTACAGTGTTACAGTGTTACAGTGTTACAGTATTACAGTGTTACAGTGTTACAGTGTTACAGTGTTACAGTGTTACAGTATCACAGTGTTAAAGTGTTAGTGTTACTGTGGAAATGGACTTGAAATAAAAAAATACCTACTGAGTAGTCGAATTTCTCTGCCTGAGGGCCACGCTTTGGTATCCAACATGGGTGTCACTCAGCTTTCATAATTATGTACCACGCTTAAAGTAATAACAAGTGAACAAGTCGCGAACAGCGGCAGCGGGTGTTTTGGAACTTCAGAAAATAAAGTTACTAGTTGTGTCGTTTTTGGTTGTGTAATGGTGCTTTTAGCTGAGACCAGATAATCTGGCCAGTGGCCTAGCCAGTTCTAGGCAGTGACGGCAATAATAATTCTGGTTTCTCTACAATCTTCTTTATGGGACTTATACTCTTTGCCTGTTCAATAAAACGGTAGTTTTTCAACCACGTCCGCGAAAGTAACAAAACTCTCACGAAAATATTACCATCAGGAATCGTAAGGTAAGGCTCAGTCGGGAGAGGTTAGATACCTACATCGGTAACCACACTTTACTGAAAATTTGATCAGAAATCTCTCTCTGGCAGCATTTTAGAATTAAAGAAGGTGACTGCATATCTTTCTCTGGCCTCTTATATCTTCCAGCAGATACATAAACCTTGAAGTTCTCTGAAATTCCCTCCGCGCCACATTATATATTCAAATGTTATAAACGTCCAAAGGAAAAACATTTTTGGATTACATTTTATGCTTCGTTCATTTTTGCCCAGGAGGGGTAATTGCACCCATTGCCTTCTCCCTTTATATGCCTGGTCGCACATTATAACTGTTACACTGTCATACCGACACACTATCAAACTGGCACGCAGTTATAAGGTGTGCTTTTTGAGCACGTATTCTCGCTTAAAAAATAATTTGCAATGTAAAATACAGCAATAATTATTCCGCTTATTAAGCGAAGACAAACACCTATTCTACCAACCTGTAATACTGCCGCACTTAAAACAAAATATACTTGACGCTGTTACCCTGCCACACTTTCACACTTTACTAACTTACTTATCCGGCTCCCGATCCATGAAGGGTCTCTGCCTGAGATATTGCGGTCTTCCATCGGCTGCGGTCCCTCGCACGCTCCCTCCAGTCGTCGAGACCAAGCGCTCTTGGGTCTGTGACCGCCTGGTCCCTATAGCGGAGGTTCGGTCTTCCTGGTCGTCTCGAACCTGGGGGCTGGGATTCGAAGATTTTCTTGGCTGGAGCGTTGTTGTCCATTCGCTCGATGTGGCCGAGCCAATGTAGTCGACGTGTTTTGGCTCTTTGGACTACATCCACATCTTGGTACAGCTCGTACAGTTCACGATTGAATCTTCTCCTCCAATCGCCCTCTTCGCATATAGGACCAAATATCCGCCGTAGAATTTTTCTCTCGAAAATGCCCAGGATCAATTCCCCTTTTTTACTTATCGTCCAGCACTCGGCGCCGTAGAGTAGAACTGGTAAAATTAGAGTTTTGTATAGCGTGCACTTTGTCTTTCGAGAAAAGAGTTTTGAACCCATTTGTTTGGCCAAACCGAAGTAGCAGCGGTTCGCTAGGGTAATTCTTCGTCGGATTTCCACTAAGGTGTCGTTCGTGGGATTGATGTTTGTTCCGAGGTAGGTGAACTCCTTGACTACCTCGAAATTACTGCTACCAACAGTGACGTTTTGTCCTAGGCGATGGACAGATGAGGCTTTGTTTGTTGATAGCATATACTTTCACACTTTAAGTGAATATAATCCGACACACTGTAACACAGCCACACTATCAACAGTATGGAATGTCCTAAGTCAGAGTCACAGCAATTGCCTAATGCAAATAATAAAAGAAGAGATGTATTTACGCTTTGGAAATTAGAAGTTATTTTTAAAACCTTTGATTCAGTAAAAGCTCCAGTTTCTGGATCATATAAATCGAGACAGAGAGAACAATGAAACCTGGAAGATATTTACAACTTCTCATAATGAATGATTTTATTGTAAGGCGTTATCTTTTTCATTAAGATTTATGAAACAAAAATCTGCAATTTTAACTTTATATTCAAGATAATGTATGTGGTATGTATGTACATGTACCTAACCTATGTATAAAATAACAAAATAAAAGGAACACTTTCCCACGACAAAGTATATTTTATGGAAAAAAATCAATTCTCAATTACACAAAGTATGTAGTTCTGGTTGATGTCTGGGAAATGCCAGCAAATAGGGGCGAAGATAATTTCACTGACAACCCTTTAAATGAAAACCCA
The DNA here is from genome assembly GCA_963921185.1 of Dasysyrphus tricinctus. Lineage (NCBI taxonomy): Eukaryota > Metazoa > Arthropoda > Insecta > Diptera > Syrphidae > Dasysyrphus > Dasysyrphus tricinctus. Next base: position 173,093,446 of record OY992532.1, on the reverse strand, counting down.
CTTAAAAACTTTATAATGAAAAACAAGGCGAAAAGTGACACCCGATAAAGACCATATGCAAAAATTAAGTGTCGGCCATTAATTTGCGTATATGAGTATGAGTTGCGAGTACAAATTGTACGCTTCGACCCTGTTTAAACCCATATAAATATAAAGGAAATATTTTCAGTTATTTATCCTTCATCAATGGTCATCGTCCTCATTACAAGAGTCGACTAAAAGTGATTAAGTTTTATCTACCCCTTTGGATGGAGTTTACATTTTTATTCATTAATTCATGCGAGCCAGGGAAGAAAAGAAGCGAGACTGATTTTTGTTTTCATTTCCAATGAATATATCTGTTTACATACATTTATGTGTGTATATATCTCGAAAAAGTATATTTTTGTTGTTTGCCAAAGGCTGTAAGGGTAAACATTGTTGAGGCGGCGCGCGGCGGCGAGCCAGTATAAGGGGTATTGCTTATACCCAAAGCAAAATACATCCTATTGAAGCCATTTAAATGTTGAGTTAATTTTGTTCGGGTTGGAATATATTTTTGCGTCGCAATCAATTGATTATGGTTGTGTTTAAGTTTGGAAGGACACTCTTTATACCAAACAAGGAAATCATTGATTGAACCCTTCCTTTATTTGTTTGGTGATTAAATACGAAAAAAAAATTTAAATGCAAGAAATATGTTTTTCCCTTAATTAAATTTGCAAAACGAGCGCGATAAGAAAGAGAGTAGATACAGACAAAATATTTTTAGTCTGATATTCGAATTTATGGTTACCATTGGGGTTAATTCTACCAAAATTGGTAGATTTTTATAGATCAGTTGTTTGGGAATTTTCAAAAAAAAAATTGTTTCAGTGAGTGTAGAATCGAAAATTCACACTAATCGATATGAAAAAATATTTAATTATTTTCCTTAAAAAGATAAGAACCAAAAACAACCAAAAATTGTCTTCGAAAAATCGTGTTATTCAAAACTTTCCTAACAAAAATCTCATAAATTAAAAATTCTTTAAACGTGAGTAAAATATTATTTCTATTCACTTTCTAAGAATATTAGATTCGCCCGCATCAAAAACCATCCTAATTTATGTAAAAGTATTTCTTTAATTTCTACTTTCCTGTTTTCGACTTTTAAACGTTAATATCACCATTATTAGATTTTTTTTAATATATTGATTTATATGGGCTGTTTTCAAAAATAAACAATATATCTACTGCCTTTTTTGAAGATAAATCTCAATCGATGGAATCAATTTTGAATTCATCAGTGATGTTTTATTAATAGCTTTGGGGTGCGGCAGAAAAAACAAGAACTATTTTAAACTGAGTGCAATGTTAAAAATGCTTTAAAAATAGTGTAAAGTTCACTTAATGTTGCTATTTTATACAGTAAATGGTGTAAAAAAAGTATCTCCCAAATAAAGGCCGTTTTCAGCGATACACACATATTGGCTACGAAATCTCGCAAATCAAAAACCCGCTTTTGATAATCTCGCAATAACGAAATCCCGCAAACTAAAATCTCGCAAGATTTAATTGCATTGCAGCAAATACATTTTTTTAATCAAAATCTCACAAGATTTTAGAATTTCGTATATCTTGCTACCTTCTGTAAATGTGAATTCAGTGCCTTAGTACTTTTAGACAGCACTGTTATTTTTAATTCTAACTGTTGATTTTTCAATAATATTATTTTCAAGAAAACAAGAGAGAAAAGGAACATAGAGATGGTATCTACAGTTGTAAAGTATAATGTGCAAATTGTATTAATCGTTTTTGCGTACTTGGCCTTAAACTAGCAAATTTTTTGAGTTCCATGATAAACGCGTAAAGACAACAAAAATGATTACAGAGGATGTTTCAGTAATAAAGGATGTATAGAAATTTTTAAGGATGGGTAGAGTTATCACTTGAAAAGAAAAAATTATGCAATGGTGTATTTTCAAAAACAACATTGGGACATGGCGAATTCTTGGTCAATCAACCGCCAACCAGATTGACCACATTGCGATCGACGTAACGCACTCCTCCAGTATCAAGGATGTCCGAACGTTCCGAGGAGCCAAACAACAGGAATACAAAGCGGCGCTGCATAGAAGGACCAGAGCTGCTCGCGAGCTCTACGAGCAGAAGAGGAGAGAGCAACACAAGCTTCTTAGAAGGAAAAAGAAAGAGCATGAGAAACGCGCAGGAATGAAGTTCGGAAGTTTTACCAAAAAGTTAAAAGAACCTCCCAAGGTAGCAAGGTCTGAACCGAAGTCTGCAAGGACGATCAGGGGAACATCGTGGTGGAGTCGCAGTCGGTGCTGAGGATATGGAAAAATCATTTCTGCAAATTGTATAACGGCGATGACGAACCGAATTCCGCTACCCTGCAGATTGCACCATTCAACCTGGATGACGTAGGCCAACAATTCCGTCCACAATTCAGTCCAATAAAGCTGCTGGAGCTGATGGCCTTGCGGCTGAGCTATTCAAAGCAGCTGGCAGTGAATTGGTTAGGAATATGCACCAGCTCATCTGTAAAATATGGTCGGAGAAAAGCATGCCCGATGAAGGGAACCTCAGCATTGTTTGCCCGATCCTCAAGAAAGGCAATACTCTGGACTGCACCAACTACAGAGGCATCAGTCATCTTAATATCGCCTACAAGGTCTTCTCTGCCGTACTTTGTGAAAGCCTGAAGCCATTCATCAACAACCTGATAGGTCCATGTGGCCTTAGGCCAGGGAAGTCCACCATAGACCAAATATTCGCACTACGGCAGATCTTGGAGAAAACCCAGGAGCTTCAAATCGATAGCCACCACCTTTTCATCGATTTCAAGATCGCGTACGACAGCACCTATGGAGACAAGCTATATAGAGCAATGTCTAGTTTTGGCATCCCTGCCAAACTCATCCCTTTGTGCAGGATGACGATGAAGAATGCACGCTGCTTAACCAAGGTCGGCAAAGACCGCACCGACACCTTTGATGTCAAAAAAAGGTTTAAGACAAGGCGAAGCGCTGTCATACGACTTCTTCAACATCATTCTTGAAAGAATAGTGCAAAGCTCTCACGTCAACACTAGAGCACAATCTGTCAAAAGTCCGTCCAATTACTCGCTTACGATGACGACATTGACATAATCGGACGAACAAAGCGTGTTGTCAGTGGTGCTTTTCTGAGTATTGAGAAGGAAGCCAAGAAGATGGGTTTAACGGTGAATGAAAGCAAAACGAAATATGTATATGCTGTCAACAAGAAAGAAAACCCAACAGGCCAACACCGACGTCTCGGACAGAACGTCACTATAAACAGCTATAATTTTGAGGTGCTCAGAGACTTTGTATACCTAGGATCTGCTATAAACTCAGCGAACGATACCAGTGCTGAGATCAAACGAAGAATTACTCTTGCCAATCACTGTTTCCTTGGGCTAAGAAGGCAATTAAGAAGCAAAGCTCTCTCTCGAGCAACTAAGCTGTCCCTGTATAAGACGCTTATCATCCCGGTCCTGATGTATGGTGCAGAGGCATGGACATTGTTAACGGTGGATGAGAACGCGTTAGGCTGTTTTGAGAGGAAAATTCTCCGGGTGATTTTTGGTCCCATCTTCATAGATGAGGAATATAGAAGAAGGTACAACAACGAACTATACGGGCTGTACAGAGACACCGTACTAGCTACAAAAGCGAAAAGCCAACGACTGAGATTGCTGGGTCACCTAGAGCGAATGGACACCAATGCTCCGACCCGGAAAGTCTTTGAATCCAACCCCGTGGGACAGTGCAGTAGAGGTGGACAGCGTAGAAGGTGGCGCACGCAAATGGAAGAGGGCTTCAACCAACTTGGCGTTCGAAACTGGAGACAGCTAGCTAGATACCGAGCCGGCTGGAAGAAGCTTGTTGGTTTAAGCCCTGGACCACCCCGGACTGTAGCGCCACTTTAAGTAAGTAAGCAAGTAAGTGTTTTCAAAAAAAAAAAAATTTGCAAAAGCCGTGTTCAATTCGTTACTGTGAAATTTGAATTTGCGAGATTTTGTTTTCCGATATTTCGGTTGAATTTTGCGAGATTTTTAGGTTCCAGATGTAAATGCGAGATTACCTATGAAGAACAAGATTTTTAATTTGCGAGATTTCGTTATTCGAGATTAAAAAAAAAAATGCTAGGTTTCGTTATTCGAGATTTTGGTTCGCGGGATATCGTACCGCTCCCATATTGAGCCAGTAGTTGCATTACGCAACTACTTTCATAACATAAAAAGAAACACAATTTGTCACCAAATCTTGAAACGTTTTTGATTACTTAGAAGATAGTTTTAAATTTCGCACGAAATTTAAGTTACTTTTTCTTAAAATTTTCAAAAACCAAACTACCGCAAAATTTAAGTAACTTCTTCTAAAAACGATCAAAAACCGAACTAGCTTTAAAAAAATATATCTTTTTTTTTTAAATGTTATGAAGTAGAGGAGCTTAAACTTCGCGCAAAGTTACTATACATTTGTAAATTTCACAAGCTAACTGAAGATTTCGTGCGTTATCAGCAAACATTGTTAATTGGAAACATCATTTGGTTTTCTTAGGCCTAGTTTTTCAGTGCAAGACCATAGGTATTCGAATTGCGCTGTGAAAGCCGAGTTAGCCCTTTAATAGAATTTAATAGAGTTTAATCTCAATTTTTTTTTGAAAAACCGAGCCTTAGAAGTAAAGTAGTTAGTACAGTCATTATTTATGATTAAATAGTGAAACCATTTAAGCATTTCGATTTATTTCGCTTTTTAAAAGTGAAATAAGGCCGAATTTTGAATTTAACGAACGTTCGACTTTATTTCACTTTATCGAAGCGAAATAAGGCCGAACGCTAAAATACGTCGTTATTTCACTTTAGTAAGGCGAAATAAAGGCGAACTTCGAAATTTGGAGTTATTTCTCTCGGCGTTATTTCACAACACCCCATTCTCTTATTTGCAACGAGTCATGCATTTTATTTTAGTCATGTTTGTTGAAACCAGGATTAATGGCAGCATTCTGCATGAATATGTTTTCAGTATCGATATTCAAATATGAATGATAAGTTTTAAACTAGGTTTTTGTATCAAAATAGAACAAACTTGTAAAATTTCCACAAATACCTATTTATGAATTATATTTTTATATTTATCAAAGAACAATTAAAAAATACTTACGTTTTATGGTATTCCTTTGTAGCAATTAATCCTCATTCAATCCATAAATACAAAATTTATTCGATCAATAATGATTCTCTTTCTTGTGCGCCAAAAATGTGCTTAAATTTTTTTTTATTTACATAAATTTTATTAAACTTTTAACACTGTTTTCGTAAGAAGCTTTTCAATGTCTATATGCCTAATTAAACACACTAGGTATATGTTTTTTTTACACTATAAATTAAGACTTATAGTGTGGCACTAGGTTAAGTGGCTCATAGGGGGTTGTTATAATATATTCTCTTTTTTTTTATTTCAATAAATACAACAGAATAGCACACGAACACACAAATTAGCAACAATAACTGCAAATAAGGTTAAAAAATATAAAAGTAAGAAAAAAACAACAAAGAAACAGGTTTAAGACCACTTTGCAAAAGGGCTATAATAACATATGCACGGTAAGGAGATTAGACATCTTACAGCTGAATTGCACAACTCAAATGGGGGTGTAAAAATTTTCAACCCCATTTTCTTTTTGTTAAATTTAAAAACAAAAGTAAATAGCCACCACCCTACCCCTATTGAAAGCCAACAAAAGAGTTTGTATTTTTTGTTTGTGTTTTTGTTTTTGCGAGGAAATTAGATTTATTTGCATTTTTAAGCGCTAAATTGTTTTGTTTTGTGGACAAACCTCATATAAATTATGTCGAAGTCAACTTATTGCACTCTGTTACCATTTACACGGTTGGATGAACTTTGAAAATGAAATGCTCTGAATGGGGGATTGTATACGCTTTGTGAATTTGTGAATTCTTCACGTTATTTAGATAATAATGTCGTCTATAATGTCATTTCATTTGTATCCCAGACAAAATGACCCATTTTGAAATTATTAAAAAAAACAGCGAGTAATTAACTAACAAGAAAGAACTTTAAGCACCACGAACCATAAGAGGTGCCTACATAGACCGCCTACATACATATAAGGACGATTAAAACATTAACTCCACCTATCTTTGTAAAGAATTAAGATTGAATGAGCAATACATGTCTAACGGCCAGAATAAAACTATTATCCTGGATTTAGAGACAGAAAAGTAGCCATATGTATTTTCTGCTATTTTGGACTCATTGTTTGCTATAATGTACGATTATGGCAATAAACGACTTAAATATGACAGAGCTAAGAGCACTTTGCCAGTCGTTTTGGTTGGTCAAGCATTAAGCATAATAATCCTTCCATATGCAATTTGTTCTATCAAAGGGCACGGTAGTGCCCAGCCAAGTTCGCGGCACAACACCCTTTTTACAGGAACAAACTCAGGCGATTTTCAACCCCCCTCTAACTTCAGTACCAATAAAGTCAGAAACTTCAAATTCGGAGTATTTGCTGAACTGATCAAACACAGGTGGCTCACCAAATTTTAACTCTTTACCATTAGTAGTTCCCAAGATATAGGACTTCAAAAATCGCAAAAACCGTAACTGACTGACTCACTGACTCACTGACAGATCATCAAAATTATGGAGCACTTCCCGACATCGTAGAAACTTGAAATTTCGCACAACGGTAGGCCTTGTGGTACATACAAAGGAAAAAATCGAAAATCTGCAATTTTCTTTTCAGGGGGCGTGGCATCCACCCACTTTCTTAAATATTCTATAAATTATATGGAGCCTTTTCGATTGTTGTAGAACAATGAAAATTGGTGAGTTGGTAGGGTTTGAGGTACTTAGAAAGAAAAAATTGAAAAATTGGAATTTTCCATACAGGGGGCGTGGCATCCACCCACATTCTTAAAAATTCTTATAAATTATATGGAGCACTTCCGATTGTTGAAGAACGATGAAAATTGGTAGGTCGGTAGGAATTGAAGTACTTAGAAAGAAAAAAATCGAAAATTTGGAATTGTCCATTCAGGGGGGGGGGGGGGTTGCCATACACCCACTTTATCAGAATTGCTATTATTTGAATGCAGCACTTTCGGTTGTCGTAGAATTATGAAAGTTTGTAGAGCGGTAGGGCTTGACTTTCACCTGGCATAATAAATCTTTGCAAAAAGGAGTGAGATCACAACAAAAACATAAATGTTAAAAAAGGAGCCAAGTTCTTATGTGTACAAGAAGCCTGTGCGTAAAAAGTCAGCCAAAAAAAGTAATGAGATCTAAATATATGCCAAGTTTTAAGTTCATGAAGTTTAATATCAAATATCTTAAGTAGAGTAATATCGAAACAATTCCAAATCATGACAGAAATTTGGTAATTAATGACTACTGATTAAAATTTGGTGGATTTACTTGGCAAGTTTTCTCTTAAATACTTAATTATTCACAAATTTAAAATGTATGAAAACTTGACCAGTGAACCCACCAAATTTTAATCAGTAATCATTAATTACCAAATTTCTGTCATGATTTGGAATTGTTTCGATATAACTCTACTTAAGATATTTGATATTAAACTTCATGAACTTAAAACTTGGCATATATTTTAGATCTCATTACTTTTTTTGGCTGACTTTTTACGCACAGGTTTCTTGTACACATAAGAACTTGGCTCCTTTTTTAACATTTATGTTTTTGTTGTGATTTAATTAAAGGCCTTTAGCTTTCATTTGTGCTTTTGCTGAAATACATGAAAAATTTAAGATATGTGTTCAAAACATTTCGTTAGAATTTAAATTTAACTGTCATATTGTATTTTTATTCTTGAAACGTTAATCCACTTTATGACACATCGAAGCATACAAACCTTTTTTTTTGAAAATTAACAAAGACCTCATTCAAGATCGCGGGCATAATGGCTATAATTATCCCAGACCTACAAAACTTCTTGCAACACTACCGCTTTACCTTCTCTTCGATGTGACTGAGGATAGTGATGGTGCGGTGGCGTGTTGCAGCACGGTCTGTCAATACCAATTCTTGAAATTATTATCTTATCATTTAAATGATAAAGGTAAAAAAAACATTTTTATAACTTTACTCAATCGTATTTTGCTCATATTCCATCACCTGGAATATTTAAGAAGATATCACTTGTGTGATAACACCGATACTGCTAGTATTTGTTTTCTTTGTCATATTGGAGGACGTTAGATAAAACCGTTCCCCATGACATACGTTGCTATTTTTACTTGGCAAATCAATCCAATTGAAAAAAAAAAACTCACTCAACGATCTTTCCTTTTCTAATCTCAAGTCATGTAACTTTGCATATAGTCTGGGAGGTACGTTTGCAAATAAAGAATTAATTTCTCTAATATACATCTTTTTTGTGGATCCGTTGGCCAATCTGACTATAAATGATCGGAAAAATAAAAGATATTTATATTCTAAATACCCAAGCTCCAATAAAGAAGAATCCATACATTTGTTAAGTGTCATGTGCAAATTCAATTAATAGAATTTGGCCTTGAACTAAAGAATATTTTTAGTTCCATGGTTAACGCGTAAAATACAACAAAGAACGGCAAATGATTATAGATGTTCTAACGGAACGGTAATAAAGGTGGTAAAAAACTTCTTACTGACGGGTATAGTTATCACTTGGAAATCATGCAAAATACCTACTCTTGGGTGTATTCAGAGAAAAAATTGAAAAAGCCCTGTATGATTCGTTGCTGTTAGATTTGAGTTTGCGAGATTTTGATCTGCGAGAATTTGAATTGCGAGATATTGAATGAAATTTGAGAGCTTTTGGGTTCGCGATATAAATGCGCAATTCTTAAAAGTCTGATTTTGTAATTGCGAGATTATGAAAAACAAGACTTTTAATTTTCGAAAATTCGTAATTGGAGATTTTAAAAAAATTCGAGATTTCGTTATTAGAGATTTTGGTTTGCGGGAAATCGTACCACTCCCGTTTCAACTCAGGCATTTGCCACCTACTAGTTTGGCGCTTATTTTTGAAATGTTTGAATTTCTTTCTTCCCCCTCCCCCTTTAAAAAAGATCAAGGTAGTTAGAAAAAAATTCTGTGTAAAATTTTATTGAAATCGGTTAAAAATAAGACTACAAGTATCGACAAGCATTTGATATTTCTCATACAAAATACCTGCCTGTGATTGTTAAATTTGTCCTGTAGTACCAAAAAAAAAAACTGGGAGCGATAGGTGTACAATATTCAAAATCTTGAAAAAGAAAATTTCGCATTTTTTTTAAATCTCGAAGAACGGAATCTCACAAATCAATAATCCTGCTTTTCATATCCTCGTAGCCACAAAATCCCAATTTTTCCAATCTCGCATTTACATCTCGCAGTAAGAAATCTCGCAAATATCAACCGAAATCTCACAATTTAAAACCTTTTCAAAATTTCACACATAAAAACCTAGCAGCAAAATATGGCTCTCAGTTTGTTTCGCACTAAGAAAAATAAAAATCCTGCGAAACACTTGATTTTGCAGAAACTAGGAAATCTCGCAAAATGTAATTTCATTGCAACAAATACATTTTTGTATCGAAAATTCGAAAGTTAAAATCTCGAACGAGATTTGAATTTGCGAAATTTTGATATACAACATTTATTTTTGCAATGCAATTTTTGCGAAAAATTACCTTACGAGATTTTAACTAGCGAGTTATTTATTTGCGGGATTGTTAAAAGCGGAATTTTGTAACTATGAGATTATTAAAAGCAAGTTTTCGTAATTGCGACAATTCGTAGTGCGAAATTTAAGATACGAGATTTTAATTCGCCAAATTTTGAAGGTACTCAACCCTTTCAAAATAGGCTTTAGGGAAAAAACTACAAAAATTTTAATGAAATGGTAAGTTTAAATGTCAGTTTTTAATTGAAATGTTTTTTTGAACATGTCATATTAAAGCCTTGAGCCTCTTATTTATTTTTTTAAGCATTCCTTGCAACTATCTTTGCTCTGCAAAATTTATAAGCAATTTAATAAAAAAAAAATCTTTTCTTGCTTTAATTTTTGTATAAACATTTGTAAACCATCTATTCCGATATAAAATATATTTTTGAATAGGTACAAAATTTTAAAGCTAAAATTGTCATATTCAGTCAACTTTCCTAGTTAGGCTAGGAACACACTTGCGATTTTCATTCATAGCGACTAATAAAAGTAAAAGCAGTTTAGTAAGATTTTTTTGGTGCCATGTGCGTTCATTAACATTTGAATTCATGTGTTCTCTTTTATGCCAAATGGGAACGGTACAAAATCCCGAATGGCAAAAAATTTCACTATTTCAGTAACTTCAAAGTTCACTTTGACATCATGACATTATCTTGAATAAAAGAAATTTCGAAATAAACAATAATGAATGAATGCAAACAGTTCCAAAAGCACACAAATCACGAAGTAACGGGTGATTTTTTAGCTGGTTTGGTTTTGGCAACACTGGTTTTGACAGCTGACGTGTGTTTAGTACCTTGTGTCACTGTCAAACAGCTTCAATTTGGTTTGCAATTTAACCATGGATCGTCTTACAAATGAACAACGCTTGCAAATTATTGAATTTTACTATCAAAATTCGTGCTCGGTTCGAAATGTTCATCGCGCGCTGCTTCCATTTTATGGTCGGCATTCTCGACCTTCTGAGCAGTCTATTCGGAAGATTGTGACCAAATTTCGCACCAAATTTACTTTGTTGGACATTAAACCACCAACACGTTTACGTACTGTGCGTAGTGAAGAAAATATTGCGGCCGTATCAGCTAGTGTGACAGAAGACCGCGAAATGTCGATTCGGCGCCGTTCCCAGCAATGGTGAACGCTACCGAGCGATGATAACAAACTTTTTTTTGCCCGAAATGGAAGTTCTTGACTTGCATGATATGTGGTTTCAACAAGACGGTGCCACATGCCACACAGCACGCGAAACAATGGCGCAATTGCGAGGCGAGTTAGGTGAACAGTTAATTTCACGTTTCGGGCCGGTCAATTGGCCGCCTAGATCGTGCGATTTGACACCATTAGATTATTTTTTGTGGGGGTATGTCAAGGCTAATGTCTATAGGGACAAGCCCGCTTCGATTGACGCACTGGAAGCCAACATCCATGCATTCATTCGTGAGATACCGGCCGATATGTGTGAAAGAGTATGCCAAAATTGGACTCAGCGGATGGGCTACCTGAGACGCAGCCGCGGTCAACATTTGCATGAAATTATCTTTAAACATTAAATTGCAAGGTTCAAACTATCGATTCAAATAAATATTTCATTCATTTTTTCGAATTTTTTGTGTTTTTTTTTTTTTTTTAAAGTTCTAAACCTCTTAAAAAATCACCCTTTACATAGTATAGAAAAACCACTTCCTCGACCCATTTTGAATATCAGAACTAACTAGTACCAATAAGCACGAAAACAAATATAAACATTACCTACAAAAAGTTAATTTTGAAGGCTAGAATCTGTAATGACTTAATACTTTTTTTGATATTAAAAATAGCGCACGTGTGACGTGCCATTTGGGGCTTTGGCAGTCGGGATTCTGTCATTCGGGATTCTGTCATTCGAAATTCCGGTATTCAAGATTTAAGCCATTCGGGATTTTGTCCATTCTGGATTTTGTCATTTCGAGATTTTATCATTTGGGATTCTCGCACTCGGGATTTCGTACCCAACCCATACCAAAAATATTTTAAAAGTGCCGGTGTGGCCATTCTCTCAGAAACGTAAGGGTGAGTTAAGTAGAATTTTCCAAACAAACATATTCAATAACTGTTCAAAACGTAACGCTCCAGCCTAGACTACTCTAAAGCTTAGTTTAGAAAGTTCTACTTCAGCCTACGTAACGTATAGGTAGAGGTACTGTCATCAGTTTCCCCCGTCTCCGACGCGTCAGCTTAGTAATTCTCATTTGTTTATTCAGGCTGAATACTTTTTTTTTTACAAAAAAAAAAAAAACAACTAATAACAGGCCAATTACTTTTAAATCCATAAGATACACATAATATCCATTAGGTAGACTGAGTTTATTATTTTTTTTTTTTTTTCAAGAATATAAAGATATAAGATACTTGAATTACAATAGAATTGCACTTGGCGGTAGCTGTAACTTAATTTGATGGCGTAATCAATTTGCAGTTCATTTCTTCTCTCGACATTTTTGCAATGCATCGTCAAGTGTATCTTTTTGTTAGTATTTGTATCTTTATATACATATATCTGGATTTAGTTGTGTTGTGTTGTGGCGCATGCAATCGAGTTGCGCGAGTGTGACGAATTCGCTGAATATTATAAAATGAACCACAACAATCAGATATACAGGTGTATCTAAGCCACAAAACTAGTTGGTTACGTGTTGGTAAATGTTTGAAATGTGGTAAAACCGTGAGGTGTGCGATTTATTTTTTGCGTTATTTTTATTTTTTTTTTTTCATCAAAATATCGCGCATGATAAACTTATAGATAAATAGAGAATATAGGTATAGTGGGTGAAGGTGTGGGTTGTTTTTTTTATTTTTTTTTTTTACTCTATAATTCGGTTCAAGTTCAAGCTTAATTGGAGGGAAAAACTGTGTTGTGGCTCTAAATACATACATATTTTGTTCTGTGGGTAATTGTGAAACAATTTGCGTATTGAATTCACGGGGACATTTAAAGGGTATGTTCTGGTTGAACAACCGGTCTCGAATGTAAGCGATAATTTAAATGACTTCATAAGAAATAATATCTATCTATCGTTCATTAAATAGAAGTGGCAAATGGGTTGAGTTCTTATTTCCATGTTATGTAACCATGCTAAGAAACTTTAATTCTTACTTTCAATTTTCTGTTCATTTTAAAGTCGTTTATCTATGTGTTTTATATTTTAATTTTTGTATCCACAATTCTGTTTCTAGGGTCGATGTTTTTTCCTCTGATGTGCATTAATTATTGATACAAATCATCAACAAAGATAATAAATTATTTGTTTCTATTAATTAACAAACAACATAGACAATTCGTTATCGGAAAATGATGTAATTAATTAACACAGAGGGTTCAAAAAAACTTTTTGAATTTGTTTTGAATCATTTAATTTTGATGAAAAATACATAAATTTAATCGTTGGTAAATAGGTAAATACTACATTAACACAACGAAGTTAAATGGCAGAATAACGAGTCAATATTCATAAATAATTAGTTTTTCGCTAAATATCTGTCTGTGCGTCTGTACGTTCCGTCGGTGCGTTTGTGCATTCACTGTTCATTGTGCTAAGAGCATGAAAGCATGAACTGATTTGCTTCAAGTTTTGTAGAGAGCTTTTTAATGAGCTACCATACAACAATTCAGTTTTTTTAATTCAACATCGTATCTTTACTTCCTGAACGGAATGCAAGACGGAGCAGGAATAGATGAAAAATGCTGCAGCCGGAGATGCAAGAGTTTGACATTTACTGGCAGCATTTTTGACATCTATTCCAGCTCCGTCGCCCATTCTGTTCAGGAAGCTAAAGGTTGAACTCTTGTGCCTTGCGGCACCATCTCCACGAGAGATGATCGGCAGTTTAGAGCTGTAAAGGTGCATTTCCATTTGAGAGTAAAAATGCTGCAAGCAGCCTTCAAGTAGCTCTCAAGAGCAAACTCCCAGCTCGTGGACACATTCGTGAGAGAAGTTCGCAGAGAGTTGACTTTTTACTCTCGACATTTGAACTTTTGGGAGTTACTGGCAAGTGGACACATGTTTTGCTCACTATCGGACATGAACTCGTAAAATTCCAGCAGGGTTCGTTTTAAGGTACGTTTCCATTTAAGAGTACTCCCACAACAAAACTCTCGATAGTGACTTCGGACAGCTGTTTACCACTCCTTGAACTAATTTCATGAATGTGTCCATTTGCAAGCATTACTCTCGAGAGCTGTTTGAAATTTGATCGCAATCTTCATACTCTCAAATGGATGCACACCTTTATACGAGTAGCTATCAAGAGTCAATATAACAGAACAGTGTACATTTGAGGAAACGTATCAATTCATAGAGAAATATGAGTCGTTTATTGAAATTTTTTGGAAGTTTACCTACGCTCACGTACTGGTATGACTTCCCTTAATTTTGTATCCGTTTTGAAAAAATGTTGAGGTTTCAACGAACATGTTCCAATGTCAAACGGGAAACTGTCTGAACTGTTGAGCATTTTCAATACGAAGATCTTTTGTAACAGTAGGCCCACACCGAAATGCAATGACGCACAGTGGGGCCAAACCTGCGATTTTGGAAAATACCACTAAGTGGTAACATTTCGTATGTATATGCACCCGCTAAATTGAATGGAATCATTCGTTTTACGATCTGACTTAAGGGGAAGTTTTTAATTCTTCATAATAGTGGGAGGTTTTGTATAAAGTCAGATGGAAGCTAAAAAGTAAAACAATGTCTCAGAAAATAAAAAGCAGATTGGAGTGAGTCAAAATTATTTTCGAAGAAAAAACATAGAATTTTCATGTTCTGTTACGAATTTTGTGGAACCGGTTATATTCAATCAGAAATTATCTTATTTCTTAAATTGAATTTTTATTCACTGATCCCAAAACTGGTAGAATTTGCTAATGAAATTTTAACAGGATCTTACCACCAGAAAAAAAAACATGAAACAGACCCTAGGAAGGTGGAGCTTTTTTTGTATGGCTACTCAAGTCTGGAAGTACACCCGAAGTCCAAATATTGGCTAGATTTTTGGCTGTAATCGATAAAATGTGGCAATTTTTTCATCATCAGATACCTTTAGGTACATATTAGGATAGTTTATTGAAAGAAAAAGTTTAAATAATAATCCATGAGATGGAGGAATTTTGCAAAATATCAGTTTTAAGGGCTCAAAATTTCAATGGTCCATTTTAACACCTATTTCAGCTAAAATCAAATTTTGTACTATAAAATAAGCATTACAGCCGGATTCTGCATTAAAAATACTAAAAGTATACCACAATACCAAATTAAACACTTTTATAATATGAGGAAACAAGAAATTTATAACGGAGCCTTTTTGAGCATTTTTCAGACAAACTACTTCGCATAACTGAACTTCGGTTACATGAAAACTTCGCATAATTGAAACAAATATTCTGCAATTATCGTGTTCCACTTAAGCGGAGTCGACTGTATTTTAATTTTACTTATTCCATTCGAAAACTGGCAGAAAAAGCATAGCTATCAAATGGACACGGTTATGAAAGTACTCTCAGGAAATTAACTCTACAAATTCTAACACGATACTCTCCATATCAAAGTTTCAAAAATATTACTTTCAAATGGACAGCCACCCGAGAGTAGTTCTCGAGTGTTTACTTGCTAAAGCACTCTCAAATTGACAAGCACCTTCATAGAGTTTGTAAAGAGATGGTCCAGAGATTAAAAAGTTGCTTGGCTATCTAAGAAGATGTGGATATCCATAGCCATTAACCATTAGATAGTTCGTACTTATGTGTAATAATCATGTTGAGCCGTTATCAAAATTCTCTTATAAAATACCTATCATAAATGGATATCAATCAATCGTCCAAAAGTTTGCCTTTACATGGGAACACTTACCAACTTTAAGTATTCCAATACAAACTTAATTTCTCTCTATACCAGAGGAATAGATTAAAGTATGTATATCCATTTAAGAGCCTTGAGAAAAGGTATATTATATAAGATGTAGCCTTAGTAAATATTGAAGTAGAGCCTTGGTCTTAGTCTTCAGCATTTTTAAACCAACTTGGCATTACTGGATTTGAAGAGGATTCTCAATTTCTTCCATTTTGCCACAGAAGATCCTTCAGAAAGATCGGCTGCATTCATAAAACTTTTGCAAATAGCATTTCGAGAACTTTATTTCAAAATAACCAAAAATTCCCGCACTGGGAGTGTTTTTGTGCCTACTTCTTCGCTAAAATAAAAGTGTACAAATAAACTGCCATCACTGCTTAGGTGTCCTATGTATAACAGTTAAAGTAGTTTATCGATTAATAAGCGAAATTGTTGTTGTATTTTAAAAGCAATTTCGTTGAATTGTATATGGATACATGTGTACACATGAATGTGTATGGATTTTATGATCCTGAATATTAACAAAAAAAAAACTAGAAATTTTAATTCATCTAAGCCCGATGTCTTAAGCTTACAACTTGATCGCCTGACTCTAAACCAACAAATACCCTCGAAAAATATAACGACAAAGGGATGCTATAAGCCCCCTTTGTAATTCTCTCTTAATATCCATCTTAATAGACAAAATCAGCATAAGCGTCTAGGGAATGACGTCTTCAAAGAAAGATCTTTTTCCCACAAAATATTTTCTTTTGTAAAATTTTACAAACAGACTTTCTCTTCTTCAATGATGTCTCACAATTTACAAGTCAAGTCACAACTAAAAGATGACATCTCATCGTCTAAGCTAATTCCCTCGTTTAAGCAATTAAATAATTATACCAAGATTGCCTATTATGGTACAAAAAGCCGGCAAGACACAAATAAAAAACATTTAACTTTGATTGAAAAAAGGCAAAAAAAAAAAAAGGAACAAATGTATAGATACATACTCGTACTCTAAAGTTTTTCTAGCAGCAACAAAAAAAAAACTATGTTACTGGTATAACAACTAGCAGCAAACACATTACATTAAGTTGTTTATAGTTAGACAGCCGACACTTGTGGCGGTATCTTGTTTTGATCTTTCCCAAAGCATAGTGCCGCTTACAAGATAAAAAAAATTGTTCGTTAGATAGATTGCCAATAAGACACATACTTGGACCCCTAGTTAGCTAAAGCACTTCATTATAATAAAGACTTATAAGGAGTAGTTTAAAATAAAATACGTTCTTGTTAATATTCTAACTTTTTTGAGACAAACAAATTCAATTTCTATTAATTGGTTTGTTATATTGAAAAACTTGTAGGGAAAATTTTCGTTCTTGTTGATTCTCACTTTTTTTTAGAAAGGTACATATTTTGAGTTTAATTTTTGTTTGTTAATTACAAATTCTTCGAAACTGATTTAGTTTTCGAATAATCATCGTATATGCCATAAACTCCACCTGCTGTTATCTGCCTGTTCAGCTGTTGTTAACATAAAAATTTATTCACAATTAATCAAGTCGGTTTATCAGTATCGTATTGATGACAAGGTTACCTGAGTTTAAAATGATTGGTCCCAATTAGATTTCGAAGGAAGTGAAGCTATAGCTACTACAATTTTCTTATTAGGTTTATCTGACTATTTAAGTCAAAGATATCAACTCCCACGTGTGGTATAGATATTTATGAATTCATAGCTAGTTTCGTGGATCGCAAATAAGGCTAAATTCGAAATTTGTTAATGTTTACCTAACGAGTTTTGAATACGGAATAATGCCAATCTTGCTCTATTTCGATGAGATAACGATATCTTATCACACAATTTGGGATTGTGAATTTAGCTTTCTGATGTTATTTTTCAATCTTCGAGCAGTTGGAGTGAAAAAGCAGTGCAAACAAACGTAGGTACTTTGGGGCCCAATTCAGCAAGAGTAAGTTTTCTCTGATAAAACAGAAAAACATTTACACATGAATATTTGGGACTCGAAAAGAGTGAGACTAAATTGTGTGTGACACAAAAAGGCAAATTTATTCACACATTCCAACAAGAGGTCTCATTTTATTTGTATTGGCACCATTTTTCAATTGTCAACATTGAACTATTATTGCGAAATTTTTAGTGGCGACTCCAAGGTCAGGGGAATATATCACCGCTGTATCTGTGAGTGTTGCTAAAAATTCAGCTGTGTTCATTTGTAGACGATTTAAGGAATTTGGGCTTTTCAAAACAGCTGAAACCAATGATCGTTTGACAGCCAAATTGCAAACTGCGATGAGTGTTGTGCAAATACGAAAGCGATGAATAGATACAAAATATAAATAGGTGGAATGTTGATAAAAATGAAAATAAATTGAGCGTGCTATTAATTTTCATTCAATTCATAAATTGTTGTGCTGTAACAATTAAATAATTTAAGCAAAGTTGAAATTTTAGTTTCCAAGAGCTTAGATCGAAAATTGAGATTTAATTTGGTGGGACAGGCATTAAGTGATTTATTAAAGTTGAGATTTGGAGACTTCAATTGACCACCCCTTGTGAATCGTGCGAAGACTTGTTATCTTTTGGATTTTTTCAAATATAAATTCTTTACCAATACTTACTTCACCAACAATTTTTTCACTTAAGCCTGGTACATAAGTATTTCATGAAATGAACAATCGTCAGTGGAGAAAATGAGTTTTTGACATTTCACACTGATAAAATAAATACATAAATTGGGTGGGTGGCACAACAGCTCGTTGAGAACCAGGGCCTAGTGACTAACAACTCTCAACCAGTCCCGTGTGCGTGTTGTTGGCAGGAATGGAGGAGTCCGAACGACTAGATGAAAAGCACTTATTCATGACAAGTATACTCTTGGAGGATTCGTCAGTTCCTCGCAAGAGGCAGTACCTCGGATTAAACATTTCTGTTTTTAGGTGGTACGGCTGGGAATCGATTCCACACCTTCGGCATGACAGTCCTACGTACTAACCATTATGCCACGATATACTACATTTCGCACTGATACAGACTTGCAAATGTGCTGTGAACATTTGAATAAATAAATAAAGTAGGAATTCAAAACTAATGAATCCATTAGCTTAGGAATTTTTTCCAACTTTTTCATTCACAAGCACAAGCGAAAAACTAGGAACTGCAACAAACTTCTTTTTTTTTCTGTTGTAATCGAACTGTCAACTCCGTACACCAAGATTTTCTTCAACCATTTTGCTCGGGATTTGGTCGTTAACGAAAACTCTCCACCTTTTTCTCCACACACCTTCACGAGCACGTTCACCGGATGAACTAAAATACACATTTTGTATGGATTCCCGACTTGATTCAATAGACTTAAAGGAGCTGTTATTTGAGAAATAAAGCCACAATTTTGCGTGAAAGTATTGCAAAATTTCATGAACGAACCGTCATTTGTAGGCAGACCTGAGACGTTTAAAGACCGATCGCACCACTGCTAGCAGTCTCGCTCCACCGCGCAAATATTTAGATTATAATACCTATTTTGAGGTTAGATTCGAATTCAGGATGTCAAAATCATTCATTCAGTATAACTTAGTTTGGGTGCAGAGAAAGAGTTATTTCACTTTACCAAAGTAAAAGAAAAGCCTACTATGTATGCCCCACATTTCGAAACAAAAGATAAATAATAGAAAGAGATCGTATTCACATTCCAAGGACGATTTCTTTAGGTTAAATTTACTACACTTACAAAACGGGCACAGCTATCACTACTTTGATTTGCGAAACAATTTGCGAGCTGATCCGTATTCAAACCCAATATGATAGCAAATTATGCACATCATGTTCCTACAAATGCAAAACAGTAACATTGGTTGCCAATGCACAATGAGATTGTACCTCAGTAGTATTTTTTTTTTATCAACTCCAAGAGGACAATTAAAGAGGCATTTAAAAGGAAAATTAAAAACAACTACCTACGTAGCTAAAGTTAAAGCTTATATGGGTCAATCTAGTCTAGGTATACCTATGCTAACTTTGACCTTTGAGAGCCATGGTTTTTGACTGAAGACTTCAAAGTAATACTTCAGCTTTAATCCAAATTATCTATCGTTCGACGTTGGGTGGAGGGGGGGGAGGGGAATTGTGTATAACCGTTTGTCAAATAAGAATAAAATGCATTATTTTGTTGGCTATAGATGACTTTTGTTGGCTCATTCGAGAGTGGTTATTTATTTTTGCTTTAATTTTATAAATTTCACGTAATCCAATAAATCGGTTTTGTCACTGAACTTTGTTATTTTCTTTTTAACTTTACCACAAAACAAATCGAACAGGTAGGTAGGTAAAGGTAGCACAGGAAAAAACTGACGACACGACACAAAATCGAGTAAAAAGAAGAAAAAACAAATCGGCGAACAGACAAACCACAATAACGAAACGAAAAAAAAAAACTAACACAAAACTAAAGGCTTAGTTAAAAAAAAAAAAAAAACTAATACAACTGACACGAATTGACAATGTTGTTTTTTTCTACTAATCGAGGGTAATTTTTTTTTTAGGGAACAAAAACTACATTCAAATTCGTAGCAAAAAAAAAATATAATTTTGTATTATGATCGTTCGCCGGACAAATTCATCAATTTTCGTTAACACGTCATGTGCACACGTACAACCGATACCACTTCACGATTGTAACTGAAAAAGTATCTGAGTGAATAACAATGGCAGATGTGAGTTTGTTTTGGTTTTTCGAGTTGAACTGGAAAAAAAAAACTAGAAGACTATGACATGAGTTTGAGTGGAGTTGAATGTTAGTTTGTTTTTGTTTGATCGAACAGTTTGAAAGCAGCATTTTGTATTTACCATTGTTTGATGGCGTAATGGTATGGGCGTAGGATAACAAAGGGGCTAGTGAATATTATTTGTACATATCCGTGGCGGTCGTGAAGAACCAGGTAACTCAAACTTAAAACAAAATAGAAGGTCGGGGTCTATGTTTAATAGCATTTACAATATCTAACTAATGTCAAAGCGAGTGCTCATCATGTATTGTCAAATATTTTGGGAATGTATTAGATGAGGGTAAAATTTTGTAAAATATTGTTAAATATTTATTTTAGAATTTTAAAAGAAATAAAAACTCACTTCAGGTATCTCGACTTACCTGGTTCTTCACGACCGCCATGGATATTTCCAATTCGATAACAGTAGTGTGCAGTAAAATTATGGAAAAAAAATTCTTCCGGATTTGAGGTAAAATGAAAAAAAAAAATGGTTGGAATACATTGATTTTTATACAAAAACTACATTCAACAAGATAAGAATTCCTAATAATTAAGCTGGAAGTTTTTTGCCCGTTTTCACAAGGTTTTATAAAAAAAAATTAAAAATTCTATTTATACGACTGGGTATGACAAAAGGTCCTAACTATGTCATCGATGAATAAGGTGACCAGATCCATGTCTGCGAAAAAGAAAAATCCCAAATGAAAAATACATAATAATTATTCATGTCGATTACATAATCCGCAAAATTTAACTCTCAGGGAGTCGAGTAGATCCGCAGGCCATTAATTTTGAATAATTAGTCAATCCGCCGGTCAAATGAGTGGGTATATTCAGACGATTGTTAAAAAAATGGTGTTGTGTTTAAAAATGAGTTCTATACATTATAGGTCGTTTTCACCCTAGAAAGACCAACATTTCTGAATTTGTGTTGAAAAAAAGTTTTGTTGTAGATTTGTGATATCAAAAAAATAAGTTAACTGAGAAAATCCAAAAAGTGGACAGATTGCACGTTTTTTCAAAAATATACCAGACACTTTTTTTTAGACAAAAATAGGACAGGCTACGGCTGGTCATATCGGGGGATGAAAGGCATTTGTGGGACTAAAGGCCATAAAAACTTTTTTTTAATTAATAATTCTACAAGTCCAATTCTGAATGCTAATTCTTTTACTTGGATGTTTTATTTCAGTAGTATTTAGACTTTGTATGCTTAAAACCTTCTTATAAAAATATTTGTATTTAAAAAATTCAATCGATATGGTTTCACTTACAAATCTGCTTACTAAAACATTGTTGGTAAATCCTCAAAATTATTGTCTTGGAATAGTAGTCGTGTTTTGTTGAGAAGTTGCAACTCAGTCAGTTGAAATTCTACACGCAGTGTAACAACAATCAACAGCTGCAAAAAACTTTACCTTTTTTCTGCAGTCAAATGCGACTAGCGAAGAATGCTTTGGGATAGTTTGCAACTATGGGATTCCCATAGATACATAAATTTATAAACTAATTTGTCCCACACCATTTTGTTGAAAAGCTTTTGCACTGATGTACCTATATACTTTTCAATAAATCATGGCTATTTTCATTTAGGCAGGGATAAAGTTTATGAAACCATTGACGACTTATCTTAGACTCGCTCATTAATTTTTTAACGTAACAAAATATATGTACATAATTATTTTCGTTTTTGAGAAACTAAAATTCACCCACAAATTTCGATTGCAAAACTATATTTCATACTTATTTCTATTCAATAACTTCGTTCGTTGCAAAAAATTTAATGCAATAGTGAGTTTGATTGATAAAACAACTCTGCTCTTTGAACGAAGTAAACAAAGATTTATGAATATTTTAAATTAGGTGGCAATTCTAAGGAGGTGATGGTGAACGATGACGCAAGTCAAAAAATAAAAAAACAACACTCCAATGTGAACAGCTGATTTCTGTCACTCACGAAAACGAGTTCATTGTTTTTGTTTGAGCTCAATTTTTAGTTCGTTCAACACTTTGTGAGTTATTTTATTCTGATGTATAAAAAAACTTGTTTTTGTTTTATTTTGCCGGCAAGTGGGAATATAAAAATGTGCTGTGCGAACGGATAATGGAATAGTGATTCAAGTTTTTAATTTTAATACCCAAAAAGAACTTTGCTGGGAAAAAGCTTTATCTTGAAGCTTTCTTTTAATGGTTAATGTTAATGATTTCTTGTACCTATGCTTATTGGGGGTGTTGTAGTTGTTATAGGTATGCAGAAGTTATGTTAACCCACAGATTGGTCAGTTGTAAATTTATACTCTGATTGTGTGTAATTTTCGGATGGCTCGGAGCATGGGAGATGGTTGGAGTTTGGTTACGATGACTAGAGATTAAGAGTAAGAGTATGAAAGAAAGTAACATTATAACCTCATCACTTAATTTGAACTTTGACTGTTTGGTCTTATCAAATATCCACCAATAAGACCTAAATGCATAATCAGCCCAATTCTAAATAACAATTCCCTGGGAAATATTTCTCCATTCACTTCTCTCTTATTGAATTTACAATAAGAGAGAAGGGAAAAGAGAAAATTGTCATTTAGAATTGGGCTGAATGTTAAAAAAAATTCAATTTTGCCGTTAAAAGAAGCGTTTGTTTTTGTACATGGTAACTTATCATAACCGGTAACCTTGCCTAGATAGTAAGTAAGGTTTATGAAACTTCAAAACTTCAAAATGTCATTGATCTACATATCTGCATTAGGGTGGTCGTTATAATGGATTTTTTTGAGTTTTAATATTTCTCTAAATAAAGACAAAAAATTCCCTAATTTTTTAAGATTTTTATTTTCATCCCCTATACTCGCTGTAGGGGTAAATTAAATTTCCCCTTTTTTTTGGAAATTCGCGTAAAATCTTCCGGAAAATTTAGAGCATGTATGTAAAAAGTATACAAGAAAAAATTCCTACTGGAGGGGGGTAATATCTCCCACCGCTTGAACGGGAGGGGCAATTAAAAAAATTAATTAAAAAACAAAGCCAGAAGTCCATTTTAATAGTTGATTGTTAAATAAAGTTCTTTGAATTAACAATTTCACCAAAATCAGTTTTCAAACCTATAATAAAAAAAATAGTAATTTTTCTTCAAAATGTTGAGTTTGAAACAATTTTTTGCCAGAACTGTTAATTTAAAAACAAGTCGTAAGAATAGCCTTCTGGCTTTCCAAAAAGCTACAAAACTTTACTGTAAGTTTTTCTGTTGTTTTTAATTTATTTTTTTCTATTTTATTCAAATATTTTATTATATTGCCCCTCCCGTCCAAGCGGGGGGAGATTTTACCCTCCTCCTATAGGATTTTTTTCTTGTCTAGTTCCCACCTACATGTTCTGAATTTTGTTGGCAGATCTTACGCGAATTTTCTAGTATGCAAAAAAAAGGTGAAATTTAATTTACCTCTACAGCAATGAAAATAAAATCTGAAAAAATTAGGGATTTTTTTTTTCTTCATTTAGAGCCGATTTGAGTCCATCCGGGATGCCTTTTTTTCAACGAACACCCTAATCTACATACATTATGTGTCGTTCATTTTAATAGTGAATTATCTCCATTTTTGCTTGAAATGTGTTTTTCGAGCTCAAGCTGCTGTACCTAATAATTTTTTTTTTTTAAAGGAAAACGAAAATTCAGGGAAGTCAAAACTTTATTTTCAATATAGTCTAAGAGCCCACAGCAAATTTTGGGAGTGGAGTTATAACCAAAATCGGAGTATGAGGGATTATAGGTACATGTATCATTATATCAAATACCATAGTCTGGCAGGTTTTGTTTTCAGCCCTTAGGAGGGGTGAGGGGCTAAAAAGTGCTAGATCCCCTGATTTATTTTTTGGGTTATAACCTCTTTAATTAATTTTTGAAAAATCGGATATGATTCCCTGTCATTTTTTCTAAGCATAAACACCACAATTTTGACGGTCCGATTAATAGAACTCAAGATATAACCATTTTACGTGAACCTTATCATCCCTTTTTTGGAGATTTTCAGCAAATCAAAAAATCAACAAATAAAGTCTCCACAAAAACGCTAATAAGGTTTGCTTAAAAAGGTTAAATCATGGGTCCTATTTATCGGATCACAAAGATAAAAGTGTTGGGACTTAGGGAAAATGACAGAGCATGATTTCCTATTTTTTTAAAGTAAATTGAAGTGTTAATGACACTACCATATAAATAGGAAACCAAGCGGGTTTTAAACCCCCACCCCCACCAAAGGCTGAGAAAAAAACCAGCCAGACTTTCATATTCCATATCACGATACATGTACCTATAATCCCTCATACTCTGATTTTGGTTATACCTCCACTCCCAAAATTTGCTGTCGGCTCTTGGTCTAATAGAACTTTTTTAGAATTCTCCTTATTTTTGAATAGCACTTTTAGCCCCCTTTCAATCTTTTAATTGTATGAAACAAGAACATTAACCAATATTTTGGTGTAAAGTTAGGTCTAGTTCACACGGCAATGCACCGCACGTTTTCTTGTAGTAAAAATCCGTGCGAATTAGCAGTGGCATAGAACCTTTCACACGACGCACAGTCGCCCGTACTGACTTTTTTGGTAACAAAAATCAAAACTTTTAAACGAATGAAAATATCGCCACAATTATTTTTTTAAATCTTGAAAGAAATTTCCAAGGCAATGAAAATGGAGGATTTCTAAAAAAAATCACAGGTTGTTTCAGAATTTGGTATTGAAATAAGAAATTTTAACTAAGGTGATTTACATAATTGGTATTTCAATTTAAAAAGGGCAAAAGTCAATATCTGAAGTAGTCTGAGATCTGAGTGTAATTTATGTGAAACAGTAGGCAAAAAAGAAAACAAACCAATTTGGGTGGAACACTGGGGAAAGTTTTTATTTTTTTTGTCTATACCTACAGTATTTTTGGTAAACAACATTAAGATTTAAACTTATATTTCCAACTGCATATGACTAAAAAAAAACGAATACAATTTGTATTTATATTTCGGACAAAAACTACGATACTGTTAAAAATGGTAAAATTTGAGTGGGTATCTGACGAACACGTCATTTAAAAGCTTAAATTTTGTATACATTTTCTTTTAATTTTTCATTAATTTTCTTAAATCATCCTATTCGATAGAGAATTTAGTTTTGTAATAGCCTTCTTCACACCGAACCCAAAACGCGGTTTTCGCGAAAATATCGGTTTTGGAGAAAAACCTAATCGAAAACAAAAGTTTTCTCATACATTTTTTGTAGCTTCAGGTTTTCGTAAAACACAAGTTTTATATAAAACCAGTCGAAAACATGTTGGAATTCAGAGATGAACAAAACAAACATACCTTTTAATAAGTTCAGCGCATTTTGAAGTGTCAAAAAAGAAACTGATGGGATGGTTTCAAAAAAAATTGAAAACAGCTGATGAATTTCTGTCATATCAAATATAAAATTCGAGTCTCAAAATAAATTAATTTATTTAAAATTGATAAATATTTTTTTTGTTATTTCGTTAAGTCAAATTGTTCATATGGATCTTATTTATTATATAATAAATCACCGTTTTTATTCCCAAAAAATGGAAGAAAATAAAAAAAATAAAGAAAATTGTGCGTGGTCTGTGTAAGAAAAAAAACTGGAATGTCAAACGAAAACGTATAATGTTCGGTGTGAATAGTTTTTGAGTTTTTTAAAAGTTTTCGCCGAAAACCGGTTTTGGGGTTTGGTTTAAAAAGCCTTAATAACAAATTTAACCAAAAATACTTAAAAACCATCCTCAAAGGTGAATTTAGTTTAGTATTTTGTCGTTCAAGCATGCTTAATGCTTTTTGCTCCACAAAACATATTAAATAAAAAAAAAACTTATTGCAATTGTTACTTTCCCTCCCTCATTTAACGGTATATTCAATAGCCTTTAATGGTTTAGTTCTTACAAGTACATATATAAAAGGGTTATGGAATAAGAATGATTTATTTTACTACCAAAAAAGAGAAGCTTTAAGGTTTATTGTTGTTTGTTGATACATGCACATTGCACATTAATACCAACTGGTACATACACTTAACACATATACACATAAAGATTCTCGCTATGTTTTCCCAAGAGAAGATTCTTGCATAACAGCAAAATAAAAACATAATTTCAACAACATGAGCATGAACGACATGCGATGACAACAAAAACAAACCTAGCACACATAACACAAACAAAAATGATTGACAACAATGTAGACACTTTTGGATAGTATGTGCAGAAGAGCTGAAAAGTAATCGCACTATTTTTAAAAGATATATTCTATTTTCAGTTAAACTATTACAGTCGTATGAATAAAAAACACTAAACTTTCCCCTAACTGTAGAGCTTTCTACATAGTGGACTACAAGTTAACTCGGGAGTTAAAATTTCATATCAATAAAAACAAATTGTTTCTGGGGAATAGTTGGCTGAAGTTTAATGAAAGAAAATCTATTACAATAATAGCCCGGGAGGTAACGACAGATTTCGTCAACCCATTTTCTCAAGCTTCATTTTTTGTGTATCAATTATTTGAGTGAAATAAAATAATATGTTCAAGGTCTTACAACACAGTTGTACAACGGGGGGTTACAAGAGGGGTGCAAAGTCCGCAAAAAAATGACAAAATTAACTCATTTTCTCAAGCTTCAAACTTTCTGTACGCATTATTTGGGACATATGAAGCAAAAATTATGAGGTCTTACAACTTCATTCTACAACGAAGGTGGTCTTAAAACCACCTAAAACCCGCAAAAAAAACTAAAAATCAACTCATTTTCTCAAGGATGAAACCAATTTTAATTTATGGTTGGCATCTTAACAAATAAAAATTAGTAAGTCTTACACCCATAACTTACAACGAAGGCCGTCTTAAAAATTCATGAAAGTGAGGGAACAGTGTATTTTGTCTATTGAAATGCATATCATCAAAGCTAATATCTCAGAAAGTATTGATGCTACGTAAAAAATTGTAATACAAAAATTGTTAGCGACAAATTTTTAAACAACTTTTGCTCGAAACTTTTTTCAAAATTTTGAATAAATAAAAAGTTATAAGAGTTGGAAGTGTTCGAAAACTAAATTTCAGGTGTCTGCAATGGTTTTTTTCGATATTATGACTAAACCATATATTTTTTGTAAAAAAAAGTCATACAAAATTATTGTAGCCCATTAAAGGAGAATAGGACAAAACGGTCTACAGGACCAATAACGACGAGACGTATATCATTGGAAAGGTATTTTTATGAACTACAATAGGCTTACTTCAAATTGCTGTGTGAAAAAAGTTATTCGCTAAATAGAATTGCATTCTGGTGCATTCTAGTATGAATAAAATATATTTAGTATGGACAAAATTTATGAAAACTGGTCAAACAAATAACAACAATATATATGTCATTAGAAAGGTATTTCCATTACCTACAATACCTTTAGTAGCAGTTCAGTTCAAATCACTGTGTGAAAAAAGTTATTCGAAAATTAATGAATTATTGTGGTTCAGTTTAGTGTGAAAAAAATGCTTTCTTTTTAGTATGGGCAAAAACTGTAAACGCAAGTTCAACCAATAACAACGGGACGTATGTCGTTGGAAAGGGAATTTTATGTACTACAATAGTTAATGAGGCAGCTGATTTCAAATCACTGTGTGAAAAAAGTTATTCGCTACTTTGTTACCCATGCTCAAAAATTTTATCTGTACCCAAATTCCCTAAAACAGCGAATAACTTTTTCCAAACAGTGATTTTAAATAAGTTGTAATGGAAACTATTGTTGTTCATAAAAATACCTTTTCAATGACATACATATTATTGGTATTGGTAAGACCAGTTTGTATAAATTTGTTCAACACTGAAATGTACCTACCAAAACAAAACCTTGGTTAGTAAATAACTTTTTTCACTCAGTGATTTGAAATTAACTGCCATAGTGACTATTGAAGCGCATAAAAATACCTTTCCAACGACATATGACTCGTTTTTATTGGTTCCTAGACCACCTTCCATACAGTTTTGCCGATTGTCCTTTTCCATAATTTTCATATAACCATTATTTTCGTGGCACGGCTCTGTAGCTCTCTATATAGGGCTTAAATTGCTTTAAGCTTTACTTTTAATATTTTCGTGCAATTTATTTTTTTTTAAGACAGGCCTGCATTCTCACAATGCAACTTACCGCATTGAATCAAAATGCGATCTGACTTGCTAAATCATTCAAATTTTGTAAACAAAAATAAAGATTCTTCATCTAAGACATTTATACTAAACAACTAGTGATCATTACCTATATATTTGCTTATTTATGTATATGCAAAAAGGGCGTCCCAAAAGTAATAGTCGAAATTGAAGCTGATGACAGACAGAGGTTATTACCCTTATGAAAAATATTTGATCATAAATACTAAATTTTAACTTCTGTTTATGATTAAGTTTATCAGTGTACTTATAGTACAGGTAAAATAAAGGGTGGTTAAATTTTAAGGTCCGATGTTGAATGTGAACCACTCATAAACGTCAAGTTTTTTTCTGCATTTCATTTGGAATTTCTCAATTTTAGACTTATTCAATTTGAACCATGGAAAGATACACAATCGAACAACGCGTTAAAGTTTTTCAGGCTTATTATGAAAATGGGCGTTCAAATCAAAATGCATATCGTGCACTACGAAGAAGTGATGCATATCGTGCACTTCGAAGAAGTGATGAGGCACATTTTCACCTCAGTGGATTCGTCAATAAGCAGAACTGCCGAATTTGGGCGAATTATAATCCAAGAGTGATTTTCGAAAAACCAATGCACCCACAAAGAGTGACTGTTTGGTGCGGTTTATGGGCTGGCAGCATCATCGGGCCATATTTTTCTAAAATGAGGCCGGTCAGGCAGTTACTGTGAATGGTGTTCGCTATCGTGAGATGATAACGAACTTTTTATGGCCCGAATTGGAAGAAATGGATTTGGACGAAATGTGGTTTCAACAGGACGGTGCCACTTGCCACACATCTATTCTAACGAAACAATGGCTCTTTTGCGCGACAAATTCAATGGCCGTGTTATCTCACGTGTTGGCGATGCCAATTGGCCACCAAGATCATTTGATTTGATTTGATTTGACAGCGTTGGACTTCTTTCTTTGGGGTTATTTGAAAGAAAAGGTGTACGTAAATAAACCAGCAACAATTCAAGAGCTTAAGGATGAGATAAATCGGCACATTAACGACATAGAACCTCAATTATGCCTCAGCGTCATTTGGACCATCGGATGGAGTTGTGCCGCCGACGCGACGTTGCTATAGCCATTTGGCCGATATTTTTTTCCATACATAATTGAACCATACTAATATTATCATAATAAAAAGAAATGACAATAATTTCTTAAATAATTTGTGTTTTATTCAAAATCAACATCGGCTCCTTAAATCTAACCACCCTTTAGTACGAAAAGTCTTTCGAATAAGAAAAAAATTAGTACCATCATGAAACTTGGTGAAAACGTTTCATGTATTATGAGAATGAAAAATCAAAAGAGTCTATAAAAATATTTCACATGGAAGGGTGATTTTTTTAGGGGGAGAGGGGGGAAAATTGTGGTGCATCAAACAGAAAAATTAACTTTGGTGCAACATGAGCATATGACACATGTTTTTAAGGAAGTTTTGAATGCTGAATGAAATGACAGAAAAACCAAGTCGGTACGGCCTCCGTGAAAAAAGTTATTGTAATTTTTATGTTAAGAAGTATATTTTCAGTATAAAAGTAAAATATTACCGGAAACCAGTAAAAATAACTGGTATGTCGATGAAACATGGCATCAATGGTTCATTTGTCATGAAAAGCAATAATAAGAAAAGTCTATACAAATATCTGTTGTTAAAGGGTGTTTTTTGGGGAGTTGGGGTAGGGGATTATTACCATAAAACCTGTGAAATGGTTCTCCCCTGAAATTTTGTTAAAATGTGCTATTGACTAACAGAATGAAGAATCAAAAGGGGATATTTCGCTGGGAAGGGTGTGTTGTTTGAAGATATAGGGAAGTGTGTGGTTATTTTTCAAAAATATGTAAAAACTCAAGAAACTTGTTAAAAGTCTTTCATTTACTACGATAATGAAGAAACAAAGGAGTTTACAAAAATATCAAGGGAGAAAAGGTGTTTTTGTGGGTTTGGTAAAGGCTGTTATTTGTTTTTGGAAACAATTTTTGTTTTTGGAAACAGTATTATACTTTCCTTCACCCATTAAAAGCATTCTCTACCATATAGATATTTTTATAGACTCTTTTGATTCTTCATTCTATTAGTCCATAGCACATTTAAACCAAATTTTAGGGGTTTTCCGGTTATAATAAATAATAGTTGAATGAAAATGAAAATAGTTGAATGAAAATGACAATATTTTTGTATGACTTTTTTTTTCAAAAAATATATGGTTTAGTCATAATATCGAAAAAAAAACCATTGCAGACACCTGAAATTTAGTTTTCGAACACTTCCAACTCTTATAACTTTTTATTTATTCAAAATTTTGAAAAAAGTTTCGAGCAAAAGTTGTTTAAAAATTTGTCGCTAACAATTTTTGTATTACAATTTTTTACGTAGCATCAATACTTTCTGAGATATTAGCTTTGATGATATGCATTTCAATAGACAAAATACACTGTTCCCTCACTTTCATGAATTTTTAAGACGGCCTTCGTTGTAAGTTATGGGTGTAAGACCTACTAATTTTTATTTGTTAAGATGCCAACCATAAATTAAAATTGGTTTCATCCTTGAGAAAATGAGTTGATTTTTAGTTTTTTTTGCGGGTTTTAGGTGGTTTTAAGACCACCTTCGTTGTAGAATGAAGTTGTAAGACCTCATAATTTTTGCTTCATATGTCCCAAATAATGCGTACAGAAAGTTTGAAGCTTGAGAAAATGAGTTAATTTTGTCATTTTTTTGCGGACTTTGCACCCCTGCTGTAACCCCCCGTTGTAAGGGTGCGTTGTAAGACCACCTAATTATTGATATAGATTAAGAGTACTACACACATAAAAAAAATGAAGCTTGAGAAAATGGGTGTGAAATTTCTGTCGTTACCTCCCGGGCTATAAGTAGGAATTCTCCTTTTTATACTCCATGTCAATTTAAATTCTTAATTGGTTGCACTCTATCTCCTATTAAAGAAATCGGTCAGCCATAGATTGTCTATTAGTCAATATGTCAAAAAAATTGTCTTCTTTTGGAATGCACCTCAAAGCTAAATTTTTATAAAACTAATATTTGAAAGAGTCTGCGCCCTTCTAATCCCTATCCTGCGAACGCCCTTGGCCTTAACGTTGCTTCTTCAGTTCTTCCTTGTTCCATTTAAGTTTGTACTTTTTGCACTTTTGAAAGTAGGTTCTTAAGGTATATATTTTCAAAAATAGAAGATATTGTGAGAAATACTTCAGAAAGTGTGATTTTGTCCTTTCGCCTTAACTTTGAAAATTTAGTTTTATTAAATAGATAGATACCCAAAATAAAAGTATCTGAAACACACCTACCTATTTATGGTCACTATTTGCTCAATCAAGGCCTTTTATAGTTTCATAAAGAACTCATATTCCCTAGGTATTTGGAAAATTCAACTTTTTTGGAAAGTACAGCTAGATACTCGTATCATATTGAATTGGGGTTAGTAAAGAATATAGTAAAAGTTGGACTAAATACCTGTGAGCCCAAGTGTACAACAGTCTTCCATTGAGGTAAGCCAAGCATTTTTCTACTATACTATAGTGAAAAAGAAAGAAAAATGTTCTGTATAGGGTGCGAAATATGGTGGATACGTTACCCGAAAATTCCAACTTATACCAACTCGACAAAAACACATTCATCCTTAAAGAGAAGCAGATGCGAAATGGTGTATGAAAGGCAGGGATATTTTTCAAAATAAAAACCTTCTGACGACACGACGACGACGATGACGATGACGGCACCAACGAAAAAAACCACCCTCCTCAATCACCTTTCTACCCCATATACATTTACAGAGGATCTACCACCATGCATAGACGACTTAGAAGTCTGGGACAGAAGAGGCTATAAATAAAATTGTCAAAGAGGAAAAGGGAGTACCAACCAATACCAACATATTGCACCATGCAGACAAATGCCGGTGCCGGAAGAAGACCAAAACAAAAATGCAGAATTTCAAATGTATAATATGGCTGCTTGGGAAAGTATTCGTGCTAGTTGGAAATAACAACCCACAACAAAAACAAAACGAGTATCTTTTTGGCTATGTTTAGGGTTGTTCAGGGTCAGGATTTTTTGAATGAGGGTGAGTTTTTCGCACTATTTTTCTAGACCTAAGGCAAACATTTAAGAATCATAGCCACATACTTGAAAGGACATTGTGAATAAGTTACTAGAATTTTAGTCTTGTTTTATAATTATAACACTGTGGGAGACGAATTAAGAGATGCAATTAACGAGTGCACCCTTTCCACAACAAAAAAAAATATCACACGGATCCATTACTACAAAACTAACGCTTCCTGTGGCTTATGAAATATGTGTTCGCAATAAATTCAAAAGTTTTCACAGAACGAAAAAGGAAAGGAAAGAACTAAGTGCACTTTTGGAACAGAAACAGTTTTCGAGGAAGGTTAGTACCTTTACTCACAATCAGGAATGGTGTGTGTAACTCTTGAAACTTCAACAGCTTGGTGGTGAAAATTCGTTAGAAAGTATATTTTATGAAAATAGGGAAACAAATTGAAAAGTTTTATAAAGCCTTATTAGACTAAGACTGCTAGCACCAATGTAAATTCACTATTTGAACACTCTCTCCTGCATAGTGCATATCCATTCCAAATTGCGACGTCATCAATATCAAATTTGTACAATTATGCTAAGTTATCATAAGAACCCATTTCAGTCTCTATACGAGTAGGTACGGTACACACGCAACTGCATAACATTTGGAATTTAAATGCTATTTTGCTCAGTTTAAATGTCAAACTTGTTGATCACGAAATCATAAATTTGTTACCAAAAACATGTCGTTTTTATAGCAGAAATTGTCTTTTTCCATTCAAGAAGGATCAATTTTATAAATCAGATATTTACATGATTGATATGATTTCTCAGTTGTAGTAGCTGAGAGCCTAGGTGTGTTCATTTCGAGATGACCTAAGGATTCGGGGCTATCTAAAACCACCTTGCATCGCATGTTTTTGCATAAAATTAATGCTTAGAACGCCAGCAACGTTTACTTTCATCATATTGGCATTGTCACAGCTCGTGAAACAATCAGCCTTATTATGAGTTTCACATGGAAAATATTTCGATTTCGAAATGAAGATCTCCATTGAACCAGCATTTATTTTGCATGTGAAATGTGTGGTGAATAAAATATATTTTTGTTTGCAATTTCAAAAAAAAATATATTCACCTCAAGGCATTATTTGATTTTACAAATGTTGATTTTTCTTTTCGCATGGGATTTGTAAACTATGCTTACAGCAATATATTGTTTGTGCTGTGGGAATTTGACAATTTGATTTAGAAAATCTAACAGATGCTTATAGCCCGGTCAGGAAACCGAATCCCGTGGGCCTTTTGTGGGGTATGACCTTATTTTAATATTTTTAATTATTTTTGACATGCTAAAGAGAAAATTTAGCTTGGGAGTCATTGTTGCAATCCTGTCACTTGGAAACCATTTTCAAAAATTAGATGGTAAAATAGAACAAAACTAAATTACTTGGAAATGTTTCATGGTTGATGTCTTAAAAGAAAGGTGTAGAGAAGTCGTACTTTCGATTAAAATTTCGGAGTTGCCACTTTTCGGTAATATATATGTACTTTCTTATGTCAAAGGGTGGCACCTCCACTTTTTTTTTATTATATGTAATATTTTGAAAATGAAAATGGTTGCGAAAGGGCTTGCAGATGCCAAACGCGTGTTGGGAAATAAAAATTGATGTCTTAAAAAATAAGTGTTAAGTAGATACACCTTCGCTTGATAAAATGTCAGTGTTGCGAATTTTTATTCCGAAAAAGTCAGTTTCGAAAAAATAAGATATATATGTATTTCTAAACGGTTAATAACACTTGTATTTTTTTTTTTTAATATTCTTAAAGTTATTGAAAACCGTTAGGGACAAAGTTGAAAAACACACGACTATTTCAATTTCGAAACACGTATTTTTAAAAAAATGGTTATATTTGATAAAAATTAGATTTTACTTGCGATATAAATGTTTGTAGGTACTATATGGCAAGTTATGCATTCGTAAGAAAAAATCTTACTTTGATCACATTTGTCATTACGATGATAGCGAAGACGAAAAAAGTGGGTCTCCCAATTCTGTCCGTCCGTTGCGCTACAGTCTAAACGGCTGGATCGATTTTCTTTAGACTTTGTACATAGCGCTTTTTGGTCATCCCCCCGACACGTTTTTTTCATTTTTTTTAAGAACCCAAAAATAACGATATCTGCCATACAATTGTTTTTAGCAATTTAACCTAATCGTATTTTTCTCAAAAACGGCTCCACAACTTTTCTAAAAAAAAATCAATAAATTACTTTAAGCAAAGGCTACCTTTGCGTAAGACATTATTTTTCAAAAAATGGTTTTTAATGGTACTTGCCAAAGAAACATTACAGAAATTAAAAAAACATAAATAGTAGGGTTCCAAAATTTTAAAAGAAATATGAAATGTTTCAAAGTTTTTTTTTTTGAAAATAAAATATTTTGAAAATAACATGGTTGATTTCTTTGAAACTCGATACTAAAGAGTGTTTTAGTACTGTCTAACATAATTTAAGAAAAATTTTTACTTTTATGGAGGAAAATATTTTGTTTTGTGCACATAAATAATTTTTTTAAGATTTGCATGCCAAAATTTTTCCTTAAAAATGTTTTAAGAATTTATCAAATAATAAAAAATATTTTTTTTTTTAAACCGCTTTTAAATTTTTTCCATACAATCATTCTGTGGTGTTTGAGAGAAACATGATAATTCCATTTTAAAATTTGCATCTTTACGTCCACTTCACATCGAGCTAGAAGCCAAACGGGTTTACCGATTTTCGGAGTGTATGTGTTACGAATTACCAAAAAAATCTGTGTACCAAATTAAAGGCATTGAATAGCTTCTCTGTCCATGACCTTGAAAAAAGCTCCATAAATTCAATACAAAATAATCTTTCGCTGAAAATTACTGAGACCAGGTGGCTTTTTATCACGATCTTTGTGGCCATTCAAATGGTATCCTTTTTTTCTGCGAATATACCACAAATGGGGTTCCAAAAATCGTCCGTGACCTCAAAAAAAAAAAATTAGTCATTGATATAAAACTTTGAATGGCGGGCCAATTTTTGAAAATATTAAACTTTTTTTGACAAGACCGACCATCGAATAGGATGGAAAACAGTCACTGTTGCCATTTCTTAAAAATCATAAATTTAATTTTTGGTGCAACATAACCTCAAACAAGGCCAAACAAATTTGTTTGTAATTTTACGATAGGATATCTCGAAAACATGGGCCAATCCCTCAGCATTTGTGAAGTTGGATTCAAATTAAGGGCGTTAAAACATTGGAAACAGCATATATTGGCTTCTGCAGCAAAAAAGTGTTACCTCGATTAATTGTTCTGATTTCTTGTAGGTATCAAGTTAATTGAGGATTGTACATAATAGTTGAAAGCATTCAATGATCTACAAATAGAATGTGTATTTTGTATTGATCGTTTCCTAATTTAAATACATCATTTTGAGCGGAAACTCTCATCCCATAAAAAAAACCTTTTGAAAAATGCATCTCTCATGGGACCGTAAAAAATCCTTGATTCAAATTGAAATGCACAGAGTGAGGGGAATGTTGCAACCTAGATAAGCTATATGTGGGTATAAATGAATAGTTATTGGCTATGGTTGACGTCCTGTTGCAGGATTTTGGGAACCCTCTTTTCCACTGGGATATTAATTCCATCAAATTTATACAACTATCCCTCGCTATCACTATCCTTATTGTCGTTCTCGTTGAGTTGTATGTGTGTCGGTTTGAGTCAGTATAGTGTAGACAAAAAATACTCATTCCCAAAGGATAAAATTATCAACGGTTCGTATATTCGTAATAGCGTAGCTATGAATGTATAGATATATACCTACGGTACTTTTTTTCTATTTTTAATTTTTGTTTGGTATAAAATTCACTTTTCTACCTTCGACACGGTGTTGTAGCACGTGCTGTTTTATAGCTCCTGGCGTTAACAGGCGGTGGCATGACGGGCAATGGTGGCATGTGCGGTTAGTTAGTTTAGAATTTTCTCTGTTTTTTTTTTCGATTTCTATTTGTTATTGTTTTTGTACTGAAGGAATCACATTGCTGTTATGAGTGTTTATTTCAAAGTATTTAAGAACTATAACATAACAACAAGAGTACTGATGTGTAGAATGAATGGAATAAAGAATGATAAAGGATATTTTTGTACCTATGTATCTTCCACTTTATAGTTTAGTAGGTAGGTGATTTAGCAAATGATTTTCGTACACAGATGTCACTTGAAAAAATACTGTATGTACCTAGGTAGATTCTTCAAGATTTTCATCACAGTTACAGTTGCGATAGCATTTTTGAGAGACAAGGGGGCATCTTCATTAACTTTGTTAAAGCTGTTTCTAGGCAAAATGTAAAACTGGCGTTTATCTTATTGAGATTTTAAAAGATTCAGTTCTTCCTAGCATTAGCCTAAATACATTCTTTGAATAGGAATTAGGTAGTCCTAATGAATTTAAAGATCAGTGCTTAGTTTTGATTTAAAAAAACTTTTTCGAATACCTAGGTACCCACAGTTGATTTCACCATATGTATTTGTGATCTTGAGCCTGAAGTCTGTAGATGGAAAGGCTGTTGTAATGGAGCTATCAGTTTTTTTTTTCAATTTGTTCTTTTTTTTTAAAGACTTTTAAAATGTTGTTGTTTTTTTTTATATACAAAAAGTGATTCTGAGCCTGACTCTCTTTTAGAAAATGTAAGAGTTTGTGTTAAAAGAAATCAAATACCTATCTTCTATGAGTTTTGTGAGACTGTCACATAACACATTACCTACCTTTTACAAATTGAATCATTATCACGGCTAATTGAGTCTTGTATGGTATACCTACATGAATGCATACCTAAACCTACCCTATTTATGTGTCTTATTGGGAAAGAAAACTCGTACCAGCAGGTGATGCATGTTTGAAAATGAATAGGGACTAGGTATTTTTCTGTTTGAAAAAGTTATACCTACATCAGTTCAGTGTAAAACGTCTTTATACTAATTTAAGAGAATAATAGATTAGCACTTCATTAGGCGTTTTTCTTTTTTAGCTCTGAGCAGAGCATGGAGTAGAGCTCGAGCTATCGGAGTAAGCTCTGAGCAGAGTATGATGAGAGCTCTCCGATATAATTTTGAAACACATCTGAGCTCCGAACTGTCATACGATTGCGAAGCGTTCAACTCACCAAAATTAAGTAATGACTTAATTTTCATCAGACAGCTGGCCAATCAAAGACTCGAAAAATTTCCAAATTGTGAACTGAAATTGATGTGTCGAACGCAGCCACTCGAAATGAGTGAAAAAAGGGTGAAGTTGGCTGCGCTCAGCTATTTGCTCCATTCGCTCGGTCTTTTTATTCTGAGCTCATGGAGCGTACTCCGAGCTAGCTCCAATTTAAAAAAGAAATACAAGTTGAGCGCTCTGATTGCTCGGAGCTAAAAAAGAAACACAGATCTTTTTTTGGCAGCTCAGTGCTATGCTCGGAACTAAAAAAGAAAAACGCCTATTGGCGTCTTCTTTCAGGATGTGACCGAAAATAAGTTTGTTCTCTTTATTTAACTAACCTCCTATAGGAGGAAGAAGAACTTTTGCAACCCTATAGAGCCAAGAGGTTGCATTTTAAATCTTTCAAAAAGTGCTGATATTTTAATTCACACGGTTTAGGCGGCCAATTAAGTTCTCCATTTCGAGAAATCACTTGTCCAGGAAATTTGTCGAGTAATAGAACCATAATTGTTTCAGTAGCTGGGTGGCATATGGCAACGTCGTGTCCTGCTGAAAGTATAAACCATATTCATTGCATTAATTTCTTGATGCTTTTTAATCGAGGCTGAGGTAAGGTAAGTTCGTAGCAGGCCAGAGTATTCCCACAGAAAGCAAATAAAACTCGGGTTAAGAAGAAAAGAACTCGGACCAAACACCAGTTTTATAATAGGTATTTTCTATTTGTTGATAGAAAAGGGGTTAACAATCTTACAATTTTGGTTTTTACTTATGATAAATAACACTGTATTAAATCAAGGCTCGGTTTTATAGAGCTACAGGAGTAGACTCTGCCAAAATATTCACTAAGAGGAAGTGGACCGCGGGCTAAACGGTGGGAATCTGATTCCAGCCCATAGCTAATCCGAGGGAGAACAACTATATTGGCCCTGAACCAAGTCAGAAGGAGCAGGCAGGGAGAACAACGTTAGGAATCTGATTCCAGCTCAAGGAAAGCTATTCCGAGTGAGAACAACTTTATTTAGCCCTGAACCAACTCAGAAAGAGCAGGGAGGGAGAACAACGGTAGGAATCTGATTCCAGCCCAGGGCTAATTCGAGCGAGAACAATTTTATTTGCCCAGGGAGAACAACTGAAGGAATCTGATCCCGGCCCAGGGCAAGTCCCAGGAAGAAGTTTATTTGCCCTGAACTACTTGAAAGGATCAGGAGGGCTAATCCTAGGGAGAATAACTTTATTGATGTCGGAGGTCAAAAAGATTATCTTTAAATGAAGCAGGCAAGGAGAACAACGTTAGGAATCTGATTCCAGCTCAAGGAAAGCTATCACGAGTGAGAACCACTTTATTTAGCCCTGAACCAACTCAGAAGGAGCAGGCAGGGAGAAAAACGATAAGAATCTGATCCCAGTCCTGGGCTATTCCGAGGGAGAACAACTTTATTTGCCCAGAACAAACACAAAGGAGCACGCAGGGAGAAAAACGGAAGGAATCTGATTACAGCCCAGTTTTAATCCAAGGGAGAACAACTTTATTAACGGTGGAGTCCAAATAGGTGTTCTTTTAATGGTACACGAATGCACCCAGAAAAGTAACTTAAGCTTATCAAAGTTGCTACAAACGATGAACCACTTGAGCCTAACTGCTTTTAAAATTAGAAATTATTAAATAACTTAGGATTTATACGAGGTAATAAGCTTCAAATTTTTCCGAAATTCGTGGCTTTTCATCATGATTTTTCTGCCACAAGACAATGTGAACTGTAAGGAGAACGAATGCAAAAATGGTATGGTGGTTGTTGATTATTCGGTGTGTGGGGTTTGGCTATGCAGGGTGATGGTGTATATTGATGACTGGTCTATGGTGGTTTAATGGTGATGTTGGTCGCTGGTAGTTGATGTTGATGGCGTGGGTGTAATCTATTGTAAATAGACGGTGACGCGGGGCGGTGATTAATTGTAGGTTGGTCGGTGTGGGGGAGTGAAAAGTGTAACGCTTCGTTAAAATCTTAGGCAGTTAAATGTGTTAAATAACCCAATTTCTGAGATGGTCTCGAATGGACACGCAGAGGCGGCGGCGGCGGAAGGCATATGCGGTGCGTGCCACCGTCTGAAACGTCAAATTTATTGCTATAGTGAATTTATAGCTAGGCAACGCGCCACGACGCTTAGTGGTGAGCAAATTAGTACAAAAAAAAAATAAAGTTACCAAGAAGTATATAAAATAAAATCCGATTCCGAATGCTCTTTTCGAAATAATTATAAAAAGAACGAAACAAAAAATTATTAAGAGAAATCCTCTTTCTCATATAAATATAAATTGGGTGGCGCAACAGATCGTGGAAAACCAGGGCCTAGTGACTTACAACTCTCAATCATTCCTGTGTGCGTGTTGTAGGCAGGAATGGAGGCGACCTACAGTTTTTGGCCGAGTCCGAACGGCTAAATGAGCAGCACTCATTCATGACAAGTAGGAAGGATTTGTCAATTCCTCGCAAGAGGCAGTACCTCGGATAAAACATTTCTGTTTTTAGGTGGCACGGTTGGGAATCGAACTCACAACTTCGGCATGACAGTCCTACGCACTAACCATCATGCCACGAGGTACTACTACACTTTCTCATACAATCTTGGCAATTACCATGCATACCATAATATTCACTATTCGTATTATAAGGATAGTAAAAAGGAGGATACTTTTGACGGGTTCCAATGTTGGAACCCGCCAAATTTGTATGAGATGCGTCTTCTTGGTAACTTTATATTCTTTGTTAGTACGAACTTTACGAAAATTTTTTAGATATTTTCATCATTTTTGCAGTAATTTTTCACTACATATTTATTCAAAAATTTATTCAACGTCTAGTTTTTTTCAATCAAATGTAATGTAAAATAATGTAAATAATGTAAAAATAAACAAGGGCTTTGTTAAATTTACAAGGGGCACTTTCCCATACATAGTTACAGAAATTTATCGGAATTTTTATTCAGTATAAAATCAACACTGTGGCCTTTCTTACCACATTCAAGTTGATGTAAGAAGATGTCTTGTTAATTCAACACTAAATGCTTTTAAATAAGAAATTTTGACAAGAGCATAGTATCAATTTTAACCGAGATCATGTTATCAAATTTCTTCACAAAAAATCAGGTTGAATTAATGAATGAATATTGGGGTTGTTGCACTGCGACCTTAAGATCTATTGTGCCCCCACCTAAAAACGTGATGAGATTGCTCATCTTACAGTTCTTCCTCCACCTTACTTTCTCTCAGAAATTTGAGTATTTGTAGGACTTTTAGGGAGGAAAGTTCGCGCTTTTCCACCTGGTACTGTCCCAGGTGTTTTTTCCTTTGATGCATGATTGCGTCACATTTTCCCAATATATGGTCTGGTGTTTCTTCCTGTGCGCAGCAAAATCTGCATGTTGGACTGCTCACTAGACCAAGAACGTTTAAGTGCCTATTTAGTTTGCAGTGGCCAGTGAGGAGACCAGTTATTTTTCTTAGGTTGTTCCTACTTAGGTTGATGCAGTCTTTAAAACGTGTTCGGTTGTAGTTACCAAGCAATAGTTTAGCCTGCCACAGCTTTGGGAGTTCTTTCCAGTTTTTGGATCTTTTAACCTTCTCTTGTTCTCTTATTTTGTTTTTTATCACATTTTCTCTTATGCCACAATAGGGTTCAGGCCCCATTAAGGGAGTACTTGCCCCTATCTTCGCTAAGGAATCTGCTTCTTCATTTCCCTGTACACCAACGTGACCAGGTACCCAATGAAGTGTGACACTGTTGTTTTTGCCAAGGACATTAAGCCTGTTCACACACTCCCAAACTACCTTCGAGCTGATGGCGTAGGAGCTCAGCGCTTTGAGTGCGGCTTGGCTGTCTGACATAATGGCAATGTTTTGGTTTCGGTAATTTATTTCGAGATTACGATCTGCGCATTTCGCTATGGCGTGAACTTTCGCCTGAAAGATGCTAGTAGAATGTCCCATTGGAATAGAAAGTTTGGTTCTAGGCCCAAAGATTCCCGCTCCAGTCCCATCAGTCGTTCTTGATCCATCAGTGTACCACTTGATGGCATTTGTTTTGAGATTGTAGTTTATTGTTTCACCTACCCACTCCTTTTTGCTACTTAACAGGTTGAATTAAAGTTTTATATTGTAATTTTTATAAATTGTATCTGTTAAGTTTAACCTGCCTTTCTATTAAATTAGCTCTCTGGAAGTTCATTTCGACGTGACACACACACAGGCCATTCAAACAAACTGAGTTTCATCTTATATATTTTTGACACCAGTTTTTTGTGCAGCGAATTGGCGCAGTGAATGCGTGCCAACTCCGTGTGTAAAAGGTTCTTAGTTTAATGCTATCACCAAGTATTTTTAAAATAAAATAAATAAATAATTAATATCTATTCTCTAAGAAAAATGGACAACGATTTGAGCGACAAGCAGCGTTAGAGACGGCTCTTAGACGTATTGATTCCTGGCATAAATACAGGATATAGAATTGATTCAACAATGAATCATCTTAAATTAACTAGATTTTCATGTATTATTTGCAGGACATTGAATATTTAATCATGTTAAACTTACTACATTTCCATGTTAAATTTACAGGATTACTATTTTCAATTTAATTAACAAGGTGTCATGCTGATTTTACCTGGAACCTACTTTGATTTAACACGACATTAAATCAGGTATGTTGTTAAACAGTTAACCTGATCAACTGTGTTGAAAAATAACATGATATCAGTTATAATTAATCAGAAATTGTTTAATTATAAGTGCCGGATTTTTAATCTGAGTGTTGATTTTCCGAAGACATTTAAGTTAATAAACTTATCCACCATTTTCTTTTCTTTTATGAAAACATATTTTGAATTCGTTATCAGGGACGCCAAAACTCTCCCTCCTTCTTTACCCCCACCCCAACTACCTTTTTACAACAAATTGTTATCAGTGGTAGTACCCATAACACCTTTTTATTTTCATGCTCTTGAACATTTTTTTGATGTAAAGTTTCTTGTCAACAGCCTTTGATGAATGCATATATATTTGGGGGCTAATTTTTAGTCACGACAATAAACTGTCTCCATGATAAACACCGCCATATTTGAAGATCTATATCACTCGATTTTCTTCTTTAAAATATCTCGACAAAAAGTTTTTTTTCTATGAGCAGTTTACAAGAAGACAGGAATTTTTTTCTTAATTTGTATTGTTTTCAGATACCTAAGGACGTAGGTATACCTATACCGTAGGGTACATAACGTTACAATCTCCATAATTATAAACATCAAGTTACCTAATTCTTGCCATCATAAAAAAATAGAAACAAAGAATTAGTTGCATTATTTCGCAAAAAGCACACTTTAAGGAGTTCTTCTACACTTTTTTAAATTTCCTTAACAAAGATAAGATAAGTCTTGAAATTATTTCCAAATGAAAACCAAGGAAAGTTTCCTAAAATTCAAACAACACCAGAGTACTTCACATTTCAATTAAGTTTGTGTCGAAGTTATTTTGAGATAAAAGAGAAATACTTTTGGATACAGCTGATTCAGTAAACCAAGCGTGATTATATTGAAGGAGAAGAACTGAACAAAATACAATCTTCTTTCCTTTGTACATACACACATTAATCTA
Source organism: Dasysyrphus tricinctus (assembly GCA_963921185.1). Taxonomy (NCBI): domain Eukaryota; kingdom Metazoa; phylum Arthropoda; class Insecta; order Diptera; family Syrphidae; genus Dasysyrphus; species Dasysyrphus tricinctus. The sequence goes on along the minus strand of OY992532.1, from coordinate 173,049,864 downwards.
TGTACATATGTACGAGTCGAGTACACTATAGATAGCTTTCGTCAAACGAGTTTCTGCAAAGACAATTAAAGTTGCCAAGTCCTTTGCCGAATCGAAGTCTGCGAAGGAGAGAAACAATCGCCTTTAACCATCTTTGAGGAGTGCCATTTAATGGTTCATCGATTCCATAAATTTAAACTAAAGACCCCAACGCTATCACCCGAGGCTTTTGAGGAAGGAATATAGTATTGGATTTGCTGCTTGAGGCACTTCCATATATACACAACACAGTGTTAGAATGCACATGGGTTAACCATTGATTGTGGGGGGTGGGGTTCTCAATTGGCTTCTTCCATTCGTTAATTTTTAATGAAATTCTATGGTCCTCAAGATGAAGATGGAAGGAAAATTCTATTCAGTTCTTGAATTCTTTGGCTGAAAGAAAAACTCAAGTCAAAAGTAGTTTTCTCCTTTGCAATAATCCGATAATTGTTGTGTATAATGTCGATTGGCATAGAGGGGGGGTACAGCAGTATATTGACGGAAACACAGACAGAATGGAAGTTCAAGTGTCATGTTTGCTTGATGGCAAAGAAAACAAATGGAGGAAAGGCAGATAGCCAACTTTTGGCAATGTGTTCAGCTAAATAATATGAAACTTTTAAAATAGGATAGAATGTCGTTCATTGAACTTTGGTAAGGAAGGCAAAAATGTCCATTTTTTATTTTCAAAAGAAAAACGATTTGCAATATAACATTTAATGTATGCGCTAATAAAAAGGTCTTTCAGAACTTGTATACCTAAATGAAAAATTGACATAACAGCGTGTATGTTTGTTTGTCAATTTTAGTTGGGATTTATTTTCAAAACAACACTAAAAACAATTTCAGATTTTTTTTGCCGAATAAACCTTTGGCACCTCATATTAGGGAAATTTCATAAAAAAAAATGCCTAATTGGTAGGTAATTGGTCAGAAATGGTAAACTGGTCCCAGAATCAAGGCTTAAACTTTCTCAAAGAAGTTCAAGGTCACGTGCGATTTTTGGCACCTCATTTAAAATTTTAAAATTTAATACCATCAAAAAGGCACTGAGAACTATATAATAGGTCAGCTAGATTTTTTAAAATATTTTTTTTTTCAAGGTCACGAACGATTTTTGGCATTAGGATAAAAATTCATTGAAGCAATCTATGGCTGACCAATTACTGAAACTAACTGACCTTTTATGACGATCTAGTTACGTATCAGATACGTAAAATTGCCCAAATGAGGTTCCAAAAACCGTTCATGACCTTGAAAAAAACTTTTAAAAAAATCGTTTAAAAGAATCTATAGTTGATTAATGAAACTAGCTGACAAACAGGTGAACTTACTTACTTAGTTAAGGTGGCGCAACAGTCCGGTACCGGTATGGACCAGGGCCTCACCCAGCAAGCTTGGCTTGGTTTCTAGCTATCAGTATCCAGTTTTGCACTCCACCTAAAGAGTGGAGGCGGAGCGGACGCCGAGCGGAGGCGGAGCGGAGGCAAACCGGACGCTGAGTGGAAGCCGAGCGGAGGCAGAGCGGAGGCCGAGCGGAGGCCGAGCGGAGGCCGAGCGGAGGCCGAGCGGAGGCGGAGCGGACGCTGAGCGGAGGCGGAGCGGACGCTGAGCGGAGGCGGAGCAGAGGCCAAGCGGACGCTGAGGAGGAGCGGACGCTGAGCGGAGGCCGACGCCGAGCGGCGGCGGAGCGGACGCTGAGCGGAGGCGGAGCGGACACAGAGCGAAGGCGGAGCGGACGCTGGGCGGAAGCCGAGCGGAGGCGGAGCGGACGCTGAGCGGAGGCCGAGCGGAGGCGGAGCGGACGATGAGCGGAGGCCGAGCGGAGGCGGAGCGGAGGCGGAGCGGACGCTGAGCGGAGGCCGAGCGGAGGCGGAGCGGACGCTGAGCAGAGGCAGAGCGGAGGCCGAGCGGACGCTGAGCGGAGGCGGAGCAGAGGCCGAGCGGACGCTGAGCGGAGGCGGAGCAGAGGCCGAGCGGACCCTGAGCGGAGATGGAGCAGAGGCCGAGCGGAGGCGAAGCGGACGCCGAGTAGAGGCTGAGCGGAGGCGGAGCGGAGGCCAAGCGGAGGCCGAGCGGACGCCAAGCGGAGGCGGAGCGGACGCTGAGCGGAAGCCGAGCGGAGGCGGAGCGGACGCTGAGCGGAAGCCGAGCGGAGGCGGAGCGGACGCTGAGCGGAGGCCTAACGGAGGCGGAGCGGACGCTGAGCGGAGGCGGAGCGGAGGCAGAGCGGACGCTGAGCGGAGGTCGAGCGGAGGCCGGGCAGAAGCTGAGCGGACACCGAGCGGAGGCGGAGGTGACGCCGAGCGGAGGCTGAGCGGAGGCGAAGCGGATACCGAACGGACGCTGAGTGGAGGTGGAGCGGAGGCCGAGCGGACACTGAGCGGAGGCGAAGCGGACGCCGAGCGGAGGCTGAACGGACGCTGAGTGGAGGCGGAGCGGACGCCGAGCGGAGGCGAAGCGGGCGCCGAGCGGAGGCGGAGCGGACGCCGAGCGGAGGCGGAGCGGAGGCCGAGCGGAAGCCGAGCGGAAGCGGAGTGGACGCTGAGTGGAGGCAGAGCGGAGGCTGAGCGGACACCGAGCGGAGGCAGAGCAGACGCCGATCAGAGGCGGAGCGGATGCTGAGCGGAGGCGGACGCTGAGCGGAGGCCGAACGGAGGCGGAGCAGACGCTGAGTGGAGGCGGGCGGACACAGAGCGGAGGCGGAGCGGACGCTGAGCGGAGGCCGAGTGGACACCGAGCGGAGGCGGAGCGGAAGCTGAGCGGACACCGAGCGGAGGTGGAGCGGACGCCAATCGGAGGCGGAGCGGACGCTGAGCGGAGGCGGAGCGGACACAGAGCGGAGGCGGAACGCTGAGCAGAGGCGGAGCGGAGGGGGAGCGGAGGCGGAGCGGAGGCGGAGCGGAGGCCGACGGTGAGCGGATGCCAAGCGGAGGCGGAACGGAGGCGGAGCGGATGCCGAGCGGACGCTGAGCGGAGGCCGAGCGGACGCTGAGCGGAGGCGGAGCAGAGGCCGAGCGGAGGCGGAGCGGACGCCGAGCGGAAGCGGAGTGGACGCTGAGTGGAGGCAGAGCGGAAGCTGAGCGGACACCGAGCGGAGGCAGAGCAGACGCCGATCAGAGGCCGAGCGGACGCTGAGCGGAGGCGGAGCAGACGCTGAGTGGAGGCGGGCGGACACAGAGCGGAGGCGGAGCGGACGCTGAGCGGAGGCCGAGTGGACACCGAGCAGAGGCGGAGCGGACGCTGAGCGGAGGCGGAACGGAGGCGGAGCGGATGCTGAGCGGAGCGGACGCTGAGCGGACGCTGAGTGGAGCGGAGGCAGAGCGGAGGCCGAGCGGAGGCCGGGCGGAAGCTGAGCGGACACCGAGCGGAGGTGGAGCGGACGCCGATCGGAGGCGGAGCGGACGCTGAGCGGAGACGGAGCGGACGCTGAGCGGAGGCGGAGCGGACACAGAGCGGAGGCGGAACGGACGCTGAGCGGAAGCCGAGCGGAGGCCGATCGGAGGCGGAGCGGACGCTGAGCGGAAAGCGGACGCTGAGCGGAGGCGGAGCGGACGCTGAGCAGAGGCGGAGCGGAGGGGGAGCGGAGGCGGAGCGGAGGCGGAGCGGAGGCGGAGCGGAGGCGGAGCGGAGGCGGAGCGGAGGCAGAGCGGAGGCCGAGCGGAGGCCGACGGTGAGCGGATGCCAAGCGGAGGCGGAACGGAGGCGGAGCGGATACCGAGCGGACGCTGAGCGGAGGCCGAGCGGACGCTGAGCGGAGGCCGAGCGGACGCTGAGCGGAGGCCGAGCGGACGCCGAGCGGAAGCGGAGTGGACGCTGAGTGGAGGCAGAGCGGAGGCCGAGCGGAGGCCAGGCGGAAGCTAAGCGGACACCGAGCGGAGGTGGAGCGGACGCCGATCGGAGGCGGAGCGTACGCTGAGCGGAGGCGGAGCGGACACAGAGCGGAGGCGGAGCGGACGCTGAGCGGAAGCCGAGCGGAGGCGGAGCGGACGCTGAGCAGAGGCCGAGCGGAAGCTGAGCGGACACCGAGCGGAGGCAGAGCAGACGCCGATCAGAGGCGGAGCGGATGCTGAGCGGAGGCGGACGCTGAGCGGAGGCCGAACGGAGGCGGAGCAGAAGCTGAGTGGAGGCGGGCGGACACAGAGCGGAGGAGGAGCGGACGCTGAGCGGAGGCCGAGCGGAGGCCGACGGTGAGCGGATGCCAAGCGGAGGCGGAACGGAGGCGGAGCGGAAGCCGAGCGGACGCTGAGCGGAGGCCGAGCGGACGCTGAGCGGAGGCGGAGCGGACGCCGAGCAGAGGCGGAGCGGAGGCGGAGCAGAGGCGGAGCGGAGGCGGAGCGGAGGCGGAGCGGAGGCAGAGCGGAGGCAGAGCGGAGGCAGAGCGGAGGCCGAGCGGAGGCCAACGGTGAGCGGATGCCAAGCGGAGGCGGAACGGAGGCGGAGCGGATGCCGAGCGGACGCTGAGCGGAGGCCGAGCGGACGCTGAGCGGAGGCGGAGCGGAGGCCGAGCGGAGGCCGAGCGGAGGCGGAGCGGAAGCCGAGCGGAGGCCGGGCGGAAGCTGAGCGGAGGTGGAGCGGACGCCGATCGGAGGCGGAGCGGAGGCGGAGCGGATGCCGAGCGGACGCTGAGCGGAGGCGGAGCGGAGGCGGAACGGAGGCGGAGCGGAGGCGGAGCGGACGCTGAGCGGAGCGAAGGCAGAGCGGAGGCCGAGCGGAGGCCGACGGTGAGCGGATGCCAAGCGGAGGCGGAACGGAGGCGGAGCAGACGCCGAGCGGAGGCAGAGCGGACGCTGAGCGGAGGCGGAGCGGAGGCGGAGCGGAGGCGGAGCGGAGGTGGAGCGGAGGCGGAGCGGAGGCAGAGCGGAAGCCGAGCGGAGGCCGGGCGGAAGCTGAGCGGACACCGAGCGGAGGAGGAGCGGACGCCGATCGGAGGCGGAGCGGACGCTGAGCGGAGGCGGACGCTGAGCGGAGACCGAGCGGAGGCGGAGCGGACCTGAGCGGAGGCGGTGCGGAGGCGGAGCGGAGGCGGAGCGGAGGTGGAGCGGAGGCGGAGCGGAGGCAGAGCGGACGCCGAGCGGAGGCGGAGCGGACGCTGAGCGGAGGCCGAGCGGACACCGAGCGGAGGCGGAGCGGTTGCTGAGCGGAGGCGGAGCGGCGGCAGAGCGGAGGCCGAGCGGAGGCTGACGGTGAGCGGATGCCAAGCGGAGGCGGAATGGAGGCGGAGCGGATGCCGAGCGGACGCTGAGCGGAGGCCAAGCGGACGCTGAGCGGAGGCGGAGCGGACACCGAGCGGAGGCGGAGCGGACACCGAGCGGAGGCGGAGTGGACGCTGAGCGGAGGCCGAGCGGAGGCGGAGCGGACGCTGAGCGGAGGCGGAGCGGACCGGACGCTGAGCGGAGACCGAGCGGAGGCCGAGCGGACGCTGAGCGGAGGCCGAGCGGACGCTGAGCGGAGGCCGAGTGGAGGCCGAGCGGACGCTGAGCGGACGCCGAGTGGACTGGTATTATTAATATTTTTGGTAATAGTTTTAAGTGAAATTTGGATATATGAGAGTGAACTTTGTTTATATAATATACCAGGTTATTCGCTCTTTGGTAATTGTAATGAATTGTACCCATCGGGAGGTGTAGCTGTTTATGTGAGAGATGGTTTTATATGCGAGTGCTCAAAAATTGAAATTTCTAGTGCAGATGTGTTAAAGTTATCGCTTTGTTATGAAAATGATAACTACACTATATTGTGTATATATAGACTGCATGATTTTAGTAAAAGTATTTTTATAGATGAATTAAGTAATATTCTTGGTATAACTAAGGCTACAAATTTGATTTTATTAGGTGATATTAACATTAATATATTAAATTAAATAGATAAAGACACAGAGAATTACTTATTTCTCTTGGCAGCAAATGGTCTTAAGAGTTATATAAACGAGCCAACCCGTGTGACAGAATCTTCGAGTACTTGTATCGATCACATATTCGCCAGATTTAATAAAAAACATAGAGAAATCTCTTATGGGAAGGTGTATGATCTTATGCTAACAGACCATTACATGGTTGCTCTTAATAAAGTTTCTGATTCCACTTCAGGAAGTAGTCAAAAAGCACCCAAAAAAACTAAAAACTGCATTGATTATTCTTTATTATTGGAACTTTTGAAGTATGAATTTTGGGAGCCGGTTTTTTTGGAAAGTAACCCATCTAAGGCCTTTGATGTATTTAGTTCAATTCTACAAAATCACATACATACTTATAGTTTAAGTCAAAACTTACAAAGTAATAAACATTTAAAGCCTTAGATGACTCATAATTTAAGTGCAAAAAACAGGAATCTTAAAAGTTATTATGTCTCTTTATGTAAAAACAGCAAACATGAGATAGAGGAAACGCGTAACAATTATTATACGGGTTTATTCGAAAAAGCAAATGGAAATATAAGAGAAGAATGGAAGGTGGTAGATAATATTTTAGGTAAGGATTCGCGGTTAGTCGAAATTGATAACTTGCAAATTAATATACGCCAGCGTTCATCTCATATACACATTTGTTCACTTTATTAATTTTAGTAACACCATTATTTACTGAAAACGACCCTATAAACATTTTCAATCTTAAAATAAACAAACTTATGCACATACAAACTCATAAAAAGTATTCGGAAGTGCATTCATTTTTTTCGCGTAGTTCTATTAGATTAAAAACAAATACATTTACGAGAAACGTTTTCAAAGATAAACAAAAATAGTTATGCATTTATTTAAGTTAAAAAAAAAGACAACACAATACCTCAGTCAAGAACAACATCATTCGAGGAACCTTCGGCGAGCGCGCGCTTCATATCGTTAATCGACTTTCGGCACTTGAAAACGAATTTCATTTAATATTTTGATAACTTCTTATCTTTTGATAAATACGTTTTTTAGTAATATATTTGTTTTTAATCTTTTGATATGAATGACGAACACTTTCAAAATATTGTTAAGCCCGCTGCGGAGCGGACGCCGAGCGGAGGCCGAGAGGACGCTGAGCGGAGGCCGAGCGGAGGCGGAGCGGAGGCCGAGCGGAAGCGGAGCAGAGGCGGAGGCGGAGCGGAGGCGGAGTGGACGTTGACCGGAGGCGGAGGGGAGGCAGAGCGGAGGCGGAGCGGACGCTGAGCAGAGGAAGCTGAGCGGACGCTGAGCGGAGGCGGACCGGAGGCGGAGCGGACGCTTAGCGGAGGCGGAGTGGAGGCAGAGCGGAGGCGGAGCGGACGGAGCGGACGGAGCGGACACTGAGCGGAGGCGGAGCAGAGGCCGAGCGGAGGCCGAGCGGAGGCGGAGCGGAGGCGGAGCGGAGGCGGAGCGGAGGCGGAGCGGAGGCAGAGCGGAGGCCGAGCGGAGGCCGACGGTGAGCGGATGCCAAGCGGAGGCGGAGCGGAGGCAGAGCGGAGGCCGACGGTGAGCGGATGCCAAGCGGAGGCGGAACGGATGCCGAGCGGACGCTGAGCGGAGGCCGAGCGGACGCTGAGCGGAGGCCGAGCGGACGCTGAGCGGAGGCCGAGCGGACACTGAGCGGAGGCGGAGCGGAGGCGGAGCGGAGGCAGAACGGAGGCGGAGCGGAGGCGGAGCGGAGGCGGAGCGGAGGCGGAGCGGAGGCGGAGCGGAGGCGGAGCGGAGGCGGAGCGGAGGCGGAGTAGAGGCCGAGCGGAAGCGGATCGGAGGCGGAGCGGAGGCGGAGCAGAGGCCGAGCGGAGGCGGAGCGGACGCGGATCGGAGGCGGAGCGGAGGCGGAGCGGAGGCGGAGCAGAGGCCGAGCGGAGGCGGAGCGGAGGCTGAGCGGACGCTGAGCGGAGGCGGAGCAGAGGCGGAGCGGAGGCGGAGCGGAGGCGGAGGCGGAGCGGAGGAGGAGCGGACGATGAGCGGAGGCGGAGGCGGAGCGGAGGCGGAGTAGAGGCCGAGCGGAGGCCGAGCGGACACTGAGCGGAAGCTGAGCGGACGCTGAGCGGACGCTGAGCGGAGGCGGCGCCGCTTAAAAGGCTTTTAAACAGTCATATACAGGTTGGTTGGAGATCCTACGTATATTTCTATAAAACCTTATAGAAACAACAATATTCAAACACTACAAATGCGCCAGGATTTTACTTTCCGAGAAATTTTTTTTTAGATTAGTTGTAGTTTCTACATCTCTAATTTGAGCTGTTGTTGTAAGCATTAGAGTTGTCTGGTGCTGGTTGGCTTGTAATAGACTATGTTGATTTTGTTGGATTGTGTTCAAATCTGCATACACCTCATCGTTTACACCAAAGATGTCTTGTAGTATGTTGCCAAACAGCCCCCTCCTTTTTCGAAATGTTTGAGGCTCTTGTAAAGTTTCTAAGTTTCGTTGTAGAATATTTTGCTTCTCACGAAGATGGCTTATCAACATTGAACAATGAATTTCTTCTTCATATAGTTTTGCCTGATTACATGTTTTGACCATTTCTGAAACTATTCTATCGATGTTGTTTCTGTCTCTTGTATTTATCGCATAGCTTACTTCAACTCTAAGAGTCCCTTGTTGGACCTAAGCTTCACCCATATGTATGTTCGATGTAGAGACCACCTGGTGGATGTGAAATGTTGTATTCAGTTTTCCCCAATTTACAGCATAAGAGAAGAAGGAAAATGAAAAGTAACGTTTTTCCTTGTTCATATTTGCGGGTATGGTAATCTGTTAGTGTCAGCTTTCTAGTAGTTGATGTAAGTTTCTCATGTATTCTGCAATTTTCTGTTAATCTTGGTTGTTTGAATGCTTGAACTAAATTGCTGTATCCTGTAACAGGATTGAATTTTCTTTTTCTAGATACTGGTTTTTGTGAGCTATTTCGGCAACTTAAATGAACATTTATGTGGACCATAGTATTTTGAACATCAGATGGCTCACTTTCTTCCATTGGTAGTTTACAAACTTTTGTTATAGGCCTAGTAAGTAATGTATTGCCTTTGCATTTTACATCAACAACTCGAACTTTTTTATCTGGACCTGAATGTGTCTTTGTTATTCTTCCTAGCAGCCATTTATTAGGCGGAAGGTTTTCATCTTTTATGAGTACTAGTTCCCCAATTTTGATGTTAACATAGGGTATCTGCCATTTTGTACGTTGTTGTAACTGATGTAGGTATTCAGATGACCATATTTTCCATACATCTGTTGTAAGTTTGTCCATAAGCCTCCAACGCTTTAACAGATTTATGCCTTTTGAGTGTTCTTCGGAACAAGGAACGCTATTTAACGCTGTTCCTATGAGAAAGTGACCTGGGGTAAGTACGCTATAGTCTTGAGAATCATTTGTTAATTGGGAGAGTGGTCGTGAATTTAAACAAGCTTCAATCTGATATAGCACTGTCGTTAGTTCTTCGAAAGTTAGGCTTACCTCTCCGATTACTCTTTTCATATGATGTTTTATTGATTTCACTGCGGATTCCCACATTCCCCCGAAATGAGGAGCACCTGGTGGATTAAAGTGCCATTGTATCCCATCTGACGCAACAAGTTGTGCTATGTGTTGTTCGCTGCTTAGGATTGCCTTTTTAACATCTGCATCTAGTGATTTTTGCGCTCCCACAAAATTCGTCCCACAGTCACTGTACATATGAGCACACAAACCTCGTCTCGCTGTAAATCTCTTGAATGCGGCTAAAAATGCTTCGGTTGTCAAATTGCTAACTGCTTCAATGTGAACAGCTTTTGTCGTCATACACACGAATACAGCTATGTATCCTTTGAAGGATGACAGACCTCGGGTTCTTGATGATCGGACTTTGATTGGGCCTGCATAATCAACTCCTGTGTGAGTGAATGGTCTTGAGGGAACTATTCTAAATGCTGGCAAGCGCCCCATTTGTTGTTCTGCTGGCTTTGCTCTGTTTCTAGTACATCTTACGCATTTATGGATTTGATGACGTATGGTATTGCGTCCATCTATAATCCAATATTGTCTTCGTACGAACGCTAATGTCAATCGGTTTCCCCCATGTAATGTTCTCTCGTGTGCATCTCTGACTATTAACGTAGTCAAGTGACTTCTTCTTGGCAAAATAATTGGATGTTTTTCATCATAAGGAAGGATTGATTCTTCTAACCGTCCTCCTACTCTTAATATTTCATTTTTGTCAAGATATGGCATTAATTGCAATAATTTGCTTCTTGGTTGAAGTGGTTTTAACTGTTTTAGTTTAGCTATTTCTTCACTAAACTCTAATTTGTGTGCTAATCGCATGACTTGGATATGAGCGAAATCAATCTCATCAGTGTTAAGAGATATTGATTCATAGCTTTGGATTGCTCGTCTGCATTTATTTGTAAATCGGTTGGAATACGCATTTACTCGAAGAAGTCTTCTGAATGAGGAAAATCGTTCTATTATGTATGCATCACATGGTTCGATTTTCATGTACCTCTCTGTTGTTACGGTAGTTGTTATTAATGTGTGTTCTTCTGAAGTTATCTGATTCAACCATGCTGGACCATTCCACCAAATTATGAGATCTTTTAGTTCGTGAGGATAAATTCCTCGTGATGCACAATCTGCTGGATTTTCGTTGGTTTTGACGTAGTGCCATTGCTCGGGTTTAGTCAACTCATGAATTTCTGCAACTCTGTTTGCGACAAATATTTCTTTTTTGTGTGGATCGCCTTTAATCCATGCTAAGACTATTTGACTATCTGACCATAGTTTTACTGAAGAGATTGACGTATTAAGTGCATTAATTGTTTTAGTCATTAATTTGGCTAGTAGAACGGCTGCACATAGTTCTAGTTTTGGAATAGTTTTTTCTGGTTTAATTGGTGCTACTTTTGATTTTGCAGCCAGGAGTCGTATGATCACATTACCTTCTCGTGTTATCACTTTGCTGTAAATGACCGCAGCAAATGCCTTTTCGCTAGCATCGCAAAACCCATATAATTCGATTTTTCGGCAATCGGGACTGGTGTGTATCCATCTAGGTACGGTTATTTCTTGTAGTGATGGAAGTGAGTTAATAAACTTCATCCATTCTTTTGTAAGCTTGTCGGGAAGAGGATCGTCCCATGGGAGTTCTTGTTTCCATAATTCTTGCATCATGAGCTTTGCAGTTATTATGACGGGTGTTGCCCGAAAGGCGTTTATTCCGATGTATTATTTGGTTAAAGATGTCATGGAACTCTATCCATGCGTTAAATCTACCATCAAATACAGGTATCTGCATTCTTGGCAGCTTTATGTCGTGTTCTGCAGCTGAGACGGAATCATGACGTTTCATTTCTTTTAGCAAAACTACGGCTTCAAAATATCTTTTACGTAATTTCTCAATTTGGCTTATAAACATTTCTTTTTCATTACTGTCATCAAAATTATCAAAAAGTAATACTTCTTCATGTATTACGTCGATTTTCTTCCACTCTTCAGCAAGGTCATTTGTTTGAAACTCGATCGCTGCACTACTCATGTCTTTATTGATGACTATCCCATCAATCTGTTTTCCGAATGACACAATTCGAATTTGTGCTCGTTTCATATTTATTGAACTTAAGCTCAGGCAAAATTGTTTTTCTTCCTCATTCGGTTTGCTTTGACCTTTGTTGTCATTTTCTTGTTTTGCAGCGTCAGCTTTACTAGGCCCGTTGTTGGTTTTACCCAATGCAATTGCATACGAAATTAATTTTTCGTTGATTGCTTCTTTGGATTGTTCCACCTGGGCATAGTAATTCTTTATAAAATAATCATGTTCTGATTCATCAAGACTCAGTATATCATCATGATTTTTTTTGAATTGTTGCCATAGTCGGTTGACTTCGGCTTCCCTCTTTTTGAGATTCTCTGCTGTTCTTCTTGCTGTCGGCTCTTTTTTGATTAAGTCAAGTAGTTTTGCAATGTTGTTACCGATTTCTTCTTGCTGGGCGGTAAGTGGATCCATTATGGAGTTCTGTAGTAATTTCTTCTAGTGTAGATATTAATTAGTTACTCGTGACGTCTTTTCTGAAGAATCTCGTATCGTTTATTCTGGGAATCTGATGGTTTTCTGGATGTTAGATTTGTTTTTTGAAATCTGGTAAAATCTCTCTCTGGAACTCTGGCTTCTGGCTTTGTTCTGGTTTTGCGTTTTTTGAAGAATCTGGTAGCTTCTCGGTATGTAGTAGGTAGATAGGCTTTGGGCTCGTCTTTGAAGAATCTGGTGTCTTCTTGGAAAAAAATCTGATTTGTATGTAAGATCACGGGTGGTCGTCTATGAGGAATCTGGTGTATTGTTGGTATATTGTTTGTAGGTACGATCTGGTGTCGTCTATGAAAAATCTGAAGTCTTCCTGGAATGTAATATATTATGGTAAATATCTGGTGTGTTGAAAATCAGGTGTCTTCTTTTAGAATCTAGTGTCTTCACTAGAATGTTGTGTGTAGGCACGATCTGGTGTCGTCTATGAAGAGTCTGGTGTCTTCTTGGAGTGTGTGGATACGATCTGGTGTCGTCTATGAAGAGTCTGGTGTCTTCTTGGAGTGTGTGGATACGATCTGGTGTAGTCTATTAAGAATCTGGTGTCTTCTTGGAGTGTGTGGATACGATCTGGTGTCATCTATGAAGAGTCTGGTGTCTTCTTGGAGTGTTGTATATGCGATTGTATTTCTGCTGTGCGGATTCAGTTAACGGCTCGAAGGACCAATGTTAGCTCAGTTGTAGAGTATATACCACGGTTAAGAATACAATACTTTTTATTTAAAACTATTACACTATTTATACTAATTCCGGAGGCGGAGCGGACGCTGAGCAGACGCTGAGCGGAGGCGGAGCAGAGGCCGAGCGGAGGTCGAGCGGAGGCGGAGCGGAGGCGGAGCGGAGGCGAAGCGGAGGCGGAGCGGAGGCGAAGCGGAGGCGGAGCGGAGGCGGAGCGGAGGCGGAACGGAGGCGGAGCGGACGCTGAGCGGAGGCGGAGGCGGAGCGGACGCTGAGCAGACGCTGAGCGGACGCTGAGCGGAGGCGGAGCAGAGGCGGAGCGGAGGCGGAGCGGAGGCGGAGCGGAGGCGGAGCTGAGGCGGAGCGGAGGCGGAGCGGAGCCGGAGCGGAGGCGGAGCGGAGGCGGAGCGGAGGCGGAACGGAGGCGGAGCGGACGCTGAGCAGACGCTGAGCGGACGCTGAGCGGAGGCGGAGCGGAGGCGGAGCGGAGGCGGAACGGAGGCGGAGCGGACGCTGAGCGGAGGCGGAGGCGGAGGCGGAGGCGGAGCGGACGCTGAGCAGACGCTGAGCGGACGCTGAGCGGAGGCGGAGCAGAGGCGGAGCGGAGGCAGAGCGGTGGCGGAGCGGAGGCGGAGCGGAGGCGGAGCGGAGGCGGAGCGGAGCCGGAGCGGACGCTGAGCGGAGGCGGAGCAGAGGCCGAGCGGAAGCGGATCGGAGGCGGAGCGGAGGCGGAGCGGAGGCGGAGCGGAGGCTGAGCGGAGGCAGAGCAGAGGCCGAGCGGAGGCCAAGCGGAGGCGGAGGCGGAGGCGGAGCGGAGGCAGAGCGGAGGCGGAGCGGACGCTGAGCGGAGGCGGTGTAGTCTATTAAGAATCTGGTGTCTTCTTGGAGTGTGTGGATACGATCTGGTGTCGTCTATGAAGAGTCTGGTGTCTTCTTGGAGTGTGTGGATACGATCTGGTGTCGTCTATGAAGAGTCTGGTGTCTTCTTGGAGTGTGTGGATACGATCTGGTGTCGTCTATGAAGAGTCTGGTATCTTCTTGGAGTGTGTGGATACGATCTGGTGTCATCTATGAAGAGTCTGGTGTCTTCTTGGAGTGTTGTATATGCGATTGTATTTCTGCTGTGCGGATTCAGTTAACGGCTCGAAGGACCAATGTTAGCTCAGTTGTAGAGTATATACCACGGTTAAGAATACAATACTTTTTATTTAAAACTATTACACTATTTATACTAATTCCGGAGGCGGAGCGGACGCTGAGCAGACGCTGAGCGGAGGCGGAGCAGAGGCCGAGCGGAGGTCGAGCGGAGGCGGAGCGGAGGCGGAGCGGAGGCGAAGCGGAGGCGGAGCGGAGGCGGAGCGGAGGCGGAACGGAGGTGGAGCGGACGCTGAGCGGAGGCGGAGGCGGAGCGGACGCTGAGCAGACGCTGAGCGGACGCTGAGCGGAGGCGGAGCAGAGGCGGAGCGGAGGCGGAGCTGAGGCGGAGCGGAGGCGGAGCGGAGGCGGAGCGGAGGCGGAGCGGAGGCGGAGCGGAGGCGGAGCGGAGGCGGAGCGGAGGCGGAACGGAGGCGGAGCGGAAGCGGATCGGAGGCGGAGCGGAGGCGGAGCGGACGCTGAGCGGAGGCAGAGCAGAGGCCGAGCGGAGGCCAAGCGGAGGCGGAGGCGGAGGCAGAGCGGAGGCGGAGCGGAGGCAGAGCGGAGGCGGAGCGGACGCTGAGCGGAGGCGGTGTAGTCTATTAAGAATCTGGTGTCTTCTTGGAGTGTGTGGATACGATCTGGTGTCGTCTATGAAGAGTCTGGTGTCTTCTTGGAGTGTGTGGATACGATCTGGTGTCGTCTATGAAGAGTCTGGTGTCTTCTTGGAGTGTGTGGATACGATCTGGTGTCGTCTATGAAGAGTCTGGTATCTTCTTGGAGTGTGTGGATACGATCTGGTGTCATCTATGAAGAGTCTGGTGTCTTCTTGGAGTGTTGTATATGCGATTGTATTTCTGCTGTGCGGATTCAGTTAACGGCTCGAAGGACCAATGTTAGCTCAGTTGTAGAGTATATACCACGGTTAAGAATACAATACTTTTTATTTAAAACTATTACACTATTTATACTAATTCCGGAGGCGGAGCGGACGCTGAGCAGACGCTGAGCGGAGGCGGAGCAGAGGCCGAGCGGAGGCGGAGCGGACGCTGAGCGGAGGCGGAGGCAGAGCGGACGCTGAGCGGAGGCGGAGCGGAGGCGGAGCAGAGGCGGAGCGGAGGCGGAGCGGAGGCGGAGCGGACGCTGAGCGGAGGCGGAGCAGAGGTCGAGCGGAGGCCAAGCGGAGGCGGAGGCGGAGGTGGAGCAGAGGCCGAGCGGAAGCGGATCGGAGGCGGAGCGGAGGCGGAGCAGAGGCCGAGCGGAGGCCGAGCGGAGGCCGAGCGGAGGCGGAGCGGAGGCGTAGCGGAGGCGGAGGTGGAGCGGAGGCGGAGCGGAGGCGGAGGCGGAGGCGGAACGGAGGCGGAGCGGAGAATGCTGATGCAGCACAAAAGTATTTGTAATATAGTTCTTAAGCTTAAGTGGGGATAACCCAATGATTTTTAAGTAGTATAAATAGCGGTGAAATATTGGATAGTAAAATCAGTTCTAAAAACTATCAACATATAATTTTATTTATAATTGCGGCTCATTAGCCAAATTATACAGAGAGCTGCGCTTTATCTAGCAAGCAAAGGGCATTCACCGTAGTACCACCACACTTGAATAATAAAGGCGGAGCGGACACTGAGCGGAGGCGGAGCGGACGCTGAGTGGAGGCCAAGCGGCTGCCGATCGGACGCTGAGCGGAGGCCGAGCGGACGCTGAGTGGAGGCCAAGCGGATGCCGATCGGATGCTGAGCGGAGGCCGAGCGGACGCTGAGCGGAGGCGGAGCGGAGGTGAAGCGGACGCCGAGCGGAGGCCGACCGGAGGCAGAGCGGACGCCAAGCGGAGGCGGAGCGGACACTGAGCGGAAGCTGAGCGGAGGCCGAGCGGACGCTGAGCGGAGGCGGACCTACGTTCCAAATTTTTGTCAAAAAGTCAAATATTTTGAAGGTTAGCAAAAAGTGGCAAGAAAAGTTAACAGGGCGGAGGCGGAGCGGAGGCGGAGCGGACGCTGAGCGGAGGCGGAGCAGAGGCCGAGCGGAAGCGGATCGGAGGCGGAGCGGAGGCGCAGCGGAGGCGGAGGCGGAGGCGGAGCGGAGGCGGAGCGGACGCCGAGCGGAGGCGGAGCGGAGGCGGAGCGGGCGCTGAGCGGAGGCGGAGGCAGAACGGAGGCGGAGCGGAGAATGCTGATGCAGCACAAAAGTATTTGTAATATAGTTCTAAAGCATAAGTGGGGAGAATCATATTAATTTTTAAGTAGTAAATAGCGGTGAAATATTGGATAGTAAAATCAGTTCTAAAAACTATCAACATATAATTTTATTTATAATTGCGGCTCATTAGCCAAATTATACACAGAGCTGCGCGTTATCAAGCAAGCATAGGGCATTTACCGTAGTACCACCACACTTGAATAATAAAGGCGGAGCGGACACTGAGCGGAGGCGGCGCGGACGCTGAGCGGAGGCGGAGCGGACGCTGAGCGGAGGCAGAGCGGACGCTGAGCGGAGGCAGAGCGGACGCTTAGCAGAGGCCAAGCGGAGGCGGAGCGGACACTTAGCGGATGCGGAGCGGACGCTGAGCGGAGGCGGAGCAGAGGCCGAACGGAGGCAGAGCGAAGGCGGAGCGGACGCCGAGCGGACGCTGAGCGGAGGCCGAGCGGACGCCGAGCGGAGGCGGAGCGGACGTTGAGCAGAGGCGGAGCGGACGCCGAGCGGAGGCCGAGCGGAGGCAGAGTGGAGGCGGAGTGGAGGCGGAGCGGACGCTGAGCGGAGGCGGAGCGGAGGCAGAGCGGAGGCCGAGCGGAGACGGAGCGGAGGCGGAGCGGAGGCAGAGCGGACACCGAGCGGAGGCGGACTGCACGCTGAGCGGAGGCGGAGCGAACTTCGAGCGGAGGCAGAGCGGACGCCAAGCCGAGGCAGAGCGGACGCTGAGCGGTCACCAAGCGGAGGCGAAGCGGACGCTGAGCGGAGCGGTCACCGAGTGGAGGCGGAGCGGAGGCAGAGCGGACGCTTAGCGGAGGCGGAGCGGATGCCGAGCGGAGGCAGAGCGGAGGCGGAGCGGAGGCGGAGGCATAGCGGAGGCGGAGCGGAGGCGGAGCGGACACTGAGCGGAGGCGGAGCAGAGGCCAAGCGGAGGTGGAGCGGGCGCTGAGCGGTCGCCGAGCGGAGGCGGAGCGGACGCTTAGCGGAGGCGGAGCGGTCACCAAGCGGAGGCGGAGCGGAGGCAGAGCGGACGCTTAGCGGAGGCGGAGCGAACGCCGAGCGGAGGCCGAGCGGAGGCGGAGCGGAGGCGGAGCGGAGGCGGAGCGGAGGCGGAGCGGAGGCGGAGCGGAGGCGGAGCGGAGGCGGAGCGGAGGCGGAGCGGACGCTGAGCGGACGCCGAGTGGAGGAGGAGCGGACACCGAGTGGAGGCGGAGCGGACGCCGAGCGGAGGCGGAGCGGACGCTGAGCGGAGGCGGAGCGGACGCTGAGCGGAGGCGGAGCGGAGGCGGAGCGGAGGCGGAGCGGAGGCGGAGCGGAGGCGGAGCGGACGCTGAGCGGAGGCGGAGCGGAGGCGGAGCGGAGGCGGAGAGCGGAGGCGGAGCGGAGGCGTAGAGCGGAGGCGGAGCGGAGGCGGAGCGGAGGCGGAGCGGAGGCGGAGCGGAGGCCGAGCAGACGTTGAGTGGATGCCAAGCGGACGCTGAGTGGAGGCCGAGCGGACGCCGAGTGGAAGCGGAGTGGACGCCAAGTGGAGGCGGAGCGGACGCCAAGCGGAGGCGGAGCGGATGCTGAGCGAAGGACGGAGGCCGAGGGGACGATGAGCGGACGCCGAGCGGATGCCGAGCGGACGCTGAGTGGAGGCCGAGCGGATGCCGAGCGGACGCTGAGCGGAGGCCGAGCGGACGCTGAGCGGAGGTCGAGCGGACGCTTAGCGGACGCCGAGCGGACGCCAAGCGGACGCTGAGCGGAAGCGAAACAGACGCTGAGCGGAGGCGGAGCGGACGCAAACACATATGTATGCATATGTATGTACATGCATATAATTAATATATATACATATACATAAATACATATTTATCGAGACAAAAACAAGAACCTTGATCTAGAAAAAATAGGGAAATGCTGTTTTTGAGACAAGTATGGAAAAAAACCCAAAATCTTTAACAGTCAATAGGTTTGTTCGATGTTCCCTTCCCCAGGGCGCACTGGGGAATGTCATTTAAATGTCAAAAAACTGGGGTCTGTCCGGGTTTTGATTTTACATCGAACGCCTCAGTGTTACTTTTGTATGATAAAAATGTAAAGGTGCTTGGATACTATTTTGTGCAGCTTCAAAATCTTTATGCAAGCACTAGATATCCATATATTTTCCTTAGCATTGTATTTATTAATATATAAATTAATAAAAACAAACAAAATAGTACACAAAATATTTCACATTTATTATTTAAATCGTCATAAAAATTCGCAAAGTTAATTGTTTTCCTTTGACATTCATCTTTTAAGGGCCCTGGAGACGCTCGAACATGGTGCGAGTGAACATAGTTCGACTAAACTCCGCAGACACAGAAACCAAACTACTCGAACTTCATTATTCTTACGACTTATATGTCATTCACAATATTCACTGTCAAATTTATTTTATTTTTATTCAGGTTATTTGAAAATTTTCTTTTTATTTTTAATATTGAACACAAAATTAAACCGAAATGCTCGAGTAAACATACGAAACCCGCCCGCAAACAGTCGAATCTGGTACGATAAACAATTAGCCCCGCCCTCGAACATAAAAAAATATCAAACTCCTTGTGATTTTGGTGAGACCAAATTTTTGTTTAGTGGCACCACATAATTTATACTCGAACCAGCCCGCAGACAAGTAAAATCAACTCGAACATGGTACTCGAACCATGTTTACTCGCACCATGTTCGAGCGTCTCCAGAGCCCTTTACAAACATCTGATTTTAATTTCGCAGCTCTGATTTCTTTCCCTGGGAAAAAACCTGGGGTGAGTAAGAGCGAGTTCAGTGCTCGCCCTAAACACACATCGAGCACAGTGCAAATAAGCTGGGGTGAAAAAAGTGTCACATAAAACACATTAGAGCGAGTTCAGGGCGACCCAGTGCGCCCAGTGCTGACATCGAACAAACCTAAAAACTCGGCTACCGTTATATCTATCAAAAAAGTTATCTACCTATAATTTTTTATTGGAAATTTTATTTACTCTATAATTTTGGATGTAAGGAGAAAATCGTTTTTTTTTTTAACCATTATTTTTTTGAAAAAAAAACGTTACATTTTTCCGTAATATTTCCCAAAAATTGACTAATTTTCCTGGGATATATACACATAGACAGAAGTTGCTTGATATGCCTTTGCTGTATGAATAGTATTTGAAGTCAATGGCCCTGAGTAATAGATCTGGATCAAGCCTAAAGTCGACTTTACCAAAAATTCGTAGAAATAAAACACAAATTTCACTTTTAAATGCTTAGATTACATCATTTTAAGTTTAGCTTGAGGTGTTTCTAAGCATTTAGAAGTGAAATTTGTGTTTTATTTCTTCGGATTTTTTGTTAAATCGACTTGAGGCTAGATTCGGATGAATTACTCAGGGCCAATGCTTTTTTTTACTGTTTGAATAGTATACAAATGTGTATATATCGAAATGTAAGCAATTTGGTGAACAGTTTACATTTAGTTTCGCATTAAATGTCAACCTTTAGCAGGAACCTTTGACCCAGCAAAACAATACAAAAGCTGAACAAGTTCCAAGCGTTCCCATATATTTATTCACTGATTAAACGATAACGCTTGTATGCAAGTCCTATATCCGATGCCTAGCCTTCTCATGTTTACTACTGTTTTCCAGTAGTCATTAACCTGATTTCCCAATGAACTCATGCGAAACATTTCAATTACATCCCACAACCAATGCCCGTTTCCACGACCACTCGATTCGTTGCACGGAAGCTTTTAGAGGCCATTTCTGAGTCCTATAAAGTACAGAAAAAGCAAATAGGTACCTACAAGCGAAAGGCGTCAGCGGCGGATGTATCGGAAGAGGAAGTGCTGTGCTGTGTCGTATGGAACACCCCCATCATCATCGCCACAAAGCATATGTACCTAACGATACCTATACTCTTTGAAAAGGATGTGTGACGACACAGGCAAAGTAGTGCAAGCGAGGCATTTAAATGCCTGTCACGCTGCTTAGAATAGAATCTTATAGCAAAAAAAAATTGTGATTTTTGTTGAAAAGTATATTTTTCCGAGACGATGATGATGCCGGTTGGGAACAGGGATGGGATTTATGAGTAACATATGTGTATCATTGATTTGACACCACCACCCACAAGCTCATTGTCCTGATTAGAGGGATCCTCGAAGCATGGCAAAGCCATCAAAGGACATAAGCGCAGTAATTTTTTTGCAACGTTGCATGTGTTTGACACTAAATGTTACAGCATCTGTATATGAGTAAGAGTAGTAGGTAGATCCATCAGGATGTGTGGACAACACTCCTCCTGATGACGACAGTTAGATTTGCTTGTGCAATGTTTGCAAAAAGTATTTTTTTTGTTGCTGCTCTGACGTTCTCCACGGAAGTTAAAGTCATGAAAAATTCCATCAGAAAGAAGAGAATACAACCAGACGTCCATTCACAAATAGAAAACAATTCCAAGGATACACATCACGATGATTCAGGATGCAAAAAGGGAAGAAAAAATTCTAATTTTTTCTCTTTCGTGATGATGATGGACTGCAGAGATTGGGACTGCCATCAGGTGAACGAACGACAAGGACCGTCATAGGAATAATTTTGCCATTTGTTGGTATTAACGTCCTTCCGACGAAATGAGAACAAATATAGTTCATTCTGCTCTCTTGCTTTGTTGGAACATCTAGGTTTCTGTTTATTTTCCAGTTGTCTTCTCAAGGTTAGAGACAGTTATAGAGGAGGCTTGTTCTGATGAGACATAAGATACACATATAGACACATAATTTGCTCTTTTCAATCATAACATTGTTTGTTTTAATCACAACACCTGCTAAGCAGAAAATGACCCGGAAATGATTATTAAAAGCAAAATGGAAGAGAAGAATATCTGAAGGCGGACCATTAATTGCAAATGAAAAATTGAGTTTTGAAATGGGAGAAAATGGATTTTAGAAAGATTCATTTAAATGTGTCCTTGGGCAATGGATATAACGAGAACACAGGTGAAACAAAGATGGAAAGCTTGAGTTTTTTGTTTAAATGAAATAAAAGGATGTGAATAATTGACACACTTTTTATGGCTTTTACTTAACTCCAACAGAACTACATATATTCCAAGTAAGTTGGGCCCTCGACATATTTTCAAATACCTAGAAAAAAAGGAAATTTTTAGATGTTTTCTTTAAGGACAATCTCTCCAGATTTAAGTTTAGAGCTATAACTAAATAAGAACATGGCAGAATCGTTTGAATTTGTTCGTCACATTTCAATAGCTTTGCTTAAAAAATGTATGATTTTCTATCATCTATAACGAGGCCGTTTTCTTTAATGTCTAAAGTCCAAATCTTTCACCAAAAGTTCAAATCTTTCAACCAACAGTAAAAAACGATATTAGCACAAAGAGAACTAAATATAATCACAAAAACATTAAATCCTAAAGCCCTGGTCAAACAGAGCGCGGTCCGGCGATCTTTTACAAAGAAAATTTGACCGTCGCGTTCTTAATTTCCCAGTAAAGTATTGACCGTCCCGTCGGACCGCGCTCTGTTTGACCAAGCCTTAAATGTAGAGAACGCCGTCAGTACTTTCAAAATATAATTAGTAACACTTTATTTGACGGACTCTGTATACAAATATAAATACAAATACATACAAAAATAACTATTGGCAATAAAAGCTTCACAAAGGACCTGCAAAAATCCTTTAAATATAAATGCATTTATTTTCGCTCCTCACGAAAAATAAATCCATTTGTTAATGTCAACCGCAATGATGTGTTTAGAAATTCACTTAATTTAATACAAGTTTTGTTCGAAAAGTCTGCAACAACAAAAACAATAATAAAGTTAGGGTGTCTCTAGTCAATGTTAACCTAGATTCGTTCTTGTCATGTATATTAGATGATGGCCAATGTGAAATGGAGCTAGAAGAAAAACACAAACTCAGCATCATGGCTGGACCTATCGAGCTCATATAAAAGTAGTTTTCACAGGAGTTTCCACAAGCTTTTCTTAACGATTTATGCATATGTTTGGGGTCTATTTTAAAGTTAAATGTTATATTTTTGGAAAATGGTTGGCTTTTGGCAAGACTAGTCAATGAAGGATATATCTAGATAGGTGATTAAAAAGCTTAAATCCAAATTTGCACCACCTGAAAACTCTTTTACCAAAGATATTCATAAAAATGTTCTTTTTGAAATTTTTATTATTTTTTTTAAATATCTCGGCTCCAGTATTTTTGATAGTTTGAGGTGAAAAAAAAGAACGTCATTTTAATTCTTGATTGAATATAATATATGGAAAACAAAAATTAAAAATCCTTGCAGCGGTTTTTTTTTTAATTATTTTTGTATATATCAAATTCTTAAAACGTATACAAATAAAATTAAAAAAGGTGTCTACCCGTTTTTGAGATATCGAATTTTCAAGAAAATTATTTCATAATTTTTAATAGAAGATTGTACATACTTATTTTAGCATACGGAAAAAGTTTAATCAAAATCGTAGGAGTCGTTTTTGAGAAAAAATATTTTTCTTAACGATATCTTTTTCTTAAAACATTTAAGAGAGTACTAAAAAACTCTAAATATCGAGTCGTTTTCGAAATATTTGATTTAAAAACAAAATAAAACATTTTTTAAAAATTCAAAAAATACTTTACTGCAATACTATTTATATTTTTTGGAAGCTTCTGTATAAGAAATTGAAGTAAATCGTACTATAATATTATAACCATTTTTTGAAAAAATTTTTCCCACCCAAAGGTAGCGTTTACTAAAAAAAATTTTTTAAGAAAATTTGTGGAGCCATTTTTGGGAAAAATACGATTATGTAAAACTACTAAAAAAAAAATTAAATGGCATTTATTTTTGACCGTTATTTTTGTTCTATAAAAAAAAATGAAAAAAATTACCAAAAAACGCTGTAGGTACACCAAGTTTGAGGAAAATCGATTCAACCGTTTAGGCTGCAGCTCAACGGACAGACAGACAGAATTGTGAGACCCACCTTTTTCCTCTTTCCAATCATCGTTATTACAAGTCTGATCAAAATCTAGAGCTTAATTTCTTGTACAAATGCATAACTTGCTACTTTTCTGAGAGAATGGTCACACTAGCCACTTTTCAATATTTTTGGTATAACTCGGAAACTAAGCTGATTTTGAAAATTTTACAATTTTGTTCAAAATCAAATTTTCTATCAAAATGGATAGTTTCAAAAATTCCAGAAAAAATTTAAACAGGAAAAGTTAACAAACATCAAAATAAAAAAATCGAAAACCAATCATTTTTAATTTTTTTTCTAATAAGTCAATTACTTTTTTCTGAGCAAAGATACGCCTAAGCAAACTTTAACAAAGTAAAGTAGAGTTTTAAGGCTTCAATATGACATGTTAATAAAGCCATATTATTTGAAGACTGACAGAGATATAACCACCCAAACCTTATCATTTCTTATCATTTTTCGCAGTTTTTGCCCGATACTTTATGACAAATTTGACATTCCTAGTACATAGTACCAAATCTTATATTAATAGGAACAGCCGTTCGGTCTGTAGGTCTGAAAGAATTTAAAAACAGCCGAAAAACAAAATTGCGAACTTACATACTTTTTATAAATATTCTCTATATAGTGGGGCTATTAGTGAGACCAACCTTTCCTTTTGACCTGACGGTTTGAGCTTTAGTATACAAATAGTCCATGTCCTAACTTTACTTTTAAGAAGTGTTGCCAAGGTAGCAACACTGTCAGAAGGACAAGAAAAAGGTTGCCACAATCCCGAAATGTTTCTTATAAATCAAAAACCTAGGGTAGGACGATGACCCGAGAACTCCCGTTGGATTCAGCACTCTTGAAACCATAGGACCACATTACTGTTTTTCTCCCACCCCTCCCCTTGCACTCTAAGTATCGGAAAAAAGTCGTTTTGGAAACAAAGTTTGAAAAGCCAATTAAAGTTAGAAAAATATTTGTATTAATAAAATTTAAAGATGGTGTCGACGCAGAATTTCACAATCTACTACATTACACCCAGAGTTTATTGAAAACCTACTTTGGTTTTTTTAAAAAGCCACTTTCAAAGTGCTGGGGATGAGGGATATGAAATATTAACAAACTAAAATATTTATCTTGGTATAATACAGGGTGTCCGCCGCCGGGAAGGTATACTACTTGCTTATAATTTTTGATTATGATGAAAGAGAATGGATCTTATATTGTTAAATGTTTTATTTAATGTCGGTAATTATGTATGGAATACAATATCAGGTAAATGTCCGCCTCTGTTAGTCTCACAAATGCGAGTCCTTTTGAGCACATTTTTCATTACATTCTCACACATTTCACGCGGTATTTCATTAATTTCATCAGGAATATTTTGTCTGAGTTGCTCAAGCGTTTCTGGTTTGTTTGCATAAACCTTGCTTTTCAGATATGCCCACAAAAAGAAGTCCGGAGCAGTCAAAATAGGCGACCGTGAAGGCCAATCAACATCACCATTTCTTGAAATAACTTGTCGTGGAAAGAGGTCTCGCAGTAATTCCATTGTAATCCTGGCTGTATGCGATGGGGCACCGTCTTGTTGTTACCACATGTTAATCAAGCCCAAAGCATGCAGCTGTGGCGTTAAAAAGTTTTCAATCATATCACGATATCGCTCCTCATTCAAAGTTACCGTTACGCCGTTTTCATTTTCAAAGAAGTAAGGTCCAATGATTCCTCCTGACCAAATTGCACACCAGACTGTAACTTTCAATGGATGCAAAGGTGACTGATGAATAATTAGGGTTTTCCATTGCCCAGAACCGACTTTTCTGTTTAATCACATATCCATTCAAATGAGAATGTGCCTCGTTGTTTCTCCCAAAAATTTCACGTAACTTTCTCATCGTCACAGTTATAGATGATTGATTTTGATAAAATGTTTTAACGATTAAAACACGTTGGTTTATCGAATATTTTTCCATAATAAATTTGCCACGTGTCTACTTCACGACTGCCAAATATGAACTGTCAAAACTAATGTTTACCAAAATGGCGGCAAAACAAAGTAGTATACCTTCCCGGCGGACACCCTGTACTTGTAGGGTCTCATTACTCCTTCAGTTTTATAGAGAGGATCCAGGGCAAATGCAGGAGACCAGGTCCAAATCATCACACTTTAATTTTGTCAAAACACTTTTTTGGGAAAACAATTTTTAATTTCAAATATTGAATCTAACTTTTGTGTGTGTTTTTTTTTTTAAACTCATATTAAAAAACCATTATAATATATTTTTTTCAGAGTTTTTCTATCAATGAAAAGAAATAAACACCTGCATATAAATTAAACTGCGAACCCAACAAACAATGCAAAAGACAACAACCCCGTCCTAATCCGGCCCTGTTCAGCTTTTAACACTCAATCTAGCAGACTATGGCTAAATATTTGTGTGCATTTTGTTCACAATGTTGTTCTGAAACATACATTTTTGTATCTTTTTTTTTGTTATTCTTTTTGTTTTTTGTACAGTCCAATTTAAAATGTCGTCTGGCATCAGTGTTGACATTTGAACTTGTTGTTTGAAGAATGTATAACTAAAATACCTAGATGTTATTTCATTTTTGTTGGCAACAGGTTTGTTTTCAAATAGTATTTAAGAAACATGCTGAAAATTTTCGGCTGTAAACCTTGACAGAAATTTGAAGTTTTTTTTACATATTTTTGCATTTCCATTCCCGATATTGGAGTTCAGTAGATAAGAGTGCGATTGAGTGACCTGTTAACTATACAGTGAAGTAAGCAGGTCACATCGTGTGTATCCCAGGAACCAAGGATGTTAGGAATTTGCAGTCAGGCTACATATTTGCAGTTAATTTTTGCATAGGTATAATACAAAATTTATTCCGTGCTCATTTTAATCATATGTATGTAATACTGCGCGCCACCAAAAGCAAAAACCTTAAAATAAAAATCAGAAAAGACAACAAATTCACAAACTATGCAGCTTACTTATCAAAGAAACTCACATTCTTCATATTTTATCGCCCATTGTTTCATTGCCCATCGAATTCGTCGCCAACCTTCATCGATAAATATGTAGGTATTATGTAGAATGTTATTGTTTCGACATGGAGCTCTTGATAATGTCGGCACCTGACCTGCAAGTCTAACCTACATTGGCTTTCTTTCAACTTACAAAGGCGTATATCGATTTCAATTTATTATTAAAGTTTGCATTTGAAATAATTATTTTTAATCGTCAGTCAATGGCAAGCGTTGCATGCTGCACGCAGATGAGACAAGCAAGTAGCTGCTTAAAATATCATGCTATCGAGGGCGGAAAAAAGTTATGCATTTAAAAAAAATCGAATTTGGTATTTTGATCAAACCTGACATTAAATTTGTACCTAAATCAAATAGTTTCAGTCAAAAAATTCCCATAAGGCTGAAAATTGGTATAGACCTTTCTTTCGGTGTAAAAAATCAACTGCGAAAAGTCCCCCTCATTACCACTAGAGACTAGAGCTATAAAGTTATTATGAGTGTCAAGTTAGCAAAGGAATTTTGACGAAACGAATGAGTAGGTGGATAATTCGCCGTTAACTAGTCCTTAATTAGTTGTGAAAAACTGAATTCAATCATGCAATGTTTCTCATGATTTTTCTTAATTCTTCTTTAGCTTCATATCAAGTTAGCAAAGCACCACCTTAAGAAATGCTTATAACTGCTAATTTGCCATTAGCTAGTCTTCAATCAGTTGTGACAATTTTGAATTTGTCGTGCAATGTTTTCTAAGTTTTTTGGGTTTTTTTCTAACTTGACATCAAGTTGGCATATTATCACGTGAAAATAGGATAAAAGCTGTTTATACTGGATGGTTTATGGCTTAATAGTTTATCATTAAATAGCCGTTACTTAGTTGTGATAATGTTTTCTATGTTTTTTTTTAAAGTGGTAAAAACTTCCAAAACTTAATATTTTATTCCTTAATAATTTTCCGTTATTTAGTTGTGAAAAATTCATTTTTTTTTCATTCGATGTTTTCTTTGTATTTTTGGGTGATTAGTTCTCTATGAGCGTCAAGTTACCAAATCAACTTTTACTAATCGAAAAATGGGTAGGTGGATAATTTGCCGTTAATTAGCTGTGACAATTTCGAATTTGTCGTTCAATGTTTTATATGTTTTTTTCGGGTGCTTCGAGTGATAATCCACCAACTTGATGTCAAGTTAGGAAAGAACCCAAAAAACATAGAAAACATTGCACGACAAATTCAAAATTATCACAACTATTTAAAGACTAGTCAAAGGCAAAGTATTTAGCCATAAACTATTCGGTATTAGCAGTTTTAAGCCCTTTTTAAGGTGGTGCTTTGCTAACTTGATATGAAACTAACGAATAATTAAGAAAAAACATAGAAACAATTGTATGATTGATTCCATTTTTCACATCTAATTAAGGACTTGTTAACGGCAAATTATTAAGCCATAAACATTAAGTATAAAAAGTTTTTGACGCTTTTCGAGTTGTGTCAAGTTGGCAAAGCACCCAAGAAAACATAGAACGACAAATTTGAAACTGTCACAACTAATTAACGACTAATTAATGGCAAATTATCCACGTACCCATTTTTCAATCCGTGAGAGTAGCTTTGCTAACTAGACACTCATAAAGTTATTCAATGTCAAGTGTCGAAAAAAGGGGGGTTTTCGCCTAATACATTAAAACCATTATCCAAAAGTAGTTTGAGTCCATTTGGTGTATTCTCTACAAAAAAGATTGAGGAACTTTTTTTCGGATCACCGATGAAATATACATAGCTATAGCTATGTATATTTCAAAAAAGGTAAATCGAGCTATAGTCTATACAGAGAAGCCGATGTTCTTTTGGGCCTTAGACTCTCAGCCATTACTGCATGCATGTTGTTAGGCTGCGCCTCCAGCAGCAATCAGAGCAATAAGCTTTAAAAAATGATAAAATCATCATATAACCTTCTTACATATGTATAAGAGTTGCTGCGACGACACAACGGACGTCCCTACACCTACATTCTGTGATACATAGTACCAAATCTTATATTAATAGGAACAGCCGTTCGGTCTGTAGGTCTGAAAGAATTTAAAAACAGCCGAAAAACAAAATTGCGAACTTACATACTTTTTATAAATATTCTCTATATAGTGGGGCTATTAGTGAGACCAACCTTTCCTTTTGACCTGACGGTTTGAGCTTTAGTATACAAATAGTCCATGTCCTAACTTTACTTTTAAGAAGTGTTGCCAAGGTAGCAACACTGTCAGAAGGACAAGAAAAAGGTTGCCACAATCCCGAAATGTTTCTTATAAATCAAAAACCTAGGGTAGGACGATGACCCGAGAACTCCCGTTGGATTCAGCACTCTTGAAACCATAGGACCACATTACTGTTTTTCTCCCACCCCTCCCCTTGCACTCTAAGTATCGGAAAAAAGTCGTTTTGGAAACAAAGTTTGAAAAGCCAATTAAAGTTAGAAAAATATTTGTATTAATAAAATTTAAAGATGGTGTCGACGCAGAATTTCACAATCTACTACATTACACCCAGAGTTTATTGAAAACCTACTTTGGTTTTTTTAAAAAGCCACTTTCAAAGTGCTGGGGATGAGGGATATGAAATATTAACAAACTAAAATATTTATCTTGGTATAATACAGGGTGTCCGCCGCCGGGAAGGTATACTACTTGCTTATAATTTTTGATTATGATGAAAGAGAATGGATCTTATATTGTTAAATGTTTTATTTAATGTCGGTAATTATGTATGGAATACAATATCAGGTAAATGTCCGCCTCTGTTAGTCTCACAAATGCGAGTCCTTTTGAGCACATTTTTCATTACATTCTCACACATTTCACGCGGTATTTCATTAATTTCATCAGGAATATTTTGTCTGAGTTGCTCAAGCGTTTCTGGTTTGTTTGCATAAACCTTGCTTTTCAGATATGCCCACAAAAAGAAGTCCGGAGCAGTCAAAATAGGCGACCGTGAAGGCCAATCAACATCACCATTTCTTGAAATAACTTGTCGTGGAAAGAGGTCTCGCAGTAATTCCATTGTAATCCTGGCTGTATGCGATGGGGCACCGTCTTGTTGTTACCACATGTTAATCAAGCCCAAAGCATGCAGCTGTGGCGTTAAAAAGTTTTCAATCATATCACGATATCGCTCCTCATTCAAAGTTACCGTTACGCCGTTTTCATTTTCAAAGAAGTAAGGTCCAATGATTCCTCCTGACCAAATTGCACACCAGACTGTAACTTTCAATGGATGCAAAGGTGACTGATGAATAATTAGGGTTTTCCATTGCCCAGAACCGACTTTTCTGTTTAATCACATATCCATTCAAATGAGAATGTGCCTCGTTGTTTCTCCCAAAAATTTCACGTAACTTTCTCATCGTCACAGTTATAGATGATTGATTTTGATAAAATGTTTTAACGATTAAAACACGTTGGTTTATCGAATATTTTTCCATAATAAATTTGCCACGTGTCTACTTCACGACTGCCAAATATGAACTGTCAAAACTAATGTTTACCAAAATGGCGGCAAAACAAAGTAGTATACCTTCCCGGCGGACACCCTGTACTTGTAGGGTCTCATTACTCCTTCAGTTTTATAGAGAGGATCCAGGGCAAATGCAGGAGACCAGGTCCAAATCATCACACTTTAATTTTGTCAAAACACTTTTT
This sequence comes from Dasysyrphus tricinctus, assembly GCA_963921185.1. Taxonomy (NCBI): domain Eukaryota; kingdom Metazoa; phylum Arthropoda; class Insecta; order Diptera; family Syrphidae; genus Dasysyrphus; species Dasysyrphus tricinctus. The sequence continues at coordinate 173,020,137 of OY992532.1, read as the reverse complement.
TGGGAAAACAATTTTTAATTTCAAATATTGAATCTAACTTTTGTGTGTGTTTTTTTTTTAAACTCATATTAAAAAACCATTATAATATATTTTTTTCAGAGTTTTTCTATCAATGAAAAGAAATAAACACCTGCATATAAATTAAACTGCGAACCCAACAAACAATGCAAAAGACAACAACCCCGTCCTAATCCGGCCCTGTTCAGCTTTTAACACTCAATCTAGCAGACTATGGCTAAATATTTGTGTGCATTTTGTTCACAATGTTGTTCTGAAACATACATTTTTGTATCTTTTTTTTTGTTATTCTTTTTGTTTTTTGTACAGTCCAATTTAAAATGTCGTCTGGCATCAGTGTTGACATTTGAACTTGTTGTTTGAAGAATGTATAACTAAAATACCTAGATGTTATTTCATTTTTGTTGGCAACAGGTTTGTTTTCAAATAGTATTTAAGAAACATGCTGAAAATTTTCGGCTGTAAACCTTGACAGAAATTTGAAGTTTTTTTTACATATTTTTGCATTTCCATTCCCGATATTGGAGTTCAGTAGATAAGAGTGCGATTGAGTGACCTGTTAACTATACAGTGAAGTAAGCAGGTCACATCGTGTGTATCCCAGGAACCAAGGATGTTAGGAATTTGCAGTCAGGCTACATATTTGCAGTTAATTTTTGCATAGGTATAATACAAAATTTATTCCGTGCTCATTTTAATCATATGTATGTAATACTGCGCGCCACCAAAAGCAAAAACCTTAAAATAAAAATCAGAAAAGACAACAAATTCACAAACTATGCAGCTTACTTATCAAAGAAACTCACATTCTTCATATTTTATCGCCCATTGTTTCATTGCCCATCGAATTCGTCGCCAACCTTCATCGATAAATATGTAGGTATTATGTAGAATGTTATTGTTTCGACATGGAGCTCTTGATAATGTCGGCACCTGACCTGCAAGTCTAACCTACATTGGCTTTCTTTCAACTTACAAAGGCGTATATCGATTTCAATTTATTATTAAAGTTTGCATTTGAAATAATTATTTTTAATCGTCAGTCAATGGCAAGCGTTGCATGCTGCACGCAGATGAGACAAGCAAGTAGCTGCTTAAAATATCATGCTATCGAGGGCGGAAAAAAGTTATGCATTTAAAAAAAATCGAATTTGGTATTTTGATCAAACCTGACATTAAATTTGTACCTAAATCAAATAGTTTCAGTCAAAAAATTCCCATAAGGCTGAAAATTGGTATAGACCTTTCTTTCGGTGTAAAAAATCAACTGCGAAAAGTCCCCCTCATTACCACTAGAGACTAGAGCTATAAAGTTATTATGAGTGTCAAGTTAGCAAAGGAATTTTGACGAAACGAATGAGTAGGTGGATAATTCGCCGTTAACTAGTCCTTAATTAGTTGTGAAAAACTGAATTCAATCATGCAATGTTTCTCATGATTTTTCTTAATTCTTCTTTAGCTTCATATCAAGTTAGCAAAGCACCACCTTAAGAAATGCTTATAACTGCTAATTTGCCATTAGCTAGTCTTCAATCAGTTGTGACAATTTTGAATTTGTCGTGCAATGTTTTCTAAGTTTTTTGGGTTTTTTTCTAACTTGACATCAAGTTGGCATATTATCACGTGAAAATAGGATAAAAGCTGTTTATACTGGATGGTTTATGGCTTAATAGTTTATCATTAAATAGCCGTTACTTAGTTGTGATAATGTTTTCTATGTTTTTTTTTAAAGTGGTAAAAACTTCCAAAACTTAATATTTTATTCCTTAATAATTTTCCGTTATTTAGTTGTGAAAAATTCATTTTTTTTTCATTCGATGTTTTCTTTGTATTTTTGGGTGATTAGTTCTCTATGAGCGTCAAGTTACCAAATCAACTTTTACTAATCGAAAAATGGGTAGGTGGATAATTTGCCGTTAATTAGCTGTGACAATTTCGAATTTGTCGTTCAATGTTTTATATGTTTTTTTCGGGTGCTTCGAGTGATAATCCACCAACTTGATGTCAAGTTAGGAAAGAACCCAAAAAACATAGAAAACATTGCACGACAAATTCAAAATTATCACAACTATTTAAAGACTAGTCAAAGGCAAAGTATTTAGCCATAAACTATTCGGTATTAGCAGTTTTAAGCCCTTTTTAAGGTGGTGCTTTGCTAACTTGATATGAAACTAACGAATAATTAAGAAAAAACATAGAAACAATTGTATGATTGATTCCATTTTTCACATCTAATTAAGGACTTGTTAACGGCAAATTATTAAGCCATAAACATTAAGTATAAAAAGTTTTTGACGCTTTTCGAGTTGTGTCAAGTTGGCAAAGCACCCAAGAAAACATAGAACGACAAATTTGAAACTGTCACAACTAATTAACGACTAATTAATGGCAAATTATCCACGTACCCATTTTTCAATCCGTGAGAGTAGCTTTGCTAACTAGACACTCATAAAGTTATTCAATGTCAAGTGTCGAAAAAAGGGGGGTTTTCGCCTAATACATTAAAACCATTATCCAAAAGTAGTTTGAGTCCATTTGGTGTATTCTCTACAAAAAAGATTGAGGAACTTTTTTTCGGATCACCGATGAAATATACATAGCTATAGCTATGTATATTTCAAAAAAGGTAAATCGAGCTATAGTCTATACAGAGAAGCCGATGTTCTTTTGGGCCTTAGACTCTCAGCCATTACTGCATGCATGTTGTTAGGCTGCGCCTCCAGCAGCAATCAGAGCAATAAGCTTTAAAAAATGATAAAATCATCATATAACCTTCTTACATATGTATAAGAGTTGCTGCGACGACACAACGGACGTCCCTACACCTACATTCTGTGATACATAGTACCAAATCTTATATTAATAGGAACAGCCGTTCGGTCTGTAGGTCTGAAAGAATTTAAAAACAGCCGAAAAACAAAATTGCGAACTTACATACTTTTTATAAATATTCTCTATATAGTGGGGCTATTAGTGAGACCAACCTTTCCTTTTGACCTGACGGTTTGAGCTTTAGTATACAAATAGTCCATGTCCTAACTTTACTTTTAAGAAGTGTTGCCAAGGTAGCAACACTGTCAGAAGGACAAGAAAAAGGTTGCCACAATCCCGAAATGTTTCTTATAAATCAAAAACCTAGGGTAGGACGATGACCCGAGAACTCCCGTTGGATTCAGCACTCTTGAAACCATAGGACCACATTACTGTTTTTCTCCCACCCCTCCCCTTGCACTCTAAGTATCGGAAAAAAGTCGTTTTGGAAACAAAGTTTGAAAAGCCAATTAAAGTTAGAAAAATATTTGTATTAATAAAATTTAAAGATGGTGTCGACGCAGAATTTCACAATCTACTACATTACACCCAGAGTTTATTGAAAACCTACTTTGGTTTTTTTAAAAAGCCACTTTCAAAGTGCTGGGGATGAGGGATATGAAATATTAACAAACTAAAATATTTATCTTGGTATAATACAGGGTGTCCGCCGCCGGGAAGGTATACTACTTGCTTATAATTTTTGATTATGATGAAAGAGAATGGATCTTATATTGTTAAATGTTTTATTTAATGTCGGTAATTATGTATGGAATACAATATCAGGTAAATGTCCGCCTCTGTTAGTCTCACAAATGCGAGTCCTTTTGAGCACATTTTTCATTACATTCTCACACATTTCACGCGGTATTTCATTAATTTCATCAGGAATATTTTGTCTGAGTTGCTCAAGCGTTTCTGGTTTGTTTGCATAAACCTTGCTTTTCAGATATGCCCACAAAAAGAAGTCCGGAGCAGTCAAAATAGGCGACCGTGAAGGCCAATCAACATCACCATTTCTTGAAATAACTTGTCGTGGAAAGAGGTCTCGCAGTAATTCCATTGTAATCCTGGCTGTATGCGATGGGGCACCGTCTTGTTGTTACCACATGTTAATCAAGCCCAAAGCATGCAGCTGTGGCGTTAAAAAGTTTTCAATCATATCACGATATCGCTCCTCATTCAAAGTTACCGTTACGCCGTTTTCATTTTCAAAGAAGTAAGGTCCAATGATTCCTCCTGACCAAATTGCACACCAGACTGTAACTTTCAATGGATGCAAAGGTGACTGATGAATAATTAGGGTTTTCCATTGCCCAGAACCGACTTTTCTGTTTAATCACATATCCATTCAAATGAGAATGTGCCTCGTTGTTTCTCCCAAAAATTTCACGTAACTTTCTCATCGTCACAGTTATAGATGATTGATTTTGATAAAATGTTTTAACGATTAAAACACGTTGGTTTATCGAATATTTTTCCATAATAAATTTGCCACGTGTCTACTTCACGACTGCCAAATATGAACTGTCAAAACTAATGTTTACCAAAATGGCGGCAAAACAAAGTAGTATACCTTCCCGGCGGACACCCTGTACTTGTAGGGTCTCATTACTCCTTCAGTTTTATAGAGAGGATCCAGGGCAAATGCAGGAGACCAGGTCCAAATCATCACACTTTAATTTTGTCAAAACACTTTTTTGGGAAAACAATTTTTAATTTCAAATATTGAATCTAACTTTTGTGTGTGTTTTTTTTTTAAACTCATATTAAAAAACCATTATAATATATTTTTTTCAGAGTTTTTCTATCAATGAAAAGAAATAAACACCTGCATATAAATTAAACTGCGAACCCAACAAACAATGCAAAAGACAACAACCCCGTCCTAATCCGGCCCTGTTCAGCTTTTAACACTCAATCTAGCAGACTATGGCTAAATATTTGTGTGCATTTTGTTCACAATGTTGTTCTGAAACATACATTTTTGTATCTTTTTTTTTGTTATTCTTTTTGTTTTTTGTACAGTCCAATTTAAAATGTCGTCTGGCATCAGTGTTGACATTTGAACTTGTTGTTTGAAGAATGTATAACTAAAATACCTAGATGTTATTTCATTTTTGTTGGCAACAGGTTTGTTTTCAAATAGTATTTAAGAAACATGCTGAAAATTTTCGGCTGTAAACCTTGACAGAAATTTGAAGTTTTTTTTACATATTTTTGCATTTCCATTCCCGATATTGGAGTTCAGTAGATAAGAGTGCGATTGAGTGACCTGTTAACTATACAGTGAAGTAAGCAGGTCACATCGTGTGTATCCCAGGAACCAAGGATGTTAGGAATTTGCAGTCAGGCTACATATTTGCAGTTAATTTTTGCATAGGTATAATACAAAATTTATTCCGTGCTCATTTTAATCATATGTATGTAATACTGCGCGCCACCAAAAGCAAAAACCTTAAAATAAAAATCAGAAAAGACAACAAATTCACAAACTATGCAGCTTACTTATCAAAGAAACTCACATTCTTCATATTTTATCGCCCATTGTTTCATTGCCCATCGAATTCGTCGCCAACCTTCATCGATAAATATGTAGGTATTATGTAGAATGTTATTGTTTCGACATGGAGCTCTTGATAATGTCGGCACCTGACCTGCAAGTCTAACCTACATTGGCTTTCTTTCAACTTACAAAGGCGTATATCGATTTCAATTTATTATTAAAGTTTGCATTTGAAATAATTATTTTTAATCGTCAGTCAATGGCAAGCGTTGCATGCTGCACGCAGATGAGACAAGCAAGTAGCTGCTTAAAATATCATGCTATCGAGGGCGGAAAAAAGTTATGCATTTAAAAAAAATCGAATTTGGTATTTTGATCAAACCTGACATTAAATTTGTACCTAAATCAAATAGTTTCAGTCAAAAAATTCCCATAAGGCTGAAAATTGGTATAGACCTTTCTTTCGATGTAAAAAATCAACTGCGAAAAGTCCCCCTCATTACCACTAGAGACTAGAGCTATAAAGTTATTATGAGTGTCAAGTTAGCAAAGGAATTTTGACGAAACGAATGAGTAGGTGGATAATTCGCCGTTAACTAGTCCTTAATTAGTTGTGAAAAACTGAATTCAATCATGCAATGTTTCTCATGATTTTTCTTAATTCTTCTTTAGCTTCATATCAAGTTAGCAAAGCACCACCTTAAGAAATGCTTATAACTGCTAATTTGCCATTAGCTAGTCTTCAATCAGTTGTGACAATTTTGAATTTGTCGTGCAATGTTTTCTAAGTTTTTTGGGTTTTTTTCTAACTTGACATCAAGTTGGCATATTATCACGTGAAAATAGGATAAAAGCTGTTTATACTGGATGGTTTATGGCTTAATAGTTTATCATTAAATAGCCGTTACTTAGTTGTGATAATGTCTTCTATGTTTTTTTTTAAAGTGGTAAAAACTTCCAAAACTTAATATTTTATTCCTTAATAATTTTCCGTTATTTAGTTGTGAAAAATTCATTTTTTTTTCATTCGATGTTTTCTTTGTATTTTTGGGTGATTAGTTCTCTATGAGCGTCAAGTTACCAAATCAACTTTTACTAATCGAAAAATGGGTAGGTGGATAATTTGCCGTTAATTAGCTGTGACAATTTCGAATTTGTCGTTCAATGTTTTATATGTTTTTTTCGGGTGCTTCGAGTGATAATCCACCAACTTGATGTCAAGTTAGGAAAGAACCCAAAAAACATAGAAAACATTGCACGACAAATTCAAAATTATCACAACTATTTAAAGACTAGTCAAAGGCAAAGTATTTAGCCATAAACTATTCGGTATTAGCAGTTTTAAGCCCTTTTTAAGGTGGTGCTTTGCTAACTTGATATGAAACTAACGAATAATTAAGAAAAAACATAGAAACAATTGTATGATTGATTCCATTTTTCACATCTAATTAAGGACTTGTTAACGGCAAATTATTAAGCCATAAACATTAAGTATAAAAAGTTTTTGACGCTTTTCGAGTTGTGTCAAGTTGGCAAAGCACCCAAGAAAACATAGAACGACAAATTTGAAACTGTCACAACTAATTAACGACTAATTAATGGCAAATTATCCACGTACCCATTTTTCAATCCGTGAGAGTAGCTTTGCTAACTAGACACTCATAAAGTTATTCAATGTCAAGTGTCGAAAAAAGGGGGGTTTTCGCCTAATACATTAAAACCATTATCCAAAAGTAGTTTGAGTCCATTTGGTGTATTCTCTACAAAAAAGATTGAGGAACTTTTTTTCGGATCACCGATGAAATATACATAGCTATAGCTATGTATATTTCAAAAAAGGTAAATCGAGCTATAGTCTATACAGAGAAGCCGATGTTCTTTTGGGCCTTAGACTCTCAGCCATTACTGCATGCATGTTGTTAGGCTGCGCCTCCAGCAGCAATCAGAGCAATAAGCTTTAAAAAATGATAAAATCATCATATAACCTTCTTACATATGTATAAGAGTTGCTGCGACGACACAACGGACGTCCCTACACCTACATTCTGTGATATGATACAAAAGGGTAACAAAATGAATGAAATAGTGGTTATCAGAAACGTACTATTCCGGAACAACGATATTATAATTTAAAAAGAAAAAAAAGTTACACAGGTCCCAATCTGGAAGCATGTCATCCATCATTTTTAAGAAATCCATATAGGTACTTGTTATCTCATTTCGATGTTAGAGTCTTTTGTCAGTGTTAATAGATAGTATTTTTTTTTTCTAATACAATTTTGAAGACAAGAATGGAAAATACATGACCCCGGATTGACTTATAATGTTTTGTTTAGTTGGTTTTTACTTATCTGGAACTGTCGAGAAAATTGTTAAATTGCTTTCTATTGATATGAACAATTGTGTATCTATTTGGGCTTAGGTGGAATTTGTATGAGTTTTGGAAAACGTTTATGTGTGATAATGTTACAAGTCAACGCCCATTATTCTGGCATTTTAAGAAAGTTTTAATGAGAGATATAAATCAAATATGACAGTAAGGAAGACTAAGTAACAATTGCTATTAAACAAAGCTTGCGTTTCCCCTTTAAAAATGCACAATAGACCACAATTTGTGACTCAGTTTTTGTTAAAATACAATTAAAAAAAATAATGAACTTATTCTCTTTGATGTAAGTATAAATACATACATATATACACAACCACATATAGAAAGAATTCAACAAAGCTGGCGCACCACCACAATTATGTTACAGGACTAAAGTCCCCTTGATTTTTTGTAGACTAAATAAAATATTGGACTTGAACAGTTATTTACTTGCTTTTGTGTCTCAAAGCTTTAAGGCTAGTCATTTAAGATACAAATCATTATGATAAAGAGCAGTGCCCACGTTCTTTAACTCACACATCGATAAAATTGGTCGAGAAAAGAAAATAAAGGGTGTTTTTTGTAGAGGTATATAACTTTAAGTTGGCGACACTATTTTAACTGGCACCCATCTTGTCAGCTGTCAAATGATTTATTTTTAGTTTTGTTTGGCACTTCAACATTAATAGACTGACACCTGAACAACGCTTCCAAATTGTGCAAATTCATTTTGAAAATCATGGTTCTGTTCGAAATACGTACATATATCGCTCGTTTTTTGTTTATTGAATGAATACGTCAATAAACAAAACTGCCGTATTTCGAGTGATAATGATCCTCAATTGTATGTTGAGACACCCTTACATCCACAAAAACTGACTGTTTGGTGTGCTTTATGGGTTGGTGGAATAATTGGTCCGTACTTCTTTAAAAACGATGCTGGCCAGAGCGTTACAGTCAATGGTGACCGCTATAGAGCCATGATTATACTGACTTTTTCGTTCATCAATTGAACAACCATGACGTGCAGGAGCTGTGGTTTCAGCAAGACGGCGCAACATGTCACACAGCTCGTGCCATAATTGATTTATTGAAGGAAAAGTTAGGTAACCGCAAAGATTCACGTTACGGACCTGTGAATTGGCCTGCAAGATCGTGGTATTTAACTCGCCGCCGCTTGACTATTTTCTGTGGGGATATGTGAAGTCGCTAGTCTACGTCGATAAGCCCGAAACGATTGACCACTTGGAAGACAACATTCGCCACGTTATTGCCGATATACGGCCACAAATGGTTGAAAAAGTCATCGAAAATTGGACCTCCAGATTACCACCGAGCCAGCCGGTGCAATCTTTTAATTATTGAATTCAATGTATCAAAAGATTGCATTCATTGACTTCACTCTGGGACCTCGACTACAGATTATGCAATCACCATTCATTTCGAAGTCTCAAAGCGAATTCAGTTATTGCACTCTTTTGACTGAAGGCATTTTAGATTACATTCACAGACGAATGTATTCTTTTACAACCCTAAAGACAAACAATTGAAAAAATGTCAAAAATATTTAAAAAGATATATTTTTCTTATAGAAAATGATTTGAAGGAAAAAATTCAATATTAAAGAGTCTTTCAAAAGGTATTCTCGAAATTTCGAGGCTCAAGGCTGCATGTGATTAGAGCAACATTGTCACATTTTTGAGAATTTATCAGTATGGTATGGGTAGCATAACCAAGGAAGGTAAAAGTGTCGAGCATCGAATTTCACTTTCATATTTTCATATTTTTAAATGCTCCTTTCGAAAAAAGGTTCCGCTCTTACGGGATTTTCACCAACAAAAATTATCTATTAAAAAATATTGTGTTGAATTTTTTTAATTTAAGAACTTACGATTTTTCGGTGAAAAAAAACAAAATTTTGCAATGTTTCAACATTAATCTTGACACGGAAGATAAGTAGGTATTTTCAGATTTCTTAACAGGTTTTTTGGAGAGAAAAATAACTTCGCTAGGTAAACATATCCACGTTAAAAAATTTAAGAACAAGGTAGGGCACAAGTAATAAAAATAAATAAATAAATAAATTGGGTGGTGCAACAGCTCGAGGAGAACCAGGGCCTAGTGACTTACAACTCACAACCATTCCTGTGTGCGTGTTTGTTGGGCAGGAATGGAGGGGACCTACAGTTTTTTGCCGAGTCCGAACGGCTAAATGAGAAGCACTTTTTCATGACAAGTATACTCTTGGAGGATTTGTCAGTTCCTCGCAAGAGGCAGTACCTCGAATAAAACATTTCTGTTTTTAGGTGGCACGGCTGGGAATCGAACCCACACCTTCGGCATGACAGTCCTACGCACTAACCATCAAGCCACGAGGTACTACAGGGCACAAGTAATGTTATTATGTGAATGAGTCATAACTTTGTTTAAAATTTTTTTGAAATTATTTTTTTTTTTTTTTTAGATGTACTTTTTATTTCATTTTAATTCAAAAAAGTATCTAACTAATGCAAAACTGTGAAAAAAAATCCACTGGAATTACGGTTTTCTTGTCATTTTGATGACGACTACGCATTTTTAGGAACAACACAATTTGTTCCTTTACCTGGTTTGTAAGACTTTGAAGTTTTGGTGAGGAAAAACGGTTCGATGAATCAATTTGAAAATTAATAAGAATATTGATGATTTAAAAGTCTATAAATTTGCATACCAACGCAAGCCATGCAATCAATATTTACAAAGAAAAAAAAGATTTACGAAAAGACCACAAAACGTCGGTTTTTAGTACTTTTTTTAAACTAACGGTGAACGGTAAAAAAAAATAATTTGTACAAAATCTTAAAAAAATCTTGTAAAACGCTTTCTCAAATTTCCAAAACTGTCTTTGAATTTTTTATAACATCATTATTTGTCGAGATATTGGTCATCAAGTCTAAAAGTATCTTTTTTCATTCAAAGTCAGATAAACCATGTCAAAAAAAATCGTACGACAACAACAAAAAATTGAATTAAAGCTAAATAAGCAAGGTATCTGATCATGATATTCAATATCGATATTCGTATCTTCCTCTCCCTTCAACTATCGTCCAATTGCACTTACGTCCCTTCTTTCCAAGGTCATGGACACGCTGATTAATTATCAGCTCAAGAAATATCTTGAAGAACGAAAGCTTCTTAATGACCGGCAGTATGGCTTTCGTAGCAATAGGTCCACTGGTGATCTGATGGTATATCTCACCGAACAGTGGAACAAATCTTTACATCGTTTTGGAGAAAGTAAGATTATTGCACTTGATATTTCAAAAGCGTTTGATAGAGTTTGGCATCAAGCTCTCTTATCGAAAATGCGTGCATTTGGTATCGATGAATCTCTTCTTCGTTGGATTTGAAATCACCTTTCAGACCGTTCAATACAAGTTGTATTGGATGGTTACAAGTCTGATATTCATAAAATAAATGCTGGTGTGCCCCAGGGCTCCGTTCTTTCTCCGACTCTCTTCATTATTTTCATAAATGATCTTTTGTCTGAAACTTCCAATCCATTAAACTGTTTTGCTGACGACAGTACCCTCAGCTTCTCATATTCGTTTCAAGATTCACTTCCTTGTTCTTCGGATGTGGAACTTGAACGGCAGCGTATGATTAGCTCATTAAATTCTGATCTTGACAGCATTGTGCAATGGGGAATAAAAAACCGTGTAGAATTTAATGCTTCGAAAACTCAATGCTGTCTTTTGTCGTTAAAGCGAAATCCACCTCCTATGCCACTATCCATGAGTGGCACTTGCATCGAGGAAACCGAACAGCTTTCAGTTCTGGGTATGTGCATCACAGACCACCTTCTGTGGAATGATCACATTTTCGAAGTTGCTAAAAATGCTGCGAAATGTCTTGGTTTTCTTCGAAGATGCAAGAAATTCTTCTCTCCTTCTGATCTGGCTGTTATCTATAAAGCCTTCATTCGTCCAAAGCTTGAGTACAACTCCCATATTTGGGCGGGTACTCCTAAAACCCATTTAAATCTCTTGGATAGAATTCAAAATAGAGCTTTAAAATTGATAGGTGATAGAGCTATAACGGAAACATTTGCTTCTCTCGAACACCGCCGCAATGTTTCGTGTCTGTCATTATTTTATCGCTATTTTTACAAACAATGTTCTAGTGAAATAGCCAGTTGCATTCCTCCCCTTAAACAATTCCGCCGTAATACTCGTACTTCTAGGAATGCACATCAGTTTACCCTTGAGCCCAATTTCGGGCGTACCGTCAAGTACAGAGATTCTTTCTTCAGCCGCACAACACGAATGTGGAATGCTTTACCCTACTCTATTTTTCCTTCCCATTGTGATATTCAGAAATTCAAAACCAATGTGCATCGGTATCTCCTTTTAAATCCTATCCTACTTTCCTAACACTCGCACTGTGTTTAACATATTAAGGGTAGTCATAACCCCTTGAGTGCGCGTTAATTATAAAAAAAAAAAAAAATGATATTCAATTGACTCAAAGAAATTAATCCATAGAAATGAGGACCTTCAAGAAAAATTAAAAAAAAAATTTTTTTGTTGTCTCGACTCATTTTTTGCCATTACGCAATAACGGTACTTCAAAAAAATTTGTTTGCAAACAAATCTCGAAACAAAAAACATAAAGCTGTAAAATGCTTTTTATTTCAACTCAATACGACCACTCGTCACAAAGATACAGCTCTTCAAAAAACGCTAACAAAAATTGAAAAAATATTTGTTCCTTTAATTTTGTTGACTAGTGTACTTTATCCTAGATCAAACTAGTTTCGTTTAGGAAGAACTGATTGCACAGTTTTGATGCGCCTGCAGGAATAAGACACTAAGAATAATTTTGGAACCTTAATTCATTTTTCATAATTAAAAACGCTAATAGAGGACCCAGAGCTATTAAAATACTGCTTTTGTTAATACATGTGTTACCCGCTGATGGATTTCCAAACGATTCTTATATTGAGCCCAAAATAAAATATAATTAAGCCACAAAATTATTTTTGGGGTCCTGGGGCTGTATTTCACGGAGCCACATCAAAACTATGAAATCAATTTATTCTAGGCGAAACTAGTTTGGTCTATAGGATAAACCAGTTTTGTCTATAGGATAAACTAGTTTGGTCTAAAATATTAAATAATCTAATACGGCAAAACAAGTTAATCCTTAATGTATTAGGATGAACTAGTTTAGCCTAGGAAAAGCAAGTTTACCCGAACGCACCTAGGCTTAGCTTAACTAGTTTTGTCTTATATAAACTAGTTTGGATCAAAAAATAGATTTGACGGTAACACATATAATTTTTTTCAACGTTAACGATTTTTTTGCAGCGATTCCTGAAAGTAGTAGTCTTCTTCTTCGAAATGCAGTTTAAATCTTTTCAAAATCTTTCTTAAGTTCCCAGAAATTCCCAGCTAAATGTTAGTTTCCACCCGGTCCCACATGTAAAAAAATGTTGTATGGCATCTTTGTATTACCTATAAATAATATTTCATAAGCATTCATTTCAAGACGGATTTCTCATAGAGGAAAAAATTGTTTCGCTTATTTATATTAGTCCAGGGCTATTAGACAAAACTACCCTTGACCCCTGCAAAATTTTGTAAAGGGTGTTTTTTTAAACGTGTGGTTTTCAAGAAGAAATAAAACGCATGTAATTTTAATGTTATGGCCAAGAATTTAGCCTTATTATAAAGATAAGGGTGGCCCAATTTTCGACCACTTTTTGCAGCAATTGGGGCCGTGTCAGCAATAACGCGTTGTTGATTGTTTCGCTGGCTGTATAGCATGTAGCGCCATCTTGTTGGAACCAAAGGTCGTCAGAATCAACATCCTCCAATTCAGGCACGAAAAAGTCATTAATAATGGCTCTATAGCGTTCCCCATTGACTGAAATATTATGGCCATCTTAATTTTTCATAATTTTTCATCGCAGCGCGCGAACGAAATCTTTATTTTGGGAATAAATTAGCACGATTTGCAAACGTTGTTCAGAAGTAAGTCTATTCATTATTAAATGGCAAACCAAACTGAGCATAAATCAAGTGACAGCTGTCAAAAAGACCAACTCTGAAAAAAGTATTGCCAGATTGAAAACCACACGTCTAAAAAAATTCCCTTTACAAGCTGAATTTTGTTCTCTAGAAAAACGTAAAAAAAAGAGGGGATAATTTTTGCGTCTTTTTCACTTACCAATTTTTGGTTCATTTTTTGATAAAATTTTTGGTGGAGTTTATTCACGACACATTTTTGTCTGTCCATGTCAAAAAGTTAATCAATATTTGCAAGCCTGCTTAATTTTGTCAAAATACTTTTTTGGTATAGGTTTAAACTTCAAAACTCTCAACTCTCAATAAAAATAAAGATATTTACAAAAAAGGTTTTGGTCAAAATAATTTAGCTTACCACTGTATGTTACTTTATGCGAATAAATGCAATAATTACAAAGGCGCTTATCTTTTATTTAGCTGGGAACTTTCAAGGCACATCTTCTGTGAAAATACAAAGAAAAAACTACGGAAACGATGATCAAAAACCAGGTGAAAAAGATATTCTTTTTCCAATTACGAAGAGCATAGCGCCCATTAATCTTCGCAAAACGATTTTAATCGGTCTATTCGATGTGTTTTTTGATATATGTATCCTCAATCGCCACAAGCACAATCGCCTTAAGTCGATATAAGTTGCAGGGCACGCGGTCTATACCGTTACAATTAAATCATTTTGAGTAACTTACCTGGCTTCCCACACAACAAGTTTAATAATGATAAAGAAGGGGGGGAGGGATTGGAGGAAAAAGTAAAAACAGGAATCCCACATCCCGCCAAGTTTTACTTCTATAGTGACGCCATCCACATGGAAGCAAATAAACAGAAATAGCTTGAGGTACACACGAGAAACGAACGTTAAGATGCTTTACATTTTGGATTGTGGTGCCGTCGGTGTGGTGTGCTGTTGAAGTGAATGTTTTCAGAAGATGGCTATGGAAGGTGGCAGTAGTGTGAAACCAGTTCGATAAAAGATGATCCCATAAATACAGACTAAGAAGCATCACCAATACCACACAAGGAAAACTGCTGCAATCGTTATGAGTTTGTGGCGTTAGTTGGTTGGTGGGGAACTTTGATGATGCGGCAGAATGGTGGGACCTTCGATGCCGACAGCGACTATTTGAAACCAAATTTCCAAGAGAACAAATTCAAGCGGGAATAAAGATGGATTTTTATGACATTTCATAACTTGAATACGAGGACAATGAAAATGACAATATTTCACTTCGAGTACCTACTTGCAATACAATGACAAGAGTTGAGAAACTCAGAAACTATTGAACCAGGAGTGAATTTTGTGTGAAGCATTTATCTTCTGTTATTTTGGAAACAAATTGTAACAGAATGTTTTTTGAATGGAAACTTGAATTTTGATATTTTTGACGTCAAAATACGTTATGATTATTTGTTATTCAAACAAGAACATTTTGAAGTGAAAATTTTGCCAGGCCACTCGTAAGATTGGCAACCTGCATCAATCCTGATCGGGAAGCTATTGATTGCTTAGAACTTGGTCTGAGCTAGTAGCGCGACAATCAGTCACGATGAAGTGCTTGTTTTACCTCTTCATGGTGGTCCCCCGGCAACTACATATGTGCGTATCCCTATATATGTACTTTAAAGAGTTGAAATTACAAGTGCGAAAGGCCTAGCTTCCTAGGATAGGTTACGGAGGTAACCATTCTTCATAACTGATATCAAAACCGCTGCCAAAACCAACACTACGCCTCGGGAAAGAAATGATAACACGTTGATCCTTTTTGGTTATCGTACCCGGACAAAGATTGGTTTCTGGAATCTGAAGACGCTTATTGGCAAAAGTGAAAGGTCCTCAAAATGCCAGATTCTTTCATTTAGAGAAAGAATTCATACGGAATAAGATGGACCGTATGAATGAGGGATTAGTGAAGTTAGTTTGTTGGGCTCGGGGAAGTTTATGTCTCCAACTCGTAACACAGTACTAATCTACTCCGGAAAAGCACATGGATGCCATCGTGAATCTGGCATGGGATTGCTTTCTTTCCAAAACAGCTCTCAAAAGCTTAATTTCCTGGGACCCTTTAGATGACAAGATCCTGAAAGCTAGATTCCGGACTCAAGTATGTAGCGTCACCACCATACAGTGTAATGTCTCAACGGAGTTGTCTTCTGTCCAAGAGAAGGAGGCATTTTATAGCCGGCTGAGTGCTGCTTATGATAGTACACCACGTGGAAACATCATAATGTAATGGGAACCTTGAATGCCAAGGTTGACAATGACACTTATTGGCTCAGGCATGTTATAGGACCGCAACGACAATGGTGAACGCTTTGTCAGTTTTCGTAACGCCAACCGCTTTTTAAAAGGACGGATCATGTTTGAACACAAGACGTGTCACAAAGTCAGTTTGGTTTTGACGGACAGGCAAGCAACTTCCACCCAAATTCAAGATCAGTCGGCTATTTAGAAGCACTCTCCAGAACTTTCGTCACAGAAGGGGTGTTGGCATGAGAACATGGCCCAGAACCACCATCTGATGATTCATACCGTACAGCTGCAGTTCGAACATCCCATGAAAATACCCAAATGCCCAGGTTTAACACCGATAGACTTAAGAATCACGCAGTTCGTCAACAACTAGTGGACCAACTTTAACCAGGATTGAGAGCAATCGGTAGCAATCAGGAACCTAACTCCATCGAAAGCCATTGGTGTTATTCATGCTGTGATAAATGTTTTCATATTCGGTGCTGAAAAAAGATATAGTTGGTCAGTCGCAAGAAATAAACAGTGCCTGGCTTTCCGAAGAAACTTGGACTAGGGTCGAAGAAAGAAAACAGCTCAAAGCTTCCATTGCAGCCACTAGCTAGAATCTGCTTATCGCATAAAGATGAGATAAGTTCGATGTGATAAGCGTGACTATATCAACGGATTGGCTACAGAAGCAGAAGAGGCCGCAAGCAAGTATGACAGGAGGACCATTTACAGAATTACCAAAGAGCCTACAGGTGTTCAAAGCACAAAACCAACACCTGGTAAAAGACAAAGACGGATCTCTGCTGCTTTCGGATAAGGACCAGTAAAAAGTTTGAAGAGGCGCTTTTCTGAAGTTTTAAACCGTGTTTTCCTGAGAAGTAGAAAAGGGGAATGATGGGTTAGCTCACATAGAAAGGACACTTAACTCGGTGTGAAAACTTTAGAGGAATTTGCGTGTTGCCTGCTGTAGCCAAGGTAATGGCAAAAATCGTCCTGGGGCGAATAAAAGACCACTTCGAAGACAAGCTTGACACCGAAAGAGCAGGATTCCGCACTGGATCTTCTTGTCTGGACCACATCAACACCTTGCGGATCAACATCGAACAATGCGTTGATCGTATCAATAAAGAACTTATTTGGCTTGCTTTGCGGGATTGGCAATCACATCTTAAACATCTGGACTGACTACACGGAGGACGTATGTTTACTCTCCCAGCATGGATCATGGATATCTATAAAATTTCAACAAGGGCGGAGAGAGAAGCTGAGATCATTAGAGAAAAGATCAATACGAACAAAAAGGATCAGTCCTGGAACCTCCTCATCTTCCCAAGTAGCTCCATATGTTTTTCTGGACAACCAGTAGAGATGGTACAGAATATCTCGGGAGTAATGTCTCTAGTCATTACGGAACCGAACTAGATATATTCAGCCTAGTCAAGAGTTTACCAAAAGTTCCCGTACATTTTGGACGGCAATTGCTCGTGAACGACAACTCTCCACACAGCACGAGCGGGTGAAAAAAAATGCAAACATTGTATGGATTCACGACATGATTCACAAGTATGCACTAAGCTAAAAAAGGTTCAATTAAATTGCATTGATCTTTTGGCGGAACAGACGCAAAAGGTAGTATTGTCGTATTGATTAAAAATGGATTAAAATATGAGCGAATTAATATGCAAAGTGCATCGTACGAATGTATTCGAGTAAAAATGTTTGAAAATGAAAAACCTAAATATGTGGATGCAGTATACAGACCACCAAATCTAAGTAAAAAACGATTCATTGAAGAAATAGGACATAATATGAAACAGCTGGGCAAAAAAAAAGATATTGTACTACTAGGTGACATAAATATTGATGTTAGTAAACCTGATAAAAACCACGTAAGACTATTTGGAAATGCTAGCAGCAAATGGGTTGTTGAATGTGATAAAAGATTACACGAGACTAGATCTCAACAGAGAGACAGCTACGATAATTCAGCACATTGTGGTCAACTTAACAGCTAATCAACTTGTATCATCGAAAGCGACATTTCAGATCATTATGCGGTTTTTTATGGAACTCTATCCCCAGAAACTGTGAACAATGATGAACGCGAAATGTCTTATATTCAAAATAGTTTGGTAGATGAATTTACCCTCGCAACTAACTGGGAAACAATATTAGATTTAAATGATGTGGAGGGCTGCAAAAGGTGATTGAAAAAATGATGTGAGAGAGGTAGAAGAAGGATAAGTATGATAAATTTTTGGCAACGATGCAAGGTATCTACTCAAATTCTACTGTAAAAAAATATCAGCCAATAAGTTTAGACAGAATCCTTGGATTTCCGATGACTTACGTGAAGTATGCAAGATCAGGGATCGGCTCTACAAAAGATTGAGAAATAATAGACTAAATAAGACCTATGAAGTTGAATACAAGCGGTTCCGGAACAAAGCCAACAAGGACATTTTCAGATGTAAGTCCAACTATTACAAAGAGAAGTTCAGCCAGTTACTACCAGATCCCCGCAAGACATGGAACCTAATAAATGAGATTATGGGAAGGAAAAAGCTTAGTGTCGATGAAGTCATCATCAAAAACTTCCCCTTAGAGAAATCTCTACAGTCGTTGTCCAAGGAATATGCTAAACAATTTTCTGAACAAATTATTCAGATAGTACATAATTGTAACGAAATTACGTCATCGCATGTCAGCACACTGCTACCCAACTCAATATTCGTGGAAGAAACGAACATACAAGAGGTTCATGAAATATTAAAACAACTACACGAAAACAAATCTGCAGGCGTGGATTCCATCAGAGCGCGGGATATAACACAAGTGTCTTGAAACTGCAACCGAAATACTACAAGGTGAATTTGATAAGGCGGTACTATGGTGTCATGATAATGGACTAGTTTTGAATGCCTCAAAAACAGAGATGATGCATATCCGTGGACCACATCACAAAATAACCCATCAAAGAATCCGTTTTCAAAACTCTCTTTGTTCGACTTCGCTTCCAGACCAGATGATCGAAGTGGTTGAAAGCTATAAATACCTGGGAGTTACTATCAATAGCCACTTCATTTGGGATAAACATATAGATAAACTCCGATCCGAGCTAAAGAAAGCATCTTTCGCTTTATTCTACCTTGGAAATTACTCTACACTTCCAGTTCAGATGCAAGTTTAGGTTAGGTAGAAGGGCAGACAGTTGATCTCGTTACCGTCACACTTAGATCTATGTAGATCCGTTGTGATACCCTAGGAAATTGTATTCCACTTTATGTAAAAACCTATGTGTTCTGTTAGCAGTCAAGCCATTTAGAGGCGTTGATGAAATTCAGAAGGCTAATAGCCGAAGTTCCAGAAAGTTCCTCTAGGTCGTCATAGAAATGATTTCCTAGGTGTTTCTTTCTTAAATGACAGAGTGCTGGGCAAGTTACTATATGCATTGGTGCAATCGAAACTGCGATATGGCATTCTTGCTTGGGGAAATGCATCAAACACTCACTTAAATAAACTACAAAAACTACAAAACAACATTCTTAAAAATATAAAAAGAAGAAACTCCGCCATCATATCCGATAATTTCAAAGTATTATCAATCCAACAAATCTTTAAAATGACCCTGGCCTTAGAATACTACGATGACTCACGCTTCAAGATGCCCATTGATCACCAACACAACACACGGAGACGAGCCCAAGGGATGCTTCAAACACCTAGAAACAACAACAACTATGGTAAAAGGCAATTAATCCACAGCGTTCCAACTGTATTAAACGAGCTTCCTCTAAGGTTGAAAAACATTAATAACTTTAAAACTCGCAAACAAAATTAAAACACTTTTTCCTATCTTAAATTATGTAAAACTTTTCTTCATTTTAACTGGAATAATTTTTTAATAATTTTTCTTATTTTTATTAAATTCACCAAAAAATATTTGTAAATTTTTTACAGACAAATCTATGCTCACGACACAAAATTCTTAATTTTTTGAAATGAACCCTTCTGCAGATAAGCCTCTTGGCTTCGCAGATCATTATATTATCATTATATAAAAATTTTGAATAAATAAAAAAAAAAAAAAAAAAAAAAAAAAAACATCTCGTAATTTGAAAACAATTACTCTTTTAGGCATATTTACCTTTCTTTTTAATTGGATGAGTCAATATAACACTGAATATCGTGTCGACCTGCTGGCTACGGATCGGCCTTCGTTTCCAAGAAGCGGTGCCTATCTGGATCTATTGCTAATAGACTCAAGACTGACAATTACGGACACTGTGGGTCAAAGACCAAGAAACTGTTTACGAACGATCGAGTACGACAGTGACCACTGCGGACTCGCCGCCGTAATACAGCTTCCGAACGAGCTCGTGGAGTTGGATGGGTATGTGCCTGTGCATACTTACAATTACAGTAAGGTGCGCTGGCCACGCTTTACCAACGCCTTATCGAGCGAAATCAGTTCGAATAACATATCCCCACCAAATGACAGGAATTTGACAAATAACGAAATAGACCAATACCTTGAACAAATGGACGAGACAATCAAACGAACAATGGACAGAACGATACCAAAGTACAAACAACGGGACGCAACCGACATGTACCGGAATGCGACCATTGACGCATTACACAGACAAAAAAGTGGACTGCTGACAAGACTCAAACTCTTGTACCGACGGTTTACTGACCCACACGATCTGGAGATTAGGACACTGAAGTCTTCGATCAAGAACATCAACCAGCTTATTAAGGAAAATTATCGGTTGTCGATTAATTTGTATTGGGACAACAAAATTCGGGCTGTTAATTCAAGCGACCCGAGTATGTTTCCCCAAATTAACAAAATATTTAGAAGGAATGATCAGAACAACCTTCCGTGTCTTAAGCTCCAGAGAACGACTGATAACAGAGACGTACTTCTGACAGCAGGAATTGATCCAGAGGACGCCGTCTTGGACGATGACCTCTTTATTGTCGAAGATCCGCAGGAGAAAGTGGAGGCTGTGGGGGCTGCTTTCCAGCAAGTGTACAAGGTGAATGCATGCATTCGCCCGAACCATGACCTGGAGAACAGAGCCTTGCTCCACCACTTCTACCTTCGGAATGACATCACGCAATGGCGATCAGAGAACCTCGGTTTCACCGGGTTCAATGAAGATCATTTGGCAAACGCCATAATCGCCGAGCGAAATGGGCCCAGTTCCCTGTTAATTACGAAGGTGGAACTTCAGCTCATCTTCGATTCATTAAAGAAGAAGAAGTCAGCAGGAGTCGATGGCATATCCAACGTTGTACTTCGACATTTACCACAAGAAGCTGTAGACATTTATACCACACTGTTTAACAACGCTCTGAATAATGCATATTATCCAGTGCGGTGGAAGACAGCTGTGGTGCATCCTCTCCCGAAAAAGGGAAAGGACAACTCCAATCCGGCGAATCTCCGGTCGATAAGTCTTCTTCCGAGTATCAGCAAGGTATTCGAAAAAGTTATTAATAGAGCTCTGTCTAAGTGGGCAGAGGACAATAATATCATACCGGATAATCAGTTCGGCTTTAAGGCGGGACATGACACCATTCATGCCGCGTCTAAACTCGTTTCTGATGTCCAATGGAACAAATCAAAAAAGCAGTGTACGGGTGCCTGTCTGGTTGATTTGGAGAAGGCCTTCGACACCGTATGGCTAGAGGGTCTTTATCTAAAGCTGACCAGACTTGGCATTAGTAAACCACTATTATATATGCTTTATGATATGCTCAATGGTAGAAAGTTTGTTGTCAAGAGTGGCAATGTGACTTCTGCCACAACCTTTAATATTAAAAATGGTCTTCAGCAGGGAGCGGTCAACTCGCCGATTCTATTCAGCATTTACACCAGCGATCTGATAAGTAGTCTAACTCAGGCAATTGCGTATGCCGACGATCTAATTGCGTACAGAACAGCTCCAAAAGTCGAGGTCATCAGAATTCTTTTGCAGCGTGACTTCGAGAAGATTCAGCGATATTGCGATGACTGGAAGTTGAAAATCAACTTTCAGAAATCAGAAACTATCTTGTTTAGGACTCCGTTGCGTGGAGCCACAAGGGATACGAGAAAGAACTGGCGTAAGCTGGTGATCGTAGGGCCAAATGGACAGCCACTGGCGAGTAAAAGTGTAGTAAAGTACCTTGGCATCTGGATGGATCAGTATTTATATTTCGACAGACATATAAATGCTGCTCTGTCCAGGGCTAGGGGAGCTTTTGCCCTGACGAAACGGTTGTTTTATAGCAGCCGGCTTGACAGCAGGGTGAAGGTGATTTGCTACATGGCCCTCATACGGCCGATGATTGCCTATGGGTGCCCAGTTTGGTTCAACGTTGCCCCATCTCAAATGGAAAAGATTCGGGTGTTTGAGAGGCAGTGTCTTAGACGCTGCCTTGGATTACACAGAACACCAGAGTCGGAGTACAAACATTATTATTCCAACCTGGTTCTATACAACGGTGCCAACATAAACAGGATAGATAATTTCTTGCTGAAGCTTATTCGAGGTCATATTGCGAGAGCAATGTCCTCGACCAACAGCTTAATTTTTGGGGCTTATTACCCTAAAAACGATTATTACGAGAGTGTGCGTCTAAGCGGCTTTATTCCGCCCGATGCATTCCTCTATTTAGACAGTCGAGGGCTGATCCAGGATAGAGCGGCGGTTCCGCTAATCTACCACGTCGGCCGTAGAACTGTGGATCGGCGGCTCCTTTACAGTCGAGACGTCCTCGCACAAGACGGAGCCGAGCACCTTCGGTTCAGTAGGACTGTGTCCGATCGGGACCGAAGAGATAGGGTAAAGCAGGAGAACCAGTTCTGGTGGTTGAAACCTGAACAGGAAGTTTCTTCGGATATTTAAAAGTTGACTGCATTTTTCTATGCCATGGCCGACTTACATAGGTTTAGGTATTTAGTTTTAAGCAGGGACAGTCAGGGTGGCACCACAAAAAAAAAAAAAAAAAAAAAAAAAAAACAATAAAAACACAAAAAAAATATAAACCAAAACACAAAAAAATTATAAAAACCCGAAAATGCTTGCTGTGGCTGTTCTAGTTTGTAAGTAGTTTATAAGTAGCTTGTAAGTAGTTTTAAGTAGTTTTATAGTAGTTTTAATTAGTTTTAATTAGTTTTAATTAGTTTTAAGTAGTTTTAATTTAGTTTTATTTAGTTTGTAAGTTTTATATAAAACAAAAAAATAAAGATAAAGATACCAAGTTTTTTTTCTTAATTCTTCTTGGTGAAAAATAAAACCAACATGAATTCTAATTTTAAGATAGTTCTTAGGCCGAAAGGCATTAGCATTAAGTTATTAGTTTAACTTAGAGCGCCCGAATGGGGCCAGTAAGTTAGTTGTAAGATGTTGATAAGTAGGTTAGTTTTTATGAATTTTTGTCTAGCTTTAAGATAGTTTTAAGATGAATGCAAAATAAAAATAATGAATTTACAAAAAAAGGCATATTTACCTTACCCACTTAGCCACATTTGATTGAAATTCAACTGCAATTAAGTTAAATTAATTTTTCAGTGTTATATTCCAGGGCTGAATGCTTTATCCCAATTCATTTCAAATATTTGAGATTTGGGATGCCTTATGTTTCCTAACCACTTTAGATGTCCCCAGCAATATAATCAACTGGAAAGTTTCAGGCATTCTATGTTCTTTTTTTTTTGATAATTTCATAAACTACGTTTTAAAAGTAAAAGGTATACAAGATATAAATAACAACTAAACATTCGTCCTTCGAACAAAAATGCATTCAAAAGTTACGTCAATTTTCATCTTTTGTCTTTCAACATAAAATCACTTGAAGACGAATAAAACAAAAATGACAATCCCACTGAGAGTATCAAGAACCTATATCTCTTGATACTCTCTCTACGGGATTTGCAAATACAGATAAAAAAAAAGTCTTCTGCCATATCCGAACAACAAACCAAATAAATACCAAAACCGGATTTCCCTTTATCAAGATGCAAATTGCAAACTTTTCCTTCGATAACCGCAAAGATTAACTCCGCCAAATGCACTCCAACAGCCAACCATCTCATAAACGAGCATATAATCTGCAAAAGTTATTCTATGCTCCACATTCTGGGCGCGCATAAATCAACCTCCAAGTTTGAAAACGATGGATGACAGTATCACCAAAATGCATACCTTCCTCTTGGTCTTGGGGCATAAGAAAAGGATTTTTTGTATACCTATTGCTATTCATATATACTCATGAACATAGGCAGTGCGTGGAGTTCAAAGCACAATTTCCAAACGATTATGAAATCCTGAGCATACGCGCTCGTCATCGTCTGATTAGAAGCGATTACAAAAACAAGTTCATTTACAAAAACCACTATAGAGATGTGGAAGTCGACTTTTCCGGAATGACGACTCTTATTTCAACAGCGCAAGAGTTGCCTATGCTCTAAATCCGTCCGCGGATTGAAACATGCAATCGGACTCTTCGAGACGGGAAAGGGCACGTACCTATACTAAACCTACTGCTTCTCTCTCGTACTGCTGCACAGCACAGAGCATCAGAAACCGCATGTGCACGTCAATGTTCTGCTTCAACAGATGCGCGAGTAAGTACGTGCATCGAAGTGTGGACGGGCGTTGCACACGCGCTTGCTTGTCGTACGTTTGACGTTGACTCTGAAGTGGATGGATGCATATCGGATGGTTGCACATCGCCAGGCTCATCATTGCTTACAATCGACACGACCAAGTAGAGAATTTACGCAAATCGACGATGCAATTGTTGAATCTTTAGGTCGTTACTCTATTCTAGAAGAAAAAGGTTCCACGCATGAATGTTCATTAGATACTCTCAGATGTCACGAGAATCAATCAGCTGAATTATGATGAGCTGTCACAAAGTGTTCATGGATTGTCCTACTTGTTAAATATCTCAATGCGGTTTAGAGAGTTTTGTATATGTAAAAAGTAAATGCTTGCCTAAAATTTTGTAGACATTCTTGGTTGATCATACTTTTGCATATCTTAACGACACTTTTAGATAGATAGATATTTCTTACAAGGAAGTATCAGTTTGACAGAAGATCATTGTTTTGGAGTCTAGCGTAAAATTCTGATTGACAGCAATAGTGTTGTCGATTGTTGGTATCAGAATGACAGTTCTTGTTCTGAAAAGAAGCGGAAATTGAAAAGTTGGAACGACATAAGGGATTTGAAAGAAGATCAATTACTATAGCCTCCCGTATACCAACTGTCGAAAAATCAAAAAATTGCATTCCAATTAAGACAACTGGGGTCGCCCTAAAGCGTTCTTTGAAAAACCTGAACTCATCCTGGCGAGAAAATTCTGTATTTTTTGAGACCTTGAGCTCGCCCTGAAGTATAACTAGGTTTTTATCTGGGGCGAGTTGAGGTAATGAATAAACTGTCAAAATGACTTGAGTTGTGAATCATTTGTCTTGTCGTGCTGCTGGTTATTTGTTTATTTTTGAAATAGAAAATAAAAGAATAGACTATTTTATTAAAACAATAACAAAATTAAACTTTGATTTATTTTTGTTCTATTTGAAGCAAGTATTAGGTTATAGTTATCAGATTTCAGAGATTAGATATTTTTTTTTTGAGAACCGAAAAACCAAGTTTTTTTTTTGGCTCAACCCTGGGTATGCTTCAATGAACGAACTTTGTAATGGAAACTGTAGGGAAAATAAGCTCTTTTTACGCAATGCTGTTCTCGTTCTGTTGGCTTTGTAAGACTTTTTTCATAAACATTTTTTTATACAAAATAAGAATCATTTGGGTTTTATAAATTCAATACAAAAAAATAAAATCAAGGACTTGTTGATCAATAATTTGTATGTTCTGAAATAAGAACGGTTTACTATTTTACATTTAATAATTTTACACCGGGAATTTTTAAACAGTTGGTAGGTACGTCCCAGAGAATATTTTTTTTATTTATGAATTTTCTCTAAACACATCAAAATTAATTTTCTAATACAAAGACATACAAAAAATTTAAGTATTATTGCATACTAGCTGTCCCGTCCGGTTTCTTGAAAACATCCAGCCAGTGGTCCTGGAAGGCCATTCCCTACATATCTATAACCTTTCAAATACATACAAAAAGGACGTTCAAAATCAGATTTCATATTTTAGTATCCCTATTGAGTCCTAAAGCTGTCAGAATGAACTTTCCAACTCAAAAATTATTTGAGATCATATTCCCATTGTCATTACTATCCCATTTGACCCTAAGTATAAAGCTAAATTTTGAAAAATATCTAGCAGTTAAAACATCTCCTGTAAGTCCCTCTTTTAAGTTCAATCTCTAAGTATAAACTTTAGAATAAAAATACATTTTGTACCTAAAGATGTCATACAAAATATTGAAAAATATCTAGCTCTAAAGCTAAGCTCTAAGTATAATTTTTTTCAAATCTATTTATAAATAGGCTTAAATAAGTTTTGTGGTACCATTTTCTCAAAAAATATTTGACCGATTTGGATAAATTGTATGTGGTTTGAAAGCTACAGTCACGGGGGTAGTGCGAACCACAAAATTAAACACTGTGGCTCCATTTTAACTAAGTACCATTTTAAACTGCCGCTATCTGTGCACATTCAATAAATTAAATTTTAAATTAAAAAAATGTTTTTGCTTCAATTTTCAAATATTTTATAGCTACCTTTAATTTTCAGTGGTTTCGAATTTGGACACTTGGTGGGGACGAGACTAGTATATAAAAATATTGGTTCGAATCGGAATAGCTTAATTTTGAAAAAATCAAACCTGTGATTTCGAAGTCTTTATTCCAAATACAATTTTCCAAGCACAAAATTAATGTTTAAAATTGGATTCTTTATTTTTAACCGTATTTCACCCTATAATATATGAACGTTGAAAAATATGTTGCCCTCAAGTTTGTATATTTAGGCATGAATCCTTTAATTATTATTTTCTAAAACAAAAAGAATTTTAAAAATCAGAATAATTTTTTTTATTTTTAACCCCATTTTACACTAAGAATGGAGCTTAATATTGAAAAATATTTAGCAGTCCACCCATCCTATTATTATAACTCAGCAATATAAAAAGAAATTTAAATCGGATACTTTTGAAACATTTCTATTAGTCTAAGAGCCCACAGCTGATGTTGGGTGTGAGTGATATCAAATAAAATGCACGACTGGGTCGCACGTACTTGCTTTTATGTTCAAGACACTGCGAGTTTAAGAAAATTGTATATACAAACATGGAAATTATGAGAGAAAAATGTAGAGAAGCATGAAATACGACATTTAAATTAGCTAAAACAACTCTTTTGACAGTTTGAGGTGAAAAAAAGTATGCCATCTCAATTGATGATGGAATATGATTGTATGGGAAAAAAATTTAAAATCGTTGGAGCGGTTTTCTTTTAAATTAATTTTTTATATATAAAATTCTTAAAACATTTTTAAGAACAAATTTTGGTATGCAGATTTAAACTATATATTTATGTGTATATAAAAACAAAATTTGAAAAAAAATTGTCAACCCGTTTTTGAGATATCGAATTTTCAAAAAAAAAGTTTGAAACTTTTTTTAAAAATCCAAACTTTTTTTTTGAAAATTTTGATATGCAATATTATTTAATCTTATCTGAAATTTGTAAATAAAAAAATTCATTTAAATCCGTTAAGCTGATAACGAGAAAACTCAAAATAAAAAAATACGTTCTATGACAGGTACTACTAATAGTTGCTATGTGTAAAATTTTATAATTTTTGATGGTAGATCGTACTAATTTAAGTATATTAAAAAAGTTTAATCAAAATCGTAGGAGTCGTTTTCAAGCAAAAAATATTTACTTTTGCGGTTTTTTCACTTTTGTATGGAAGGTACTGTTATTTTTTCAAAAATGTAAAATTTTTTCTAAAAATATTTTAGAGAGTACCAAAAAAGTCTTAAATATCGAGTTTCAAAAAAATCGATCATATCGTTTTCGAAATATTTGATTTTCCAAAAAAAAATTTTGAAATATTTTTTAAAAATCCAAAAAATATTTTAAAAATCGGTCATACCATTTTGAAGAAAATCAAAAATTTTTGAAAAATGGCTTTCCACCCAAAGAAAGCCTTTAGTAAAATAAATTTTTTGAATTTTTTTAAGAAAAGTTGTCGAGCCCTTTTTGAGAAAAATACGATTATGTAAATTTGCCAAAAAAAATCAATGACAGGTACCGTTATTTTTGGTTCTAAAAAAAAATGAAAAAAACTTGTCGGCAGAATCACCAAAAACTATTAAATACCAAGTTTGAAGAAAATCGATCGAGCCGTTTAGGCTGTAGACGAACAGACAGACAGACAGACAGACAGAATTGTGCCACCCACTTTTTTGGTGTTCTCTATCATCGTAATATCATGTTTGATTGTTATCTCGAAATTTTTTTTTTGCACGAATCCAAAACTTGCCTTATAGTACCTATAATCGCAAGTAAAAAAGAAGTATAGGTGTCGAAAGCTTCATTAAAGCCTATTCAAAAAATCAAAGTCTTGCATTCCACAATTGGGGCCTTTGCGAGAAATAGTGGATTGAAAAAAAAATATGAATGCAACTACGAGGATAATCGTGTTAGCCGAAATTGGTTTTCACTTCTCCCTAGATAAGCTCCTCGGATCACATATCACGGAATCTGAGATCATTTGAGTGTTTAATTCGCCCTGCCAGACTGTTTAAGAAAACCGTTTTTCATTTTGAATTTTTAAACGGTCCGGTAGAGCGAACTATACGCTCAAATGGTCTCAGATTCCGTTATATGTGATCCGAGGAGCTTATCTAGGGAGGAGTGAAAACTAATTTTGGCTAACACGATTATCCTCGAAGTTGCATTCATATTTTTTTTCGGTGCACTGTTTCTCGCAAAGGCCCCAGTTGTGGACTGCAAGACTTTGATTTTTTGCATAGCCTTTAATGAAGCTTTCGACGCCTGTACTTCTTTTTTTGCTATCACTCACACCAAAAATCTGCTGTGGGCTCTCGGTCTATATACCCTTTAACCTTTTATTTAAGTCTATCCTCTTAGTTGACCCTTTCAAACAGAAAAAAGAATTTTTGTAATTTTATATCATTTTTGTTTTTACCCCATTTCACCCTACAAATAGAATCGTTTACAAGATTTTAACTCTAACGCCATCCCCTTGGAATAAATTTTCAAACTACAAAAGAATGCATTAAAAACTATTACAAAGAGGTAGGTACGGCTCTGGACCTTTGGCACCTCATATCAGGAATATTTGATTACAAAAATATCCCATCTAATTGGTCAGTAATTGGTCAGAAAAGGTCAACTGGTCCCAGAAATTGGTCAGCCCTAGATAACTTTTAATCAAGACTTAAACTTTCTGAAGCTCGCTCAAGGTCACGCGCAATTTTTAGCACCTCATTTAAGGGAAATATGCCAAAATTTTATACCATCCGAAAGTTTTCTAGATCGTGATAAAAGGTCAACTATTTTCAGTGATTCATCAGCCATTGATTTTTTCTATGAAATTTTGAAGTTCGTTTCAAGGTCACAAAAAAAACTTTTGGCACCTCATTTGGGTCATTAAAAAAAAAAGTATGCAATTTGAAAGGCCTCTGTACGGTTGTAAAAGGTCAGCTATTTTCTGTAATTTGTCAGTCAAAGATTTTTGTTTATGAATATTTAATGAATTTAAAAAAAAAATTCATAGTCAAAACGATTTTTGGCACCTCATTTTAAGGAAATTTGCCAAAAAAGTGTACCATCTGAAAGATCTCTAGATCTATATAAAAGGTCAGCTTGTTTCAGTAATTGGTCAGGTATAGATTTTTTTATGAATTTTTAAATATTTCAAGGGCATAGCGATATTAGGCACCTCATTTATGGGAAATTTGCAAAAATTTAATACCATCAGAAAGGTCCTGACAACTATGTATATAAAAGGTCAGCTAGTTTTAGTAATTGGTCAGCTATAGTTTTAATTTAATGAATTTTTAAATTATTGTTCAAGGTCACGCGAGATTTTTGGCACCTCATTTATGGGAAATTTACAAAAATTTAATACCAACTGAAAGGCCATATGATCTTTATAAAAGGTCAGCTAGTTTCAGTTATTGGTCAGTTACAGATACTTTTATACGATTTTTTAAAGTATTTTTTTTTTTCAAGGTCACGAACCGTTCATGACCTAGAAAAAAAAACTTAGAAAATCGTATAAAAGAATCTATAACTGACCAATTACTGAAACTAGCTGACCTTTTATACATCTCGTAGGGCCTTTCAGGTGGTATTAAATATTTGTAAATTTTCCATAAATGAGGTGCCAAAAATCGTGCGTGACTTTGAACAATAATTTAAAAATTTCATTTAAAAAGAACTATGGCTGACCAATTACTGAAAATAGCTGACCTTTTACAACCGTGAAGAGGCCTTTTAAATTGCATACTTTTTTTTTAAATGACCCAAATGAGGTGCCAAAAGTTTTTTTTGTGACCTTGAAACGAACATCAAAAATTCCTAGAAAAAAATCTATGGCTGACCAATTACTGAAAATAGTTGACCTTTTATCACGATCTAGAAATCTTTCGGATGGTATACATTTTTGGCAAATTTCCCTTAAATGAGGTGCCAAAAATCGCGCGTGACCTTGAGCGACCTTGAGAAAGTTTAAGCCTTGATTAAAAGTTATCTAGGGCTGACCAATTTCTGGGGCCAGTTGACCTTTTCTAACCAATTACTGACCAATTAGATGGCATTTTTTTAATCAAATTTCTCTCATATGAGGTGCCAAAGGTCTAGAGCCGAACTACTATGTAGCTTTTCTTAAGTAAATTATGAATTATTCATAATAAAACCATTTTTTTTTCGAGTTTTTTACTGGGAAAAGAACCTTTTGTTTTGTTTTTTTATTTCTCAAAAACCAAGATAGTAGTTGAGTAAAACCAAAAGTTTACAAATTACAAGGTTTTGGACACGACTAAGTTAGTAAGGGTAATTTTTCGTGCTGAACGTTATCCGTTATCCGTTATCCGTTTTTCGCTATAAGCTCTGGTTTTCAAGATATTACCGTTAGAAAGTGCCAATAAACCCTTTTTTCGCCATTTTTGGGGTTATGTAACTATGCGAATTGTTTTTATTTTTTTTTATTGTACAGATTTCTGAAAGTACTAATCTTAATCTTCAAAATTCAGCTTTAAACATCACAATATCTTCTTTACTTTTTGAGAAATCCTCAGTTGCATTTTTCAATATATTGTGAAGACCAAGGAGAGCAACTTCACGAAGATTTAGAAAGAATAGAAAAAAGTAACAAAGGTTTTTGGAATGATGGTATGTTAAGTGACTATTGTTGGTCTCTCGTACGTAAACGGACCAACATTTATATAAACCGTCAGTTCCATTACACTTTGTTTGAATTTGTTAGAGTTATTTAAAATTAAAAAAAAACTATGGTGAAAAACGGGTGATTTTTTAATTTATTTCCAAAAGTTGAGCTGAAAGCAAAAAATGGATTTCAGATTTGAAATCTACACTAAAAACTCTTTTTAGAACATATTTTACCTGCTCCTGTCGAAAACGACGTAAGCCAAAGAGAAAGCATTTTTTAAATTATATGTAGTCAGATGAGGACTAATAACTAATTTAATATCTCTCAAAAAGTAAAAGAGATATTGGAACGATTAAAACTGAATTTTGAAGATTAAGATTAGCACTTTCAGAAATCTGTACAATTAAAAAATATAAAAATCAATTCGCATAGTTATATAACCCCAAAAATGGCGAAAAAAGGGTTTTTTGGAACTTTCTAACGGTGATATCTCGAAAACCAGAGCTGATAGCGAAAAACGGATAACGGAATTGAGTTCATCGTAAAAATTTATCCTCAGAACAACTCTTACTTTCACGTGTCGAAAAGTTTACCGATATTTGCATACCTGTGAAATTAATGAGGGCATTGAAAATCGAACACAATAATCGCACTTAATTTTTAGCTTTGGAAAATATTCTGGTTTATTGAATTATCACTTACAAAATAGTTAAGATACCTCATCCAAAGTTATTCCTCAAATAAGATACACCAGGTCACCAGCCTCACCATGTGCAGATTTCCATATACCACCCGCGGAAAGCTCACTCAACAAATCAAAGCCCTATCTAGAAAATGTTTGAAATTTGAAACAAAACTGTGCACAGTGATCGACAAAGTGAAATAGTACCTCCTTAAAAAAAACAACCCATTGCGGCTATAGCTTCCCGAAATCCAACTATATAAGATCTATAGAAACCGGTTGAATGCTTTTTGAATAAAATGCACGACTGGATCGCACGTACTTGCTCTTATGTTCAAGTTGTGTGGGGCTTAAGAACTTTAAAAAATATTCATGTAATTATGGAAAAAGTATAAAAAGCATTTAAATCGTTCTTTTAATTGTATAAACAGCCTGATAAAAAACTTAGAGCTCAAAAAAAAGTATGCCATTTAATTTTTATTTTTTTATTATATTAATTTTTTATATATAACATTTTTGAACATTTTTCAAAAAAAAATTTGGTATGCCAATTTTGAGTATATATTAATATACATTTAAAACTGAAATTTCAAAATAATTCATCAACCCGTTTTTGAAATATTGAATTTTGAAAAAAAAAATTTGAATCTTTTTTTTTTAAATCCAAAATTTATTTTTTCAAAAATGTTGGTATGCAGTATTATTTATTTTCTAACAAAGCTTTTGTGCAAAAAATTTCATTGAAATCGGATGAGCGGTTAATGAGGAAATCAAAAATTAAAAAAACCGTTATATGGCAGGTACCGTTAAAAAATGTTTTTGGTGATTTTTTTTCTTATTGAAATTTACATCATGTCTACAGTAATACACTGATTTTATCGAAATCGTTGGAGCCGTTCTTGAGATAAATAAGCTTTTCCTTAACGGTTGTGTGGCAAGTACCGTTATTTATTTCAATTTCCCCTCTGGAGAGTTACAAAAAAACCTTAAGTTCAAAATTTGAAGAAAATCGCTTCAGTGGTTTAGGCTGTAGGTTCAGGTACATACAGACAGACAGACAGACAGACAGACAGACAGACATACAGACAGAATTGTGCCACCCACTTTTTTCGTGTTCTCTATCTCTATCTCATCGTAATGTCATGTTTGATTGTTATCTCGAAATTTTTTTTTTGCACGAATCCAAAACTTGCCCTATAGTACCTATATCGCAAGTAAAAAATGGTAGGTACCTTCCTTAATCGAAAACCGTGTATATTTTATAGAGGCAAAATATGGAATTCTGAAAGTTGGACTATAAATTTTGGGACACTCTATGTGCAGACAGCAAAATAATTTCAGATATTCAATGTTTATGATGCGATGGTAGGTTGTTGGTATGAAAAGGATTTAACATAGGGATTATAAGGAAAATGAAGAAGATCGATCCTTTGATAAAATTCAACTAATGTAAATGAAAGTTTTCATTGAAAACTCTAAAGCGACTTCTATATTAAAAAAAACAATGAACGTGCTTTTAAATATTCATTTTTTCTTCTTTTATTCAAATGCATGTATGTATGTAAGTAGCTATAGAAAGACCTGCACAAAGTTTGAGTGCATTTTTCAGACACCTACATTAATAATAATATATCTTCTTCTTCTAAATTTGCTTTGGTTACAGTATGGCACGTTCTTTTTCTAAATCTTTATCCTTATTTTATTCTACTTTAAACTTTGCAAACTATAGGTATATTCACTTTAACTTTGCAATTCAACTTTTACCACCTAACCTAAACTTTTCGCGCAAATTCCAATTCAAATCTCATTTCTCATTTCCAAAGGGAAACCTCACAAGGTGCGATTATTTATTACCTGAGCTGTAACTCAGTCTTTTGGTGAACAATTTATTCAACAACCTTCCCCAACCAACACATTCGGACAAAATCTGTTGGTCTAAAAAGACCAGTCTAATAATAATTATGATAAATCAGATTCTATTTCTTTGTTGTTCGCTTATTTTTGTAGTGAAAAACTCCATGTTGAGGGTGGGGTGGAAGAGAGTTATGTCGTCAATTATTTGTTTAAGTATAGCCAATTATGATATGAATATAACAAAACAAAATTATAACAAAAATAAAACATCCAATCCTGTACGGATTTCTTGAACATACATAATGCGCTACAGAAGTATACCGCATAAGAAAAAAATATTGGGGCAAAAAATATAGATACAGTCGACTCCCTCTAAGTCGAACTCCCTCTAAGTCGAACTTCCCTCTAACTCGAACTTTTTCGCCCTAATTTGTATTCCCCTCAAATTTTAAACCATACAATATTTCTCTCTAACTCGAATTTTTACAAAACTCTCTCTAACTCGAACTGACTTTGATATCCCGTGAAAATTCGAGTTAGAGGGAGTCGACTGTAGTTGAAAGGTCTACCTACAACTTTTATTTCGACATTTATTTTGTTATGATAAATTGTTGAATAAAACACAACATCCCTGTTCAAAATAATGTATTCCACTAAAAACTAAGCTTTTGTTATCATTGTCATATTTTTATGTCATATCTAACCTGAAATGTAAAATACTGAATTTCTATCTTTTTTTAATAAATTGAAGTCATCGAGAAAGGTTGTAATCCATTTATTTCTAAGGGTTCATTTATAACTTCTACCATAAATTGAAAAGAAACCCATTATTTAACAAAATGCAGTACAATTTTAAAAAAGTACTTATCGAAAAAAGGTACAAGAAACATTTTGTAGGAAATTAAATGTTCTACAAGTTTGCTGTACAACTTTTTTGTCTGGCATAAATAAAAAGTGAGTTACTTGCGAAGATATAAAAACGTCAAAAACAAAATGGTGGCTTAATGACTCTACGGGCAGTTGTGAAGAATGATGTTTTCAGCTCGAGTACTAATTTACTTTCGAACCTCGAGGTTTCTATTTACCAGCAGAAGTCAAGTAGTTAAAAATATATGATTCTATACAGTTCTCTACTGCAAATATGCGCTACAGGGCGAGAACCGTAAGCCGTATAACAAAACTGTTAAGGCAAAAAATATAGATAATTGAAGGGACTATAACTTTTATTTCGATTTTTTTATTTTTTTTAGAACAAAAAAATAAGATATGATGAATATACCAAAATCAACCCCTACTTTTTTTTAAGAAAATGCAGTATAACTTTTTAAAAAAAGCACTTATCGAAAAAAGTTACTTAAAATATTTTGTAGACAATTAAATTTTCTACAAGTTTGTCTCACAACTTTTTTTCGTAGCGTCAAAAATGCGTGAGTTACGTCTTATAACAAAAAAGCCGTTAAAAACAAAATGGCGGCCAAATGACTCTAGGTGCAGTTGTGAAAAATGTGGTTTTCGGCTCGTGTACTAATACTCTTTTGAATATCGGAGTCAAACTGCATGTTTGAATTATTTCCCAGCAAAAGTCTAACTACCCCGTACTAATCATCGTAATGTCATGTTTGATTGTTATCTCGAAATTTTTTTTTTGCACGAATCCAAAACTTGCCCTATAGTACCTATATCGCAAGTAAAAAATGGTAGGTACCTTCCTTAATCGAAAACCGTGTATATTTTATAGAGGCAAAATATGGAATTCTGAAAGTTGGACTATAAATTTTGGGACACTCTATGTGCAGACAGCAAAATAATTTCAGATATTCAATGTTTATGATGTGATGGTAGGTTGTTGGTATGAAAAGGATTTAACATAGGGATTATAAGGAAAATGAAGAAGATCGATCCTTTGATAAAATTCAACTAATGTAAATGAAAGTTTTCATTGAAAACTCTAAAGCGACTTCTATATTAAAAAAAACAATGAACGTGCTTTTAAATATTCATTTTTTCTTCTTTTATTCAAATGCATGTATGTATGTAAGTAGCTATAGAAAGACCTGCACAAAGTTTGAGTGCATTTTTCAGACACCTACATTAATAATAATATATCTTCTTCTTCTAAATTTGCTTTGGTTACAGTATGGCACGTTCTTTTTCTAAATCTTTATCCTTATTTTATTCTACTTTAAACTTTGCAAACTATAGGTATATTCACTTTAACTTTGCAATTCAACTTTTACCACCTAACCTAAACTTTTCGCGCAAATTCCAATTCAAATCTCATTTCTCATTTCCAAAGGGAAACCTCACAAGGTGCGATTATTTATTACCTGAGCTGTAACTCAGTCTTTTGGTGAACAATTTATTCAACAACCTTCCCCAACCAACACATTCGGACAAAATTTTACATTCATGAGCAACCTGTGGCTCAAAATACCACCCAAAAATTAACCCTTCAAATACTTTTAGCGAAATCACGCACACCTGTGCCATTTTTCAGGAATAATATGAATAAGTTAGCAATCCACTTGACAATAACGATGGCCAGGAAATAACTATGAAATGTTGTTCCAAAGAGTATATTAGCGTAGACAAAAAAAAATATCCTTTAACATAGCTCCTAAACAAAAAAATTTAATTCTACTGAAATTCGAAATGAAATAATGGCGCTTCGAATTTTTGGCGGTTACAGAGAATGAATTTGAAATCCCTTTCACATTTTAGTGTTTTTTTTTTTTTTTTTATTTATTTTTTGTACTACAGCAAACCAAATGGAATTGAAACAACAAAAGCAAGACTTAATCCAACGAGCCAAGCTCCACACGATAAAACCAGTTTAAAAATACAAAACAAAAAAAAAAGATAAAAACATAAGAATAAACAAAGAATAAGAGAAATAAGAGAAATATAAAACTTACCGTCATGATTGCAACATAGAAGAAACTGCTTTCAGATCAGGATCGGAATAAGTGTTTGTAAACTCTGGATGCACTATAGCCACAGATGTGGACAAAATCGGGAGAAGAATCTTTAAGTCGAAGATGGCACAAGAGGTAATCCTTAGGCTCTTTCCTTCTTCTAAGGTATGAATGTTCACGATTTTTCGCGTTTAGAGAGATCTTTTTTCCGTTTTCTTCTTCGACCGTACACGTTTCTTATGCGCTATTTTTTTTTTTTTAATAAACAACACGAAGGGGAGATATGTTTGAATGTACGAATGTAATGGAACGTTTAGTAATTGTGGGAGGACTTTTTCCTTTTTTAAATCACAAAACTACACACTTTCTCTCTGGAAAAAAAACGCAGAAAACAGCAATGCTTTTATTTATATCCGTTATAACTTTTCATTTAAACTAAGAGATGCCTGGCATAATCTGAAAATAAAATAAAATTGAATTTATAGGTAGAAAGGGGGTTGTGAATAAGCAAGTAAGATGAGAAAAAGATCAACTTAATTCAATTTTAAATTAAATAAATATTTAGTAACCCACCTGGAAAAACAATCTACATAGTTTTTAACGGGGCACTAGAAAGTTTTACATTGACCCTAAAAAGGATCGAGCATGGGAAACTATCGATTTTCTCTAGGGCCACACCAGTTGCAACCTTTTGCCTCGAGACACAAAAAAAGGGTATTCGATCCTGTGATCTTCTGATTACGCTAACTACTGAGAATGAAAATGAAAAATGACATGCTTAAATTTTTCTTACTATTGTATGATGGGTAAAAAATATTTTTATTTTTTTTTTTTCATATATGGGGTATTTCTGATGGGATAGCAAGACTTATCCGACAAGTTTTTACTAGTTAGGGCCTCTCACGAGTAATTGACAAGTTCTCCTTATCTAAATTTTCCCTACCAAAGCCTTTCCAGGCCCTTATCCCACAAGTTTTTACCAGCGAGGGCCTCACGAGTATTTGACAAGTTTTCCTTGTATAGATTTCCCCTACCAAAGCCTTTCTAGGGCCTTGATTAAACTTGACAAAAACTTGTCATTTTTCCAGGTGGGAACAAATAATATTAACATATTTTTATAATGTTATCCTTACTATGTATCTATAACTCAGCAAATATTATCTACACTGTAAAAATTTATTTTCAAATTGTAATTTGATTTTATAAATAATGTTAATTCAGCTTAAATATTTAAATTGTAAACTAGTACACATTGTATGTACTTTCTTCCGTCTATTTGTTATTTTAGAAAAAAAAAAACGATTTGTAAAGGAAATAATTTATTGAAAAAATTCAAAATGACTTTTGAAGAGGTAGTTCATCAGTGCCTACTATCAAATTCCGTAACGAGTTTGTTGGGAAAAATATATTAGTCCAGTAAGCTTGTACTTTCATAAGGTGGAGATCTTGCGTCAGATCTGGCGGTTCTGATTTTTTGCTGAATGTTTTATGTTTTTGGCCTTATAAA
Source organism: Dasysyrphus tricinctus (assembly GCA_963921185.1). Classification (NCBI taxonomy): domain Eukaryota; kingdom Metazoa; phylum Arthropoda; class Insecta; order Diptera; family Syrphidae; genus Dasysyrphus; species Dasysyrphus tricinctus. Next base: position 172,981,822 of record OY992532.1, on the reverse strand, counting down.
TAATCCAAATTTTCGACCTCGACTGCCGAACGCAACATGGTAAAAAACTTTAAAAACATGTAAAGGGTGTTTTTTGAAACTATGCGGTTACCAAACGTTTTCTTCGATAAACAATTGTGGCACGAGCTGTGTGACATGTTGCGCCGTCTTGTTGAAACCACAGCTGCTGCACATCATGGTTGTTCAATCGATGAACGAAAAGGTCAGTAATCATGGCACTATAGCGGTCACCATTGACTGTAACGTTCTGGCCAGCATCGTTTTTAAAAAAAGTACGGACCAATTATTCCACCAACCCATAAAGCACACCAAACAGTCAGTTTTTGTGGATGTAACGGTGTCTCAACATACACTTGAGGATCATTATCACTCAAAATACGGCAGTTTTGTTTATTGACGTATCCCTTCAATAAACAAAAAACGAGCGATACGTATTTCGAACAGAACCATGATTTTCAAAATGAATTTGCACAATTTGGAAGCGTTGTTCAGACGTCAGTCTATTCATGTTGAAATGCCAAACCAAACTAAAAATAAATTATTTGACAGCTGAGAAAATGGGTGCCAGTTAAAATAGTGTTGCCAACTTAAAGTTATATACCTCTAAAAAACACCCGTTAGTATAATTTACAGTATAATGACAAAAACAGTGTGCTTGGCATAAGATGTTTCAACTCTAGAGCGTCTTATGTCATTTCGCACTATTTTTGATTTAAATATTTGATGCTCTCAACAATTTTAAGTCAAATACCGAAAACCAAATGCTTAAACATCTTCCAGTTTTTGATAAAACTGAAAATAAATAAATCTACCTCACCTTTTTCAGTTCAGATAAATTGATTTATTATAAATATCCTATTGCTTTCGTTTGAACAGCTGTATTTTGGGTCTAAAGCTCCGTCGTCAGTTCAACATAATCGCTAGCCATTAACTCACTGCACTGGTGTAGCTTTAGCCAATGAAAAATTGCGTCATAGTTGTTTTCGGTGTTTTTAAGCTCAATAACTCTTGAACCCCATGGTTTAGAGACTGCCATATATAACGGAATGAAGTTCTTATAATAACCTTATCAACGATATACATATTTGTGTTGAGTAGGTAGACCAAGCGCCCAATGCAGAATTGCATTATTTTTGTATTCGCCTTTTTTGATTCCAAATATCTATTGAACCCAGCGTTGCCGGAAATATTTTTTTGAAAGTGCCATTGCCAACGATAGAAAGTGCCATTTTAGGCAAGTGGGTGCCACCAACTAATTTTTGATGCAAATTAAGTTTTTGAAACGAAAACAAAGGTGTAACATTTACGGCCATATAATTCACTCTGGACTTTAGTGAATTATCAAACCATTAAATCCAGATCTATGAACACATTTAATATTATTCGTTTAAAAAACGCATTAAATCCAATGGGTTTCTTTCTTTATTTATTTAATAATTTTATTTATCTCCTTATTTCTGGGAGCAAAAACAAAATCATACAAACTTCAAAAAGAAGTGAATAATGTTAAAATTGAGTTTAACTCCGGGTGTAAGTTTAAATAAAATATGAAGGATTAATCGAGATTGGATTCAAAAATTGGATTGAAGTGAGGATTTATCGAGTGAATAATATGGAATTCAATTCGGTTTTCAGATTTGAATTATTTTAAATCTAGGCTTTAGTTTTGACTTGAATAAATCGGGCGAATAATAAATATAATAATGGCATAAGTGATGCAAGGGTTGGCTTATAAACATTCTAAGAAATATTTGTTCTTTGAATATTTTATTTTACTACACCTTCATCAAAGTGCCATATGAAGTTTTTGAGTGCCACAATGCCAATTAAATGAAAAGGTGCCATAAGTGCACGATCGTGCCACATCAGCAACGCTGATTGAACCCCATGGTCTACAATTTAACAGCTTTATAACAAAATGAAGTTTATCCAATAGCCTTTTCAACGATGTACGACACATAACCGTTGCCCGGAATGGCTTCTATGAGGAAATCTAGACAAGAAAAACTTGTCAAATACTCGTGAGACCCTTGCTAGTGAAAGCTTGTTGGATAATTCTTGTTATCCCATCACAAATACCCCATACCAAAGACAAAAAAAAAACAAATATTTTATACCCATCATACAACTGTATTGCAACATAGCTCAGGAGTTAACATATTGGACTGGTAGTCAGAAGATCGCAAGGTCGAGTGCCTGTAAAGACAACTTTTTATTTTTATCTTTGAGGTAAAAGGTTAGGTCCTTGAAAAAATCTATAGTTACTATTGTTAGACCCATGTTAGGATCATTGTAAAACTTTATATGGCCTCGTTAAAAACTAGACTGTTCCCAGGTGGGATGTTTAATTATGTACCCAGAAAATGGAAACCTATCACTTAGTCATTTTCCATTGCTTCGCTTGATCCTAGGTATATTCAATTCCTCAATATTTACACCCGCACTCCAACCCAAAACTTATAAATTTAAATTAAGGATATCTCCGAGAAATAACAATACCGGTCAAATAGGTTAGCTAAGGTACCTAGTCCAAAACGGGAACCTAACTTTACTGAGGCCACACGAGCGAGTGCACTTGCTAGCGAGTTGGTACATAGATACATTCAAAAGTGTCAAATCACTCACTTATCAACTGGCTTCAAAAAAAGGCAAACTTTTGCTTGCGATAACTCGCTTGTGGGGCTTCAGGGTTACCTACATAAAATTTTTCATCATAGAAAGATTGTGTTACAGTTTAGTCAAATCAGAGTATCCCAAACCAAGAAATGATTTTTAAAAAATGAGTCAAATAATTTTTTTCTTTTTCAGAAAGTTGATATTGTTTCATAGACGTACATAGACACAAGATGGAAATGTTGAATTTGGCTCTTCCCACCAATATTAAGAAGGCATCTATGTACGTATGTTTACTTACATTTATGTAGGAAAACCTAATTCCCGATACAAAATTGCACCGAGAAGGTTAATAGAAAATATGAAGGTAAAGTACATAACTATAGATTTCGCGAAGAATTACAAAAATATGTAGCTGCAGTTAATCCAAAAATTTAGACTACAACTCAAAAAACAACATATTTTCCCTTTTAGAATGCAGGAATTGAAATTTCGAAACAATAACTTAATATATTTATAACATTTTAGCAGTCATGATAGGGGTAAGGCAACGGTGTTAGTTTCTAGTGTACGCTCAAATTTTGGAGTAACTGTATGTTTTACAGAGTTGAACTGACTCGAATAATTGTATTTCAGTAGAAATAATCTTTTTAAAGGAGCATCTTTTTTCGTTCCATACTCTAAATTACTTCTATACGCAAAAAAAGGTTCTAAAATGAGCAAATTAAATAATATTTCAACAATTTTATTTCATAACCACCTACCTACTTACCTAACATAAAGTTATTCCAAAACGTCCCCTATCCATAAACAAAACAAACTCTTTCAATGTTTGTTTTTGATAAACATTATCCACTTTAGATACCGCAAAGACAATATTCAATCACTTCCCCCATTATCGACACTGCACACACATGATCCCGATAATATTCCACAATCAAAATCAGATTTACCGAAATACTCCGCTCATAACGGGTTTTTTTTTAATTCCATTTAAAAACATAAACACTATGAAATGAAACGAACAGAAAAAAATAAACAAAATCGTCTTAATTCCGACAAAACGAGAACCGAAATAATCACGATCGCTCTCAATCGCGGCGCTTTGGTAACTAACGATTTCGGTGACGGTGTTAAAGAAGCACCGTCGTCTTCGTCTTCGGTCGCGGCATCCTCACATATCGCCTCCACATCTATACACACTCCGGGTACCGACCCGACTCCACTATCCACTTTAACTCCAACAATTCGCTTCTCGCTTGACTCCGTGTTCGTATTCTCGTTGTCTTAACAATAATTTAACCCTACCGAACCAACGAAGCACCGAAGAAAACAAAAATAAAGGGAATAACACAAGCAGACACACACAAGCCAATGCCATAAATGAACCCCAACTCTTTCGGTTGCTGTTCCCACTAACTCCACTCAATGCATCTTGTGTGTTCTCACAAGATTTGGTGCATTGTGCAGCAATCCCCACCGGCTATGGTTCCTGAAATCCTCTTACTTTAGCTCCAACCAGAGTGTCACCGTCACAACCTACATACAAACATCGAAGGAGAAGGAGCCCTGTGGTCGTCGCTTCGGCTTGGTTGTTCATATTGCTGCTCGTTCGAATGCAGAAGAGTTGCGCTGAGTATTCTCAGCGTCAGCATGCAACCCAGTTTTTATGTTTGCTTCGAATGTTTCTGCACGCATTTGTTTTCTTTTTTTTAGTCGACCATACCTACAAAGCCCAAAAATAAGTGTGAAGGAATGACGAATAAAGAAAAGAATCAAAAGGTGGGAAATGTAAACAACCTTCTTATTTTGGCGGGTAGTGGAAAGGAGCTTGAACGCCTGCCGCACCGTCTTCCTCATCCACAGTCGTCACCCACAACGTGGTTTAGGTTTGGACATTGGAGCATTGGAGGCCAGCTGCAACAAGTTGTTATTGTTTATGGGGTAATATATGGGGTAGCCTAGTGTTGTGTATTGGATTTGTGTGGTGCTCTCATATGCACAATCAAACGATCATTGACATATTATATATGGACTGCTAGCAACAAATTTACGATGATTCCACTTGTAACATTGGAACAAGCGCCAATCTCCGTCCTATAGGTGAAATACGGAAATAATGTTTGACATTGGAACTGGGTATTTTTTGAGGGATTTTTTTGCTTCATAAAAACAAACAAGATAGGCCACAGAACTATCTTGTTTGTTTTTATGAAGCAAAAAAACAAGGACGCATATCATGCTTTTTGGAAATAACTTCTTTTATTATCTTTTTTATAAAGTTGTTTTAAGAGAAGAAACATATGAAAAGTTTTCAAATTCCGAATTAGTTATTTTTAAATGAGAAAAGCAGAAAAAAACACACAAACGTCAAACCAGTGCTGGAAGGGTATTTTTTTTAAGGAAAACCCATAAAAGTATCTGAAAATTTCCTTTTTTTAAATAAACCCTTTTTACTTTTTGCACAGAATAAAAAATGGGTTACGTACGAATGACCGACAAAAAAAAATGTCGACTGGTTAAAATGTCGACTTTTATCGACTTTTTTGAAAGTTAAAATACCGACTTTGTTTTTACCGACTTATTAAAATGTCGACAGTTTGAAATGTCCATTTGACAAAAAGTCGACTGCCCTGATAGAAGTCGAGAAAAATATCGACTTGTCGGAATTTTTCCCATACAGAAAAGTCGATATAAAATATAAATCGACATTTTAACCAGTCGATATTTTGACTTGTCGATATTTTGTCTGTCGGTCATTTGAAAGTAACCTCAAGAACAAAGCTCTGCCTTAAATGTTTGCACGGAATAACTATAAACTCAAGAACCATAAATTCTTGTTTGGTTTTTTAACAGGAACTTAAAAGTTTTTTGATGCTGTGGAAAATTAAAGACTTATAATAATCTTATAATAATAACGTTATTTAGGTAGTTATTAATTTTATATTACCTTTTGTTTAGCTTCAAGAATGTTCAATAGAACGCATTTTTGTTGCCTACCTACATTATACCTTATATTTCGAACTTTTAACTGCCTTATTTTCTGGATGTTTTATTATTGTATTAATATTAAAACACATTACAGACCCTGAATAATGGGCAATTAAGACGTCGAAATATATAGGCAACAAAAATTAAATTACAAAAAATGTGATTTATTGAACTATGACAATGCGATATTAGATAATAATTATCAGATCATAGTTTAGGGAATGATGTTTACAAGCGCGCGCTTGTAAACATCATTCCCTAAACTATGATCTGATCAAAATGTCGACTTTCAAAATGTCGACTTTTAAAATGTCGACTGTTGAAATCTCGATTCATAAAATCTCGATCACTGTCGACATTTTGAGAATCGACATTTTGAAAAATCGACATTTTAAAAAGTCGGACAAATTTTTGTCTACATTTTGATCTGTCGGTCTTTTAACCAGTCGAGATTTTTTCTGTCGAGATTTTAAAAGTCGATTTTATGGAGTCGATATTTTAAAAGTCGACATATCGTACCCAAGCTTTTATAATAAATGTTTATTTCTCACTTTTGCAAAAAGTTGCGGAAGGTATTAAAACTTTAAATGCTCTCCCAAACCGACGCAAAATATTCGCTGACGAGAATTTTTATTGTTATTCATCATTGTGTTGTCATTTTTTATCGTTGGGAATGTTTCGCTAAGATTTCACGTGTACAGTAATGACAGTTCTTTATTGTTAGCTAAGATTAGCTGATTACCATTGTTAATCATGTAAGCGATCTGTCAGCAGTATTTGGAAAAGAGACAGACCTCACATGAAAATAAGTGAACATAAGGAAAAAAAGAGATGGGTATATAGGTCAATTTTTTCACTTATCCGCATCGTTTTATTTTCATGAGGTGAACCATATGGGTTATGAGTGATAAAAAACGTCATTACTACTCGAACTGCTTGATTGAAAAATTGGTTCTAATAGCCGCATTTTATTATCCACATGATCTGATCCGGATCAATTTCTAACACGTGATTACAAAAACAAATGGGATCCTGCTTTTTATCTGGATCTATTTCAATGATCCAAAAATTACTATTGTGAATGTGTTTCAATAGTGCCAAGAAAAGTGGCAACAGACACGTGAAAAATAAACAAACATATGGTGAAAAGAGACGCGTATATAACTAAGATCCTGTCTGTTTTATTTAACATGATCTGATTCGGATCAGATCATGAGGATAATAAAACGCGGCTAATAGAACATTCATTTTAATTAAATATTAAGGCTCTCCCAAACCAACGCGAATTTGTAGCGAATCATTCGCAAAGACAATTTTTTGTTGTTGTTTAGCATTGTGTATCTTTCATATTTTGTATTATTGTGAATGATTTTGCGTCGTCGGCGAATGTTTCGCGTTGGTTTGGGGGAGCCTTTAACCTAAAAGCAAATTAATTTCGTATAAAACAAAATAAGGGATTTTTTTGCCTGATCCCCTAGCACTGTGTTAATATGTTTTATATTTTCACGGCTAGGCCTGAGTTTGCCGCTAGTCTCGACTGTAATAAGTGGTGTCATTTTCTTAGCACGTTTTGTATGGAAATGACATACAACTAGCAGTCCATATATAATATGTCAATGCAAACGATGGTTATTGGCATACAAATCTTACAGTAGAGGTTATAACTAAAAGTTTTACTGGATTGCTTTATATTGGGTTGTTTGTAAGCTTGAAATTTATTGATATTTTTACAAATTTGCTGTTAGAAACCAAAGGAGAAAAACCCAAGTTTGGAGAACTTATTGAACATTTTGCGTTGACAAACAGGTATGTTATTATATTTATATGTATGTACATACTTGGATTGTTTTTTAACAATTTTTCATAAGTAAAACTTGGCCAAAATTATGTTTTTGTTTTTTGAATCCAGATTAAAGTTTTTAATATCTTGTTAAATTTTTATTAGAAAATAAAAATTATTTCATAAGCCCTAAAATTATCTTATTAAGATAAAGGCACAATAAAATAATAGTCTATAATCAAGACAGAGGACGACTTACCCTCATCGTTATTCTCAATGAGTGGTATCTATTCATTTTGTTAAGTACTATCAAAGAATTTAAAGTTACCAAGAAGTATTATCTGGATTTTAAAATAAAATCCGATTCCGAAAGCCCTTTTCGAAATAATAATAAAAAGAACGAAACAACAAATAATTAAGAGAAAAGCTCTTTCTCATACAATCTTGGCAAACACCACGGCATACCTACCATTATATTCAGTATTCGTATTACAAGGATAGTCAAAATTTGTATGAGATGCAACTTCTTGGTAACTTTATATTCTTTGGTACTATCCAGGCAAGTAATTTGAAGTTGCGTAGTGAAATATGGTCAAGGTATAGGGTTACCAGGTCAATTTTTCACACATTTTTTAACACATTAATTCAAAATAAAGCTCTAGAGTACACATCTGCAATTGTCTGCAGCTAATTTAAAATAAAATTTGTTTGGGTATTGGACCTTTATGTCAAAACACAAAAAAATACTGAGAAATATGTTAAAACCCTTTTTATTTATACAGGATGTCCCGGACCTGAGTGGAAGTATTAATGGGTGTGGTTCCTGGGGTTATTCTAAGAAAAAAATTGTATGGGGGGAAAGTTGTGTCTCCCCTCTCTGAGGCAGGGGGGGCAGTTTCTGAAACATTGACTTTAACTAACAACCACTTTAAATTCAAACACACACACATAACAACCACTCGAAATTCGAACACACACAAAAAAAGTTCCTGTCAACGCAACTGCCGGAAAGAAAAAGTTAAAAGTTCGGCTACTCTGTCCGTTGCGTCCGACGCTTGCGTTGCCTATGGGCCAGTTCACATAAGAAAACATGTATTTTATCAAGCTGTCAGCTGAATGCGTCGCCACAACAGAAGCAACGGATTCTATGGGTCGGGGCCTTAAGAAACATGATTCTTATGGTACCATTTTCAAAAAATTTCAAAATTATTAAATAAAAAACAATTACTGCACTTAAAGCTATGATTATTAATAATAGTAACTTTTTGGTGAAACGTCAATTTACCTATTAAAAAGCATGCACGTGGCGATGAGAGTGATTATACAAAACAAGATGGTCATCGAATTTTAGTTCAATGTATTTGCTGCCTGGAAACATAGCTTCATAAAAGGTGTATCCTAGTATCCGTAAGGAAAAGAAAACAGTGTCAATACCTTCGGAGAATATATCAAAGCAAGGAAATGCAGAAACATATGCCCAAATAGCGGCCAAAAATATACCCGCAAACAACGACACTGAAACAGACCCGGTTTCAAAAGTCTTTTCAATAATTCTGTCGAAACTTGAGGAACAATGTGACACAAATAAACTTATCTTTGATAGGTTAAGTAAGCTCGAAAATTTTTTTCGACCCAAATCTCTCTCAAAAAAATTATGATGGAAAAGTTTAAAATTCTTACGTGGAATGCCAACGGATTATGGCAAAAACTTGGAGAATTAGAGATGTATATGCAGGAAAATGATATCGACATATGCTTGATATCAGAAACGCATGCCAAAAATGAATCAAATCTTAAAATCCACGGGTTTCTTGACTACCACGCTGTCCATCCTTCAAATAAAGCAAGAGGTGGATCATCGTTATATATAAAAGAGTGCATTGAACACTCAATAGGTCTGAAAATAGAGGTAGAATCGATGCAATTGAGTAGTGTTCAAGTTAGAACTAAAAACATTCTTCTCAATGTCTCTTCGATATATTGCCCTCCGCGTTGCAAAATCGATAAGAGTGAATTTACGACATTGATAAAGTCGCTAAGCCCAAACTTAATTGTTGGTGGCGACTTTAATGCGAAGCACACCTTTTGGGCTTCAAGATGCATATCTCAAAAGGGTCGAATGCTTTATGAGGCAGGAATGGAAAATAATTGCGATTTTCATTCGAGTGGAAAGCCAACTTACTGGCCAACTGATCCGTCAAAAATACCCGACTTAATCGATTTGTTTATGGTAAAAGGAATACCCTCTAACCGTATTGAAATTTCAGAAGGCCATGATCTGTTCTCTGATCATTCTGCAGTCATACTCACTATGAGCGAAAGCCTTGTCAAAATTGAAAAATTACCCAGGTTAACAAACGGTAAAACCAACTGGGAAGGATTTAAGAAAGATATCGAGGACAACGTTGAATTAAGGGTATCATCACAAACGCCTCTTGAGCTTGAAGACGCAGTAGATACCTTTGTTGATATAATACAAAAGGCAGCATGGAATAACACACCTTATCAAAGGGTAATGCCGCGCTATAAAGATATAAAATATCCGCAAGAAATAAAAGATTTAATAAAAGAGAAACGAAAAGCACGTAAGAAATGGCAGCGAACCCGTGCTCCTCAACACAAAGCTCATTTAAATCGCTTGTGTAATATGCTGAAAACGGCGATATCAGATTTCAAAAACCGTGAAGTTGAAAATTACCTTGTAAGCTTGACAGCGGGGAAAGAATCCAACTACTCACTTTGGAAAGCTATAAAAACTACGAAAAAACCAAAGCTTCCAGTGCCCCCGATTAAGAAAAGCCAATACGAATGGGCTAAAAGTGACAAAGAGAAAGCGGCGGTATTCGCCGATTACCTGGAAGAAACATTTAAACCTTCTGATGGGCAAGCACTCAATGGAAATATTAATATGAGTTTTAGCTCTAGTGAGAACTACACAATCAGAAATGCTACGCTCGCTGAATTAAACAGAGAAATAAAGAAGCTAAAGTCTAATAAAGCTCCGGGGTATGACTTAATAACAGCGGAAATATTAAAAATGCTTCCTCATAAAGGATTAATTAACCTCCTTTATATAATAAATGCCGCTCTTAGGCTAGAATATGTTCCAAGCCAATGGAAAGTTGCGGAAGTCATAATGGTTTTGAAACCTGGCAAACCATCTCATGAAAAAAACTCTTACAGACCGATTTCACTTCTTCCAATAATATCGAAAGTTTTTGAAAGAATACTACTCCTGCGCCTGCAGCCTATAATAGAAGAGAAACGATTAATACCTGAACATCAGTTTGGATTTAGAAGCAAGCATTCAACAATTGATCAAGTGCATAGAATAACTGACGTAATTGAGAGAGCTCTTGAAGAAAAGAAAATTTGTTCGACGGTCTTTTTGGATGTGTCGCAAGCGTTTGACAAGGTGTGGCACGAAGGCCTCAAATTCAAATTACGACAAGTTCTGCCTGAAGGACTTTATAAAATTCTTAACGAATATCTAGAAAACAGACTTTTCCGTGTAAGACACGGAAATGAATATTCTAATTTCAAAGAAATAGTGGCTGGGGTACCACAAGGTAGTGTTTTAGGTCCAGTTCTGTACCTTCTATTTACACGTGATATACCTCAAACAGAAGACACTATCGTAGCAACGTTTGCTGATGATACTGCAATACTAGCAGTAGGCAAAACGATTAACGAAGCTACGATTAAATTACAAAATGCTCTTAATAATGTTAATGAGTGGACAAAAACATGGCGAATAGCGCTCAATGAACAAAAGTCAGTCCACGTGGACTTTACGTATAAAAAAATAAATAGATTGCCCGTCTTTTAAAATACCGGTCGTGTTCCATTTGCGAATGAGGCAAAATATCTGGGAATGACTCTAGACGCGAAATTAAAATGGAAGCCGCACGTAAAAAAGAAATGCGAAGAATTAAAAAGTAAATTAAGAGATATGAACTGGCTACTTGGTAAATATTCTAAGCTTAGTATTGATAATAAGTTGATTTTATACAGGCAGGTACTTAAACCTGTCTGGACTTACGGTATACAACTCTGGGGTTGTACCTGCGATACAAATTTAAATAACTTACAAACGTTTTAAAATAAATTGCTTAGGTCATTTGTAAATGCACCATGGTATATAAGAAACGAAGATCTTCACAGGGATCTCGGGATTCCAACGGTTCGAGACGAAATAAAGAGTTTCGCGCAAAAACATAGAAATCGGCTATTAGATCACGCAAATCCAACGATTATTGAAATTCTTGACGAGTCGAATTTAGTACGCCGTCTGCAAAGAACAAAACCTTCCGACTTGGTGCGGTGAGCACAAAACCGCTTTAAAATCGCGGAATGAGCAGGAACTTTCACCGGAAAGTTACCTGCAACACGTTACTTAACTTCGTTAAAAATAAATTGCTAGATAAGTTTCAACTTAGTTGCAATCGGGAAGTGGAGGTGGTTTTAGTGTAGTAAGAATCTCACACTTCTATGAGCACGCGTTTTCCGGTCCTCATAGAGCCTGATGCAGGTTTTGCACCTACCCACGGAAAAAAAAAAATAAAAGGTGTTCCCACTTTGAGAAAATAGATTAATGGCCAGCTTTTGCTATTAAAAACCACACTGTGCGGTTGTTAGAATAAAAATTTTGAAGTGAGCTTTACTCCATATTCTTGAGTTTCGCCCAAGTACAACAGTTGGCGGGCTCATCAGTTAGATGCTATTGTATCCTTCTAAGACGCAAATTTTGATCGGTGTTCACTATTCACCGACTTTTATAGAAATTCACAGAACGAACACGCTCCATTTAAACAGAAGAATATTGTTTTCCAATTATCTTTAAATTCAAAATTCTGAATAGGGTTGACCGAAAATAACTAAATTTTGTGTGTTTTATTTGGGCTTATTTGATCATTATTTGTTTAAAGTAGTGTTGCTTAAACATCGATAGTTTCCATTTCCGATAGTATCGATATTTTTACAAAAAAACTATCGATAATATCGATACTATCGATAGTTTTACCAAATGAATTACACACATTTTTAATATGCCTTAAAAAGACTTCTATTAAAAAATGAGTTATGATTTTTGAAAAGAAAAAAAGATATTTTGCTATAAAAAGGTCTCAAAATTTCTTTTTAAAAATTGAATTTAAATGATAGCAATTATTTAGTGTTAGCTCTTTCAAAACTACAGTAGACGCTCGATATAGTGAAGTAATAAAAACCAAGGCTGTTCACTCTTTCGAGATTGTTCTCTTTTCGAGCGGGAGCTTTAAAGGGCTTTCTTAAGATGAATTGAGCACATTTGTTCGATCTGAATTTTAAATTTATTTTAGCGTTTACCAAAGCTGTTAACGAGACTTAAACAAAAAAATGAAAACAACTCCTCAGTGATATTAAGCAATGTTTAATGTTTGCGAGAAATTTGTATACAAAATACATTTTTATATAAAATTTTGTGTGTTCATTATTGTGGATAGTTCACTATTTCGAGTTTCACAAATAAAGCGTCTACTGCATTTTCGCTCAATGTTTTTTTGCCATTTTAAGAGTTTCAAGTACCTATATAACCTTTCTTTGGTTTCAACTATTCACATATTTGATGTCTTGTAGCTCTTAACCAACAGAACCATAGTCTTATGTAGTTTTCGATTGGACGTTCGGAGTACGCCTTTTCTACTCCATTTTCACTCCATCTACTCCAAAAGCTTTCGATTGGCTGTTCGGAGTATTTTTCTATTCCCGATTTGAAGAAGAAGTAGATTTGGAACACACGCATACACACAGTTTTTCGTCGCACTACTTGTCAAAAGTGATGAATGCTTGAAGGAAGCATTTTATAATATGGAAGTGTGGTGTAGTGTGTGTGTAAATTTGACAATACGATGTTTTCATATTCTATTGGACTCAAAAAGGAGTAGAACAGTCAGAAAATCTAATCGAAAACGACATTAATGTCAGGATTTCAGTATAAAAAATAATGATGGACAGCCTTGAAATATCATACGTTTTTGCTTTAAATTCTTATGGTCACAAGCCTTTCATTACAAAATTTGGAATTTTTGAAACTATCGATAGTTTTTCAAAACTATCGATGTACGCAATAGTTTTTTACTATCGATACTATCGATAGACTATCGATGTTTAAGCAACACTAGTTTAAAGCAATTAAAAGGCTAATCCGTTAACACTTCATTGATCAATAAAATTAAAACCAACTAAATTTTGTTTTCATTTTTTCAAGTTGTAATACCGCGGCGGAAAAGTTTCAAATTAAAATAAATAATAGAACCCATTAAAATGGGTTCATACCTTCCGATCGCTCAAATGAGCCCTTAATATTGACGAACATTAGAAAATTGACAGCTAAACGATAATTTTTAACATTTTTGGACAAGCCCCTTCCCGAATTCCGAATGTATGAGTAGTTGCTCAAATTTGTATTTATTCAAACCACAGAAATTAATATTTTGATAATTTTTAAATTTTTACCAAGCTTCTCAAACTTAGATTTTTGACAGCAAATTGTGAAAATTTGCAAGAAATTATTTAAACCCATCAACATATTCCGGTGACACATTGGCTTATCTACTTATCGAAATAGTGAACTATCCACAATAGTGAACACACAAAATTTTTATAAAAACGTATTTTGTATAAAAATTTCGCGCAAGCATTTTACATACATAGCTTGAGAGCTCTGAGGAATTGTTTCTGTTTTTTGCTTACACCTGAGTGAAAGCCTTTATTAGTACTTAATTAAAACTAAAAACATTCAAATCCAATGAAATGTGCATTTTCGATCAAATTCATCTTTAGAAAGCCTCAGAAAACTCCCGCTCGAAAAAGTGAACAATCTCGAAACAGTGGACACGTTTGGTTTTTATTACTTCACTATATTGAGCGTCTACTGTACCTTAATGAAATTTTGGGTAATGTTTTTCAAGCTTTCCGATAGATGACGATGGACATCAAAATCTCAAAATTGGGGTTAACTCACAAACGTATTGTTGCAGAATCGATGCAGAGTAATTACCGTCAAACACTCATAGGTGCATAAGGTAACCAATAAAAGTAACTAATGAAAGTTACCACTGAAGTAAAAGTAGCCAATATAAGTTACCAATAACAGAACACATAAAAGAAACAAATAAAAGTAACCAAAAAAGTAACCAAAAGATAGTAATCATTCAACAATAACCAATAATAGTAACCAATTAAAGTTATCAGCAAAAGCAGCCAATAAAAGTAACTAAAAGTAACCAATAAGAGCAACCAAAAACAGTAACCAATAAAAGTAGCAAATAAAAGAAAACAACAAAGGTAACCAATAAAAGTAACCAGTAAAAGAAACCAATGAAAGTAACCAATAAAAGCAACCCACTAGAAGTAACCAATAAAAGTAATGAATAAAAGTAACCAATAAAAGTAACCAATGAAAGTAACCAATAAAATAAAACAACAAAATTAACACGTAAAAGAAACCGATTAAAGTAACCAGTAAAAGTAACTAAAAAAAAGTAACCAGTAAAAGTAACCAATAAAATTAACCAATGCAAGTAACCAATAAAAGTGATCAATACAATCAAATAACAAAAGTGACCAATAAAAGAAACTAATAAATGTAACCAATAGAAGTAAAAATGTAAATATATTTCAAATTCGTTGCTCCTTGAGCGATTTCAATAGAATTTACAATTAGACCAAGAGCCGACAGCTGATTTTGGGAGTGGATGTATGACCAAAATCGGAGTATGAGGGACTATAGGCATATAGGTATATCGTGATATTGAACACAGTACACATATTGAAGGTAATATCATTAGCGTTTTCATTTTTGTTCAGTTCTGCGCATCCATCAAAATCAGTGAAAAATGGCGACTCTACGTGACCCCGACTAGTTAAACATCAAAATTTGTTGTGTGTTATGTGTTCATTTGTAACTTATTTATTCACAAACACAATTGTTTCAAGCTTTTTAGTGTTTATTAACATTTTTTTAGTGTTATTTAAATTATCCTTTTGTGTTTGTTTTCTTCGTTGTTGTTGTAATACAGTGGAAGAGGTCACGTAAGGCTGCCATCTTGAATTTCTTTGACAGTTCTCATTTCGGACCACATGCGCAAGATAATACCTTAGATATGTGTACTGTGGATATTGAATACAAAATTCATGCAGGTTTCTTTCTCAGCCTTTGGTGGGGATGAGTTAAGCCCCCTAGTATGGTTTCCTATTTATGTAGAAGGGTCATTGATACTTTAATTTAATTTGAAAAAATAGAAAATGATGCTCTGTCGTTTTCCCTTAGTCTCAAACTTTAACCTTGGTGATCCGATAAATAGAACCCTTTTTAATCAAACCTTAGCGGCGTTTATGGAGACTCTATTCGTTGATTTTTGTTTTGTTAAAAATCTCCAAAAAAAAAGATGAAAAGATTCACGTAAAAAATGCTTATATCTTGAGTTCTGTTAATCAAACCGTCAAGATTGTGGTGTTTATGCTATGGAAAAATAACTGAGCATCATATATTACTTTTTAAAAATTAGTTAAAGAGGTTATAACCCTAAAACAAAAAAGGAGACCTAGCATTTTTTGACCTCCCCACCCCCAGCAATGCCTGAAAACAAAACTTGCCAGACTTTGTTATTCGATATCACGATACATGTACCTATAAATCCTCATACTCCGATTTAGGTTATGCAACCACTCCCAAAATTTGATGTCGGCTCTTAGACTAAATGGTTATAGCCATGGTTGCCAGGTCAAGAAGCACTTGTGTAGCCCAATTTCAGAATTCTTGTAGCCCAAAATCGCTGCACTAAATGGAGCCCGAAAACTAGCCCAATCTCATTTAAAAAATCTTAAATTTCTTGTATGTTTCACGTTCTTCTTATTTTTTGGAATAATATCCAAGGGCAAATCCTTAAAATCTGGACTAATTTAAATAAATGTAGGAATTGCTGAGTTTATGTAACGAATTTTCTTAAACATAATAACAAGTAATATCAAATTGAGCTACTTTTTCATTCAAATAAGGGGCAGTTGCCCCCCTGGCTCTGGACAATACCACACAACTAAGAAATTTTTCATTTTTTTCTTTGAATTTTAACAAATACCTTGCCTTCTCTCCATGATTTGCCCCCCCCCCCCCTGGTTCTGGATCATACCAAATGTACCTGAAAATATCCTTAGTTTCGATATTGTGGGAAAATATGGATATTTTCTTTACAGCTTCTTTATGTAGTTCCATGGTTTGCCCCCCCCCCCCTGGCATTACCATATTTCTGATTTATGTGTACGTAAAAAAACAAAATTTGATAACTATTAACAGTACCTCCCATTGAAGATAGAACGTTATTTTGGATTTTTTCATTATTGACTGAAGGATTTAAATGAAATTATTATTTATAAAAACTTCCAAAAGGCTCAAATTATATTGCATACCTATTAAAATTAAAAAAAAAAAATCTGAATACCCATTTTTTCGAAGATTCGATAAGTATCTCAAAATTGGTTTGGTGTCTGCCCCCCCCCCCCCCCCCCCCCCCCTGCACAAAATTCTGCGGGCGCCTATGATCTAGGACACAATAAATGCATATTTTTGCCTACAGTTAATATGTTTTCTTCATACTCAACACTCTAATTGAGTATTCCTTGAAAAATAGGAACTTTGAACTAATTTACAAATATAAGAATTTGAACGGTAAATGATTTGCTGCAAATTTGGTACAGAGCATTATTATGTAAACACGGAAAATTTGATTTTTTTTTAAGCTCCCCTTAAATGTACAAAACCCGAGTGGGTTGGGGTCAAAATACTGTATGGGTAATAATACTGTATTTAAAATACTGTATCTCAAAATACTGTATTTCAAAATACTGTATGTACAAAATACTGTATGATCAAAATACTGTAAGTCAAAATTCTGTATTTCAAAATTCTGGTTGGTCAAAATTCTGCATTTCAAAATTCTGTATTTCAAAATTCTGTATTTGAAAATGCTGTAAATAGGCTGAAAAATAAAAATCGTTTTGATAATGTAAAAAAGTGCGCACTTTTTTACATTATCAAAACGATTTTTATTTTTCAGCCTATTTACAGCATTTTCAAAAACAGAATTTTGAAAACAATATACTGTTTTTAAGAATATATCTTAATAATATTTCATTGGCATAATTATTCTGATAAACTTCCCTTGAACAATAACATGTGCCTACGATAATTCATAAGGCTTTGAATTTATTAAAACAAAAACAAAATAAATGATATCTTGTTCTTATTTTCTCCCTCTCATTTTCTTCTTCTTAATTGATTGTATCTATCTCACATTTTTACATGAATTGTTTTGATCATAATCAACAATTGCATAAACAATTGCAAAAACGCAAGTGGAAAGGGTTAGAAATGGTGAACATATTCGTAAAAAGAAGAAAACTGTTCTTAGAAATAAAAAATTGCACGTGTAATGTGAAAGATTAATGATTTAAACCATATTGGTTACTTTAAAAGAATAGCAAAAAATCTAGGTTTATATTAAAGTGTTGCTTATAATCTGAAGTTAATTCCTTTGGTTATCATTAATGTACAATTAATTTTGTGATTTTGATTTGTTTTGTTGTAACTTGTCGTTACTTTGTTTTTGTTAATGCATTTCTACATACAATACATAGATAGTTACTTATAAATAATATTGCTTATTATCTATTTACTTAGTTATGACTTATATTAATACGTAAACACTTTTCTATATCTCCCTTTTTAACTGACTTAATGGAATCGTATTTTCACAATTTTTTTTTATTTGAAAGGTATAGCCAATCGCTCTAGCAGAATCTAATTTTTATATTAATATGTTGCCATTAAAACATTAATAGAGAAAGGTCGAATTTCGACCACGGGGCGATACTAGTGACTTATTAATGTATGTATTCTGGTTTTACATTTGTTTGGATTTACAATAAATGAATAAATATTCCTTAATCGAGTTCGGCTTTTTGTTTTTTTTTTATAATGTAAGTTTAAAAACGGAATTATGCAAAAATAATTTTTTTTTAGATACAGAATTTTGAGATACAGTGTTTTTTGCTCATACAGCATTTTGAGATGAATTATTTTGAGATACAGTATTATAAGATACAGTATTTTGATCATACAGTATTTTGAACATACAGTATTTTGAAATACAGTATTTTGAAAAACAGAATATTAACCATACAGTATTATGACCATACAGTATCATACAGAATTTTGACCATACAGTATTTTCAAATACAGCATTTCGACCCGCTCCCAACCCGAGTGATTTATTTTCCAGTCTCTAAAATTTCTCACTTAAATAGTCTGTGTTGTCCTGTGAAATCGCAAAACCGATAAATAAAAAACTGACAAAAAAGGATAGAGTACCAATTCATAGCCTGTCAGAACACAACCCTGTGCATAGCTATATACGTCACGTGATTTGTCTTTACGTGACAAGACAATAAAAATTGGCTTACAAAATTACGATGTCCTTTTTGGAATTATTTCCTCGCTAATACCACTTTTGATTCACTCTCATAATTTGGTTCTAAAACATTTTGTTTATAGTTTCACAGAAATTTGAACATTAATACAGCAACAGCAACCTAGAACATTGGTTGACTCGACCTTTCGTACTTGACAGCTCTTTTTTTTACATTTAAAGGAATACTTTCAGAATGTCTGCATATGATAAAACACTTACCGCCATATTATTGACACGAGTCAAAACTAGTTTTAATGTAAAACTAGTTTTATAGGGGTTTTGAGTTTCAGGTTTTGAACATATTGGTATTATTCAAACATAAATTGACATCTTAAACTCTGATTTCGAGTTTTAGATGTCAATTTTTGTTTGAATAATACCAATACGTTCAAAACCTGCAACTCGAAACCCCTATACAACTAGTTTTACATTGAAACTAGTTTTGAATCGTGTCAATAATAGGGCTGTTACATATGTACAAACTTTTAAATGAAATTAATGTATGACATGTCTACATAGGTAACGTATCTAAAACTAGACGTTAATGATAAAATAAAAGTAGCATTTGTCTGTACGTAACCATGGAATGCTCCTAATATATCTACGATTATTTTTATTTATCTATAGTGTATCAATAATAGTAGGTTTGTTCATAATGTGCAAAATTACTTCTCCTACAGAAGTTTTTTTTTGAAAATGAATTTGAGGTCTCTTTTGAAAATAATATTTAAAAAAAATAACCAAAAAATGTCAGGCGATGATTTGATGTGAAGAGTTTTATGTGAATGGTATATATCCATTTGGTAATAAGACCTGTTGTGTGAGGTAGAACAGTCGAACTTTGACCATCGGTCGAGTTATTTACTTACTTACTTACTTATCCGGCTCCCGATCCATGAAGGGTCTCCGCTTGAGATATTATGCGGTTTCCATCGGTTGCGGTCCCTCGCATGCTCCCCCCAGTCGTCGAGACCAAGCGCTCTTGCATGTGACCGCCTGGTCCCTATAGCAGAGGTTCGATCTTCCTGGGCCCAATTTCATAAAACTACAAGACTAATAATTATTTGTGAATTCACTTGTAGTTTGTAAATTATTAGAAAATTTCTGTTTCATAAAGAAATTAAACAGACTAATAACTACAAGTATCCCAGACTTGTATCTACAAGTAAATTTACAACTGTGGCGAATTTTTCTGTTTCATAAAACTATTTGCGCAAAAATGTATTTGTGACGGACTTGTAGCTACAATTGAAATTCTTATTAGTTTAGGAAGACTAATAAAATCAATTTTGTGTGCAGAATATGAATATGTAGGTACCTATATTTTGAGTTTTTTAACAGCGAATGAAATATAAATACAAATAGGTACATAGCAGTAATAGATAAATCATGTAATCATGCTTCCTCAGCCAAACAGCAGCTTTTTGAAACAATGCACGAAGTAGGTAATGATACTAAATACTATGGTGTTGCTGATATGCACGAAGTCTTAAAGCCCTTTCAATGTGTGTAATGTCGTGCAATTTTCTGAGAGTGCAATCTTAAATGAATAAACTTATGATTGCAGTAAAGAGAATGTTATCTTGGCATTCTTTTTCATTCCTTTTATGGTATTTTTTGAAGTATGCATACAATTGAAGCGTTCAGATCAAGAAGAGGGTAAGTGACATGTTTTCGGTTTTTCACCACAATAGTACCTATATGAAAACTTAAATTTTGTGTCTGTGTCTTTCTATGATCTCTAGTTTCCAACTTATAGCTCTTAAGAAAATGGTTGGTATAAGGGAAGCTAATGCATCACAAAACTTTAATTAGTGGAATAAGGAGTTAAGATTTCTTAACACTACTTACAAGCTACAAGCTTACAACATTTTGTTTACATAAATGAGTTAACGTATTTACTCCATTTTATGAAGGAAATAAAAGAAGTTAGTGATCCAATCAAAAAACTTTGAGCTCTTATACATCGAAACTGTACCTACAATATCACCTACCCTCATCTTCATCTGAAACGCTGGAATTGCATTTTAGTTCAATTCAATTTCTTTTATTGAACATAATATATACAATCTGGCTTATAACTAATATGATACTATGATAAATTTACATTTGTTGGCACATAGGGGGCCTAACGTTACACAATGTCTTAATTTTAAAAAATTATAGATACATAAATTACCTACATGTCAAAAAATTTAAATTAAAAGTCGGCTGACTTAATCGTCCTCAGGGTGTACATTCCCGGTTGTCAATGCAATTGCATTTTAAATGTTAATACTGTTAGTTGTATTAGTTGTATGGGTTGAAAATGCTACGGAAGAGCCCAGCAAAATTAACATTTTTGCTGTAGGTTTAGGTAGGTAATGAAGGTCGAATTCTGGTGGATGCAGTGATGAAACCCGAACACATATAATGAAAATACATGTTTTATTTAAAGGTCCATAACACTATCTCTATCGGTCCTCCTTTTGCATTATACATATTAAATTAAATTCTGGCAGTTTACCTCATTTTTATAATTAATAATAAAAAAAAAACTATTATTGTGCATTTATTCTTATTTTTTACAATTAATAATACCAACAAAAAACTATTACTGCGCATTAATTCTTTTTCTTCTCTTAAATATTACTGTTCATATATTAAACTCTCAATATTTTTTCAAAGAAATTTTACATTTTCTTTTTCCTGTATTAAAAGATCTTTACCTTGAAGATTCGAGCATTAACAATCAAGTTAAAGGCTTTTAAGTGGAGACTCATCAATTTATTTTCCATAGAAATAAAATATAATATTGAACTCTCGCTGCTGCTCCAACAAAGTCAAACATTTATTTATTTTCGTTGCTCGTAGTTACGGACTTGTAGTTTTGTAGAAGCTTAATCAATTCTCAATAGCTTGAATTCGCCCAGTTACAAGTATAGGAAAATCTTTATAAAACACAAAAGTACAACTCCATACTTTTTTATGCTTGTAGCTACAAGTCTACAACTACAAGACTAATAGTTTTATGAAATAGGCCCCTGGTCGTCTCGAACCTGGGGGCTGGGGATTCAAAGATTTTCCATTCGCTCGATATGGCCGAGCCAGTGTAGTCGACATGTTTTAGCTCTTTGGACTACATCCAAATCTTGGTATAGCTCGTACAGTTCACAATTGAATCTTCTCCTCCAATCGCCCTCTTCGCATATAGGACCAAATACCCGCCGAAGAATTTTTTTCTCGAAAGTGCCCAGTATCAATTCCCCTTTTTACTTGCGATATAGGTACTATAGGGCAAGTTTTGGATTCGTGCAAAAAAAAAATTTCGAGATAACAATCAAACATGACATTACGATGATAGAGAACACGAAAAAAGTGGGTGGCACAATTCTGTCTGTCTGTCTGTCTGTCTGTCTGTCTGTCTGTCTGTCTGTCTGTCTGTCTGTCCGTACCTCAACCTACAGCCTAAACCAACGAAGCGATTTTCTTCAAATTTTGAACTTAAGGTTTTTTTGTAACTCTCCAGAGGGGAAATTGAAATTTTTTTTTTAGCTCAAAAAATAACGGTACTTGCCATACAACCGTTAAGGAAAAGCTTATTTATCTCAAAAACGGCTCCAACGATTTTGATAAAAAAAAATCAGTGTATTATTGTTGATATGATATACATTTTAGTAAGAAAAAAAATCACCAAAAACATTTATTAACGGTACCTGTCATATAACGGTTTTTTTGATTTTTGGTTTTCTCATTAACCGCTCATCCGATTTCAATAAAATTTTTTGCACAAAAGCTTTGTTGGAATATGAATAATACTGCATACCAAAATTTTTGAAAAAATAAATTTTGGATTTTTAAAAAAAGATTAAAATTTTTTTTTTGAAAATTCAATATTTCAAAAACGGGTTGATGAATTATTTTTAAATTTCAGTTTTAAATGTATATTAATATAAACTCAAAATTAGCATACCAAATTTTTTTTGGAAAAATGTTACAAAAATTTTATATATAAAAAATTAATTTTTAAGAAAACGGCTCCAACGATTTAAAATTTTTTTTTTGCATAAATTGATATTTTTTTGAGTAATCAAATGGCATACTTTTTTTTGCGCTCTAAGTTATTTATCAGGCTGTTTAAACAATTAAAAGAACGATTTCAATGCTTTTTTATACTTTTTCTATAATTACTTGAATATTGTTTAAAGTTCTTAAGTCCCACACAACTTGAACATAAGAGCAAGTACGTGCGATCCAGTCGTGCATTTTATTTACTTATCGTCCGGCGCCGTAGAATAGAACTGGTAAAATTAGCGTTTTGCATAGCGTACACTTTGTCTTTCGAGAAAGGAGTTTTGAACCAATTTGTATGGCCAAACCGAAGTAGTGGGATTTCCACTAAGGTGTCGTTCGTGGAATCAGGCGCGGATCCAGGATTTCGTTCAGGGGGGGCAATTTTCGTGATGAGTTTCCAAAATCTTGATGGGGTCTACAAAAAAAATTGAGTACACTTAATTCCGCACTACACGCCTGGACACTCAAGCAATGTGAGTTGATGAGTTTGAAATTTTAAGAAAGCAATTAACTCTTTCATAACTGCCACAGTGTCTCGAACAGCGGTTACTTTGAATTTGTGAAATGAAGTTTTGCAGTTTGTAGCTAAAACATGGTGTCTTTACAACGTTTTTGAGTTCCCTCTGGATCTGCGTAACAATACAATATAATTTTCGGAAAACATAATGGCACAGTGGTATGTTCCTATTAAGACACATGACGTTCGAGTTCGAGTGAAATTTCCAGCCTCTTCTTTAGCTTGGGCAACCTAACTTAACCTTGCCAGTAAAAGGCAATTTTCGATAACGTCATCAGCGTAAAAAATGCATTTTGCAGAATGTTCTCAAATGCGAACTTCAAGTCTTATGTTCAAAAAGGCAAATACAAGTTTTACTGCATAACACGGCCATAGCCAGACCTACGCTAGGGTGAGCTCATTTCTTAGATATTTTAAGATTTTCCAAGCTTTCATTTTGAGACAAAATATTTATTTGCTTTGAAATAAAATTTAAAACGTATGCCAATACCAATCTTCCCGTTCTGTTACGCAAATTTTGAATTCTTCGTCAGCAGGTCGGATACTACCGATTCATTGCTCTACTTGTACTCTGATGTACTCTTGTTGACAGTCACTTTTGATCTGTTATTTTTCAGTCAAAAATGTGTTCCAAAATGCGATGGATACTTGGGAATAGTTTGAAATTATATGGAATGCACAAAACACATAAATTCAATGATAGCCTTAAAGATTTTAAACTTATTGGTTTTTCCTTGTGTTTATAGCTGAAACTTAAAAGGACTTTTCAAATCTGTTTACGTCAAAAGTGGCAGCTTTCATTTTGTAAGAACTGACAGATATGAAACTGCTAAGCAAAAATAAAAGTAGGTCTTTTATCTTACGACCTTTTCGAATAGCTATCTGGAAGACCGATTCGATACGTGTATACGATTTTATATTCGATTCTGAAATTAGATCCAAAAGCATTTTTTCTTATTTTTTTTTCAGAGCAAAAATGTCATTCTGGCATCAATCGAAAAGGCCGTTAAATTGAGTTTAAGTAAAGTTTTGATACTATTTAATTTTTAATTTAGTATTCAAGAATCTCTCCGTTTATCCTTAATCAACTTTAAATATTAAAATTCCACATGAAAAATTCCACAAAATAAGGATTTTGACGTTTGTGATTGAAGGAGGGAGCAATATATTGTCAAATAACATTTTGAGAAATGCTTGAATGCTCTTTCGGTACCAGCGATTACTATATGAACTGTCTACCTTTTATCGGTAAATGCATGTTATAGGTAAGGTACCTATTGCTTTAGGAAAAACAAAATTTTTTTGTTGTCATTATTATAATTTCCAATACAAAAATGTGAGCTCACCCAAAACAACCTCGAGTTGGCAACAAACATATTGAGAAGCTGGGGAACGTGTTCATAAACGTTAAATGCGTTTGCAAGAAAATTGAAGGACGTTGATATAAAAGATTTTGTGCAAACAAAACCATTGCATTAATTTGACAATATAGCTGCAAATTAAAATTATAGATCAAAACCGAGATGAACCGTATCGTTTGCTCAGATGCCTTCGTCCATCGATACAAAACCAAACTTTCCGACATTGAAATAAAACACAATGATTATAGTGGAAAATACAACGAAAAAACCTTTCTTTGTTAAACTTTTCCGTCCGACCTTCTCGGTTCAGCCTGCGATTGTGACTAAAGGTAGAACTAGAATAGTCGGAAGCCAACTTAAGTGGTCGTACGAAAACAAGAAATTCATATGACACGCATTGCGAAATTGAGCTTTTCGTTTAGTTTTCGTAAACTTTTGCCGTCGGAAGCGATAGCGCTCACTGACCGCTCTTTCGTAAGTGGACGGACAAAAATCAAAATGGTGGAAGCAAACTAAAAGGAATTTGGCGCTTGGTGCATAGTTTTCAACACTTTTTTTTCTATTTAATGTATGAGAGTAGTAAAATCTTAAATTTTCTTTTAATTAATTTATACCACTTCGAATTTTCGTGGTTTCACGAGTAAATAATTAAAAGCCTATCGTGCTGTGAATAAGTTTAAGAAAATTACCATTGAAGAAATGGTTATTTACATTTTTTTTTCACTTTCAACCACTTAAGTGTATTATGGGTAACTTGTGAAATTGACGTTTCGGAAAGCTACTTTTCCGTCAGTTTTGACATAAACTTCCGACAGCTTCCACCTATTTTAGTTCCACC
Source organism: Dasysyrphus tricinctus (assembly GCA_963921185.1). NCBI lineage: Eukaryota > Metazoa > Arthropoda > Insecta > Diptera > Syrphidae > Dasysyrphus > Dasysyrphus tricinctus. The sequence goes on along the minus strand of OY992532.1, from coordinate 172,956,162 downwards.
TTTTCTTTCGTTATACATGTCATTTACAATATACTGAGCCTTCGTTAAGTTTTAATATAAATTTTTCATATACATAAGCTGAAAACATCGAATGCAGAGTTGCCAGATTCTTGCAGTGCAATACAATAGCAATATTCACATCGAAAGATGACGATCATTTGAAAATCGAATTGACGTTGACTTGACGTTGTCAAAAATGCCCAAAAACAACTATCTTTAGGTGTAGAAGTTCCATCCAACTTCTCTTCGGCAGTGACTGCTGTAGTCGTTTCCTGGTTTCTCTCCAATCTTCTTCGTTGGATTCGTACTCCTCGCCAGTTTAATAATATGGAACACGGACAGTTCCTACAACGCATCCACGAAAGTGGCAAAATCCTCACGCATACTTACATACATCAAAAACGTATCAGATGTGCAGCACGTCAGATAAGCGGGAGTCGCTCTCGAGAGTTTTCTATTAAAAGTACTCCCTCAATGGAAACGCACATTTAAATTATGATATTTATGATAAAATAAAAAGAATCACCCATTTAGTATGAAATTTTTTGGTATATCTCAATAACTCTTATACAGAAATGTATAGTTTTTTTTATATTAACTTTAATCAGATATCTTTATCCTGTAGATCGAAGCACTAGACATTTTTGAAACTAATTAAATCGACGTATTTTAAAGATTTAATTTTGTTTTAATTGAAATCAACTTTAAGGTTGAAAATTTAGAAAAGTGCCCCTACCGCCTCTCCCGTAACATTTAATTATAAAAAAACCACTAATAAATTTGTAAAGGAGGGTTGGAGGTGGGGCAATAACTTTTTGAAACATTATTGTGAAATTCTTCCTTCACAGTACTTTGAAAAGTGAAAATCAAATCGATTTGGGATACAATCTGCTTCTCGTATGAAATAAATTGACTATTCTCATAAAATGTTATACAGTAATGTAGCCTGACATTGATCTTTTAATAAAAGACCTTAACGTAGAAGATGGGGCATCTAAAACCGAAGTTATAAGCTTTCCACTCAGTCGATTTGAAGGCTATTTGTGCATAGCGGAACTTTTGTTAGCTGAACCTGGTCAGCCAGCGGACAACGCATAACTAACTACTCATTGCTCAACGCTGCCAAGAAATTTTTTTATAAAAGTATAACGAAATCACCTTTCTTTGAGTACATTTTATTAAATTCATATTTTATGCGTCTTTCGTTCTTGCCCAGGGGGGGGCAATTGCACCCATTGCCCCCCCCCCTGTATCCGCGCCTGCGTGGAATTGATGTTTGTTCCGAGGTCGGTGAACTCCTTGACTACCTCGAAATTAGTGCTACCAAAACAGTGACGTTTTGTCCTAGGCGATGGACAGATGAGGCTTTGTTTGTTGATAGCATATACTTTGTTTTGTCCTCATTCACTTCAAGACCAGAACGTTTCGCCTGTTCATCAATAGCTATTAATGTTCAAGTACAGCTCTCTTGGAGCGGCCGATGATGTCAATGTCGTCCGCATAGCCAAGCAGTTGAGAGGACCTGTTGAAGATAGTGCCTTCCATGTTATCACCACTCTTGGGCACTATCTGCTCCAGAAATAGGTTGAAGAAATCACATGACAGCGCATCTCCTTGTCTGAACCCTGTACACGTCATGCGGCATAGCTGGATCAGTTTTTTCAGGATCCCAAGTACCGGTATCGCCAATAGAAGCTCTTGGCGACTTATTCTATCATACGCGGCTTTGAAGTCGTTGAATAGATGGTGGGTCTCGACTTGAAATTCGTTGGTTTTTTCCAGGATTTGCCTCAATGTGAAGATTTGGTCTATCGTTGATCTGCCTGGCCTGAAGCCACACTGGTACACACTATTTGATCATTCGTCGGGCATACTTTCCTCCTCCCACAATTGGTTGATGAGCTGGTGCATGCACCCTACCATACTTGAAGAGTTGCGCAGGTAGGCTATCCGAGCCAGCGGATTTGTTGTTTTTAAGCTTGTGGATGGCTTTCTTAACCACTTCAGTACTGGGCGCTGGGACTGGATCTTAATTGACTGGTCTCATGCTTCTTTGTTCTCCTGTCACCTCCTCTACATAATGCCCATTAAGCAGTTGCTGGAAATGCTGCTAAACACGTCTACAATTCCCTGTGCTTCGGTGACTAGGTTCGCTGTTTCGAAGGGCTTGTGTGCCAGTCCTATAACCAGATGCCAGTTGGTTGGCTATTTTGTAGAACCGGCGGAGGGTTACGTACGAATGACCGACAAAAAAAATGTCGACTGGTTAAAATGTCGACTTTTTTGAAAGTTAAAATACCGACTTTGTTTTTACCGACTTATCAAAATGTCGACAGTTTGAAATGTCGATTTGACAAAAAGTCGACTGCCCTGATAGAAATCGAGAAAAATATCGACTTGTCGGAATTTTTCCCATACAGAAAAGTCGATATAAAATATAAATCGACATTTTAACCAGTCGACATTTTGACTTGTCGATATTTTGTCTGTTGGTCATTTGAAAGTAACCCAAGGAACAACGCTCTGCCTTAAATTTTTGCACGGAATAACTATAAACTCAAGAATCATAAATTCTTGTCTGATTTTTTAACAGGAACTTAACAGTTTTTTGATGCTGTGGAAAATTTAAGATTATGCTTAAGACACAAGTTCTTATTTGATTCTTATAATACATAACTAACTTATTTAGGTAGTTATTAATTTTATATTATATTGTTTAGCTTCAATAAAGTTCAATAGAACGCATTTTTGTTGCCTACCTGCATTATACCTAATATTTAACTTGTAACTGCCTCATTTTCTGGATGTTTTATTATTGTAGTAATTTTAAAACACATTACAAACCCTGATTAATAGGCAATTAAGACGTCAAAATATGTAGGCAACAAAAATTAAATTACAAAAAATGCGATTAATTGAACTATGACAATGCGATTTTAGATAATAATGATCAGATCATAGTTTGTCGACTTTCAAAATGTCGACTGTTGAAATCTCGATTCATAAAATCTCGATCACTGTCGACATTTTGAGAATCGACATTTTGAAAAATCGACATTTTAAAAGTCGGTCAAATTTCTGTCTATATTTTGATCTGTCGGTCTTTTAACCAGTCGAGATTTTCTCTGTCGAGATTTTAAAAGTCGATCTTATGGAGTCGATATTTTAAAAGTCGACATATCGTACCCAATCCACCGGCGCACATAGGAGTATTTGTATGCAAAAACTGGACAAAATTATTTTTTGTCTTGATTGCAATATTTTCATCTTAAACCATGTAATAAATACCGTTTTTAATAAATTTACCCTCATTTAAAACAAAAAAAAAGTTTCAAGTTTTTTTTTAATTTTTCAACTGGAAACAAGAAAAAATGCATACAATCGGATATACGATATGACCAAAAAAGATAAAAAGGATTAAAGTTGCAGCCAATATTTTTTTTTAATCAATACTGGGAGCTTTGCTAAACCATATTGTATACAAATAATTACCAAATAACTCCAAAAAATAAAAAAAATGAAACCCCAAAGAAAAATAACAGCACAAATAGTCAGTTTGAATGGGCATAAAAGTGGGAATACGATATGACAATAAACGAATACATCCGCAAAAATCCGCAGCCGATTCTTTTTGAAAATGAAGCTTGATGGTTTATTTTATCCACCCATATACAAATGAGAACCCAATTCCATCTACATCTATAGAAAAATTACTTCCCAATGATAAAGAACCAACAAAAATAGTGTTTTTTTTTTGCATTTTTCGAACAAAAACTCGAAAAAAATATAAATATTAAAATATTTGTCGAAAAAATGGCTCAATATAATAGTGAACATCTGTAGTTGATTTTTATATACCAAAATTTCATCAGACTACACAAAATTTTTAAGAAATAATTTAATAAAATGTTTCAAATTTTTTGAAGGTTGATTACAAAAAGAAGTGACAAATTCTTAATCGAAGACTTTGAACTAATATCACAGCCAAAATATGTTGAGCAATAAAAAAAATATTTTAGCCTATTGTTCCATGGGATCTTAGCTATTGTCTGGAAAAAATTCCCCTTTCAATTTTGACACTTGAAAAATCGACTTTTGGCCGAGTTTTGTAGGCAAATACTCCTATGTTCGGAGGCCAATACACTCCAATTCAACAGAATGAGCACATGGATTTTCGTAGTTGGTTTGTCAATTTTTTTTTCAAACATTGCGCATTGTCCGAGAATAAATATAAACAGTAAAAACTATTTCAAACAAATTTTTTTTACTTCCATCCATTAACTTTTATTACCAGTTTCAATATTTTTGCTTATTGAAAGACTTTGATGAAAAATAGCAGTGCTTTTGGAACTAATCTTTCTGTTTTCTTTTCCCAACATCATAAACAAACAATAAGGATAATAAAATGATTCATTAATGCACAATGCTAAGAAAAAATGGAAAAAGTACCTTTGAAAATGTGTGTCCTTATTCATTTGAAGTGGAGTGTAAATGTTTGGATTCTTTTTGTGTTGGTAATTGCGTCTGTCAAACGTGCCGAGTTCTGAGCTGTCACTTTGACTTTGACAATTTGGTAGAGATCTCTATTGCTCTAGCTTTCTCAGATGTGCTAAGGCATGCAATGTTGAATTTCTTCCTTTGGGCGGTCTTCGTTTTCTTTTCGTTTGACAGTCGGTCAGAGTCCACGTTTGCACCTCGGAAAGTTCGTACGCCCAATATGTTCGATGCGTACCTTGCGCGAATCAGCACGTGGTCGATTTGGTTGGCGGTTCGACCATCTGGAGATCGCCAGGTTGCTGTGTATATCCTTCGCCTGGGGAACCTAGTGCTACTTATCACCGTATTACGAGCTGCAGTAGGTAAGGGCTGATGTTTCGGAAGGTAGCTGTGATGCGGATCACAGCCAGGTGATCGCTAATCGACTTAAAATCGGTGACTTTCGATCTGAGTCGATTTCCCACGACAAATCCGCATCCTAGCATATAATTATATGTAATAAATGTCGCAATCTTTTCTTTTCGTTATATCGATCCTATCCATCGTATCTGTATCTGTCTTGTACCGCGAGAGGACAGATTCAAGTTATTGAGTAGCACCTGGCGTATAGAGTGTTCTTACATTCCAGGTGCATACTCGTCCATCGGGCGAGTTAAGCATTAATTATTATTTTTCAAGTATTTAAGAAAGAGTTGTTAAAGGTAACAATAAAAATAAATTTTAATTGCAGAAATCAGTTGTCGGACAGACGTTTAAAAATTCAGGGAATATCATTCGATTTCATTTTCTTTGTTTTGTCACCTGTGCCATTTTCAATGAAATCGCTCAAAGAACAACAAAGTTGATATTTATTTTTAAATACACTGTTGACAATATTTTTTTCTTTTTTAATCTTATATCAGCTATATCACCTGTGACAATTTCATTTAAATAACTCAAGGAACAACGAAGTTGCAAATTTGCAGTATGCTGTCGTTTGTCTGAAACACCCTGCATTGAAAATAATTTCTTTTTTAATTATGAATAAACGATGTTGCAATTTATTGAATTTATTTTTAATACCTTGTTAAAAATATTTGTTTTCTTTTTTAATTTTGATCATATATCACCTGTTTTGCCCTCTAAAAGTACTTGAGAGTGCTAGGACGCCATATGGCCCTAGGCTCAATGATAGGAAAATCCCTATGCACACCTCCGCGTGGTAGAGGGTGGGTAACGCTAACGTGCAGGGGGACCGAATGGATGCCGGGATAAGCAGACAACCCAGCGAAGCTGGTCAAGGCACAAACTTGTCCTTGGGATGGTTAAAAGCCCCCTTAAGACGGATGAACTGCAGGCAACGGTCAACGGCATGATAGTCTGGTGGCGGAGGAGCTTTTTTTGGTAAAAGGCCAACGGCAGCAGCAGGTAGCGTCTGTAACCCATATTGGGCGGCTACAAAAGGCGTCTGTTTTCCCATAGTAGGCGGCCTCGAGCAGTTATGTGTTTGACCATACAAAAGGCGGGTGTGCCTGTCAAATCTGAGCTTATGTATGTTATTAATCATATCTCGGAAAACACCATGGTGGAAGGATATATGCAAATACATGAACTATGACAACAATGAGAAGAAATGAGTCCCCAAGAGGTAATCTTTTTATGGAAAATCCTTCTGCAGCTTCGGTTGCAGTAAACCGCACATCGGATTTGGGGGTGCGGCATCTTTCATGTACGAGCGTCAATCAAGACGCCATAATAATAAATGAATCGTTGACAAATAGAACAAATCTTTCAAGAAGCGCAAATGTTACTTTTGGCTACCGCATACGTACGAAAATCGGAGCATGGAACGTTCGATCCTTGTACAGCGATGGTAGATACGAGCAAGTTGAGCGTGAAATGCTTCGCCTGAAGATCAGTATCCTGGGCATAAGCGAAACTAAGTGGAGAGGTAGAGCTGAATACAGATCAGACACTGGACAGACGAGAATGCTGTATTCCGGGGAAGATGAAAGAGAGGGCGGCCAAAGACTGCATGGTGTCGGAATTATGCTGAACGAAGAAGCGAGGCGTAGTTTGATCTCCTGGGCGCCCATTTCTGCGAGATTAATGACAGCAAGGTTTCGTTCAAAAATTCGTAACGTCACAATTATTCAGTGCTACGCCCCCACAAATGAAGCGACAGAGGAAGACAAAACCGCGTTCTACACTCATCTTTACTCGGTTTACAGTAGTGTTCCGAGAGTCGACATCATAGTCGTTATGGGAGACCTTAATGCCCAAGTCGGTTCAGACAATTACGGACTGGAACGCGTGATGGGAAAAAATGGCTTGGGGTCACGGAATGAAAATGGTGACTTGCTTGTCGACTTTTGTAACGCGAATCGTCTTGTGATAGGTGGGACTGTATTTAAACATAAGACGTGCAACAAAATTACCTGGGTGCATCCGGATGGTCAAACCGAAAACCAAATTGATCATATCATGATTCAGCAGCGATGGAGGAAGTCTATGTGTGATGTCCGGAGTATAAGAAATGCCGATGTGGGAAGCGACCTCCATTTGGTTCTGATGAGTCTCAAACTACGAACCGCTGCCGTACAAAAACCAGCGCAGGATGCAGGAAGGAGCTCAACATTCATAACTAATGCTTTAAATGACCCCAACATATGTCGAAACTATGTCACCACCCTTAACGACAGAGCCTTGTCATTAAACGGAATCCAGAATTCAACAATTGATGAGATGTGGGGTGAAATTAAAAGTGTTTTTATGAAGGCCATCTTGCACATAAGATGGTCTATCGCTGTGTGAGACGTGACAAGAGGGTGAGGGTAGATGGACTCGCAGATAATGCGGAAATCGCTGCCAGAAGAGGAGATATCCGGGAATTGTACCAAATAGCCAAAGATGTTATCGGGAAAAAAAGTAACACCAATCATCCTGTAATGGATGTGGATGGCACACTTTTGGTATCAATTGAGGATCATCTTCGTAGATGGAAGGACCATTTTTGTGCCTTGCTTAATGAGGATTCAGTTGAGCAGAGTGCTGAAGTGCCCCAACTAAACGAGATGCGCAGGTCCTATAGGGGTATTGACATCGAACCCCCGTCAGAATCGGAAATCCATACAGCAATAAATCTTCTCAAAAACAACAAGGCAGCTGGTCAATGTCCGGTACTATGCAATATAAGGAAAAAATGTTTGGGTAGCTATTTCTTCAATGATCTAGCAGAAATCTCGAAGTCAACAGGAAATAACATCTCAAGTTTAATGACTTCATCAACGCCTCTAAATGTTTCGATGCTCCATAGGATTTCATAGGTTATATTTTTAAAGGGATAGTCCAATCCATCAGGGTACCACAATGGATCAACATTGATCTAAGTGTGACGGGAACAAGATCCACCGTTAGCCCATCAACCTAACCTAACCTAACCTACATCCGCTGATACAAAGCATTTGGGAAAACGAAAGCTATCCCAGGGACTGGAAGGATGGTGTGATTGTTAAGTTACAAAAGAAAGGTGACTTAAAGAATTGCAACAATTGGCGTGGTATCACCGTTTTGTCCGTTTTCCCAAAACTAATGGCAACCATCATTCTCGAGCGAATAAACGATAGAATCGAGTCTACACTCAAGAGGCATCAAGCTGGCTTACGCAGTGGTCGATCGTGTGTCGATTATATCAACACCCTGCGTATCGTCCTCGAGCAGTCGATGGAATTTCAATCACCGCTATACTTCATGTTCGTGGATTTTGAGAAGGCCTGTGGTGGTGGTACGGATCTGGACGTTAAAAGTAGAATAAATAAAGCTCGTGCTGCCTTCGGTACTCTGTCCCCAATCTGGAAATCAAGTCAAATCTCCTTACGCACTAAGTTGAGATTCTTCGAATCCAATGTCAAATCCGTGCTGTTTTATGCTTGTGAAACCTGGAAAGTCACGTCTATTATTTCGAAGAAATTGCAGGCTTTTGTGAATCGCTGTCTTCGCCACATCCTAAAGATTCGCTGACCACAAATAATATCAAATGAGGAATTGTGGCGCAGGACAAGTCAAGAGCGGCTGGACGTCGACATAAGAAAGCGTTAATGGCGTTGGATTGGTCACACACTGAGGAAACCAAACGATGAAATTGCAAAGCAGTCCTTTGAATGGAATCCTCAGGGTGCATGGCGGGTTGGAAGACCAAGAACAACATGGAAGTCAACTGTCTTAGCGGAAGCAGAATCCCAGAGAAAGACGTTGCCACAGCTAAAGTACTTTGCAGCAGACCGTGAAGGATGGAGACGTTTTGTTGACGCCCTATGCCCCAGCCAGGGTTACAGGACACGATTATGATGATGAAAGGTAGTCAAAAGCTTAAGTACGGGCAAAGATAGAAGCAAAAGCTTATTTAACTCGAAAATTGCTATAAAACTCCAGATTCCGACCGAATTCAATTATGTGAAATTTTCTTATGAGTTGAAATAATCCGGCCAATCGATATATTCGTTCGGAAGCAAATTTTCACAATTCCAATAATAAAGGGTAGAAGGTGTTTCAACACTTGGGACGCAACCTAAAACTGAGGGCGAGGCTAGTGTTTAATAATGTATCAATTCATAATTGACAGTTGTTGTTATATGGGCGTTTAATAACTTAACTGGCCCAATAATGCCTAATTTAACTTCTACAAAATAGTGATCTATGAAAACAGTTATATCGTTCAATTTGAAACAAATAAAATTTACCTGTCCGTATGTTAATACGTTTTGATAAGAGACGAAATTATAATTATTCTTCAATTTTGATTTTGACGACATCGACATGTTTTCCTATTTAAGAATAAGATCTGCCAGTTTTTCTTTTCTTGACATAAAGATGCTTTCGTAGTTTTCTAAATTTCAATCCAATACTGAAGAACATCTGAAAAGTGTTAATCATATGTGTGCCCATTAAAACAAAATTAAAAATTTGGTTAAATTCCTTGCTCGAACTACGTTATGTTCTATAATAAATTAAAGAAAAAACTTACTTTTAGTGTTTGTACTTCCTTGTTGACATTGTTAAAATGTATACCATGGTTTTGTAATTGATGAGTTATTTGTTTTGTTGAATTATTATTTTATTATTTTGAGCATTAATATAGCATCAAAAAAATTGTAGAAATAAATTGTTTTCGTTTTGTTCCTTTTCGACGGCATCGGCATAGCAATATTTGATAGCAGTTTTTATTTGAAAGAATGTATATTCACTTGTTAGTGTTATAAAATATATATTTTATATATAAATATGATTTGTTAACAATTTTTCTGAACTATAAGAATTTCGTCGCCAGATCTAATGTTATAGCTGTACAGTTGTTTATTTGGAAATTTCATTTCTTCTGGTCCTTGTAATTCCTTTAAGTCCTGGTCAATATAAAACAGCCTCATGTCCTTTGCTGGAAGTTTTACGATTTTTTCCAAACGAGATTTAAGATCGATAACACTCCTAGATAAGGATATAGAACAAAATTGGTTTGCGGGAAAACATATTAAAATCAAATTAACGTTTAACCTGTAAACATCGACTAATCGCGTCTCAGAATAGTCCCCAAATGTAAAGTTCACCTTCACCCTTTTCTCAGGTTTTAAATCTACATTAACAAGGCGATCTAACTTTCCATGTTTAGTCACTAGTTCGTTATATCGCAGGGGTATATCACTCTCGGGGTGTTCCATATAGTAACGAATGAATGCTCGTTCGGCATCTTCCCTTTCGTCGGCAGTTATAATTCCACCTCCATTCAAGGTTTTGAGAAAAGGTAATCTAGCAATTAAAAGTTGCCTTCTCTCGTGCTCAGTAGCTTCACATTTCTCCCATAAAGGCCAATTCTATTGATAAAAATATGTTTTTATTCAAACTTATTATTATATGCATATATTTTTTTTTTTCAAATCTAACCTGCACTCGTAGATTTCTTAAACTTGGAAACTTAGCAAGCCTATCGATGTCTTCCCAGGTATTTATTTTAGTACTACTCAAATTTAGAATGGCTAAATTTCTGAAAATACAAAATTATATGAATAATGAGTAATCAAGGTATTTGAAAAATGTCAACTTAACTTCGAAACTATATAAACGGTGGTCGTTAAAAAAATGTCATCTTGATTGGGCGATTTATTGCAAAAAATTACAACACTTATAATAAAAAAGGAATTTTATAATGGTTGCCCTACGCATTACCTCTTAGAATGGAATAACCCGTACCATACAAATTTGTATAAGAAAAGTATGGCCTTAGAAGCACAGGGTGGAATATCCAAATGTTTTTGTCATACATTCTGTATGAAAAACAGAATATATTATTATAATTTATATTTCAAAATATAAAAGTGCAAATAACAGAGAAAGCAGCAATGATTAAAATTAAATTTAATTTACAAATATAATTTTTTTTTGTAAATTGAATGGTAAGTGTTATGAAACATTTAAATTTATGTACATTCCTAAAGTACTAAGTACAACTACGGTGCAGTACCCATGGTATGATGGTTAGTGCGTGGGACTGTCATGCCGTAGGTGTGGGTTCGATTCCCAGCCGTGCCACCAACAAACAGAACTGTTTTATCCGAGGTACTGCCTCTTGCGAGGAATTGACAAATCCTCCAAGAGTATACTTGTCATGAATAAGTGCTGCTCATTTAGCCGTTCGGACTCGGCAAAAAACTGTAGGTCCCCTCCATTCCTGCCAACAACACGCACACAGGAATGGTTGAGAGTTGTAAGTCACGAGGCCGTGATTCTCCACGAGCTGTTGCGCCACCCAATGTATAAGTACAACTACGGTATTATTTCACCGGAAGAATGCAGAAATGTAAAACGAAGTAATAATGTTTCAAGCAATCGACATAAACCCATCTTTTACATAAACATACAAATTTAAATTGAATATAGCCTAACTAGTCTTTGCTACTTACGAAAAATATTTATGAGGCGATTCTCTGTTGTTCATATCATCAGCAACTACTTTAACGGAATCTGTCGGTGAAATTGGCTCAATGGATCTAAAGAAAAAATAAAAAGACATATTTGGATAAATGTATAACTTGATGCAATGACAATGATATTGCTCACCTCAACGGACATTCTGCTAGCACCAATGTTTCAAGATTCGGAAAAACGCGTCCCAAACGACATATTTCTTTCCAATCTTCTACAGGATTTCCTGTGAAATGCAGTTTCTTCACACCGTTATGAGCGGGAACTTTCTTAAATGTAGTATTTTCCGCTTTTGTAGTTTCTGGACTCTTGTCATTATCTGCGGCGGCACTGTTAATTAAATTTGAATACTCGGCATTAGCTGTCTGTGTTGTATTGGCAAAGTCTTTTATGGCTATCGGTGGTGTTTCGGTTGTAATGGCATTATTATCTTCGCTGTCTCTTTTTTGATTTTCTGTTTCTTCATTTGCATCTTCATCAAGGGTATCAATAAGAACATTTTGATAGTGGTTTAAACTAAGGTGCAGCTCTTCCAGCACTGGCAGACATTTTAATAGCATATCAATACTATTCCAATTCAAGCAAGTTCCATTTAATACAACACTTTTGAGACCACTCATAGCGGGGGCAGGTGTGAATGTTACTGGTCCATAAAACCGATTCTTACTAAGATTGAGAAACTCAATCTTTGGCATATGTTTTATGATTCGGAATATTTCATCCCAATCCCTTAAATTGTTTTGAGCTAAATCCAATTCTTTTACTGCTCGACATTTTTCTTTAAGGGCGTCTGTGTCACCGGCACAATCGATATCACAATCATTTAAAACTAATAATTCTGGAACGCTAGAGCAAAAATAGGAAGTTAGATTTTTCAATGTTTGAAATGCGTTTTTAGTTTTTTGTGCTCTTTATTGAAGTTTCAAATGATATGAGACTCAATGCAAATATTTATACTAAAAACAGTTAAAAATAATCGATTAACCAGATACTTCCCTTCGTGAGAAATTTTAGTGAGAAACTTTAGTGTCGTGACTGTATACACAGGTACCACTGTTGTGAAAAAACCTTTCCCAAAAGCCCTGTACTGACAATTTTTGCTGAACAGAGTATAGTAAACAGAAAGAACCGAACGCCATTTAAATTTATTTTAGTAATGGGTGAATAGCAACAATAGGTTTACATCTAACATAAACTTAAGGCTTTATACTCGCCGATAGATGACCTTGTACCTGAAACCACTGTACATACACAATAATTTGCAATATAATGGAGCACATATACTTATGCCCAAATCTCAAAAACTACAATTTGCAAGTTACGTCACTTCGTGAGAAGAGGCACGATATGTAGGTAGATAGTCTAAGAACTCGCAATATATTTTTGGCGTGAAAGGAAGCCAAAAGATATTAATGTTACAAGTACCTACTAGTTTCGGCGATGGTGATAAACTGTAACGAATGCGTCCATTTCCCAAAAAATATAAATTTTTGGTAAAACTACTATAATTTTTCGGCAGTAAAATTGTAATTGTCGAAGGGAAAAGGTCGGATGAAAACAAGGTATTCAAGGAAATCATATGAGGCAGTTGTATTTGCGGATAGTGATGTTTCGTCTAGTTCCGTCCAATTTTTGCTTTCGGTATTGAAGTGCGATTCTGAACACTTCCACTTACATGCTCTACCTCTAAAGACGGTACACAAGAAATTGAGCTTATCTGTTTTAAGAATAGATAAACAAGAAACTTTCAGTGCTGAATTCGAATTATATGATTAACCTTATTGTCTACTGCGGGCCTTACAGCATACAATATTTTAACTCAAAAAATTTACGAAAAATACTGCGTGAAGATTGGTCGCTCTTATATGACAAAATATTGTTGCCCACATCAAAGCCTTTTTGCAGTCTGATTCTGTGTGTCTTAATAGTTGAAGAAAAATATTGTAGAGGTTTCAATAAATATTTAAAAAATTACAGAGCGTAATGATTGCGCAATACAGCAATACTGCGATATTGAGCAATAATATTGCCTGGTGTAAGGCCCGTATAAGAGTCAGTATGAGTCATATTAGGTGGAGCCATTCTACCTCGAAAACGTTATAGTAGTACGTTTTACTCTACAAGTACCGGAATTTAAGAAAAAATGCCAAAAAAATCCCAATACAACAAAATACATTCAGCCTTATCGCAAATAAATTTTCCCCCGGATTTTTTCCCCCGTGTGATACTCTCCAATCGTAAACAATATTCGAAAAAAGGAAAAAATTCCTAGGAAAAAAGTAGGTATCGCCAATTTTTTTTCCGAAGGAAAATTAGAGATTTTTCCCTGGAAAAAAATCACTTAAGTTTAGCTGGAGGGTTTTGAAAATATAACTCGTAAGTTTTACTTTTGACTTTCTTATTCCTATTTTGTCCGTTTATTTTAACAATTTTTATCATCCGTGATATCTTAAGTGATACATTTGGGGCAGATATCTCTCTCAAAAATTAATTAATAACTTCTGCCAAGACTTCTCTGGTGGCACTGAATTCATTTAAATATCCAGTAAATATGTGAAAGCTGGCGGTCATTCCGTAATTTTTAAAATGATAAGCTTCACGTAACGTCTATTGGTTTTTTCAGAATGCAGTCCTCTACAAACCTACAAGCATGAAAAAAGTATCATAAATAAATAAATAAATTGTGTGGCGCAACAGCTCATGGAGAACCAGGGCCTAGTGACTTACAACTCACAACCATTCCTGTGTGCGTGTTTTTTGGCAGGAATGGAGGGGACCTACAGTTTTTTGCCGAGTCCGAACGGCTAAATGAGAAGCACTTTTTCATGACAAGTATACTCTTGGAGGATTTGTCAGTTCCTCGCAAGAGGCAGTACCTCGAATAAAACATTTCTGTTTTTAGGTGGCACGGCTGGGAATCGAACCCACACCTTCGGCATGACAGTCCTACGCACTAACCATCAAGCCACGAGGTACTACAGAAGATTATATATAAAAGTATCAAGTTAGCTTGAAAATCAATGCAAACGATACCTTTCTACCCCTTAAGTTTTTTCGAATTCTGTTTAGGTTTCTCCGATCTCTTTCTCCGGTGGTTAATCTGAAGGCTATGGTATATATTTTAAGAAATACCGATCTGAATGCTTACAAAATTTAGGTACATAATTGTACTTCATTAACTTATTCACAAACTTTGACAGTTCAATAATTTAAATTAAATAATTCTCTCAAAATATTTCGATATAAGTTCGAAGTTATTTCCGGGGGAAATTGTATTCGGGGGAGATTGGCGATGAGAGTATTCAACTCCTGGGAAAAAATAAAATCCGAGGGAAAGCTATCTCCCTCGGAATTGGCGATAAGGCTGATTAAATTTAAATTCAAATACCTGTTGTAGTACCTGAATTTGTGATGGAATTTTAATATACAAAAATGAAGGAAATCTTTATACACATTTCACTGTTTTCTTTTTCAAATATGTAAAAACAAATATACTCGGTTCTTTTTGTTGAGTTCTTATTTAAGTGGTTAAAAGGTGCATTACTATTTAATTGTGCATCTTCTGCTCACAAGAACACCAGATGAACGCTTTGGCGAGTTGCTGCATTTGTGTTCATGTTCTCTGGGCTTATTGTCTGTCTTTTTTTGTGCAACTTTGTTTAAAGTGCAATTTTTGGACGAAGCAGGGCCATCCCGCACTTATCGGCCCCGCTATCCTACAGGTTTCTTATGTGATGAAGACAGGAAAATCTGAAGGAGTTGCAATTATTTTTGGGCAGCAGCTATTCTTGGATAGTATCGGCTTACTGTTTGGGATCATTATGTTGATAAAACTTGAAAACCCGCAAAATACCCAATTGAGCAGCATTCTGTTTAAGATTTTCTCTTAGGGGTCCTCAAATAATATTCTTTGTTCATTATCCCATCAAAAAACACCTTATTTCAACATCTTTTGTCGATATTCAACCCCACATCATAATACGACCTCCTCTATGTCTAAAAGGCGGCTTCAAATTATGGCTTTTTAGCTCTTTAATTTTGTTTTGCGTCATAACACTACCCTGTCATCGGATCCAATAACATTGAATTTGCTTATAATTTGAACCGATATGGCAGGGTCATCATATTGCGTAAGGAAAAATCGCTAAAAACTGAGACTGAGAAAAAAGCCTGCCAGACTTTTGTATTTGATATCACGATACTCATACATACTTTGGTTCCACAACCAAAGGAGAATTGGCAAACATTTAGGGAGCTGGTCTACCTACTCAATACGAATGTATCATACGTCGTTAAAAAGGTTATTGCTCTGACATTATTTAATTTTATGACCCTTAAGCTCTGAACCATGAGGTTCACGATATATTTGACTTCAAAAAAGTGAAAAGAACAATAATGCAGATCCTCATTTAGAGGTTGTTTTCAGCCTTCCTACTCAACAGTAATGTGTCATACGATTATTTTGTACATGTATGTTATTTTGTTATATAGCCGTTAAGGTGTATATAGGTAGAGGGGTTCGAGAGATAAAATAAACAAAAAAAAAACAAACACGAGAAACTGAGTTTGAAATAATAAAATATCAAACAATTCGTATGTCTTCAAGAACGCAATAGATTACGTGAAAATTTAACACCAAATGAATATATTTTAAATATATCATAGGAGTAAATAATGATTTAAGTTAGGTACCTTTGTACTTTAATAAATTGTCAAATTACTTTGTGGCCTTTAGGTCAATAAATAAATAATAAAAACATTTTAGACTTGTTTTTTTTTCGATAAATTTGATGCTTATTCCGAAGAAATAGCTGAGTTCACACACAGATGAATGAATAAAGTTAATGTTTTCATAAGTTAAAATTAATGTTTTCAATAAATTTAAAAGTCGTGAATACTAATTGTAAAAACGTTAAATATTACGTGGTGGAAGTACTGCACGAGTTTTTTCAATAATTGGCAATTATAAATTTTCATTTTTTTCATTTATAACTAACAGTTTTGAATACTCCCAATTATCCTTTACTTTATAAATTACCGTTTCAAGACCTTTAATTTTTCTACAAAAAATGAATTGCAGCCTTGACAGTTCCCGCTGTGAGCAAATATTTTACTAGTCTTGATTGATATTTGGACTTCAGATTACTCTAATCCAAAGTAGCCGCCTGTTTTTCGCAACGAGCCCGTGTTCAAAAACAGGCATCTTTTGGACTTACTGAAATCACCACGTAACATGACTGGAATATAGTTCTGAATATAGAAACTTAAGTCGAGCTTGTTTTTATACCTACTCATCACAAAAATCAAATTCTCAGTACAGTTTGTTTTTAACGTTAGGGGGCAGAAGTAAAATGTACCTACCTTTAAAAAATTGAAATTCTAAATAAGGCATTGTAGCAAAAAATAAAATGGCATATAGTAAACAGTCACTCGTTAGATATATAAAAATATTATTTATTTATCTAAATCATCTTTTTTAACCCTTAACTGCAATTGTGGGTTCAAATGCCCCTCTGCCCCCCTTGCGGGCGCCCATGCCGAAACCGAGAAATTAAAACAAATCCCAAAACAAAACAAAATTTACAACAAAAAATTTCTACTTACGCTAAAACACTGCATTCTTATTACCATGCACACGCACATCATTTAAATTATAAATTATGTCTGATAGTCCCACCAAAATACTATTTGTAACACCAAGAAGGTACATATATCTGAAAGGGCATGCAATCAGCTATGAGGCATATAGCCAAATCATCTACTTCTGAGATCTCCCTAATTTTCCTCTCTGCCTTTGACGAGGCTGAGAATGAACTTGAAAAAGACTTTTCAGCAAGCACAGACGTCGAAAGAACTTTCTATTTCTATACCATTTGCCATTTTGTGAACAATTTCGATTTCCTTTGATGGAAAATAATTGAGGAAGCGAATTTAAAAACAAAATTTTTAGTCTGTTTTGTTTACTGTAAAAATGAGGCTTTTTTGCATTTGGCAGACTTCATAGATCTCATACACTTGAACCGACTTATTGAGTTAAATATACCCACTTGGTGTCTTATAGAGTAATATAATATAATATAATAAATAGGTTAGGTAGGTAGGTAGCTGCTATGAAATACCAGTTTTAACCAATTATTGCACATACCACAGCAACGGCGGTAGCTTGGGGACATATATGGGCACTACCGACTCCTCAATGTTGATGTCCTCCGCAAGACCATACTTCCGCTCCAAAGCTTCTAATAATGATGGCATTCTAACACTCGGTAATTTAATATATTCGTACAATCTAAAAAAGCAAACAATTTGAGGTCAAAGTAAAAAATCTATTATTACATATCAACTCACTAAATATTCGTCCATGTGAGCAGAGCTACAGCGAACCGTCACGATTATAGTTCCACTTTATTCAATTTAAAATTAAATTCAACTTGTACCGTTTAATAATTTGTATTCGTTTTTCGTCAAGGTCAACGTTTTTTTTCTCCTTGCTTTACAATATTTTTTATTTTGATTTGTTTATTTTACACTTCGAATTTTTACTGCACCATCACCATCAGACCAGCTGATGATGTTTATTATTAAATCATAGATTTTTTACAGAAATATCATAACTATATTTTGTGTAAAAAAAACAAAGTAGGTATATGAGGTTTAGAAGGCAGTTGGTTGTTATGTACATATAAAAATGAAAACTAATAAATGATTTTTGAGTAAATTATTGTTAGACGCAAAATATCAAGTTCCGAATAAAAACAAGATGAGCTCACTGTGCTGTGCACTGTGCAAGCAAATTCTGCGTTTCTTTGTTTCATTGATCAGACAGACAGGGAGGTTTTTTCACGACGTAAAAAAAAACTCATTGATACAAGTATTTGTAGTTGTGTCTTTGTATATAAAATCTATAGTACTATCATCAGCCAATTTTTTTTATTTTCATAAGCCTTCACCAGGCGGCGCTAATATGGAAATGTATTTGATATTTGAGAGTTGAAATAGAAGACAAATGTAAAAGCAACATGAAAAAGACGTAAGAGAGGGTTATATTATATTGATTCTCGCAACAATTAGGGGAGCAAGGGAGACAAATGAATCAGTTGCTGTAAAAATAAAACAAATTGCTTTCTATGACTCGATTGTGTTTGTATGTGAGCTTGAGGTATAAGTTATATGTATGTTTATAGATTTATACGTACATACATAATGTAGGTAGGCATGTAGATTATTGTCGTTTATTATTTTAATTTTGTTTTTCAAATCTTGGGTATTTGACTTGAAATTTTTAATCTTTGTAGCAATGTTGCTACTTTTCACCACATCTATGAAGGAATTATTTAAGGACATGTTGCGGTATTTTTATTTTTTGTATTTGCCTTAGGTAGGTAGTAGGTATTTTATCAGTTTTTTTTTCAAAATTTTATTATAACATTTTAATAACAGTCCTACGATAACGATTCATGGAATTTAAACCATCATCGCGTAAAATAAATAGTATTGAGTATATTAAGTTTTGCATTAGGTTTTATTTTGAATAGTTTTGTTTTGATCTATTGCTATTGAATAAAACCTTTTTTTTATAACTATTGGGATGAAATTTGTATTTATTTGTTTGTTTAAATTTCATGCAACTCCAGAAATAATTTGTGTTTAATCACTTATGACACTCACTATTGGTTAAAAGTAGACAAGAAAAAAAAAATCCTACGGGAGGGGGTATTATTTCCCCCCGCTTGGAAAAAAGGGGCAATTTTATAAAAAAAAAAATAGGTAGGTACCTAGGTACTTAGAATGGAAAAAGTATACCTATTAACAAACAACCACTTACAGTATTGTTTTGTAGCTTTTTGGAAAACCAGAAGTCCATTGTTCATGGTTTATTTTCAAATGAAGTTCTTTTCGTAAACAGCTTCGACAAAAATTGTTTTCAGACTTAAAATTACAAAAAAAAGTTGTTTTTTATATTCATTATGTACATTATGTTTTTTCATTTTAAGTATTTTTTTTTATAAAATTGCCGCCTGTCCAAGCGGGGGAAATATATTTTTTTTTCTTGACATTTTCAGAGAGACAGACAGACAGGCAGACAGAATTGTGCCACCCTTTTTTTCGTGTTCTTTATCATCGTAATATCTTTGATTGTTGTCTCAAAAATGTTGTCTGCACGAATCCAAAACTTGCCCTATTAGTCCAGTAACCTTGTAGTTTCATAGTACTGAGACCTTGCGTCAGGTCCGTTAGTTCTGATTTTTTGCTGAGTTATTTATGATGTTGGCCTAGTATTAAATCTGATTTTTCGACCTTGAATTTTTACATTGGTAAAAATCAAAAAAAACGCTAATTTATTTTATTTATTTTAACCATTACGCCTTAGCTTCCGAATAAAACATTGCTCTACGATTTCAACCTTACTAAATTTGCTTCAATTTGATTCCAAGGCCGGTTCTGTAGACATAACAGTTTCCAAGGGACGGCATTTCACAATATAGCAATAAAAAATTTAAAACAACAAGTAGTATATAAAACAGTATAATAACAAAAACATGGCCTTTGACATATGATGCATCAAAGCAATATTGCGTGTAGATTGGGCCAAAAGAAGAAAACAATATTACCGGATGGGGGGTATATATCCACCCGTTTAGGCGGGAGGGGCAATTTTAAGAAAAGTTGACTTCAAATAGAAAAATAACCATAAAAATACAATGGTAATACCTGGACGAAAATCCATTCCTCATCTCAAAGCCAGAAATCTATTCTTTAATTTTTTTTTAAATAAAGTTTTTTTAGCTGATAGTTTTTGAAAAATTTACTTTCAAACTCAAAATTTTGAGAAAAAGACGATTTTTTTTCTATTTTATGGTATTCAGTACTATTTTTGATTTTGATTTTCAATGCCCTTATTAATTCTTAGTTAAAAACTGAAAACCAAATGCTAAAATGACTTCTAGTTTTTGAGAAAACTGAAATTAACATGATCAACTTCACTGTTTTCAGTCTAGTATCCTTTTTCTTCGGAGTGGGAGGGCTCTGCCTCAGATGCGGTAGTTCTGATTTTTAGATGAGTTGTTTATGATGTTGGCCTTAGCAATAATCCAAGTTTTCGACCTCGAGCGCCGAACGCAACTTTGTGAAATACGCAAAAAACCGAGAAATTTTCGCGGTTTTTTCAGTTATTGGCTATTTTAACCTTTGAGGCCTGGTTTTCGATTATAACTTTGCTCTTCCATTTCAAAATAATTAAATGGGCTTCAATTTGAGCTAAAAATCAATTCAAATTGTGAATTTTTTCATCAACTTTTGAATTTAGAATGCTGCAAATCGAATTGAAGGGGGCTTATTCACCCCTTGTGTGAAATCGTTTGCCCCTTTTCAATGATTTTTGTATACTGTGTAGCGTGTCATGTTGGCTTTATTTTAAGATCTTAATCATGACCATCGGATGAGTAGAAACGGAGTTATGATTTTTTAAAGTCAACCATATAAAACTCGAACTAAAACAGTACTCAGTTCAGTACCCACCAGTGAGTTATCTGAAGCGAATGTTTTAGTTCGAGTTTTTTGGATTTTTACCAATGTTGCGTTCGGCGCTCGAGGTCGAAAAATCAGATTTAATACTAGGCCAACATCATAAACAACTCAGCAAAAAATCGGAACTACCGGACCTGACGCAAGGTCTAATGTATATAGTTACTGGACTATATAGTATGTACATATATCGCAAGTAATAAAGGTTCGACCCACACTGGTAGCTTCCCATTGGTGCCCTCGAAAGCTAGAGGCCCAATGTAATTTTATTATTATTTTTTATTTTTCTGGTGTTTAATATGCAAACAAGTGAATAGTGCAAAGATTGGTTTGCTTTCGAGATATAAGAGACAAGAATATTGTTGAATAATATGTTTGTAGCTTTTTCTTCAAAAAAAAACTGTTTGTAGACCAGAAAAAATAACTCAAATCGTATGGGGAACCTTGAAATAGCATATCCAAAGTCCCTCAAAATCCGAAATATTACCGAAAACCCTTTTAAAATGATGGGATGTCAGTGGAACTTGGAATAAATGTTTCATTAGTCAATAGAATCAAGAGTCCAGAGAGTCCCTAAAAATGGGTATGGTTCGTTTCGGCTTTTTCATTTCGTTTTTTTGTTGTTTCGTCTAGGTCGTTTCGCATTTTGTTGTTTCGAATTTCATTGTTTCACTTTTCATTTATTTCGTTTTTTATTGTTCAGAAAATTTTAATTTCGTTTTGCAATTAGTTCGGTCAAACTTTATTTCGTCTTTGATTGTTTCTTTTTTCGATTATTTCATTTCTGAATTATTTCATCCTAAGTTTATTTCGTCTTCAATTGTTTCGTTTTCGATCATTTCAATTTTAATTGCAAAGTTTTTTGTTCTTTTCGACTTTCAATTATTTCGCCATCGTTTGATTGGCTTTTTGGTTTTTGTGCATGTAAAGAACCTAAAGGCGTTAAAATTCATAAAGCCAATAAACGATGGCGAAATCATTGAAATTTCAAATTGAATTTTCAATTTTCTCAATTTTCACAACCTGCCATACGCCTTGCATTCACTAATATTTGTTGGAAATTAATACAAACATACACATTTTAAACGGTTATGCCCTTTTTTTGTCACGCATTTAGGTGCCTAGTTATAAGAAAAATCTGAGCTTCCTGTAGGTACTATGTATTTTAATTCTTATTTTTACTCCAAAATGTTACAAAAAAAAAACTTTAAATAAAATATGTAAATGTTTCAAAAATTAATATCTGATAAATAATTGAGATCAAACAAATTCAAATTAAACGTATGCTATGTTTCCGCATAATTTTATATAATTGCATTCTTATATAAAGGGTCTTTTTTAGTCCTTTATCAGAATATACGTCTTTTTTGTCCATAAAAGTCTTGATTCTGGAATCTTTACCAAATTCTTCCTTTTATATCTGGAAATTAATAATCTTTTCAATATTTTTCCAATTCCACACTCTACGTGTTTTTTTCATAACTATTTAAATTTTTCTTTTATCGTCAACCTAACAAGGTGACCCAGAATTATTCATAAACTAAGTAACTGATAACAAAATAATGGAATTGCTAAACAAAAGAAATATATAGAGACAAAATGCGAAACAATATTTAACGAAATAACCTTAGCTTAAATAATCCGTAGATGTTTCAATGAAAATTCGAAACAAATAAAAAACAAAATACCAAAATCGAAGTAATCGTGAGATGGAATGATCCCAGAACTAAGTAATAAAAAAAAAACAAAGCTTTTGCGAAATGAACGGAAATTATTTGGACCAAAACGAAATACCTAACAGTGAGCGAAATGAAAAAGACGAAACAATAGGCACCCCCTAAAAATATCTATAACCATCTAGTTTTCAGTATTCGATTAAAAACTAATAAAAGCAAAAAAATAGTTAAAAAAAACTAGTATGTAGTCTCAAAATTTGGAATAAAGACAGTATAAACTAGTTTTTTGTTTTTATTTTTTGTTCTGAAATTTTTAAAACTAGTTTTTCCAAAACCTATTCATGGAATAAATCACTTGACTTAAAATCAAGATGATAGAACAGACTTTAAGCTTTAAAAAATGTGTAATTCTTAATTGAAAGTATTACCATTATTTCTAAATATTTTTTTTTATCTTAAGTGTTTTTTTAGAAAATTGCACCTCCCGCCCAAATGGGGTGAGATAGCCCCCCCCCCCTCTTTTATTGTAAAAAATGCTTGTAAATAACTGTTCTATACAAATTTTCAATAAACTTTGTCGTCCGAGTAATCGTAATCTCCCCTCAAAGGTATTGTTTAATTATCGATAGATATTTCACTGATTGTTCAGGGCTCTTATTTTGCACTCCTTTTTCATTCCAACTGTGTCAAACTGGAAAAGTGCTGCAAAAGCAATGCTAAGAACATCCAAACGAAAACAGACCTAAAGCAACCAACCACCCCAAACAAAATTGTTTTTTTTACCTACCCCAGCACAAAAATATTCCGATCTTACGCTGAGCGGCGGCAGCAGCAGCCGAGCATGAGCAACAGCAGCTGTCAACGACAACCACCTACGTGCTTACCATATTCCAACAACAACCAATAAAAATAACAAAAAACGAAAGTAAACAAAACAACCCAAAAATATACACACAAAATGACAACGAAAATTATACCTAACAGCAGCAACATCCCCCCACCAAAGCATTTTTACGACTGAAATGTGAAATCTGATAAAAACAAAACACGAAAGAAAACACAAAAGTAAAATAAACAAATAAAAAGAATTAAAGTAACCATGCTTACAAATACAATCTTACAATATAACTTGCAACTTGCAAGCGTATATTTTGTTGTTTGTTTCCAAATACATATTTTTTCTTTCCCAACGATAGAAAGAAAAACAATCATACTTTCATTTCAGCTCACATCAGAGCCAAATACGCATACGCACACAACTCTCAACCTATTATTCATTGACAAAACCAATACCTTTGAAAAAAACTAAATTGCTTGATTTCTTGCCTCCCTCCAACTCTTATAAAAAAAGTATACAGCTCTCTCAATATTTTATTATTAAACTCTATAGCTGTACACACTTAGTTAGGCTCAGCACCAGTAATTTCATAAGCCGTCACTTGGTTCGTGCGAGTCGTTCGTCACCCATGATAGTACTATAGATTCTATATACAATGGTTGTGTTGTAAATATTGATATATTATTATCGTACATACATCAAAATTAAAATTTAAAACACGACGTTCACGTTGTATGTACCTTTCTTTGTCGGAGAACAAATCTTGCGAAATTAAATTTTATTTCGTATTTTCGCTATGTGTTCCAAACAGAACTATAAAATGTGATCAAATATCGAGAAAAAACTAGGTCACATCAATAGAAATCGAAATGTTAAGGGATTATGTATTACATTTTATAAAATAAAAATTGAGGGAACAAATATACTTTACATATTTCTGTTCGTTTAATTGATAAATGCACTTCTTTGTATGTATAATAGGTTACTTCTTTCTAAATTTATATAAATATTAATACGATTATATCAATTAGAAATATTTCATTTCGAAGAGTAAAGTAATGCTTGTGCAATAAAAATGAATTATTTGTTGTATTGTTCTACTTTAATTACAAGAACACCCATACAACACAATGAATTTGAAGCTTTTGCAATTAGATTGCAATTGCACTACACCACTTGGCTCTAAAGGTAAGTTTCTCTTTTGTTTTTGTTATTTTTTTCAAAAATCAAAATAAACCAGATGCGAGTGCAAATTCAAAGGCCACAGACTATAGATTAATATAAACTCTTAACTTATGTCTACAGTCTTCCGCAAAAAACAAACACCTATTTTGTATAGGAGTGTTTTTTGCTCAATGAAGGTGAATAAAGTGTTATCAAACTTTGGACTGAGCACGGATGCCGTGTGTCAATAGGGCTTTTTATTAGGTTTGTTTGGTTACTTTTGTAGCACGATGTTCAAAAACTGTCAAATTATTGAAAGAATGGGAAATTTTTTTCCTAGAGGGGAAAACTTGCTACAAAGTTAACAAACGCGAAAAAACCAATTTTGTATCACTTTTGTGTACGAAACTTCAAACGTGACACACACTATCAAACACTACAGGCAAATCTTAAGACTCACAAAACAAAAATACACACAGACGTGGATTTGCCAGTTTTTTACTTCCTGCACACAGAAATTTGTGTAGCAGAAATTTGCAAGATTTTTCATGGAGGGGAAATTTCTTGCACTCTCATTTTGCTCTCTCGTTGCAACACTTTGGAGTTAACAAACAGGAATTTGTGAATTGTAGTGCGACGTCGTACGAATTCGTACGAAACTTCAGTAACCAAACAGACCTATTATAACAGCAATTATCACCAAAGCAAAATCAGAGATTTCAGCTGAAAACTTTCGAGATTTCAAATTGGTATTCACACTGTCAAAACCAAGATTTCGTCTCATATAAACACAAACAAACTACTACCTTTGTGTTCTTATGTGTTTGTGAGATCACAAGCTATCCTAAAACTTAAGATACGAAGCTATCTTATGAGAAATGTCAACAACAGCTGACTTGCGTTCAGACACATACATGGATACCACAGTGCACAAATAGAAGGTATCATCTTGCGCAGGCTTTTAAAAATGAGAACTGACAGAAGGAATTCAAGATGGCCGCAATCGTGATGCCACCCGCCGTATTACAACAACAACAAACACGAAAAAATAATTTAAATAACACTGAAAAAACAATTTAATACTCTCGAAATAATAAAATAATAGCTGTATTTTATTTCCCCCCAGATCTGATCTGGATTGGATTTGCATACGAAAATACATGTATTACAAAAACAACACAAAATCCAACTTTGATTTTGGATTTCGATTTTGAAATCCATTCTGACCACACACCCTTAGCATTTTCTAGCAAAAATTAGTTTTTTCTCTGAAGTACAGATGGCTTTATTGTATTGAAAATAGGGAGAAAATAGAAAATAGAGTAGAAAAAAAATTCAGAAGCAAAAGGATAAATAGAGATAGGTATATAACACTCTCATCGCACTGCGGGATCCTGTTTATTTTATTATGACTATTGAGGATCTGATTTGGGGGATAATAAAATGCAGCAAATATTTATAAATACTAAATAGCTCAAAAAAAATCTTATCTTTTAAAAATCTTTTAGCCACTGATCTCTATAATACACTGGATAGTGTATTCCCTACAGAGTATAACAGTTTTTTCTGATTCCAATTGAAGATGACATTAGGTGTACCAGCGCACCTTTTGACGTCTATGAATGCAAAAAAAAAGTAAGGTGACGTAAGTTTTTATGTGTACAAATTTAAAACTGTAAACGTAAAGTGATTTTGGTGTTCTTTGCTAAAGTGAAAACAGATTATTAGATTATTCTCTAAATTTATTAGTTAAAAGTACCCAAATTAAAAAAAAGGAGTGTCGCAAAACAAGGACCAAACAAGTAGTTTAGTTATTTTAATAATGTTTTTTGTGCGAATCCGGAAACATTTGTAAACAAACAAATTTCTTTTATTCGATTGTTCCAAGAAGGAGGTAATCGAAACAGTGTCCCATTGTCTGGCGCAAATCACAACCAGCATTCGTTTATGTAAATTAAAGTATTTCCTATGTGCTTTGCTCCAATCGTTAAAGTAGGAACTGTCATTCGTAGTTGTCTGGCCATTGGAGGTAGAAAGTTCAAAGTTGTTTTAAGAACCATTTAGAGAACTTAAATTCAAACTCATAAACGTCCCAACCATCCAAAATTACCAAATATTTTAGAAATGAGAGCTTGGGCTATACATCAATTCTAAGAAATTTCTAAAAATGGTAGAAATTTCTTGAAATTGATAGATAGACTAAGGTCTCATTTTCAAAATATTTGGTCCCCTTGGATGATTTAAACGTTTTTGAGTCTCTATTTAAGTACTCGAACTAGTATAAAAACCATTTTTAATTCGAAAAAGGATTTTAAAAAATTTGCATATAAAAAGTAATATCGTCATTTGTCTAGTTTCAAGAAAATGATGAAACGTGTTTTATATGCAAATTTTTCGAAATATCAGTTTTAATCTACTTTATTTTTATTGTAAACGTATGTTGAATTTTCACTTCAATATTGTATTTAAAAATTATAAGACGAATAAAAAAGGCAGGTCCTTTTCAAAAACACCAACGTTAAGAAAAGACCGATTTTGCAATGTCAATGTGCTTCAGAAATTTTAACTCTTTCGGCTGGAGTGTTTGGAATTCTTTGTGTTTAGTTTACTGATAGATGCTCGTCAAGTCTGTAAATCAAAATTTTTTACAAAATATTAAAAATCTATAAGAACATTTTTGTACTACATATTCTATATACTACTGAAATAAATCAGCCAAGCAGAAGTGTTAGCAGTTTAATTTGACTCGTTGAATTATTATATTTAAAATCATACAAAAAAAGGTTAAATATCAAAATAAAAAAACGTTTAAGCAATGCAATTTTGAAAGTCTTTTATTTTGAAAGTTTTTTTTTTAATTTAAAGGTAAGTTACGCTATAAGCACAGTATGCATGTTGATTACTTTTAAATGTATGCAAATATTTTCAATTAAATAATTTCTCTTTCATATTCAGATGGCCTGATAAGCATTTTGTATTGTTGAAAAAGTGGATATAGGTTTGTATTGGAAAATGGATATTTGATATCAATACAAGAATTGATGATTTATAGCGAAACTACCAATTCATCAATTTTGTTGATAGCATTAAATATTGTTCTAATAATAATAATAACCAATCAATAAATGAAATAACTATCTAGCGAATTTTGCGATACAATATTGAATTGATTGAATTCGTTAGGGTCGTTAATGAGAAAATCGAAAAAAAAACTATGGCAGGTACCGTTAATAACAGTTTTTGGATTTTTTTTTACAAAAAGGGCACTGCCTTCAATAATTCCCTGATTTGTTTGTATCTAAATCTTTAGAGCCGTCTTTGAGATAACTAAGCTTTTCCTTAATTGTTGTATCGTTTTTTTTTGGAGCTAAACAAAAATCAATTTCGCTTCTGAGAAATCACCAAATACCTTAAGTTCAAAATTTGAAGAAAATCGATTAGGTGGCTAAGGCTGTAGGTGAAGGTAAAGACAAACAGCCAGAACAACTAAGTCTACTTTTCGAAATTATGTTTTTAGTTCTTTTTCCGTCTATTGCTCGAATATGGTTAGAGTTAATCTGAGCTGATTTAACTTATAAAAATAATTTTACATAAAGTGTGCAAGCAATTATACAGAAACAAATTTAAGGCAACACAAATTTGAATTAAAAAATCGAAAGCAGTCAAAATTGAATATTCAAGGCTCTCCCAAACCAACGCGAAATCAAAGCGAATAATTCGCAAGTCATCAGCGAATGTTTCGCGTTGGTTTGGGGGAGCCTTACAAATTTCTAAGGCGACGAATATTAATAAATTTTCTTAAATAAAATTTTGCACCTACAAAAAATTTATAGACTAATTTTGTCACTGAAAAAGAAAATGACACTCATATTTTTTATCAAGAAGCCTCTTCGAAATATCCATATCTAAAATAGCATTAAAAAACGTTATTCGCCATATTTGAGGGTATGCTACATCACTAAATATTTGTTTTTATTGAAAACTCCTGGAATCTGAAAGTACTGTATTTCCTTATTTAATATCCATTTAGAATAATTCTTGAAATCTTTTTACTTCTCACGAAGAAATCCCAAGTTGAAATTTGTCAGTGTTTTCAAAAAGTACACAAAATACTTTTCTTTGATTTACAATTTCTCGGTGTACTTTTCAAGATCATTTAGCGTGCAAAAGCCGAAACTCAAACGAATATTTCAAATGAAGAATTAAATTTTAATATGTAAAGCAACTCATGGAAGATATTAGATGCACAAATTCCAGAGTTGAAATATATGACACACCCTAATACGCAGTCTTAATTCCGGACATAGTACAAATAATTAAACTGAGATCTGTATTTTTTATTTTATTCACGTCTTTTTGCTCGAAAAGTACAAATAAGTTCAAAACAGCTGGTTTCAAAATACTTTTAAATCATATTCCAAAACTCAGAAAATATCGTCGGTCCAACGGTAAAACTCACAACCCCTAAGTGCAGAAAAAATGTTCAAGAAATTGAGAGTGAAATGATTTTTTCAATCCAAAAAGTCCCATTTTGCACGGTTTTTATCAAGATTCAAGACATTGAAAGATATGCCCGGGAACTTTATTTCAAAACTTGCGGAACGTGAATTTTCAGCTTCAAAACGACTTTTTTAAATTAATTTCCTTCAATATAGCATTTTGTTAGTGAGTTTTACCTTAGAACTGGCGATTTGGCAATCCACATGGGTTTTCTTTAAGCTCTTATCTTCCAACTTTACAAGCTGATGTTTATCTTCGACCTTCCGTAGTCGATTTTTTCTATAGGTTTTTTAAAATAAAAAACTGTCCGATGGTAATTGACTAAACAGTTGTTTATTTGGAGACCCTCAAGCAAAGGAAGAGCTAGATTACATATGTACATATGTATGTTTTCCAACTGACACAATAGAATTCTTTGTTCATTTTGTCCAAGTTAAAGCACTTGTAACAATTGTTAAGCTTCTTATTACTTCGGTGTTTATCGGAAATTTCTCGATATTTATCATTACATATCAGAATTTTCGAGCTTTTTATTGAAAAATATGTGATCGAGGTCTTCATTGTACTGTTTATTTTAATTTGCGGATTCAACGGTGTCGGTAGTCGTAGTTTTACTCTCCTCTCGTTACAGCTGAAAATAAAAATCAGTTAATGGAAAAATTGGAAGAATAATTTAACAACGTTACCATATTTTTAAGGACGTGCTCATAGTCAGTGGGTAGGTTTCGAAATTTTCACCGGACGAATCAGGACCTATGTACATATGTAGTTAGTTTTTGATGAATTTTATTTCTGGGTTTATTAAAATCTTTCTCATTCCAACTGCTTTGCTTTCTTAAAGGCCGAGCTGTCTTTTAAGCTTATTTTTAACTCATTGTCATGTGCCAGTTTTTTGTTATTTAATAATTCAGATTTCATTATCTAATCCTGAGGACACACGAGGGAGTATACTAGCAAGTGAGCTGTTGTACATGCATACATCTATTGTCAAATCACTCGCCGTCTACTCGCTTCTTATCTGGCCTCGATAAAGGCAAGCAAGTTGACTAGCGAGTTGCAAATGTTTCTGATGTGTACCTCTATTAGTAACTAGTAAGCGAGTACTCGCTCGTGTGGCCTCCAGGTTAGATCGGAGTTCATTCATTTGCTGACGGATTAGGAAATCTGGTGCTATTTCATTTTTCGAAATACTTGGAAAGTTATTTAACATGGGGCATTTGTTTCTGTCATCAGCCTACTGAAGATGATTTGTAACTTTTAGAAGAAGACTTAACATTGTCATCATAATCATCATCATCATGAAAATATATTTTGGCTTTCTGAAAGTAGGCCATCCACTTCCGCCATCTTTCCAATGTATGTAGATTGAGTTCTCGACTACTGTTAGCAGGCTGATACCATTGAATAATTACATATATATGTAATTATTCAATATATTACATATATGTAATTATTCAATATATTACATATATGTAATTATTCAATGCTGATACGTTTCCGTGTATTGTTATTTTCTGCAAAGGTTTTATTTTGGAGTACAATGCCTGTTTACAAAACTGTATTCAAGTTTGCAGTTGTTGTTTTGTAAAGTTTAGGTGCTAAGGGTTACGAAATCGGTTTTTAAACTAGTTATAAACGAGAAAGTCAACGAGCCAAATGGCCCCATTGGTAAGCTTAAGTTAAATTAATTGTTGGTAACTTCTTATGATGGAGAAATTTCGAATGAAAACTAGGTACAATAGAATGGCTTTTTTTATGTTTATTCGATGGTATCTGAAAAGATTTTGGCAAAGTTCAATGAAAAATCATGAAGATTTAAAGATTTTACTCACCTTAAGGTATCATATTGCCACTTAAATGGTTTAACAACAATAAAAAAAAACATGTTATACTTTTATACTGTTATACAAAAAAGTGTACCGGCGCACCTTATAACAGTTCTTCAATTGGAAGCAACTTTTTTGTATGAATACGCTATCCAGTGTATTATAGAGATCAGTGGGGTTAGCAATTAACAAATGAGCACACACATAACAATTTTCAGTCACACATCACGATTTTGACATATGCGCAGAACTGAACAAAAATAAAAACGCTAATGATATTACCTTTACAGCCCTATTCTGGCAAACCTCACTGACACCTCACAGATCATAACAACCTCACAAGGTGAGGTTAATTTGATTTTGTGAGGTTTTCGTATTCTGGCAGTAACCTCACAACTTGTGATCCTCACAAAAACTATCGAAACTGTGATCTCCTTCGGAGGAGTTCACAGCTTAAAAGTACCAATTGTGATTTCGAAAACTACGACATTTACATGTTTGTTTTTGTTTTTTTCTTAATTGCTTTCCTCTTAAGCCTAGTACGCAGCTGAAGTGAAACGAAAATTTTCTGGGGTCTCCAACTCGAGAACGAAATCAGAAAGATGTCAAAATAAATACAAAAATAAAACAGTTTAAAATCTTAAGTAAATTTTTTTTCTAGTCTGATGTGAATTCTTGTTTTTTTTTTTTTTGTTTTCTGGTCGGCTGTTGTGGTGCTAAGGGTTCCAAATAATTGTGTTCTGCAGTTCGTTTCGACGGTATTTTCTTCCATTTTCATTTTTAAATAAAATTCAACAGCAAAATATAACCAACTGTCAAATTTTCGTCTGAAATAATGTTCCGAACAATTAATTGTATACGAAAAATAAGTGGAGACTTGGTTCGAGTATCTGCTAGGATTTTTTGTTTTATTGACATTTCACTGTCGAACTGCGTACTACATAACAAAAATGACTACGAAATTTTTCGTTTACGATTTCGTTGTGTCAATTTCTGTACGAGAATTTTCATTTCACTTCAGCTGCGTACTATGCTTTAACTAAAATAAATGAATGAAAAATAAACATAATTATGCTAATTTATTTGGAAAAAAAATCAAACAAATCATATTTATTTCTTCATAATATATAGGTGCGTTCAACATAAATCTAGAACATTATGAAAGTTTACTCATCTATCTTCGTATGACAGTCGGCCAATAAGAGCCAAAGAAATCTATAAATCAAGAAAATCTACATGCTTGAACGTGTCCATTCACCGTGGTGAGTTTCTTGTGAGGTTTCTTGTGAGGATTTTCCCAGAATATCGAATCACAACAAACCTCACAAGGAATACCTCACAAAGGCTTGTTACTTGTGAGCCCTCACAACGCCAGAATAGGGCTGTTAATATGTGTACTGTGTAGTACCTCGTGGCTTGATGGTTAGTGCGTAGGACTGTCATGCCGAAGGTGTGGGTTCGATTCCCAGCTGTGCCACCTAAAAACAGAAATGTTTTATTCGAGGTACTGCCTCTTGCGAGGAACTGACAAATCCTCCAAGAGTATACTTGTCATGAAAAAGTGCTTCTCATTTAGCCGTTCGGACTCGGCAAAAAACTGTAGGTCCCCTCCATTCTTGCCCAACAAACAAGCACACAGGAATGGTTGTGAGTTGTAAGTCACTAGGCCCTGGTTCTCCTCGAGCTGTTTCGCCACCCAATTTATATTTATAATATGTGTACTGTGCATGGATACAAAGCTATCCTAAATAGAGGCTATCCATTGAAAATTGAACGCGCCCATAGATAAACAAATATTTTGTATCTATGGTTAAGCTAAGTATACAGTTCTTTTGAGTAAAAAAATTCTTCGAGGTGAGAAAAAAAAATATTTTCCACAAAGAAAAAATGTCCGTGGTGTAAATTTTTTTTTATCCGCCGTCAGTTTACACTTTCGAAAAAAAAAATCTCAATGAGACTGATCCATGGAAAAACAAACACAAATGCCAAACGCAATTTTTTTTCGGAAAAAGAATGTCAGTGACATTGTTTTGTACGAAAAAAAATCGTGGTGAATATAAAATTTGTTTTCTTTGGGTAGTTCACAGTTCGATAAAAAAAATTTAAACGTCAAAAAAAATTTTTCTCGCAAAAAGCGCTCCCATAAGAAATACATGTAGTTTTTTTTTCGTCAAGGAACTGTATACTTAGCTTTAGAGTGAAAGATCATAGGGCGCGTTCGGCGGCGTATCTTAAGCGATCCGGATTTGTTTGTGTTGTTGTAATCCCATAGGAAAAAACAGCTGATCAGTGAAGCAGCTGATGTGAGAAAGAAATCTCAAGCTATCCAAAAAATTTCGGGATACTCAACTATCCGATGGGAAATTTGAAGAACAGCTGACTTTGCTTAACAGCTGACCATTTATTTGGATTTGCGATTCCACATCGGATTTTTTTTTGTTCGAGCAAAAACATTTCCAAATTATATTTAAATGCATATTAAAATCATTTGCAATGCAAATTAATAATAAATTTTTGATACAGAGGAGATTTGGTATAAAATAATTTATGTAAGGACACAAAATCGTTGCTGAAAATTTCAATTTATTTTTACTTTTGTTAGCAGCTCTCACTCTTTTGACAGCAAATGTTACCTATCCGGTTTTGGTCGTTCGCCAACGTATCGGATACTAAAGTATCTTGGATACCCTATCGGACTACCGGCCGAACGCGCCCATAATTTGTATCAAAAAGCTTTTCACCTTTGTATGGTGAAAGCTGAAAATGGGTCTGTTCATAAAGATAAGTTCGCATCGATACAAGTTTTCATTGAGATTTCAACGAAATCTCACATTTCGAAATTTCAAAACTGTATGGGGAAATGTGAAGATAATACTATGTTGCCACCAAAGCGAAATCTGAGTTTTCAGCTGAAAACTTTCGAGATTTCAAATTAGTGTTCACACTGCCAAAACCAAGATTTCGTCTCATATAAACACAAGCTACTACCTTTGTGTTCCTATGTGTTTGTATTTCTCTCCACCCAAATGTCAAATACAATATCATACTCTCTCTTTTTGCCTGCTTGGCGTTGGAGTGAAAGATCACAATTTGTATCAAAAAGCTTTTCACCATTGTGTGGTGAAAGCTGAAAATGGGTCTGTTCATAAAGATATGTTCGCATCGATACAAGATTTCATTGAGATTTCAACGAAATCTCGCATTTCGAAATCTCAAAACTGTATGGGGAAATGTGAAGATTTGGACTGAAATCTCTGAAATCCGAGATTTCACTCTGGTGGGAACGTAGTATAAGGACTGAATTCTCTCCGAGATTTCACTCTGGTGGGAATATAATTTTACAGCCCTATCCATCTCCCCATCATCACTGATACTTCAAAAGTCACAAAACTGGTTTTGTGTAATTGTAATTGTGATCTCTTCCAGAGCAGATCACTAGAGGAAGTGTACTGATTATGGAATACCAAAATAGTTAGTTAGTTAGTTTTATTTTTCAATTCATATATAAAATTTACAATATTCAAAAATAATAATAAATAAAATTTTGGCCTTGGTTTGAAACCGTCTGAAAGATGCCAACTTATTTTTACATTATGTTTACTCAGTTGATTTCTAAATCATATAAAAGCTATAAAATAATTGTACTCGTATATACACAATTTGACTTTTAACAGTTTTTAATGAAGAAGAGAAATAAAAGAAATATGTTTTTAGTTTTAGTAGTATGTACATTTATGTAAATTTCAAATGTTTTTTTTTTACAATAATATGTTGTTATATCTATGTATATAAATATTGATTGCTCAGACAAAAACGGATTTTTTTTTGTTCTACATATTGTAATAACTTTCCATATTTGAACTATAACGACTCCGAAATGCAAGCAAACGGACACAATAAAGCTTACGGTCGCAGTGCAAACATACCCTTATTATCAATAATTATAGCAACTCTCAAACGAAGGAAGCGCCATCTGCCGGATTATATCAGATTTGCCAGCTGTCAAATGAAAGCTTTTGGAAGGGAAATTATTGGGAAATTTCCCCTATGGAAAGCTCTGGAAGCAGAGACGAGAACCTTCCACCACTTTCCAGAGTTTGGAAAACAAGTATAAAAGGCACATGTTTGAACGGCAGCGACACAGTTTGTTTTTAATCGTGAATGAATAAAGTTGGTTGTAATAAAAGTGAAAAGTAAAGTTTGTGAACTAATTCAGTGGTGAATAATAAATCGTTTTGTTTGTAGTAAGAAAAGTAAAGTGTTTTATTTTGCGAAATAAATAAGTGGACGTTTTGAATAAAGTAAATAAGTTTTATTAACGAACCTGAGAAAATATTACATTGGTGTTAGAAGTGGAATAAAACTTAATTTATCTGTGCACTCAGAAAATTTATTGTGTGAAAAGTAAAAAAAAAAAAAAACAAAAAAAAAAGACAATGGGTAAATCTTTGAATGATTTAAATGTAGTGGAACTCAAGGCAGAACTGAATAAGCGAGATCTTCCTACTGCTGGAACAAAGAATGATCTTATAATTCGTCTGCAAGAAGATTTAAGAAGATGTGGAAAAAACCCGGACACGTTTATATTCGATATTGAAATGGAAGAACAGCAAGAACAAGTAAGTACATCGGGCATGACCAATATGCTTTCTCAGCTGCTCGCAAAATTTGAAGAACAAAAGAATCTTCTAGAACAGCAAAGCCAAGAACAACGTAATGAACAAAAGAATCTTCTCGAACGTTTCGAACAACAAAGACAAGAGCAGAAGAATCTTCTAGAACAGCAAAGCCAAGAACAACGTAATGAACAAAAGAATCTTCTCGAACGTTTCGAACAACAAAGTCAAGAGCAGAAGAATCTTCTAGAACAACAAAGCCAAGAACAAAAGTGTCTACTGGAAAAACAGACAAATATGCTAGAATGTAAGTTAGATGCCTTTGACAATAGAATTATTGCCCTTGACGAGCGTGTCGATAAACAATTTTCTTCTATCGATAAACAATTGTTAACTGTCGATCAACAATTGTCTAATGTCGATAAGCAATTGTCGACAGTAGAATCAAAGTTCGAAAAAGTGGAAGATAAAATCGAATCCATTACTAAGGAATTGGACAAAGTAAGAAAAATGAAGGTTCGAGAAAGTTCTGGTGACTGTCCTAGGAGAAAGGAGATGCATCCCCCAACCTTCGATGGACAAACTTCTTGGTCAATCTACAAGAAGCAGTTTGAAGCAGCCGCAGCAACAAATGGCTGGGATGAGGAGGACAAATACATAGCTCTGACGCTTGCCCTCAGAGGAACTGCTGCTGAACTGCTGCAAACCATACCAGCAGATAAGAGTGGCAACTTCAGTGCTCTTGTTCAGGCCATTGACAAACGCTTTGGAGATGGCCATATGCAAGAAGTCTTCCGTGTTCAACTCAATACTAGAATCCAAAAGAGGGGAGAAACTCTGCAACAGCTTCAAGCAGACATCGAACGATTGGCACATCTGGCATATCCAGCTGCAGGAGATGAAATCATCAACCAATTCGCAACAGAAGCCTTTGTCCGTGCTGTATCTGACATCAACCTTCAGCGAGCAATTCGAACGGCTGGAAAACGCACACTCCCTGAAGCATTGGCGTTCGCCCTGACTATGGAAGCAGCAGAACAGGCTTCTCAAGGAGTTCATCGGGTAAGAGAACTAGAAATTGAGGAGTGTTCTTGCCAGAGAACTGCATTCCAAAGGAACCAGCGAGATGGACCTGCTCGATGCTGGAATTGTAACAAGACCGGACATCTTCAACGCCAGTGCAGATTGCCACCTAGAAGACCTACATGTCAACATTGTGGAAGCAGAAACTTTAACAACAACAATGTCAATACTCCTACTCGCCCCGTTTCTCAACCGGGAAACGAGTAAGAACCAACTTCGAGGGGCAGAAGCTGGTTTCTGGTATCGATGGCCCCAGAACCACCATCCAGGTCTCACAGACGAAACGAAACAACAAAAGTCTGACTGTGGAGGCAACACTTAACGGCAAGAAGCAAGTGGCTACGATCGACACCGGTGCCACTGCCTCCATTGTTCGAAAGGACTTGGTGAAGATGACGTGGCTGCATAACACCAACGCCTACCGTCTGAAAACAGCAACAGGAGAGGCAGCCAGAGTGTACGGGGAGGTTCGTCTAACGATCCGTTTGGCAGAACTAGAGTTTTCACATCTGTTTCTGGTAGCAGATATATGTGACGAGTGCATCGTTGGAATCGACTTCATGAAAGAGCATGGAGTAATTCTTGATATCGGGAAGCAAGTTCTTAAGTACCAAAATGTGGAAATTCCTATGGTTTATGGCAACGAAAACTCATCAACACTAAGGACCGTCATTAAGGAAGATATTTGCCTGCCACCTTCTTCAGAAGTGTTCGTTTGGACGAAAATAAAGGGTGATTTGGGTAGCCATCGATATCTAATGGTGGAACCAGACTCTGAGCAGTCTTCCCAAAACATCACCCTTGGGAAGACACTTGTGGAACCAAAGAACAACATGGTGCCTGTACGCATACTCAACATCAAACCGTACGAAGTCAAGCTTAGAAAAGGAGAAGTTGTTGGAAGGTGTGAATCCGTATCCGCAATAACTAAAATTATAGAAGCTGACACACACAAATCTGTGGACCCTGGGAAAGTGAACTCTATGAAGGCAAAAATTCTGAAGTCATCCAAATTAAATGAACGTCAGCTAAGTGTTGCTGGAAGCCTCCTTCACGAGTATGCTGATATACTATCGTCACCCAGTGGGCAGTATGGTCGAACAAAACTGGTGCAGCATCGAATCGACACAGGAGACGCGAGACCTATTCGACAACCAGCAAGACGTCTCCCATTAGCCAAACAAACCGAAGTTGCAGAGATGATATCGACAATGAAGAGAGATGGGCTAATCGAAAACTCTAAAAGTCCTTGGGCATCCCCAGTTGTTCTTGTCAAAAAGAAGGACGGAAGTACTCGATTTTGTGTGGACTATCGGAGGCTGAACGATGTGACAAAGAAAGACAGCTACCCTCTGCCAAGAATTAGCGATACTCTGGATGCGATGGAAGGAGCTGAATGGTTCTCAACATTGGACTTAAAGAGTGGCTACTGGCAGGTAGAAATCCATCCAGAAGATCGAGAAAAGACGGCTTTCTCCACAGGAAATGGTCTGTGGCAATTTAAAGTGATGCCTTTCGGACTATGCAACGCTCCGGCAACATTTGAGCGTTTGATGGAGTGCGTTTTACAAGGACTTACTTGGAAATCTTGCCTAGTCTATTTGGACGATGTCATCGTTTATGGTAAGACATTTGATGAGCATTGTGGAAACCTTAAGGCCGTCTTCCAGAGGCTTCGAGAAGCAAACTTGAAATTGAATCCAGACAAGTGCGAATTTTTTAAGTCTGAGGTAAAATACTTGGGACATATCATCTCTTCCCAAGGAGTGAAGACTGATCCTGAAAAAGTTGACACTGTAAAGAATTGGCCAACACCACAGGATAAACATCAACTCCGAAGCTTTCTTGGTCTAGCCACGTACTATCGACGATTTGTGAAGGATTTTGCTGGAATCGCGAAAAGTTTGCACCAGCTAACAGAGAAAGGCAAACCATTCAAATGGTCAAGCGAGTGCGAGAAAAGCTTCCGGGAACTTAAGCAGCGCCTATGCAATACACCAGTTTTGGCCTATCCGACACCAGGGAAACCTTTCATCATTGACGCTGACGCGAGTAACGTGGGAATTGGAGCCGTACTCTCACAAGTTCACGAAGGAGAAGAGAAGGTTGTCGCCTACTACAGCAAGGTACTCTCAAAGCCAGAAAGAAACTACTGTGTGACCAGAAGAGAACTTCTAGCTCTAATATCGGCTACAAAACACTTCCATAAGTACATCTATGGACAGAAGTTCCTTCTTCGAACAGACCATGGCGCACTCAATTGGCTTTTGAACTTCAAAAATCCAGAAGGTCAAGTAGCGAGGTGGATCGAGAGATTGCAGACATACGACTACCAGATCCAACATCGAAGAGGAAGGTTGCACTCAAATGCAGATGCCTTATCTCGGAGACCATGCAAACCGGACTGCAAGCACTGCACACGTCAGGAAGAAAAGGAAGCTGCTGCTATCCAGCGATTAAGAGCTGATCCCATCTACGGTTGGAGTAACGAAGAACTGAGGACTGCCCAACAAGAAGACTCGGATATCGAGCCTATTCTTGCGTGGAAGGAACACCAAGAGAAACCAGAATGGGGTGACATCTCCGATAGAAGTCCAGCTCTTAAAGCGTATTGGGCACAATGGGACTCACTTCATGTACAAGAAGGAGTACTAAGACGAAAGTGGGAATCCACAGACGGCAAATCTTATGTGATGCAGCTAGTCGTACCTCGTTCCAAGGTTAATGATGTTCTTCAAGAGATGCATGAAGGAGCTTCCGGAGGACATTTGGGGGTGAATAAGACACTGGAAAAGGTAAGGCAGCGATTCTACTGGCTACATGCAAGGGAAGACGTCGAAAAATGGTGCCGAAAATGTGATACTTGTGCTGCAAGTAGGGGACCAGGCAGAAAAGTCCAGAGTAGAATGCAGCAGTATAATGTGGGAACGCCTTTTGAGAGGATTGCAATAGACGTTGCAGGCCCTTTTCCAGAAACCGAAAACGGAAACCGATACATCCTGGTAGTAATGGACTACTTCAGCAAGTGGCCTGAGGCATTTGCCATCCCAAACCAGGAAACCAAAACAGTTGTGGATCAGATTGTTTTCAACTGGGTAAGCAGGTTTGGTGTACCTATGGAACTCCATTCAGATCAAGGGAGGAACTTCGAGTCCAAGATCTTTCAGGAGGTTTGTACACTCCTTGGCATTAAGAAGACGAGGACAACACCGCTTCACCCACAATCTGATGGGATGGTTGAACGATTCAACCGAACCCTTAAAGAACACCTTTCCAAAGTTGTAAGCGACAACCAACGAGACTGGGATCGGCATATTCCATTATTCTTGATGGCCTATCGAAGTGCGGTACATAGCTCAACAGGACATACACCATCAGAAATCCTGCTCGGGAGCTCAATACGACTACCAAGCGAAATCAAATTTGGATGTTATACAACAGAGCCACAAGGAATAGATGACTACGTGGACAACCTCAAAGAAAAGCTAGTTGACATTCACGAAAGGACGAGGGCAAATATAAAGCTGTCGAGTGATCGGATGAAAACAAGATACGACGCAAAAGCCACAACGACAGGATTCCAAGTGGGAGACCTTGTGTGGTTTTATAATCCCCACCGTCGGAAGGGACTCTCACCGAAGCTTCAACAAAATTGGGAAGGCCCTTATACTGTCGTAACACGAATAAACGATGTCGTCTACCGCATTCAGAGAGGATTAAGAGGCAAACTAAAAGTAGTTCACAGCGACCGTTTGCATCATTATAATGGTGATGAAAGTGATGGATTTGCTCGGGACGATCAATCCTAAGAGGGGGGCAGTGTAATAACTTTCCATATTTGAACTATAACGACTCCGAAATGCAAGCAAACGGACACAATAAAGCTTACGGTCGCAGTGCAAACATACCCTTATTATCAATAATTATAGCAACTCTCAAACGAAGGAAGCGCCATCTGCCGGATTATATCAGATTTGCCAGCTGTCAAATGAAAGCTTTTGGAAGGGAAATTATTGGGAAATTTCCCCTATGGAAAGCTCTGGAAGCAGAGACGAGAACCTTCCACCACTTTCCAGAGTTTGGAAAACAAGTATAAAAGGCACATGTTTGAACGGCAGCGACACAGTTTGTTTTTAATCGTGAATGAATAAAGTTGGTTGTAATAAAAGTGAAAAGTAAAGTTTGTGAACTAATTCAGTGGTGAATAATAAATCGTTTTGTTTGTAGTAAGAAAAGTAAAGTGTTTTATTTTGCGAAATAAATAAGTGGACGTTTTGAATAAAGTAAATAAGTTTTATTAACGAACCTGAGAAAATATTACAATATACAAATCTTTCAATAATCCAAAAAATCATTCCGATACTTACAGGTTTCAATGCAGTATTGGGCAAGAAGCTTCCAGTTCTGTCCATTTAAAATACTTATGGATTCAGTGTCACTTAAAATTGATTTTTGGAAATATACAAAGCGTAGTTCTTTCAAAATGGGACACACAGATAAAAAGTGGTATGATGTTTCTTGTTCTTGCAGGTTACACAATGAACACAACGAATTCCGGTCATTAAAATATGGTCTATAATTTAAATTAAGGAGCTCTCCCCTAATTTGGAAGATAATAGAGATTTCAAATAAGCTCAGTTTATCAGAAAAATAGTTCAGATCGTTCAAATTATGTTCCAGCTTTGGGTACAGCGACCGACGGGATGAGTCTTTAGCTTCTTCTATAAAATCTGATCTTAATCGGGTGTCTAATAATTCAAGGGTGTTCATTAATTTTCCCCTTAGAGATACATCCGAAATATTTACTGATTACAATGAGACACCACACAGCAAGAAAATATCCTCCCATTTTTGATACCAGCTAATATTTTTCTGTATGCTGTGTTTTGCTAGTGTTTTTGGTAGGCGATTATGTTCATAGGCAAAAACTTTTGTAACATATTCAAAGTGCATTTTTAAAGTGAATATATATAGGTGGGAAACCGGTTTCAAGAAGCAGCATGTAATTAGGAGTTGTCTGTGGTAAACCAAAGGTTTTTTTGAGGAAAAAACATTGCATTTTTTCTACCTCATCATACTGCTGATATCCCCATACTTGAGAGCCATACGTCATTATTGATCTTAAAACAGCTTCAAAAACTTTAAATTTATTGCTATGCGCTACATTCTTGTTCTTAAAAAGACTTTTCCAGGTTGAATTTAAAGCAGCCATTGATTTTTTAAGTTTCATCTGAAAGTGTTTTTTTGGGTTGAGGTTGGGTGTGAGTATCATACACAGGTTATTTATATACTTCAACGACTTCAATATTTTCTTCATTCGAAAACCATCTTTCATTCCTACAATGCCTACCTCTCTCCAACCTAAAAATCATAACTTTGGACTTTGACGTATTTATCTCCAAATTCCACAATCTAGTAACTACTCAGATTGTTAATCATAAGCTGAAGACTTTCCGGTGAGTTTGCAAATAACACTAAATCATCTGCATATAAAAGACATTTTATTGTGAGTCCTGCAACTTGAATACCGTTTGGCAAGGTGTCGACTATGTTATTTATAAATAATGCAAACAGCAATGAAGATAATAAATATCCTTGTCGCACTCCACTCATAGTTCGGAACCATTCCGACACTTGCTCACCATCCCATACCACCAACAAAGTATTCTCATATCTCAGAGATTTTTTATCACGTTTAAAACCTTGGATGATATTCCCAGTGTGTTCAATTTATAGAAAAGTACCCTACGAT
Organism: Dasysyrphus tricinctus; assembly: GCA_963921185.1. Taxonomy (NCBI): domain Eukaryota; kingdom Metazoa; phylum Arthropoda; class Insecta; order Diptera; family Syrphidae; genus Dasysyrphus; species Dasysyrphus tricinctus. Next base: position 172,913,734 of record OY992532.1, on the reverse strand, counting down.
CAATACTATCAAAAGCTGCTTTAAAATCGATATAGCATACATAGCATACAACTTTTAACCGTTTTTAAGATAGTAATCAACTATGTTTTGTATGGAGAAAAGGTGATCAATCGTTGAGTAAATTCGTAGGGGACTCTGTCATCTCCTGGTGTTTTATGGTCCTTAGCTTTGTCTAAGACATTGCGTATCTCTCCTCTGAGCTTATATCTTCATCTACTTCGCTTATGATCACTAACCCCCATATTAATAAACGGCGGATAACAATGTGCTAGCGTTAAAACATCTGTTAGCTAGTAATTCTTATTAGCAAATGCGTAATAGTCTGTGACGTGTGTTAACGTACGGATAACTTTAAATAGCCAGATTCCACGTATAATGAACGGATAACTTGTTACGCGGCAATAGGATGAGAAATAAAGGATAGGAATTGAATCGGGATATGGAATTGAATTAGGAAAGGAAACTAGGAATGGACAGGAAGCGGAAATAGTCAAAAATGGGGTCAGGATGGGATAGGTTAATGGAATCGAATGCTCTATGGAAGCGGCAGTGGCATGCTGGCGTGCGCGGCTTAGCTCGCCAGATATAGGGGGGGATCTTGCCACTCCATAAAACCTCGCCACGCTACAAAGATAACTTCATGCCAACAACGATCTACAACCATTCTCTCTCTCTTTGCTCCTACGGTTCACCACTTTCAAGGTCTCTGCAAGATACCAGTGCAGAGTTGGCTTCCCTCACCTCACCTGGAATCTGGATGGCCAATTTTCGCCAGATTCCCCTTCGACGGTCGTCCTGACCGGAACTTCAACCTTCTTCACCGTCCATAACACTCACCCTCGCACCCCCTCAAAATGGGGGACTTAAGAAGCCATGCTTAGGCTGGAGTTAGCCAAAAGAAAAAACATCAATATTGGCGTGGCTCACAATAGCAAGATGAAACTTTTATTCAAATAAAAAAAACTACCATATCAAGACCAAGAATTTGATTGGCCCTTCAAAACTATCCTCCGGGTACAAAAATATCATGATGAAGCAAAATCAAGTGAGGTAAGTATTAGGGTAGTAAAATAATATTAAAACTAGTTGCAATATATAAGGTTTACGAACATATACATATAAAATATAAAAAAAAAGATACAATGATGATTTACAAATAATGATATGTTATAATGGACAAGTTAACAATCAAAGACAAAAAAAAACAAGAGGAAGAGAACCAAAATTGTGCGAAAAGGGATACGACCATAGTTGGCGGACCTTTCCATCCAGCTTAGGCGGCACGTTTCTGGTCCAGTCGTACCAGGAAGGTGACCTAACCCTTCAGCACCCGTCGACCACTATAAGTTTCGGATTGAGCCCAGTCCCACCCGTCGCCACTAGTACCGAGACTAAACGTCTTACCCCGTTCCTACCTATAGAGCGCTCTGTGGGTGGAAGTTCGTACGCTATTGGCACGCTACGTCACGAAATGCTCGGGGGAAACTAGTCTTACCCGGTCGAGCTGGCTACTGCAACTCCACGCCCCCCTTTCAAAACTCTTTTTATCCCCTTTTACAAATACAAATAATATTTTGAAATTTAATTATGAAAATAACGAACTCCACGCTCAAAAAAAAATACTATTTTCCTAAAAGTATACTACAGCGACAATTTTTCTGGTTCCGGTTGTTAGCTGGAATATTCTTTACTGTAGCTCAAGCCACAACCTCATATTAAATTTCCCTTTTCCGGTTTGTGGCTTTAATCCTCATCACACTTGGGAATATTTATTGGATTTTTATAAGGGATTTATATTTTAATAGGGTATCGCACGACACCTTCGGGATTTTGCTCACGAGAAAAAAGTAATCTGATAAAATAAATAAGCATAAATGTTACTTGTGGTCCTTGGGCTTTGATATTAAGCTGTTTCTTCTTTTAACGGTGAAGTTCGCAACTACGGGTTCTAGTACTGTTCATTCCAAGAACTATGTAGCACACCTCGTGGTTCCGCCAAAAAGTATGGCCGCCTCGACATTTGTCCTTGTCTATGCCCTCTAGCTTTGCCTGCGATACCTAGACCATTTCGACATTTTAATTTCTACTCTCACTCACCAGTCATCCTGAATCACTCACCCTTTTCCAAAATCCAAATACACATAAATTTACTTTTCTTTATATTTGCTTTATATTTAATAAAATCCCACGGATTATGCAAATTTGTTTTTAAGACACTGAAAACAAAAAATATAACGACACTGTTTTCCCTCTTTTAATCACAAAAAAAAATAACCTACTTTATTATGCACTAAAATGACGACACAGTTTAAGCCCTGAGGACGTATGCTTATGAACTAAAAGCACTTGTTCGCCAACATAGCTGTTACCCCATATCCTCATCTTTTACATCATAAAATTACCACTAGTTCTAGGCGGAGCTTAGATAAATAGAACCCGTTGGTTTACCTCGTCAGAATTACGAAACTGTCTCTTCATGTAACCCCATCTCGACCCGTCTTACCCAACAATATTTCCACCTCTACTATCCACAACATACATTCAACACCAAATCCCTTATCCTATCCCGCAACCCTTTTTGTCATATAGGTTAACTCTAATCCTGAATTCGTTCATTTTCTTAGCCTCCAATGGACTGCTCTTTTGACATTTGGCCTATGAATTGTTTTCAATTTATTTTCGCACAAAAAAAGTTGCTAATACCTACTTCGGTTTGATAAAATAGTTTTTATTCGTACTCATATTCGGTAATAAACAAGTATTAGGTTACTCAACATCAACAAAAGGGTAGATGAGGGAACCCTTAAAGGATGCTACGAAACCCCTCCAAGCAAAAGGCAAGAAAACTTTCACGAGACAAAATCTGAAGGCAATCATCAGGCATTGGCGGTCAACAAGGTAAGTTGGTACAAGAGTAGAAACCTAAGTAAGAGTTTTCTTTTGTTAAATCCTTTCAGGTACAAAAGGGACTTGCCTTGATTAATAACAAGCATCAGCCATTTACACTTCCTACGGAGGCAGCCGTAACAAATCTCCGGATTTGTAAGTTTTGAGAACGCTGCAAAGACGGTGACAGGCTACCTCATCCAAATAATAAGACGCTGGGGATGAACCCACTACCACTAAAGCCGGGCCATCAATTTTAAAGCATCTACGATCGGATTCCTATCCACTTAGAGGTTTTTATTCAATTTTATTTTACCTAAATCTATTTGACATAGTACAAAAACGAAAAAAAATCCTTGCGTTAATTGCAGGTGGGCAAGTGCAACTCAATTTTCATCTCTAAGATGTCGCCAGACCGATGGTTTAAAGTCAGGAAACTCATTGGGATTATCTAAATTCCGGTAACTGATCAGTGTCTTTCACCATCAAGTAGGTATTCACTAATCTGTCTCTCTGCCTGGGGAAAATTAAAGTATCACCATATTATGGAAATGGGGAAAATGTTCCAACGCGCCTTCGACCCAATTGAATTTCGGTCAATCGGGCACCGAGCAATTTTGTTCTTTTTTTTTCTTTTGTTTCTCATCTTTTTTAAGGATAATAAAACGATTCAAAGTTACAGCAAATAGTTAGATTTTTATTATTTTTGTTTTTTATACGGAATAAACTCAGTTTCGAGAACCGGTACATGCAATGAAGTACGAGTTGTTTTTTTTTCTATATGCTTCGGAAAATACGATCTTAATCGCAGCTTCGTATGTATCCAGAGCAAAGAAAAAACCATAATAATAAATATACCATCATTCTATGCAATAATAAATAAATAACGAAGATAAATCAACCCTGATTGATACCTAAATAGCTATTATATACATGTGCATGGCCAAATATATAAATAAATAAACCTAATAATATGCTAATAAATAAATAAATACTTTCTACTTCATAAAATAGTTTACATAAATATAAATAAATAAAAAAAACTCTTACGGCGTGCAAATAAATAATTTCTACGACATAAAAATAAATAAACATAAATATAAATAAATAAATAAACCTATTGATGCAAATAAATAAATAAATACTCTCAGACACACAAATAGATAAATATATATTCGGTAACATACAAATAAATAAATACATAATTTGTACGACACGTATAATAAATTAACCCATACGGTGCATACATAAATAAATAAATTATACCCTTTTGGACATACATATAAAGAAATATTTACCTAATTAAATAACTATTTGACATATGCATAAATAATTTAATCTATAAATAACCTATGATATGCAAATAAGTTTATAATTAAATACGAACAAAAACTATAACATATGCATAAATAATTTAATATATAAATAACCTATGATATGCAAATAAATAAACCTATACGACATATAAATAAATAAATACATAATCTATACGACATAAAGATAAATAAATATATAATAAATAGACACAACCACTACACATGCAGATAAATAAATAAACCATCTAGACTACATATAAATAAATAAATTAAAAATTGAATAAATAAGTAATCTCTATAATATGCATAAATAAATATATAAATGATCAATTCGATACATAAATAAATAAACTAAATAATAAGTATATCATAATAAGGGCTCCTATACCATATTACTTGACCACAATTAAAACGATCACTCTAAAGCTCATATACACAACTCGTATTTCATTGCACCCACCCATTAAAACTCAAGACCTACACACCATAAAGAGGGACCTCACTTACATTTATATCACAGATTTTAAAGTTATTGCTTAATGTCTTTGGCATGGTATACCCCAATCTTCTTTCCTCCTAGATTTTCCAATTCGTACATGTTTTTTCCTATCGCTTTTACTATCCTGCACTTAACAAACTTTGGGCATAGTTTTGCAGAGAGATACTTAGAAGTGTCACTTAAGACAAAATTTCGCCGATATACCTCTTGACCAGGTACGTATTGGACGTTCTTAGCTCGAAGGTTATATTTGTTCGCACTCTTCTCTTTTGCCTTCAGGATGCCCTCTTTAACTTTTTCCCGAATGCATTGGAGTCTGTTTTGCCTGGGAAGAGTCAACAGCTCTCCATCATCCACCACACTCAGCTTCTGAGCCAGTTCATATCCACTACCGTGCGTCATCATATTTACTCCAAATAGAGCAAAATACGGTGACACACCAGTAGCAGAGTGAACTGAGCTTCTCAACGCGCCTGCAATATCACTTAGGTGTATATCCCAGTCGCGTTGATCATCTTTCAGATAAGAGCGTATGGCGGATAATAGAGTTCTGTTGACCCTTTCCGAAGCGTTAGACTGCGGTGAATAGTATGCGGTTCGGAAATGTCTGATGCCATATCTTTGCAACAAGTTCTGAAAATCTTTTGACAGAAATTGTTGCCCATTATCCGAATGGATTATTTGGGGCACCCCAAACGCATTAAAAATATCGTTTTTCAGAAATTTGACTATGCTGCTACTATTAGCTGAACGTAAGGGTTCTAGGAACACATATTTGGAAAAATGTTCCAAGACAACAAAGACGTAAGCATTTCCCGCTTTGGATCTTGGGTAAGGACCCAAGAAATCCACGTACAGCTTCTGAAAGGGACGATCAATCGCAAAGGTGTTTTCAATAGTAGGACGAAGAATCTGACATGAAGGTTTACATTGCTTACAGATTTCACACTTAGAGACATATTGCCTAATTTGAATGGTCATGTTCGGCCAATAGAAGTATTGCCGAATACGGTGAAGAGTTTTGGCAATACCTCCATGAGCCGCCTGTGGAGGGTCGTGTGCTTTGGTTATTAGAGCCTCTGTTAACCCTGAGGGCACCCACAATAGCCAATTGTGTTCGCTTAACTCTTCATCTGTTACCGGGAGCGATCTCTTGTAGACAAAGTTGTCTTCAATCTTGAGGTCTGGTAACTCATCTTGGTGGTTTTTGATGGTATCTATAAGACTCAAATATTCTTCTGACTGAAATTCGTTTGAAGTCAGGTCAATCAGTGGAGCTATGTCTCCGATCTCAATACTTTCTATGTGTGCCCGAGAAAGCGTGTCTGGCACGACGTTAAGCGTTCCCTTTCGGTGCTCTATGTCGAAGGTATAGACTTGGAGTTCTAAACTCCACCGAGCCAGCCTCCCACTCAAGTCTTTCATGGTCATTAACCATTTGAGACTGGAGTGGTCGGTGATGACTGTAAAATCCATACCCTCGACATAGGGCCTGAACTTCTTAATCGCCATTACTGCTGCCATGCACTCTTTCTCGGTCACACTATAGTTTCTTTGGCACGAATTCAACTTTTGTGAAAAGTATGAAATCGGAACCTCCTCATTGTCACTGTTTTTCTGGAACAGCACTGCTCCTATCCCCGAGTCAGATGCATCACATTGAACATAAAACCGTTTACTAAAGTCCGGATGTGAGAGAACTGGGGCTGTCGTAAGGGCCTTTTTCAATTCCTCAAACGCCACTATGGCTTCATCGGTCATTCTGGATTTCCCGTCCTTTTTCTTAAGCGTGTCAGTCAGGGGAGCGGTCAAGCTAGAAAAGTCTTTAATAAACCGCCTATACCACCCTGCTAGGCCAAGCAGCCGGCGTACTTGCCTTGCGTTCTTTGGCATCGGAAAATCTACCACAGCTTCGACCTTTTCCGGATCGGCTTTCAGCTTCCCACCACCAACGATAAAACCCAAATATTTCAGTTCCTTAAAACAAAATTTGGACTTTTTAACGTTGATGGTGAGATTTGCCTTTCTCAAGCACTCGGCCACTTCACCCAGCAAGGTGATATGGGTTTCGAAATTTGGCGCAATGATCAACAAATCGTCTAAATACACGAAAACGTTGTCCCTGAGTCGTGCAGGAATAACCTTATCCATCAAACGGCAAAGCCTTTGAGCTGCATTACACAGCCCAAACGGCATCACCTTGAAATGGTATAAGGGTCTCCCCGGTACCGCAAACGCAGTTTTCTCTCTACTCTCCTTCTCCAGCGGTATTTGCCAGAATGCTTCCTTTAAGTCTACACTACTTATAAAGTAGGTATTAGGTAGCCGACTGATAAGCCCGTCGATATGAGGAAGAGGGTTAGCGTCCTTTTTGCTTAACGCGTTGACCTTACGAGAATCCAGGCAGAAACGATACTTGATAGTACCGTCTGCTGCTGGCTTCTTTATAAGGACAACGGGCGAGCACCACGGACTCTCGCTCTCCTCTATAACGCCGAGCTTAAGCATTCGGTCTATTTCCTGGTACAGAAGGGCTTGTACCGCTGGAGAAACAGGGTAATGACGCTGCTTAACAGGCTCCGCGTTTCCTGTATCGATAACGTGTTCCATTAACGATGTTTTTCCGAGACCATGGCGGTCATAATCTAGAAACTTCTGCTTGACCGCCTCCAACTCTGACCGCTGATCAGCTGTTAGCTGATGGGCGTTCACATGATCTGCATCCTCCTCGGGAACAGAAACAGCGCTGACTACATTAGGTGCGATTTTGAATTCTTTCCAGAAATCTATGCCCAAGTATAATTCCTGCTCCAAATTTGGAACCAGATAAAAAGTATTCAGGTGTTTTTGGTTTTTAAATATAACTTCCGTTTGAATTTTTCCTACTATCGCCTGGTTTTTACCATCGGCTGTCTTCACTCCTGCCTTATACGGCAGGATTCGTATATTCGAGGCTTTCACAAAATCTTCACATCCTTTGCCTAATATGCTAATACTTGCCCCACTATCAAAAAGCCCAAGGATTTCTGTACCAGCAATTTGAACTTTCGCGTAGGGTCTGGGATCGGCCGTAACATCTATTACTGTTGATGAAATATTTTTCTTGACCTCTTTTCTTAGTTTGTATCGTTTCCTAGCTTTTAAGATTTTATTTGACACTGTTGAGCTGTTTGTATTAAAAATTCTATTCCTAGCTGAATTATATTCCTCTATCCTTACGTGTAATGGCCTAATCTTGATTTTTTTTCTCTTCTCTTCTTCACAGGTTTCCTTCTCTCTGGTTAATATTTTGATTTTTAAATTCGGGTTCCTAACTTCTAGTTCTCCTTTGGTGGCCACTGGGGCGTTTGGGTGGAACACGACTCCCCCATCGATGTCGTGTTCCTGACCCTGTTTCCCGGATTGCAAATTCTGCATTTGGGTGTAGTTACTCCCTCTAGCCCACACCGGAAGCAGAAAATACTTCTCGTGGCGGATGGACAATCCATGAACGTGTGGCCTCGGCTCTTACAGTTCCAACAAGCCATTGAACTACCTTCCCCAGCCGCACGAGAAGTCCTTGGTCGACCACCCGTGTGATTGAAAGCCGCCAGTGTTTCATCACCGTAACGAGATTCGTCAAAACCCAGCTCATTCGCCGCGTATCGTACTGTAGGCCTCTGATGTTTTGCAGCCTCTTTATCTTTAAGAGGAAACGAGTACTCGACATCTTTACACGCTACCCTTAGCTGGTCTAATGTAAATATAGGCTGGGGGTATACCAAGCGACCGACCCGCTCGTTCAGGTTCCGCTTCAGAATCCGCACCAGATTCACCTCTGGAATCGGAACCCTGAGTTGAGCTCTCAACTTGTTCACGGCTGCGAAAAACTCCTCACTGGGTTCCCTGGCACCTTGTTCACGATCCATCATGTCCCTCATAATTTCATAATCAGACTTCGAGTTCCGAAATTGGCGCATTAATGCGTCCCGTAGCATTGGCCAGTCGGGACGATAATGGGTTCGCTGAAACTGCCAGTACCAGTCATGAGCCGCACCCGTGAGTAAAAGGTGAAAATCTCGCAGGATTTCCGTCCAGGGGCAGGCATGCTGACTTTGAAGCGTTTCCAGTCGGAAAACGAAATCCTCTACGGTGAGTACGTCCAATTTACCATTAAATTTCAAACCCCATTTATCAATTTTTATCGGTATTCTGACAGGAGTTGATACCAATGTCCGGGGATTGTGAAGATACCCACCGTGAGGATTCCGCGTTCCCCCGAACGGCGGATCGCGATGATCGATGTTTTGGCACCCTCGGCTTTCGGGCCTATCACTCCCAAGGTGTATCGAGTGGGCTGCCCCGATTGCGTTTCCTACTGGCACGAAAGGCCTTGATGTCGGATCCAGTTGCGATGGACCACGTATTTCCCGTGCTGACCGCCTACCCGATGACTCCTCTATTACCTCGTTGACTCCTGAAGTTTGACTCCGACCTGCGAGTGAACCCGTATGGTGACCTATCTGATTACTTCTGTCTATTAATGCATTTAAGTTTGTCTGCATCTCTTTCAGAGATTCTACCAATTCTCCCCTCAGAGAGCTGGTATACTGTCGGCACGCATTACCTACAGCTAGATTAATGGCCGAAATCAAGTCGGCTGAAATGATGCCACTATTACCTGGTGTGTCAACCTGCACGACACTCGATTCTGCCGGTCCACTCGTCCCATGATCCCCATCAGTCACCTCACTTGACTTTTGAGCATTTGCAACCCCATTCGCCACTTGGCTTATGTCTTCTACTTGAATTCCTCCGTCTACTCCACCTCCTTCTGTAATGCTGCTATACGCAGGTGACAATTCAGATTCAGTCATGTTACTTTGATTTCTTCCCGACAATGAAGGTGGAGGAAACGGATATAACGGTGCGCCACTAGGGATTGGCTGCTGGGATTCTGATGGAACCGGATCTTCGGGCTTATGTGGAGGAGAGTGTTCTACTGGCATGGTACTAATTTTTTCTAAAATGCGTGAGTATTGAGACCGTGTTGTTGTTCGGTTTTCCTGATAAGAAGTTTCAACAATTTTTTTAACTTCTTCTTTTTCCTTAGCAATCATGCCCTTAAGCAATTTCTTAACCGACAACCTCACCGCTGACGTTCGAATCGGATAAGGTTACAGATTTGATGTATGTTTTTTTTTTTGTATATATTTTATTCTTTTGCTTTCTAGCTTCCTAAGTATTTGATACTTCTACGTTTTCCCTGGTATTCCGTTCATTAAACTACTTAACCCTCCTAAAGACTTATATCTTAGCTCCACCTAGACTTAGCTTAATCTAAACTTTTTGTATTATTTATTTTTAAATCTTGTTTCTCCAGCTCCAAAAATCCTTTTTTTTTTTATAATTGATTCGTAGCCTTTTATCAATCTCTATTCTGTTTACTATTTTTAATCTTACTTCCGCTTATCTTTTTCTTATTCACTTTTTATCACACAACTAAACTAGTTAATAAAGACTAATTCACTGGTGCCTGTTCACTTGAATACAATACTCTGATATCAAATTATTGGTTGTTGTTTATTTGTTTTTTTTTTTTTCATAAGATTCGGGGGTGTTTTGGGTGGCCTGGAACGGTCGTTGTTTTTTTTTTTTTTGTTTTTTTCTTCTTTTTTTCAAGGTTTGAAGCTACGGTAGGGTTTTTAATAAAATTTCCTTAAGAGTGGCAACCTAAACAATAATCCTCCGTCTGACTTACTAACATACAGGTTACAATTGTTGTTACTATTAGAACTGGAATTATTTGTCGCAATTGATCGGGCGTTCTGATGAGCTATCCCAATCAAGACTTACATTTCATTCCAACTCTAATAGCAGCAACAATTGTAACTTGAAAGGACTTCAACTACACCTGCAACTCAGCCCTACTTCCAGTCGCTATTCGACAGGTACGTGCTTGACCTTCCTGTCAAAGTCATACCCAAAGCCGCTCTCCAGCTGCAAGTGCAATTTCACACACAAAATTTCCAAGTACTTTCGCTGCCAACCCCGAAACCCTCGTCGCAATTGATTTGGTATGCTAGGCAGCTTTCCTAATCAAGTCTTACGAGTGACTTCAAAGATGTCAGCGAAGTACTCCGAAACTGAAAACACAAAAGGACTATCGCAAAACACTAACTTCGAGCTTTACGTCTGGGCGCCATTTGTTACGCGGCAATAGGATGAGAAATAAAGGATAGGAATTGAATCGGGATATGGAATTGAATTAGGAAAGGAAACTAGGAATGGACAGGAAGCGGAAATAGTCAAAAATGGGGTCAGGATGGGATAGGTTAATGGAATCGAATGCTCTATGGAAGCGGCAGTGGCATGCTGGCGTGCGCGGCTTAGCTCGCCGGATATAGGGGGGGGATCTTGCCACTCCATAAAACCTCGCCACGCTACAAAGATAACTTCATGCCAACAACGATCTACAACCATTCTCTCTCTCTTTGCTCCTACGGTTCACCACTTTCAAGGTCTCTGCAAGATACCAGTGCAGAGTTGGCTTCCCTCACCTCACCTGGAATCTGGATGGCCAATTTTCGCCAGATTCCCCTTCGACGGTCGCCCTGACCGGAACTTCAACCTTCTTCACCGTCCATAACACTCACCCTCGCACCCCCTCAAAATGGGGGACTTAAGAAGCCATGCTTAGGCTGGAGTTAGCCAAAAGAAAAAACATCAATATTGGCGTGGCTCACAATAGCAAGATGAAACTTTTATTCAAATAAAAAAAACTACCATATCAAGACCAAGAATTTGATTGGCCCTTCAAAACTATCCTCCGGGTACAAAAATATCATGATGAAGCAAAATCAAGTGAGGTAAGTATTAGGGTAGTAAAATAATATTAAAACTAGTTGCAATATATAAGGTTTACGAACATATACATATAAAATATAAAAAAAAGATACAATGATGATTTACAAATAATGATATGTTATAATGGACAAGTTAACAATCAAAGACAAAAAAAAACAAGAGGAAGAGAACCAAAATTGTGCGAAAAGGGATACGACCATAGTTGGCGGACCTTTCCATCCAGCTTAGGCGGCACGTTTCTGGTCCAGTCGTACCAGGAAGGTGACCTAACCCTTCAGCACCCGTCGACCACTATAAGTTTCGGATTGAGCCCAGTCCCACCCGTCGCCACTAGTACCGAGACTAAACGTCTTACCCCGTTCCTACCTATAGAGCGCTCTGTGGGTGGAAGTTCGTACGCTATTGGCACGCTACGTCACGAAATGCTCGGGGGAAACTAGTCTTACCCGGTCGAGCTGGCTACTGCAACTCCACGCCCCCCTTTCAAAACTCTTTTTATCCCCTTTTACAAATACAAATAATATTTTGAAATTTAATTATGAAAATAACGAACTCCACGCTCAAAAAAAAATACTATTTTCCTAAAAGTATACTACAGCGACAATTTTTCTGGTTCCGGTTGTTAGCTGGAATATTCTTTACTGTAGCTCAAGCCACAACCTCATATTAAATTTCCCTTTTCCGGTTTGTGGCTTTAATCCTCATCACACTTGGGAATATTTATTGGATTTTTATAAGGGATTTATATTTTAATAGGGTATCGCACGACACCTTCGGGATTTTGCTCACGAGAAAAAAGTAATCTGATAAAATAAATAAGCATAAATGTTACTTGTGGTCCTTGGGCTTTGATATTAAGCTGTTTCTTCTTTTAACGGTGAAGTTCGCAACTACGGGTTCTAGTACTGTTCATTCCAAGAACTATGTAGCACACCTCGTGGTTCCGCCAAAAAGTATGGCCGCCTCGACATTTGTCCTTGTCTATGCCCTCTAGCTTTGCCTGCGATACCTAGACCATTTCGACATTTTAATTTCTACTCTCACTCACCAGTCATCCTGAATCACTCACCCTTTTCCAAAATCCAAATACACATAAATTTACTTTTCTTTATATTTGCTTTATATTTAATAAAATCCCACGGATTATGCAAATTTGTTTTTAAGACACTGAAAACAAAAAATATAACGACACTGTTTTCCCTCTTTTAATCACAAAAAAAAATAACCTACTTTATTATGCACTAAAATGACGACACAGTTTAAGCCCTGAGGACGTATGCTTATGAACTAAAAGCACTTGTTCGCCAACATAGCTGTTACCCCATATCCTCATCTTTTACATCATAAAATTACCACTAGTTCTAGGCGGAGCTTAGATAAATAGAACCCGTTGGTTTACCTCGTCAGAATTACGAAACTGTCTCTTCATGTAACCCCATCTCGACCCGTCTTACCCAACAATATTTCCACCTCTACTATCCACAACATACATTCAACACCAAATCCCTTATCCTATCCCGCAACCCTTTTTGTCATATAGGTTAACTCTAATCCTGAATTCGTTCATTTTCTTAGCCTCCAATGGACTGCTCTTTTAACATTTGGCCTATGAATTGTTTTCAATTTATTTTCGCACAAAAAAAGTTGCTAATACCTACTTCGGTTTGATAAAATAATTTTTATTCGTACTCATATTCGGTAATAAACAAGTATTAGGTTACTCAACATCAACAAAAGGGTAGATGAGGGAACCCTTAAAGGATGCTACGAAACCCCTCCAAGCAAAAGGCAAGAAAACTTTCACGAGACAAAATCTGAAGGCAATCATCAGGCATTGGCGGTCAACAAGGTAAGTTGGTACAAGAGTAGAAACCTAAGTAAGAGTTTTCTTTTGTTAAATCCTTTCAGGTACAAAAGGGACTTGCCTTGATTAATAACAAGCATCAGCCATTTACACTTCCTACGGAGGCAGCCGTAACAAACTTCTTAACACATTCACGCACGCGTATGATAACACCGTTTACTACTACCAGTATACACTTCGTAAGGCAGTGCATGCATGTGACACATGTATTAGAAAATCACCATAATTTGATAAAGTGGTGTATTTGGTGAAGTGATAAATACTGGAAAGATATCATATCTTTTTTAATAAGAAAAGTTATCAAGCGGACAAGTTGTCTATCCGTGTGCCAGTTAACACGTGTATACGCGGATACCAGTTTTATATTAATACTGCTGTAGGTGTTTGCCTACTTAAATTTTTGTTCGTTAAGCTCTCTTACAGTTTGCCAGAACTGAGCCGAATCTCTTACACTATTTAAATTCCCTGCAATTCCCAAAAAGTACTCTTTTTTTTGGTTCTACAAAGTTCTTTGTAGTATGTACATAAGACTTGCGAAAAAAATCTCAATTTCGGATTTTAGCTAGTTTTAAAAGTTTGAAAGATTCAGCTCTGGCTTTTTCGCAATCTATATCGAACCATTTTTGTTTTCCTAGTGTTATATGCCTTTTTTCCGTTGAGGAAGCCGATTTTTTAATATTATCGATGACGAGTACAATTTGCTCATCAATACTTTTTTGACCTAAATCCGTTTGCGAGGAACATTCATCCAGTAGTGCCTGATAGTTTTCTTTATGTCATTCTCTCCAGAAAAGTTTAGGCAAAAGAACCATTTCGTTATCTGGTCTTCCTTTTTGAACTGTGATGACAACTGTAATGGGCATATGGTCCGAGAAAGTTAATGTACCGACATTGATATCTAATATTTTTTCGGACCAATTACCACTTATGTCACAATAGTCCGCAACAGACGCACCTGGACCTCCGATAAAGGTCAGTTCCCCAAAAGCGTCTCCATTAATTGACCCATTTAATATAAATATATCTTAGTTTTGAAAGAGCTCTAATAACTTCTTTTCGTTTCCATTAATAATTGTATCTTTTGACTGTCTTTTGTATTTAAATTGCTCATCGAAAAACATCGTATCACTTTCTGTCTGTTCATCTCCCATCCTCGCATTAAAATCACCAATAAGCATTATATAATTGTGATTTAAATTATTTAATGAATTATTTAAACTTGAAAAATCTTGCTCCCAATAATTACAATTCAAATATATCGGAAAAATATAATAAAATTTATTCAAAATAGTTACTTTAAATGCTGTATGGTTTTCAAAAGTTACGAAACTACAGTTTGTATTAACTGATTCGTACCCAAAAAAAATATCCACAAATTGCCCGCCCACGAGTATGAACCCGTGTTGCTTGGACCCAGTATAATTGGAAACCTGAGAAAAATCTTTCAAACTCTCCATAATTGTCTAGCATTAGGCCTGGTTCACACGAGATTGTACCGCACGTTTTTTATCGCATTCGGTTTTTACCGAACAAAAATCGGGTTTTCACACGATATTTATATTTATTCGTTTAAAACTCGAATAGCTGCAGTATAATGAAAATGAATGGAAAAGTTTGAATTTGTGAAGTATTTTATTTTTATCTTTTTAAGGGAAAGGGCTAGAAAGCTGAAATTTGGACGGATGATAGAAAATATTGATTTAAATATAAATTAAAAAAATAAGAGTCCTAAAATACCGTTGGACTGAGATAACGGCATTATTTGAGCACTTTCACATATGAACTCATATCTGTTTAGTGCATTGATGAATTTTCTTGTTGTTTTAAATATAACATTAAAATAAAATTACGGTTATTTTGATACCTCATTCATTATCCTACGTGGTACATAAGCGACACAATCTTGATTTTAAATTGATCGAAAAATCAAAACAATTGCATTGAAATTACCTGCTTGGACCATTGTCCACGACCATCCACCAGCGAGAAGATCCCGTTATCTACATGAGATTTTTTTATTAAAATTTGATATGGATGGCTTTAAAAAATTATAGCTCCCGTTCTACTGATTGCATCTTCAAGGTTAAGGTCTTTAAAGAAAGCTGACATAACGGGCTATATTGTGTAAAAAAATCATTGAGGAGGGGCAAACATTTTCATACTAAAGGGGTGAATAAAGCCCAATTCAATTTCATTTATTTTATTCTAAATTCAAATGTTGATGAAAATTTTTATAATTTTGAAAAACTAAAAACGCATATATATTGCCTCATTTCCCTTCTTTATTTAAAGACCTTAACCTACAAGATCCAATGTGTATCACCGGAATTACAATTTTTTTAAATCAACCATATCGGTCGATTAATTTTGTTTGTGTACATCGGCTTTTCTCTCCACTGAAGCTCATTCGATGCCAACGAACAAATACCCAACGCGGATTTTAACCGTGTGAACGAGACTATATAAAACTATACGCCACTGGAAGACGATACCTCGCAATTCATTCGTTTTTTTTGATAAGTCCGTTGAGTATTCGATAAACGTACTTAGCTGAGTACGTTTTCTTGCCGTACAAACGTCGTGTGAAAGGATCTATGTAAAATATATACGCCACTGCTCATTCGCACGGATTTATACTGCAAAAAATCGTGCGGTACAATCTCGTGTGAACCAGGCCTTACATGTGTTTCGCAAAGAAAGAAATAATCAAAACTATTTATGTGATTAACCCGGAGGCCACACGAGTGAGTACTCGCAAGCGAGTTGGCTACATACATTAATTGTCAAATCACTCGCCGCTCTACTTGCTTCTCAACCAACTGGCTTCGGAAAAAGGCAAGCCAGTTGACTAGCGAGTAGGAAAGGTTTCGATGTATTTGTAACTGGCTCGCGAGTACTCGCTCGTGTGGCCTCCGGGTAAAAAAAGATGGAAAAAGTAGTTTATTTCTTAATCCACCTGCTTAATAAGATAATAAATTTAAAGTATGTACTTACATTTAATCCGAAACTAATTTCGTTAATTGAGTTTTTACTATTAATCTGGCAGACGTTTCTTTTTCATGCAGAATAGATGCTTAAATTTTGTTGCCTTGTATCAGGCCTAGTATGTTTGCCTGGTTGTTGTCTCCGTTAGCATTGAACTTTATTCCATTACTTTGTGTCGATTGTAAAAGCTCCGCATTTGACAGGTTAAACCCCGAATACAATTCGCCCGAGAATCACACAGCCTCCAGATCTGTCAGCCAGTAGCCCCCTCTCTCTGCACCAGTTAAAATGTTTTCCCGCCACCACCAATGTTTTTCCTTTGATTTGTACTTCCTCATTCAATTCTAGTCAATATACGTGCCAGCATTTATACATTTGTTAACTTATTTAGCTCTTATTAAAACTTTTTTTTTGAAAATTTGATTTCTCAAAAATAGGTTTACAATTTTGTTTGAATTAATTTTTATATGCACTTATATAAATATGTACTTATGATTTGCATACCAAAATTTTTCCTACAAAATGATTCAAGAATTTGGTATATGTAGTGTTGCGGCTACCTAAAAAGAAAAAAAAAGAAGATTGGTTAAATTATCTTATTCAAGCGCCTGTAGTTTTGATCGACGAACAGCGGCTGCCACCCAGCTGCTCGACGGGTAGGAACAGGCGAGAAACAAAATACCTAGAACCCCAAAACTTATCCTAATCTGGTGGTCCAGGACATGAAGTCGGCTTGATAGGTATGCTTTGCAGGTAGGACGATCGCTGAAAAAAAAAGAAAGATTATTAGGACCAAAGTAAACAATAATACAATCTAAGAGCAAGGGTACTTACGATTAGGAATTCTATTGGATAAACAAGGGCATCGGCTCTAAGATCGCTTATGGATTGAGTTTGGTGGAGTCAAAAGGCACCTCAACTTCCTATTTGGCCGAGTAGGTTCGGGCAGAGTTCTGGGCGAGGAGTGGACTGGTCATAGGCCGTCCGGACTCGGCCGAAAACACGTCAACTACCACTTTATGCAATATATTTTTCACTGGGGCGTTAAGGGATACGATGGAACACGACTTTAAGGTGCTTATTTATAAACTCGATATAGTTTTATAGCATTTTTAAATCTTAAACTAAGGAGCGAAATTAAAACCCGCCGAATTGTTTGCGTTGAAAAATAATGTGGCAAATGATGTCAACAACTTTGACAGACAACTCGAGGCAGGTATGGTTGTGGTTACTGGAGTAGCTCTCAAACTAGGCGGAAGGGTTTGTGTACTTACTAAGTATACGCCATGTTTTAATGGCAGGCGCATAACACAGTCGAGGTAGATTAGCACCTAAAAATAGGTTAGGCAATTTTGAACGTAGACATGAAAGAAAGATAGTACCAATATAGTAGTGGCAGTTACAGCAATAACGAAGTTCATTGAACTTCGTCCCCACTATGGAATGGTATGTTGTCAATAAGCGGTACCTAGAATCGGAAGATAAGATGTTGTAGATGGCAAAGTAAGTAGTTGGTAGGCATAATGGTGATATTTTAAATCGAACCACGGTCGAGTAACGACCAGCCATAAGCTAGTCTCAGTCAGAGAGCAAAGTGAAACTTAAAATTTGCAAAGAGGTCGATACCAACTTTGAGTTTCGGACGAAATTAATAGTGGTTCATAATCTTATTTGAAAGTTAATAAAGTACATTTTGTGCAAAGGGGTGAGTGCCTTAAAAATAAAATATTTATAGTGAACGGTTAAAAAAAATAGTTATTTTGGTTCAAGGTGAATTTTTTGGCGGTCACCGACGTGACTCAAGTCGGGGCCGCCGATCTTTTTGGGAGCTAAGTGAAAATACGAGACCGAAGACTCGCACCGTGATTGATGGCTATGACCACAATCGTATCCAAAGAATCCTGTGATTTGAACCAATTTTAAGTAGCTGGTGTTCGAGCATTGTGCAGCGAAACGGATAAGCCTGTGCAAGACCCAGGCTTCCAAGTAACGCATACCAAAATTTTGTTAATTGGTGTACCCATGTGCCTAAACGAAATAAAAGACTGAATTACGATAGTTTAAAAAGAACGTACCTATATGTATGTAACTTACCCCAACCGATAATTCACCCCGCGCAAAAGTAAGCACGCATACATAATAATAATCGAACCTTTCGAATTCTGCTGGCCAAACGAAGAAACGGTAACACCCCGAGGCCCTAGCCAAAGAGGATACCACTTGAAGGAGATTTACCCACATCGGAGCATCCTAAACAATTTTTTTTTCTGTTTGTGTTTGTCTCGAATTTTGGCGTGATATATTTTTTTTTATTATTCATATATACTAAGTGTCAAACTGGCCTCATTAGTTTTTTTTTTGCATAAAAGAGAATTGTCGATAAGTTCAAAAAATTGGCAAAAGCTTTGGGCAGAAGACAACGCGCGTAGTGTTATCAAGTCCGTTTGAGCAGAGATTCCTCACGTGACCCTCTATAGTCGCGATATTTCGCAAACACCTGTTATCCACCACCCACACAGAGCTCTATGTAGGCAGGAGGTTGAGGTTTGTTTTTTTTGTTGTTGTGTTATTTCGGCGAGAAATAGACGTCCGAAGGAATTCTTTTAGGGAATTGGGGGGAATCGCGTCCAACACAGGGCTTTTCCTTGCCTAACCTCGTATTACATCGCCCAAGGGTTTGCAGATTTTCGGAATCTTTTCGGAGCGTGATTTTGTTTAATTTTAGGTAATACTAAGTTCTATATAAGCTTTGTGTTCATCATTGAATGCTTCTCATTCGCATAAAAGATAATTGTCTGAACTCAGAATAACAAACGCAATATTGTCTTCCCTTCTGGAGGCGTACGATATTGTTCATATTTCGCTATATCACATTAAATTCTTAAATCTACCTTAATGTAATAATATTTCTAACCTTCATACATATGTTCATATACTTCTTCATGTTCGATAATTCGTATATAGTACTGATCTTTATTGTTATAGTTAGTAAGTAGGTATTAGGGTTGTTTTTTTTTTCTTTTCACTTTAGATTAAGTACATGAGGTTCCTTTTTTTTTGATAATTTAATCTTAATAATGTTATAGCTGATAGTTGTTAGGTATTTAAATTAATAAAAAAATTTAACTTTTGTGAATCACGCCAAAGCTGATGATCTCAAGTTGTTTTTCTGAGCTTACAGTGAGCTCAATGGCCCATTAAAGAAATTTACAGGGGGTGCGGTAAGGTGGGCTTGTAAAGGCGGTAAGAAAATGGCTTGATGGTGAACGTATTGAGATCCGGAAAGGGGAATCCGAATCCATGGCCGACCGGATTCCAGGTAGGGTGGGACCAGGCCCACCTGCAACAACATCCGCAGGGTTTTCAAAGTGTGGTATTATGAGTGGAGGTAAAGAAAATTTAGTTTGGCATGACAAATGTTTTTTTTTTGAAAGAGGTGAGGTCTTGTTATGGGGGCAAAGACCCCCCCTTATCCGACGAGCTCAGCCGTGCCTCGCGTGCATGCCAACCGCTCCCATAACAGACATTCTTTCCCTTCCTATCCTCCTCAACCCTTCCGTTTCCTATTTCCGGTCCATCCCACTATTGTTTTTTTTTTATTTTTGAATTAAAGTCCCAATTCTCTCGGCTCGATGGACCGAGTAAACTCGATCCTTTCAATCCATCCTGGCTTTAATGAGTTCCTAGTTGCAAATTTTGTTTAAACCTTTCAATGGACCGGTCTCAAACCCTATTTCTTTCCCCCTCCTAGTCCTAACTCCTATCCGCATTGCCTCGTTTCAAATGGCGCCCATCCGTGTTTGACCTAGTTTTTCCCAATGTGCTGTTGTTTTCGTTGACAGGGTTGAGGCAAATCGTAAGTCTTAACCAGGAGAGCTCTTAAGCATGCCTGGTTAATTGCGACGAAGAGCATCAACACTGCCAACGCAAACAAGGAGTACATTCGTTTGTAAAGTCCTAAAGTGCCGCCGCTGGCAGTTCTGAGGATGGCGTATGGCTTCATACGTAAGGTTTTAAAACGTAACGTTTGAAATGCGACGGTATCCTTCGGACCTGGCAGCGGGAGCATTAATTGTCTCCAGTTCCAGCTGCGGTTGCGGCCGGCGAGGATACAAATCGTAAGTCTTGATCAGGATCGCTTATAAGAATGCCCGATCAATTGCGACGACGCGTTCTGGCGCCGGCGGCAACATCAATTGGAAATTGTATCGTGGAGTTGACATTTGTTTTTTATAATAAATAAGTACCACACTTAAACAAAAAAAAAGAAAAATAAAAAGTTTGAAGAAAGTTCACTATAAAGCCATATATAGAGGAGAAGAAACAATGTTACCGAAGATAGCCACCCGAAACACCCCCGAATTGTTATGAGAAACAAACTTAATTGATACAAACATACATATATCTAGAATACTACTTGTCCAAAAACTATATAAGCGTTACTGTTCAATTTACAGAGAGTTTAGATTAGACTTGCCAAATTATTAATTAAATCCAAATGATTATTTCGTTTTTTTTTTTCTTTTAGAGTTTAGATAAGTGTGAGTTAAGGAAGTACTCAGAACTAGTTTCCCTGGAAAGAATACATCAGATAGTTTTTAGGATATTTATTATTTTTCTTAACGATTAAGCCTCATTCATTATTGATAAGTTATTTTCATTATTTAAAAAAATTTTACGGTTTAGCCTAATACATTTAAAACTAAATAGAGATACGTTAATCATTAGTTTTTGTTTCCGTCGCACACGAAAAGATATCATTTATTTGTTTTTGTGTTTTCTGTTTGCGGTTTTGGGAAAATTAAAAGTTTTGATATATAAATAGGTATAAGCACTTACATAGTATCTATCGAAGAGGAGTAACACTGAGTTGCTCGAATGTGGAAGCGTATGACTGGGGAAGAAGAAGAAAAAATCAATATAATAAAGAAGGAATTAAAAAATAGAGTAGTTACCCGCTCCTTGCTTCAGAACTTTGTTCCGTATTCGACAGATACAGAGATGCCAGTAGAACGTTCGCCACCGAGGAGGCCGGAGGCTCCTCTAGAAAATCCATTGTTCTCAGTTCCACCTCCTGCAGCAATAGCGAGCACGTCAGGGAATCAGGCGGGAATCCAACCAACTCTGCCTCCAGGACAGGCATCGGGGGTAAGCTTGACCGGAAGCTCCGGGGGGTCACTTGCGACACCGACATACAGTAGTTTAAGTGGGTCAGGCGATACCTTACACCAAAACAAAGAAATTGAAGTTTTGACTGGTGAGCAATTACCTAGCGGGGATCAGGGAGTAAACAGCACAACCAATAATACTTTAGGCGGCCAGAACGGAGCTAGGCCAATTGAGAGTAGTAGTGGTGAACAGGGGATAGGAAATGGGACTATATCAGCGGAGCTACGGACAGTTATAAATCTGGCGGTGGTCAACGCGTATGACTCTTACAGAAATTCCATGCAAGAGAGCATATCGGCGTCTGTAAGAGCTGAGGTTGAAAGAGGTTTCTTGGATTTCCTGAAGGAAATCAACTACACCACTCGTCCCATTCCTCCTTTAGAGGAAAGAATCCGACCTCCTATGAGCATCCCGTCAGCGATTAATACGCAAGCTCAACCGGCCTCCCTGGTGCTTCCGGGAGGGTCACAGTCGGATCCGCCGGCGAGGCCACCAACTCAAAATGGAAGTCTCCGTCAAGAATCGATCCCTACCCGGGGTCGAGAACAAGGTCACGGGCCTGAGGGTGGCATACGCCAGCCAATACCTCAGCAAGATCCGTCCTGGGGCATAAGGAATTCCAACTACCGGCACCAGCCTACTCCTTTTTACTCTCCTCCGGGATATATGAATAGATTCGGGCGTCCACAAATACGAATC
Source organism: Dasysyrphus tricinctus (assembly GCA_963921185.1). NCBI lineage: Eukaryota > Metazoa > Arthropoda > Insecta > Diptera > Syrphidae > Dasysyrphus > Dasysyrphus tricinctus. Next base: position 172,891,470 of record OY992532.1, on the reverse strand, counting down.
GATAAATGGGGGGTCGTTTTTGAGGGAAAGCCTGAAAAACTTACAGTAGAAGATTTTATATTCAGGGTCGAAATGTTACAAGGTCAGCATGAATGTTCCTGGGCTGAGGTCTTAAGGGACTTTCATCTCCTACTCTCAGGGGCGGCTAGCGAATGGTACTGGCAGTATCAAAGATCTAATTATCGGCCCGAATGGCCAACTTTAAGAGATGCATTGATGCGACAGTTCCGCAATTCAAAATCTGATTTCGACATCATGAGGGAGATAATGGATCGTAAGCTCGGTCCTTGGGAGTCCAGTGAAGAATACTTTGCCGCTATCAACAGGTTAAGATCTCAGCTCAGGGTACAAATCCCTGAAGCCGAGCTTGTAAGAAGTCTAAAGAAGAATTTAAATACGAGGATTGGCAACTTGGTGTACCCTCAGTCAATTTACACACTAGACCAGCTGAGGATGGCGTGCAAGGACGTCGAGTATGCCTTCCCGATTCGGGATCGTGACGGACCTAAGCACCAACGGCCACCTGCTCGGTATTCAGCTAACGAGCTGGGAATAGAACCAGAAGCAATGTGTTTCCAGGATGAGCAAGTCGATGCTTTACAACCTACGGGCACACGCCCGAAAAATACCAGGGGCTTTGGTGAAGCTAGACCCACGGCGTGCTGGAATTGCCGAGTAGTAGGGCACTCGTTTATGGATTGCCCGTCTTCATCCAGGAACATTTTTTGTTATAGATGTGGACATGAAGGAGTGATTACTCCGAAATGTCCGCAATGTAACCCGGAAAACCGGAGCAGGAACGCGAGAGCTCTGGGGGAGTCGCGTTCGACACAGACCGCCCCAGATATTCCAAAATAACCATAGCAACACAAACAGCCCCAGATGCAAATAAAATTTCAATTTTAGTTAGAGAAAGTAACCCGAAAAATATAATAGGCATACAAGAAGCGAAGAAAAAATTAAAACCTTTGCATGTTAGGATTAAGGAATATAACGAAGCTAGAAGTAAGATTTTTAATGCAAGTCTAGGCACTATATCTTCCAGAATACAAAAAACTCGAAATAGATTTAAACTTAGGAAACAGATGAGAAAATGCATATCCTAAACACTAACACGGACCCCAGGCCTTACGCCAAGGTCTCTGTAGCAGGCAAAGAACTCCTCGGCTTGTTAGACAGCGGTGCCAGTGTGAGCATACTGGGAAGGGATTGTATGAAATTTGTAGCAGAGACCAACATTCAAGTTCAACCGTATAGTTCGGGGGTTAGGACTGCAGATGGAAAAAAACAATCCATCGTAGGAAAGATTCAGATCGAGGTCACTTATAAAAAGATGCAGCATTCTGTAACTTTATACTTAGTTCCAAGCCTGGACCAAGAACTGTACTTGGGAGTAGATTTTTGGAGGATATTCCAGATTGCTCCAAATTTGATAAGCTCCGTATCGGTTCTGGAGGAAGATGCAGATATAGACAGTGCCCATGACTTGTCACTTGATCAGCGGTCCGCTTTGGAGGCGGTCAAGCAGAAATTTTTGGATTTTGATCGGAACGGTCTCGGAAAAACGGCACTTATGGAGCACGTTATCGATACCGGAGACGCGGTTCCGGTAAAGCAGAGACACTACCCTGTTTCTCCAGCGGTACAAGCCCTTTTGTACCAGGAGATAGACCGAATGCTTAAGCTCGGCGTTATTTAGGAGAGCGAGAGTCCTTGGTGCTCGCCAGTTGTTCTTATAAAGAAGCCAGGCCCAAACGATACCATTAAGTACCGTTTTTGCCTGGATTCCCGTAAGGTCAACGCGGTAACCAAAAAGGACGCTAGCCCACTCCCCCATATCGAAGGGCTTATCAGTCGGCTACCAGACACCTACTTTATAAGTAGCGTGGATTTAAAGGAAGCATTCTGGCAAATACCGCTGGAAAAGGAGAGTAGGGAAAAAACTGCATTTGCGGTACCGGGGAGACCCTTGTACCAGTTCACCGTCATGCCCTTTGGGCTGTGTAATGCAGCTCAGAGGTTATGTCGTCTGATGGACAAGGTAATCCCTGCACGATTGCGGGACCGAGTCTTCGTGTATTTAGACGATTTGCTCATTATTGCGCCCGACTTCGAGACCCATATCGCTCTGCTAGACGAAGTAGCCGAATGCCTTAGAAACGCCAACCTCACCATCAACGTTAAGAAATCCAAATTTTGCTTTAAAGAGCTAAAATATTTGGGTTACATCGTTGGTGGTGGGAGACTGAAAACTGATCCGGCGAAGGTGGAGGCGGTCGTAGATTTTCCCTTGCCTAAAAACGCCAGACAGGTTCGAAGATTTCTTGGTCTAGCAGGGTGGTACCGAAGATTTATTAAGGATTTTTCTAGCTTGACCGCTCCACTAACGGACACGCTGAAGAAAAAGAATTCTAAATTTATTATGACCGAGGAGGCCAAGACGGCATTCGAGAAGTTGAAATGTGCTCTTTCCACAGCCCCAGTCCTATCCCACCCAGATTTTTCTAAAAGATTCTTCATACAATGTGATGCATCGGACTCTGGAATCGGTGCGGTGCTATTTCAGAAACACAGCGAAAATGAGGAGCAACCAATTGCTTACTTCTCGCAAAAGCTAAATAAATGTCAAAGAAACTACAGTGTGACCGAGAGGGAGTGCATGGCGGCAGTGATGGCAATAAAAAAGTTCCGGCCCTATGTCGAGGGCATGGACTTCACGGTCATAACCGACCACTCATGCCTAAAATGGTTGATGACCATGAAGGATTTGAGTGGCCGACTTGCAAGGTGGAGTCTGGAACTACAGTCCTATGTCTTCGACATAGAGCATAGGAAGGGATCGCTGAATGTCGTGCCGGACACTCTTTCTCGGGCACACTTGGATAGTTTAGCTATGGAGCAGGTAGCGCCCTTAGTAGATTTGGATAGCGAAGAATTTAAGTCGGACGAGTATAAATCACTCCTGAGTACAGTTCGAGGTAACCAGGAAGAGTTACCGGACCTAAAAATTGAAGATGAGTTCGTCTACAAACGCACCATTCCACCAAGCTCAGACGAGTCACTAGTGGAACACACGTGGTGTCTGTGGATACCATCCACTTTGACAGAAGACCTTATTGCCAAGGCACATGACCCTCCTCAAGCCGCCCATGGCGGAATTGCAAAAACCTTGCACCGAATAAGGCAATATTTTTACTGGCCGAATATGACCATGCAGGTGAAGCAGTTTATCTCAAAATGTGAGGTGTGTAAACAGTCGAAGTCGTCCAACCTTGTCTTGCGTCCTACTATTAAAACTAATTTCAGTACAGACCGTCCGTTCCAAAAACTCTATGTCGATTTTATAGGCCCGTACCCTAGATCTAAGGCGGGCAATTCCTTTGTATTCGTAGTACTAGACCATCTGTCCAAGTTTGTGTTCTTGAAGCCTTTGAAAGCTGCTAACTCTAGTAGCATCATAAATTTTCTAAGGAACGACATTTTCAATATGTTTGGTGTACCACAAATAATACACTCGGATAACGGCAAGCAATTCCTCGCCAAAGACTTTCGAAACTTTTTGCATAGCTACGGGGTACGGCATTTCAGGACGGCTAACTATTCCCCGCAATCGAATGCATCGGAAAGGGTCAACAGAACTCTACTAGCCGCCATACGTTCGTACCTTAAGGAAGATCAACGTGACTGGGATATGCACTTGAGTGATATAGCAGGCGCGTTGAGAAGCTCGGTGCATACTGCTATTGGGGTGTCACCATATTTTGCTCTCTTTGGGACTAATATGATGACACACGGTAGCAGTTACGAGCTAGCACAAAGGTTGAATGGCATGGCGGATGGAGAGCTGACGATCCTTCCGAGACATGACCGATTGCGCATTATGCGTACCAAAATTAAAGAGGGTATTTTGGAAGCCAACGAAAAAAGTGCCAAAAGGTATAACACTCGAGCACGAAACGTAAATTTCGTACCAGGTCAAGAGGTTTATAAAAGAAATTTCATTCTTAGCGATTCTTCGAAACGCCTAGCAGCAAAACTCTGTCCGAAATATACAAAGTGTCGTGTCGTTAAACCGATTGGCAAAAATATGTACGAGCTAGAAGACTTGAAGGGGAAGAAAATTGGGGTCTACCACGCGAAAGATCTCAAACAATAAAAAGCAGTTCTCAATAAACAATTTTTAAACTTTAAATTTCTAAATATTTCCAAATCTCAAACGTTTACCGATCCATACGTGTTTTAAAATACTTCGAGTTCCCAAAGGAATAAAATTGTAAGCCGACATCGACTATTTTGATCATTCGATTACCTATGAAATCAGAATCTAGGATGCACCCACTTATTAAATCGTGAAGAGCATTCACGCTCAGATCGTAGACTTTCTTATTCATGTAATTTGTTTTCCTCTTTCCACTGAGAGATTCTGGTTAACATTAAACGAGTACCTATTTCTCGAGTTCTCACCCAATACCATCTGTGATAAAACGTGCTTAGTAATTTATATTGGAAATATTGTTTTGTTTTCTACGCTCAGTACCTGAATCTAAAGATTTCAATCAATCTCACCTGTGATATTTTTGTTGTACCGTCCTACCATTAGTACCCACATATAAGTCGCCCGTACCTGATTCTGGAACTTCCAGTCGATCCATCTGTGATATTGTAGTTTAAGCATCTACCATCGGTGATTCGCATCGTTGGTGCCCGTATATCTCCTCAGATATACCGGGACGTACATTTCAGATCTGTGATAAAACGAGGATACTCAATCCAACAACTGTGATACTAGCTTTAAGTGTAAATTATTTATTGGAGCAGAACCCTATTTGGATTATAAAGTCCACGAAAGTTAATGGGCTAAACACCCACCACTTCCTAATTTACATAAAGAGTCCGAGCAATAACAGGACATAAAAGACCTACACAGATCGAATGGACGAAGTTCCTGATAGAATCAGAAAAGTTACTCCAAATGTTTTATACAAAGGCTACTATGGAGACGTTGAGAAGAAAAAAAAAAATTAGATACATACATGCAAATTTGTTAGGTGGTCTGTTCGGTAATAGGTATCTATAGCAAACGATATTTTCACATTTCTATAATGATTTCTAATAATAAGATAACCGATATATTTAGATATGAAGAGAAACCAAATTGAATACTCATCGATTCTAAAAAGTATATTGTCAATTCATAACAGTGGAAAAAGACTTAAAACTAAGTTTTTGTTGCAGATAACTTACGTCATGGTATGAGCGAAGTCATAGTTTCCGGAGATTTAGTTGGTGTTAGCTAAATCAGCAGTTATTGATGGAAGGACGAAGTCAAAGTTTTATTGAGCCCGGCTTGAAGGGCGTGAGTTCTCCCCACGGTTGAGTAAGGATGAGTACTGCGCGGTAGCCTATTCCTCCGCTTCCACTGCTTCCTAGGGAATCCCTGGATTCGGAGTTTTGTTGCGGCTACCTAAAAAGAAAAAAAAAGAAGATTGGTTAAATTATCTTATTCAAGCGCCTGTAGTTTTGATCGACGAACAGCGGCTGCCACCCAGCTGCTCGACGGGTAGGAACAGGCGAGAAACAAAATACCTAGAACCCCAAAACTTATCCTAATCTGGTGGTCCAGGACATGAAGTCGGCTTGATAGGTATGCTTTGCAGGTAGGACGATCGCTGAAAAAAAAGAAAGATTATTAGGACCAAAGTAAACAATAATACAATCTAAGAGCAAGGGTACTTACGATTAGGAATTCTATTGGATAAACAAGGGCATCGGCTCTAAGATCGCTTATGGATTGAGTTTGGTGGAGTCAAAAGGCACCTCAACTTCCTATTTGGCCGAGTAGGTTCGGGCAGAGTTCTGGGCGAGGAGTGGACTGGTCATAGGCCGTCCGGACTCGGCCGAAAACACGTCAACTACCACTTTATGCAATATATTTTTCACTGGGGCGTTAAGGGATACGATGGAACACGACTTTAAGGTGCTTATTTATAAACTCGATATAGTTTTATAGCATTTTTAAATCTTAAATTAAGGAGCGAAATTAAAACCCGCCGAATTGTTTGCGTTGAAAAATAATGTGGCAAATGATGTCAACAACTTTGACAGACAACTCGAGGCAGGTATGGTTGTGGTTACTGGAGTAGCTCTCAAACTAGGCGGAAGGGTTTGTGTACTTACTAAGTATACGCCATGTTTTAATGGCAGGCGCATAACACAGTCGAGGTAGATTAGCACCTAAAAATAGGTTAGGCAATTTTGAACGTAGACATGAAAGAAAGATAGTACCAATATAGTAGTGGCAGTTACAGCAATAACGAAGTTCATTGAACTTCGTCCCCACTATGGAATGGTATGTTGTCAATAAGCGGTACCTAGAATCGGAAGATAAGATGTTGTAGATGGCAAAGTAAGTAGTTGGTAGGCATAATGGTGATATTTTAAATCGAACCACGGTCGAGTAACGACCAGCCATAAGCTAGTCTCAGTCAGAGAGCAAAGTGAAACTTAAAATTTGCAAAGAGGTCGATACCAACTTTGAGTTTCGGACGAAATTAATAGTGGTTCATAATCTTATTTGAAAGTTAATAAAGTACATTTTGTGCAAAGGGGTGAGTGCCTTAAAAATAAAATATTTATAGTGAACGGTTAAAAAAAATAGTTATTTTGGTTCAAGGTGAATTTTTTGGCGGTCACCGACGTGACTCAAGTCGGGGCCGCCGATCTTTTTGGGAGCTAAGTGAAAATACGAGACCGAAGACTCGCACCGTGATTGATGGCTATGACCACAATCGTATCCAAAGAATCCTGTGATTTGAACCAATTTTAAGTAGCTGGTGTTCGAGCATTGTGCAGCGAAACGGATAAGCCTGTGCAAGACCCAGGCTTCCAAGTAACGCATACCAAAATTTTGTTAATTGGTGTACCCATGTGCCTAAACGAAATAAAAGACTGAATTACGATAGTTTAAAAAGAACGTACCTATATGTATGTAACTTACCCCAACCGATAATTCACCCCGCGCAAAAGTAAGCACGCATACATAATAATAATCGAACCTTTCGAATTCTGCTGGCCAAACGAAGAAACGGTAACACCCCGAGGCCCTAGCCAAAGAGGATACCACTTGAAGGAGATTTACCCACATCGGAGCATCCTAAACAATTTTTTTTTCTGTTTGTGTTTGTCTCGAATTTTGGCGTGATATATTTTTTTTTATTATTCATATATACTAAGTGTCAAACTGGCCTCATTAGTTTTTTTTTTGCATAAAAGAGAATTGTCGATAAGTTCAAAAAATTGGCAAAAGCTTTGGGCAGAAGACAACGCGCGTAGTGTTATCAAGTCCGTTTGAGCAGAGATTCCTCACGTGACCCTCTATAGTCGCGATATTTCGCAAACACCTGTTATCCACCACCCACACAGAGCTCTATGTAGGCAGGAGGTTGAGGTTTGTTTTTTTTGTTGTTGTGTTATTTCGGCGAGAAATAGACGTCCGAAGGAATTCTTTTAGGGAATTGGGGGGAATCGCGTCCAACACAGGGCTTTTCCTTGCCTAACCTCGTATTACATCGCCCAAGGGTTTGCAGATTTTCGGAATCTTTTCGGAGCGTGATTTTGTTTAATTTTAGGTAATACTAAGTTCTATATAAGCTTTGTGTTCATCATTGAATGCTTCTCATTCGCATAAAAAATAATTGTCTGAACTCAGAATAACAAACGCAATATTGTCTTCCCTTCTGGAGGCGTACGATATTGTTCATATTTCGCTATATCACATTAAATTCTTAAATCTACCTTAATGTAATAATATTTCTAACCTTCATACATATGTTCATATACTTCTTCATGTTCGATAATTCGTATATAGTACTGATCTTTATTGTTATAGTTAGTAAGTAGGTATTAGGGTTGTTTTTTTTTTCTTTTCACTTTAGATTAAGTACATGAGGTTCCTTTTTTTTTGATAATTTAATCTTAATAATGTTATAGCTGATAGTTGTTAGGTATTTAAATTAATAAAAAAATTTAACTTTTGTGAATCACGCCAAAGCTGATGATCTCAAGTTGTTTTTCTGAGCTTACAGTGAGCTCAATGGCCCATTAAAGAAATTTACAGGGGGTGCGGTAAGGTGGGCTTGTAAAGGCGGTAAGAAAATGGCTTGATGGTGAACGTATTGAGATCCGGAAAGGGGAATCCGAATCCATGGCCGACCGGATTCCAGGTAGGGTGGGACCAGGCCCACCTGCAACAACATCCGCAGGGTTTTCCAAGTGTGGTATTATGAGTGGAGGTAAAGAAAATTTAGTTTGGCATGACAAATGTTTTTTTTTTGAAAGAGGTGAGGTCTTGTTATGGGGGCAAAGACCCCCCCTTATCCGACGAGCTCAGCCGTGCCTCGCGTGCATGCCAACCGCTCCCATAACAGACATTCTTTCCCTTCCTATCCTCCTCAACCCTTCCGTTTCCTATTTCCGGTCCATCCCACTATTGTTTTTTTTTTATTTTTGAATTAAAGTCCCAATTCTCTCGGCTCGATGGACCGAGTAAACTCGATCCTTTCAATCCATCCTGGCTTTAATGAGTTCCTAGTTGCAAATTTTGTTTAAACCTTTCAATGGACCGGTCTCAAACCCTATTTCTTTCCCCCTCCTAGTCCTAACCCCTATCCGCATTGCCTCGTTTCAGTAGGTATAAAAAACCGCTCCAACGATTTGAATATTTTTTTCATTCAATCATATTTGATCCACAACTCAGATGGCATTCTCTTTTTTCACCTCAAACTATTAAAGGAGTTTTTTTTAGCTAATTTCAATATCGTACCTATTACTATTTCATCCTTTTAAAAATGTTTCTCTGATAATTCTCATGTCTTTATCAGAGTTGGGAAATAATGATAAAAAAGTTCAATTACAATTACTTGTAATTGAAATCTAATATCATTTTTGAATAACTTTAAAATGTCATCGAAGAAATTTAATTACTAATGACATGTAATTGAAAACAAAAGTAATCATCAAAAAAGCAGTAAAGTGATAACTTTTTTGGTAATCATTACACAAAAATGTAATTAATTTATTGCTTCTGTCAATTACCTTTTCGTGATATTAGCCCTGTTTTTAGTGCATTTTTATCTTCGCTTAGAAAAAAGTAGCATGTTTAATACAACAACAATACGGAATTATACCAGTTTGTTGTTGTAATTAACATGCTACTTTTTTCTGAGCGAAGATAAAAATGCACTTAAAACAGGGCTATTAATTAATAAAAACATGTACAAAATCACAATCCAAGAAATCAATTACCTTGAATGTAATTAACACAGTGTTACTCTTTCAATTAATTGCAAAAACCCATTACATTATCAAATTACAAGTAATTTGAAAGTTACTTTTTCAATAACATGTAATTTGTTAGTGATTTTTTTTCAATTACAATTACAAGTAGATAATAGGTGTGTTTTTTTCCTTGTCTGAATGGGCTTGGACGAAAAAACGATGTCGGGGCTAAGCAATTTACATGCTAAAAGCAATAACAAAAAAAACTGTGTTACTGGCATGAATTTCACACATGCTATCGAAAGTTTGTATGGAAACTCCATTTTTTTTTCTGTAATGGCGTCGCTAAGCCCCGATGTCGTTTTTTTCGTCCAATTTCCCTGGGCTTGCAAAAAAACACACCTAATGGAAATGTATGTTTTTTTTCAATAGCCCTGTTCTTAAGAGCATTTTTATCTTCGCTTGGAAAAAAGTAGCATGTTATTTACAACAAAAAACTAATACAATTCCGCATTGTTGTTGTATTTAACATGCTACTTTTTTCTAAGCGAAGATAAAAATGCACTTAAAAACAGGGCTAATTTCAATCATGTGTAATTGGAATTGGAAAAAGTTCAATTAATAATTACGTGTAATTAATATAGTGGTACCTCGTGGCATGATGGTTAGTGCGTAGAACTGTCATGCCGAAGGTGTGGGTTCGATTCCCAGCCGTGCCACCTAAAAACAGAAATGTTTTATTCGAGGTACTGTCTCTTGCGAGGAACTGACAAATCCTCCAAGAGTATACTTGTCATGAAAAAGTGCTTCTCATTTAGCCGTTCGGACTCGGCAAAAAACTGTAGGTCCCCTCCATTCCTGCCAACAAACACGCACACAGGAATGGTTGTGAGTTGTAAGTCACTAGGCCCTGGTTCTCCACGAGCTGTTGCGCCACAAAATTTATTTTTTTATTTAATTGAAATGGGAGTTGAAATAAATTACAAAAAGTAATCATTATTTCCCAACTCCGGTCTTTATATACATTTTTTGAAACCCTCAGCCTCTTGAACATAATAGCAAGTACGTGCGACCCAGTCGTGCATTTCATGCTTTAGGAAATCTGAAACCAGTTTGCGAAAGATCTTTTGGTTCTCGGGCAGTAGTTTTTTTGACTCATTTTCTACAAAAAAAAAATATGAATTTACATACATACAATTGGTTATATGGCCGTATACTGGTTTGTTCTAAAAACCGGCCATAGTAATCTTTTGAACAAAAATAGTGGCCGGATACTGAAACTTTGCATGTAAAATACAGTTTAGTTGTTAGTAGAGGAAGCCAGAAGTATTTCGCTTCATTTAGGCGTAAAAGAGATACAAAAGTTGATTTCAAGCAAAAATCTAGTATCCGGCCATGGTATACATATTAAAGGTAATATCATTACAGCAGTATTAATAAAAACTGGTATCCGCTCCCTAACACACGTGTTAACTGGCACACGGATAGACAACTTGTCCGCTTCATAACTTTTCTTATTAAAAAAGATATGATATCTTTCCAGTATTTATCACTTCACCAAATTCACCACTTCATCAAATTATGGTGATTTTCTAATACATGTGTCACATGCATGCACTGCCTTACGAAGTGTATACTGGTAGTAGTAAACGGTGCTATCATACGTGTGCGTGTATATGTTAAGAAGTTATCCGTTCATTATACGTGGAATCTGGCTAGTTAAATTTATCCGTACGTTAACACACGTCACAGACTATTACGCATTTGTTAATAAGAATTTCTAGTTAGCAGATGTATAAACGCTAGCACGTTGTTATCCGCTGTTTATTAATATGGGGATTAGAGTTTTAATTTTTGGTTTCTTCTGCGCATATATCAAAAATTTGTGTCAAATGTCAGTATTTGTTGTTGTTTTTACGTGTATTTAAGTCATCACGCTCCCAGCCATTTCTATTTCTGACAATTTCAATTTTAATTTGTTGTTGTGTTTTCATCCTCACCTGCGCAGTATAATACCTTAGATTTATGTACTGTGGTATCCGGCCACCCTGGCCGGAGAACATCTTACCATATTTTTACTTATTTAAAACATTAACAGCAGTATTAATAAAAAACTGGTAACCGCTCCCTAACACACGTGTTAACTGGCACACGGATAGGCAACTTGTCCGCTTGATAACTTTTCTTATTAAAAAAGATATGATATCTTTCCAGTATTTATCACTTCACCAAATTCACCACTTCATCAAATTATGGTGATTTTCTAATACATGTGTCACATGCATGCACTTCCTTACTAAGTGTATACTGGTATTAGTAAACGGTGCTATCATACGCGTGCGTGTATGTGTTAAGAAGTTATCCGTTCATTATACGTGGAATCTGGCTAGTTAAAGTTATCCGTACGTTAACACACGTCACAGACTATTACGCCTTTGTTAATAAGAATTACTAGTTAACAGATGTATAAACGCTAGCACGTTGTTATCCGCCGTTTATTAATATGGGGGTAAATTCATATTTTTCTAAAATTTTATGATGACTTGCTATATGTATATAATATATAATTTTCATTTAAAGGAACAACTTACACGAAAACTACGACGAAGATGATGATGATTTCTTGGAACTTGCTATTAGGTGCCAGTTATAGCTATCATTAAAACTCATCATTGAAAATAGGCCCAACTTTCCACATAAAAAGACTTTTCTTATTTCAATGATTGAACTACCTTACCAATGATCATTGAAAAAGAAAAAGTCTTTTTTTGTGGAAAGTTGGACCTATTTGAATTATTTTTTTTGACTAGAAGTATCAATTAGGTCTTAAGCCTTATTTGTCCATCAAAAAAATAAATCATTTTGGTTTCTAAAATTTGATAGCTTTTCCGCAAAGGGTAAAGTTTGTCAGAGAACGGCCGGATCATTTTAGTGCATGGAATAATAATGAATTTTTCAATGGTTTTATAGCTGTCAATCAGCAGCAACAAACGCTGCTCCTCATCCTTGGTAAAATTTGTTCCTCACACACGTGTTAACTGGCACACGGATAGACAACTTGTCCGCTTAATAACTTTTCTTATTAAAAAAGATATGATATCTTTCCAGTATTTATCACTTCACCAAATTCACCACTTCATCAAATTATGGTGATTTTCTAATACATGTGTCACATGCATGCACTGCCATACGAAGTGTATACTGGTAGTAGTAAACGGTGCTATCATACGCGTGCGTGTATGTGTTAAGAAGTTATCCGTTCATTATACGTGGAATTGGCTAGTTAAAGTTATCCGTACGTTAACACACGTCACAGACTATTACGCATTTGTTAATAAGAATTACTAGTTAACAGATGTATAAACGCTAGCACGTTGTTATCCGCCGTTTATTAATATGGGGGCGATTGTACAACACTTTATTCGAGCTGAACCAAGTTTAAATCTTGAACCAAGGCTGAACCACGACTGTACAATGGGCCCTAAACGTCTTAAAATCAATCATTAACATTTACAATGATGAGTTTCAATGATAGCTATAGCTGGCACCTAAGGACCCGTTGTACAAACATGGTTCAAATTTTGGTCCATGGTTCTTTGGATTTGATTTTGAATTTGTATTTAATTTATTTTATTTATTCTCGGATCTGTTATGAATGCTCATAGTTCCTTTCGGCTTTAGCTCCATATTTTATATTAGTTCCATCTTCCATATCCAACGATCTCTATGTATTTCATAAATGCATACGAGCGTTCGGAAGTTATTCTTAGTCCTTTTTACTCATTCGATGTGCACAAAAGTTCTTGTGTACCTTACCTATACCTTTAAACATACATCATTGCTGACGTACTTCACTTTTATTTATTTATAAACAAAGAAGAAGCACTAAACCTTTCCAAATAATTCATGATGGATTTATGAAATAAAAGTAAACTGACAGCTGACAATAACGATAGCCATATATATGCTCCAATTTCAAGTAAATGGACTTTTAATTCGGGTTTAGCTAACCCGCTCTTGACTCGCAATTATACAACACACGCATAGTTGAACCTGGTTCAGGAAATAACTCGAGTTCAGTTGACTCGAGGTTTAAGTTAAATTTGTACAACTACTGGCCCTTATACTGCGTTTTCATTACCCGGAGGCCACACGAGCGAGTACTCGCTAGCGAGTTGGGTACATACATTAATTGTCAAATCACTCGCTGCTCTACTCGCTTCTCAACTGGCTTCAAAAAAGGCAAGCTAGTTGGCTAGCGAGTAGGAAAAGTTTCGATGTATTAGTAACTCGCTAACGATTACTCGCTCGTGTGGCCTCAATGTTAGAGCCGAAATGAGGCAATTTTACAAATTACAGAAAAAGTGTTTACATCTAATTACCTCATTTCGTTTGACAGCCCTGTTTGACAACCCTGTATGACAAGCCTGTATGACAACCCTGTTGATTTTTTCTTCACTACTGTCAACTACTCTGGTTATAATTTAAATCAATTGAAATACCGGCAGGTTCGGTGTTGGATCCAAGGCGTACGTCATTTGCCATTATATCAGACGCAGATCCAGATTTAAAGTACAATGTTGGCGACTCGGAACCTATTAACTTCGGCCACTGTAATGTTTAAGCAATTTGGTAATACTAACATTTAAGTCCGGATAATTAACTGGAGCTAACTTTTGTCCCGATAAAAACGGTATTGCCAGACTACCATTGTCGTTGTGCTATCGATAATTTGTATAGAAATGTCAAATGTTTGTTGGTAAGATAGTTCAGAACAAAATGGCAGACCAAGGCAAATGTTGAAATGTCCCCATGTCGCTTTTTTCGCCAAACTCCATATGGACATACAAAAAAACGTAGCTAATGCTCTAGATTTATGTTGAACGCACCTATTTATTATGAAGAAAGAAACATGATTTTTTTTCTAATAAATTAGCATAATTATACAAAAAATTTTATTTTTCATTCATTTATTTTAGTTAAGGAGAAAGCAATAAAGAAAAAAAATCAAACTTGTAAATTTCGTAGTTTTCGAAATCACAAGTGTTACAGCAGTATTAATAAAAAACTGGTATCCGCTCCCTAACACACGTGTTAACTGGCACACGGATAGACAACTTGTCCGCTTGATAACTTTTCTTATTAAAAAAGATATGATATCTTTCCAGTATTTATCACTTCACCAAATTCACCACTTCATCAAATTATGGTGATTTTCTAATACATGTGTCACATGCATGCACTGCCTTACGAAGTGTATACTGGTAGTAGTAAACGGTGCTATCATACGTGTGCGTGTATATGTTAAGAAGTTATCCGTTCATTATACGTGGAATCTGGCTAGTTAAATTTATCCGTACGTTAACACACGTCACAGACTATTACGCATTTGTTAATAAGAATTTCTAGTTAGCAGATGTATAAACGCTAGCACGTTGTTATCCGCTGTTTATTAATATGGGGATTAGAGTTTTAATTTTTGGTTTCTTCTGCGCATATATCAAAAATTTGTGTCAAATGTCAGTATTTGTTGTTGTTTTTACGTGTATTTAAGTCATCACGCTCCCAGCCATTTCTATTTCTGACAATTTCAATTTTAATTTGTTGTTGTGTTTTCATCCTCACCTGCGCAGTATAATACCTTAGATTTATGTACTGTGGTATCCGGCCACCCTGGCCGGAGAACATCTTACCATATTTTTACTTATTTAAAACATTAAATTCATATTTTTCTAAAATTTTATGATGACTTGCTATATGTATATAATATATAATTTTCATTTAAAGGAACAACTTACACGAAAACTACGACGAAGATGATGATGATTTCTTGGAACTTGCTATTAGGTGCCAGTTATAGCTATCATTAAAACTCATCATTGAAAATAGGCCCAACTTTCCACATAAAAAGACTTTTCTTATTTCAATGATTAAACTACCTTACCAATGATCATTGAAAAAGAAAAAGTCTTTTTTTGTGGAAAGTTGGACCTATTTGAATTATTTTTTTTGACTAGAAGTATCAATTAGGTCTTAAGCCTTATTTGTCCATCAAAAAAAAAAATCATTTTGGTTTCTAAAATTTGATAGCTTTTCCGCAAAGGGTAAAGTTTGTCAGAGAACGGCCGGATCATTTTAGTGCATGGAATAATAATGAATTTTTCAATGGTTTTATAGCTGTCAATCAGCAGCAACAAACGCTGCTCCTCATCCTTGGTAAAATTTGTTCCTCGTCACGTTTTGCCATTTCCAAAATTATATTAAATAATAAATAAATTAAATACAAATCCAAAATCAAATCAAAAGTAACGTTATATATGCTTGTCAATTAATTTGTATTTTGTTCTTCTATTTAGTTGAACTGTCAAAAAATTCTGAATGAAGTGAGAAACCATGTACATATACCACAAAAACAATAGCATCAAAAGAGTTAAATATTAGCCAATCAAATGCATGAATCCTGGTTCAAGCATATTTAACTCCTAAAAATCGGAGGGTTAAATTCTGCCTGGTTCACCGGTGAGTTAAGTCCTAAACTCCGACAGCAGTATTAATAAAAAACTGGTATCCGCTCCCTAACACACGTGTTAACTGGCACACGGATAGACAACTTGTCCGCTTAATAACTTTTCTTATTAAAAAAGATATGATATCTTTCCAGTATTTATCACTTCACCAAATTCACCACTTCATCAAATTATGGTGATTTTCTAATACATGTGTCACATGCATGCACTGCCATACGAAGTGTATACTGGTAGTAGTAAACGGTGCTATCATACGCGTGCGTGTATGTGTTAAGAAGTTATCCGTTCATTATACGTGGAATTGGCTAGTTAAAGTTATCCGTACGTTAACACACGTCACAGACTATTACGCATTTGTTAATAAGAATTACTAGTTAACAGATGTATAAACGCTAGCACGTTGTTATCCGCCGTTTATTAATATGGGGGCGATTGTACAACACTTTATTCGAGCTGAACCAAGTTTAAATCTTGAACCAAGGCTGAACCACGACTGTACAATGGGCCCTAAACGTCTCAAAATCAATCATTAACATTTACAATGATGAGTTTCAATGATAGCTATAGCTGGCACCTAAGGACCCGTTGTACAAACATGGTTCAAATTTTGGTCCATGGTTCTTTGGATTTGATTTTGAATTTGTATTTAATTTATTTTATTTATTCTCGGATCTGTTATGAATGCTCATAGTTCCTTTCGGCTTTAGCTCCATATTTTATATTAGTTCCATCTTCCATATCCAACGATCTCTATGTATCTCATTCAGTATACTTTTCATAAATGCATACGAGCGTTCGGAAGTTATTCTTAGTCCTTTTTACTCATTCGATGTGCACAAAAGTTCTTGTGTACCTTACCTATACCTTTAAACATACATCATTGCTGACGTACTTCACTTTTATTTATTTATAAACAAAGAAGAAGCACTAAACCTTTCCAAATAATTCATGATGGATTTATGAAATAAAAGTAAACTGACAGCTGACAATAACGATAGCCATATATATGCTCCAATTTCAAGTAAATGGACTTTTAATTCGGGTTTAGCTAACCCGCTCTTGACTCGCAATTATACAACACACGCATAGTTGAACCTGGTTCAGGAAATAACTCGAGTTCAGTTGACTCGAGGTTTAAGTTAAATTTGTACAACTACTGGCCCTTATACTGCGTTTTCATTACCCGGAGGCCACACGAGCGAGTACTCGCTAGCGAGTTGGGTACATACATTAATTGTCAAATCACTCGCTGCTCTACTCGCTTCTCAACTGGCTTCAAAAAAGGCAAGCTAGTTGGCTAGCGAGTAGGAAAAGTTTCGATGTATTAGTAACTCGCTAACGATTACTCGCTCGTGTGGCCTCAATGTTAGAGCCGAAATGAGGCAATTTTACAAATTACAGAAAAAGTGTTTACATCTAATTACCTCATTTCGTTTGACAGCCCTGTTTGACAACCCTGTATGACAAGCCTGTATGACAACCCTGTTGATTTTTTTCTTCACTACTGTCAACTACTCTGGTTATAATTTAAATCAATTGAAATACCGGCAGGTTCGGTGTTGGATCCAAGGCGTACGTCATTTGCCATTATATCAGACGCAGATCCAGATTTAAAGTACAATGTTGGCGACTCGGAACCTATTAACTTCGGCCACTGTAATGTTTAAGCAATTTGGTAATACTAACATTTAAGTCCGGATAATTAACTGGAGCTAACTTTTGTCCCGATAAAAACGGTATTGCCAGACTACCATTGTCGTTGTGCTATCGATAATTTGTATAGAAATGTCAAATGTTTGTTGGTAAGATAGTTCAGAACAAAATGGCAGACCAAGGCAAATGTTGAAATGTCCCCATGTCGCTTTTTTCGCCAAACTCCATATGGACATACAAAAAAACGTAGCTAATGCTCTAGATTTATGTTGAACGCACCTATTTATTATGAAGAAAGAAACATGATTTTTTTTCTAATAAATTAGCATAATTATACAAAAAATTTTATTTTTCATTCATTTATTTTAGTTAAGGAGAAAGCAATAAAGAAAAAAAATCAAACTTGTAAATTTCGTAGTTTTCGAAATCACAAGTGTTACAGCAGTATTAATAAAAAACTGGTATCCGCTCCCTAACACACGTGTTAACTGGCACACGGATAGACAACTTGTCCGCTTGATAACTTTTCTTATTAAAAAAGATATGATATCTTTCCAGTATTTATCACTTCACCAAATTCACCACTTCATCAAATTATGGTGATTTTCTAATACATGTGTCACATGCATGCACTGCCTTACGAAGTGTATACTGGTAGTAGTAAACGGTGCTATCATACGTGTGCGTGTATATGTTAAGAAGTTATCCGTTCATTATACGTGGAATCTGGCTAGTTAAATTTATCCGTACGTTAACACACGTCACAGACTATTACGCATTTGTTAATAAGAATTTCTAGTTAGCAGATGTATAAACGCTAGCACGTTGTTATCCGCTGTTTATTAATATGGGGATTAGAGTTTTAATTTTTGGTTTCTTCTGCGCATATATCAAAAATTTGTGTCAAATGTCAGTATTTGTTGTTGTTTTTACGTGTATTTAAGTCATCACGCTCCCAGCCATTTCTATTTCTGACAATTTCAATTTTAATTTGTTGTTGTGTTTTCATCCTCACCTGCGCAGTATAATACCTTAGATTTATGTACTGTGGTATCCGGCCACCCTGGCCGGAGAACATCTTACCATATTTTTACTTATTTAAAACATTAAATTCATATTTTTCTAAAATTTTATGATGACTTGCTATATGTATATAATATATAATTTTCATTTAAAGGAACAACTTACACGAAAACTACGACGAAGATGATGATGATTTCTTGGAACTTGCTATTAGGTGCCAGTTATAGCTATCATTAAAACTCATCATTGAAAATAGGCCCAACTTTCCACATAAAAAGACTTTTCTTATTTCAATGATTGAACTACCTTACCAATGATCATTGAAAAAGAAAAAGTCTTTTTTTGTGGAAAGTTGGACCTATTTGAATTATTTTTTTTTGACTAGAAGTATCAATTAGGTCTTAAGCCTTATTTGTCCATCAAAAAAATAAATCATTTTGGTTTCTAAAATTTGATAGCTTTTCCGCAAAGGATAAAGTTTGTCAGAGAACGGCCGGATCATTTTAGTGCATGGAATAATAATGAATTTTTCAATGGTTTTATAGCTGTCAATCAGCAGCAACAAACGCTGCTCCTCATCCTTGGTAAAATTTGTTCCTCGTCACGTTTTGCCATTTCCAAAATTATATTAAATAATAAATAAATTAAATACAAATCCAAAATCAAATCAAAAGTAACGTTATATATGCTTGTCAATTAATTTGTATTTTGTTCTTCTATTTAGTTGAACTGTCAAAAAATTCTGAATGAAGTGAGAAACCATGTACATATACCACAAAAACAATAGCATCAAAAGAGTTAAATATTAGCCAATCAAATGCATGAATCCTGGTTCAAGCATATTTAACTCCTAAAAATCGGAGGGTTAAATTCTGCCTGGTTCACCGGTGAGTTAAGTCCTAAACTCCGACAGCAGTATTAATAAAAAACTGGTATCCGCTCCCTAACACACGTGTTAACTGGCACACGGATAGACAACTTGTCCGCTTAATAACTTTTCTTATTAAAAAAGATATGATATCTTTCCAGTATTTATCACTTCACCAAATTCACCACTTCATCAAATTATGGTGATTTTCTAATACATGTGTCACATGCATGCACTGCCATACGAAGTGTATACTGGTAGTAGTAAACGGTGCTATCATACGCGTGCGTGTATGTGTTAAGAAGTTATCCGTTCATTATACGTGGAATTGGCTAGTTAAAGTTATCCGTACGTTAACACACGTCACAGACTATTACGCATTTGTTAATAAGAATTACTAGTTAACAGATGTATAAACGCTAGCACGTTGTTATCCGCCGTTTATTAATATGGGGGTTACTTTTTAGTTGTGACCTCCTCCGAAGGAGATCACAGTTTCGATAGTTTTTGTGAGGATCACAAGTTGTGAGGTTGCTGCCAGAATACGAAAACCTCACAAAATCAAATTAACCTCACCTTGTGAGGTTATTGTTGTGACCCGTGAGGTATCAGTGAGGTTTCCCAAAATAGGTCTGTTAAGCGAATTTCGAGTTGTGACCGGCTCTGGAGGAGATCACAGTTTTGGTTGTTTTTATGACTCTCACAAGTTGTGACTTTAGGGGGAGAATACGAAAAAGTCACAAAATCAGTTTCACCACTTCTTGTGACTTGTCAGGTATCAGTGACGATGGGGAGAATAGGGCTGGTAGGCACTAGGTGTGTTTTTTTCCTTGCCCGAATGGGCTTGGACGAAAAAAACGACGTCGGGGCTAAGCAATTTACATGTTAAAAGCAACAACAACTAAGCTCCTTCGGGTTTAGCTAAGCATGGGGCTTAACCTTAGCCCAAATAAAAACTGTGTTACCGGCACGAATTTAATACATGTCATCGATAGTTTGTATGGAAACTCCATTTTTTTTCTGTAATGGCATCGCTAAGCCCCGATGTCATTTTTTTCGTCCGATTTCCCCGGGCTTGCAAAAAAAACACACCTACTGACCGTGTAAAATGTAAAAATGTACTTCCACTAGGTACCCGAACACGGCCTATCTGTTTCCCACTTTCACTCTGACACTACCTTCCCGACAATATCTTCTGTGTACAACTTAAAAGTTGTTGATTTTTCTCAAAAAAAAAAAAGAAAATAGACAGTACAAAAAATTAGTTTATGCAAGATGGCCGAACTTGACAAGTGGATTGAAATTGTTAAGGATTGTAAATATCTTCCAGAAAACGATTTAAAACAGCTCTGTAATATAGTTTGTGAAATTTTGCTTGAAGAATCGAATATTCAACCTGTCAGCACTCCAGTCACAGTTTGTGGCGATATCCATGGACAAGTAATATGAAATAGAATACGCCTATTATTTACAGTTCTTATTTTTATATCTTTTTTCTCGGCCGTTTTTCTTCGTTCATTCACTGTTCCATGTTTCTAAATCCATGGAAATAATAATTTAGTTCTACGATTTGGAAGAGCTCTTTCGAACCGGTGGCCAGGTGCCTGATACAAACTATGTTTTCATGGGAGATTTTGTCGATCGTGGTTACTACAGCTTGGAAACCCTCACCAGATTGCTAACACTCAAGGTAAGACCTTCATAAGATGGCATCAATCCATAATAACTTCATTTTGAAACAGGCACGCTATCCAGATAGGATCACTCTTCTGCGTGGCAATCATGAATCCCGGCAGATAACGCGAGTCTATGGTTTCTATGACGAGTGTTTTAGCAAATATGGAAATGCAAATGCATGGAAGTATTGTTGTAAAGTCTTCGATCTTCTGACTATTGCTGCTGTAAGTGAAACAAATTAATTTTTGTATTCTATATTTTTCGTGGGGGTACCTTTTCTATAGAAATAATTTTCATCTTCATTTAAAAAGTACGATCAATTTTGTTTGGGTTTTTTGTATCGTCTTATGCTTATTATTAGATGCAGCTTTTGAAAATACCTTTAAATCATGTAACGTAATCATAACCAAATTTCATTTCAAAAACGCACATTTTCCCTCTTCTGAAAATTTCATGAGCGTTTGTCTGTATTGGCCCACAATTTTCTGGCTTGGTAAATAACGCCGCTTTACCATATTTATTTTTATGTGTAATGTTATGATGAAAAATTGTGTTTTCATGAAAAATTACATTTAGAAGTTGCATGAACGGAACATTATATTTACCTGTTGTACTAAAAATATCATCCTTACTAAAAATATTTTTAAGGTAGTTTTTTTTTTTAAATCATGTGGATCACTAAATGCTGGACGTAGGAACTCGCGATATTCTTCGCAGAAAAACACAATTGAGTTGGTAGTTGCACTCATTAGCTTCCTACGACCAATGTATTATTTTCATTGTTTGAGGAAGAATAAAAATGCCAGTAGGATGAAGTTTTTGTCATAGAATTGGGAAAAAGCTTATCCATAATAATTGGTTGTTTGGATGACAATGATTCACTTTTCAACATGGGTGATGTTCCGTTATCTCGCAAAGTTGTGACGCGAACTGGTCACCAACATTCTTCGGTTTACTGACTTTCGATATCTTCCATTGGAGATATCTTAAAAAGCTATTCAAAGTCATGTAATATTAAACCTTTCAAATACTTGGCATTATGCAAAGTCGCGGCGGATACTTGAATGACGTTACATTCCCTACTTCTCATAAAATGTTCTTTGAAACAAAATAACTAGTGAATATCTCGCCAACAACTTGCTAAGTTTACATTTAAAAATCGAGTGTCCTTATTGAAGACTTAAGTTTTCGATGATCGCAATTATTATCATCGGTTAAACTTTGATATTAATTTGATACCCAGAAATTATTTGTTTTCCCGGAGGCGATCGTAAAGTTACTTATCTCATCGAGTCCACGAAAAAGAGATTGCCAACCGATAGCTTTAATCCAAACATTTACAAAACTACTGGTCGGACTAGCTATATCTGTTGACAGTGGTTAGAAAATGCACTTTTCAGGTTGCATTTTTAGCTAAGTCTACCTATATTATAAAGAAATTCTTATAAATGAGGTATCAAATGAAAGCTCAGACTGTTCTCTACACCAGCCATACTCAACCTTTTTTTCATAAGGGCCACAAAGGCGTTTTAGTTATGTGGCCTCGGGCCGCAACATGAAATAATTTTTACAATTAGGTGGTTAGTACTTTAGAGTGAATTTTAATACAAAAACTAATTTGATTTCTGAAATTTAGGACACTTTTTCAAGATCTGGCTTGTTCCTGCATGCTAACCTAATTCGTTTATTTCTTTTCACATTTTTTGAAGGATAGAAAACGATGGTTCCCAAACGTATGTAGATCCAAGATAAGTTAATTTTTCAATCCAGCACAGCACAGCGTCGACTTTCAGACTTTTTTTTCTGTCAGGAACAATTTATGTTGTGGTCGCTCAATTCACAGTTTTCTTGTTTTATTTTTAGTTTGTGTCTTCAATTTTAAGAGCAAAACCGGTCAAACTTCTCAAAATTACTTGCGATTTTAGTTATCAGCTGCAAAATCAGTGCCTTTCACAAGTTAGCAGAATATTTGCTTTGTCATAACGTTTTCGGTTTGGTAATCCGGAAGAACTCTCCGGAGCTCTCCGATTCAGATACCAGAATGCATCTCTTTTCTTGACTCCGAAGTTTGGTTCTATTTGTGCACTTGGTTGTTGCATTTTGGTGATGAACAGTTCACAGAGCTGTTCTCTGAGTATTGATATTCTTGAATAACAGCAACGAATGTCTGCCGCTTGAGTTTTTATTTGGATTAAACTCCTTACTTAAGCAAAAATTCTGGTCTATCTCTTTTTTTCATAATACAGGGTGTCCCGGACCTGAGTGGAAGTATTTCAGGGGGTGGTTCTTTGGGTTATTCTAAGAAAAAAATTGTATGGGGGGAAAGTTGTATCTCCCCTCCCTGAGGCAGGGAGGGGCAGTTTCTGAAACATTGACTTCAAATGCAAAAAAAAACATTAAAAATCAACGGAAACACATTTAATAATGTGCTATAATTTTTTTGAAAGCTAATACTCCATTCTTGTATTTGGTTTTTAAATCAAGTTGTTTAAGCGAATAGTTTTTGAAAAATTAAATTTCAAAGTCAAAATTTAGAAAAAAAAATTCAATTTTTTTTTTCTTAAGTCGATATTTTTCAAAATTTTACGTAATTAAGGGCATTTTTTGTGTTCAATATTCAATGCCCTCATTATTTTTTAGTCCATTAACGAAAACCAAATGTAAAAATCTTTCTTAGTTTTTGAGAAATTAAGAAAAAACAAAAGGTACTTTTCCCGAATAAGCCCGAAAAAATGAATTTATTCATGAATTATCCATAATTTAACCCTTTTTCGGGCTTTTTTGGTAAAAGTACCTTTTGTTTTTTCTTAATTTCTCAAAAACTAAGAGAGATTTTTACATTTGGTTTTCGGTAATGGACTAAAAAATAATGAAGACATTGAATATTGAACACAAAAAATGCCCTTAATTACGTAAAATTTTGAAAAATATCGACTTAAGAAAAAAAAAAATTGCAATTTTTTTCTAAATTTTGACTTTGAAATCTCATTTCTCAAAAACTATTCGCTCAAACAACTTTATTTAAAAACCAAATACAAGAGAGGAGTATTAGCTTTCAAAAAAATTATAGCACATTATTAAATGTGTTTCCCTTGATTTTTAATGTTTTTGTTTGCATTTAAGGTCAATGTTTCAGAAACTGCCCCTCCCTGCCTCAGGGAGGGGAGATACAACTTTCCCCCCATACAATTTTTTTCTTAGAATAACCCAAAGAACCACCCCCTGAAATACTTCCACTCAAGTCCGGGACACCCTGTATATTCAAATTTTAGTATAATGAAAATGCACATTGGCAATTCCAAAATTAAATAACAAATAACATTTGACAATTTTGACGCTTCAATTATTGATAGCATGTTTTCGTGCTTTGGGTTTTATTCTTTCTTTAAATCCAGAATCGTCGCTCTCTTCTTTTCAGAAGAAGAACTGTCATCTAGTGCCAAATGAACTTTTACAGAAACATTTAAAATGCTTCCGGACGCTACGGGAGGACCAAATGAGAACCCTATCAGTCATTCGTTAAAGCGATACTTCGTTTGTCCATGGAGCTAGTTCCACTTTTCTTTCAAATTTGATGTATTTCACTGGCAACACTCATTGTTTGGAAATGTTCCTATTTGGGTTTTATTTCTCATTTGATTTATTATTTCGGGCATTTTGTAAAAGAAAGCGATGAAATTAGGAAATATCATCCAAAATATTTAGTCTTTTTTTGGGTGTTATTTTCAAATTGATTTAGTTTGGCACTTTTTCCAAACGGCTGTAAATTTTGATTTATGGTATTCAGTTTTTCTAAGCAATGGCATATTTATGTAAGTATGCCAGGTGGGCCACTTAAAATACTCGACGGGCCACATGCGGCCCGCGGGCCGCAGGTTGAGTATAGCTGCTCTACACGATAACAATGGTTGGACAGGCTTTTTTAGCTGTTGCCAAGAGTTGGACAGTTTTTATAAAATTAAGGATTTGTTAATCCTTTGATGAAAATATTATATGACTACTTAGTTTTCCGTAATGCATACGCAATGTTTCTTTAAAAAAATGTTTTTTTTTTTTTAAATACACTGGTCGCAACAGCCAAAAGGAGTCTGTACAACCATTGGGGTGTGTAGAGGACAGTCTTAGCTTTAATTTGATAACCCATTCATAGGAGTTACTTATACTGTAGGTACACTTAGCCAAAAACTCAACCTGAAAAGTGCATTTTCAAGACATTGCCACCAGGTAAAGCTTATTCGGCTGGAAGTTTTGAAAATGTTTGAACCAAAGGTACCGGTTCGTTTGCCCTTTGTGCGTGGACCCAATGAGATAGGTAATCTTACGGTCGCCTCCCAGACTATTGCTTTGACGATAGCATGATAAGCGTTTTAATATTACTTTTAATCAGAACCTTTAATCAGAAACTCTACGGTGACTTTTTATACTTATACCTAGTATTTGCTACGTGCGGTTTGTCGAATATATCCATGATCATTCTCACATAGGTTTTAATAAGTCTTTGTTGCTTTGTTGTATTTAAAACAGAGATCGGATTTCGCGGTTTCCTATCGGCCAACTATTCCATTCATACATTTGATCGCATTTGACTTGTCTGAATTCCAATTATATCTATTTTTGGTGTAGACCAATCGAAATTCATTTTAAAGGTGCGTTGATCCATTTTTTTTCTGCCAGCTTATAGATGAAAATATTCTTTGTGTGCATGGAGGCCTTAGCCCAGAAATAATCACACTAGACCAAATAAGGACAATTGATCGTAACGAAGAGATTCCATATAAAGGGGCGTTTTGTGATTTAGTATGGTCTGATCCTGAAGATATGGATTTTTGGTACGTCTTGCTTCACAAATAAAAAAAAATACAATGTACATTTTGCTTCTGCAGGGATCAAAGCCCACGTGGCGCTGGCTGGCTGTTTGGTTCGTTAGTCACCAAGGACTTTATGAATATCAACAACTTAGACTTGATTTGTCGCGCTCATCAACTTGTTCACGAAGGAATAAAATACATGTTTGACGAGAAACTAGTGACTGTTTGGTCGGCGCCTAATTACTGTTACAGATGTGGCAATGTAGCATCGATCTTACGTTTTGAAACGTCTAAACAACGCCAAGCAAGTATTTTTAATGCAGTTCCAGAGACAGACCGGGTCATCCCACAACAAAATACAACACCATATTTTCTTTAAGTTTGCTTCTAGTGGTTCCGTGTAGTTTCAAAGTTAAAGCGAAAATGGATATTAAGGTGGAACTAATCTTATGTGCTCTTTTATTGTTTAAAGCTTGATGAAATACACAAATATAATTTGTTATATTTTTACTCCTTTATGCTCTTCTTTTATTTGTTTTTTCATTAAAAAGTAATGAACTTTAAACAGAGTCGACATTGCGTAGAACTATTTCAGTTTTTTATTTTGAATATGCAGCGTAGCAGTCAACAAATATCTTGTATTTTTATCGATACATTAATTTAAATAATTTGTTTTGTGGGTTCTATAATCGCATAATTTTAATTGTAATAGGACACAAATTGATTTAGTTATTGGTATAGTTTGTGGTCACCATCGACAATAACTATCGTGTCAGATTCACTATATTTCATGTTACTAACACTAACTTAAATGCCTCTTCCGATAAATGAAATCTTTAAATGCTACGCTCAAATCATTTTTTATTTAAAACTGCTTTAGAAGATTTGGCCCAAAATTTTAGCCGAATTGGTTAAATAAATTTAAGTATGATACTTAAAATCGTCGACCCGTTGTCAGGTACGAAAGACTAATTGTAGCAACAACACCGAATGTAGAGATAATGGGAGCTTTTGTGGAAAAAACTTCCCAGGGAATTTTTCTCATCATCGAAAACTGGGAACGTGAATTATGGTCACAGTTTCTCTCGGAATTTATTGGCATCAAAAATTAATATACCATGGCCACTGGGCTACCATTTTGATCGACCAAATTTAAACCTGCAACGAACAGTGTAAAATTGTTGGCATTTCTAATTTTAGAAGATGGGAGAAACTCCGTGAGAAATTTTATCCACGATAGCCCCCAATACCGTACTTAACAATCAACTATGCGTCGAATTTTGAAGGAATACATTGCCCACAACTCCAAAGCGTTACAAAGAAACGAAGTTCACAGCAAAACATAGAAAATAAAACTTCAAAAAGAGATTAAAAAATGGTAATGTTTCAATGGGTATATCTCTGCTTGTTCTGAATAAACACCACTTTATGAACATGTCATATCAAAGGGTTGAGCCTTTAGTTTACTTCGTTTCAGAATATTTTGAGTTTAACTTTGCTCCGAAAAAAGTTTGCGTTCTGTTTAGTAAATGTTTGATTTTCCGATGTTTTTTCGGTTGGTTTTTCCTGCTTAAACTTTTTTATATGGTTTTTTAAACCATCTTTTTCGAAAGGAAATTTAATTCAGCACAAAAAAGGCTTTAAGTGTTCAATTGTTTAATTCGGCTTAGTTTCCGAGTTATACCAACAATATTGAAAAGTAGTCAGTACCATTCTCTCAGAAACGCAAGGGTGAATTTAGTATCTTTTTCTATTTTAAGCATACTTAGCTTATGCTCCAAAATAATTTAATAATAATACAAAACACTTGTTTCTTTCTTCTCCTCATTTTCAATATAGTCTAGTCAATTTGAGCTCAAAAAGGGGCTTTGCGAGCAAATTGTGGGGTAGTTTTGATTTGTTCCTTCCTTTATGTTTTCGGGGGTGCTGAATCCGAATCCGATGTTTGCCAACAAAATTTCGTGACGCAACATGGAAAAAAACGCAAAAAATGATGCAAAAATGCATTTCTTGGGAGTTTTTCACTAATGGCTCGAAAACTACCAACTATTTTTTTGTTTGTTTGTTTAATTTTATTTAGAAACAAGTGCCATTAAAGATATCTACATAGTACATAAATAACTTAATTTGATTCTACATTTTTGCTGAGTTTAATATACAGGGTGTCCTGTAAATAATGGATAACCTTGCAACTGGTTGTTGTAGGCTTTATGACCATTACAGAAAAAAAATATAAAAAAAATATTTCCCAGTGGTTACTATGTTATAATGTTTTTTCCAAAAGTTTTTAACAAGTACTTCTTTTCTCAAATACGTTAACGCTACGACCATGGATGAACAATTTTTACAAATTTTTTATTTTTGTAATATTCTAGAATAACTGTTGTAATAGATGGGTGGTAAAATGTATTATTAGTTATTACATTTTTTTTAATTATAATTTTTTAAAATATTTTTTCAGTACAAAAATTTATTTTCAAAAAAGTTTGACCACCGCTAATAAATTAAAATTGTATGAGAACATGAATGGCCAATTACTTAAAAAAGTTGTTTATTTAATGCACTTTCCAAAATGGTATAACACATGTTTGTGTATAAACAAAATAACCAAGAAAATTTGTCAATCATCTAATAAAGCAGCTTTTAACATTTTCGCAAAATGTCTATTAAAATGTTGCAATAACCTTTCAATCTGGGTTGGACAAAGATTTTCTCTTTTGATGTGTAAGGGGGTTCAGTGCAAGTATAAAACTCGATTTTGGGTGTTGAAAGCCCCACCATTTGGCCACCATATTGAGAAACAAGTTCTAAAAAGTTTTCGTAGCAACTTAAATTTTATTGGTCTTAGAAAAAAACTTTGGTACAAATTTGTAGCAAATTCAATTCTCTTCAATTTATGTTAACACACTTTTTATCCTAAAGCTATAAGCAAAAAAGTAATAGTCAAAATTTAAACATTGAACAAATTCGTATGTTTTTGATTATAACTTTTTATTTATAGCTTTGGGATAAAAAGTGTGTTAGCATAAATTGATGAGAATTGAATTTGCTACAAATTTGTACCAAAGTTTTTTTTTCTAAGACCAATAAAATTTAAGTTGCCACGAAAACTTTTTAGAACTTTTTTTTTCAATATGGTGGCCAAATCCCAAATCGAGTTTTATACTTGCACTGAACCCCCTTACACATCAAAAGAGAAAATCTTTGTCCAACCCAGATTGGAAGGTTATTGCATCATTTTAATAGACATTTTGCGAAAATGCTAAAAGCTGCTTTATTAGATGATTGACAAATTTTCTTGGTTATTTTGTTTATACACATGTGTTATACCATTTTGGAAAATGCATTAAATAGACAACTTTTTTAAGTAATTGGCCATTCATGTTCTCATACAATTTTAATTTATTAGCGGTGGTCAAACTTTTTTGAAAATAAATTTTTGTACTGAAAAAATATTTAAAAAAATTATAATTAAAAAAAATGCAATAACTAATATTAAATTTTACCACCCATCTATTACAACAGTTATTCTAGAATATTACAAATATAAAAAATTAGTAAAAATTGTTCATCCATGGTCGTAGCGTTAACGTATTTGAGAAAAGAAGTACTTGTTAAAAACTTTTGGCAAAACATCATAACATAGTAACCACTGGGAAAATATTTTTTTTATATTTTTTTCTGTAATGGTCATAAAGCCTACAACAACCAGTTGCAAGGTTATCTATTAAATTATTGAATATTATGTCTTATATAAATCAAAATACATATGTATTTCTTTTAAATTCAAGAATAGTTTCTGAATTTTTAATATTATTAGGAAGACTATTGAATGTTTGAAACCCCATATACTGTATTGTTCGCTGTCCTCTTGTTGTTCGCACTCGTTGAGTTCTTAAGTCTTGGTTGTTTCTTAGGTCGTGTCCCGATAGTTCATTGCTGCTAACATTCTCTCGAAGGTAACTCGGACATATTCCAGTTTTGATTTTATATACAAATATCATAGCGCACATAAAAAGTCTTTGATTAACATTAAGCCAATTTAACGATTTAGCCATGAATGATATTGGCGTGTATCTATCACATTTTAAAATAATTCGCATTGACTTATTTTGAAGCACTTGTAGTCTATTTTTTTGATATTTATGGCACAAAAATAGGATACTGCCACAGTATTCGAAATGTGGTTTCAGGATGACATTGTAGACTTTGACTGCACAATTCATGGATATATTTAGCCTTTCTATTCTATTTTCTATTCAAAAATCACATGAAAGTATCATTGAAAGTATACACAATTTCCAATAAATCTCTATTCAAGGTTTTTTTCTGCGACAACCCATTTGGACTCAAGCGCTAGTCGAAAATTAACGTATTTTTACTGTTTTCGAAAATCCACTCCAAAGCGCTAAGAAATTACTTTGTGTGACAAAATTTGAACTTTCGTCTTTAACATGAACCAAGATATACTTTTCTGGTGGTCTATGATGCGCTGAGTTCGAATCTGACCTTGGAATTGTTCTAGCACGTCACGTTTTTGAGGTATTCAAATCTAAAGATTTAAAAAATGCATTTTGTATGCAAATTTGAAGTTATCTCTCAAATACTTCCATTCATCTACTAGAAATCGTTGGCTTTCGTCTTACTACCTTATTCGAAAAATCTAGTCAATTTGTGCTCCAAAGGGCACATTGTGGGATTTTTAGAATTAGGTAGTAAGCCGAAAACCGACGATTTCTCGAAGACGAATGGAGGTATTTGAAAGATTCAAAAAGAATTTTGAAGTAAAATGTTCATACTTCAGGATGATTATAAACATTTTTTCGAAAAAAATTACCTCGAGAAAAAAATAAAACCCCTAATTCGTATAAAACATGCATTTTTTTTTTAATCTTTAGATTCGACTATCTCAAAAACGTAACGTGATAGAACAATTCCAAGGCCAGATTCGAACTCAGCGCATCAAAAACCATCATCAAAGTATATCTTGGTTTATGTTACAATTTTTTTTTTTAATTTTGTCACACAAAGTAATTTCTTAGAGCTTTCGAGTGGATTTTCGAAAACAGTAAAAATACGTCAATTTTCGACTAGCACTTGAGTCCAAATGGGTTGTCCCAGAAAAAACCTTAAATAGGGATTTATTGGAAATTGTGTAGACTTTCAATGGTACTTTGATGTAATTTTCGAATAGTTGGTAGTTTTCGAGCCATTAGTAAAAAACTCCCAAAAAAATGCATTTTTGCATCATTTTTTTCATGTTGCGTCACGAAATTTTCTTGGCAATGAGCGAACAAAACAAAACTACCCCACAGACTTTTTGTAACGCTTGTCTCTACTGCAAAGACAAGTAGATTTTGATATCTATAGTTTAAAACTCTTATTATGTTTCTTATACACAGGGCGCGTCGTCTTCGAATTCATTTGTAGGATATACGCAAGAAACTTATACCACCTGGAAACCACTAGATTATGATAAAAGGTGAACTAGTTTCAGTGATCAGCCGTAGATTTTGTTTATAACGGGTGATTTTTTAAGAGGTTTAGAACTTTTTAAAAAAAAAAAAACAAAAAATTCGAAAAAATGAATGAAATATTTATTTGAATCGATAGTTTGAACCTTGCAATTTAATGTTTAAAGATAATTTCATGCAAATGTTGACCGCGGCTGCGTCTCAGGTAGCCCATCCGCTGAGTCCAATTTTGGCATACTCTTTCACACATATCGGCCGGTATCTCACGAATGAATGCATGGATGTTGGCTTCCAGTGCGTCAATCGAAGCGGGCTTGTCCCTATAGACATTAGCCTTGACATACCCCCACAAAAAATAATCTAATGGTGTCAAATCGCACGATCTAGGCGGCCAATTGACCGGCCCGAAACGTGAAATTAACTGTTCACCAAACTCGCCTCGCAATTGCGCCATTGTTTCGCGTGCTGTGTGGCATGTGGCACCGTCTTGTTGAAACCACATATCATGCAAGTCAAGAACTTCCATTTCGGGCAAAAAAAAAGTTTGTTATCATCGCTCGGTAGCGTTCACCATTGACAGTAACGCTGCGATTCGCATCATCTTTGAAGAAATATGGCCCAATAATGCCGCCGGCCCATAAACCGCACCAAACAGTGGCTTTTTCGGGATGCATTGGTAGCTGTTGCAATGCTTCTGGCTGATCTTCACTCCAAATGCGGCAATTATGCTTATTTACGTACCCATTCAACCAAAAATGAGCCTCATCGCTGAACACAATTTTTCGATAAAAAAGCGGATCCTCGGCCAGCTTTCCAAGAGCCCATTCACCAAAAATTCGGCGTTGTAAGACGATCCATGGTTAAATTGCAAACCAAACTGAAGCTGTTTGACAGTGACACAAGGTACTAAACACACGTCAGCTGTCAAAACCAGTGTTGCCAAAACCAAACCAGCTAAAAAATCACCCTTTAGATATTTTAAAATGTTTGCTTTTTCTTGACCACGAATGATTTTTGGCACCCCATTTGGGTGGTAATCACAAAAAATGTATATTACTCAATCGCCATAAAATATCAATTTGTTTCAGTAATTAGTCACCATTGATTTTATTTAATGAATTTCTAGTTTTTTTTAACTCAAAGTCAAATTTTATTTTATTTTTTAATCAATTTTAATAAAAATTCGGCTAATTTCTTCACAGTCCTAACGTTAGTACCAGTAACCAGTACTAGTCTTAAAATAAGTACTCCAATTACTATCTCTCATTTTTTCATACAAACAAGTGTAAATAAATTAGATATAATGATTTGAGTATCATCTTAAGGACTAGTACTGGTACTAACGTTTGGACTCTGTGAAGAAATTGCCCGAAAGTAAATATTAAATGCTCTTACCAATTTTTAGTCAAACACTAAAAACGTGATGGTTCTAGGACTTTTAATTTTATTAAACAATAATGAAACAAACTTACTGAACTGATAAGAGCGAACGTTGGTATTCTGGAGGGCAAAACGCCAAATAATGCAATAAATTCAAAGAATTAAAAAGACTTCAAAAGAATATAAAATTTCAAAGAATGCAACAGACTTCAAAAGAATTCAAAGAATGTAACAGGATGCAAAAACTTCAAAAGAATGCATGAAGTCTCAAAAGATTACAATCAGTTCATGGTGAAAAAGATTGGAAACAAAGAAAGATTGCAATCTTTTTAACGTAAAAAGATGGAAGAGAGCAATTTTTTGAAATAATTCAATCTTTTTGTTGAAGATTTATATAGACTGCATTCGCAAAGATTACAATATTTTACAACCCTGCTAGATAAATGGTTAGGTGGAGATTTTGTGACGAATTTTGGATATATATTGCTTTTTTTTTAAATTAGTTTGGGGTCATATCATAATTTCCCTGTTTATTTTAATTTTAAATTTTTTGAATAGCCATTATCAAAAAATTGATTCACGGTACGTATTGAAATTTTGCTATACATAGGTATGTATATAAATGTAGAAAGGTACTGTAAAACCCTGAAATTCTAGAAATTGGCAGTAAAACATGAAATACTTAAGCAGCATTTTTAAAATTCCGAAATGTTTTATTTTCATAATTCATTCCGGACTTTCATTTGGCCGTCTACCAAAGGTATTGTTGTCCAAAAAACTGTTGACATTGGCGACTGAACATACTCTAAAGGCCTGAGGTTCAACGATGTTTAAGGCTTAAATTGGCTACTATAACCAACTTATACCTTGACCCATCGTTGAACCTCAGTTGAAATCAGCCAGTCAAAATTGTTGAACCACGGATCAACATTTGAATCACGTTTGTACAACTGGATCTAAGCGAAGTTGCGTGAGCGGGACAGAGGGGCCAAAAAAGGAGCTAAGATCCTTGGAACGCACGTATTCTGATATGCATCTTGACTATTTAATTAAACACACCACATATTCATTGATTTATTTATTTTATTTAATATTGATACATTCTCCCGCATAATATAATAATAAACATTTCGAATTTCTAGGTAAACAAAAGATTGAGTTTTTTTGTTCTGTATTTTCAAATTTGTATTCGCTATTTAATTTAGTTTTTCTTTTATAACTATGTATATAGAATGCCCCAAAACTATTTGATACAAATGACAGGAAAAAAAATTAGCAACAAATGTTACAGGATACACACCCATATTACCATCAAAGTAATATTGTTTAATCCTTATTCAGAAGTAATAGTTAATAGGTACCACTTTCTATCACTGTCATTGGCATCAAATATTTCTGTGTCATATCATAATACAGGTTGTCTTATCTTAGATGCCAACTGGCCGAGTTTGATATCATTGAGGTTAATTCAATCAAATGTTAAGTTTGCTTTGATCTGAAGATAACATACTCAGCCATTTGCACATTGAGATAGGAAACCTGTCTTTATAGGTATATATTTTATTTTTATTTTTACTTTTATAAATATATTGTATATATCATTATAAATATTGAGGTACCCACTATAAGAAAGATATTTTAAACGATGTTTTTGGATAACTTTCTGAGAATTGAATTTTTCTGAAATTTAATTCGGTTTTGTTAACGTCTATATTTACCCCGATTACTGGATGTGGCGGTGGGAGTCAGTTTCACTTAGGCCATATTCACATGATTAGAAAATCGGGTAATCTGCGCTGAAAATGTTGTGTGTTGTAAATAGTATATTAATTTAGTATGCAAGTAAGTGTACTAAGGAAGTACCCGGGTTTTTAATATTGCGGTTTCTATAAATGGCTTGCAGAACTAGTGCAAATAGATTTAAAATCTTTAACGTTTTGAATCAGAACCTAAATTAAAAAAAATATTAAGGGTATTCATACAACAGCGTAAAATTATCGTAAACATCGTAAAGTTCTAAACTTCGTAAATCTGTCAAATTTTCCATACAAATTGTGACAGAATTACGAAGTTTAAAAGTTTACAACGATTACGACGACTTTACGATGTTGTATGAATACCCTTATTGAAGCAAGTGAAAAATTCATGCCATGAATATTGAGAGGATCGGATAAGTAACAATTGCGTTTCAAAGGAAAAAAAAAAACTGATATCAAGTGGAAAGCTTCTAATAACACTTCAATCTTCTAAACCGTCTTTGATTTTTGTATGTATAGAAAATCAAATTCTTCACTGATTTTTTGCTGGTGGGATATCGAATCGAATAGGGATTGAACTTCTTACCCGATGATATGAGATTGAAAAAAAAGAGAAGAACTACACCTTAAATAAAGAAAAATATTTGTATAACTAGGAACCAACTCAGACTTACATATCTACCGAGAATTTAATAATCTAATGTAAGCAATTAATGAAACTAGATTTTATGTATGGCATCCACCTATAGGGCTTTGGTTACAAAAGTGGTTAGAAAACATGATGTATCACATAATCAGCTGCAGAAAAATCACATTAAATCTTAAATAGAGACCCTCTTAAATGTTGGAGCCAATTTTCTGAAAATAAGGACAAATTTGAATAATGGTCTACCAAATATACTACAAGTGTCTTGAAGGTTTCCGCCTGCATAAACGACATTAAAGCTGTAGACTCTTTAACATTCACTACATTGATAGGTACACAAACCAACATCGGTGTAAATTTAACGTAAAATTAAACGTAGGTCATGTGTTAACTAAATAACTTCATACATACTCCATCCCTTTCATTAACCTAGAAATCACTTGAAGATTTTAATTGTAAATCTAACCCATCATCCATTGGTGCTAATCTATTTTCTACGGTATTGAAGAAAAAACAAAAATTTTGAAATTTATTCCAAAACTAAACGTGCAATAATTTCTATTTATTTTCATATTTCTAAAGATTATTTGTATATATGCTTGAATTTGGGTTGCATATCTGATTATAATCCAATTTGTTAGACACCTCGAGTTTTTTTGTATAGCAGGTGTTCGGGAGCAAGGGATAACAACAACAGCATAAACCTATAAAATTTTGTTTAAAAAACCCAACGCAACAATAATTTAAGTACGAGATTAAGTATTTGGCAGAAAAAGAAAACTATAATAAATCCGTAAGAGATTTTCAACAAAAGCCGTGTTTTGTTACCTACGGATCTGGATCAGGTTCATTTTTCAACACGTAATATAAAAATAGTATGGGATCATGCTTTTTATCTTTCTATCTAAATCTGTTTGCAATGATCCAAACATTTTACTCTGGTGGATAGATAGCTATTAAGTTTTGCAAATGGTGTCAATAGTGTAAGGTAAAACATATAACAAATTATTCTTGAGCAATAAACAAACACAAAAGAAGGGTTATAGATCGGCAGACCGTGTTTCTTTCCGCATCATCATCGTGTCCTGTAACCCCGGCTGGGGCATAGGGCGTCTTTCCGCATACTAACAAGAATATATAAGGAAACCTACAAGGACATTAAATAACTTAGTAAAAATAACACACCACAAGTTGTTTAACCAGAAAATAATCCAAGATCACTTTTTAAAATATCTTTTATAGTACATAACATCCTTTATACACATTTTTATTTTTAACATTAACGATTTTTAGTATAAGGTATTTCTATTCTTTTAATTATTCTACATCAACTCTCCTTGTTTTTTTGATTTTATTATAAATATATTTAATTTATTAAAATTAAAAATAAAGTAGTTATTGTTCGCATCCTTTTTCGTATTTCCCATGGCATTTTTTTCCAATTTTGTGTTCTAAGCACTTTTACATTCATATTTTTGTTTTAATATTTTGGAGAAGATATAGAAGTTTTATTAAATAAACTGTGTCAAAACATAGATATTTTTCTTAAAACTATCTACTTTTATTTATAAATTTTATATCGGATTCATATATAGGAAAAAATGCCATGAATTTTATCTTTATACATACAAATAATGTATTCAAACTTGGCTATCGAATTCGGAAAGAACTAATATTCTTGTTTTCTTTTGCATATATCTAATGTTTACATTGTTGAAGGTCAATTTATATTTAAGGTGTTTCTTTTTTTGGAAGCAGTTAATTATTTTATACTATTTTATGTACAACTACAAAATACACTTTAATCAAATACAATTTTTAAATATTTTGTTTAATAAAGGTTTTTACATATTTGTTTGCACAAAATAATACAATACAAAATAATAAAAATAAAAAAAAAAACAACAAAAATACTCCATTTTATTATAAATCTTTTTTTGAATGTTTTTTTTTTTTTTAAATCGTGTTAACAAGTATTGGACATAAGATCGCTTGTTGTTGTTTTGCTTTATTTGCTTAAATCTTTAATCGTATTTAATTTTATTAAATAATTTTCAATGTTATTTGCGTGTTTCTTAGTATAAACCTTAATTATGACTCATCCCGCACATTGTGCACCCAACTGGCTGGTACCCATTGTGGTTCACGTTCCAGGGAATTAATTTCGGCTAACAATTGATGATATGCTCTTTCGGTGTCATTATTAATAATAATCATATCGAAGAGATGGCCCCATCGAGCTTCCATGTCACGGGCAGTGGCAATTATGTCTTTTAGTTCCTCTTCCTGTAATTTATCAAATAAAATGTTCATTAAGCATAATCTTGATTTAGAAATATAATTTTCTCTCACCTTAAATGGTTCACCATTTCGAAGTTTCTTCTGCCTAAGTTTATCTAAGCTTGGCGGGGCTACAAGCACAACATATGGTTTCAAATCGGATGCTCGTAGCAATTTGAGACTCTGTGGATGCAGATTGAGAACACATATTTTACCGCTGGCCACAACAGTGCGTATTGCTTCTAGTGAAGTTCCTGAATAAGAAAGACATACATTAACATTTTAATCGATAATTTTACTACTTGATAAGTTACCATAATAAGCCTTTTCGTATTCGCCGTGTTCGACAAAACGTCGAGCCAAGATATCAGATTCGAATGCAGTACGAGATATGAAGTGATAATCCTGTCCAGGAACCTCACCATCTCGTCGTGCTCGGGAAGTATCTAGAAGTTTTAAAGTGTAAAATCAGCAATATTTTTTTTTGCGTTACATAGTTTGCATTAATTTGTTACCATGACGACAAAAATGTTATGTGTTAAAATTGATATTAATAAAAGAAGATATTTCATTTTTGTTTTTTGTATTAAAAAAATGTCTGTACTGGATTTATGTAAACAAAAGTTACAGTCATGTTAAGATCTTGATTACGACGTTACGTTTTCTCCCAGTAGCTAGCTAAGATAAATATAAAAAACTATTGTTTTTTCTACGATGAAGCTCTGCGTTACATACATATGTACATACATAATGTAAGTAGCTCCATTAATTTAATTACGTTTTGATGCTAATTTGGTATGTGAGCTAAATTTAAATTTAATATTCGATTAATAGAGCCAGGCACTGGGAATAATTAAGTATGCGAAACACGAAGTCCGCGAAACTTTTAGTGAAACTATTGAGCAATATAAAAACACCATGTTATCGGCCGATTGTGATCCTTTTTGTACTCATTAAAGAGCTATTTAAATGCCTACATAAACAAAATACCTTTTCAAAAAATGTCTGATAAAAGTTTCAAGGGATACGACAAATCGTTTATTTTTTAAATGATAAAATCCTTATGATTTCACAGTGCAAGTTCAACATCTATTTGTTTTTGTAAACTTAAATTGAAGAATTTGTTCCGTCTCACTTACAGCCATATTATTCAGTCAATTAATCCGGTTTTAAATTTACACCTTGGTTCAAAGTGAGTTAAGTCTCAAAAGTTCAACCCAAGCGCATAATATTCACTATTAAAACCCGGTAATAAACTCTATTTATTAAACTTTGTCGCGTTTAACCCTACTCAATTTTAACTGCCCTCCAGGGAGCTGTTAAAGTAGTTTAACCCGGGTGTAAACTAGATTTTCAGTACATTCACTCATTTAAGCGAAGCAAAGTCATACTTGAAGTTTTTACGCACATATGTATGTACATTATTAAAGATAAAATAAAAAAGCAACACAATAAAATGGATTTTATAAATGAAATGGTGATGTCTTCGTCGTCAAAAGATGAATTTCTGGACTAGATGGAGAATCAACGTCGTTCTCGTCGAGTGTACCGCATGTACAAGCGGGCTTGCGTCGATGATTATGATGATGTGGATTTCAGGAAATATTTTCGATTTGGGAAAAAAGTTTTCCTCTTTTTTGTGTTATTGCTTCCATAACCATCACCTTTTATTTCGCGATTCGACATTTTCTTGTATCGATTTATTATACATACATAAATTGAGATAAATTAATAGACAATAATTTCACTGTTTTGATTTTTTTTTCAAACGCCAACTCAATTTTTTAAATTTTGAAAGAAAATTTGAAACACAACAACAAGAAACGAAGAAACAGGAAACACGTGCTGGCGAATGTCAAATTATTGACATTCCGTATGTTTAAAATCGGTGTATAGTCAAGTTTAAACAATTTTACATCCGGTTGTAATGTATTTTAAATCCACCGAGTTTAATGCGCGTTCTGAGTGAATATTATGAACAAAAGCTTAAATTGAAAAGTTTAATAAATGCGAGTTAATAGAACAGGTTTAAAATTCACTTAAACCTTACTTACACCCGGAGTGAATAATATAGCTGTTAGTTAATTTTATAAATGAGTTTATTGTGAGGTTTAAGTTAAGCGATATTATTCTGCCGTTTAAACTTTATATAATATATGTATATTAATATTTTTGTTTCAAAAACATCCGTTTTTCTCTGGATGTGGCAAAGTACCTAGTCATAAATACTTTACTAGCTTTTTCCAAATGTAAAACTTATCTACTCCCACATGAGAACATGTGCTGGTGGCTTACTAGAGGGAGGGGTAAAAATCCCGAATTTACAGAATCCCGAATGCCAAAAATCCAAATTTTGGCTTTCGGGATTCTGAATGGACAAAATCCAGTATGCCAATCGGGATTTTTTGACATTTCGGGATTTTGGCATTCGGGATTTCGTACCCTGCCCTTACTAGATTATGGTGTTCATCAGTGAAAAATATATTTGGGCTGAAAGACGAAGATGGAATTCTACAAGAAGGCAAACATTCAAAACGTTGTAACCGTCACTGCACCGATTGGAAGAGGGAAAGCTGCAACAGAATCATAACTATAACCGGATGCGTATCCATATGGGCCTTTGGAGTCCAAGCTTCAAGAAAAAAAAAGCTGAGAAATATTGAAGCAGTTCGCAGCAGCCATAGAATAAATGGGCTCGTATTCAAAAAAATACACAGAAAAACTCTGTAAAAGTATTTCTAACTTTTTTGGACAAAGGCGTAAAGGTGTCAAGTCGGAGAGAAAGAGTATTTACTAACTACCTTAATATCCTTAAATAATTTCTTAAAAATATCGAAGACAAAAGTACGCAGCACAGAA
Source organism: Dasysyrphus tricinctus (assembly GCA_963921185.1). Classification (NCBI taxonomy): domain Eukaryota; kingdom Metazoa; phylum Arthropoda; class Insecta; order Diptera; family Syrphidae; genus Dasysyrphus; species Dasysyrphus tricinctus. The sequence goes on along the minus strand of OY992532.1, from coordinate 172,851,242 downwards.
AATACTTCTGACTAAAACCATCCTGTTCTATTTCACATTTGAATGAATAGGAAATTAAAGAATGTATATAGGTATTTCAAAAACTTAAGCGATCATCCCTTACTCGCGCGAGTAAAATTAGCTGTCATCAAAACATTGCCTTACACTGTGGAACTGAACTTCAAATTTAAAGTTAAGTTCTGTCTAAACTTAAAAAATTCTTTTGACGGGGCTTATTTTGTAAGCCACTTGTATTAAAATCAAAAGAAATATTATAAAGCATAACATAACCATTTATGGTAACATTTGATAGCTCCTTTGGTTGGACTATTAGTTCTGCACTTTTTCCTGCAAATATTTTTGTAGTGTACAAAAGTATGTGGCTTTAGACGTGGAAGATATCACAGCCGACAATAAGTGTTTTTATTTAATCACAAAAAGAAAACTCCACTTAACACTAACGTTCTCATATATCATCCACACGATCTTTCCCCAGCGTCTGCACTATAATGTTTTTTTAATATGAAAATGTTTTTAACTTTAACGCCTGGGCAAACTAAAATGTACGCATTTATCAATGAAGTTCAAATTCAAAGAGACTGAAATTTAGTCTGCATACCTTCTTTTGAAGGTTCTTCCTCAATTAGATAGAAAACTGTACAAAAAGTTTAATTTCTTTCAATTCTTATTTGAATAACAACAAAAAGGAGCACAAGCACACTACATACAAAAAGTCTACTTAACTTAGAATCATAAACAAGAAAATAAAATTTTAAAATTTAGACTTACGAGGCACAGCAGCGGAGAAGCGATCCGAATCAGCCATTAGGCGTTGTCGGAGCTCGTGTCGTCCAATATTTGGCGGTCCAATTAGAACAATTGGTCTTTTATGTGTTGCACGTGGATAGTATAAGGCGACTTCCTCATAAGTGAGTATTTCTTCAACGTCTGGTTCGTCAGGAGCAGTTGTTGCATACAAAGGATACCTGAAAATAAAGACCAGGTTTAAATTTCAAATAAATAAATTCCAGTATAATTAATCAATCTCACTAACCCAGCTTCAGAGCTAGCTTTCTTCTTTTTCTTCCTTCCCTTTCGTGCGCACAATAATGTCGCTCCTTTACTGCTGTCCTTACCGCGACTGCGAGCCAAACCCGCTTCCTCGGCAATAGCCAATTTCATAGTTTCTCTTTGATGTTGAAAGGATTGACTAGGTATTAAGCCCGCCAGAGTTTGATCCTCTTCACCCTCGCGGTAAGCTTGCCACCAATTTGGATCTTCGCGTGAAATGACATGTAATACATCACCCTTTTGGAAGCTTATTCCCAGTTCTCGACATGGTATGTACAAGTCATCTTCAGGATCATAGTCAAAGTGGGCTCGGACATGAAGCACGGCCGAATCTCGGCCGCCTCCTGGTGGTGGACTACTCGCAGGCACTATCAAAAAAGTTAAAGTACCCTGCATGGCTCCAAGCAATGAACACACCTCGTTTACTGTTTTGCCTCGCAGTTCTTGGCCATTTACTTCCAGAATTTCATCCCCTTCATGTAAGAGACCTGATTTTTCAGCCGCTCCTCCACGCACTATCCGCCCAATAACAACAGCATCACCCTCATTCCTTACAGTAGCGCCTAATGGCTCTGATGATTTTTCAATTTGAATAATTCGAATGTGGTCGTTATGATCCTTGAGCGTGCCAAAAGGTGAATTTAAGGATGGCGGCGATTCAGAACGTTGTTTAATAAAGCTGTTTGCCAAAGGTGCTTGTGGAATTGGAACTGGCATCGGTTGTCTGTGCTGGTTTCGGATAGACGCTGAAATAGATGCTGATGGCGTTACTGCTGCTGGCTTGGGGGGTAAATGGCTTGTAATCACAGATGGGGTACAGTCGGTTAACGTTGCGACACGATCGTGGGCCAAGAGGAGGCCTTCCATTTCGTGTGATGTTAGTAAATTGCCTAACTCAATCGCCGTCGCAGAATTTGATTGTGACAATACTTCGACAATATCCTTAGATAGACCTTGGGCGTTGTCACTTACTGGCTGGGCAAAACGTGGCCTTCGTCTTTGAAGAACCGTAGTTCGAGCTGCGAGTACATGAGCTACTCCCGGGCCGAGAAGAATGTTTTGAGCAGCTGTCACTCGGCCAGCAAGAGTTGACATACCACTTTTCGTCAGTTGATTTTGTAATTTTTGAAGAGCAGCCACTAAGTCTCCATAACCTATGAATAAAAAATAATATTCTCAATAAAAATTATAACTTTTGTTTTTTTTTAAAGATTTACCAAGGATTTTTTCTGTTTCCTCTTCATCCGTGTAGGCATCGTTATCGACACCTTGAACAGTTTCGACAGACGAAGGATGCTGCTGCTGCGCAGATGTTTTATTTTGGAGTGCTTTAAGCTTTCGAGAGCCGCGCAAACTTGCACGTAAGAACTCATTTTGTTGGGCTATTCGTTCTTCTTCTTCTCGTCGACGACGTAGTTGTTCCTTTGAAATAAAATATACAAATATATTTTTAAATTTATTAAATTTATACAACAGAACTTATGCTGAATTCAAACACAGAACAAAACATACATACATACATCCCGATTACAAAATCCGATGAATTACCTGTAGAGGGAGTCAGACTTTATTTTTGACATTTTTACTATTAGCGAAATGCCTCCGCAGTATTCATCGGATTCTGTAATCGGGGTGATAGTTAATTTGGAAATAAAAACATTTTTAGTGGAACCCTCATGCATTCGATAGTATTCAATGTGGCTTCATTCCTTCATATGAAAGGCAAAATATTAGAGTCGAATTAAATAAATTAAAATAATATTCATTGAAATCACATACTTCAAATGAAAGGACACTTGGGCGTATGTGGAACAAAAACACAATTTACTTCAGCAAACTACACTGATAGTTATAAATCAAAAGTTTTTTTCATCAGCCCTATTAGTCCCGTACATAGTGAATGTATATTGTATATTCATTAGGGTGGTCCTTAAAAATGTCATTGTTTTATTTTAAATGATCGCCCTCCTTTATTTCTTCCAAGTAACTTTAAAAAAAATACTTAATAATTTTAACTCAACAGTTAACCGCTAACCTAAGGCTGAGTGTTTTAAAGTATTTTAAGCTTAAGGTGCCAGGTATAGCTATCATTGAAACTCATCATTGAAAATTTTAATGATTGATTTTGAGACGTTTAGGAAGTAAAATCATTTATTCTTTTGATAGAAAAATAAAGCTAAAGACCTAATTAATATTTTTAGCCAAAAAAAATTTTCAAATAGGCCCAACTTTCCACATAAAAAGACTTTTCTTATTTCAATGATTGAACTACCTTACCAATGATCATTCAAAAATTAAAAGTCAATTTTTGTGGAAAGTTGCGCCTATTTGAAATTTTTTTTGACTAGAAATATTAATTAAGTCCTAAGCTTTGATCGTCCATCAAATTAATAAATGATTTTGCCTCCTAAACGTCTCAAAATCAATCATTAAAATTTTCAATGATGAGTTTCAATGATAGCTATAACTGGCACCTAACTCACGTCTTTATCTTCATTGAAACAAAAATTTATTTAAAAATAGGCAACGTACCCCATGAAAAACTCAATTATGTATATTCAAAATAAAGAGCTTCTAGAGACACCGATCATTTTTTAAAAAGGGCCATAAGGTTGGGTCAAAGTAATTTTATTGTGCTATCGCGAACATCCTCGAAATCAATTTCGCAAAAAAAAAAAAAAACAATCCTTTCAAATAACAGCCAAATCTCCTAAGCATCATTCTCGATTCCAAGGTTCGAATGAAGTAACCATTCCAAAGGAAATTTTACTCACAATAACCCCAATGTACCAACCAAGTTACTTCTGAAAATGGATACGCTAAAAGTGTTAAGCTGGCTATATAAGACTTCAGATCTAATTCCACTTTAAAAACCTTTTATCCAAATAAATACCAAGTTTTAAAAAAGTTTCGATCCAGGTATTTTGTTCAATATAACGAGTAACAAGGAAGTGGCAGCTACATTATTTGTGCGCCATACTGTTTTCGTGGATTTGCTGCTTTATAGCAAATACACAATTTTGGAGAGAGTCATTTGTTTATTATGCAAATACATGTACGGTGACGTTTGCTGATGAGTATTGACGCTTTCATTTACCATTTTCAACTCTTCAATATAGCTGTATCAACACCAAAAGCCTAAACAAGTTTTTTTGTTCATAATTTGGGGACAGTTTTTGAACTTTGAACTAGTTGCTAATTCTATAAATGAGTCTTAACTTCTAGCATAATAATTATGGAATATAATCGGTTTTTGAGTTTAAGCTTTCGCGCCTTTTTTCTTAGACAGGTAGATTAAGAACAAGTACATGCGATCCAGTATTGCATGTTTTTTGTGGCACTTCTTAAGTAACCTTTTATATTTCTCCACTTACTGGTACAATACAAATACAAACTACCCACTGGCCGGTATTTCTTGGTTTTGCTCTTAGTTTATTCTGACAGTAAAACTAATTCATATATATATATACACATAACAAATTATACATAGTGACAAATTATTCAACAAAAACGCTAAAGAATAAAGCTTAAACAAATATTTAAAAAAGTCTAACACGAATTTGAGAAGTTAACCAAAAAATTCTCCCAATATACTTATTTATCAGTGAAATCATCTCAACAAAATTGTTTTTTAATAATATTACGATTTTAAATTACTGTTTAATTAAATATAACATACCAATGAATGCATCAAATACTCCATTACTTTTTTAGAATTAAATTTTATTACTTTTCGCTACGTTTATGTTGCAAAACTTTCAAATTGAAATTGTGTTCTATTTTAGTTGGGTGTCAAATAGTGGGGGGTGTAGGTATTTATTAAAATGCAAACAAACTTGACAGGTTTCGTTTAAATAAACCGTTGGCATTGTGTTGAATCACAACTGTTTGTGTTTAATAGCCGTGAACTGAAATTAAGGCCTGCGTTGTGGATTAAGAATTTTACACAAATGTGACATTGGTGACTAGTAGAAGATACTTTGTCAACATATTTTATCAATCAAATGTAAACAATATAAATACAATAATTGCTCTTGAGTATTTTTTGTGGTTTATATTAGGGTGGTCCGTAAAAAGATCATTATTTTATTTTGAATGATGCGCCTCTAATTTCTTCGGAAATTTCTCTTAAATAACATATTTTTCCTTTAACCCGGCCCCCAAGATTAAAAAGTTTAATATGGGAAAATACATGTAAAATGTTCAATTAAACTTTGAATTTTTATTACTTTGGTAATTACTGAGAATACATTAAAATTTTGGTACAAATGTACCTAGTCCTTTATGACTACATATGTATAGATTCGGTATAAGACTTAAAAATCAAAACCAATTATTTCCCCATTTTTAAGCAGAATTTATTAGGTAAGTAATAATGTATTAACTCGCAATTTTTTTTTTGAAAAAAAATAGGTAAAGGTTTTTGAGATATTTTCAAATAACTGAACGTTGTTCCTTTTACTCTACAAAATTTAAAGGCCAACTTTGACTAATAACGGTAATGAGGTTGTTATTAGCTTATTCTTGCGGTATAGGTGTTTTTTTTTAAAACTTTAAGTTGGCAACACTATTTCTACTGGTGGTCATTTTGTCAGCAGCTGTCAAGTGATTTATTAGGTCTGTTTCTTTACTTTTGGGATAAAGTTTGGGAAAAAGTTCGGGGAAAAGTTTGGGATTGAGCTTTTTGATGTTGTTGTAATGTTAGAAATTAAAATTAAAGAAACGCATTTTAGTCCAGTCGTTAGGTCATTTGACCTTGCGCGCAGAGGCACTGTCTGATTTTTTTTCATGGATCGATAGAGGCTCATTTAAAAATCTTAAATCCAAATTTGCACCACCTGACAACTTTTTTTACCAAAGTTATTGGTAAAAATGTGTTTTTTGTCATTTTTTCATCTTTTGTGAATATCTCGGCTGCAGTATGTTGCATAGAAAAAAATAAAGTATGGATTTATTTATAATAAGATTTGCTATTATATTATATAAAAATTAATTTGTTTAAACAAATAAAAAAAAAGTTATAGTAAGTTGAAGTAAGTTTTTATTGTTTGAAAATCACTCTTTCTTGATTATTAAGAAAAAAGCTCATTTAACGATGAGGTTTTTATTTTTTACTTTTAAAGTCTTTGTAATTACCTACAATTTAAAAAAAAATTCAGCCCTTAACTACTAACACAAGCCGAGAAATAAATTTATGAACATAGGTAAGTCGGCGCCCCCACGCAATTTTATGTTCTTAGGTTTTATTTTATATCTCAGCCCCAGTATGTCGCAAAGTTAAAATTAAAAAATGTTATTGTTTATAATAATTCTTTCTATCAACTTGCGTTAAATTCAATTTGTTTAAACAAATAGAAAAAAAGTTGTAGTCCATTAATAGGTTTTTTTGTGTTGATTTTATACCTTTTTCATAACTATTGAGACAAAAACTGTATTTAACTGTACTTTTTTTCAGGTTTACTTTTTTTCTTTAGTCCATTAGTCCATTACGACAAACAGGAGCCAAGTTATTCATGAATTAAAAATGACGCGTCAGTTTACTAACGCATAACAATATTCTTTCTTTTTTTTTGTGAATATCTCGACCTCTATGTATGGGTATGGAATGAAACTGTATTATTTTTAATAATATTCATTATAGACTTAAAGAAATTTTATTTTCTCCAAGTAGATATCTACATACCTACAAAAAATAAAGTAAGTAGTAACTAAGTTAATTTTTTCGTAATCCGCCCACGCTAACTCTTTTCCGTACCATTAATCCGCTGCAAAGATCAATTAAATTGGTCTTATTCTCAACCGTTTTGGGTGTGAGTGCATTTTGTATTATAAAGATGTCTGCATCTTCTAAGGCCTGGGAGACTGAAAAGCCACGATTTCGAAGATATTTTTCAAGAAGAACGATAAAGGTATATCTACCTTCTATCTACCAAAAATTGAGCCTTGTAAGATTCATGAGAGTCGAGCAATCCATAAAAGAACATACATATGTACATAAGAGTGGTCGTTAAAAAAAAGGTTATCCCAGATGGACCCAAATCGGCTCTAAATGAAGAAAAGAAAATTCCCTAATTTTTTCTGATTTTTACTTTCATCCCCTTTAGTCCTGTAGGGGTAAATTAAATTTCCCCTTTTTTTCTGCATACTAGAAAATTCGCGTAAGATCTGCCAAAAAAATTCAGAGCATGTAGGTGGGAACCATACAAGAAAAAAATCCGATGGGAGGGGGGTATTATCTCCCCCCGCTTGGGCGGGAGGGGTAATTTAATAAAATATTTGCATAAAATAGAAAAAAAATAATTAAAAAACAACGGCAATACTTACAGTAATGATTTGTAGCTTTTTGGAAAGCTAGACGTCCATTCTTACGGCTTGTTTTTAAATTAAGTTTTTTTTGATGAACAGTTTTGGCAAAAAATTGTTTCAAACTCAACATTTTGAAGAAAAATTTTAAATTTTTTTTTATTATAGGTTTGAAAACAGAATTTGCTGAAATTGTTTATTCAACGAACTTTTTTTAATAATCATCTATTAAAATGGACTTCTGGCTTTCCAAAAAGCTACAAAACATTACAGCAGGTATTGCCGTTGTTTATTAATTAGTTTTTTCTATTTATGCAATTATTTTATTAAATTGCCCCTTCCGTCCAAGTGGTGGGAAATATTTCCCCACTCCGGTAGAACTTTTTTCTTGTCTACTTCTCACCTACAGCGACTATAGGGGATGAAAATAAAAATCTTAAAAATTAAGGGAATTTTTTTTTTCATTTAGAGCTGATTTAGGTCCATCCAAATAATAAAACTAAAAAAAAAACATTATAACGACCACCCTAATATGTACATACATAGCTGAATCGGTGCACACACACAAACACTTTTCCTCAGCCTTCAGCATTTGTACATGTCGCTGCTGTGACACAACCTCTGATTTTTTTCAAATCTGGAAAAAGTAAGCTAATCTCTTCGCTGAAGAAAGCTCCAAACCTTTTGAAAACCGTGAAGATTTTTAAATCCGAAGAAGCCGCGTCTGTGGGGAAAAATGTATTTACTGCACTACATGGTGGAAGCAGTTAGGAAACATCGCTGGACCATCTTTTCTCACGCGCGAGTGTTAAAATCAAATCCGATCCTGCTTCTTTGCCACCTACAGAATCAGCAGCAGAACAACACTCATTCCGGACATTCCATCAAGTACAAGCTTGGTTGGGAATACTGGAAACAAAGTTCAAGAGGATTGGAGCCGGTGTTGGCTTCAGGGCCGACGATCCCACCCACACTCATCGACATGATTTCCTGCACGTGTACGAAACAATGCGGTGCAACCTGCGGGTGTCGAAAAGCCGGACTGAAGTGTTCAGCCGTCTGCAAGATCTGCTGCGGGAAAAGCTGCTACAAAACGTAGTTGATATTGCTGATGACTCCGAAGACGAGGAAAACTACGACCTTGTGCTCACGACAACAGCTTTTTCTAACGAAAATGAAACAAAGCAGAGACCAAACCTTGAATGTCATAACACTAATGAAGAGAGTGAAAACGAAATACCCTCACGCCCAAAACGGTTACGGTTGAGAATAAGACCAATTTAATTATTGATCTTTGCAGTGGATTAGGCCTACAGGGGATACCACAAGATTTAAAAAAACGCGCCTCATACTCTACCCCTTGGGTGGTTCGGAAAATGGTACGGAAAAGAGTTAGCGTGGGCGGAATACGAAAAAATTAACTTAGTTACTACTTACTTTAACTTTTGTAGGTATGTAGATATCTACTTGGAGAAAATAAAATTTCTTTAAGTCTATAATGAATATTATTAAAAATAATACAGTTTCATTCCATACCCATACATAGAGGTCGAGATATTCACAAAAAAAAAGAAAGAATATTGTTATGCGTTAGTAAACTGACGCGTCATTTTTTATTCATGAATAACTTGGCTCCTGTTTATCGTAATGGACTAATGGACTAAAGAAAAAAAGTAAACCTGAAAAAAAGTACAGTTAAATACAGTTTTTGTCTCAATAGTTATGAAAAAGGTATAAAATCAACACAAAAAAACCTATTAATGGACTACAACTTTTTTTCTATTTGTTTAAACAAATTGAATTTAACGCAAGTTGATAGAAAGAATTATTATAAACAATAACATTTTTTAATTTTAACTTTGCGACATACTGGGGCTGAGATATAAAATAAAACCTAAGAACATAAAATTGCGTGGGGGCGCCGACTTACCTATGTTCATAAATTTATTTCTCGGCTTGTGTTAGTAGTTAAGGGCTGAATTTTTTTTTAAATTGTAGGTAATTACAAAGACTTTAAAAGTAAAAAATAAAAACCTCATCGTTAAATGAGCTTTTTTCTTAATAATCAAGAAAGAGTGATTTTCAAACAATAAAAACTTACTTCAACTTACTATAACTTTTTTTTTATTTGTTTAAACAAATTAATTTTTATATAATATAATAGCAAATCTTATTATAAATAAATCCATACTTTATTTTTTTCTGTGCGACATACTGCAGCCGAGATATTCACAAAAGATGAAAAAATGACAAAAAACACATTTTTACCAATAACTTTGGTAAAAAAAGTTGTCAGGTGGTGCAAATTTGGATTTAAGCTTTTTAAATGAGCCTCTATCGATCCATGAAAAAAAAATCAGACAGTGCCTCTGCGCGCAAGGTCAGGCCCTTTTTCACGACGTGATGACTGGACTATTTGGGATGTTTCTGGTTTGTTGCGATTTAAATTACCTATTAAACTTCATTGCTTGTAGGCTCACCGCATACAAAATTATGTAATTTCAATTCTTTGTATATGCAGTTATCATTTTTGGCTCTATTAAAAGAACAAGGAGAAACATTTTACTTTATATTTGTCTCCATTGTATCATTTTTATTTAATTTAATTAAATTAAACCATTTTATGTACGCTACTTAAACCATTATATTTCAAATTTTTCGATCAGCTAATTTCTTGTTTGATAAGCAAGAAAGTGCAGTAACTAAAATGTTCGGGTAGATTCTTGCTGGAAGGGAATTGAAATAAGTCAACAGCTCTGGCATTTTCGTGCCAGAAAATAGTAAAGAAACACGTTTTTGGTAGATTTGGGATACTTTGGGATCCCGTGGGCGAGTAAAGAAACAGACCTATTTTAAGTTTGGTTTGGCATTTCAAGATGAATAGACTGACGTCTGAACAACGCTTCCAAATTGTGCAAATTTATTTTGAAAATTATGGTTGTGTTCGAAATTTTCATAAGCGAATTTTGTTTAGCGATGAAGCTCGCTTTTGGTTGAATGGATACCTCAGTAAACAAAACTGCCGTATTTGAAGTAATGATAATCCTCAAGTTAATGTTGGGACACCGTTACATCATTCACAAAAACTAACTGGTGTGCTTTATGGGTTGGTGGAATAATTGGTGCGTACTTCCTTAAAAACGATGCTGGACAGAACGTTACAGTCAATGGTGAGCGCTATAGAGCCATGATTTCTGACTTTTTCGTTCATCAATTGAACAACCATGATGTGCAGGAGCTGTGGTTTCAAAGAGACGGCGCAACATGTCACACAACTCGTGCCACAATTGATTTATTGAAGGAATCGTTTGGTAACCGTGTATTGGCCTCCAAGATCGTGCGATTCAACGCCGCTTGACTATTTTATGTGAGGTATGTGAAGTCACTAGTCTACGCCGATAAGCCCGAAATGATTGACCACTTGGAGGACAACATTCGCCGCGTTATTGCCGATATATGGCCAAAAATGTTGGAAAAAGTCATCGAAAATTACACCTCGAGATTAGACTACGTCCGAGCCAGCCGTGGCGGTCATATGCCAGAAATCATATTTAAATTATATTGCCAGAAGATTATCTTTCGAATAAAGTAAATTTCATATTTAAAAAATCATCTTTGTTTTATTCCATTTCAAAATTCTATGCATCTAAAAAAAAACCCTTTACTAAAGCTATAGGGAAATGGGGAATGCCCAAAACGGACTCACGAGGAAGGCAAATACTCGAGATGGCAGTGCGACGTGGCCTTAACATAGTGAAACACACCTACTTTCAAGAGACCTGGCTGTGTAGCAATAATACCGGAAAAAACCTTTGCAACCTTTGCTGTGGAAGCCTTGCACATCAAAATAGCCCCAGGACCAGACTGAATATCAACAGAAGTGCTAAAAGTGACCGTGCGAGTATACCTCAACTTTTGCTCAACATGTTCAACAGCTGCTTGCAGGAAGGTGAGTCTTTCTAAAGAGCTGGAAAATGCGGCGTTTGGTACTCATCAGCAAGGGAAAAGGAAACCCAGACTCCTCATCCCTATACAGACCTTTGTACGTTCGACATCGTAGCGAAGCTCTTGGAGAAGATGCTGAAAAGGCGACCCACCGTTTTAGTACTGACTGCTTTACAAGGAAACAACTACTCGAAGCGCATCGTATTGTTGGCAACTCTTGATGCCAAAAACGCCTTCCACTCGGTCAGGTGAAGCGACATGTTGAGAGCGCTTGAGGATACTTTCAACATTCCAGCTTTTTTCTTACGGATGGTAAAGAACAATCTAAGTGGCCGGGAGCTGATCTTTAGAGACCACGGATGGCCTACGAAGAAAGCAGATCACCACCGGAGCAGCAAAGGGATCAATCTCGGGGCCTGATTTTCGGAACATCTCTTATGATATACATGTACATGTCGGAAGATACCTTTCCTGTAGGACATGCTGACGACATTGCTGCAGTAATTATTCCAAAAAATACCGAAAGTGCGCAGTAGAAGCTGAACCAAATTATGCGACGTGTGCAATTCTGGATAGGAGAACACGGTCTAAGCTTGGTAAGAGAAATAAAATGCATGACTGGATCGCACGTACTTGCTCTTATGTTCAAGTTGCTTGGAACTTAACAACTTTTAAAATATGCAAGAAATTATAGAAAAAATATATACAAAATAAAAACAGTTAAAAAAAGCATTTAAATCGTTTTTTAAATTGTATAAACAACTAGTAAAATAGCTTAGCGCTCAAACCCAAGTATGCCATTTTATTGTTTGAAAAAATTGGAATATACGCAAAAAAAATTTAATCGTTGGAGTGGTCTTCTTAAAAACTAAATTTTTTATATTTAAAATTTTAGTAACATTTTTGAAATATAGAATTTTCAAACAAAATTTTTTTTTAATATTTTCTTAAAAATCCAAAACTTATTTTTTCAAAATTTTGATATGCAATATTATAAACATTTTGAAGAAGATTTTTCATAAAAATGTTGATTTAAATCCGTTATGCCTACAATAATGCACTGATTTTTTTTTATCAAAATCGTTGGAGCCGTTTTTGAGATAAATAAATAAGCCCTTAAGGCTTGTTTCACACATATACGGTCTCATTCGGTTCGGTCTGTATTCGGTTCGTTTTCGGTCGGACCTGATAAGTGTGAACCGATGAAAACGGCAGGAATAAAAACCTAATAGAAACCGAATAGCACCGAACTTCCCCTCGACACGAATCGGTTTCATTCGGTTTCAAGGGCACACAAACTTATCGTAGCGTTCACACATATTCGGTTCTATAAGGTTTTTTTTGTTCGTTTTTATTTGGAATTGACAACTAGTTCTGAAGTATGTTGATATTTTTGGAATTAAAAATTGATATTTGAATACAAACCTTATAGGAACCGTATATGTGTGAAAATAAAAAACTGAAACCGAAAACGAACCGAATACAGACCGAACCGAATGAAACCGTATATGTGTGAAACAAGCCTAGCGGTTGTTATTTTTGGAGCTAAAAAAATTCAATTTCCCCTCTAAAGAGTTACAAAAATAACTTAAGTTCAAAATTTGAAGAAAATAGCATCATTGGTTTAGGCTGTAGATCCGAATACAAACCGACAGACAGAATTGTGCCACCCACTTGTTTCGTGTTCTCTATCGTAACGTTAGTTTGATTGTTATCTTACCATTTTTTTAGCACGAATCCAAAACTCGCACTATAGTAACTACATATATCGCAAGTAAAAACTACGATAGTTCTTCTGACGGAGAAGAGGATTTCCACACTGATTAAATTTCAAATTGACTTAAGCTCAAAAACTTAAACTCGACATAAAGCTATCTTTCTAGGAATAGATTAAAGCCGCAGCGGAACGAAAATCACAATAATACTCAGCAGACTGACGATGAACATAGGTTGCCCAACGACAAGCAAGCTGAAAGCTACTGATGTCACCAACGAATGTCATTCTCCTTTACCGAAGATCAGGGCGGATGCGCTACCACAAGAAAAATACCGGAAGCAGATGGCGGCCGTGCAAAGACGCGGAGCTCTTAGTGGGGCTAGCCGTGCTTATAGTCGCAGGAGTGACTCCCATTGATCTTCTAGCGGCACAAGAAAGCGGCAAACGATGACACAAAACAACTAATGAAACAGAAGTGACAAGAGGGCTGAAGCTCGGAAAGTAGGGGAAATGTGGCTGAGTGGAATTACTGGAAATACGGTAAAGTAAACTACTACGTCACCCAAGTAGAATAATGGATCAACAATGAATATTTGGACAATTTAAAGCTTAATTTACCGTTATGTGCCAGAAATCTTGGTTTTTGTGATCGCTGGCAGTTTTATTAAGATCCTATGCATATGGCTTTTCAGGAACGATCCTGGCTATTTTACAACTGTCGAAACACCATGGAAACTCTACCCACGAATTCTGACATAATCCTCATTTAGAGTATGTGGGAAAATCTCAACCAAAATATTATAAATAACCGATTAGAGCTGGTCCCTCTTAGAGTTGAATAAAATTGGACGAAAATGTTATGCCAAGTTAGTTCAAAAATTTCCTTTTTGGTTGAAAATGGGTTAAAAAAAAAACCAAAGACTACGCACAAAGTATTGAAATTTCCCAAAACCCCGAAAATTTCAACGTTTTAATTACTGCCCGAGTTTGGCTTCCGCGTTCTAATTTTTATTCTTTTTAATGTTTTGGTCCAACTTTTTTAAATAAGTGAATATCTCAAAAAAAAATATTTGAAAATAATTTATGCTTTTTTCCTACTGCGTGCCATTGCTGCAGAATTTTCCGTCAATTTCTACTTTCATGGGTTTCCGAGTTTGGCTAGCAGCCACTTTTAATAGGCTTTTTGAGTCTCGAAATTTAATAAAAATCTGTGACAGGTGTTTATGAGAAATATCAACTTACCTGATATTTTTTGATGCTGTCTAACTGCTCCAACGTTGGCTGGACTACTTGAGCAATTTGTTGCTGTTGCTGCATTAACATAGGGTCAACAGAACTGTTATTATTGTTCACTTTACGATCGGGGAGTTGTGGCGCTGGTGCACGGTTAACCAGCCGGCCATCTGCTTCAATACGCAAATGATCTCGAGGCGGAGGTACTGGCTTGACGGAACCATTCAGCTGTTAAGAAAAAGAGTTGCTTGGATAAAATATTTGGGGAAAAAGTTCATGATATATAATTGTTAATACAAATCATTTTGTGGTGTGTAAGAGTACTAATATGAATAAATAATGTGTATTTATGCCAAGCTTGGATGTTTTATTTTACCTGTATGTATGAAAGAAATTTTGTGTAAAATAAAGTTCAACTAGCATGGTTGTCACAGTTTATAGGTATCATAGAAAGACGGCTTATGGTTTTTATATGCATGCAGACAGGAACGCCAAAGAAAAATCAGTTTAATGCCTTATAAATTTTTGATGATAGAATTACACAACGTTTTTTATTTTTAAAAACTTTTAGTTTTAATATAAAATAAATAGCGTTACAAGCTTTATAGGAGAACGCGTGGTCCAATGACAGTCAGTGTGAATTTAGCCACTTTTGTGAACTTGAATAATATAGACAGATATCTGTGTATTATTGTAGTCATGTTGTATTTTGTGGCAAAAACAGGTTTATAATTTTTCAAAACCGGGTTGATAATATTTTTAAAGCTTGGGTTTTTAATGCATTTTAATAAATTACAAACATTTTATATATAAACAAATATTTTTTAAGAAAACCGCTTCAATGTTTTAAAATTTTTGTTTTGCTTGTAGGTAGGGGAAGTATGTACCTACATACAAAATGACATATACGGACAAAATGACATACCAGCCATTTCTTTTTTTTACACTTCAGATTCTTTGTTGTAGTGAGCTTAGAGCAAGCTGCAAACCTACAATCAGAGGCTCATCATAAGTGCATGTGTTAGTGGTTAGTAAAATAATGCGAGCTAACACATGCATTACAATAAATTTATACATTTAGAAAACAAAACAAATAAACAAAATTAAACAATACATAAACAATTAAAACATTTAAATTAAATATAATCAAAAACTAAAAAAACAATCACGAAAGTGGAGCACTGGTTCGAAACAATTTTTTTAATCCCATCTTACTAATGTTAAAATCAACAGAGGAGCCATTTAAATTAAAGATCTTGCACATACGGTTAAGAGGCTCATGTATACCGTAGTTAGTTCTATGGAAATTTATATGTAAAAGTTCAAATCTTCGCAGATGGTGAGATCCTCCACGGTAATTTATGCCAATACAGGCTAACAAGTCAGGAGCATCAATTTGACCATTTATAAGTTGGTGAAGAAATATTAGATCATTATTAACCCGCCTTTGATATAATGTTTGAACCTGCAGTAGCTGGATCCTATGTTCATAAGGTGGAAGGTTGAATGGATCAGCCCAAGGTAGACCTTTCAGAGCAAAACGAATGAATTTATGTTGTATTGCTTCAATACGATTTTTATGAATTTCATAAAAGGGAGACCATACTTGAGAGGCGTACTCTAGGTGAGGTCGTACATAACAATTGTATAAGGAAAGAGTAACGTACGGATCGTCAAATTCCTTTGCCCAACGTTTTATAAACCCAAGCATTGAGCTTGCTTTATTAACAATGTAGTTAATGTGTTCAGTGAATTCTAAATTTGAGCTAAAGTTAACACCTAAGTCCTTGAAACTAAAGACTCGACAGAGCTTGTGTTGTGAAATAGAATAATTAAAAGCATTTGCAAGTCGCTTTCTTGAGAAAGTAATTGTTTGGCATTTAGCAGGGTTAAGAGAAAATATGCTACACTTAAAGCACCCAATGCAATTTTATTAGTTGGTTTGGATGATTTTTGAAATCCTTTAAAAATAATTAATTATTTGACGGCCATCACAAAAAATAAAAAACTATTTACGAATAAAATATTTTTTTTTTGAACTTGACTATTTTTCGTGTTTTGGTAGTTTTTATACCTTTTTATATTACTATTATTAATTTAATTTATAGTTTATGACAAAATTCGTAAAATAGTCTTATCACTAGCCACATCATTTGAGTTTTGTACAATTTATAAAATTTTGTCATAGCTATGATAGGGGCAAAATGACTTACCCTAACTATGGACAAAACGACATACCTTTATTGGGAACAATATTTAAATTTTAGTAGTAAAAATGTCTCGGAATTACAAGAGGTCAACATATCGTCAATCTTGGAGCATCGAATCGATGAAAATTGCAATTAAATAGGTTTCACATCATAATGTGCAACCATTGGGCTCGTGAATTCTGTGCTTACGTGTCAAAAAACACAAAGCAATTCATTTGCGACCTATGTATCTTATATGAACCTGAAGGCAAAATTTGAGGACAAAAGTTCCAAGAAACAAATTATAACTAATAAATTTATAAATTTTAGCCAAATTGAATCTTTTTAGAACTATATGGAACTAGAAAATATGTGACATTAAGTTTCAAAACGGTCCTATAATAGTTTTTGGCATGACTGGAGTGTGGTACACTAAAATCTTCGTCTCAAAGAAAGCTATAAGACTACATTATTAGTTGAAATCAATATGTTCCTAAAATCAAAAGATATCGCAGTTTGAAAAGCTGCGAAAGAATCAAAACGGGGCTATTTTTTATCACTTTCAAAACAGTGCTATTTTTCATACAAAAATGATTTTACTTTCAAAAAGGGGCTATATTACATAAATGTACTTCTCAGTTTAATATAGCAGATTTTTTTTTAAAAACAAACCTAATGTAAATGTAAAATGGCACGCAGGAAGAAGCTATTTTGAATCCGCAAAATTACTTCGAAATCTACAACGATCATGGAACTGTAGTGAGACTTGGATCAGAAGACTGTCCAGTGTATGATTGGAAAGCAGCTGCATCTGAATACCTGAAACCAACCAAACTTTGGCATTTTAAATTCAAGCCAACAAAGCGATTTGTACCAAAGTTGGAAGCTCTATCAGATTAATTGGGGAACTAATGCTACATTTCCACCTAACGCTAATCTGAGATTTAATAAGATTTACCTCAAATCTCCTTCAAATCTCGGAGATTTACCATACAAATTTATTTCGTAAATCTTGAAGATTAGAAATTAATCTTGTTAAATCTTCCTAGGACAAATAGTTTTACAAATCGAACTAACCTATTCTTACATGGTGCTGAACGTTTCATTCGAGACTCGCATTCAGTTCTTCATTGTTTTACACGAATCAAACATTCTGTCTCATTCGCACTTCATAAGAAACATTAAAACGCCATTTGCATTTTTGAAGGTGCTGTCAAATTTAATCTTTTTTAAATCTTTTTGTGCGGTGGAAACACCAAAAAGATTTATTTAATCTAATCTGAGATAAACCTTTGGTGGAAACAGAGCATAAGTTATAGGTCCGATGTTGGAGTGGCATGAACCGTTATAAGACCTGGAAAAGCCTTGCTTTTGGAGTGTGCAACAACCAAAAGGTGTGCCTGTGAACGAGGCAAAGATTAAAGATGTCAACAAGTTTCTAAAACAGCATTGCGGAGAAAATATTATCGAAAGAGAAGCTGATATTGATGAAATCGACGAGGAAGATTGCTGTGAATATTTAGAGGAAGATGATCACTGTTGTGTTTATATTGTGTTCTATAAAGACTGTGAATTCAAAAGACACTTTTTTTATTATTAATAAAGGGAATATATTTATTTTTATTATATAGAAACTTGATTTTTTATTTCAGTTTCAGTTTCAAATGGGCACCATATTTATTTTTTAATTTTCAAAAAGGGATATATTTGTTTTTCAGTTGCAAAACGGGCCTAAAAAATAAAATGACTCCTTCCAAAAAACTAAGGGGATGTCCTTGTATTTGTTTTTTTTTTTTTCAAGCTTTAGAAAACGCAATCACAAGTCATTTACAATTTATTTTGTAAAGATATCGCTTATGGTTTGAAAATGAGAGGTTTTTGTCATTTATCTCGGTTGCATATTTCCGGTAGATAGGCCCGTTTTCAAAGTTAAGGTCACATATATCCTATGTCATTTTGCCCATAATTATGAAGTATGTCATTTTGTCCATACTATATGAACGAAAAGAATTTTTGTGTAGTTTTGAAAAAGTATTTTTTTTATTTTATTTGTTTGTTTTTTAAACTTTAAAATTATTGTTAAATGTTTGCAAGGAATTAAAAAAAGAATAAATATATTTTTCATTACGATATAATAGCCGCATTTTATTATCGCTCATAATCCGTATGGTTCACCTCGTGAAAATAAAACGATGTGGGTTAGTGCAAAAGCGGTGCTGTATATCAGTCTCTTTTTTCTTATGTTTATTTGTTTTTCATGCAAGCACTTGTCTCCTCTCTATTCCTAATACTGCTGACAAATCGCTGACATCCATTCACAATGGTAAATAGCCCTCTGCCGATCAGAGTGAAAACCTCTATCTGGATTATTGAAATTAACCTCGATAGAAACCTAGATCCCATGTTGTTTTTGTAATGCATGTCAAAAGATAACCTCGACCCAGACCCAGAGATAATAAAACGCAGCTAATGTCTAAATAATTTATTTTGATTCAAAAACTTTATAGTATGTCATATTGGACGTACTTCCCCTATTCATATTTTCTCAACTAATCAAATGGTGTTGTCAATTTTTAGTTCAGTTCTTTTTCACGGGACATTTATGCAATTGAAGGAACGAGTTCCCTGCATTTTATTTTGAATGTAATTTTTTGATTTTCGAAAAACTGTTTTTTAAGGTAAATTTGTGGTTGAAGCTTAGTAAGATAGACGTTGACGATAACATACACAATTTTGTGAAGCATAATAATGTGTTTCATACATAATTAACAATTAAGAGCCGCTTGCTTCAACTTAAACGCGTTTTTTCCTTAAGTACCGTTTCAGAAAATGGGACTAAGTGTCTTACATACTTGAATATAAAGCTTAAGTGAAATAAAATGTAATTAGTTTACGAAATGGAGGAGGTGAAATGTAAATGTACGTTGCACATAGTATAAGGTCAGTAAATAATATGTGTGGATTGATGAATTTATTATTATTTGACGTTTTTCTGTTTCATTTGGCTCCTTAGGGAATAAAATACACTGCCTATGTAGGTTAGGAACTGCTTTTTTATAAACAAATAAAAACTAAGGTTTTTACGAGAAAAGGAAAATAAAAAAACTAAAAAATACTTAACGAAATAAAAACAATACCTCATTATTTCGCCTAACAGCCACTTGGGGCTGAGGCTTCTGGTTTTCAGTTGATCCTTGCGAGGAAGACAGTGAAGTCTTTGCCTTAATAACCTCTTTGACAATTTGCGGTGGACGCTTTGATGTAGCTGTAGCTGTTGTTGATGCTGTTTTTGTTGACGATGAAAACGACGATGACAATGAACGCGTCATATTCGAAATATCGTGATTGGTATTAATTGAAAGTGCCGACGATGTAAAGGATAACGGTGAAGACGACAAAGACGTTGTAACCAAAGTAGTATACGACGAGTTTTTGGCATGGCCAGGCAATAATTCATTTGAGCTGTTTTGCTGCGAATCTGTGTTGGCTGTATTGACAATTGAAACTATTGACGAAGGTGATGACAGACGTACGGGTGGTGGATAACGCGGCGGCCCTTTTATTATCTCAACGAAACTATCGGGCACGTCAACAGGCATCTCACGATGCTTGCGAATCGACCCCTTTGGCTTGAGTTCACGCAGTTCATACTCTGGTGTAGCCAATTCGCCGGAGAATGAACTGCGGGTACTAAGCGATCCACCACATGAAGATGTGGTGTTCGAAAGCAACATGCAACCGTTGGCGGCCTTAATCATGTTGTTATTGTTCTGAAGCTGGATGTAACTAATTGAATCGAAAGATTCCTTGCTGCTGTCATCGTAAGAAAACGAACTTTTCTGATAGAGGTCAGACAGGGGTTCCAGGTCAAGAGACAATTTATCTGCCTTATTAGCGCCTCGGTCACCACCCATACTTTCGCTACCGCTTGCACTACTCAGACTCAAATTATTGTGTTTTTGTGGTGTTGGATGTTGTTCATCTCGTGTTTTGATTGTATGGTGTTGTGGTTGTGCCTGTTGCAGCTGATGTGGATTGTTATTATTTAAAATGGTGTACTGATCGATTTGCATTTGTTTTTGAATGAATTCGTTATCAACATTTTGTTTTTGATGATTGTTAGATTGATGATTGATGATGTGATTGTCGTGTTGATGATTGTGAGTTTGATCGTAATCGGAATGCAATGCAATAGTTAGTTCACCACTACCACACAACATTAAATTTGCATTTACCTGAACAGCGGCATTATTAAGTGTTGCAATTTGTGGTACTGTTACTGTTGTACCGGGTGTTGAACCTGGCATCATCATCGCTGTTCCAGTTACAGATTGTCGAGGTGGTGGATATCTTGGAGGTGTTTTGTTACGTGCTATAAATGTATCAGGGCAATCTACTGCCATCTCACGGTGGGGACCTAAGTAAAAATTTAAATACATTTATTTTTAACGAAAAGTTTGAGAAGAATAAAGAGGTACAACTTACCTTTGTCTTGATTTGTAGAAATCATAGTCAGCATTGTTGGATCTATGTCCTTAGTGTCTGAATGCGTTCGATAATGTTGATTACTTATATAATCGTCAGGCAGACAGGGCTTCAGATCATCACCATCAATCACAACAATGCTCGAACCCGATCGACGCCGGGGCCTATAATGGTAAAGAAAAATAAATGATAAATAAGATTTTTTTCCAATAATGAAGAAGTAAGCTAACTTGACATAGAAAATATCTTCCCAATGATTTGGAATTTTTTTGCAAAATATTTGCTTAACAAAATTTCAATTAAATAATTTTTCGTTTAGTAGATTTTTTCGTTTAGTAGATAAAAAAATTATGGATGAAACGAAATCCATTTAGCATAATAACAGACAGGAAAATAATTTATAATACAGCAAAAATTGAAAGTGCTTCTTCAACTTAATAAAATTGAAATGTTTAAATCGATGCATAAAACTTCAGATGAATTCATTATACAAAAATAATGTATGTAGGTACATATGGGACATATTAGTAGTCATCACCAGCCTCATGACATCGACAATCAACAAACAAAATTAGTACCCAAACCATCAGTCTACGAATTACTTCATTTTCACTTTCTTTTAGTTTTTTTGTTTTGTTTTTGACATATTGCATAAGAGATAAACAGATACAGTGCACCATTTAAGTGTATGCAGTCCTTATGTTGGCACTGTGGGAAGAAATTTAGTTAAAGCTATGGGTATTCTAATATCTGATAACTGTACAATATTATTTCTTATTTAAACAAATAAATTAAATCAGGAAGAAGACAAAAATCTGTTTGAATGTCAATCCAAACTGTCATACGACATTATGTTTAGTTTAAGGTTTGCCATTTAACAGGTGGGGTCAGTTTTTGTTTTGTACTTTTTCCTCGTGGCATAATGGTTAGTGCGTTGGTCTGTCATGCCGAAGATGTGGGTTCGATTCCCAGCCGTGCCATCTAAAAACAGAAATGTTTTATCCGAGGTATTGCCGCTCGCGGGGAACTGACAAATAATCCAAGAGTATACTTGTCATGAATAAGTGCTTCTCATCTAGCCGTTGGGACTCGGCAAAAAAACTGTAGATCCCCTCCATTCCTGCCAACAAACCACACACAAGAATGGTTGAGAGTTGTAAGTCACTAGACCCTGGTTCTCCAAGAGCTGTTGCGCACCCAATTGTTTTGTATTTACTTTTAAATCTAGTGATGATAACAGTACCTACCTATTCCTATTGCGTGGGTCATGATAATAGGATTTTGTTCAGACATTTTATGGGCAGAAATTGCTAGTCTGTCAAATTTAGAGGAGTGGGAATGAAATACTCTAGGAGAGAATTGAACTGCCCAAAAAGTCTGGAACGGGTTGAACAAAAGTTTCTTTCAATTTTAAACGGCATAAATTAGAATTGAACCGAACCATAAATTAGAATCCGAATCAAAACTAAAAAATAATATGCACGACTGAGTCGCACGTACTTGCTCTTATGATCAAGAGGCTGGGGGTTTTAGAAAACTGTATATAAAAACATGCAAATAATGAGAGAAAAATATTGAAAAGCATCATATACGATATTTAAATTAGCTTAAACAACTCTTCAGACAGACAGAATTGTGCCAACTATTTTTTTCGTGTTCTCTATCATCGTAATGTCACTTGCCCTATGATACCTACATACATACATACATATATCGCAAGTAAAAATGGAACCAAAACAATGAAATGTTAATAAATTTATGTGTACATATGTACATACATAATATGTATATAAACTTAGTTGAAATATGATAAAATAATTTTCGCTATTTTAAAATAAGACAATGAAACTTCAATGTATGTATTGTTGTCAAAAAGTGTACCAATACCTAAGAGGTACATATTGGTAGTAATTTCTTTTTCACAAATGGTTTAACCAAACAAAAAATACGCATTTTATAAAAAAGATCTAATTTTTCAAATAGATTAATAAAATAATTCCACACGGCACATCCACCAAACTAAAAATAAATAAATACTAGGGCAACTCTTATTCAACCACTTTATTTGAATTCTAATATGACATTTTTGACAGAACTCTTATCTGCCGATTTCTGGCCAAACAAGTTTCGTGGTCAGAAATTGAAAAACATTTTTTTAGGTAGGGGAACGTTATTACTCTCTCATAAGCGCTCTCTTCTTCCTAAAACTACCCAATTTTTGAGGTGTGAATAGGATTCGTCAACAATTGGAAATTTTTCATCAACATTGCGGAAGTTGTGAGTAGAGTCTGAAAAAAACCTAATGTGTTTTAATTTTTACCAGTCTAACGTAGGGGTGTCGATGAACATATCTACAGCCACATCCGATTAGTTGCATATACTTTTTTTGTTAAATATTACGACCAAATAAACGGATTATTCGATCTACCAAAATAAAAAATAAAATACTTTCAATTTTTCGATACCAATCAACCGAGAAAGTCAATTAATTAGTGGGCAATTAAACAGGTTTTACTGTATGTGTTTTGTTACAATGCATGCTTGATATAGAATAGAAGCTATACATTTGTTAAGACAATATTGGTTTACTGCTTTTTTTCAGTTTTTGCTGTCTAGAACACCTCTTTTGGGCAAATTCCACACGAAAAAGGGTATGTTAAAAAATATGACACTATTTGGCCCAATAGATAAACTTTATTGCTTGAAATGAATTCTTCGACCCCAAAAACCCTAGATTAGATACAAAAATCATTGTTCTACGACAAAAATTACCAAAGTAACAGAATTTTTTGTGATATTCAGGGCCGCCATTTTGAAAAAAGTGACTTCTCAAGGTCCGATTTTGGTAAAGTTATAAATATCTTAGTTGCAGTTTTAAACCGTCTTGTGTGGCGTCTTGTGTGGCCTCTTTTCAAAACAGCCTTATTTTATTCTTATGGAGTTCAAGGGTCCAAAAGCTTTTTTCAGTTTTCTTCTATTGTAGGGCCAGTTCTACAAATATTTAATCCGGAGTTCAGCAATTTTAACTCTCTGACTTCGGCGAATTAACTGAGGTTATACGATTGTTCAGGCATTTAATTGGCTACTTTAACATACTTGAACCTTGAACCATTTTTGAACTATTTTTGAACCTCAATAATTCAGCCAAAATCAGCCACTAAAAATTGTTTAACCATGGATCAAAACTTTATCTACGTTTGTAGAACTGGACCTCAGAAAAAGAGTTTTATTTCTTATGCGGCAAAACCAAAAAAAAAAAAAAAGTTCTCAGATCTCTAACTCTTAAACAAAAACTCAACAAAAAAAAACTTACCAAGCAACAAAAGACAACTGAAATTATGCAAAAAATACTTCTTCAGGTTTCCTTAATATGATTTGTTCCCAAGATATTGTTAAGAAAGTTATTCTAAATAAAATGCACGACTGGATCGCACGTACTTGCTCTTATGTTCAAGTTGTGTGGAACTTAAGAACTTTAAAAAATATTAAAGTAATTATAGAAAAAGTATAAAAAAGCATTTAAATCGTTCTTTTAATTGTTTAAACAGCCTGATAAATAACTTAGAGCGCAAAAAAAGTATGCCATTTGATTATTTAAAAAAATATGAATATATGCAAACAAAAATTTAAAATCGTTGGAGCCGTTTTCTTAAAAATTAATTTTTTTTATATAAAATTTTTGTAACATTTTTCAAAAAAAAATTTGTTATGCCAATTTTGAGTATATATTAATATACATTTAAAACTGAAATTTCAAAACAATTCATCAACCCATTTTTGAAATATTGAATTTTCAAAAAAAAATTTGAATCTTTTTTTAAAAATCCAAAATTTATTTTTTGAAAAATTTTGGTATGCAGTATTATTTATATTCTAACAAAGCTTTTGTGCAAAAAATTTTATTGAAATCGGATGAGCGGTTAATGAGAAAACCAAAAATCAAAAAAACCGTTATATGACAGGTACCGTCAATAAATGTTTTTGGTGATTTTTTTTCTTCCTAAAAGGTATATCATATCTACAATGATACACTGATTTTTTTTTATCGTTGGAGCCGTTTTTGAGATAAATAAGCTTTTCCAGAACGGTTGTATGGCAAGTACCGTTATTTTTTGAGCTAAAAAAAATTCAATTTTCCCTCTGGAGAGTTACAAAAAAACCTTAAGTTCAAAATTTGAAGAAAATCGCTTCAGTGGTTTAGGCTGTAGGTAGAGGTACGGACAGACAGACAGAATTGTGCCACCCACTTTTTTCGTGTTCTCTATCATCGTAATGTCATGTTTGATTGTTATCTCGAATTTTTTTTTTTGCACGAATCCAAAACTTGCCCTATAGTACCTATATCGCAAGTAAAAATAGAATGAAAACAAAATTCTACCGACTGGTCTACACGACGCACGTGACTGTTTAAAGGCATGACTTTTTAGCAAGTGGAATTGGGTAGCATAATATGCGTATTCACCGGAAATACAAATGCATTCTGCAGGAAGATTTTTGTTCGAACCATTCAAAACTGCAAAACAAATTTAGAATATCAAATAACCCATTCCATTGATTTTAAATAAACCAATATACCTAAATAATATATAACAAGGTTTACGCGTTCTAACGATGAATAAAAAACAAACTTCTTTAAACTGGGAAAATTATAATTATAGAATGATAATTGAATTAAAGTTTCAAAGACTCGATGTTCATGTTCAATTTAAAAATAATACTTGCCACAGTTACACACCACGCACCTTTTATTGATTAAGTAAGTATTTTAATCTTGTTCGCGATACTTTAAGGTCTTTCAATACAGACGCTCGAATTTTGTTAGTTTGTTATAGCCCTGAAATATCATATCATATAACGAACATTGTCAGTCCTTGTATAGAAATTATTGTCAGAATAAAATAATATAAAATTATCAATATTCAAAGTTATGGGTCATGGTAGGGTCCTTCAAAAAAACATATTTTTCTAGTTTTCGGTTGCTCCATATGGTTATATATACATATAACCTACTTTTAAGGACTCAGTTGAAAAATAATCTTAACAAAAATATGAGCTAAAGGTGTCCAAAATCAGAATATAAATGTAGGAGCTATAAAATAATAAGACAATTTCAAAATTAAGTCATACATATGTACATAGGGTGTCTCTTATTTCCCAAAATCATTTTTTTTTATACCAGGTACCAGGCACCCTGAGATAAAAAGTTTATGCCCTCAAATTAAGTTTTTGCCTCAAAAAATTTTGTGCAAGGGAATAAACCCGTGGCCTTAAGGCCATTACTTTTCCATGCAAAGGAGAGTTGGTCAAACTGTGTGCAAAAAGTTATTCGTTAGTTATAATTAGTTTTTTCATACAAAAATGAACTGAAACACAATGCCGACATGATGTTCTTGCTCTTGTGGTCCAAGTGGGTTTGGAATACCACTTCTTAAATGTTAGCTCTTGAATTGCTGTTGTTTAGTTATTTCTAATCACAGTTAATAACTGAACAAAAACAATTATTTGGGGGATCGGTTTCAGAAAATTTTGGACTTTTTGATCTCCATTGAACCCACTCAATTTTTTATTATTAAAATCAAATTATTTGGTTCAGATTTTTAACGCGCTCAGGCTAAAAACTAAACTAAAAAATCATTGCTTCAGAATGTAGATGATATGTTAATTTCTTGGGTGCGATATTCCGATATTCATCGACACAGGAAACAAATTGAAAGAATAATATGCAAATGAAACTTGAATGAAGAGGAAAATTAAGGTGTGTCACTTTGACTAAATTAATTACTGCGTACGGCACACCTTTCACATCGATGCAAACATTTTTGTATAAATCTTTTTATTTATTCTTCTAGATTTTGAATTTACAGATTTGGGAAGCATGTATAGGAAAATACATTATGTAGGTGGTCTTAAATCAGAAATAATAAATCATTTTCACTATCACCATCAATTCAATAGAATAGAACTAGTTCAAAAGCTTTCTCATTTATAAAAAAGAATGCTCATTTAACTTGAGCTTTTATAAAAAAGTTGTGAGAAAAGGAATAGGTATAGGTGCCAGAAAAGTGAACCTCCTATTTCTTTTGTATTGTCTGCCTCTTTCATTGTTAGTTAAATATTGGACATTCCTTTGGGGCCAGTTATCGCAATGAGGAAAATTTTTTCAAATTGATTATTTATAGATTTGAAATACAAATGCTACACGAATCAATGACAAATCACTCAAAGAATTTTTTGTGCAAATAAAATTTTCAATTGAACAATTATTACAATGTATTTCAACTATATTCCTCATAAGAAAAATTAATTTGCATTTTCCTGATGCAAATTAATATTTCTAGTTAAAATACATTTTTTAGAAAAAATTATTGTTCAACATGTTGAGAACTTTGCCATCTCCCTTCATGAGACACTAATCATTCCAGTTCACGTTGCATGGAAACGGAATTTGTCCCTGATTATGAAAGTAGACAAAGTCAAGTTGTTTTTTAAATGGGTTAAACTCATACTTGGCATTTATTTACTCCAATTTACAGTAGTTAGAGTCAATTTTTGTGCAATAGCAATTTGTTGTTTGAATTTTCGTCAAACGAAATTCAATTTCTTTTTATTATGAAAGTGTATGAAAGTGCTCTCTAGAGTACTGGAGAGTGCAAGGACGCCATTTCGGCCCTAGGCTCATTGAAAGGAAAATACCCATGCACACTTCAAGTGGTAGAGAGTGGGTAAGGCTAACGTGCAGGGGGATCGAATGGATGCCGGGATAAGCAGACAACCCAGCGATGCTGGTCAGGGCACAAACTTGCCCATAACATGGTTAAAAGCCCCCAGAAGGCGGAAGAACTGCAGGTGGCGGTCAACGGCATGATAGTCTAGTGTTGAATGGGCCTATCTTGAAAGGCCAACGGCAACAGAAAGTAGCGACTGTAATCCCATATTGGGAACATTGACATAATCGGACGAACAAAGCGTGATGTCAGTGGTGCTTTCATGAGTATTGCGAAGGAAGCCAAGAAGATGGGGCAAACGGGGAATGAAAGCAAAACAAAATATATGCTGTCAACAAGAAAGGACACCCAACACCTATGTTTCAGACAGAACGTCACTATAGAAAGCTATAATTTTGAGGTGGTCAGAGACTTTGTCCACCTAGACTCATCTATAAACTCAGCGAATGATACCAGTGCTGAAATCAAACGAAGGATTACTCTTGCCAATCGCTGTTTCTTTGGGCTTAGAAGGCAATTGAGAAGCAAAGCCATCTCTCGAGCAACTAAACTGTCCCTGTATGAGACGCTTATCATCCTGGTCCTGTTGTATGGTGCAGAGGCATGGACACTGTTAAAGGTGGATGAAAACGCGTTAGGCTGTTTTGAGAGGAAAATTTTCCGGGTGATTTTTGGTCCCGTCTGCATAGATGGGGAATGGAGAAGAAGATACAACAAGGAACTGTACGGGCTGTACAGCGACGCATCGACCTAGCCACAAAAGTGAAAAGCGAATGGCTGAGATTGCTGGGTCACTTAGAGCGAATGGATACCAATGCTCCGGCCCGGAAAGTCTTTGAAGCCCCGTGAAATCCCGTGCGATAGCGCAGTAGAGGTGGACAGCGTAAAAGGTGGTGCACGCAAGTGGAAGAGGTCCTCAACCAACTTGGCGTGAGAAACTGGATACAACTAGCTAGAAACCGAGCCGGCTGGAAGAAGTTTGTTGGTTGATGCTCTGGTCCACCCCGGGTTGTAGCGCCACATTAAGTAAGTAATTAAGTAATCTTTTAATGGAGAATTCTTCTGCTGCTTCCGCTGCAGTAAACCGCACATCGGATTTGGGGGTGCGGCATCTTTCATGTTTAAGCGTCAATCAAGACGCAATAATAATAAATGAATCGTCAAAAAATAAAAAAAGCTTTTCAAGAATTGCAAATGTTACTTTTGGCTACCGCATACGCACGAAAATCGAAGCATGGAACGTTCGATCCTTGTACAGCAAAGGTAGATACGAGCAGGTTTAACGTGAAATACTTCGCCTTAAGATCAGTATCCTGGGTATTAGCTAAACAAAGTTGAGAGGAAGTGCTGAATACGAATCTGACACTGGACAAACGAGAATGCTGCATTCCGGGAAGGATGAAAGAAAGGGTGGCCAAAGACTGCATGGTGTTGGAATTATGTTTAACGAAGAAGCAAAGCGTAGTTTGATTTCTGCAAGATTCAGGACAGCAAGGTTGCGTTCAAAAATTTGTATATTAAAAATTATTCAGTACTACGCCCCCACAAATGAAACGAACGACCGAGGAAGACAAAACCGCGTTCTACACTCGTCTTAACTCGGTTTACAGGAGTTTTCCAAGAGCCAATATCATAGTCATCATTGGAGACCTCAATGCCCAAGTCGGATCAGACAGTTACGGTCTCGAACGCGTGATGGGAAAAAATGGCTTTAAGCC
This sequence comes from Dasysyrphus tricinctus, assembly GCA_963921185.1. NCBI lineage: Eukaryota > Metazoa > Arthropoda > Insecta > Diptera > Syrphidae > Dasysyrphus > Dasysyrphus tricinctus. Next base: position 172,821,877 of record OY992532.1, on the reverse strand, counting down.
ACGGAATGAAAATCGCGATTTGCTTGTCGAATTTTTTTTGATGTGGCAAGCGACCACCGTTTGGTTCTGATGAGTCTCAATTTACGCACCGCTGCCGTACAAAGACAAGCGAAAGACGCAGGAAGGAGTCCAAAATTCAATACGAATGCTTTAAATGACCCCAACTTTTATCGCAACTATGCCACCACCCTTAACGAGAAATATTCATCATTAAACGGAATTCAACATATAACAAATGATGATATGTGGGGTGAAATAAAAGGTATTTTTATGGAGGCTGGATTCGAAACTGAACGAAAGTGGGCAAGAGTTAGAGACTCTTGAATATTCCAAGACTCCTGGGATAAAATCGAGCTTCGCAAATCGTTGAAAATGTTGAAAATAAATGCCGAATCAGATGTTCAACGAAAGGGTGAACTGCGAGGCGACTATCGCCTTGCACATAAGATGGTCTATTGCTGTGTGAGACGTGACAGCAGGGTTAGGTTAGATGGACTCGCAGATAATGCGGAAAACGCTGTAAGACGAGGAGATATCCGAGAAATGTACCAAATATTCAAAGATGTTATTGGGAAAAAAAGCAACACCAATCATGCTGCAATGGACGTGGATGGCACACTTTTGGTATCAATTGAGGATCAGCTACGCAGATGGAAGGACCATTTTTGTGCCCTGCTTAGTGAGGATTCCGTTGAGCAAGTGCTGAAGTGCCCCACCTACACCTTAACGAGATGCGCAGGTCCTATAGGGGTATTGACATGACAGCGAGCCCCCTTCTGTATCGGAAATTCAAACATCAATAATTTTTTTCAAAAATAACAAGGCAGCTGGACTTGATGGAATACCACCTGAATTCCGGAAAGCCGCTAGAATTCTGCATCCGTTTATACAACGCAGTTGGGAAAATGAAAGCTCTCCCAAGTATTGGAAGCATGGTGTGATTGTTAAGCTGCCAAAGAAAGGTAACCTTAAGAATTGCAACGATTGGCGTAGTATCACCGTTTTGTTCGTTTTCCTATAGTGGCAAAACCATCATTCTCGATCGAATAAAGGGTAGAATCGAGTCTACACTCAAGATGTATCAAGCTGGCTTCCGCAGTGGTCGATCATGTGTCACCGTATCAGCACCCTGCGTATCGTTCTTGAACAGTCGATGGAATTTCAATCACCGCTTTACCTCATGTTCGTGGATTTTGAGAAGGCCTTCGATCGAGTCAACCGAGAATGTACCTATAAATGTATATGGAGATCGTTGCTTGGTAGAGGAATTCCGCCAAAAATTGTTGCCATTATAAGGGTCCTACAACAAAGCAAGGTGTTTTGTTTTACACAATGAACAGCTATCCGACTCCTTCGTAGAGCAACAGGGTGTGAGACAAGAGGGTGTTCTATCGCCATATCTCTTCCTGCTGGCGATGTACGACGTATTGACCCACACTGGCGGGTATAGCTGAACGGAGACCGTTTGAAAGGCTCAGTCATTTAGACTAAGCCGATAACATATGTATGTCTACTGGCAAATAACATCAGTGGGCTAAACGGGATGTGTTAAACACTGCAAGTGAAGGGAGAGTCGAATGGTTTAAAAATAAACAGCAAATAGACTTCGGTACTCTGTCCATAATTTGGGAATCCACTCAAATCTCTTTTCGCACTAAGTTGAGATCCTTTGAATCCAATGTCAAATTCGTGCTGTTATATGCCTACGAAACCTGGAAATTCACGACTACCATTTCGAGGAAATTGCAGGCTTTTGTGAATCGCTGTCTTCGCCACATCCTTAAGATTCGCTGGCCACAAATTATATCAAACGAAGAATTGTGACGCAGGACGAGTCAAGAGGGGTTGGACGTCGACATAAGAAAGCGTAAATGGCGTTGGATTGGTCACACAGTGAGGAAACCAAACGGTGAAATTGCAAAGCAGTCATTTGAATGGAATCCTCACGGTGCACGGTGGCGGGTTGGAAGACCAAAACCAACATGGATATAAACTGTGTTAGCAGAAGCAGAATTCCATCCAAAAGCACCAGCTGTTGGAGTACAGCTGCATCGTGTAGAGTCTATGGAAATCTAAACTTGGACCCAGAAAATCTCTGAATCCACACCAGAAAGATTAAGGCAAGGGAGATAGCTAGTTTAAAACCGAACTGGCTGAAAAAGTTTGTTGTTTGTATATTTTGTGAAGAAGTCAAGTTCTCATTACCCAAGTTGTAGACTTTGTTATGCGTTTTTTAACGAAGTATCCCCAAGAGACGAATGAGGTATCGCCCAGAAGCGAAAAAAATCATGCACCTTACAAAGATTTTGTGGTTTAGTTTTTTTTTACTGTGGGTGTGAATAGGAAGCTAGACATCAACTTATTTTTCGAATAGTGGATATCTGTCTTTATGGAATGAAATGGAAAGAATGGATACATCAATATTGGTGTGAGCTACTAAAAATAATTGAAAATTAAAAAAGTATAGGTAGGTAGTGGTCGTGGCTTTCTTGATACTTGCTCAAGGAGCCCATTGGGTTTAGCGCCAGCGCCCGACCCATTTGCACCGCTTGCACGTATAGCCTGTCAAGCCCTGCGGACATCCTTAAGTGATTAAACAATATTGTCATCTTATTTCAGGTAAGCTTATTGTTAAAGAAATACTTATGGTAAGCTTCCATAAACCATTGTCATCTTGTCGAAGAAGACTCTCTTAGCCCGTTTTTATTTTATATTTTCCGAACTGTGCATTTTTATGAATTTTTATACCTACTGAAAATATGTTTGAAATGGAGAACTTGACAAGTTTTTTAAATGTAGAAATAGAGCAGCACAAGACTTGTTGCACAGAACTTAATTTTTGCAATTAGAATAAATTTGCAGTCGTATTTATGAGAAAAAATGGAGTTAGGGAGTTTCATTTAAACCAAAATGTGGATATAATGTAGCTAAAACAATGAGACATGCACAATTATTTGCCAAATTTTATTTGTGTTCGTTTAGTAACTAGTAACTGTCAAAACTCCTAGGAATAAAACCAAGCTTGCGAGAATTGGGCAAAATGTCAAGTTACCAAACAGGCTTTATTAATATGTTGTACATACTATGATAACTATTGACAAACACTATCCTTACCAATGTTTTAAAATCCTCATCTTTGCTACGGGATGTCTTCTTGTCAACAATTTTTTTTTATGAAAGCACTTAATCCATTTATGTATATTTAAAATTTAAAATGGTTTATCACCTCTCTGAATTAATAATTGGCTGAATAAAAATGGAATCTCTTACTCGAATAATTCCAACTATAACATAAAATATTCCGAACAATAATTAGAAAGTAGGTATAGGTATCACATCTCTCGGTCTCGAGACACTAGACAGTGCACGGTAATTTCACTTTTAATGCAAAAACTAAATGAATGGTATTCGATTTAAAGTAATTTCGAATGGCATGCCATACTACTCTGTATGCAGGTGATTTGTATTTATGATTAAATTTTATAATTTTAGTTGTTGTTGGATTTGCTATGGTCTTATGCAGCAGGTAGATAGCAATCTATCTTTATTTATAGGAATATAAATGCAAAATTGATTATAATTGATTTTATGAACGTTAGTTTCACTTGCACTCACGACTTGTTGATGCATCGGATTTTAGTATTTTTTTTTTTTAAGTCTTACTTGAAGCACGTAAAGCAATAGTTTTAAATTCCAAGAAGCTTCCTATTACACTGATAGCTTCTTCATAACCACAAAATAAATCCGTTTCTTTTTTTTCAAACTCTTATTCCATAACAAAGGACAAGGGGGATGGTATTCTATGTTACCTCAGTGCTCACTATGGCCAATGGGGGATTTTATTTTTAACACTTGAACTGTCACAGGTGCACGGAACATATATAGGTATATTATGTATACCTTGTGATAGATAATTATGATTTAATTTCAGAACGCTATAAATTTCCTTTGTTTGGAATTCCTTCTGAAGCATTAACCAGTCACTCTTGAATTAAATTCATCACAAAAAAAAACGGTAGCTCAGGTAGGGGACGGGAGAGCACTTATTATGTTTATCTATTCTATTAGCACATGGGGAGCCAATGTTTAGTGTCGTCATTTGTTGTGTTGACGTCGCGGACCCGGACTGACTGTTCGTCCCAGTGCCAAGGCATTATTTTTAACAGTTGAATGCTAGTTAAGCTTTGTTTAAAGAGGAAGTGAAGAAGACACAAATATAAGTCAAGCAGGTAGTTTGCCAGGTGTAAAAGAGTCAACTAGTTTCAACATTGCATGAGCAATTCCAAGCATATGAAGAATACAAAACATAAACAATACAAATAAAGCAATAACAGGCGGCGATACGGATGGTTTCGCACATATACATATCAACAAGAAAGGATCAAGGCCGTACCATGAACTTGAAGGCGGGAGGGGCGTGTTAGTAATTTTATTTGTCGTTAACCATTAGCTTCTAATTGCAATAACCGCTATTAAATTGAATGTGACGCTGTCTTCCGGTTTAATCATTGAGCAATGTTATTTTCCTTTGGTCACTCCAAGAACTCCTTTTGTAGATCTAATACTCAAAAAGCCTTCTATTAGCTGCTCAGACTGACGTTTTTTTCATTCAGGATTTCATTAAGGAGTGCACCTCATACATACATATACCTATATGTATGTAAGGTCATTTTCGTTGAAAATGTATCCTCTAATGACTTTTTAAATACCATTTGACTATGTATGAAAGCAATTATTCACAGACAGACACACAAGAACAAAAATATAATTGAAAAAAATGATAGCAAATTGATTTTTTGAAAAGATGAATTTACAAAAATTACCCAAATCATCGAAAAATCTACCTATATGTACCCTATTTTGTATAGGTTCTGAGTGTGTGCTTGCATTTATGTATGTAGGTCACAGATTTCGAGCAAAAATCGTTAATAATAAGAGTCCTTTAAAAAAAAATACATTTGGGACATACTTTGGTGGCCCCTTCCCTTTAGACACAGCCTTGGAAATTCCTAGTAGAGATCGCTCTTACCGATTGTTTTGTTAGGCATTGTAGTTTGTAGTATTTCGAACTGGATAGTATGAGTGTGTATCTGTTTTTTTTTGTATTACTATACGTATGTAGCTGCACCTGAGGCAATTCATGGATGGAGTACGTGCGCACAGATAGAAATGCAACAGGTAAGGAAAGGTATCGTTGGGGGAACAATATTCGAAACAGGTAGATCTTTTTGTTTTATATGAACAAACACATCAATGTGAATGTATTAATGCACTTTTATGTTTGTTTGTGCACATGGGTTAGTCTTGTTACCAGGGGGACAGAGGAGGTGCGGATAGGCAAGATATTGTTGGTGAAGAAAAGAGAGATTTGAGAAAATACAAAAATATGCTATGAATGCATTAGCATTGCACTTGACGGATTTACTGATATTTGGTATCATAACGTTTTGAAAATAAGAAGATATATGCATTTGTATGTAATGAATGTGTCTTGAGGCGCTGATTTGGAACGAGCTGTATCAGCAATTTCAAGATGACTTTGGTTTTGGATCAGATATACATACGTCATAATTATGATAGATAAGATCAAATTCAGTTTTATAAAAGTGCACAATTTTTTGTATCTTTCTACATTTATGTAGTGCGAGTTTGTATGCAACTACTTACAATTGCTGATATATATGTAAATAAATACATACATACATACAAAAAATCTTCGTCTCAAACCCAGAACGGAGAGGACTAACAAGCTTAAAGTGCTCGGTTTAGTAACTGTGTTACAGTAATTTAAGAAATAACTATACCTACCTACCTAATCGACAGAGCAGTAGATAGCACCTTAAAGTTTGAAGTTCAGAATGCAGAGATAAAATAACTGACTTTTGCTATTTTTGTTAGTAAATTTAAATATATCTACTTATGTATCTATTTTTCACACAAATACATTTTAATAAGATTTAAATTTTAGGTAAATAATCAAATGTAGGAAACTCAAAATACCTAGGCACATCTCAAATTTAAATGTAACATTTTTCGTTTCGAGACAAGACTTCGAAGTTTTATGATTTATGAATACCTTAAGATGTATTCATTTTAATAATAAAACAAAACTAAAGAAGGAATATATCAAACGAAATTTGATACTTTAGATTTTCCTTGAGTTCACTAATGTCAAAATACTGGTAGATATGAAGTCAAGCGAAATACAACTGTCAAAAATGGTACTATATGGGCATTTTTCGATAAAGCATAGATATGAATGAATTATGTGTAATTGAAATGAAAGTTGAAATAATATTACAAAAAAAAACATCATTATTTCATTTTATACCTGGTCACGTTGGTGTCCGGGGAAATGAAGAAGCAGATTCTTTAGCGAAGATAAGGCCAATGACTCCCTTAATAGGGCCTGAACTCTATTGTGGCATAGAAGAAAATTGATAAGAAACAAAATAAAAGAACAAGAGGAGGCTTAAAGATCCAAAAACTGGTAAGAAATCCCAAAGCTGAGGCAGGCAAAAATATTGCATGTAAATAACCAGTGATCGCGTTTTACAGACTACATCAATCTAAGTAGGAATAACCTAAGAAAAATAACTGGTCTCACTGGTCACTGGCCACTGCAAACTAAATTGACGCCTGAACATTCTTGGTCTAGTAAGCAGTCCAACATGCAGATTTTGCTGCACACAGGAGGAAACACCAGACCATATACATAAGTAAAAGGATAATGTGATGCAATTATGCATCAAAAGAAAAAACACCTGAGATACTACCAAGTAGAAGAGAGCGACCTTTCCTCTCTAAAAGTCCTCCAAATACTAAAATTTCTGAGAGAGATAAAATTGGAGGAAGAACGGAAAGATGAGTAATCTCATCCAGTTTTAGGTGGGGGCACAATAGATCTTAAGGTCACAGTGACACAACCCCAATATTTCATTCATTCATTCATTAAGCCATCATTGCAAATGTTGCAAGAAAACTATAGTTCAATATCATTTAAATCAATACACATCTTCATTTTCTAAACCGTCTTTTTATTATTGACAGAACTTTGTAAAACAATCCTGTCATACTTGTTGCAGCATTAATAAAGAGACAATTATTTTTCTTTGATCTTTAGATTGCTCTCCGCTATGAGCTCGGGTTTTTGAAATAGTCCTGTTAGAAAATGACAAACATCATTTTTCCGTAATTTGTGAGGTTATGAAGCAATGTGAGATAGTTTTTCTGTCAACAAAACTAGCAACGACTCCTGAAGGTACTAGTTTTAATTCTTCAAAATTTAGTTTAAATATTTCGGATATCTATCTCACTCTCCGATAAATTCTCGTCTTCACAACATATTTTATAAATATAAGCTTAATTCACAGGTTTAGGTACAAAAATGTCAGTTAACTTTTCGACACGTGAAAGCAAGAGTCGTTCTAAGGGTAATTTTTTACGCTGAACTCAAATCAGTTATCCGTATTTTGCTATCAGCTCTGATTTTTAAGATATAACCGTTAGAAAGTGTAAAAAAACCCTTTTTCGCCATTTTTGGGACTATGTAACTATGCGAATTGATTTTTTTTAGGTATATATTTCTGATAGTACTAATCTTAATCTTCAAAATTCAGCATTAATCCTTCCAATATCTCTTTTAGTTTTTGAGAGATATTAAATTAGTTATTAGTCCTCATTTCACTACATATAATTTTAAAAATATGCTTTCTCTTTGGCTACGTCGTTTTCGACAGGAGCAGGTAAAATATGTGCTAAAAAAAATTTAGTGTAGATTTCAAATCTGAAATCCATTTTTTGTTATCAGCTCAACTTTTGCAAATAAATTAAAAAATCACCCGTTTTTGACCATAGTTTTTTTTTTAATTTGAAATAACTCTTACAAATTAAAACAAAGTGTAATGGAACTGCACGGTTTATATAAATTTTGGTACGTTTCACGTACAAGAGACCAACAACAGTCACTTAACATACCATCATCCCTAAAACCTTTGTAAATTTTTCCTATTCTTTCTAAATATTGATGAAGTCGCTCTCCTTGCTCATCACAATATATTGAAAAATGCAACTGAGGATTTCTCAAAAAGTAAAAAAGATATTGGGACGATTAAAGCTGAATTTTGAAGATTAAGATTAGTACTTTCAGAAGTCTGTACAAATAAAAAAAAAATAAAAAAGTTACATAACCCCAAAAATGGCGAAAAAAGTTTTTTTTGCACTTTCTAACGGTAATTTCTCGAAAACCAGAGCTGATAGCGAAAAACGGATAACGGATTTGAGTTCAGCACGAAAAATTACCCCTAGATCAACTCTTACTTAGTCGTGTCGAAAACCTTGTAAACCTGTGATATTGTATGCTAAACACATGCATTTTAACAAGAGATTTCTCCGAGGGTAATCCACTACGTTTTCACCAAAAGATTTATGTGGTGTTTTCACCGGCTGAAAAGATTAAAAAGAAGATTAACTCTGACAGCACTCTTCCAAAGCAAAAGGTGTTTCATTTTTTCTTATGAAGTGGAAGTGAGACAGATTTTTTTTTGTGTCAAACATTAGAGAACTGAAACCAGCCACTAATGAATTCTTCAGCGCCATATAAGAATAGGTTAGTTTGATTTGTTCAACTATTTGTTCGAGCGAGATTTAACAAGATTAATTTTCAATCTTGTAGATTAATGAAAACAATTCGTATGGTAAATCTTGGAGATTTAAAGAAGATTTGAGGTAAATCTTATTAAATCTGTGTTAAGTGTTTGGTGGAAACGTAGTATAAAAGAGTAATTGAAAAGATTTAAACTGACTTTTGAAGAAAAATGTTCTTCAATATTCTAAGAATCGTTGCAAACTTTATTCAAAAAATTACCTGGCGTTGAAACAACCTGAAACGATGAAAACTCAAACATTAAAATGATTTAAGTTGGATTTCAAAAAGAAAATTGGTAGGTACCTACATACTTCCAGGGATTTGAAATATGAAAAAAACACGTCATTTTGTTAAATAACCTTTTAAATATCGAAAAGACTGTATTTTAATTTTCAAACGGTAATATTTTGAAAACTCGAGCCAATGGCGGAAAAAAGATAACAGATTTGGGTTCAGCGCTCGAAAGTATGCTAAGAAATACTTCTTGTTTTTGTCTCCGTTATTTGTAAAGCGTTATATTTTAGTGTTTTCTGTTATTCCTTCGTGAAAGTGTTCGACAGTGCGACTGAACAAAATGAATGTTCAGTTATTTAACCAAATAAAGGGAAATAAAAGCAGAATTTAAGTGTTTAAAGTTTCAAGTGATTGAGTTTTGAAAGCAAAATATCGAAAACAGAATTTCAATAGACAGAACTGAACAAAACTGAACACAAAAAAGAACAGAATTCTTCTGGTCGTAAATGGTAAAGGATGTTTTTTTAATTTAATTAATGGGATGTATAATGCGCGAAAAACATATTTACTCTTTGTGTTGTGGCCAAAATTAGAGTTTAAACTTGATAAATATAATGGGTGTTTTTTTTTAGAGGTATAGAAATTTAAGTTGGCAACACTATTTTAACTGGCAGCCATTTTGTCAGCTGTCAAGTGATTTATTTTTAGTTTGGCTTGGAATTTCAACATGAATAGACTGTTACCTGAACAACGCTTCCAAATTGTGCAAATTTATTTTGAAAATCATGGTTCTGCTCGAAATACGAAATAAAGGAATTTTGTTTAGCGATGAAGCTCACTTTTGGTTGAATGGATACGTCAATAAACAAAACTGGCGCATTTGCAGTGATGATAATCCTCAAGTGTATGTTGAGACACCGTTAAATCCAAAAAAACTGACTGTTTGGTGCTCTTTATGAGTTGGTGGAATAACTGGTCCGTACTTCTTTAAAAACGATGCTGGCCTGAACGTTACAGTCAATGGTGACCGCCATAGAGCCATGATTACTGACTTTTTCGCTCATCAATTGAACAACCATGATGTGCACGAGCTATGGTTTCAAAAAGACGGCGCAACATATCACACAGCTCGTGCCACAATTGATTCATTGAAGGAAACGTTTGGTAACCGCATAGTTTCACGGTACGGACCCGCGATCGTGCGATTTAACGCCGCTTGACTATTTTCTGTGGGAATATGTGAAGTCGCTTGTCTACGCCGATAAGCCCGAAACGATTGACCACTTGGAGGACAACATTCGCCGCGTTATTGCCAATATACGGCCACAAATGGTGGAAATAGTCATCGAAAATTGCACCTCCATATTAGACTACATACGTCCGATCCAGGCGTGGCGGTCATGTGCCAGAAAGCATATTTAAATTATAATGCCAGAAGAATATCTTTCGAATAAAGTAAATTTCATGTCAATTTAAAAAAATTGTCTTTGTTCAATTCCATTTCAAAGTTCTTTACCACTAAAAAACAACCTCTATAATCCCCGAAAAACAAGCAAAAATGTCATACCTAATGATAATATTCCCCTGACACTCCTGACAGGTTTCTTACTTACTTATAGCCAGAAAAATAAATAATAAAAGAAAATTAATAATAATAACAGATACCATTATTCTTGGCTGTTTTCGAAAACTTCATTTGTGTCAAGAATACGTCTGCAGAATGTTCTTAAACATAAACTGCAAAAATCTTCTGTTCGATAAAGTGAGTACGAATTATACTGCGTCAGCATTGTGTTCGACAATGCAGTTTGCTAAAGACACATGCTCGAAACGATCATTTGCGGCGTAGCTGTGCAGTCTAAAAATCGAGTTAACTGAACATTATATTGGAAAGCCTTAGAGCGTGATTGTAAATGTCAAATGCGTTTGCAAGTAAATTGACTGACTTTGATCACCGATTTAATGCAAGGACGATTACATAGTTGACGATAGTAATATCTGCGTCAAAAAATTACGATTATTTGACGATCAAATTGACTTTGATTTTACGTTTTGAAAATGGCCTTTATTAGATACATTTTTTACCGTTAAGGAGTATCTTATTTTTGTCAGAAGTGGTTCCGACGGTTTAGAAAAAAAAATGATAATTATTATTAAAGGTATTATTAAACTGACACACTTCGACCATAAGTTGGTCCATTGTGATATCGCATGAATCTGGGAAAGCCTTTCCCTACTCGGTGAGCCATTTGGAGCTTCTTATGAAGCGTAACAGACTACCTACCTACATATGTATGTCTACGTTTATTGAATCACTAGGATCATTGAAGTAGAAATCTCCAAAATGTAGCCTTCGTCTATGAGATAGATCAGGACAAGGGCTCATAAAATAGCCACGTCTAAGAGTTGAAGTGAGGTGCGCTCCCCAGGGCACTTCGCTTAAGTAAAACTGACATTTGGTGAAATAGGAATGCCAAAAAAAGATAGATGATAAGTACAGTATGGGTGTGTTCACCTTTTGAGGGTAAGGAAAGCTGCTTTAAGTTGGTTTTTGACATTAGCTTCAGTGCCCTTCGGACCAATATATTTTTACCTTTAGACAGGAAATTCCTTCATTTCCAGAATAAGGAAATCCTCATCACATAATCTCAAATCAAATAGTTTTAAGTTTTAAGAATTCTGTTAAGGAAATGGTTTTTGTTGATTTTAAATTAAAAAAAAAAAGATTATTTTAATGTTACTCTTAAAGTTCTTCAAACGAATCTAACATGCATTGTTATATTTTTTATTTTTCAAATTACCTTAGGTCTTGTCGCAGTGATTGGTCTCCCAATAAAATCTCAGTACGTCCTTTTGATATGCTCGTTTGACTACTATGTAATTGTTCGTATAATGCTGCTGCGGTTGCTCGTAAACTTTCATCTGCTCCAATTTCGCCGTCTACATCATCTTCATCAAATGCTATTAACAACTAAAAGAATATAACAATAGATTAACTTTAAAATGAAAATTTAAACAAAATTTTACTACAAAGAGGAAATTTTGAATCATACGAGTAATATACAGTCGGCTCCCATGAGTTATCAAAATCAGTTCGAGTTAGAGAGAGTTTTGCAAAAATTCGAGTTAGAGAGAAGGAAATTTACAGTATGAAAAATTGAGGGGAGTACAAAAATATGGATACAAGATCGAGTTAGAGGGAGTCGACTGTACATTAGACTGTGCCAAAAAAATCGAAATTTTGATTTTTCATGATTGGTCTCAAAATTTCGGTAGAGGCTCCAAAAATATTAATCCTCCTAAAATTTGAGCTATTTATATTGATATTTAGAGGTGGCGCATCGCAATTTTCTGTTTTTCATACAAAATGTATGGACAAAAACATGGTATTGCGTTCTCATGATTATACCACAAAAAATTTCTAGTCCATGGAAAAGTTACTATATTAGATCGATAAAAAAATTTACGTTCTACAAAAAAGTACTTAAATAAAATGTTCGTATACCGCACCGTTTGGATGATATTCCGACCTTTGTCCCTTTGGCCATACAGTCTACTGTACATAGGTTAGGTACATTATGTGAAACACAATTACTCATTTGTTTGAAGAATTTTCATGATAAATTTAATATTCTCCACTTTTATGGATTAGAAGTTTCGAACAAATATCTACTATTTCTGACCAATGCAAAAATTAGTTGATGAAATTATTTGTGAACTGTCAAAACCATTTCGCTAGTTAACGTCTCGTAAGTCTCAGCAATTTTAGAAATGTTAAAACATAATTCCTCAGCAAAATTTCTCACTTTAAGTTTAAAAAAGCTGATACTGATTGTGAGATTTTTTGAATTCGCTTGCTCATTTATTTTTGCCGCAGTTCATCTAACAAGTGATGAAAGAGACGAAAACTGCTTTTGGCTTCAAGCGGAGAAATCTAACGGAGAAACATCTCTGAGTTCTCAGAAATGTGAACTGCGATACGTTTCGATAAGCAAAAACTAGATGGTTAATTAATGTTAGTAATTATGTATCGAAACACAGTCTTATAAATAAGGTCTAAGCTCAATGATATTGAAAAACTCGAACTTTGGCGCTTGGTTTAATATGTAGTTAATATTTGAAAACCTATCAATTAAATTTGAGTAAAATGCGTAGGACAAAAATATTGGAATAGAATGTTGATTGTAGCTGTTAAGCAGTGTTATAATTTCCGATGTTAGATTGCTAGCCTTGAGCCATAAGAAGAAGTTGACAAGTTGGTACAACAAAGTTTTTATTTTATTGCGAAACGAATCTTTTGTTGAGTGTTTAAAAAAATTTAATGGCACCAAATGAACCGATAAATAAATTGAATCAGGTGCTAATTGTAGGAAATAATGAAAGGTTTTCCTTCTTGTGAGAAAAAAAAATTAAATTTAGAAACCAGAATAAGAATAAGAAACACGTTATGTGCGTTCCTGTATTCAAGAAATATTTTTTTTTGCAGAATGGAGGTTATGAGACACAATACAATTTCACATTTCCGTGAATTTCAAGATTTTCTGAATTCGCGTACCTTTTCACTGGCTTAAAATGAGTTACTATCAGGGAAATATTTCAGGTTAGAAGAGGTGTTCCTTTGCAAGATGTGTTCGTTAGGAAAAAGTATTGGCTATTTATTGGCCAGCGCATCTTAGTTACTCAACCTTTTTTCGTAAAAAAATTGTTGCGATGAATAATTTGGGACAATTTTAAACTATGTTATTGAGTTTTTCAAAAATGAACATGTAAAAAGGTAGAAAATTATCGTTCCATTCCATTTATTTGAGTTCCTTCTCCTTCTGTTCTCATCTGTCAGTATTGTCTTTAGTTAACAACTTAATTTTTTAAATTTAGTTTTGCATGAAAATTTGTCCTCTTTGAGGAACAAAATTTTTAAGATTGGTGATTTTCATTTCAATGATGCTTTTCGTTCATCTTTTAAAAAAGATTTTTGGTCTTAAGCTAAGTATACAGTTCCTTGACGAAAAAAAAACTACATGTATTTCTTATGGGAGCGCTTTTTGCGAGAAAAAAATTTTTTGACGTTTAAATTTTTTTATCGAACTGTGAACTACCCAAAGAAAACAAATTTTATATTCACCACGATTTTTTTTCGTACAAAACAATGTCACTGACATTCTTTTTCCGAAAAAAAATGCGTTTGGCATTTGTGTTTGTTTTTCCATAGATCAGTCTCATTGAGATTTTATTTTCAGTTTACACTGACGGCGAATAAAAAAAATATTTACACCAAGGACATTTTTTCTAAGTGGAAAATATTTTTTTTCTCACCTCGAAGAATTTTTTTACTCAAAAGAACTGTATACTTAGCTTTAAGAAGTTTTTATTTTAGAAATCCAAGGGAACGTAGTAAATATAAATGCTTCAAAAAAACTTTGGTTGTAAGGGCTTTGATTTATGAGACTTTGACTGTATTTTAAAATTTAATGAAAATATTACTATTTTAATTGTAAATAAAGACATAACTTACTTCACGTCTGGGTGGATTACTGTTTGGCATTAATGAATCCCGATCACCTCGACTATAATCAAGTGGCAATTTGGAACCGGAACTAGTTGTTAATGTATTAACTTCTATCAACGATTGAGATGTTTTACTGTTATCGCCAGCACCAAAATTACTATTTATATTGCTATTGTTGTTTTTACATATATTACTATTATTCATAAAAGCACTACTACTTGTATTGTTATTGTTATAGTTATTAATATTATTATTATTAATTATTATATTATTGCTACAGGTATTATTTATTTGAATGTTGTTCGATCTCACATAGTTTTGCTGCTGTGGATGTTGTTGAACTTGATTGTGAATTGGAGTGTCAACAGTTAGTGATGCTGATACGGTTGTGTTATCTGGTGCATCCACCTGAACTGCGTGTGTCTTTAAATTGGTAAAATTGTTACAAGCAACTATGTTGTGAGGGTGCTTTTGTATTCCTCCTCCGTCGGCGCTGCTGCCGCTGGTGTAATTATTGATTAAATTACTACCACTACTTAGGCCTGAACTATTTCCGATTATAAGTTGGTTATTATGCTGATAATTACTAACACCATACAGATTAGTTGAACCTACAGCTGAAGATGATGACGATGATGTCGTTGAGGTGTTGAGTGTTGTAGTTGTTGCTGCTAACTGTGTTGGCAGTTGTGTCGGGTTACTTTCGTCTGGAAAAAAAGATTTTTTTTTTATATTTAGAAGTTATTTATGCAGAGATAGTCGTATCAAAGTTATTAAAGAATTTCTCATGTAGAACTTTATTCTTTCTTCAATAAAATCTATTTTATGATTGCGTTGCATTTTTTTACGAGTAGGTAAAGTTGCAAATCATTAATCATATTCGATTTAAGTGTGAACAACTGAAGAAGCTAACAATTTTTAAATAGACAACTTTGGGTCTGATGGTATTAGTATTTTAAATTGGTTTTTGGAAATGGTTATCAATTTATTGTTGCATACAATCAACATACATATGTATGTATATTAAAAATAATATTTTTTTGTTTGTGTTTTTATTCGTCATCCATAACGAATGTTTGTTTCAGTAGCAAACTATTGACTATTATAATTATTATAATAGAGATAATTAAAGCCATCGAAAATTTGCCCTCGATAAACATAACAAAATAAAGAAAGTGTCGATTAATAATCCAGTTATAATTATTTCCCAATAAAACATGTCAACCGATGTTAATGTTGCAATGTAATTAAAATTTTATAAACTAAGTACAGAAGAGTCTACTCGATTTTATTTTTAATCATTTTTTAACTTACGAATGAAAAAAGCACTCATACGCCATACATACTTTTTTTCAAGTCATTATAAAAGCTTCGTACAAGTGCTCTTCACGACCAAAAGATTGTTCTTGGAAGGAGAAGAATTTTGCAAAGAACATTTGCATGCACAAATCATATAAAATGCACGACATGCACGTACATGTACATGCTGTTTAAATGCATGGAATTCGTACTTAAAAGAACTCTTTTAATAGTCTGAGCTAAAGGAAATCAATGCCATCTGAATTCTTAGATGAATATGAATTTATGCGGAAAAAGTTTGCAAGTCGTTGGAGTAGTTTCTTAAAAAAAATAATTTTTTATATACGAGTATGTATTGAGTATGTATAAAATTTTCAAAACATTTTTAAATGAAAAATTTTGGTATGCAAATTTTAAGTTTTTATTAATATTCAGTCAAAAATATAGTTTCGAACAAAAAATACTTACTCGACTTTGAAATATCGAATTAGCAAAAAGTATTTAGATTTTTTTTTATTCAAAAAATATTTTCTTGTAAATTTTAAAACTTAATATTATTGATATTTTTTTGAAGTTTTTAAATTAAAACCAATTAAATAAAAAACAAAATCAAAAATAACGTTAATATCTGTTAATATTTGCTAAGCGTTATTTTTGTTAATATTTTGTAATGCATGCTTTATACATTTTTAATTTTAGCAAACAAACATTTTTTTCACGATCGTGAAAGTCGTTTTTGGCTATTTTTTTTTATGTATTTTTACTTGCGATACAGGTATTAGGCAAGTTTTGGATTCGTGCAGAAAAAAAATTCGAGATAACAATCAAACATGACATTACGATGATAGAGAACACGAAAAAAGTGGATGGCACAATTCTGTCTGTCTGTCTGTTCGGCTATAGCCTTGCGACTCGATTGATTTTCTCAAAACTTGGTACATAGTGGTATTTGGTGATTCCCGTACTTTTTTCAATGCAATACAGCAATTACTAGCAATTTTACAAAATCTTATTTTTCTCGACTCCACAACTTTTCTTAAAAAAAAAAATCAATTAATTTCTTTTAGCAAACGCTATCTTTAGACAGAAAACCATTTTTCAAATAATGGTTTTTAATGGTACCTTCCAAAGAACAATTTTTTTATTTTGGATTATCTTCAAAACGGTACCTATGATTTCAATAATTTTTTTTTATACAGAAGCTTCTTAAAAATATAAACAGCTTTTGCTACCAATATATTCAAACAAATATTTTTTGGATTTTTAAAAAAATGGTAAAACGTTTTTTTTTGGGAATCAAATACATACATATTTCGAAAACGACATGATATATTTTTGAAACTCGATACTTAATAGTTTTTGAATACTTACAAAATATGTATTTTAAGAAAAAAATTTACTTTAATGCAAAACTAACTAATAGCTTCCAATAAAAGTTACAAAAATATTTTGATAACATTTTTGACTTAGTTCAAAACTATAGAATAATTAAAAATATAAAACTTTACACAAAGCAACTATTAGGAGAACCCCTCATTGAATGTTTTTTTGATAAGGTTTCTTATATACAAATTTCAAATAATTTCAAATATTGCATATCAAAATTTTGAAAAAAGATTTTTTTTTTTAAGTTTCAAATTATTATTTTGAAAATTCGATATCTCGAAAACGGGTTGACAGTTTTTTTTTTAATTTTATTTTTATTTGCACATAAATAAATATTTAAGATTTGCATACCAACGTTTTTCCTTATTTTTTCTAAAAAACCGCTCCAACGAAAATCTTAACTATTTATTTATGTGCATATTGAAATAAAATTAAAAAAAATTAAATTCAAAAATTTGTTTTTGAGTTATCGAGTTTTCAAAAATATAATTTGAAACTGTTTTTAAAAATTCAAAAATTTCTTTTTTGAGAATTTGGAAGTGCAATATTATTTGCACATATACTACAAATTTGCATATACGAAATTAATATACATCCGTTGAGCCGATAACGAAAAAAATCAGAATAGTTTTTGAAAAAAAAAAAATATATTTTCCTTAACGGTTTTTTAATCTTTTTATGAAAAAATAACGGTACCTTCCAAACAATTTTTTTTTCTTAGAATATTTTAGAGAGTGTTCGATAATGTTTACGAAATATTAGATTTAAAAAAAAAATAAACATTTTTTTAAAATTAAACAAATATTTTGTGAAAATTTTGGTATGAAATTCTTATTATATATTTTTAGAAGCTTTTGTATAAAAAAAAATTGAAATCAGTCCGTTTTGAAGGAAATTGAAAATATAAAAAAAATCCTTTGGGAGAAGTACTAAAAGTAATGTATTGATTTTTAAGTTGTTAAGCTGTTTTTGAGAAAAATACGCTTATATAATATTGGAAAGACAACAAATGTATGGAACGTATCGTTATTTTTGGTTTAAAAAAAAGTGTTAACAAATGTGTGGGGTGCATTACTAAAAAACGCTTTGTACCAAGTTTAATGAAAATCGATTTGGCGGTTTAGGCTGTAGCTCAGCGGTCAGACAGACAGAGAGACAAAATTGTGGGACCAACTTTTTTCGTTTTCTTACACGTTTGATCAAAATCTCGAGTTCGATTTTTTTACGAATGCATAACTTGCCATGTAGATCCTATCCTATATATCGCAAGTAAGATTGATTTAAATCACTCACACCGCTTTCAAAAAAATCGAAAATAAATAAAATGGTGCTTTCGAGGTACCATTCGTAAACTTTTTTGAAAAATGGTTTTCCATCTTTACAAAAAGTAATTTATTTAATTTTGTTTAGAAAAGTTGTGGAGCCGTTTCTGAGAAAAATAAGATCCTGTAAAATTGCTACAAGATTGTATGGCAGTTACCGTTACTTCTGATTAAAAAAAACTGTCAGTTAATCTGTTTTATATTCTTATAATTTCTTCATGTCCTAATCGGACCGATTACAATAACTTTCAATAGGAAGTTATAATAATGGATATTTCAAATCGAGTATTCTTATTGAAAATCCCATGTTCTAAGTGGTGTTATTTTTATTATTTTGAGTGATCTGTCATAGAGTCATATAACTCATAGCAATTTCGGTAACATTTTTTATATTAATTTCCATTTTATTTTTGGATAGGTACTAAGCTGGAAATTCTTCTAGCGTTTTTTTTCTGGTATTTTTATCAAAAAAAAAAAAGGGTCATTTAACGTATAAAAGTTAGATATCTTTTTCTGATTCCGGTTTTTTTCCCAAAATCATTTTCTAGGGTAGTTTACCCGTTGGCTTTATTTAGCTTTGTCGAAGTAGAATAAGGCCTACTGTGGCAATAAACGAAATGTCAAACAACTAACATAAGTGTAATTCATATTTTTTTTACGTATCCAACAAATGTATCGATAAGAAAATTATAATTCGACTAGAGTAGAGTCACTTTTATCGGGCCTAAGAATTTTGTCTCGAACATTGAGTGGGCTTATCAAAGCCAATATAGATTAGTTTATGTTAGATTTTCATTTAATTTCATATTAATAGTGATGTTTTTTTCGTACTCACTAATTACACATTTTTGTTTCATTTAATCCGCAGAACAAAAAAAGAACAAATACTGTGTCATCAAATTTGTTTTTGTTTTGCATTTGAAATAAAAAAACGTCTAGGTTTCTACATTTACAAAATAAACTTGCCAATTTGTGATTATGTGTGTATATTAAAGTACCTACTGTTGTTACGCCTTCAAATAATAAAGAACTATCACCCGTGGGAATACTATAGTTTTCATCAAACTCACAAAATGTTGTGAACCGAAATAATACCAAATTCTAAATTTTAGGGTCAGTTTGTTCACAGCTAATTAACTTTCATCAATGGTAATTGCAACTGGTAAATTATTGAATGTATTTGCTAACCAAAATTTTAATCCATGATTTAAAAGTTTGAGTTGCTATAGAAATTGCTAATCAGAAGATTTAGGGTGAAAATGGATTATGGATTTATTACACACAGGTCCTGATTTGGAATGGATGACAGACAATAATCAAATCAATCCTTTATATACTTAATACATTAAACAGGGATTAAATCTTTTCTTCCAAAACCTTAAATTTAAGTCAACGTAACAATTATAAAATTCATCAATGATTTTTCTAAAGAACGCATTCCAAAATGAGTGTATTCTCTAACAACTCTGTTTCGTATATTATATTATTTACCTGCAACACTTATCCCCGTTGTTGTTGATGGTTTAATGTTATTATGGTATATTGTTGGTGCAAACGTTTGTATTGATCTCACGTTATTATGATGACTTGCATTTGATGATGTTACTGTGCAATTTTTATGAATTTGTGCGTAACTATTGCTTAGACTGTTAGTAAGTGGATAGTGATTTGGTATAAGATTAACCGTTGTTACTGGTACCGCTGTTGTGATTGCTGTTCCTTTTTCGACTGTTGATGATGTAGTAGTGTTGGCATTCTTATCGGAAGGTGTTACTGAATTAGCTATTGGCGGCGTAAAAACTAAAGATGAAGGTGTTGGGGCTATAGATGCCGCTGTAGCTGTAGTTATCGTCGATATGCCCGCTGTTGTATGATTACTGGTAAACGAAGTCACATAAATTGGTGATGCTTCTTTGAGAAAACTTAAATCTTGATTTGTTGTTTGGCCACCTTTAACGCTGTTCTGTTGGTTTAACTAAAAAAAAAAGTTTTTTTTTTTTAATTGTGTGAAAATTATGTTCAAACCCTTAAAAGAAAAATATTGGAAATTTTTAAAATTTTGTTTAAGCTTTTGTTTGTTTTTTTTCGCACTATCAACTTCTTGATTTTAAGTGTTGTGATATGATGCAACTTTGAACTTGGTTAATAAAAAAAAACAGAAAATGCAACACAAGCGCTTAAAAAAATATTTACACGTCACGAAAAACAATTATTATTTAATTGGCGAAGAATCAGTAGACCATATTCCAAAAGTCTACAACACCTTAACAAAACTGCGTCAATGCAAGAATGCATTGGACAATCAAATATTGACATATCAAATATGTTTTAAGCGCTCAACTTGTGTTAAAATCTAACCCAACTGATCACAAGCTATGGGCCAGAAATTCATAGGAACATCATTTTGCCCACCAACTAGGTTAACAATCGATTTGTGAACTAATGACCTATTCAAGTGTTTCAAAAATACATTGAAGACTTTTTAAAAAAAGTTTTGAGAACGTTTTGAACTAAAGCTAACTTTTTAGAATTAATTATTTACAGTACACTTCAGAAAGACAATGCTTTAATTGTTAAGGTACAGGTCGAAGAGAAATTATTTTTTAGAGAATTGTAGGTAGGAATGTCATGAATTAACACATTGCAGCTTGGATTGTACGCGTAGACACACTACAACCTGCACAAGATGAAACAAGTGCGTGAGAAACACTTGATTATAAAAGACTTCAATATTAGAAAATTGGATAGTTTTTAGATAAAAGTGATTAAAATGCGCAACCTCTAAAAATTCTATCCAATCTTCTTGAAATTTGGGATAAATATTTTTTCCATCAGTAAGACTCGAGCGTGAGCAAAGTCAGCCAAAAATCACATCTTTGGAAAAATGAAATAGATTAAAACCCAGTACAGTAACCATAAGAGATCAATGGATCTAAATTGATCTAAGTGTAAAGGTAACAAGACAAACTGTCAGCCCATTAACCTAACCTAACTATATAACACATACCAACAAGGGAACTCTGGAATGAAAACCGGGTCATAAATGAAAATAATTTTTCAGTCTTTACGGATTGTTCTAAGACTCACGAGGGGGTAGGATCAGATAACCCACCTATAAACACATCTAGAAAGCGTCCAGATTTTGTCAGCGTATTCCAAGCCGAAGTACATACTTGCAGTTTGTGAAGCCGCGAAACATTTTACCTCACTCGAAGTAGTTAACAAAAATACTGACATCCTAAATCAACATAAAGTCAAAACTGAAAGAACGTTGCCGGTATGAGTTAAGATTACTAGGTGTAAGGTGCAACAAACACCTGGGTGGGTCCCAGGACATCGTGATACATGAAATGGAAGATCAGTTTACTTAAAACTGGTTATCTCTTGATCCAAGCCAAACCGAATCCTAGGTGCTTGTGATGCTACTGCAACAAAAAAAATATAAAATTCACCAGAATTTCCTTGAAGCCGCAGATGTCAGATGGTCATCATTCATCAATATATGGCAGATTATTCCGAGTAAAAAACTGAAGGCTTACCCAAGACAAGGCCTCAATTACCACTCATAGTTGGAGTCTTAAAGGGTCCCAACTCAATGGTATACCCAAATGAGCAGAATGGGCATCAGCTCATCAGACTTATGTAGAGGGCGCCAAGGTGAGAAGTCGGAGGAGAGTTCTTTTGTGAATGCCCCAGCTTAGCCAAAAACCCGAAAAGCACGAATGCACACTTTGACAGCTATTTTCATAACGATACAACTCTGAGAAAACTAAAATAATATTTTTTTTTACTTCACGGTTTCACATATGTAAAATTATTGTCTTGTTTTTTCTACTGGTGAAACCCGCCAAGAGTTATTAATCACACGGACATTTATAAAATTAACAACATGATACAAATCCGGGGTAAAAGAACAAGGATTTACCGATTTACAAACTGATTTACAAATTGATTTTAAACTTGCAATGGCCGATACTCAAGAGACTTGAATCTGATTAAAAACGTTTGAGAAAGTTATTACGAAAACTTTAACATATGACGCCAGGAGTAGTAGAAAGAGAATCACTGATTGCTACCATTATATAAGCTTGTTGATGTTTTTTGAATTATTCTCTCGGAGAATATCACAAATGAACAGAAGGCATCACCAAATGATTAAGTCACGCACAATATTTGGAAAAAAATTTATAACGTGGGTACTTTTGTAAATTAATATACCCACTCAGTTGAATCGAAGTGTATATGTACACAAATACTTAAATTTTAAATGAAAACGAAACAAATCATAACTCTGAAATCAACACTACATCATCATTCTACTTACCTTAATTGATAATTGTGACATATCAACTGGTGTGACCCGTTTGAGCGCCGATAGACGTTGCAAACGTTCGCGAGCCTGCTGTTCAACAGCAATGACGAAGGCATCTTGAACAGCATTACCAAGTTCACCAGCTGTAAAATAAAAAAAATATATGTAAATAGGTATGTAATGTATATTTCCTTAGTTTGGTATGCTCATATACAAATAAATTAAGTGTATTATATGTATGTACTTGAACTTTAACATATGAGGCGTTGAGAATGATAATGGTAGGGCCAGTCTGTTCACAGCTAATTGCTTTTAAACATTAATCATTCAAATTTATTACCATATGCGTCTGTTAACGTGATAACTAAACAAAAACAATCTTTTACAAAAACAGAAAATTGAATTCCAAGACACTGATTGGCTAATTTTGTAAAGAAAATATTTGAGAACGTTACGAAATTTGTTTTAGTTATAGAGATTATAGAGAATGGACTTAGGCCATAAGCTTTGCTTAGAATATTCTTCCAAATACTAAACTGAGATTTAATTTGATTTACTCTTAAAACCAGTCTTATCCATACTATCTTCAATCAATGGCCCTAAGTAATAGATCAAAATCTAGCCTAAAGTCGATTTTAACAAAAAATCCATAGACAAAACAAATTTCACTTCTAAATGCTCAGACTAGATAATTTTAAAGGAGAATGGGCAAATTTGTATGAAACATGGGCGTGAGCGGCCAAGAATGATTTTGTTATTTTTGGATGTGTTTTAGTCCTACAATCACCGTGCAGAAATTTTTTCACTGTGGTGTACTTCAAAACCGAAAAAAATGCATTTTTGTTCTATGACTTTAATAAAGTTTTACTAAGTTTCTGGCTTCTGACCAATTAAAAACTAGAAAAAGAAAGTGGAACAAGAAATCTAGACATTCTCAAGAATATTTTGTATATAAAAATGGCCATATAACATCATTAATAAGAACATTTACCATAAAACTATAATACTACAATCCTCACAAAATAAAAAAAATCCTGAGTAAAATAATGTGTTTAGAAAAATTACAAAGTTGTTGAAATACGTAGGTACTGGGTCTGTTTAAACCCGTAATGCGTCCTTGGGATATTCTGAAACCCCGTTAAACACACTAATACAGTCTCAGTAGACATTATGAAGTTAGAATAAAGCATTACACCAACTAAAAATATAATCACTATGCAATATTGCTCAATGCAATTGCATTATATAAACACTGAAATATCTTCTTTTCTAAATGAAATGCAATGTAACGCCAATAGTGAAAGTTGTTCCTGAGTAGCATACCTTTCATTTGACACTAATTTCATTAATGGCCGCTAACGCCCAAAAATGCCCATTCTCCTTTAGCATGAGCTTGAAATTTGTGTTTTATTCCTACGAATTTTTTTTGTTAAATCGACTTTAGGCTAGATTTGGATCTATTACTTAAGGCCAATGTTTATTTCAGCTGGTTGATGCGTTGAACTATCACACTAAAACTCTGTGTGGTGAATTCCAGGAGTTCTGTTTTTTGACAGGACCACAATTCGACAGGATTATTCCTTACCATTAAAAAATGCCTTATGTCTTATTCTTTCGGATTTGAGAGAATATTGTTATTCCCCTCCATTATCGTTGGCTAACGCACGCAGAAATGGTTAATAGTTGGAAGTCCCTAGGATCTGGTTCTTAAAAAGCTGTCTTGCTACCAAATATATTATTTTTATTTCAGAAAATCGATAGTTTGAGTTGTTAACCTTCAAAATCGCTTATTAGCCAATTTTAGTTCAATAGCCTTTAAGAATAGCAACAGAATGATTGGCTAAAAATCACTAATACCTAAACGATTATCACCAATAATAATAGAGAAGCAACAAAAACAAAAGACAAAGTTGAAGTCTTCACTTGCCATTTCGTAAAAAAACTTCAAACCCCAACCCATCTACTGACCCCGTCCTCCTGGATGAAACTAAGGCATCTATGTTTATAGCAGACACTGATGCCCAAATTGAATAGAACTACGTTCAGCGAAACCAATCCTGCGATAACCCAAACCTGTAGCACCACAGGAGATAACTGAGATAATTGACAACTGCAAACCAGAGAAATCAACTGTACCAGGTGGGGTGGAGAAGTCGACTGAGCCAGGTAGGGTATCCTAAAGAGGCTTCCAAACAAGAAACGGAAATGGTCTTCCTAGGTACCATACCAAAATCAACAACCTTTACTTCTCCCAAGAAAGGTACTGGAATTGAGAACATAGCCATAAACTTAAGGCCGATCTTCTCGATAACCTAAGTTAGTTCATGGAAGAGCTGATACTCAGGAAGGGAAAAACAACATCATCCTAGGCATGAATTCCTAAAGCCTAGTACATACTTCCTCGTGAAGTGAACAATCGCTAGTGGTACAGACTTGCTAATGTGTTCTGAACATTTGACGTTTGAAACCACAATACATCAAATGACTTGTAATCGAACTGTCAACTGTTCACCAAAAGTTCCCGTACATTTTGCACGGGAATTGCTCGTGAACGAAAACTCTCCACACAGTTTCACGAGCACGTTCATGGGTGAATAAAAATGCAAATTTTGTATAGATTCACGACATAATTCACAAGTATGTACTAGACTTAAAGTTTTATCACGATAACACCATAGCCCTAAGCAATTTTTTTTTCTTAGAATAAAGAATTTGTATTAAAAAGGCCTTTTGATTAAAGAATAGCTGGCCTTGGGCAAAAACTTCTAGCTTAAATGATCAGAAATTCACTTCACAGTGGTTCCTTTTTTTTCAAAAATCTATATAAGATGCATCAAACAAATTGTGCAAGGCAAAGACCGGCATTATTCACTAATTGGCAAAGACTCTCATTATTTACTGATAAGTCCAAGTGGTATCGCCTGGACGAAACGCCACTTAGTATGGACTATTAAAACCCATTAAAACTTTTTTGGAATAATTCAAAAAGTCCAATGAAATTTTGCTGAATCTTCATTTTAGCTCATTTATTCCAATAGCGAACCTATACATTTTATTATTATAAAAACCTTCTCATAGCCTTAAACCAATTAACAGTCGGATGCTTCCTGAATATCTATTCAGTCATATTGACTGCAGGCCCTAACAATAAACTCCACATACTATGCTTCTTGTAGCACTTATCAAAATTATGTTTTCTTTCTTTCAGGAACTTCTTCGTGCAGCTTGGCAACCGCAAATTGACACCAAAGAGCATCATAGCTGGAGCTGCTCAAGACTTGAAACTTGCACCACTTCTCTACAACCAATTTTAAGGGATGGCGAGGACCTTCACTAATGACGCGCACACATATCACTCATTATCATCTTCCATTAAAAACTGAACTGTGCGATAATGCGATGCCTTCACCCGCAAAGTCTTTGAATTCTTCATAAAATGGGGTATCTGTTTCCGGATCAACTCATCCCAATTAGAACTTGTCTACTCAGCTGGAAGTTGCAGAAGCATCAACCTAGTACTTCCACATAGAACAAGATTACCAGCTGAACGCAGCGCCCAGTACCTACCTATACAGGATTTTCAACGGGAAAAGTTCTAATCCACAAACAACTCTTAGGAGTATCAGTTACATCTTCCCAGTTTGATTCACCATCTCTTAAGCAGCTATGCAGTACAGTAACTAAAAATATTAGCGAGGAGAGTCATGACAACCTGCACTCTGGGACTTACTTTGGTCATAAGCGGCCGGCCGGCGTTAGCACTTCAAGAATGAGTAATTCTCGTCTAAGATCAAGGTGTCTGCCTGGACAGGTACTAAATAGTATCTGCAGAGAAGCTGGTGAAAAACATCGCCAATCACCGTAATCAACTGATGAGAACGATGAAAAATCAACAACATGCTCAACCAAGGTAACTTAGCGTCAAAAACGTCATATAGAAATTAACAAGGCCCTTATTAAATTAACAAGTTCACTTTCCCATATTTACTTACCTGTATCTTATTAATTTCTATATAACCACAAATTAGGTTGACTTAGCGTTTTAAATGGTTGTTTTTACTTTTTTTTACCTGTTGAATTGAACCTGGCCTCGTGTAAAAGAAGCCCTGTGTCAACTTGGCACACCAGTGTTTTAAAAAACTTTTTTTTGACATGTATTTAATAAACGCGATTAATTCTCAGTGCATAAAGGGCTTTAAATCCCTTCAGTCATATAATATGTATTTCAACTTATTGATTTTTGGCACCAGTTATTTGTGCAGCGAATTGCTACCCCCGTGTATTCAGTTCAGTGTTTCAATTAAAAACCAAGTGGGTATAGGAAAGTATTTTTAAAATTTAATAAATATGTACATATATAATAAATTTCTATACTTTCAGAATAATGCAAAACGAGTTGAGCAATAAGCAGCGTTAGAGGCGGCTTTAAGACGTATAGATTCATGACATAAATACAGGATATATACAACACACTGGGTCATGTTAATTTAACTAGATTTCATGTAAAATTTACAGAACATTGAAAATTGAGTCATGTTTAATTAACTAGATTTTCATGTAAAATTTACAGGATCAATTGTTTATAGCAGTGTAAAATTAACATGAAGATTTACCTGCAACTTACATTGATTTAACGAGATATTTAAATCAGGTATTTTATTTAACTGTTAAACTGATTAACCGTGGGGGAAAATAACAACCTGATGACAGGTATAACTCACCAGAAATTGGTTAGTTATACTTGATTTTTTTTGTCTCTGAGCGTTCTACTCTGACCTAGGGTTAGTCCATCACCGTGGCTAAATACCAATTTTACACGTGGCTCGTAAGTTAATATACTGCCACTGAACTACTGGACAACCGGGACTGAACAACCCGAACACGACAAAGTCAAACCGACTTTTATACATATTTAGCTTTCAGATATAATAGTGGGGCTGTTAGTGAGACCAACGCTTCATTTTGACCTGACGGGTTGAGCGTAAGCATACAAATAGTTCATGTCCTAACCTTTTAAAAAAATACCTTTAAATCATGCACCATATTACATGTATATGTACCTCGGTTTCAAAAACATAAAATCTTGGGTCAAAGGGTCTGATTTTCATTCCCCCAGGAAAACACCCTCAGACCTTGGATATTTGTTTGTTCTCTTTTGGTTCTTGGTCTTGATGAAAAGTCAAACGTTTTCAACAATTTTCATGAACTTCCAGTTCTGGGACGGGATTCATGGAAGTATTTCAAAATAGTTCCCTTTCACTGAAAAAATCACCCTTTCACTGTACATATTTTTGTAGATTCTTTTGATTCTTGTTGCTTATGACAAATGAAATAATTGGACCAAGTTTCAGACAATGCTGTTGGAATTTGGTAGTATTTTACTTGTTTCACTAAAAATTCAGTCATCATTTATGAAAAAGACTATAGCTATATAGTTGTATCGGGTTCATTTTGATTTTATAACATTGGACATTCAAAAATACCTTTAAATCATGTATTATATGCTTGTATTATACCAAAACAAATATTTTAGTTTGTTAATCTTTCATATCCCCCTCCCCGCACTTTGAAAGTGACTTTTTCAAAAAGCAAAGTAGGTTTTCAATCAACTTTGGATGTAATATAGTAGATTGTGAAATTCTGCGTCGGCACTTTAAATTTTATTAAAATTGCTATTTTCTAACTTTCCTTGGCTTTGCAAATTTTCTTTCCCAAGACTGCCTTTTCCACCCCCATCGTGCAAGGGGAAGGGTGGGAGAAAATGAATTATGTGGTCCTATGATTTCAAGGGCACTGAATCCAACGGCAATTCTCGGGTCATCGTCCGACCCCCGATTTATTAGCAACATTTCGGGATTAAAACTGGTAAGTGGCAACCCTTCTCTTGTCCTTCTGAAAGTTTTGCCATCTTGGCAAGACTTCTAAAAATTTTAGGTTATGACATGAATTATTAGTGTCCTAAGGCTCAACCCGTCAGGTCTAAATGACAGGTATGCCCTCATACGTGCACTAACTACTACTGCTATTATAAAAAATACCTCAGAAATATTTTGACATTTCCATACAAAATATCGATAACTAACTGATAAATTCATTCCGGAAACATATAGTCTTACAAGTTAAGCTCCGTTGTTTGCACTTAACTACATTCGTTGGGGATTGCTTGCATTTTATATGAAAACTATGCTTAGATCCGAGGTTGATTTTTTGTTCAGCTTCCTTGGGTTTAAAAAAAAAAACATTTTCTATTTGCATTTAAAAATTGCTGTCAAAATTGATCTACTTGTGAGTCTTTTTTTGCAATAGAAACACTATACAAACTCATTTATAATCTTACGCTAGATTTTATCGACTGGAGAAAAATATAAAGACCAAAAAACATCTGTCAAGTGTCATTTTCATGTTTTTTTTTCATTTACTGACGGGTTTTCAGTATAGCTCTCTTTAAAGTGAAATTATGTAAGTCAAAAACTTAGCTTTTGTCTAAATCGCATTGAACTTTATTTCATGTCACCCTACTTCACTATGCCAAAATTTCTACGAACACACAAAGTAGTGCTACCAAAATATTTCGTTTAAATTTCTCAATTCCCTTTAAGATTTATGGTTCCATTTAATTAAGCCAAAGGTGCTAAATATTTCTCGATACAAAATCCTAAAAACGATTGTTGGCTATTATAACGTGTTTGAATATGTAGTAACAACACGACCTGAATTAAGTGACGCATAGTGCTCAATTCATATAATCCAACTTACAAAGACGTTTAGACGTTCTTTGTAAATTAGGTTAAAAGGGTATAGTAAATATTACACTTGTAAGATAAAATGTCTGTAAGAGCGCTAAGAAAATATAAAACAGAAAAAAGTCAAAAGTTCTGCTGTATTAGAAGAAACCATACAACTTTATTTTAGAGTCAGTGCAATTGCGGCGGGCGGTAAGTCAATTCAAAGAGTACAAAATATAGAAACGAAGAAGTGGTTAATGCAATTAACAAATACCACAAGAAAGACAACAAAAAGAAGAGACTGATGAATAAATCATAACAAACGGCAATGAGTTTAACTTTTGAAGGTGCGGTACGGTATACCTGCTACCCACACCACACATTCATGGTAAAATTGCATTTCACAAAACTGCAAAAAAAAAGCAAACTAAAAAAAAGGACACCTACATTTGCAGGTATGGAGTACTCAGAAGGCAAAGAAGGCTACCAATATGGGCCGCTTTTCTCTTAAAGGGCTCTTGAATACTGGGAGAAAAGAAGCTATTTTAAGAAAAACAGAAATCACTTGCGTTGGTATGTTATATGTATTGTTTATGTAAATGTATATTATTCACGAGGTTGTTAATATATTTAATAAAATAAAAAATAAATAAATTTGGTGGCGCAACAGCTCGTGAAGAACCAGGGCCTAGTGACTTACAACTCACAACCATTCCTGTGTGCGTGTTATTGGCAGGAATGGAGGGGACCTACAGTTTTTTGCCGAGTCCGAACGGCTAAATGAGAAGCACTTTTTCATGACAAGTATACTCTTGGAGGATTTGTCAGTTCCTCGCAAGAAGCAGTACCTCGCATAAAACATTTCTGTTTTTAGGTGGCACGGCTGGGAATCGAACCCACGCCTTCGGCATGACAGTCCTACGCACTAACCATCACACCACGAGGTACTACTATATTTAATATTTGTAATTGAATTTAAAATTCTCAGTTGAATCAAGACACATTTAGTAGGAAAACCAGTTATAAAAAGAAACCGCATAGGGAAGATAAAGGTAGTCTTTCGAATTCTCTCCATTTTTCCTAACGCTTGCACTGTGTTTGAACATTTTAAGGGTAGGCATCCATAACCCTTGAGTGAGTGCAAAATTTTTAGAAAAAAGAAATCAATTCACTAACATTTTTAATTCATAGAAAATTATTTTAAAAACTACCTTAAAAAAAACGGAAAAAATTCCCGAGTTGTGAAGTTCGCCTTGAAGCTTCTACATTGTTTAGTCTGTTCCCGCAAATTTCTACTTTATTCACGTCGAGAAAATGACGAGACGACAAAAAACAGTGACAATCTTTAGCTTGTTGCATTACCATCGATGTAGGTATATATACCTATACGAGCTAAAACTACAACTACATGAATAATAAAATTACAAAAAAAAAGTCTGCAAACAAACAAAAACCAACGTCATCATCATCATAGTAAAACAATGATGCACAAGAAATTGGTAACAATTTTTGTACGAGAAGAAAACTTTTGTGATTAAGTGACAATACATATGTTGTGATTAGAAATTTAAATATGTAAAAACAAAACAAATTATGGTAATCGAGGAATGCCTTGACACTTTGTCAAATGAGCAAACAGTTGGATTAAAAGAATTTTAAATAATGTATAATAGCTGAAGTAGTAGCAGTAGTTGGTAAAGATTCAAATAAGATGTAAGAAGTTCAAGTTAATTTGATATTGCCTTTACGAAAAGACTATTTTTTAACCGATATGAATATTTTTCTTTGTTATCAAAATTAATGATTTTACATAGCATAATAAACATTGGGAAAAGTGTTGACAAAATCCACAGTACACATATTAAAGGTAATATCATTAGAGTTTTGATTTTTGTTTCTCCTGCGCATATATCAAAATTTGTGTCAAATGTCAGTATTTGTTGTTGTTTTTACGTGTATTTAAGTCATCACCGTTCCAGCCATTTTTATTTCTGACAACTTCAATTTTAATTTGTTTTTACGTGTGTTTCTTCCCTCACGCTCACAGCCATTTTTTATTTTCGACTGACAACCTGCGCAGTATAATACCTTAGATTTGTGTACTGTGGACCAAATCTATGTTCAGATAACCAAAGTTCGAAAAGTGGGGATGAAAGCTGAATACAGGTTCTAATTGCGTTTTCGTTTGGTCGTCCCGATACATACATTCTAAACGCGTTTGTTTGGTACTATATGACAGTTTTTTCTTTAGAAGAAGATAAAATCGACTCTGGATTTGACAAAAGAATCCCGAAGCACACACAAATGAGCACACTTTTAAGGTCAACATTGTGAATTTTAATTTTTTGTTAAATAATTTGAAGTGCGATTTCTGTATGTCAGTTGACAAATTATGGGTACTAACATCATTTTCATCTTCAAGCAATCAAAATCTTCCGACCCTATAATCACCATGTCCACAAATAATTAAAAATGAGAACAACTTTTGACATAGCATTTCATAGTGTATATACTAGAGCTCTCGATTTTAGCCGTGTACTTAATTACACGTGTATTCGTGTCACGTGTACACGTGTATTAAAAAACTATTTACACGTGTACACGTGTATCATTTAAATACACGTGTAAATAAAAATACACGTGTATTTATAAAAATGGTGCTTCCTTTTCCTAGTTGACTGTTGTACCATACATTTTATGATTAAATACACGAATGGGTCACATGAACTTGCTCTTGAAATAGAATTTACTTGGAGTCTTAGAAAATGTATACTATATAAATGCAAGTACATAAGTATGCAGTATTGTAAAATTAACTCGTAACTAGAGGTCAAAAATATAGAGTGTGATTAAAGTTCTTAATAATTATAAATATGTGAGCAACATAAATTACATATCGTTAGAACAGTTTTCTTAAAAACTATTATGTTTTACATATAGAAAAAAAAATATTGAAATCAAAGAACAAGCAATGATTTGTTTTTTTTTTTTTAGAGATAAAATTTGGGATGGGGATACCTTTGATATATAGAAATATTTTCTGTTTTAACTTCAACAATTTAATCAAAGCATTTAAACTTCAAGTGGAAGTTGTAGATTTTAAAACAAAAACTATATCTGTTTCAAAGGTATCCCCTCAGGGAAGGAGAACCTGTATGTAATTTAGTGTACCTTTAAGAAAAAATTTGGTATTTTGAGTATTTATTTATACCAAACATTTGTGTCCTTAGGGCCTGTTTCACATTCTCTGAGTAAAGTTCTGATTAGTTATTGGACACATACATTCTGAGGCAGGGTCATATTATGTTCACATATAAAAAATTGTTTATGAATTTATTACTTAATCAGGTGGGTCATAAGACAAAAATTGTGAATTTTTCTTCTGTGGACTTATTGCCCTGGTGCTAATATTTATGTGTCGTATATCTAATCAGAACGTTATTCAAACATTGTGAAACAAACCCATTTTTGAATTATACTGTAACTCAAATACACATAATTTTGAAACAAATCAGTATGGATCTTTTTAAAATTCTTACTTTTTTTTCAAAAACTATTTATCAAAAAAATTTCATTTACAAACATAAATTATTCAATAATAATAAATTAATATTCTTAAATTTAAAGAAAACTTGTAATATAATCCACAAAGTTAGTTTTTCGGGTTTTTGAAATACTACTTACTCACAAGGGTGCCACAAGCGAATTATGTACTGCAATATTTTTTTTCTTTACTCAGCTTAACAAAATTCTTCCAATCATATATACTTATACTCCATTTTTGTTTGGTAAACTTTTATACACAAATATCTGCTGTGAGCTATTAGACTACAACAATTTTTAATATATCATACATATGTATATAAATGTACATAATAAATAGATATAAAACATAAATGAAGAGCTACTATTTATTTTCTAATAAACAATCCTTAAGATTGTACAAACATACATTGATTGTTCTTCTTTCTAAAAACATTAAGATTAAGGAACAAAAAACAGAAAGGATATAACTTTGGTACCTTTATTTTTTTTTCAATTTAAATAAAAATCTAATCCACAAAACTGATAGTCTAAGAGCCGACAGCAAATTTTGGGAGTGGATGTATAACCAAAGTCTGAGTATGAGGGTTTAGAGGTACATATATCATGATATAAAATATCAAAGTCTGGCAGGTTTTTGTCTCAGCCTTTGGGATGGGCGGGGAGTTAAGAACAGACAGATCCTCTATTTTATTGTCAGAGTTAAAAACGCTTAAATTCAAATTTAAAATTGCTGCAGCGGTTTTTTAAATAATTAATTCTTTATATGTATATATACAAATCTTAAAACATTTTTAAGAATACATTTTGGTATGCCAATCTAAAGTATATATTTATGTGTATATAGAAACAAAATTTGAAAAAAAATTGCCAACCCGTTTTAAGATATCGAATTAAAAAAAAATTGAAACTTTTGAAAATTTTGATATGCAATATCATTAAATCTAATCTGAAATTTGTACATACAAAAATAAATCTAAATCGGTTCAGCCCATAATGAGAAAATTCAAAATAAAAGAACACGTTCTATGACAGGTACTATAAATAGTTGCTAAGTGCAAAATTTTATAATTTTTGGTAGTAGATTGTACTAATTTTAGTGGATGAAAAAAGTTTAATCAAAATCCAAAGAGTCGTTTTTGAGCAAAATAATATTTTCCTTTGGGGTTTTTTAACTTTTGTATGGAAGGTTCCGTTATTTTTTCATAAATATGAAATTTTTTCTAAAAATATTTTAGAGAGTACTACAAAACTCTTAAGTATCGAGTTTCAAAAAAATCGATCATGTTGTTTTCGAAATATGTATTTGATTTTCCAAAAAAATATTGAAACATTTTGTATAAATCCAAAAAATATTTTTTCAAAAATGTTGGTACACAAAACTATTTACCTATATTTTTTGGAATCTTTTGTATACAAAATTAATTGAAATCGATTGTACCGTTTTGAAGAAAATCGAAAATAAAAAAATTGTTCTTTGGGAGGTACCATTAATAGCCATTTTTGAAAAATGATTTTCCACCCAAAGGAAGCCCTTACTAAAATAAAATTTATTGAATTTTTTTAAAGGAAAAGTTGTCGTGCCGTTTTTGAGAAAAAAAACGATTAAGTAAAATTGCTAAGAAAAATTGTATGGCAGGTACCGTTATTTTTTGTTTTAAAAAAATGAAAAAAATGTGTGGGCATAATCACCAAAAACCACTATGTACCAAGTTGGGAAAAAATCGATCGAGCCGTTTAGGCTGTAGACAGACAGAACTGTGCCACCCACTTTTTTGGTGTTCTCTATCATCGTAATAACATGTTTGATTGTAATCTCAACATTTTTTTTTGCACGAATCCAAAACTTGCCTTTTAGTACCTATGTATGTCGCAAGTAAGAAGTCGAATATGATGCTCTGACATTTTTCCTAAGTAGAAACACCTCAATCATGATGGTCCGATAAATAGAACTCAAGATATAACCATTTTCTGCGAACGTTATCACCCTTTTTTTTTTGAAGATTATAAACTAAACAAAAAATCAACAAAATAAAGTCTCCAAAAAAGGCCGATAAGATTTGTCCTATTGATCGAATCGTCAAGATAAAAATCTTCAGACCTAGGGAAAATAACAAAGCATAATTTCTTATTTTTTAAAAGTGAATTGAAGTATTAATAACCCTAACACATAAATAAGAAACCCAGCTGGTTTAAACCCCCCACCCCCACCAAAGGCTGAGAAAAAAAACTGCCAGACTTTTGTATTCAATATCAAAGTACATACACCTACAAACCCTCTTACTCATATTTTGGTTATACATCCACTCCCAAAATCTTCTGTTGGCTCTTGTAGTATGAAGTACACGGCTGATGTTTAATGAGATTGATTGCTATTTATGTTTGTTATCATCCTTTTTGAAATGAGGTGAGTAGCTTTTGGTCTTGATTTTTAAATAAATAAATACCTAATCCACTGATCCGGAGTGTGTGACTGATAGTTGGTGTATTTGACATCTATCAATCTTGCTGTGACCAAAATTTCATCATTGTAGAAATAAGGTAGGAGAATCAGTTGCAGCACTTGGTCTAATAGAAATAGAAACATTTAACTTCAAAAATCAAAACATTTAATGCTTCAGTGCCAAATGAATGAAATAGTACAGATTCTTGGCATTAAATGAATACTTTAGTGATATAATCTTGAATTGTACTCCTTTTCAGCGCCCTATGGATCATAAAATATCATTTAAAATGGATTGCAAATAAATACACGTGTAGTACTAAATACACGTGTAATACTAAATACACGTGTAAATACAAATACACGTGTTTCTACACGTGTAATGAAGATATGAACGTTTAAAAGTCAAAAACGGGGAAGTAGATGGCTAAGAAATATTTTGCAATACATTTTAGGAGAAAATGTGTACGTAGCACTGAACAAAAATTGAATTAAATATATGTCAGCTCCATTGTTTGCTTATAATTGCTTATAGCTCTTTAAATACACAAAACATGAAAAAATACCTCATAACAAGTTTGTAGAACTTATTCTTCTGGTCAGAAATGCATTTGTATCTTTTCGATTAAATTAAAAATACGGATTTTATTTGTGAAAAACAACTTCACTTTTTAATTGTAGACAGTGGCAACCCTGTTATGGATTGATGGTGAAAAATTTGGACTAAAGCTTTTTTTATAGTACTTCAACGAACTCAAAAATAAAAAATGTTCCATATTGAGAAAAACCCACTTATACTTTTAAAATACTTAATTATGATGATGTGCGGATACCTTTCAGGCAACACAGTTGATAAACAATTGCTTTTAGACAGAAAATGGTAAGGACCAAACAGTAGGATATAAGGATTACTAGAACTTTTGAAAGAAATTTTCGCGTAATACTGATAGACAAAAAAAAGTAAAGAAGTTTAAGTGAGCTCTACTCCATATATTGTGTTTCGCCCAGGTACAACAGTTGGGCTCATCAGTTTCATGCTGTTGTACCCTTCTTAGACGCAAATTTTGGTCGGTGTTTACCGACTCATATAGAAATCACAGCATGAATACACTGTGAACTCTATATTCTTTATTTTAACTTAATTCATTCGCTCCGCAGTACACATATTAAAGGTAATATCATTAGAGTTTTGATTTTTGTTTCTTCTGCGCATATATCAAAATTTGTGTCAGATGTCAATATTAGTTGTTTTTACGTGTATTTAATTTGGTTTTCCTTTTGACCAAAAAAATCGATTTTTTTTATCTCTATTTGATCCCTGACAGGATTTCGCTTTCCTTTCAACCAAAAAATTGATTTCTGTGTGTCAGGGATCAAATCTCTGCAATCCCAGTTTCAAGAGAGATTCACACGTACTTGCACACACACCAAAGTAAAGTGACAAATTGTCGAAACTTCATTTCATTAGATTTTTCATTGAATTTGTTTAATTTAAAATTCGGAATTTTGTAAATTGTTTTTTGTGCAATAAATTAAATTATTCAATTATACAATTAATTATATTTGGAACAATTGTATATGCTTTCGATCGGGTGTGATAAGATTTATGTGTTTGGTGTACTGGACTCTTGGTAGAAAGAGAATTTTTACCATTGAAGTGGTTCAAGAGTTTTTTTTTGCGTGGCGGCTACCAATCGCCTTCAGGGATGCCTAATACCTACTCCAGAGGGATTACAAGTGTCTTTACCATGACCAAATGGCTGAATTTACAAAACCCACTTGCATTGAATTGCATTATTAACAAAAATCCGGCCAGAGAAAGTGATGGCTTTGAAGTTTATTTTTTTATGAAATAATTGAAATAGTTTCAGTGTTATTATATGGTAAAAATAAAGATAAAAAAATCCCTAAATTGTATTTCATTTTTGATTTTATGTAAAATAAACTTTCATTGCAAGAGGGGCACTGAAATTGTCATACGAAAACCCAAGCAAATTATATGACGCGCTCATAATTGCTAATTGTTTCTTTTTCTTTCACTCACTTTTGTTTTCGTTAGTGAAGAGCGTGCGCTGAGCGCATTCACAAAAATTTGTGTAGCAGAAATTCGCAAGTTTTCCAACGGAGGGGAAATTATTTGCTCTCTCATTGCGCTCTCTCGATGCAACTTTTTTGAGTTAACAAACAGGAATTTGTGACAATTTGTAAAAATTTGTGAAAATTTGCAA
This sequence comes from Dasysyrphus tricinctus, assembly GCA_963921185.1. Classification (NCBI taxonomy): domain Eukaryota; kingdom Metazoa; phylum Arthropoda; class Insecta; order Diptera; family Syrphidae; genus Dasysyrphus; species Dasysyrphus tricinctus. Next base: position 172,784,232 of record OY992532.1, on the reverse strand, counting down.
GAAATTTCAAGATAACAAACAGACCTATGAATTCTTACATAAAATACCTACTCATAGGAATTTTTCCCTACGCATTCTATCACTGGCCACGTCAACGAAATGACGGAAAATTTGATTTGCTACACATACAAGCACAAAAAAAATCGATCCCAATGTGTGTTCTATTTGCCACGAAAAATTAGCAATTTCGGATCAAAATCCCTACTGGAAAAAGGAAAACGACATAAGTCATCACGCTCCCAGCCATTTTTTATTTCTGACAATTTTAATTTGTTGTTGTTTTTACGTGTGTTTTCTTCCTCATGCTCACAGCCATTTTTTATTTCAGACTGACAACCTGCGCAATATAATATCTTAGAGTTGTGTACTGTGCATTCGCTCCACTACAACAGAAGAATACTATTTTTAATTTTCTTCAAAATCATAATTGAAAAAAAAATATTTGAAATGTGTGAACTCAATTTTATTGTTTATAATTGGTTATAACTCGTTAAGTACACAAAATTTGAAAAAATACCATAATTTCAAATTTGTAGAACTTACTCTTCTTTTTAGGAATGCATTTTTATTTTTCGATAACTTTAAAATTATGGATTATTCGTTAAAAATAAATTCACTCTTTAAATCAATATAGCGGCAACTCTGCAATGGGTCGATGGTCGAAAATTTGGACTTCACTTTTCTGTATGGTACTTTAACGAAATCAAGAAAAAAATTGCTTTCCCAACCGGAGTATTGACTAGAAGACGTGCCACATTATTGGACATCAGTCGGTTCCCTTACAAAGTGCAGACAGTACATCAGCTGTTGACGAAAATGACTATGAGTGACGAATCCCATTTTAATCTCTGTTGATATATGAATAAGCAAAATTATAGCTTCTGGGCACCTTAAATCCGCGTATGACGCACGAAATAAAGATAGGAGTTCAGATTAGACACCCTATGCCCCCATCGGGTTTTTCTGGACACGATGATGATGATGAATTCAATTTTTTCAAAATTTTGGCTGTGAATTCAAATGGTTGCATACTCTTACCTCTGCCTAAAAATTCTTTCTCTGTCTTGATTTATTAGAAATAAGGATAACATTTTCTCAACATGTCATTATAAAAATAATTTTTCGCCTTTTTATTTATGTACATATAACTGAAAATTTTTGATACTCGTTATATGGCATTTCAAAATATAAAAAACTGTTTGATGTAATTTAAGTCTGGATTTGTTTTGTAGGAATACCTTAGGTGACTTGTTATTTAATTTATTTACAATCGATTGTAACATGTTATTTTAATATTTTGCTTTCAGTTTGCCTAATTAAGCAGTAGTTTAGCTATAGGGAAATTAAAAAAAATCACAACGGAACATGTTCATAAATTACTCATTAGAAAATCCAAGATATTTAATTATAACTTATCTATTCTAAAGAAAAGTACAACCAATACGATTTAATTATTTTTTTTATTCAAAGGGCAACAAGTTAAACAGGAGTAGATTGTTCTCATAATATGGTTGCCATAATGCTTTAACAGATAATTGTATTGTTTAAAAACAAGTGAGTTTGCAGGAATGATTGAATTAGTAATCCTCACAGTTTAAATGCGAAAATCGTGATCTCAGCCTTTAAGCCTTTGACTTATAGCAAAATCAAAAACCTACACATTAAACATATGTTTATAATTGGTTTTAATAATACCTTTGGTTCTTGCACTAAAATTAGGAAATGTACCATTTCAAAAGAAACAGAATTTATTTAAGAATTAAAAACCTTTAAACATACTCAGAATTCGTTAGGGAACGGCTCAGGTAACAAATAGCATTCTCTTGTTCTATGATGTACTTTGAATCATTCATTCGATGTTTTGTAGAAGTTCTTACAACATGAATATAACGTTTTTTTTAATTGAAAGTTTAAAATTAAAACCTATTTTGTTTAAATGGATATAATAGAATTTAAAACACAAAATCTAAAAATGGTTTTTGAAATTCACTACAGATTTTAAAGACTGATTTCTTTGGAACAAAATAGGATTCACTCGAATGTTTCATGTAATTTTCTTCAAATTTTTGTTTCTCATAAGTTGAAACATTAACCGTTATTTCATTTGGGAATTATTAAGAGAACCTTATTCATTTTATTTGCTTTTTATCGCAATTTATAAATATTTTACAACGATCCTCCGACGACAGATAGCAGAATACGAACTTTAGCAGAATAGGACTGACTGTTAATGTGAACATTAATAGTTATCCGGGAGTTGCTTGTTGATCGACGCGGCGGCCGGCGCCGCATGCATGTTAACATCATTCACTTTGCCACTGTCGACCTTTTACGAGTCGATATTTTCAAAATCGACTCTATAAGGGTCGACATTTTGATCAGTCGATATTTTAACCAATCGACTTTTCGAAAGTTGACATTATGACGATCGATTTTTTTAAATCGACATTTTAAAAATCGGCAAATCGTTCCAAACCCCCTATTATATATTGCGAAACGAACGGCAAAATAACGATACACAAAGAAACGATAATCACGGCACGACATAAATAAATAAATAAATAAATTTGGTGGCGCAACAGCTCGTGGAGAACCAGGGCCTAGTGACTTACAACTCTCATTCCTGAGTGCGTGTTGTTGGCAGGGATGGAGGGAACCTACAGTTTTTTGCCGAGTCCGAACGGCTTAGTGAGAAGCACTTTTTTATGACAAGTATACTCTTGGAGGATTTGTCAGTTCCTCGCAAGAGGCAGTACCTCGGATAAAACATTTCTGTTTTTAGGTGGCACGGCTGGGAATCGAACCCAGACCTTCGGCATGACAGTCCTACGCACTAACCATCAAGCCACGAGGTACTACCACGGCACGACATACCGCGATTATGTAAATCGATAAAGGACCCATGAAAATATTGCCAGCTAAAACGAAAAATAATATTTTATTCAACCACATCTAACTTCACACAAGTGCTAGTTGCGTATTTATAGGAAAAAATTCCTTCAATTAATCGGAAAATTCCTTTTTAAAGTGTTTCCCAAAATTACAATATATCTTTCTCTAATTTTCACACAAACATCAAAATCTTTGAATATACTTGCGTGAATATAAGTATTTCAAATTGTTTTAGGGTAAATAGTCAAATGTTTGTATTAGGTTAAAGCTGTAGCTTTATTTCTTGGTTTGATTAGGGAACTGAAACGTTTAATTCCTTTGAAAATTTTGCGGTAATCTGTTATTATTGGTATTGAATCTTAAAGATAGCTAAATCTTTTAAACAAACAAATTCCCACAGAAAGGATTTTTTTCTATTAATCCATCAGCACTTTCTATGGCTTTTGAGAACTGTCAAAAAGTAAATAAATTTTGGGTGTATAGTTGCAGTGACTTGTTAAAATGTTTTTAATAGTAAAAATAAATACGACAAAACAAGAAAATCATATATAGGTACAAGAAGTTAAAAATGCATCAGCTTCAATTACAAAATTAACTTGCACCGGTTTGCTTTCGTTTGGATTGCTGAATTTTCTTTTATTTTGTTTTGTGTTGGTGGCATATATTACCTATAGTAAAATCTAGTTACTTTATTGTTTTACTGAACGTTTAATTGTTTCGTTTTGATAAAAGATACAGTGGAAGTAATAGAAAAACAAATATTTATATAGCATTAAAATAAAAACGAAAGCTATGCGAGAGTCAACGGCCAGTCGTAGAAGAAAACGAGTATCGTTTTTACATGACTATTATCGTTTAACGTAATCGCATTTTAACAATAATGCGGTATTTTGAACGATAATCGTATTGCTTATTATAAAATGATTGATAGTATCATTTGCGACGCAACTCTACACTAAAAAAATCTAGTTGATGAAATAAATATTGAAAATCCAAAGAGAGTATCTATGCGTAAACATCAAATGCGTTTGAAAGAGAATTTACTGACGTTGATCGAGTAGATTTTGGGCAAGCAGTACACTATTGCATATTTGAAGATAGCAATATCAGCATCAAAAATAATATTCATGTAATGATTTAACTGACGTTGATTTTACGATTTCGAAAACGGCGAAAAATTTACAATATATTTTGTACGTTATCTTAGGGTGGTGCTTATTTTTAATGTTTGAATTTCTTTTGCCAAAAAGTGTTCCTGTTAACTAAAGAAAATTCTGTGCAATTTTTTTTTTTGAAATCAGCTAACAATTTCTCAGTCCTTAACTCAAAATTTTGGAAAAGTTTGGTTCATTCATATATTAAACTATATTTACGCCGTTCAAAATAACAATTAATATCGTTGTTTCTGTGTATTTGTTATTTTAAACGGGGTAAATATTGTTTAAAATATAAAAACGTATGGTTCATCCTATTTTTGGATGAAAATTCTAAAAACACTTTAAACGATTTTGGTGAATAGACTGAGGATCAACCATGGTTCAAATATGTAATTGAACCCCGGTTAACTTCGAAATGAGTAGATTAACAGAGTTTTAGCCAGTGTTTAAGTTTTGTACAACTGGCTCTTGGTTCAATCTTTATGAACAATTAAATATTTCGTAGTACCTAAGTACATCACCCTCATCCTAGACATTTAAAGATGAAACTCAAAGGTACCAGAGTTCATTTTTAAGTACTAATTTCAGAGTGCATTTTACAATAGGTCTGACTTCTGATCATCATCTTACAAAGCCTTTGTCTAGCTTCAATAACACAGGTTTACAAATATCAGTAAAATTTTTGTGACAATCGGGTAAGAATTTTTCTAGGCATACTTTTGGGCGCTGAGCTCAAATCCGTCATCCATTTTTTTTTGCTTTCATAAAAAAAAAAAATAGTTTATCGCCATTTTGAGGTTATGCACATACAAAATGAGCGATAAATTTGTTCAAAATAGTTGGTATTGATTCTTAAAAGCACTTATATTTTTCTTCAAAGTTTGGCTTATATCTTCTCAATATCCTTGCTACTCTACGATATATCCTTAGTTATATATTAGTCGTCACCGTTTTTTCAATATTTTTGAGGTAATATTACCACCCTATTTATAATTTTTTTGTATGGGATGTTTGTTTTTTGCTTCCTTACGTATTACGGCTGGCGTATAAACAGTGTGGTATGTATGGGGGGCAGCATGCAACCCCCCTGCTTGGGCACATTATAGGATTTGGGGTAGGTGTGAGGTTGGGTGTATGCAAAGTTTCTTTTGCATTTAAAGAATTTGGATTAAGGAAACATATACAAAGCAGTTGAAATGTTCAAAGTATGCATACCCACTTAGATCATAAAAAAAACGAGCAAACATTCGAGTTTTGTACGGTAGTAGTTTTAGTAATTTTCTCAAAAATTAGAAGACATAGAATCATCAAGTTTTCAGTTTTTGATTAAGAATTAATTAGAGCAACGAATTTCAGAAACAAAATGATATATAATTTAACAGTTTTGAGAAATTACACTTTAAACCTTTTTTATGCTTTTTTCTCGCAAATTTTGTGTTTGAAATTCGTTTTTTTTTCAAAAACAAAAACTAGTTAATAGAACAGAGTATTGGCTTTAAAAAAAGGTATAATACTTAGTTGTAAGTATTAGGTACCGTTATTTTTCAATAATTTTTTTACACTTTTGGTACTGTTTTTATGAAATTGCCCCTCCCGCCCAAACGGGGTGAGTTAGACCCCCCTCCCATAGTAAAAATTCTTGTATTAAACTGTTCTACACAAAAACCATTATCTCTTCTTGGCGCCTGAGTTATCGTACTCCCCATTTTTTTTTCAAACACATTTTATAACGGTTCCTAAAAACACTTGTTCTGTTCTCCCAAATTCAGTTAAAAACTTTCTAATGTAAGACAACAATTGTTCAAAATTGCTAGCTTAATATTTCTTGTATGCACACTTTTTCCCCCCGACCAATACCTAGGCATTGAAATAAATTGATGTACAAAATTTACGTCAAATTTTATACCTGTTCAACACGTGAAGGCAGACAAACGGTTATTGGTTCAACACCTCAAAGGCTATTATACATAGATACGATTTACAACTACGCAAATGACTTGACTTTTTATGTCGTTGGCTCTTAGGCTATTAGTACTTTCAGGAGTCGTTGTAAATTTTGTTTTAGAAAAATTTGCAGCTAGTTGAATATGCTCAAAAATACGGAAAAACAGCATTTTCTTAACGGCAATATCTCAAAAACCAGAACTGACGATGGAAAACGGATTACGGATATGGATTCAGCGCCAAAAATTACTTTTAGAACGAGTCTTACCTGTCCGTGTCAAAAACCGTGTAAAGCTGTTTAATTAAACTGAATTTATGCTACTAAAAATTTTACAAATTGAACAAGAAAGATAGAAGTTATTTATTTTTCAATAACTTCTCTGCTCTTAATCAAACAAAATTAATAACGAATGAATGTTGAACAAAATTAAATTTCAACTTTGGCAACACTATCTTTTGTTGACAGAGCTTTTAAAAAAATATATCTTTTTTCAAAGGGGAATTCCTCAAAATTCTAAATGTAAATTGACTTGTGAATCAAGTTACTAGTAGTTCTAAGTATTTTAATTTTTTTCCTGTTTCTATCATCTTTTTTTACCTACATACCTACCTATCGCGTTCTAAAACGAAATTAAGATATATCTTTAGCTTTTATAAGACAATAGAAATAAAACGGTTTCAAATATCTACACACATTAAATCTGTGAATTAAAAAAAAATTGTAATTTTTTTTGTTTTGAATTATTGTTTTTATTTAAATGGTATTTAAAAGTATCTGAGGTGGCCGCACCCATGAGTTTCAGGTGTTGTCACTTTATAAAAATAACTATTTTAATATTAAACAGTAAGCCACAAACCTTATCAAAACATTTGATGATAATTTTTCTGCTGCAAGGTGCGATTTTCTTTCTCTAGCCGTGAGATTTAATGTTGAGTTAACAATTATTTAAGCACAGCATACAAAATATTCATAATTCTGCTAAAACTGGAGTTATTTTACTCATATTACATTCTTTCACAAACACAATCAAAACAACGACACTAAATTTTCGTTACACCATGTAGGTAGGTAGATGATTACAGTAAGTGCATAGAAAAGTAAATAGGTAAAAAAAAACTCGAAAAACTGCAATCGTAATCAGAATTCAGAATAGTTATGTTATTCCGTGATACCACCAATTTGGATGCTGTATCGAATAAAGATGTAGATTGTGTAGTAAAGTCACAAAAAAGAGCAAAAGAGCAGTAATGTAGTGCTACTTTGATGACCGAACGAGTGGAATAGTGGTAGTGGTATATTATACATATGCAGATACTTTTTTTAGATAAAAGATACGTAAGGTAATCACGATCACTTAATGGACGTAGACATTCTTCACTTTTTGGTTAAATTATATTTATTTATAATTTTTGTTGGAATTTTTCACTGGGCACCACAAAACACGATCCGTGAATTAAATTTGTAATTGCATACAAAATGAAATTAAATATAACTTGGAGCCATAGCAGGTAGAGTGGTTATTTCTTTTCGATTATATTTTTTTTTTTTAATTTTCCAATTTCATATTAGGAACAAATCCAAAATCCAATTAGAAAAAATCAATTTTCCACCAATGGAATCCACAAGTTTATTTGCAACTCTATGTTATGTTTTGTTTCGTCGTTTCTTTTGTCGGGGGCGGTTAAAGTGATAATCCAATTACACAGAATAATGTACTGATGTTCTTGTTAGAAATTTATATTCGAAATTATTGTAGATAATTACTTTAAAAAACGTAAACAGGAAACATTGTTGGGAGAAATTTTTATAAATGAAATCCGTCCGAACGATAACAATATATCCAAATCCAATCAGACGAAGATTTGGACACGGCACACAAACACATACAGACGCACGTAAAAAGTATAGGTGAGAGATAGCCTTCTCTAATACGAACAACGAAAACGATGATGTCTAACCAACGACTGAGTGACTCTAACTAAATAAAAATAACTGAACAGTAACGGTATGCTCGCTGCTGAGTTGTAGTTTTGGATGTTGGATTATTATGTTGTAGTGTCTATGTATAGTACACGTTAGTATCTAGATTGTTTTAAAGTCTAACAGAAAATTGTTGTCTCGATCTAGCTGAGAGTGTTGGGGCCAAAGCTGACTCTGAGTCACGAACTTAGACACAACACAATTGATGTAGAGGTAGACAGAACGTACATCAGAGTTGTCGATTTCATTTAGTTTAAGTAAATTTCTTAAAGAATAACGGTAGGAGATTATTGTTATTATTCATAAAATCGGAGAATATTTATCAACAGTAAATTCAACGAAACCAATATTTTTAAATTCAAAAAGTCGCCTTTTAAAGAAATTGATGCAGATGCATACTGATAGTTATTGTCGGTCATTACATGTGAATATTTACAGACGTAACTTTAAAGTTCTGAAGGGTATGGTTCAATCTTAACTTGGTGGTAGCAAACGCAACTTGTTGCTGCTCATTCAAATTATTCAAAATAAATTGACGTTTTCTTCGCAACATTTGCACGGATTTCCATTTGTACGAACAAAAACCTCACTTTGATTAAATCTAATTTCCTTTAAAAGTTTATTTTGTTAGTACCTACCTATGAGTTTGACCTTTGAACCGATGAACGATATGTAAAAAAGTTTTGTGCCTACATACATACATACATATTTGAATTGAAAGGCAAATTTTTGTATCCACGAGAGTCTAATGTGGTTTTCCTTTTGACCAAAAAAATCTATTTTTTTTATCTCTATTTGATCCCTGTCAGGTTTTCGCTTTCCTTTTGACCAAAAAGAATCGATTTCTGTGTGTCAGGGATCAATCTCTGCACACAGACAAAGAAAAAAATTTTTTTCATTTAAATTTGAGTTTTCATCTCATTCGGATTTGTTTTGTTTTGTTTTCGAAATTTTTGTTAAATAAAAACATTATTAAATTAATTAATATTAATTCAAAGATATTTCGATTATAAGTGAACCAATTTTGTATTTTTCCCCACCATTCGGTTGAGAATTCTTGTGCAACCGGTTGCATTTCCGTACGAAGAAAAATATTGAAATCCTCCCATCAAATAGTAATGTATATTGAATGTGCTCGCTTTTGGAGCTGCCTTTTGCATCTACTGCCATGGCGTTTTGGCCAAGGACTTCGAGCTCCAACTTCATGACATGTGAGTTTTGCATTGAGGAACGTACCAGGACCAGGCGATGTGTTATAAACAAAAATGTTCCTGGCAATTTGGCTAGCGTGCCGTCTAGTGTACCACGTCCAACACCACCTATTTTCAATGCGGAAGCATAGTCGGATAAGGGAGGGTCGTCTACCAGAAACCAAATACCTAATTGACATATCAAAAAACATCGATGCCATGGAATTGCATCAAAATTCAAAACGACCACAGAAACTTGATTTTTTTTATTAAAATGTTTGAAATTAATTTATAGTGATAGCATATTAAAGAAATAAAATACCCACTGTTAATGCAAAAAATCCTTAAATTGTATTCCATTTTTGATCGTGCTGTCAGAAAGAAATTTAACTGCAGGAGGACACTGAGGTGGTCATATATGAAAGCAAAGTAATTGGGAATTATATGACGCACCCATAATTGCAATTTATTACTTTTCAATTCGTTCACTTTTGCTTTTAAGTGACAAGTAGTGTGCAATGTGCACAGTACACATATTGAAGGTTATATCATTAACGTTTTCATTTTTGTTCAGTTCTGCGCATCCATCAAAATCAGTGGAAAATGGTGAATCCCGTGACCCCCACTCGTTAAACATCAAAATTTGTTGTGTGTTATGTGTTCATTTGTTACTTATTTATTAGCAAATACAATTATTTCAAGCTTTTTAGTGTTTATTAATATTATTTTGTCATGCAAACAACATTCCTTCCTAGTTTTTAGTGTTATTTAAATTATCCTTTTGTGTTTGTTTTCTTCGTTGTTGTTGTAATACAGCGGACGAGGTCACGTAAGGCTGCCATCTTGAATTTCTTTGACAGTTCTCATTTCGGACAGCATGCGCAAGATAATACCATATATATGTGTACTGTGTGCAATGTGCGCATTCATCGTAAGTGACTGCAATTTGGTGAACGAAGAATAAAAAAACAGATATAAATTATAAAATTTAATTCTCTTATAAAATACCTACTCATCGGAATTTCCCTACCCATCTATCACTGCTTCCGTCAAAAAAAATGAAGCCAATTTGACATGCCACATATACTATGACAAAAAAAAAATCAATCCCAATGTGTGTTCTATTTGCCACAAAAAATTAGCAATTACGGATCAAAATCCCTAGTGGCAAAAGGAAAACGACATGAGTGAACAATAACAACTCCCTGATTATTGTCAAATTTAAATCTATAAATAACCTGATTATTTTATAAAACTGATGCAAAGATGAGGGAAATTAGTAAGTTCAGCTGATTTATATTAAGCTTCAGTTCATCTTAGATGGATATTTTTTACAAAAAACCACTGTGAATTGAGATTATAGTGAATGAAGATTAGAGTTCCTACTCATAATCATAAAAGCTGGAAATTTTTGCGCAGGGCCAGGCATTGTTTCTCCACAAATAAAAATCTATCATTTTTTCAAATTAAATTTTTAAAAATCTTAAGCTTGTAAAGCTAAATAATTAAAAAAAGGGCAAGCGAATCCCAAATTTATTTTGATAGTTGAGAAAATGAGATCTCTCAAAATTTGCTCCGTCAGAAAATCAGCAAGTGAATAAAAAATTCTATTTTTCGCAGCGTTTGACAGTTAAAGTAAGACATTTTGCTATACAATTCACTGCTGACATTGACATATATCCTCAGTATTTGACAACTTCTCCCCTTTGATTCTGAACATAATGATCTTCAACTTATCAAGGTTCAAGTTCAACGGTTCCTTACATTACGTTTAAAGAGATACCCCTATCGCTTATTGTATTTAAGTATATCACCACTATTACCTTTGCTTTTAATTTACTATCAAATTGATCGTTGATAAATATTGAAATTTTGTATTTTTATGCTCAATCCATTACTGATCAGATCATCTTTTCTTTTATAGTTTTCAAATTGGCTGTAATTCGTCACGGTTCATTCTCAATGATCAACATTTTTTACAATGTGGTTTTAAATATCGAAATTCAAAAGTTATCAATTATTTTCAATTGTAATAGGGATCTATATTTTCTCAAACTTTAGGTTTTTTCATACACCTACTGTTATACTCGTTCGATTCAATAAAACTGGTCGCCGGCGCTGGTTTGTAAGTTATTGCATACGGAAATTAACTTGTGCAGTTTGTCTCACAGGTAAACATCTTTTAACCGCGTTGTGTTTACGTGTATAGTGCTGAAGCTGGATAGATTGAGCACAAATGATCAGTATTTTGAGTAGAAAATGTGTGTGGATGTGGAAGTATCTGAGGAAGAATTTCGTGTTCCCACTTGTTGCAAACAGACATAACCATCTAAACTTATTGTAATGATTGATAAATAGGAGCAAAAAGTTTTAACGATTATTTCGGTAGTACTTAACCAAAACCCTAGATTTTTAAAGAAATAATTATCTATGTTTGAGTGTTTACTGTAAATTGAATTTTACATCACCAAAATAAAAAGTCAAAAGATAAACTCGTTACAATGATTGGAATAAATCTGGGACCAAAATGAAATAATTTTAACTTATCGAAACAGTGGGACACTCCTCCAAATGTGAGTTCATACCATAAAACAAGTGTTTGTGTCCAAGTGATTAAGAAAAGGATGCAACCTATAGTGGTGCTATTACCCACATCTCTAAGAACTTCATCTATTCCACCATTACCACCTGGAAACCGGCCATTACTGCCTGAACAGAATAGGGTGCTGCAACTGGAGCTGGCAGCTGTAGCTGTAACAGCTGTCAAAAAATGTCGTACGTGATTTTTTTACGCGCTCACAATGTATCTGTACAGATTTCTGATATTTCAGTATCGAAAATAAAATTAAAAACGAAAATAAAAATGAATAATGATGAAAAAAGAGCTAAAATAACTTAACGGCTTTGTGAGAGGTTGAAAAGAGATTAAAACTAGCTTCTACCCCCATGTAAATACTCGATTGTGCTTGAAATGTTGAAACGTCAAAAAAAGCTGCAAGCAAAAGTTATAAGTTGGCCAACTTGTCCAGCTGCGTCTGCAGCTGCATCGTGTTGTATTCGTATAATTGAATTTGTGTGTATTCAACATTTTAACAGCTATTTCAGCTGCACCTCCAGTTGCAGCTCTGCCTCCATTCTGTTCATCCAGTTAAGAAAGCGGGCCTAAAAATCTGTGCTGTGCTGAGTTTTAAGAAAATTTCTCACCTAATGTATTTAACCTTCTTTATTTTTCTTAATCAATTTTAGTGTGTCTGACTTTTTTTTTTAAATTAGATCACTGGCTTAGTAATCAGAGCCCATTATACATTCGTATATATGTAGGTATAACATTTTTTCTCCTACTCGAAACGTTCTTGAGTAGGTATACTTCTTATAGTTTAACTTACCCAATCTTGAATCACTTCTTCGCTTTACCCGAAGTTTAATCATACATGATTGAATGCACTGAAAATATAAAATAAAGATAAGTTTAAACATGAATATTTTTTTTTAATATCGGATAATATTTGTTTGTTATTGTGAATAAAATTTAATTTGAAGACAAAAAAGTACCTCGTGTATATGACGTATAACCTCTGTCCGTGGCAGATCCTCCAGTTTTTTCTCATTAACATCGAGTATCTCATCTGCCACTTCGAGGTTATCTTTGTCTGCTGGTGAACCATATAATTTGATTTTTCCATCGCGCCCTTCAACAAGTATTATCACGTAACCATTAAGTTCAACAACTTGCTGTAAAATAAGAAACAGAAAGTTTTAAGGTTTTGCTTAAATTATTATTTTTATATTTTTTTTAATAATATTGCAATCAATCAATCTCTTCTATTGCGTAAAATATTAAATGTAAATTAAATTTATCTTCAGATACATATATCAAATACATAGGTATGTATTTATTTGAATAGCTCCCCTTAAAGTGATTATGGTAATTAAAAAAAATTCTTCAAATTTTTTTGAACAAAATATACCCAAAAAACAACTATACTAACTGTTGTTTTTAACGGGGTAAATATTGTTTCAAATTGAAAATAATTTTTTTGTATACTTCTTATGGTACTTAACATATGTAAAATTATATAAATTGGGTGGCGCAACAGCTCGTGGAGAACCAGGGCTTAGTGACATACAACGCTCAACCATTCCTGTGTGCGTGTTTTTGGCAGGAATGGAGTAGACCTACAGCCGAGTCCGACCGGCCAAATGAGAAGCGCTTATTCATGACAATAATTACTCTTGGAGCTGGAGGATTTGTCAGTTCCTCGCAAGAGGCAGTACCTCAGATATAAACATTTCTGTTTTTAGGCGGCACGGCTGGGAATCGAACCCAAACGTTAACGTTAACCGTTAGCTTTAATTTTGTAGGTTTATTTTATTTTTATAATCCTCCCTTTAAAAGACGAAAGGCCTCATTCAAAAATGTATGAACAAAAATTATGTACAAAATATTTCGACTTTTAATATTATAATAAATATGTATGTATGTATATGGCAAGTTATGCATTCGTAAAAAAAATACGAGCTTCAGATTTTGATCAAACTTGTTAATACGTTGATAGAGAAGACGAAAAAAGTTGATCTCACAATTCTGTCTGTCTATCTATCGGTTGAGCTACATTCTTAACAGCTAGATCGATCTTCTAAAACCTTGGTAGATATATTGCGTTTTTTGCACATTCCCCCACAGGTTTTTTTCATTTTCTGTAGAATAAAAATAACGGTAACTCCCATACAATTTTAATTTAGCAATTTTACATTTCTCAAAAGCTTCTCAACAACTTTTCTTAAAAATAATAAATAAATTTCTTCTAGTAAAGTTCACCTTTGGAAGAGGAACCATTTTCCAAAAATGGTTATTAATGGTATCTGCCACAGAACCATATCTTTTATTTTCGATTTTCTTCAAAACGGTATGACTGATTTCAATAATTTTGTTTCAACAGAAGTTTCTTAGAAATATGATGAAAACATATTTTGTACCAAAATTTGTATACAAATATTTTTGGATACAAAAAAAAAAAGTTTTAAATTTGTTTTTGTTGAAAATCAAATATTTCGAAAACGACATTATCGATTGTTTTGAAACTCAATACTTATGTGATTTTTAAAACTCTTTAATATTTTATGAAAACATTTTACTCTTAGGTATTTGAAAATAACGACACATTCCATACAAAAGTTAAAAAACCGTTAAGGACAATATTTTCTTTCTCAAAAACAGCTCCTACGATTTTGATTAACTTTTTCCGTATGCTAAAATTAGTGCGATTTAAAACCAAAATTATAAAATTTTGCACTTAACTACTATTAATAGTACCTCTCACAGAATGTTTTTTTTATTTTGATTTTTATCATTATCAGCTGAACGGTTTTAGATAATTTTTTTTTGTAAATAAATTTTAAATAAGTTCAAATAATATTGCATATAAAAGTTTTCAAAAGAGCAATTTTTGAATTTTTAAAAATTATTTTTTTGAAAATTCCATATCTCGAAATCGGGTTGGCCATTTATTTTTTCAATTGTATTTTATAAGGACATAGATAAATACTTAAGGTTTGCATACCAAACTTTTTCCTTAAAAATGTTTCAAGAATTTGATACATAAAAATATTTTTTTTCAAAAATCGTTCCAAAGATTTTAACTTTTCTTTAACGGTAACATATACCCTGCTTCAGCTAGTTTTACTTAATCCGAGAACTTGCCATCGAACCTTTTAAGTAACGTTTAACTATCTAAAAAACAGAAACTTTGAACCGTTTTGTGAAATATCGGCTTAGATTCGTCTGCCCTGCGTGAGTAACAGTCAACGCAAAAAACTCCTCACAGAACACTTTCACGTATTTCCTAAGGAAGCTTTTATAAGGGGTATACCCGGCGTATACGTGATTAAATACCATATCTCAAGTGATAATTTTGATTATTTATGTCAAACTTCAAATGCTTTAAAATAAGCTGAACAGGTAGCCAAATACTCACGAATGGGTAAGATGCTTTTCATTTTGAAATAATTATAAGCTTACAAAAGAATGAGCCTCGTAACATGATGGTTAGTGTGTAGGACTGTCATGCCGAAGGTGTGTGCTCGATTCCCAGCCGTGCCACCTAACAGAAGTGTTTTATCCAAGGTACTCCCTCTTGCGAGGAAATAACAAATCCTCCAAGAGTATACTTGTCATGAATAAGTGCTTCTCATCAAGCCGTTTGGACTCAGCTGGACTGGACTGTAGGTGCCCTCCATTCCTGCCAACAACACGCACACAGAAATGGTTGAGAGTTGTAAGTCACTAGGCCCTGGTTCTCCACGATTCGTTGTGCCACCAAATTTATTTATTTTCATTCTTCCACCACAAAAAAATGGTGGTGAATATAAAAATGATTTTTTCTGGGTCTGGGTAGTTTATAGAACGGTAAAAAAAATTGTTGCACTGTTCGCCATCAGATCACTGGTGAATCTTTTGCTACGAAACCTTACTACCTGTCATTGAGAAGCTTCGTTCTTCAAGACCTTTCTTAAGCGTGCTCCGGAGTGTCTATGGAAAGAAAACTTGTTGACTAAAATATCATTGGAAAAAAACTAATTTTCTGCCCTATTATTTGGTAAAATACCTTTAAAGAAAACGAGACTATGGCGAAAATGGCTATTTTACAAAGCTAATAAATGTTACTATGGCATTTTTGCAAACAAAATTTTAATAACATTTTAATAAATTTCTTATTTTTGTTATAGCACTATTGAAGAAAATTTTTAATTTTGGCAGTAAATTTGTATACCTTCAATCCAATTTATTATTCACGATTTGCGTTAGTATAATCATTATTGTATCATTTGGGTGGTTCCATTATCGCGGGTGCAACATTTAGACTAATTTTAAGTACATTTGTAATAAAATAAACGTTGTTATCATAAAATATGTAGGTAAAAAAGTTGTTATTTAGAAATTGAAGTCGAAAATCGTCTCTAGCGGCACTTTTTGACAGAAAATTCATATAAATTTGGAATTTAAAACCAAGCGACCAATAAGTAAAAATACAAAGTTATATAAAACAAAGTATCTGATGAATTGAAAAAACCGGTCTTATATACAGGGTGTCCCGTAATGAGTGGATAATACTGCAACTGGTAATAGCAGGCCTTATGACTGCTCAGAAAAAAATATAAAAAAAAATATTTTTCTTGTGGTCTCCATGATATAATTTATTTTCGAAAAATGTTAAAAAATTCAAGGTATCCTAAAATACCTAATATCAACGGCCACCCATAAAGGATTCTTATTATTTTTGTATTTTTATAATATTCTTGAATAACCATTCTAAATGATGGGTAGTAAATTTTAACACCAGCTGATGCATTTTTTGTGTTATAATTTCTTAAAATTATTTTCTTATTCCAAAATAATTCAATATTTTTTTCACCAAAGTTTGAAAAATAATAAAGGGAAACAAATGTATAAGAACATAAGTGGCAAATTTGATAAAAATTGGCCTGTTTAATGTACTTTCCAAAATGGTATAACACATGTTTGTGTCTACAACCATAACCAATAAAATTGGCATTTAATCTACTAAAGTAGTTTTTTAACATTTTATCAGATGAAATTAAGTTACTTAATTAAGTAAACACTACGACGACGAATAAATGACTCATATGATTTTTTTAATTTTTATTGCAATTAAAAATAACCGTTCTTAAATAAAGGCAGTAACATTTAAAACTAGTTGCTGGATTTTTTTTAAATAATTTTTTTAATTAATTTTTTAATAAAAAAATGATTAAATATTTATTTTCATCAAAGTTTGTAAGTTAATAAAAAAGACAAAAAACTGAAAACTTTCGTGGCAAATAATGTTAAAGAAAATCTCCTTTTAATGTACTTTCCCAAATGGCAATAATACATTAAATTGGCTTTTAATCTACTAGAGAAGATTTTTAACACTTTCTCAAATCAAAATTATACGAATTTTTGAATTTGATTAAATTAATACTGATTAATAATGTCACAGTATACGCCGCCGCTGGAGTATGCAAATATGCATTTGATATACGGGGAATGCAGAGGAAGCGCTAACGCAGCTGCAGCACTCTATAGAGAGCGATATCCAAATGCGTGACATCTGGGCTATCGAGTGTTCATCAGAGTCCACAAATGTTTTTCGGAAGGATGAATGCCTGGTAATGGACTGGGCAGCACTAGCGGAGACCGTTTACCGCGAGAAGAAATTGATGGTAAATTGAAGCAGATTAAACTACATCAACACTGGTGATTGCAAGACGAACAGGGATCGCAAAATCATCAGTTCATAAGATATTGCAAAAATATAAATTTCATCCTTTTCATTTCACGCGTGTCCAGACTCTGCTACCAAGAGATTTCCCCGCAAGTGTTATTTTTTTGTCAAAAAATGTTGGACAAAATTCACGAATATCCGGAGTTCTTCAAAAGAATATTGTGAAGTGATGAGTCGTCTCTTAAAAGGGATGGATATTTCAATCATAATTTACATAGCTGGCAACTAGAAAATCCAAATTTAATGCGCGAGGACAGATCGCAGTACCAATTCAAAATCAATTACGGGGCAGGTAACCTGAATGGACAAATTACAGGCCCTTTTGAATTACCAGTCAACTTAGATGGTGAAGCCTATCTTAATTTCTTGCAAACTAATTTGCCAACTCTATTGCAAGAAGTGCTCGAGGAGCTAAGGAATTCAATGTGGCTTCAAAACGATGGATGTCCTGCTAATTATGATGTAAACGTAAGGAGGTACTTGAATCGAACGTATCCCAACAGGTGGATAGGCCGTCTGGGCCCAATTTGGTGGCCACCACGTTCGCCAGACTTAAATCATTTGGACTTTTTCTACTGGGGGTGCCTGAAAGAAATGGTTTATACTAAACCAATTACATCTATTACGGAACTGCGTTGCCGTGTTCAAGACGCTGTGATGAAAATAAATGAGCGTCAATATGCTCGTTTTATTGAGAGGTGCTTCATTAGAAGATGCAGAGCCTGTATCACAGTGAATGGGGGACAGTTTGAACACTTGATATACATTTATTTAAAAATACAAATAAATCATAATTTTTAATACTGTTGTTTTTATTTATCGCATTTCCCATACCTAAATCAAAACCTTTTTGAAAGTGCATACTATTATTTTAGTTAGTGAATTGAGCAGACATGATAGTTACACTGGTATTTCTATTGACTTTTCCTTATAACTCAATTTTTTTTGTCATCAAACTTTGATGAAAATAAATATTTAATCATTTTTTTATTAAAAAAATTAATTAAAAAAATTATTAAAAAAAAATCCAGCAACTAGTGTTAAATGTTACTGCCTTTATTTAAGAACGGTTATTTTTTAATGCAATAAAAATTAAAAAACCATATGAGTCATTCATTCGTCGTCGTAGTGTTTACTTAATTAAGTAACATAATTTCATCTGACAAAATGTTAAAAAACAACTTTAGTAGATTAAATGCCAATTTTATTGGTTATGGTTGTAGACACAAACATGTGTTATACCATTTTGGAAAGTACATTAAACAGGCCAATTTTTATCAAATTTGCCACTTATGTTCTCATACATTTTTTCCCTTTATTATTTTTCAAACTTTGGTGAAAAAAAATTGAATTATTTTTGAATAAAAAAATAATTTAAAAAAATTATAAGACAAAAAATGCATCAGCTGGTGTTAAAATTTACTACCCATCATTTAGAATGGTTATTCAAGAATATTATAAAAATACAAAAATAATAAGAATCCTTTATGGGTGGCTGTTGATATTAGGTATTTTAGGAGACCCTGAATTTTTTTAACATTTTTCGAAAATAAAGAGACCACAAGAAACATATTTCTTTCATATTTTTTTTCTGAGCAGTCATAAGGCCTGCTATCACCAGTTGTAGTATTATCCACTCATTACGGGACACCCTGTATATGGAAAAAAAACTTAGAGTATGACTTGGTTTTGTTTTGTTCACTCCGAAGCACTTTTAAGCTGATGATTAATCAGCATTTCCACGACCTTGGAAAGACGGAACATACATAAGTGCAATCGGGCGATAGTTAAGAGGAAAGAAGATTAAATGTTTTTAATTAAACCAATTCAAAAATGAGAAATTTTAGAAATTCACTACCTAAAATTGAGTTTTCTTAACCAGGGGGTCAATTCTCGATCTGTAAAACTGTGAAGTGATAAATATGATAACGCCTACACGCCAAATGCGATTCTCGAAGTGTGAAAAAATAAAAACAAAAAATGCCAAAATATTTTCATAGGATGATTCGTTATCACAATCATTTCATTCTGTGAAAACCTGTGAAAAGAAAAATGATAAACAGAAACAAATTGTGCTCATTTGATACACCCAAGTCATAATCTCGGTCTTTCTATGACGTCACAATCATATTTTTCTCTGAGCAAGTGGTACCATTTTTCATGTTAGTACTTTTTAGTACTCACTTTGACAGCTGTTTTTCATAACGAGTTTGGGAATCGCCTTGCGCGTGTTTGTGAAGTGATAAAATGATAAAACACTGTGAAAACTGAAATGATAACTTTGTTTTCATTTCACAGTTTCACAGATCGAGCATTGACACCCAGGGAGTGTACCTCAGGGAATTGATCTAGACCCTTTTCTATTCATTCTCGATGTAAATGATGTAAAGGCATACCGTATGCATGCCTTTACATCATTTACATCATAGTGAAATTCTTATATATACATATATTGCGAATGATATGAAGATTTTCAAGACATTAAAGATTTCTCGCATGATAGAAAACGGTCTGAAGATTTTCGAGACATCCCGCATGATAGAAAACGGTCTTTTACTAAACCCTGGTAAACTTTCTCAAGAGAGTTGCAAGGGATTTATATTATTTCATTTCGCAGCATGAATTCTGCTTCAAATTTGAGTGTTGACTGTTGAATCCGCTGAACACATATTTAAATTACATTTAAAAAAAGCGAGCTCTATAATTGATTTATAAAACATTGAGCAAAAGAATTTAACGATCTGTTTGTTACTCCTTCTCTATATAGTCTATTGAATAGACCTTTTAAAAAGGAACAATTACGTGCAAGGGTTTTTATTATTGAATATGTTTGTTTGGCCCATAAGCATGCTTAAATCCGAAAATGCTACTAAATTCGTCCATGTGTTTCTGAGAGAATGGTCACACTGGCCACTTTTAAGTATTTTTGGTATAACTCGAAAACTAAGCCGAATTTGACAATTTTAAATATAATAATTTTTGTTCAAAATTAAGTATAAAAGTATACAAAAACCAACATGAAAAAATCGAAAAGTCAAAGATTTTAAATTTTTTTCTAAATTGCGCATAACTTTTTTCGGAGCAAAGATACGCACAAGACATGCATGAACAAAGTGAACTGGAGTTTAAGGGCTTTAATATGACATGTTAAAAAGGCCATATTATTTGAAAATTGACAGAGATATATCCATTCAAACTTTACAATTTCTTATCATTTTTCACAGTTTTTGCCCGAAAGCCTATTTTTTGGTACATAATGACAAAGTTAACGTTCCTAGCAACTAGTACCAAATCTTATGTTAATCAGACCAGCCGTTCGGTCTGTAGGTCTGAAAGCATTACAAAACAGCCGAAAAACGAAATTGCGAACTTTTATCCTTTTTATAAATTCTCTATAGTTCTAATGTCATATTATATCGAAATTTTTATATCGAACATTTTTACGAAAGTGAAATTTGCCATATTGTACCGAAAAAGGGACTTTCGGGCCAAAACTGCAAAAAATTATAAGAAATCATATGGTTTGAACGGGAATATCTCTGTCAATTTTGGACAAATATTAATTTTTGAACATGCCATATTAAGGCCTTAAGTCTCTACTTTATTTTTTCTCTGCATGTATTGACCCTATCGTTGCTTCAAAAAAAGTTATGCACAATTTATAAAAAAATTTAGATATCCTTGATTTTTTTAGGTTGGTTTTTGTTAACTTTTCCTGCTTAAATTTTTTCGTAAAATTTTTTGAACTATCCATTCCAATAGAAAATTTAATTTCGAACAAAAAGTATTATATGTAAAATTGTCAAATTCGGCTTAGTTTTCGAGTTATACCATTGTATATCCACTCTATAGTATTCTCATGAAACACGATTTTGTAGGTTGACATTTGGTCGATAGGTTCGCTGTGATCGCCTTACCGAGATCCCTTAATAAAAATTAGGATTACATTTGGACGCATAGATGGCCACGAGCTTTTTTTCTTCATGAGAATACTATAGAATTTATATACAATGGTTATACCAAAAATACTGAAAAGTGACCAGTGTGACCATTCTCTCAGAAACGCATTTTCCCGTCTATTCAATAGGCTAATATGGGTGATTCTAAAAATGATTGAAGAAAATTATGTTAATTTCGGCAAAACATTTTTGGAAGAAAATAGACGTAAAAATGAACTAAAGTCGAAATTTAAAACGTCCTTTCACAAGATTGAAAGCGCCTAGTCAAAAAAATAAATAAAAAATAACGATTTTATGGGCATTTTTCGAATACAGATGTTCCAGTGAACTAATTTTTTTTATAAATCTTTTTCTGTTTAAAGTCAATTTTGAGAAAATCGTACCCCTCGTCTAAAAAGAGAGACTACACCCCCCTCCTACAGAATTTCTTTCTTGTTTCGATCCAACCTGTACCCTGTAGCGTTTTTATTTCATGCAAAACACCCTGTATAGGTTATCATTAAATTTCCAAGCAACTTAGAACAAGAGGGGACTAAGGCTAGGAGACTGAGTGTTTTCATAGTTTTTGCGCCCAAAAACTGGTGACGCATTATACAAACAAAAAGGAATTACATATTTAGGGTTTTACTTAGCCTATAATACTCGTATAATGTTACAAAACAATATACATAGCTCAATGCAGTACAATGAAATACAATACCATACCATACAACACAATTCAAAACAATACAAAACAATTCCATACCATACAATACATTACAATATTTACAATACAATACAATACAATACAATACATACAAAACAAAATGTTTTTCATGTTTTGCCACTGGTTGTATTGTTCAAAATACATCAAGCAAAATTTTTGGAAATAAGCAATTTTTTTTACGATTTCTTATTTCAAATCAACACATACAATTACTCATCGTAATTGTTCATCAATTAAAAAACTTATGTTTTTCTAAGTTCAGACAGATAAAATTGACGGACATACCAAATTTTCGCACTCACTTATTTCTTCCTATACACCATCGTTGTCTTGCCGGTACAGGGTGTTTCAGAATTCAGATACCGAAAATAACTTCCCCTATGCTTAAGCCCCTTTTCATTTCCCGTTACCTAGAAAGCCTCATCTGATTTTATAAATAAACACTTTCAATAAATTAAAAATAACGACTGTTTTTTTGGAACAACATTTTCCTATCTTAAAGTGTACCTTACCTACATTTATCCAAGTGAGATATAGCATGATAGTCTTATATATACTTAAGTGCTTGAACCTAGAACACATCATTATTGTACCTACTTCATACTTCCTCATTTAAAGATACATAATGCATTCTACTTTTATGATTTCAATTGTTTTTTTTTTTCAAGTCAATAAAAAATGTGAAATCAGAAAATTTAAACTGTGAGCAGGCTATCTGAACTTTCGTTCTTTTTAATTTGTAGTACCCAAAAGTCCTTTGAGTTTTAGTGTTCAAAAATGTACCCAACAAAAAACCAGAACTATTTTCCAAATTTTCCAAATTTGAATAACAATAACAAATTTCTTATGAGTGGAACGTATTGTGGAATGCATAAACTATAGGTAGATACTCTATTACCTTTTTAAGGACATAATCAAATACTTTTTTCTCATAAACAAAAAAAGTTTTTGCTGACGAATAAAGTAGTTTTTTTCTCCAGAAATAAGACATCTACGAACAATAAATTAAACAAATCTCTTATGTAACTTACTCTTCCCGATGATGTTGAGGCTGTAGATGATGTTTGTGGCCCAAGTGCAGTTTTATTATTTGCTTGCATTTCTCATTTAAGAGGAAAATTAAAGAATAAAAACTGTATCCCTGATCCCCAAAAAAGAAAAGAAAACTTTGGCAAAGATACAGGGAGCTAAGGAATCACACTTTCATTTTATAGATTTTTCATGTTTCTATTTCACTATAAGGCAACTTAATCCATTTGATGCAACTATTCCACTACACAATCGGGGCTAGGTCAACTCCAGGACAGAAATTGGCTTAGGGTACACACATCAGGAGAAAGACTTTGATATATATATACACATACAGGTATATATTATTTTCTTATTCGATATATATTATTGAATATTTTCTTTTTTTGAAAATGAATTCATGATTTTCAGGAAACCGAACCGATTTTGATCAAACACACTTAAAAAATTCGGCCAGAATTTAATAAACAATTAAAAATGCTCAATTTTTTAACATTATTTTTAACATAAACTCCCGAGCATGAAATTAAAAACTTCAGAACTATACACATTTGAGAGAGAATCAATATCGCAAAGACTTTAAATGCGTTGCAGATTGCAGGAATGGCACTTTGTGGGGAAAGCATTTCACTCTCATTCTGACAGTCTCCAGCATCAGCATCCTTCTGGAGAGAATTCGAGTATTCACCACCACAATGTGGAACTTAAAAATCTTCCCCCTGCTATGGACCATGTGCTGATATGTTGTTAGTGTACGAGATTTGTGAGCACTCAAATTATTTGACATTTCCTTCCCCTTAATCGTTTGTCATACGAAATTTCCAACCTTGCGGAGCGCATGTCTATTATCATCCGTCAGACGTTTGCAGCTATACATCTGAACACATTCAATTCAAGTAAGATTCACCTAAAAGGTGTGCCCAGACCAGAATATTAAGTCAACTCAATATAATCAAGTACTCATACTTTTATGTGTACAAACTTTAATACATTAAAACCATATACCCACCAATACTAATATATAATAGTCTAAGAGCTAGCAACGTTTTCGAAAAGTCCTTTTAGTATGTCTGGCTTTTTAATATATGTTCGCTCTAACTCCATAGATTTGCGTAAGGGCAGTCTAGCTGACAGGAAATGTTGTGTTGTCCGCCATTTTGAAAAAGTGTGTTGAAAGACATAATTGCGATTTTCTCAGCTCCTACTGGGACTTAGAGTAAAAAAATTTTTTCGATTTTGTAGGTTTAAATATCTTTTAAAATTCTTAGTCACAAGTATTTTTGATAAGTTCCCATGAAAAGTTATTGTCGAAAAACTGTCAAATTTTCTTTGTAAAATGGTCTGAACGAAAAAATGATTAAATAGTTTTTTGAAGAGAACCTGATTTCCTACATTTTTGGATAATCAGAATTTCTGTGAAACAAAAAATGTCTTAAATACACAGTGTAACAAAGTTGCCAACAAACAAAAAATTCTTCCTTAGTGGAGTATACGATTCGTACGGTGCTGCAGACACAAGGTTAGTGTTTTATTACTTTAGAAGAGGGTCAATCTCTTACTGTTTTTGGAGGAGGGGCCATTTTATGAAAAAAGCACTTCAAATGCAAACAAAATTGTTGGAAAACAACGGAAAAGCCCATAATAGTGTTTCATAGCTCGTTCGAAATCGATTAGTCTATTTCTTAATTATAATTTTCAATCGAGTTATATTTTTCAATAGTTTTTGGAAAAAAAAATACTCAGTTTAATTAAATAATTGTTCATGCTATTTTCAATTATTTGTTCAAAAATTGCAGACAGATGTAACTATCGTTTGAAAAATATAATTGAAGAACAGACTTCTAGCTTTAAATCGAGCTATAAAACATCGTTGTAAGCCTTTCCGTTTTTTTTAGCAAATTTTTTTTGCATCTTTAGTGCTTTTTTTTAAAGCGCTCCTCATCTCTAAACGGTAAGAGATTGACCACCCTTCTAAAGTAATTAAACGCTTGTCTTGTGTCCCTCTACGAGTATACGTTATTTTTTTGCAGCACCGTACGAGTCCAAAACTACCCTAATAGCCTATTGAATAGACCGGAAAATGAGGGGTATAAAGGAACAATTACGTGCAAGGGTTTTTATTATTGAATATGTTTGTTTGGCCCATAAGCATGCTTAAAACAAAAAATGCTACTAAATTCACCCATGTGATTCTGAGAGAATGGTCACACTGGTCACTTTTCAAAATTGTTGGTATAACTCGAAAACTAAGTCGAATTTGAAAATTTTACACTTAAAACTTTTTGTTCAAAATTAAATTTTCAATTGGAATGGATAGTTCAAAAAATTTAATAAATAAATTTAGACAGGAAAAGTTAACAAAAACCAACCTAAAAAAAAATTAAAAAATCAAGGATTTCTAAATTTTTTAATATTTTTTTATATTGTGCATAACTTTTTTTGAGGCTAAGATGGGGTCAAGACATATGGCATGTTCAAAAATTAATATTTGTTCAAAATTGACAGAGATATTCCCAGTAGCGGATCCAGGATTTGGCTGTGGGGGGGGCTTGAGGCTCCTATTTTAGACATATTAAAAAAGGCACAATCTCTAAATCCTTTTTCTCATTTCTCAGAATGTAAGCCAGTCGGCAGTCAACCAATTTTTTCATATTGAAAAAATAATGAAAAATTTTATAATTGGAAATGGAGCAGCTGTAAATAATTCGTGTGCTTCAGCGGATATTTTGAAAAACAGGCTTTAACCTTGCATATAGATTTGTCAAGAACGTCACATGGTACATCAAGTTGTTAGGATATTTTTAAAGGAAATTCAATCACCAACTAAAATGCTAGCTATAACATTTTTCAGGAGAATTTCACATTATATTCTCTGAATAAAAATTTTACTAAATCATTTAAAAGATTTTTTTTTTAAATATTTTAAGTAGGTAGGTACATCTGATAAAATAAAATGGATTTTTCTCTTTGGACTTGATACCTAAATTGTTTTTTCTTGTATATTTCTCGTTTCCGATTTTAATTTTAGCATAAAGTCCACCTAAATCTCATGAATAAAATCAGCTGTCACTATTTAGCAGGAGAATAATGTAGCGAACAATTATTACATAAACAAAATTTGTGTTAGTGATGTACAGTAAAAAACGAAAATTTAATTAGAGATGTGTACCGCTCGGCTAAAGTACTAGGCAAAATTTTGGAGAGAATTTTTTATTGGAGCAAAATTTTTGCGCGTTTCAAAGATTTTTCTTTAAAAATGTTAATGATATTGGGTAAAGCAACTGGTTAAGGTTTTGTTTGAATGATCCTACCATTTCTTATTATAAATATTTAATGATTATTTATTTCCTAATTAATTTAATTTAATTTATTTATTATTTAAAAAAAACCAAAAGGAAACATAAGAAATCGTCAAAATATCTTGAACTGCAAATCTTTAGTTTCAATTTCGAGGACACTGATTGTATTGTAATAAACAATAATTATTTGATTCGGTTTCATTTCCTGCAAACTATCGATAAAAAAGTTATTTTTTTGCATCGAACACACAAATTTTAGAGAAAAATAAAATCTAAAATTTGTCAGGGGTCAGCTAAGCCCACAAGATATTATCAGAACAGCTAAGGGAAAAAGGTGACATTTGCTCTTGTGGTCAAATTCAATAGAATCCTTAATGATCCTATTAGCTGAACGTTCAATCAGCTAAAAACAAAAAATTTTACCTGAAAAGGCATTTTCAAAGCAAACAGTATTTTTTTTATACAGACACCTACTATCTAAATCTCGGTTTTCAATTTCTGAAAAAAATTATTAAATGAAAATACCAGGTGCTGTCCTTAAGCTATTCAATTGGATTGAACATGTTAATTTGCTGAACTAACCTCGTTTGTTTCGCTCGATGCTCCACGGGCTTGAACACAAACGCAGCACTTTTTTCGTCTACCTTGTTTTTTCGTTCAATTCCCTAGGGGCTTAAGAAAAAACAGAATTTACATGTAAATTGTTACTTTTATTCAGTTTCCTTGAAGTTTGGGAAAACAACAGCTTACATGCAAAATTGTCTTTAAGGCTTGGGAAAAAACACAGCCTAGCTACATGCAAATTTGCTAACCTCATTCTCATTTTTTCCCAATTCCCATAGGGTTTGGAAAACCACATTTCAGGCCTAGATCAGTTAGCCCCATCCCTGATTTTTTGTCCCTCTTGTAGGGCTGGGAATAAAAAGAGCCTACGTTTGAATATTCAAATTGATTAGTCTCATCTTCGTTTTTGCATCATATTCCTTCGAGGGCTTAGAAAAACATACTGCTATGCTAATTTTTCAGCCCCAACCTTGTTTTAATAAATACTACAAAAAAAAACCCAAATATGATTTAAGGTAGCATTCTTTTTTCATCAAGTTTTTAAAAATGTAAGGTTTGAAAACGAACACAAAATTGAAGCATCGTAATGTATTATATTTAGCTTTTAAATTAATTGTACGAATTGACTGTGGGGGGGGCTTCAGCCCCTATAGCCCCCCCTCTGGATCTGCCACTGGATATTCCCATTCAAACCCTAACATTTCTTATAATTTTTCGCAGTTTTGGCCCGAATATCCCTTTTACGGTACAATATAGCAAATTTCACTTTCGTAAAAATGTTCGATATCAAAATTTTGCTATAATATGACATAAGAACTATGGAGAATTTATAAAAAGGATGTAAGTTCGCAATTTCGTTTTTCGGCTGTTTTTAAATGCTTTCAGACCTACAGACTGAACGGCTGGTCCGATTAACATAAGATTTGGTAATAGGTGCTAGGAACATAAAACATGTCATAAAATACCAAAAAATAGGCTTTCGGGCAAAAACTGCGAAAAATGATAAGAAATGGTAAAGTTTGAATGGCTATATCTCTGTCAATTTTCAAATCATATGGCTTTTTAAGCATGTCATATTGAGGCCTTAAGACTCCAATTTACTTTGTTCATGCATGTCTTGAGAGTATCTTTGCTCCGAAAGAAGTTATGCGCAGTTTAGAAAAAAATTTAAATATCTTTGATTTTTCGATTTTTTTATGTTGGTTTTTGTTTACTTTTCCTGCTTAATTTTTTTTAAGAAATTTTTCAAACTATCCATTTCGATAGAAAATTTAATTTTGAACAAAAAGTATTAAATGTAAAATTGTCAAATTCGGCTTAGTTTTCGAGTTATACCAAAAATACTCAAGAGTGACCAGTGTGACCATTCTCTCAGAAACGCACGGGTGAATTTAGTAGCATTTTTGGTATTAAGCATGCTTATGGGCCAAACAAACATATTCAATAATAAAAACCCTTGCACGTAATTGTTCCTTTTAAAAAGGCCTATTCAATAGGCTATAAGGAATTATTTGCTGTACGTTGGCAACTTTGTTACACTGTATCTAAGACATTCTTTGTTTTACAGAAAATCTGAATATAAAAAAATGTAGAAAATCAGGTACTCTTCAAAAAACTATTTAATTATTTTTTCGTTCAGACGAAGAAGAGGCGAGATAAACGCTAAAACAATTTTTTACAAACAAAATTTGACAGTTTTTCGACAAAAACATTTCATGGGAAAGAGATGTCAAAAATAAATGTAGGTCAAAAGATATTTTAACCATAGAAAAAGAAGTAAAGGAACTGGTGTATATCACATATACAGTGTACGTGAATGAGGCAGATAGTCGAATACTCGAAGTGTCAAATCGGTTACTGAATGGAAGAAAAAAAGTTAACAAAAAGTGATACAAGACTAAAAACATTAAGGGTATTCATTCAACAGCGTAAACTCGTCGTAAACATCGTAAAGTTTTAAACTTCGTAAATCTGTCAAATTTTCCATACAAATTGTGACAGAATTACGAAGTTTAAAAGTTTACAACGTTTACGATGACTTTACGCTGTTGTATGAATACCCTTATTAATAAATCATTAATTGTTGAAAAAAAAACAAACAGTTTGCAGTGATTTACTAAGAAATTTGTGTATATTTGCTAATACAAATACAAAAATATGAAGTGCAATGCGAAATTGTGTAAAAAAAAACCAAAATAAGGCGGACAAGAATCATTTCCTTTCGCAAGTGAGTTTTACTATATTTTTCTTAAAGAGAGTGATGTGAATTGTTTGTATTTTAATTATTCATCAATCGAGTAACACATTTTAAATGATTAAACTTTTAAAAAGGCTAAGAATAATATTAATTAATTGAAAACTTGCACATGGTTTTTCTGATATAATTGTGGATAGAAGATATGTCAAACTGCGATGCTGTGAAACAGGGACGTATTTTTTTTTTGTGTGAGTGATTTTAAGGTGCAACTATATGCTAAGCGCCCTTTATATTAGGATTTTTTTTTTGTTATTAAATCGATTTTGTACGTTTGGTGTTCGTATATTTATGTTAACATAAGCCTATATCTTCAGAATTTTGCTCGAATTGTTTCGTTATCTGTTCATGTTTTTAATGTTAATTTACTTGTCTATTCAGGAAAATGTCCAGAAAATATTTGTTTTATTTGCTTGAAAAAGAAATATTTAAAATAATTTAATACAAAATTTAAAAGGTTTTCGAAAGTCGAGTGGTATAAGCAAAAATGGTTGACCAGTCTGAAAGTGGATGAAGTAAGGCCACATTCGGGGGTGTCATATTTTGTATCGCTGCCAATAATTTGATTTGATTTCGCGTTGGGTTCGGAGAACCTTTATTCATGACAATGCGTAAAATAAACTAAGTATATTTATAATGTTCCACTGAAACAACAAAATTTTGAAGAAAATAGATTTTAAAAATTTTATCGGCGCCCTAGACGGTAATCATTAAAAAAATAAGTATTTTCTTAAACATACCGCTAAGAAGAAAAATAAGTTCAGAAACTAAAAAATGATTGTTATGGCGCCCTAGAAAGTTGCAATTAAAAATCACTCCATCCCTGTTGGAGTGCATTTGTGTTTGTGATAGCAAACACTAATATGAAAAATGCCGCAGAATTTTCCAACAATGGCGCTTCCTTATATTTTTTATTCTAAGATTTTAACCTACAAAGTCAAATACAAATGTCTACTCTAAGTCCAATAGGAGCTGAGAAAATTGCATTTATTTTTTCCAAACACTTTTTCAAAATGGCGGACAACGCAACATTTCTTACCAACCAGACTGCCCTTAAGCAAATCTAAGGAGTTAGTGCAAACATATATAAATAAAATCCAGCCATACTAAAATTACTTCTTTTTTGACGATTCTAGCTCTCGTACTATTAGAATGAGAATCGTACAAGTCTTTTTCAAGAACAATAAGTTTTCCTTAAAGTGCCTATCCTTAAAACCAGTCCTACCAAAAAATAATTAAACCTGATTTTCATCACATTTTTTACTTGCGATATATAAGTACCACATGGCAAGTTATACATTCGTAAACAATTGAACTCGAGACTTTGATCAGACTTGTCATTCCGATGATAGGAAATACGAAAAAGTGGAACTCACAATTAAGGCCATGAGTGCAATAGTGACTGTCATTTTATTGAAATCGGTTTTATTACGAAAATTGAATCTTTAAATAAATAATATTTGTGCATTAATTTTTTTGAATTGAAGGGTTCATGTCAAAGTTACCCTGAGGCCACACGAGTGAGTAATTGCAAGCAAGTTACTAATACATCGAAACTTTTCCTACTCGCTATTCAACTGGCTTGCCTTTTTTGAAGCCAGTTGTGAAGCGAGGAGAGCGGCGAGGGATTTGACAGTTAATGTATGATCCCAAATCGCTAGCGAGTACTCGCTCGTGTGGCCTCCGGGTTAGAGTCCTTTTTTCACCTTTTTTTAGAGGCCACCACAATCTGATCAGTTATAACGGTATTTTAAAGGATCACGACTATAAAGTCAAAAAACCTCTTATTTTTGATCATATTGCAGATAAAGATCAAAACTTTACTTTAAAACTGCAAACGTTTCAAAAATTTTAAAACTACAAGCGTTTGAAAATAATCTGTTACTTGTTTTTGCTCTACTGAAAATAATAAAAAAGGAAGCTAAACCACTATTGCGCTCAGGGCCTGTATTAGGTATGTCTGTCTGTCTGTCTATCTGGCTAAAGCCTAAACAGCTGGATCCATTTTCTTAAAACTTGGTTCATATTGGTTTTTGGAGATACTCTCCACTACGTTTTTTTTTTTAAATTTTCCTTGGAAACAAAAATAACGGTAACATACAATTTTGTTAAGCAATTTAAAAAAATCTTATTTTTCTCAAAAACGGCTCCAAAACTTTTCTTTAAGCAAAATTAGCAAAATTCAGTAAATCTCTTTTAGTAAAGGCTACCTTTGGATAGGAAACCATTTTCCAGAACCATTTTTTTTATTTCGATTTTCTTCAAAACGGTATTTTTAATTTTAATAATAGGGGTATTCATACAACAGCGTAAAGTCGTCGTAAACGTTGTAAACTTTAAAACTTCGTAATTCTGTCACAATTTGTATGGAAAATTTGACAGATTTACGAAGTTTAAAACTTTACGATGTTTACGACGAGTTTACGCTGTTGCATGAATACCCTTAATTTTTTTTATACAGAAGATTCTACAAAAATTGAATACTATTTCCTAACAAAATTTTTAAACAAATATTTTTTGGGTTCTTAAAAATGTTCAAATTCTTTTTTGAAAATCACATTTTTGCAACTCGGTATTTAAGGGTTTTTAACACCCTAGACTAGAGTATTTTATGAACAAATTTAACCTCTGTGAAAAAATAACGGAACCTTCCATACAAATGTTAAATATTTTTTTTAACGGCTTTTACTATTTTTATAAAACTTCTTGTAACAAATGAATGTTGAACGGCGTGAAGTTCGATAAATTAAGTTTAAACAATTAAAAACACCTTCGAAATGCATTCAGGTTAGTTACGCGTTTGTTTTCTGTTTGTTTTTTTTTTTTGTTACTTTGTTAAATGTAAAGTGGTTTTTAATCAAAAGAAAACAAATTTTGTGCCGACTCAAGTGAAGTTATTTAAGGTGTTTTTAATTGTTTAAACTTAAATTAAAACTTCTTGTGTTTACTAAAATTAGTGCGATCCACTTCCAAAAATAATAAAAATTTACGCTTAACAACTTTTAAGAGTACCTCTCATACAAAGGATTCTTTTTATTTTAAATTTTCTCACTGCTGGTTGAAGGGATTTAGATTAATTAAAAAAAAAGAATCAATAGAATTTTATAAATAAATAAATTTGAGGCGCGACAGCTCGAAGAGAACCAGGGGCTAGTGACTTACAACTCTCAACTATTCCTGTGTGCATGTTGTTGGCAGGAAATGGAGTGGACTTGCAGTTTTTTGGCGAGTCCGAACGTTTCGATGATAAGCAATTATTCATGACAACAGATACTCTTGGGAGATTTGTAAAACTCCTCGCAAGAGGCAGTACCTCGGAAAAATCTTTTTTTGGTTTAAGGTGGTAGCGGCTGGGAATCGAACCCAGTCCTTTAGTATGACAGTTGAACGCACTAACCATAATGCCACGAGGTACAACCAAACTTTAATAATAGAATCGCTATCATGTTAGGAAATGATAGTTTCCTAACATGGTAGCGATTCTATAGCTTGACAACTATAATGCTTAAAAACTATCATGCTAGAAAACTATCATGCTAGAAAGCCACCATGATAGAAAACTTTGCTGATAGAAGACTATCATCATATAAAACTATCATGCTTGAAAACTAACATTAAACATATGCAACGAATGTCTTTAAACTACCTTCAAAACACTCTATATTTATTCAAATACACCATTCGTTGCATTTACATCTTGCAAACCAAAACTAATGAATCACCCATTGATACCAAAACATTAGAATCGTAAATTCATTTAAAGGTACACGTAAGCAAATACACCGAGTACACCGAATGCAACGAATACACTAAATACACCGAGTACAACGATCCAGAGAAATTGCATTTACTGATGAATGTAAGAGTGAGATATGCTTATTTTTGGCTAAAATTCATATTTTTTGGTGATTGTTCTATAGCTTTATATCGTAAAAGATATAGAAGGTGATATTTGTTTTTCAATTCTGATAATAAATGCGGCAAAATTAGATAAATGTGCACTAAAATCGGAATTTTATTTTCTAAACGGTAAGTGATAGGATGATATTTTGTAAATTTCAAATAAAATAAAATGACATGCTGTCATTCAATTATAAAAAAGCTGCCGCTTTTGAGATAACAACGCTTGAAATTAAAAAAAATTAGTGCTTCACATGACACATGTGCATCTGCATATATCGCATCGTATAATAATTGAGTAGAGTTTCAAATGAGAATAAAAGTAACATCATAGGAAATGTAATTACAAAAACTAACTACGTAAGAAGAAGTTATAGTAGGATGTAGGTATGGTACATACCTACGTGCGTTTTCAAGAGTGCAGAATTTTTGAAACACATAATTTTTCTACCCAATTTTGTCTTTGTTTTTGATATTCAAGTGATGGGAAAAACTTGAAACTATAGGAGGTCATTGAAAATTTTCAAAATTCTTATTTTCCTCTTTTCTTTTTTGAAAAGCAATATTATTGAAAATTATTTGAAATTTGTATATCATAAAACTAATCTAAATCCGCTCAGCCACTACTGAAAAAAAAACAGTGAAACAGTGTTGAAGAAAATCGAAAATAAAAATCACTCTTATCGAAAAATGACTTAAGACCTTTTTTGTAGAGGACCAATTTTCCTTTCCAATAGTGCCTAACAATATTACTTCACTTCAACTAATACAGTTATATTACAATAATTAGCCGCTTTTAAATTAATTTTTATTGGGAAATTATATAGAAATTCCCTCGGCAGAAAATTTTTTGAAACAGGAACTAAAATATACTTTTCCAAAGGTTTTTGGGGTGCCGAACTGGAATCAGAAGTCAAAAATATTCTATTATGTCACGTTAATGAGATATTGCCGTTTGAAAACTGAAAATAGAAGTTTTTCGCAGCAAAAAAACTTTTTTTCTATTTTCCATACGGCAATATCTCACAAATGTGAAGTAGTAGAATATTTCTGACTTCCGATTCGAGTTCAGCACCCCAAAAACCTTTGGAAAAGTATATTTTAGTTTCTGTTTCAAAAAATTTTCTGCCGAGTTTAATTAGGGAATTTCTATGTAATTTCCCACTAAAAATTAATTTAAAAGCGACTAATTATTGTAATATAACTGTATTAGTTGAAGTGAAGTAATATTGTTAGGCACCATTAGAAAGGAAAATTGGTCCTCTACAAAAAAGGTCTTAAGTCATTTTTCGATAAGATTGATTTTAGTTACCATAATATCTTCAATTACTAAAAAAATGCTAATTTTACGTTAAATAAATGTATGGGAATTTTATGGAATGAGTTTGAGTTACAGTCGTAACTTTAAAACGGCTGGGTTTATGATAAAACATGTTAAGACCTTTTTTGAAGAACGTTCAATTTTCTACAAGAAAAACATACGCCGTTAGTTTAAATACTTATCATTATTAAAGGGTTTTCACACCAAACCCCAAAACAGGTTTTCGGCGAAAACTTTTCAAAAACGCGAAAACCATTCACACTGAACATTACACGTTTTCGTTTGACATTTCAGTTTTTTTTACATAAACCACGCACATTTTTTTTTATTTTCTTCCATTTTTTTGAAATAAAAACGGTGATTTATTTTATAAACAGGATCCATATGAACAATTTGACTTGCCACAAACAATTATATATCAATTTTAAATAAAATTATTTAATTTGAAATTCGAATTTTATATTTGATATCACAGAACTCCGTCAGCTGTTTTCAATTTCTTTTGAAGGCATCCCATCTGTTTCTTTTCTGACACTTCAAAAGGTGCTGAACTTATTTAAAGGTATGTTTGTTTTGTTCATCTCTGAATTCCAACATGATTTCGACTGGTTTTATATAAAACTTGTGTTTTACGAAAACCTGAAGCTACAAAAAATGTATGATAAAACTTGTGTTTTCGATTAGGTTTTTCTCCAAAACCGATATTTTCGCGAAAACCACGTTTTGGGTTCGGTGTGAAAAGGCTATTAAGTTATAAAATTCCAAACACAAACAGGTGTTTTCTCCCATACAAATCGTATGGAAAACCGAAATCTGCGATGAGGCATGTCTAAACATGAATTTTAAAAGCTCAAATTTTCACAGACGTCTTTTTTTGCTTAACCGAAACTTTTCAGTCTGTTTGCAAGAAAATCAAAATTTTTTTTTGAAACAGTCTAATATACATAAATAAATTCCAAGTTATAATGCAGGAGGTTATGGTCCCTTGAAGGAATGAGAATCAACGAGCAAGAAGCACTACCCATAAGTCGTCACGATTCTGAAATAAATTTCAGTTCTTATTAGAACTCAGTAGAGGCTCGAGGTCGGGATCAGGACCGAAGATTGGCCAGGCTCTGGATCTGGACGGACACCAATGTCGCCTCCGACGACGAAGATGGTAGGTAAGACAAAGTTGGGTTTGCAGGAGGAGGCTTTGGAAGTGGATCTGGAACTGGGACAAAGGTTGTGGAGGTCGGTCTGGAACACAGGATATATTTTTTTTTTACTGAAAAACAAACTTATTAAAACATTTTTTTTTGTTAATATTTGTTTAAAATTTAAAAAATTTGCGCAGCTGCCGGTCAAACATGTGCCTTTTATACTTGTTTGACAAATTCTGAAAATTGGTAGAATGTTCTGGTATCTGCTTCTGGAGCTTTCTGTATGGGGAAATTTCCCATGATTTCTCTTTTTACTAAACCACGGAATAAAAGTTAAGCCACGGGCTAAAATTTCTTATTAAAAAAATTTATATTCGTGGAAAAGTAAAGTGACGTTTACCGTACAAGGCCTGTTAAGTATCTTGAAATTTGTACCAAGTTTCGGAAGCTTGGGTTTTTTTCCGTATGGATTTTGACATCTTAAAATTTCAAGTAACCAAACACACCTAAGAATTTTCTTGTTTATGTCTATCTAATTTATTAGTAGGTATTTTGGTAAATTTAATTAAAAAAGAAAAAGAAGCGAGAGTTGGAACACCAAAGACAAAGTAAGCTCATAAAAATAAACCAAACCATTTACATATAAATAACCTTTTGCTTTATATTCTTCAGAACATAGTGAAATCATTGTGCATAGAAAAAAAGGTAAATCTTCTTATACCAACACCAATAAAAAAAACAGTCTGCTGCTTATTCCTTCGCTAAACTTCGGTGGTTTAACATAGTAAACGTCACATAGCAGAAATTTTGTTTTATTAGTAACATTTTGCATTTAATACATGGTATAAGGCTAACCCTTCGCTATTCCGCGTTTTTTAATTTGGTTGATTATGTTCGAAAAGAGTCAGACGCAATGAATCATCGTGTAATAGGCTCTTCGCTGTGGGGATGCATATGCATGTACGGATTTCCATATGCGCTTTACGTTCAGTTATTTGAAAACAAACTCCACGAACACACCCAATTTAGACTTTTGCTGGAATATCCAGTGACCTCTGTCACTCTCATATGTGTTCTGAATGATGTTTCTTTCTAGTACTGTCAATCAAAATACATGTTAGCCAACCCAACAAAATTAAAACAGAAAGCAGGACTTTTCTGACATTAGTGTGAAAATAATGGCCGATTAGAAATAAATTCCCGAAGAAAAGAATCGCGAGTGATGTTGTCTTGCGATTGAAAACTTAAAAATCATCATTTAACTAAAACGAATTTATCCGAATTTAACTCCAAACTGCAAAAGTTTCTCTGTATTTTAAGTGAATGTACTCCCAATATTGCGCACTTGTGTAGAAAAGTAAATCATGCTTTGTGGTGGAGACAGAGTGTGCTGCCTTGCACTAACGATAGCGAATTAAAAAAAGTTTCAGCGCATTGCGAAAAAGAGTTGAATGTTTTTTTTTGTCTTTAGATTTTAAGCACGAAATTAAACGAATAAAACAAACGCAGTGTGAAATTTATTAAAATATACTTGAGTGCTGCGAAGGAACCTAGATGTTTCTACCGAACTGACCAAACTTTCTCGAATGCCACCGCTCATCCTCTTTAACAATCATTGTTCGAGTGGACAAAAAAACACCACAACATTGCTGAATGGAACACAGGAACGAGGTGCAACAGCAGCTTCTCAGTCGGATATCACAACTGTAGCATCACAATACCAGGAACAAATGATTTCAATACGTGAAGAACTCCAGGACTCGACAAGCATGTCAGCTCCGGGGGCTCCAATGACGGCAGAAAATGGTGCAGTTCCTGATGGAACACTCTGGACTGCGCTCTACGATTACGAAGCCCAGGGCGAAGATGAATTGTCCCTAAATCGAGGGCAAATTGTTTGTGTTCTGTCGATGGACAGCAACATTTCCGGTGACGAAGGCTGGTGGACGGGGAAAATTGGTGATAAGGTAAATTATTATGAATGTCATAGTTTCTCGGCTGTCCAAAGTATATTTACTCATTAGTTTGCCTAATTTAAGTCTGATTTGACCTCACTCAATCTTTTAGACATCTGCCCGAGGAATTATTTTCCAATGCGCTTAAACTGTTTAAAGAGCCCATTTAGGTGTGGCTTTTTTGACTGCATCGTTTATCACTGATCGGAGGTTAGCGACATATAGGTACTATTTGTGATCGAATAAAAACGATAGCAGTACTCAAAGTCATGAAAACGTAAATAAACGATTTTCTTATTTCGTGGCTTACACCTATGTATATAATATTATTACTTCAATGATCCTTTCTAATAGCATACATATAAGTCTCCACAAGCAATAGTTAGGTAGTCGTCTGAGCTTTTTGAAGAAACAAAATTTGAAATCTCCATTCCTTAAATTTACACTCCAAATCATGATCCGCTTACTCAATTTGTGTCAGGAAAATATCTGATGGCTCAAAAATATTTGCTCGCTTACATATTTCTCAGAACTTACAAATTTTCTCCTTCAAAAACTAAATTATTGTGTCAATAGCCTTGTTTTGTAGTACATTTTTATCTTCGCTTAAAAATAAGAGCACTTTAAATACAACAACAATAGGGAACTATACCAAACTGTTATTGTATTAAACATGCTATTTTTTTAACGGAGATAAAAATGCCATAAAAAACACGGCTAATCGCATGTTCAGAAAAATGAGGTCCAGGGGACCTCAACAATCTCTGCCTCGTGTACGAGTTCCTCAGCAAAATTTCTCAGTTTTGGTGTCAAAATATCTACTAAGAAAACAAAAATTGGATTCCCATCTCTTTTCCTGAATTTGCCAAATCAATTAACAGCCCACGTTTCTGAGTTTTTGCACGTCATTTGACCGAACAGAGGGAGAAACTTGAACAAGATTTTTAATGTCAGCTTTATCATAGTACTCTTTAAAGTGTGAAATTTTTGCTGCGGAACTCGTTCCCAAAAATAATAGAATCTGTAATTGCGCCATACGAAACTTGTCAAAAAGTGTTTAGGAAAAAATGCCCTAAAAATTTTAGCATTAAAATTTTGGAAAAAGTGCCCAAAATTAAATAGGAAATTTGACCACACATACGTGGAAGTTATGCCGCACTTAAAAAAAAAAGCCACAATTTAAAATAACGCCCAAAAAGGGAACTTTTTGGTCTTATTTGCAAATTCATCTTCTATATTAAAAAAGGGCGTAAGGAAATAGCGCCCAAAAAACACTGAACAAATTGTTATTGTAAATTTTGGGTGCTATTTCCTTATTTAGCTTTCTTTAATAAAATAAAACAACGCCCAAATTGATAAATTCCCCCTGCTTGGGCTCGTTATAGGATTTGAGGTGGGTGCAAGGTTGGGTGTATGCAAAGATTCTTTTGCATTTAAAAATCTGGATTTAAAGAAACTGAATTTATCCTATACATACATATGTATATCCAACAATAATTGTAACTATCATTTTGAGATCTTAAACAAATATTACCATCACAAGAATTTCTAAAAACTTTGCGTATTTATTGAAATAAAGTTTGGAAATACCACCCAAAATTGAGAGAATATCGCTAAAATCTACAAAAACAATTTACATGCTACATATTTGGGCGATATTTCCATTTTGTTATTTGGGTTCAAAATTGGTTTGGGCAATACTTCCAATTTGTTCTTTGCTTTTGGGTGATAAAAAATTGTTTGGGCGATGTTTCCAAATCGATTTGGGCGCTATTTCCTAACTCCTTAAAAAAAGCTCTAATGTGCTAATCTAATCTCAGAAAATACATAGGTATCCGATTTCAAAAAACTATTTAGAGGAAGGCTTTAGGGTTAAAATTTGGTTAAAAAACTCTAATTTGTAGGGGAAGTGGGATAAAATCAAAAAAATGGTGTCAAATTTTGTTTTTTTTATGTTTGAAAGGGTTTGCTTTGAGGATGGGTTAAGAGCTGATGTTTTTCGACATTAAGCTGCATATCTATAGGATAAAATAATGTAGAAACAAGAAAGTATCCGATCTCAATTTCTTTTTGTGTTCTTAAGGTTATTTTTATATGATGGTTTTACTACTACATATTTTTCAAAATTAAGCTTTCTTCATAGGGTGAAGTGGGAAAAAACAAAAAATGGGATAACAATTATTTCTTGTATGTTTTGTGTTGGAAAAGTTAAAATTAAAGAGTAAAAATATTAATATATATATATTTTTGTATATATTATGACGTGAAATAGGTGAAATGCGGTTTCCGATTTAAAACATACTTTTTGTGCCTGGAAGGTTATACCTAGGTATATAGTGTAGGTTTCTAAATCACTGGCTTCATATTTTTCAAAATTAAGCTATTCCAATTCAAACAAATAATTTTATGCTTGAAAAAGATCTCATCTTCATAACTATAGAGGGAAATAGGTAAAAAAGTTTCCTACCGGATTTTAAAAATTCTTTTTCTTCTGAAAGGTTATATTTACATACAGATGTACTTTGAGGTTGGACTGCCTTTTCATAATTTATCTCCATTCATAGGGTGACATGAGGAAGAAATAAAAAATAATCTACGATACGAAATACGTTTTTATGTTGGAAAGGTTATGCTTAAGAGCCAGTTTTAGGGCTCCGATTTTAAAGTTATAAGTGCTCCTTCAATCAAGTTCGAATGTCTGGACGTATTTACGTATTACAGATGTTAGATTCTTAGTTTTAATGAGCCTAGACCAAGCTGCATTCTACAGTTACAAGCTCATCATGAGTGTATGTGTAAGTGATTAGTAGAATTAAGCAAACTTACACAAGCATAAATGCAAGAATAAACAAAATTAAACAATATACAAAATTAGATGTAAATGTAAATGTATGAAGTTAAGAATTCGTGTCAGTATGTAGGTATAGACGGTTGTCAAATAGAGTATGTTGAGACCATTAAATATCTGGACGTTATATTAGGTAGTGAGTTTAATTTTAAAGAAAATGCAAAACATATATGCACACAAATTGCGAAAAAAGTTGGGTTCCTAAGGCGTATAAGACCAGTTTTATCAATAGGAAATACGATCATTGTACATAATGCAATAATTTTACCACATTTTTGGTCTACGATTTTTGTTCGGTTGTCATAATTACATAAGACAACGTATGCAGTTGCTACAAAACAAGTCAATGCGAACAATACTCAAGTACTGTAGCAGCAACCCAGCCATACAACCTGAGAAATAATCAAGACTTCAAACCGATGCGAAGAAACAGAAGAATTACTATGAATTCCTTGATGTATAAAGGATTTAATTTTTTCAACAGTTTGCCAAGTGACTTGAAATCAGAAACGAGTTTAACCCTACCTATATTTGGAGTTGGACTTTTCCTACACATGGGTACCATGGCACCCTGGTTTTGTCTATCGTGATATTTTTGTAAATGCAATTCTTTTAACATTCTTAATAATTTTAACAATTACTTCGGTAAATATTTAAACAGAAAATCATAAAATTGGATACAAATTTAAAAGTGAATAAAGAAAAATAACGTACCTCTTCTGCCACTAATTTAAAAAAATATTATCAATTAAATAAAGCACAGCGTGATACAGCACCCTGGGTAGGGTTCTAGGGTTAATGTGCTTCAAGCGTAAACTACAAATTTTTATAAAGAGTAGAATTATTGTGAATTAAACAAGAAATTGCAACTTAAAGTTATGTTAAAATTTGTTAAAATTTGATTAATTTTACTTTTCACTTTAAAACTTAATATTCGAAACAGTCTAGAAATTTTCAAGAAATAAAATATTCAAAAATTGTAAAATTTGTAATTGATTTTGAAAAAGTTCATTGAACTGATAAAGAAATATTATTATTATTAAGGGTATTCATGCAACAGCGTAAAGTCGTCGTAAAGGTGGTAAAGTTATAAACTTCGTAAATCTGTCAACTTTTCCATACAAATTGTATGGAATTGAATACGAAGTTTTAAACTTTACAACGTTTACGACGAATTTATGCTGTTGCATGAATACCCATATTATAAAACATTTAAAGTAGATACACTGCGCGTCACTTGTTTAAAGCCACTATTATCGCAATCGTTTTTTATCGATAAATAGCTGTGAGAAATATTTTTCCTGTAAATGTTTGATACCTGTAAGTAGGTATACATACATATTGTCCAATAAAAAAGGATAACGTTGATGGGGTAACTTGGAAAATTCATATGAATTTCACAAGTTATATGAATGATCGGCAAAAATTGGTATACAAAATTTAGTCACTTGATTGAGGCCACTCAAAGAATTTTTCAAAAAATTTACAAAAATACCCAAATGTTAACATTTTTTGTTTCTATACATTTATGTACTATGTTTTTTGTCAATAAATAATTGATGCCCAGATGCCCACTATTTTTTTGTAAATAGGGCTTTAAGACGGTTCGGGATTGAACTATACAGTTTTTTTTTTTAATCAAGCGAAATATTGCTCCAGGCATCTCAAATAGCTTCGCTTAAGGTGTCTTTATCTTCAAACTATCTACCAGCTTCATTAAATGTTCGATATAGCCAGGTCCAAAAATGTTCGATGTGGTTTGAGTCCGGTGATTAGACTGGCCATTGCAAGAGTTACACGTTTTTCGACTGAATCCAGCTTCTGGCTACACTGGATGTGTGGATATCTTGTTGTGAAATTCAAGGTACAAGTTCAACTATGTCTGTTTTCTTTAGTTATGCCCATTCCAGCATACATTTGTATGTTAGTTTTTGAAGTTATAAACTCCAATTTAATTTTTCCATAATAAGTGATAGCGCCCAACCCCATATCACCTGACGTACGACTGTGTATACTTGCCAAAATAAGTTCCTTTTCTCTCAAATCATAAAAGTAAAAATTCTAACCATCGCATGCGTCAATATTGAACATTTTTCATCCGAAGAAACAACCCATTTACATTCGATGCTCCAAGCAACAAGGTCCCTAGCGAAATTCATGTGAAACTTCTTATGTCATTGCCGTAAAACTGATTTCTTTTTCATTTTCTTCCGCTGAGTGTTATCAATGGCTTAAATTATCCTTAAAACCGTGAAAACACTGGCTAATACAGCACTTTCTGACCATATTCTGAGCAATAATAGTGCAGAATTCGAGATATTCTGCAGATTTGATCACAAGTGACGCGCAGTGTATGGTCAAAATAATAACATTATCGAGAGTGGAGCTTTTAACCTAATTTTACTCAAATCAAAATCAACAGATGAGGCGTTTAAGTTCAAAACTTGCACGTGCTATGAAAAGGAATGTTAAATAATTCAAATCCTCGCAGGGGTCGGGATCCTCCGCGGCATTTAAAATATACACGGGTAAACAAGTCAGCCGC
This sequence comes from Dasysyrphus tricinctus, assembly GCA_963921185.1. Classification (NCBI taxonomy): domain Eukaryota; kingdom Metazoa; phylum Arthropoda; class Insecta; order Diptera; family Syrphidae; genus Dasysyrphus; species Dasysyrphus tricinctus. The sequence goes on along the minus strand of OY992532.1, from coordinate 172,741,261 downwards.
AGTTATCTTTCTTTTTATAAAACACTCTGGTTTCGTGGACCAATCAAAGCGGCTTAAGAAATTATTTCCTTGAATAAATACCTTGAATAAATACATTTCGATTATTGAACGGCGATAAACATGGCTGCTCATGAACTAAGCAGATATAAGAACAGAATGCGAACTACTATTAATGGAGAGTCCGGTAATGGAGTTTCTTTTGTTCACTTTTATTTTAAACGAGGAAATGAGTCCAAGGAAACACGTGTACTGGTTCTTTTCACGCAATTTTTTTATTTATTCAATGCAAGAGAACTTAGGGCGGATGAATTATTTTCCGGGCCAAACTCACAAAAATGCTGAAAATAATTTGTACTATTCAATTTATCTACACGAGCGAAGCCGAGGCGGGCCAGCTAGTTTTAGATATAAGTCCGAGAAAAAACAGTTTTTTCTGGCCAGTAAGAATTTTGAAATTAAGTTAAGTATAAAAACAGCTTCCTCTGGCCTAATTTTCAAAATGTGTTTGGAAATGAAGCACTTAAGGATCTTTGTCTGTGGAAATTGTATGAAGGAATGCGTACGCCATGGCATTTTTGTCTTTGTAGTCTAGTTTTTAATAGCTCGGAGGCATCACCCGTTTCAACCATGTTGTAGAAATCTCGGATTTAAAAAAAAAATGTTTTTTTTTCTTTTCGATTTGGAAAAAAGCTTTATTTTTTTGGGATTTTTTCAACTGAGCGTTCAGAGCTAAAATTTGTGTTTCTGAGCGATCTGAGCGTGTAATGGTTGTCATATACAATTTCAAATAAGTTCTGGACACTCATTCCGTAAAACGATTATCACCCGACGATAACGTTTTGACGATAGTCTTGCATTCCGTTAAACACGGGCCAAATCATGTAAAATGAAAACGATCGCACGATATCGTTTCCATCATTGCTATCTTTACCATATCTTTAGAGAATAATAAAGACAGGTATCGATATCGATATCGTCCGATTGTTTTCGTTTTACGTGAAAATGACTATCGTTTGGACGATATCGTTTTGAAAATCAAATATTTGCTTCACGTAAGTTGATAATCGTCAAAACGCTCTCGGCAAAACGATAGCATTGAGACGATAGCTAAATAGGTATCGTTTGTATTGATTTTCATGTCACTTAATACTTTTTTCATGATTGTAAGTTTGAATGCGACAGTAATTGAATGACTGAGTAACCTTTGTACTTTAACATCATGTCTTTTCTCTCATTTCTGCACTAAAAAAAACAGCGCATATTGTCGCTCCCTAATTGCATTCTGAAAAAAACGATAGACGAGACGATAGTGAGTTACGTGAAGCAAATCATTGACAAAGATTTTCATTTTGAAAATTACGGAATGACCTCGTCTTTCACGGATTTTTAGACAAAATGCCATTGTGAAATATATCAACCAAGATTAGAATTCCTAATCATTAAGCTGAAAGTTTGTTTGGTTAGGGTGAGGCATAGTTTATATAAGAAGGATTTTATAATAAAAAATCCAAAAAGCTACAAAACAATACTGTTAGTGTTGTCGTTGTTTTTTAAATAATTTTTTTATTTTTATGTATTTTTTTTTTTAAATTGCCCCTCCTGTCCAAGCGGAGGGAAATATTACCCCTCCCGTGGGAATTTTTGTTTGTCTACTTCCAACCTACATGCTCTAAATTTTTAGCATATTTGCACCTAGTATGCTTAAACAAAAAAATAGGGACTTTAATTAACCCCTAAAAAATAGGGATTTTTTTCTTTATTTAGAGCCGATTTAAGCCCATCCAAGATGACCTTTTATTTAACGACCACTTTTATGTACTTACTACTGAAATAAATCATTCAAGTAGAAGTCTTAGAACTATAACTATAATTTATTAAAAATACTCAAATGAAATAGTCAGTTTTTAACTATTATCCAATAGGTACATTTGGAAATAATATTCCTTTAAGTGCGCTGAAAATTACTAACAAAATGCGATAAAGCCGTCAGATTTTTCTCATAACGAACATCAAAAATTCTAATCAAATTCATTATGTTGAAATAGAAAAACTGGTTATTAGTTTAAGCTTTCAAGCATGAAACACATATGTCTTACCATGTTTAAGTTTGAGTCGTGGATGCAATCGCCTGAACTCATATAAAGACATATGGTGCTAAGTTATTCTCACCAATTTAATATTGACTGTATGAATCTAAATCTGAACTACAGAGCGCTCAGCCGAGTGTGTACCTTATTATATTACGCGCAGAATTAACTGACCATTTCTTTTTCAGGTTGGAATATTTCCATCAAATTTTGTCACAAACGAAGACCCAATGCTAACAAACGTACCCTCAAATATCGGTGAAATTCAGCCCCTTGAAATACCTTACGAAAAGTTAGACGTTCAAGAGGTAATAGGTGTTGGTGGTTTTTGTAAAGTTCATCGTGGATTTTATGGTCATGAAGAAGTTGCTGTTAAAGCTGCTCGCCAAGGACCAGATGAAGATATAGAAATAACTCGAGAAAATGTCCTACAAGAAGCAAAGCTTTTCTGGGCTTTGAAACACGAAAATATTGTTGCATTGCGTGGAGTGTGTCTGAAACCACCAAAACTATGTCTTGTTATGGAATACGCAAGAGGAGGTTCTCTAAATCGTATTTTAGCTGGCCGAAAGATACCACCACACGTCCTGGTGAATTGGGCAATTCAAATTGCTTGTGGTATGAACTACCTTCACAACGAAGCACCACTTTCCATTATTCATCGCGATTTAAAAAGTTCCAATGGTAAGTAAATACCTACGGAGGCAAGGAAATTATTCCGGGGATTTCTGTATTTCTCAAACCTAGTCTTTTATTAATTGTATTTTTTTACAATTTTATTACAGTTTTAATATTCGAAGCAATAGATGATGATAACCTTGAAAACAAAACTCTAAAAATCACCGATTTCGGCCTAGCTCGTGAACTTTACAACACAACGAGAATGTCAGCGGCTGGAACATATGCATGGATGCCTCCAGAAGTAATCACTCGTGGTACTTACTCCAAGTAAGCTAAATTACTATATTTATTTATTTATGTAAGAGTGCTTAATTTTATTTATTTTCAACACTAGATCTTCTGATGTTTGGAGCTATGGTGTCCTGTTATGGGAATTAATAACAGGTGAAACACCATATAAAGGTTTCGATTCCTTGTCTGTGGCTTATGGTGTTGCTGTGAATTCATTAGCTCTACCTATACCAAAAACCTGTCCTGAAGCATGGGGGAAACTTATGAAAAGTATGAACTTGTGCCTCTCATTGTGCATTTGTTTAATAACATTAAATTTTGTTTATTTAGGTTGTTGGGAGAATGACCCACATAAAAGGCCTGGTTTTAAAGATATTCTTATTAAGCTTGAAGATATTGCACGATCTGGTTTCACACAAACGCCACAAGAATCGTTTCATACCATGCAAGATGGCTGGAAGAAGGAAATCGCAGAGGTTCTCTATGAATTGCGCATGAAGGAAAAGGTAATTTTTATACTAATTATGGGTTTGGGATTTTATGGAAAATTCTTGATTCATTTGTTGCGTGTTTGTTTTTTAATATGAAAAAAAAAATATTTATAATAAACGAGGGTCATTCAATAAGTAAAAGGACAAATACATCATACGGCCCGAGTACCACATATATGTAAATAAAACTCACCATGGTTCGTGCAAAGTTAGCTTAAATAATTGTATTTGCCAATTGCTCGTGAATTTAGGTGAGGTATATTTTAAGGATGGATTAAGTGTGGGATTGTCAGCTATGGTTAGTTTGGTAATATCTTATGAGAGGAAGCAGGGTAGAAGCATAGTTGTTTTGTATAGAAATCTTCCACAATCTATTGTCTCCCGCTCATTCGTTGTTTATTTTTTTGAAATTAAGTTTCTGAAGATCGATAAATAATTGTCGTTTTAGTCTTAGAGCCAACGACATAAAAAGTCAAGTCATTTGCGTAAACTTGTAAGTTATATGTAGTACCTCGTGGATTGATGGTTAGTGCGTAGGACTGTCATGCCGAAGGTGTGGGTTCGATTCCCAGCCGTGCCACCTAAAAACAGAAATGTTTTATTCGAGGTACTGCCTCTTGCGAGGAACTGACAAATCCTCCAAGAGTATACTTGTCATGAAAAAGTGCATCTCATTTAGCCGTTCGGACTCGGCAAAAAACTGTAGGTCCCCTCCCATTCCTGCCAACAAATACGCACACAGGAATGGTTGTGAGTTGTAAGTCACTAGGCCCTGGTTCTCCATGAGCTGTTGCGCCACCCAATTTTTGTTTTTTGTTTTTTGTAAGTTATATCAGTAAAAGCCTTTTAGGTGTTGAACCATTAGCCGTTTGTCTGCCTACCTAAACACGTGACGAACAGGTGTACAATTTTTTTTAGCATCGCTTAATTTCAATGCCTATTGATCGGAGGGAAAAAGTGTGCATAGATGAAATATTTATCTTGCAATTTTGAACAATTGTTGATATGACCTACAAGCTTACGCAAATGACTTGACTTTTAATGTCGTTGGCTCTCAGTCTATTTTGAGGCGTGCTTTCTGTATATTTCCCTATAGCTATGATAGAAATAGCTATCGTCAAAACTACTATCAAAACGACTATGGTGATTGCACCCCTGATTGCTCGAACTGTGTTTTATCATCTTATCATCTTAAAGGTAGCAGAAACCACTTATATTATATTTACTACATTTTAAAGGTGAGTCCTTGTATTCTGACGAACATTGATTATAACACATGTAAACTGTGAGGCCGGCACTCACAATTTTTTATTCAGCACACTGCCTTATTTTGATAAGCTTCGAGATTATGCGTCGCGCAATACTATCGAAATAAATTTGTCAACAACTCCATTTTTGAAAACAATAGGCGTGTTTTATTATCATCGGGATCTGGATCTGGATTAACTTTTAACACGTGTTACAAAATTTCCCATTATTTTGTTTTTGTATTACGTATAAAAGTTAATCCGGATCCAGATCCCGATGATAAAAAAACACGCCTAATGAATGACTTCTCAGACCGGTTCAGGCAAGGTGATTATAGCTAGAGTAGCACTTGCTCACACCTCTTCATAGCGCCGTTTTTTACCGACCATATGGCTTCTGAATAATATTCTCCACAACACTGACCTTCCTGTCCTCTTCTGGCAATTGTGGTTCTTTTTGCTCACGTATTATACCTTCTCCGCTGATGTTTGTACGCTGAGTTGCTGAACAATCTTCGGTCTTGTGCTATTACGAGAAAAATCTTTCTGCAGCATTATAAATTTAGTCATAATTTAATTTTTAGATTTTGTACTTTAAAAATAAGCAAAGCAATTGAACTAACATAATTCTAATACACAGGAATTGCGCTGTATAGAAGCTGAACTGAAACGCGTTCAAATGCAGCAACGTGAACAAGCCAAAGATTTACAACTACGCGAACAAGAGTTAATGGCACGTGAGCTAGAGTTGATTGGACGTGAATTAATTATCGCACAAAACACTCCAGTGCCCAGAAAACGAAAAGGTCGTTTTAAAAAGCTGAAGGTACATTTTTATATTCTCAAAGAAAATAAATTTTGAATTTCGATTTTATTTTGGTTTAGCTGTTAAAACGTGAGCCTGCTCAAATATCACTTCCTATTGATTTTCGACACACGATAACGACAATACGAGATAAGTCGCGAGCTAGGACAGACACACCACCTGGATCGCCGGCGATATCAGGTCTTAGAATCGTAGCACGTAAGTAAACATTACTATTTTCAAATTATAGATTAAAAAAGTTTTGTATTTTTTTTGTTTATTCTTTTGCTAAATCCAAAAAGTAACATTTTAAATTCATCTTCCCAATGGCTGAAATGTAATCTTGAGTAAAAGTGCACTTTGAGTTTATTCAATATTTTGAGTTGAAAAACTAAGAATAAGGAGGAAAAACCCGATATGTGAATATTTTTCAGCTAAAGATTCTCAATGTTGTTGGGTCTGCAGTCTATACAACTTCTCAACTGCAGTATATTTAAGAGAGAAATTCTTTAAAATTTTCGGATTTTTCAGTTGGATCTGGGACACAAAAAACGAAAAATAGCCCTTCTCGATATATGGGATTTTTCCTTAATACTTCTATTATCTAGCAAACACGGTACACAATTTGCAAGAAGTAAAAAATAAAAAAAATATTACGAAGACTCTGAATAATGTTTAAACAAATGAAGGGAATTATGGCTGACATTTGTTTTAGGTTGCCATAGTGTAAACAAATATTGAAAGCGCAGTTAAACATTGTAAAGACAAGAGATTGTTGAAACTATCGGAGACCCAAATATAATGCAACTTTACTCAAGATTCCAGTAAATGCATAGACAAATTTGTTTTATTTTCCTGATTGTTTTTTTTTTAATAGCTAAATTCTTAATTTTTAGAAAATTTAAATATCTTGATATTCAAAAAATGCGTATTATGAGTTTTGTTTTGTTGATTTGCTGAACTTCGTCTTTTTTGAATAGTATGTACTAGTTTTTCAACGCAATCATTTCTTATTAGTAGCTGCAATATTTTAGAAAAATCAAGTTTGTTTCGTAGTTTTTCTTGTTTGTTCTGTTTTTATTTCGATTCATTGCAATTGTATTTAGTTTATTTGCAAATGTAAATACATACATAAAAACCAAACTTTTATGTTAAAATTTTATAAATTAAATCTGAGGGGTTTGACTTGTGTTATTCTTTATAACAAGTTGTAGTAAAGTAATCTAGAGTAAATTTTTGATTGAGTTTGTTGTTCTATGAGGCCATTGTTGTCTGTGGACTGCATAAATCCATGTGTGAAATTTCCAAGATCTAACTACTCTCTGAAATACTAACTTCATTATGATAATTAGAAAAAGGAGCATCTATTTTAGTTAAATCGCTTAGTCAAATAGTTTTAAACAAAAAATCAATTTCTTTGTTTTTATGATATTTTCATATTAAATGGAACATATAAATATTAAAATAAATAAGTAAAGGCATAGCTTTAACTACAGCCTACAACCTTAGCTGAAAAAGACTTAAGTGGTGCGCATCTAATCACAACTGCACATTCAGATTTTAAGCTTGCTCTGATATAAAAGGTGCATAGCGCATATGCATTAATTCGTTTAGGACTTCACACTTTAAATTTCGAAAAAATTAACACAAGTTGTGCGAAGCATTTTTCTTGACGCAGAAGGTAGCTAAAATAAAGTCAATAGTTACCCTCTCTTCTCTTCCAATACTCTTTTAATGTGAAAATCACCAACAAAATTGTGCCCTTTTCGGGTTTTCACTTTAATTTTTTCTGATGTATTCGGCATCTTCAATAACAGAACTTACGAATTTTTACCAGTTAGTTATTTTCATTTTTAAGGTTTCGTGGATTTAAATAAAATAAATATTCTTGTAAAACAAAACTAAACGCCTCATAATAAGCATTGATCCATACATTTTCCAAGTTTGTTCATATAAAGTATAATGGCTAACGACATACATATACATAATATAACTCAATAGAATATTCCTAATAAAAAAGTACAATTCGTTACAGTTTCCTAAAGTTAAAGTGCTTTTGCTATGCTATTTATAAAAACTCTAAAATTTTTTTGTCAATATGTATTCAGTTTCACCACATATATATTCAGTTCCACCGGATGGCTTTAAAGGCAAAACATGGGGTCCATCTACAGTTCATCAACGTGAACGAAGCACTTTGCCATCGCTTAGTTCCACAGAGTGGAAACCATCTTCCTATTTTAGTAAGAGTGCTCCTAATTTGGATAAATCAAGGGTAGCATTCCCCCAGCAACCACCGGGCACACAATCAGCAATTGCTGCTACAACTTCGGCGATGATAGCCGGCAACACAATTGGTTATATTCCACAAGGTATTCCAATATCATCAACCAAATTTCAACACTATACAATTGCTAATAACAAGAATAAAAATCATGCCTTCAGCAACATCAACATCAGTAGTTTAAGTAATTACAGTGGCAATAATTTAATTAATAATAACAATCATAATAAGTTAAGTAACAATAGTATTAGAAAAAGTAAAAAGAAATCATCAACGGCTGCCAGTAGCATAGCACCTCCTCGTCGTGGTTGTAGTAGTAATAATAACAGCATATTAATGGCCAAGAACCAAGATGTAGAATCCTTTAGAAGCGCCAATTCCTCAGCACAAATTCCTTTTAGTTATAGTTTTAATAATTCCCTTGGTGGTAGTTGCAGTAGTGGGGGTAGTATTTTCGGCAATAGTGTTCGCAATACACATCAGTTATCAATTTCATCTAATACTGACCAAATAAGTAGTTGTGGTGGTGGAGGTAGTAGCCTGCCAATGACGACTTACGAGGACGAAGATGAAATAGAAAAACCTACAGGTTGCTTCAACCTCCGCCGAATGGCAAACAGTCAAAGCTCGTCAACATCCACTATGAAAATCAACAACCAAAGTCACCCTGGCGGGGGGAAAAAGAAACATAGTTTAGATAGTAAAATCCCCTCTTTAGTTCAAACACAACGGGAGTGCTCTAGTGCATTAGTCGTAACTAATATTGACAATGTTACTTATGATCGTGTGTTTTACAAAGCCATGCAAAAAAGTCTCGATGAGATATTTTCAACCCCCTGTGATATTGCTACGATTTCGTCTGCCAATCGTCACGTTTGGAACCATTCAGAAAAAGCGAGTTCTAAATCTAGTGGCGATCTCACTATGTACAGCTTTGATTCTACAATCCAACAGGGGCCAGAAGAAACAGAAAGTTCACATACTTTTAAACGCAATGGTTCTGGTTCTCAGTTTCCTCGACAGTGCTTCTTTAGGCAGGAATCAAATTCTCTGGTTGGCAAAGTTGCAATGATATCGAAGAGCTCAAGTAGCAGCAGCCGCAGTAGTAGTCGCAGTGAAGTAGATCAGTTCAATGAGAGTTTTAACTCTTCAACCTACCAGCAGAGCACCCAAGTCATGAACTGCGACTATTCTTCTTCAGCTGATGTTTCGCGGAAAAGTTCAGTGGTTACGTTTCAATGTGCTAAAACAACCGATGAAATAATTTCCTCCTCCAATCAAGACCAAGACTCTTTTTACAAAGAAAGTTATAATTCTTTTAGTTTCACATCAAATTACAGCGATGAAGCCGATGAAAATAGAGATGACATTGGCGCACAGTCATCCAATACTTCCGATTTCATTCTACCTGACTCGGTGATGGCCTCGAGAAAATTAAAAGACATACAACCTGATGCTGAGGTTATAAGGTACAATAATTCATCTCATTTGCATTTAAATAAACAAGGAAAAAAGAAAAAGACTGTAATAACTGGAGGAAAGCTGAAAAATTTGATGAGCTTCTTCAGCTTTGGCACATTAAAAAGAAGTTCAAAAAAGAAACTTGCCCAGACTTCGGGAAGTGCGGCTTATACGTTGTTAAAAAATAATTCCGAATTAAATGGAGTTGAAAGCGAAGAAATCGCTAAAGCTAAAAATGCACGAACTGAAGATAACGATGCGGAAGTTATAGAAACAATTGAAAGTTTTGAACAGAAAGTTGTGATTAATAACGAAAACATGAAAATAACAGAAGATTAAAACATATTGAATTTGAGTTCTGTGTAGATATAAAAAGTATTGAATTCGAGTTTAATTTAATATAAGCCATAAGAGCAGATATATCGTCTATCATCAGCTGTTATCATGTAAATCCTAAAATCATTTTTGATTTCGTAGCTCATCTTATGAATATTTTTATAAATATTTGTAAAGCATATAAATATGTGGCTGATAAAGAAATAAAGCATATCTTCTCATTGGAATTATTAGATTGAATATTTTTGAAAAGTCATTGTGTTGAATTATCTGGCGTTTTAAATATTGCCTTGTTAATATTGTAGGTGTGATTTTGGCACATTTATTTAACCCAGCAATAAAAAGTATACATATAAATGGTAAATAAACTTAGGGCGAATTATGTGTTTAAAATTATAAGAAATTTTAATTCAATCACACATTTATTCCCGCTGTGAACCGCAAAAATTTAAAAAGCGAAATGAACAAAAAAAAAATATCTCAAATTGTATCATGATTTTTCATGTTATTCAAAGATTCTAATTTTCTTGATTTTAAAGGCAAACACACATATTTTATACGGGGAAATATAAATACGAATTCGTTGTCGCTTTGCAGAGCAATATATCTGGTGATTTGGACATGAGACAAAGTTGAAATAAGCTTGTGCTGTGGGTAAAATGATTTGCATCCGGGAATATGTAATTGCTTGGGAATATGTAATTGCATCCGGGAATATGTTATTGCTTGGGTTAGAAAAGTTTATCATTCGATCTGAGATTGCTATAATATATTTGTTAGAACACGTGCATCGTACAATTCTTCAGAAAATGTGACTCACATATTTTTGCAAAATAACTCGGAAATAAGCAGAGAAGGAAAAAGTCGATATACTCGTAGTTTAACTGAAGAAAATTATGAAGAAGCTTAAGGCAAAACTAAAACGACTAGTAATGTAATAGATTCTTCTATTATATACATAGGTGACAGACGTAATTTTTGGTTTTGTTGCTTAAGCTCGAATTTTTGAATTTCAGCCGTTATTATAAGAATTGTCATGTTGCATGCTCTTTAAAAGTTTGGGTACCCGCAATGAAGCTTCTCGGGTCTAAATCTCCAAACTATCGCATAATTTCAAAATCCATGAAGAATATTAAAAGGTGGAGCGTTACGCTGCGCTGTTTAATAATGAAATTTAAATTACCAGTACCAGTATGCTTTTGTTGAGGTTAGATTTGCTTGCTACTATGAGTTTCTAATCGCAAAAAAATTCATCGTAAACGAGCCCTTAAAATTGCGATTTTCATTTGGGAACAAGACTTGTCAAATTGGGATTAAGGCTCATTGAAATGCTGGCCACCCTGTTTCTTATGATTATATTATAATTATAAAATTCAAATTTATTTATAACACTATATTCTTGTTTATTTTGTCTGTTTTAAATTTTAAATAAATTTACTCTTTTTTTATTAACTGGGCCTTGGTGTTATAAAGTTAGTAGTATTTCTTTTACAATTCCTTAAACAAAATTCTTTCCTTTAGACTTAAGTTGCATTTTTTTTTTTAAATTAAAAAATAAATATAGACTAATAGAAAATAAGCAATTCGACGATAGCAATAATAATTATTTATATTTGATTTAAAATTAAGTGGACACTTTTGTTTAAGAACAATTATTTATCTTTTTTTTTGATTCAAGTAAATTAATTTTTTTACAAGTATACAAAAGAAAAAAACATTTAAAAATCTTCTAGCATAAAACTTAGCTGTGATTAATTAAAAAAATATTACAAAATAAATTCAACTAGAATTAAAATAGTCCCTATAATTATTGAAATTGTTTTCACAATTTCTATCGCATTTCTTTTTTGTATTCTTCATTCTCGTCTAAAGTGGAATTTGTGTTATATTATTATTCACATTATAATTTTATTTTTAGAATTATTCAAACATTTTAATTTCATTGATTTTGTTTAATTTTTTTTTACTGATTTAATGTTTGTTTTCATATTTGCGAATTTCTTTTATAGACATACAGAAAATATTCCAATTTTATTATATTTCAATTTTAAAATAGATATGAAAAATATATAAAACAAAATATTTGGTGTTCTTTTTTTATTTTCCTGGTTTCATTTAGTTTTATTTAGTTAATTTTGTTTAGAATTAAGGATTAGTTTTCCAATGCTTTCCAGTAAATGGTATGGAAAATGGGATGTCACTTATGACTTTGCGCGTGGGTTAAGCGTTTTGCAGGTACAATATTATGGTCAACAACTATATAGCCTTCGTGTCTTACCCATAACGGCTCCATTGTTTTAATTATCAAAGGTGAACAGACCTAAAAACAATAATATATCCGCACTCAGTACCGCTAGTCAGAAAAATGATGTTTAAATATTGAATAATTGAGTCAAATAACTTATGTATACAATTGGACTGAAAAAAAATCATTAATAAATTGGTGTCATTAATATTTGATAAAAATTGGGGTGCCAGCACGTAACTTGAAACAATCGAGTTGAGTTGATACAATCGAGGATAAGTTGTTCCTTATTATTTCGTTCACTTGAAAAGAAAACCATTGACTGAGCCAGAAAGGAACCACCTATGCTCGATTGTATCGACTAAACTCGATTGTATCAAGTTACGTGCTAGACCGTTAGTTTTGTTACATGTTTATGTGGACACACAAAAGTAAATAATCAAATAATATAAAAAAGCTTTTCATGAAATTCACATTGAAGTGAACAAAAAAAAAAATATTTTTTCAAAATTTTCTCTATTGTATTTCATAAAATTTAAAAAAAACAATCAAGCCAATCTTACGGCAAAATAAAGAAACAACGTGGAACGTTTTTCACTAAACCGCAAAATGTTGCAAGTATAGCCGATTTCTCACGTTTTCATCCACATTGGTAACATGCGGAAATTCAAGTGCATATTTTACAATTTAAATTAAGTAAATACTTGAATACTCAGGTCAAAAGTGCCTACCTATATTTTTGTTTATTATTTTTTATTTGTTTGAGCTTTAATACGGCCAGTCAAACTTTTATTTATACATGGAATATTCTTAACTGAATTCAATAAAAAAATAGCCAAATGATTGAATAACGAATATAGAAAACCAATAATTGTGTATACCCGTTTTATTTGGTTGAAAAAATGTCCATTAAAATATATGTATTTCTACAAAATTTGTTGAAATACAGCAACAAAAGAGAAAGAATAAAATTCAACAGCGAATTGGTGGGTTTATTGACTTACATAATAGATTTAATTTAACTTGATTTAAATTTGCTAAACTATTCAGCTTTTGTTATCATTTAAAACAACGGTGTTTGAACAGTTTAACCAACAAACACACGAAATAAACAAATAATCAAATAAACCTAATAATAATAACGGTACAATTGTTTTCTTTTTTTGTTCTGTGCTGCTCTCGTGTGGGATTTTTTCTGTGCTCTTTTTCCGTTTTTTTTTTTTTGACTAGGTCACAATTCAAAAGATGAATGGTGTTCTCCGACTGCTATACCATCAATTACAGCAACTGCAAAAAACAGTATTTTATCACCCAATGGTTGTCTTTGGAATAGATTGACTTCCAATTTACCAATGCCGACATTGTATTCTGGGGATTTAGTTAGTAAGCCTAAATTCTCGGTGATAGAGGTTTTAGTATACAATATGGCAGCGTTGCTAGCTGGTGTTGCAGCTGGATTCGATGTAAGAATGACAAATATTTCACCAATTCATCCAGCTCTGCAACCGCAGGCGATATTGAAAGAAATTTCTGCGTTGAAACCGGTGATGATGGATATTAAACTAACAAATGTGGTGGATAACGATGCGAGGTTTATTCACAAAACATACCATGGACCGGTGGGTCATAGTCGGTAAGATTAAAAAAATCACGACTTCGAATTTTTAATAATTTAATAATTTTTTTTCAAAGAGCCTCTTTGTCATCGATGTCATTTATTCCCGACGTGAGAAACAGTCGTCGATCAGATTCACCTCAGCACTATCAAAATACTTCGACTATTTCAACAACCAGTGGGTTGGGTTCAAATTTTACTACAAACACTTCAGCTTTGCTGTCATCTTCTTTCACCAGTCACACACAACCACCTTCACCTTCACCACGGCGGAAAATCAGTGCATCATCATTTACTGATAACATGGATTATATGCGGGATAGAAACGCGTCCCCACTTCAAATGTACTTTGAAACGCGTCCACCGAATCCAATTTATACCCCAATTGCTCAACGTGCTGGGTATTTAGGTAATTTAAAATTCTATTAGCTTAAGTTTCGATCCACAATCTATAATCAATCTTTAAAGGTTCAAATTACTTTCCATACCAACCGGAAGAAAATCTTTTGTACGAACGCGATTGTAAGTCGTATCCTGAATCATACGATAGTCCGATACGTCATAATCGGTTACCAAGTTACCATGGCTATACATATGATCAACAAACAAGAACACCTCCGCCACGTGTACCACAAATGGGAATCACAGCCGCTGGTCATCGCCGCACTCCATCAAACGTGTCAAATAGTTCATATGTTAGCCAGTCGTTTAGTGTGGACCCTCACGAATTTCCAGATCTATATAGATACAATTCGCTAAGTATTCAACCTGAAACTCCTCGAGAAGTGTTTAAGGGATCTCCGAACAGGAATAGGATTAGAGAGTACGAAAATTTATCTTTTTTTAGCGGAAGTAGTCCACATCGTCAAACAACAGGGTCAGTTCATACTTCGAGGCTGCCACATTCAATGAATTCAACCCCACGTCGCGATTTATCTCCTTTGGTCATTCAAGAGCGACCGGATAGCCTTTCTTTCGAACATAGTGATGGAGGCGTTTCAGGCGGTAAAAATAACCTTCGATCGAGTTTGAAAAAATACTACAGAGTGCAAAACACAAACGGCTCCACTTCTTGCACGCCAAGTAATCCAACACCACCAGACTCATTAACAAGTGACGACAGTTCGTATATGAGCGCTAAAGAAGGTTCAATTTCTTCGCAACATAGTAGGGTAAGATTCAGTCCTGAATCGTTCATGGATGTCACATCGCCAGGGGCTCATGATTACACTGGTATTATTGGCCAGGAAAGTAGCTCTAATGTCAATGGTATTAATCGAAGAGTTTCAAGAAGTCACATTGGCGATATGATATCCTAGCAGTGCCTCGAAACTGTTGCACCAACTGCAATAAATCGCTGGAACTCTGGACGGCGATCCAGATCAGCTACTTACGAGTATAAGCTTTAAAAAAAACGTAATAATAATAATTTCTTTCACTGTATGTATGCTTGCAGTTTTAACATACAGTTCCTCTCTGCAGCAAACCTTTAAAGTAAAATAATATTAATTGTTATAACAAAGAATTTGAATGAGCCAATGTAAAGTTTTTTTGTTTTTGTTTTAGACATTTAATAACAAATCTATAAATACAATAACTATTACCAATATTAGTTTATAGAGGTTTCGAGTTAATAATTGCTAAAATTTGCGTTTTTTATATTAATAAATAAAAACAAACATTCTGAGCGGATGTCATTGACTGATTCGAGCTATGTGTGATTTGTCAGCTTTATTTGGGTGTATATAAATGATACACGTCGGTAACAAGTTTAACTATAATACATTTTCAAAAATAACGGATATAAAGTTTTACCAGAAAATTAAATGCTGTATCATATTTAATAACTTGCAAGTTCTGTACATGTTCGCTATTTATAAAAAATTTAGGGCCATCCAACTAAAGGTTTCGTTTTAAATTTCGTGCTATTTTTAAATTGCCAACATTAATTGTCTCGCCCAGCTAAAGTGAAGACTCCAACTCGTTTTCGTCCATTTTAGTCCCAATTATAGAGTGGCAGAATATTGATTTTGAGCAGGGGCATGGTTGGCGCTTAGCCACTGTAATGTGCTAACCCAGGGTCGGAGTAAACGGGTCCTACTTCATAGTTGGTACCATAGCGGTTAGGTACCTTGATTCGGGATGCCGTTGTTTATTTGTCATCGTTCTGATCAGTTGATTAGGGTGCTTGGGGATGTTTCTAACCAGCTTCTCTGCGGATAGCAGATACTTGTCCAGGGGGACAAGCTGAGTTGGGTTGCTCGTAGCAAGAGCCATTCATTTAAATCATTTTCAATTAACGAACAGGGCACAGGGCATAGAGTACCTACCACCATGACACAAAAGAGCTTCGCAATAAAAAAATCAGGGCTTAGAAGAGTTTCATAAAAAGTGTGGAGCAGCACTTGACTATATCCATACAAATTATTCGTAAGGCTTTTTATCAATTTTCATATGATATCATCCTAACCTAACCTAACCTATCCCCGAAATAGATCTTATACCAGATTAAGTTCAGGAGGAAGTTCTCAAAACCTTTCTTTGTCAAGTCTAGAGTTCTCCAGCATAGTCACTTAGAACCACTTGTTTTTATCTTACAATTAGCTATCAATCAGCTGTTCCTCTGAATACGTTTTCGTGAAAATCTTATTTTTGTAGACTATGAAGTGGATTTATCTCAATCTTATTTAATGTTAGGCAATGATTTTGTCTAAACAAATTAGTTCCTGGTTCCTAGATTGTTTTGTAAGAAATAGCTTTCTTTTCTTTTTGTATTCTGGCTTATGGTAAGTGATGGTTCTATTCATCTTCATTTATATTAACTTTATGGGGAATTTTATACATCTTGATTCTAGAAGATTTTTTCAAAACATTCGACCTCCTGTTGTTACCGATCGAGTGGTCATCGAATCGGAAAGGAAGTTAACTCTCCCAGCGGATGAAGAGTACTTTTAATTATTTTGTTTATGATATGATAAATTCTCAAAGCGAAAATATGGTTTGCAAAATTTACATTTTTTCGTCATTCAAAAATCAAAAAAGAAAATTTCTTAGTAGATTCTTTTGACTATTTTCTAAACTTTCCCCTTTGGCTTATTTTCAATACTTAGCCACTTTTCGAAATTCTTCTGGACGACCAAACGAAAAAGTTATTAATGTACACAACTTTCACTTCACTGACTATAGTAAATAAATAAAAACACATTTGGCTCCTGTATAACCTTACATACGAGTAGGTATGAATATTACACATTTATATTTTATAGCAAAATAATGTTAAAAACTTAAAAAAAAACAATAACAATACTTTAAGAGTGCATAGATTTTAAATTTTTTCTTAAAATTTTCCCCGAGGCGTTTTTAGGAATCTCATCTATGAACTGAACTCCTCCTTCTAAATGTTTATAATGTACCACCTTTTCTGCCACAAACTCTTTAATTTCTTCTTCAGTAGCTTCAACGTTTGGTCGTAGAACTACAAATGCCTTTGGTACTTCACCGTGCTGGCTATGAGGAATACCAACGACACCAGCTTCCAAAATTTTTGGATGATTGCGTAAGCACTCTTCAAGTTCAGCTGGTGGTACTTGGAAGCCTTTTACTTTGATTAGTTCCTTCATGCGATCGGTGATATAAAACAAACCATCCTCATCGTAATATGCAACGTCTCCAGTTCGAAGCCATTTCCCTGATCCATTAGCACTTTCTCGGAAAATATCTTTATTTGCCTCATCATTGTTCAAATAGCCAATCATTGTTTGAGGTCCTCGAATTACTAGCTCTCCAGTAACGTTTGGACCAACACCCTTCCCGTCATCGCATTCCAAAGGGACGATTTTGGCTTCAGTACTACCAACTAGTTGGCCAATTGAACTGTACTTGGTACAATTATTCGCTGTCATTAGGGCAACTGGAGATAATTCAGTCATGCCATATCCCTGCATAAACGTTGAGTTTGGAAATCTATTCAAAAATTTACCAAATTAGAGATTCTTTGTTGCATGAACTTTGTATTTATTTATTATATTTAGTTATCCTGTATAGGAAGAGGTTCTTACTTTTTTAACATGCGTTCTACATCTGACTGCCCAATTGGTGCTGCTCCAGACATGATCATTCTAAGGTGGGAAGCATGTTCCGTTAGTACTTTTGGTGAATTCGTCAAAAAATTAGCTGAAAAGTCGAAATTAGATTAATGAATTCTCTTGGCTGTTTAACTCACCAATTGGAGGTACCAAATTTAAAGAAGATCCTTTAAATTCATGAAGTGCCTTAATTAAATCGTCGGGCTTAAATTGTGGAAGTGTAACTAATTTAGTGCCAAGGAACAACTTCGACAGCATGACAACCGTTAGACCGTATATATGGAAGAACGGCAGAACACATGGAACCACTTCCTGATTTGTTTCTGTTGTTTCCCTCACAACGCATTCATACGGAAGCTTGGCTTGCACTTGTTCACAATTTATTGTTATATTTTCGTGAGACAACTGCACACCTTTTGGAAGTCCAGTTGTTCCTGACGAAAATGGTAGGAGAACCACATCATTAGGGCAGGTTCCAGCCTCTTTTAGGGAACTGTAATCTACATTAGTTGTGTTGATTAGTTCAAAAAAGTCGACAGCACCAGCTGGAGTTGAATGGTCGTTTTTTGTGCGAATAGTGATGATTGGTATATTTTTCTTAGCGATAGTACATGCATCTTTAAGTACTTTGTAACACTTCACAGTACCAATTATACACTTTGCGTTGCTCAATGTGAGTTGCCTTCCAATTTCCTCTGTAAAAGTAAAAGTTAAAGGTTAAGTATAGTAAGCATAGGTAATCTTTTTTAAAGTACTTAAGCGTTATGAACAAATATAGTTGATTTCATATAAACCGGCCAGCTGGTGGCTTTTTTCTTCTATTTTAACTCAGAGCACCGTTTGGTGTTATTTGGTTATTCAATATATACAAAATGATTTTTGCGGCAGTTGATTAATAAGATTGTAAGTGTCACATCCGTAACGAAAATAGGTATATACTGCTGGCCATTTGAATAGGTTCCATAATTTCCCACTCTAATCTTCTTTTCTCATAAAATTTTACATAGATAATATTACAGGGCCATTAGTTAACGCTGAGGGCCAGTTTGTTCACAACTAATCATTTTTAATCAATAAATACTGTGAATGTGCTTGTTTACCAAAATTTTAGTCAATTAATCCATTAGACTAAGATCCCATAGCAGATTTTGGGCGTGAGTGATAGCAAAAAAATAAGTATAGGCGTCGAAAGCTTCATTAAAGGCTATTCAAAAAATCAAAGTCTTGCAGTCCACAACTGGGGCCTTTGCGAGAAACAGTGCATCGAAAAAACTAAAATCAATTCGGAAAATGTACTGTTATTTTGATATGCTACTTATTTTGATCCAAAACATCATTCTCTTTTTAGTGGAGGAACGATAGCCTTGGCTGACATCGAAAAAACTAAAATCAATTCGGAAAATGTACTGTTATTTTGATATGCTACTTATTTTGATCCAAAACATCATTCTCTTTTTAGTGGAGGAACGATAGCCCAAAATAGTGCATTATTCAGGAACCCGGGGGACCTGCTCCGAATTTGGATGATTTTTTTTTTTTTGAAATGCTGAAAATTGAAAATAGAAAAAAATTTACAACTCAAAAATCGACGCTCTCAACTGTAAATTTTTAAAAATTGAAAAAAACCATTTTTTTCAACAACTAACTAATTTTTTTTTTGTGTTTGCTTTGAACAATTAATATTTCTTAAAATTCACTCCAAAAGTTTCTTAAAACGTTTAACATAATTTTACTTTTTTTTTTTGAATAAGTATAAATATCAACAAGAACACAGCAAGACCTATTTATAATCACAATCGCCTAAGAGCAAAAGTCGTTTAGTATCAGGGCAGTTGCCGCCTGAAAGCGCATGGTTTGTCATCTCGTTGCGACTATAAGCGGGTTTGACTGTTCTGGGTTTTGGACTTTCAAATTTAGTAAAATGATGTTAAACGTTTTACCAAACTTTTGGAGTGTATTTTATTAGTAAAATTAATTGTTGAAAGCAAATACAGGAAAAATTATTTAGTTGTTGAAAAAAATTTGGTTTTTCAATTTTTTAAAAATTTCCCGTTGAGAGCGTCGATTTTTGAATTGTAAATTTTTTTCTAATTTCAATTTCCTACATTTAAAAAATAATCATCAAAATCGAAACAAAAAAAATAGTACCATCATAAAACTTGGTGAAAACGTTTCATGTATTATGAGAATGAAAAATCAAAAGTCTATACAAATATTTCACATGGAAGGCTGGTTTTCTGAGGGGGAGAGGGGGGAAATTGTGGTGTATCAAACTGAAAAATTAAATTTGGTGCAACCTAAGCATATGACACATGTTTTTAAGGTAGTTTTGAATGATGAATCAAATGACCTAAATCTCTAAAAAAGTTTTAATTTTTGAAATTTTTTTTTAAAAGAATCACAGTTGGCAGAGAATTGTTTGAATTTCGCTGGGAAGGGTGTGTTTTTTGAAGATGGGGGGAAGTGTGTGGTTATTTTTTCAAAAAAATGTTAACGGATGGTACCCTCAAAAAACTCGGTAAAAGTGTTTCATTTACTACGAGAATGAAGAATCAATGGAGTTTACGAAAATATCAAGGGAGAAAGGGTGTTTTTGTGGGTTTGGGTAAAGGCTTTTATTTGGTTTTAGAAACAATTTTGTTTTTTGGAAAAAGTATTATACTTTAAAAACATCCTTCTACCATATAGATATTTTTAGAGAATCTTTTGATTCTTCATTCTGGTAGTTCAAGGGACATTTTTATAAAGATTCATGAGGGTACCGTTTTTGTCTCAGGTTCTATGGTAATAATCCCACCATAACCCCAACCCTCACCCCAACCCTAAAAAAACCACAGACTCTTCTTATTATTGCTTTTCATGACAAATGAACCCATTGATGCCAAATTTCATTGACGAACCAGTATTTTCTACTGGTTTCCGGTAATATAAATTTCACTTTTATACTGAAAATATAGTCATAGTTACAATGACAATAACTTTTTTCACGGAGGCTTTCTTTTGGTGCAATTTGATTAAGCGTTCAAGACTACCTTAAAAACATATGTCATATGCTTAGGTTGCACCAAAGCTAATTTTTCTGTTTGATACACCACAATTTACCCCCTTTTCTCCTCAAAAAAACCCTTCCATGTATATTTTACATTTATAGACTCTTGATTTTTCATTCTCATAATAGATACATACATGAAACGTTTTCAGAATGGTACTATGATGGTACTATTTTTTTTTTTTTTTATTCGAAAGACTTTTCGTACTGTTTAACCTGTACTATTTCTATAGTTGCCAACTTCAAGCACGTAAAATCTCTAAACTTTCATTATAGATTTTGGAAATATTTGACGTGTCAGAAAAATATTCTTGATACTTTATTGAAACTATGTATGTATGTACATTATTAAATTTCACAAGTACACATCAAATTTAGCCAAAAGGCGGTGCAGAAGAATTGAATTCTTATTCTAAAGCCACTTACCTGCAGTGTAAAGAGGATTAACAGTGGTCACCACTAAGCCAGCTTCAACTGATCCCAATGCAGCTATTGGAAATTCTGGTAAATTTGGCAAACAAATAGCAATTACTTCGTGCGGCTGAAGTTTCAATTTATGTTGAAGCTGAATAGCAAGAGCAGCACTAGAATCACGCAGTTTAGCATAAGTATATTGTCGACCTGAGACAACACAAACCTAAAAATACAAAAATATATTAGCAAAAAAGGTAAATAGATGAACAAAAACAAAAAAAAACTACTTGCTATAACCTCTGATTTGTAAATAACTGATCGCTATTTGACTGATTGTATGCACATAATTATAGTCCTATCTAATTTAAAAAAAGATATATGTACATTAGGGTGGTCGGTAAAATTCATTGGTTCTATGAAATAAGAAGACAAAATTCTCTAATTTCTTGTGATTCGCGTAAAATCTGCCAAAAAGTTCAGAGCTTGAAGGTTAGAAGAAGACAAGAAAAATCCTATGGGAGGAGGGTGTAATATTTCCTCCCGCTAGGAGAGGAGGGGCAGTTTTATTAAAAAAAAATATATTAAATAGAAAAAAATTAATTAAAAAAAAACAACGTGAGCACTTAGAGTATTGTTATGTAGCTTTTCCATTCTTATGGTTTAGTTCCATTTTATTTACTGGCAAAAATTGTTTTTAAACCTATGTAACATTTTGAAGAAAAATTCAATTTTGTTTTCAAAATTTTCAGTTTGAAAACAACTTTTGCTGAAACTGACTTTATGGCCTTACCGCTTGCGACTCTCCTAAATTAAGTTCGCCTTAAGGCTTTGTCAAACAGAGAGCGTTTCTAACGCCGCGGTGAGATTATTTAACGCGACGGTAAGATTATTTTACGTGATGTTGTTAACTTCGCGTTAAGATGAGATAAAACAGATATGACAAAAAAAAAAAAATTTACGCAGCTAGTTCTCTGAAAAGAAAAAGATATCAACACAAAAAAGAGAAAAGTTTGAGAATACCACCGATTGTGTCGAGAAGTATCAGATGAGGAACGCTGTTTTGCTTACTTTCGTATGTCTCAAAACTATGTGTTACCATCGTCATTAATGTCGAATGAGCTGCTAGAGGGAATCAGACTCAATTCTGACATTTGGCTCATAGTAAAAATGTCAAAATTTAGTCTGATTCCCTCCGCACCTCATTCGTCGGATTCTGTAATTGGGGTGAATGTTTTTGTACGATTCATCACCCATATCATAAAGACATGGGTAATTTGTTACTAGTTGGAAAATATTTTCCATAAATATCACTTTATCACACGGCTTGGTTCAATCAAAACTCTGAAATAATCTGTTATTTCATACAATACCGCGTCTTAACGCCGCGGTGAATTCAACGCAGCGTTGAAAACGCGCTCTGAGTCCTATGTATTGTCATACAAAACAACGCAGATGTCAGATGCAGTGGGAAAACGCGGCGGTGAAACGCACTCTGTTTGACTGAGCCTTTAAAAGGATAAAGTTTGACAATTTTTAATGTCACTCAATACCTTCAGCAAACGTTCGCCTCTATCTTCGATGTCGAACTATAATTTTTGCTGACTTTGAATAAAATCGCCGTTTTTATTTTTGAAATGGCGAACGATCGAATTGATTAACAAGTCATAATAGAGGCCTTAGCCATACGAATGGACTTATGGCTTTCAAAAAAGCTACAAAACAATACTGTAGTGTTCCCGTTCTTTTTTAACTATTTTGTTTTAAATTTAATGTAATACCCCAATTAGAAACGCCAAAAAATGGCGGATTGTACATCCGATCGTTTTGAAAAACGTCTATGAATCATAAATGTTCAGCAAAATGAATGGATCCACAATCCGCCATTTTTTAAGTTTTCAATATCGCTATATTTTTGTGGAACGTTTTCAATTCGACCGAATATCAACCACCTATGTATCTTAGAATGTAGAGAAATAAAATGTTTGATTCTACAAAGCATGCATCGGATCCGCGATGTACATTCGTTGGAGCCGCCAACACCTACTTTAAGGGTCCGGATGTGACTATACATATATAACAATGTTGTGTTCAAGTGTTATTTAAAGGGCTCTCGAATAGCCATTTTAACTTAATGACACCTTTCATTTTGACAACCTGTGCAAAATATATGCTTCGATTTGTCCACTGTGGCGAATACTTACTTTTTTACGATTTTTGTTTGTTAAGCACTTAGAGTGCTAAAGTAGAGGCTATTGGCAATAGTAACATGCATAAATCCAACTTGGTTGCAGGCTTTGTAGAGGATCCGAATATTAAATTAGAAGCTAATCACCCTGATTTCTGAGATTTTTAGAGACTAACCTACGAAGAGTTGATACTGTTCGCTGCAGGTATGAATATCATTAAACAAAAATAATTCTACAGGAACTAATAAATAGTTTTTTTTTCGTTTTAAACATAATTTTTAAATTTTATATTAAATGACAACAAAGTAGCTGACACAAGAAAAAGTCACACAAATATTACTGTCAGATGTGCCATCACAAAGCAGGTAAGCCGATTCTACCCCTGCACATTTCACCGGTTGTGCTGTGGAAAATATCAAAGGAGATGAAGCTTTTGAAATATAAATCTACAGAAAACTACACATAACAGTTGCAGGTGACTCATAAGATTTGGAACATATCTTACGTTTATTCCATACACTCCAAACTCCAAGAAGTTATGGATGACACTCAATTGCAAAACGCCTCTGTTCATCCATTTCCATGATCGTCGCACCTCGAATGTTATAAATACCTACATTCATCCATAGTTGTGTACCTATATGTGTTTTTTTCTGAATCGCCCTATCCGACTTTGATTTCCTGAAAAAAATGTAGTCACTTTACGTGAAGCTTATCATCCCTTTTTTGGAGATTTAAAACAAAACAAAAAATCAACAAATAATGTAGGGAAAATGACAGAGCATAATTTCCTATTTTTTATATTAAATTGAAGTGTTCATGACCATATAAATAGAAAACCAAACTGGTTTAAGCCCCCCACCGCCACCAAAGGCGAGACTTATTCGATATGATGATACATGTACCTATATTTGGATATATGTATATCGACTCCCAAAACCAGCTGTCGGCTCTTGGTCTAAGATGTTACATTCAAAAGAGCAATAATTCTCGATTTTGAAATCATATCTTTTAGGTTTCAATGAAAAACGACAAGTCGTGCTTCTGAGTTGAAAAAAAGATGTGCATTTATGTATGTATATAATTTTTTTTATTAATTCAATAACATTAGATGTCTATAAATCAATGTCTAATTTTCAATGAAATACATACATATGTAGGTACAAATCAAAATTGAAAACAATATCAATATCTATCTCAAATCAAAAAACCTTTGACACCATATTCAATTATATATTTATACACCTTTTTTGATAAGAATTCACATATAAAATTACAATCTGTATAAATAATAACATTTTATAGCGGATATTGATCGTGTAGTATTTGCACTACCCAGTGCTGGATTCAGACGAATACAGATACTGTAGAACTTCTACACAAAAGGGCCGCAACAATTCTTGAATAGGTAATAAAATAATAATAAATATACTATACTATCCATGTTGCATGTATTATAATAATCATAAATCTTTTCCTCTTAGTTACAAATTGTAACGCAGATATGACGACGGTGAAGTGAGAAAAGTGGCCCCGCCCCTTATCTTAGCCTCCATTTACATGCCAGGTGATACACTGGGCCCTCCGCCGTCAGATGATTTTGATGAACTGTTAGCAGCAACAGGTAATAACGGATGGGATCTCCTGGCAGGCTGCGATGCAAATGCTCATCATATACAGTGGGGCAGTACGGACACAAATGCAAAAAGTGAGTCATTTTTTGAATACATTATTAAGAAAAATATTTTGATCCTTAATAGAGGTAATGAACCAACCTTCATTACCAAAAATAGAAAAGAGGTGCTTGATGTGACACTTTCCTCAAATTCTAATTCTATTGCAATTAGTAACTGGAAAGTCTCAAGTAATGTTACATTCGCGGACCATAGGATAATAACATTCCAAATAGAGCACAAAATAGAAAATCCAAAGCCCTATGGAAACCCTGGGAAAACAAACTGGGAAGCCTTTAATATAAGACTGTGCCTATCACTGAGCCATTTTGGTAACTCGACTATATAAGACTGCGAGAGAATGATTGAAAAACGTGTCAATGAACTTACGTCAGCTATTATAAACGCTTATGAAAGTTCTTGTCCCATAATCCAAAGGAAAGGCTAGCTCAACCCCGTGTGGTGGTCCAAAGAGCTGGCTATCCTAAGGATAAACTCCAGGAGGCTTTACAACAGAGCTAAACATAGCAATCCATCTGCTGATTGGGATCTTTTCAAGATTAGCAAACATGAATATAAAAAAGACTATCTATGCAAAAAGAGCAGCCTGGCGTAAATTTTGTACAGACATTGAGTCTACAAATGTTAGAAATACATACTAATTTATATCATCAACTAGCCTCATGCATGTATTGTATATGAAGTAATATCAAGAGTTATATGTACACATTAATATTATTCATTTATAATACTACTACGAACACATTATATAACTTCTTTTGTAACTTAGCTTTCACTCTTCTTTTAACCCTCAGCAGTTACACTTGTTCATTCCTAAATTTAATTCTTACATATATATACCTAAAATAAAGTTAATCTGAAATTGAACATTTCTTTTTTATTTAAGTTCCAACAGGTTATGGGCCCAGGGATTAATAAAACAGTGTCTAATCATAATTAATTTTTATTTTCTTTGGTATAAAATTAAGGTTACAAATTTTGTCTTGTGTGAAGGAGCATGAACATGAACAACGCGAGTAACATCGAGAAGCTGGGTGATGAAAATTTTGAGACTTGGAAGGTCCAGATGAAGAGCGTCCTCATATGTAGCGATATGTGGTCTTATACAAGTGGCACAAAAGAAAAACCAAAAACGGATAACGCCAAAATTGAAGAATGGGAAATGAAAGACGCAAAGGCACTGGCATTGATTCTACTTAGCATAAAACCAAACCAGCTTGGACATGTGAAAAAGGCTGAAACATCCAAGGAAGCATGGGAGATTCTTGAATCGATATTCAAATCTAAAGGTCCAATAAGAAAGGCGATGTTATACAAACAGCTTTACCACATGAAGAAAAGAGCTGATCAATCAATGGCCCAGCATGTGAACGATTTCATGAATAAAGCCGAGCAGTTAGATGAAGCTGGTATTTCTGTGCCAGCCGAGTTGCAAACTATAATGCTTCTTAACACATTGCCCGAAGAATTTGAAAATTTTCGAATTGCAATCGATTCACGTGATGAAATCCCCAGCCCAGAAGAGCTACGAGCAAAATTGCTGGAAGAAGAAGCGAGACGAGAAGAGAGAAATAATAGAGAAGATGATTGCCCAAACGCATTGTTCTCTAAATCAAAAAATAAAAATTTTCATACGGGAAACACAAAAACCAGATTTAAGAAGTTTGGAGGCAAATGCTTTAAATGTGGAAAGTATGGGCATCGATCATCCGTTTGCAGAAATACAAACTCAGCTCAATCTGCAAATCAATCTAATACCAATACAGTTTTAATATCATCTTTAAGTGTAGATGAAAATAGAAATGATATAATATATCCAAGTGAATGGTGTCTGGATAGTGGTGCTACTGCACACATGTGCAATGATAATGAGTTATTTGTGAGCATCAATACTAACCTACGATGTCAGATAAAAACAGCCGGTCACACCATGATACACGGAGTTGGTGTTGGTTCAGTTAACATTACAACTACCAATGGAATAAATTTGACACTTGAAAACGTGGTCTATGCACCGAAACTGCGCCAAAATTTAATTTCTGTGCCAAAAATTGCCGAGCGTGGTTATACCATAGAATTTGGGGACAAATATGCTCATATTCTAAGACACGATGGGTCTTTAATATTTTCAGCAGAAAAACGTGGAAAATTGTACATCGTCAAAATGAAGGAGAAGAGAATTCAGCAGGTGGCAGCGGCAGTGGCAGTGGGAGATGAGACCGAACAACTTTCGTCACAGTGGCATCAGAGATTGGGACATTTAAATCTGACCGACTTAGACAAGCTATCAAATATGGTTATGGGTATGAAATCTTATAAAAATAAAATGAAAGTAGATTGCTTTACATGTCAAAAAGCAAAAATTAAGAGGTTGCCCTTTCAGAGTCATGGAACCAGGGATGCAGAGGTACTTGGCTTGGTTCATTCTGATATTTGTGGACCATTTAGAACTCAGTCACTTGGAGGTGCCAAATATTTCATCACTTTTATCGATGACCACACCAGATATGTGCATGTTTATTATTTGAAGCAAAAGTCAGAGGCTTTTTCAACTTTTCAGCTATATAAGCTAAAAGTAGAAAATGAAACTGGTAAACGTATAAAGCGACTACGAACTGATAATGCAAAAGAGTATTTGTCGAGAGATTTTCAAAGCTTCTTGGATAACTCTGGAATAAGCAGGCAGCTGGCGACAGAATACACCCCACAGCAAAATGGCGTAGCCGAGCGAGCTAATCGGACGCTCGTAGAGATGGCTAGGTGTATGCTGATTCAAGCGAATCTACCCCAGGGCTTATGGGCTGAAGCAACTAATACTGCTGTACATATAAGAAACCGATGTCCTACAAAGTCACTAGTGGATAAAACTCCCTTTGAAGCATGGCATGGTAAAAAGCCAAATATTGCATACATGAAAATTTTCGGATCAAAGGCCATCGCTCTTGACAAAAGGCCAGGCAGAGGAAAATTCGAAGCCAAAGGTAAGGAATTTACTTTTGTTGGTTATTGCGATGATTCGAAAGCATATCGATTATGGGATCGCCAGACAAATAACATCATCAAGAGTCGAGATGTTAAAATATTTGAAAACATCGATACCATGAATATGGATGATTTTTTTAACATTGACATGGAAAATTTTTGCAAGCAAGACGAAAACATCCAAGTGACAGATAAAGAAGAAAACACTGACGAATTGATAACTGAGAAGCTACCAGTTGATGACGTATTCCCTAGTTTTAACGAGGTAAAGGAGGAGGAGAAAAATGTAGTTGCCGATAGGTGTTTGGATAAAGCAGATGAAGATTCTCCTACAACAAAAACAAAACGCAAAAAAGAGGCAAAGCAGAAATTCGTTCGTGAAGGTGGACCCATTAAACTGAGGTCAAAGCAGATAAATACAGATGATTCGGCTACATTGGCGTTAGAGGAAGGTGCAGTTGCTGCCGAAAATAATAATTTGGATCCTGAATCTGTATCGGAGGCTCTTAATGGACCAGAAAGAGAAGAATGGTTGGATGCAATGAAGAGTGAGTATAGTTCCTTGATAGAAATTGGAACATGGAAATTGGTGGATCGTCCAGCTCACGAGAACATAATCACCAACAAGTGGGTCTTCAGGCGCAAACGCAACAACGATGGATCAATAGTCAAATATAAAGCGCGATTAGTGGCAAGAGGTTGTGAACAACGCTACGGTATTGACTATGAGGAGGTGTTTGCACCTGTTGCTCGGTATGAAGCTATTCGAGCATTCTTTGCGACTTGTGCCGAAAAACAATTCCATGTTCATCAGATGGATGTAGTTTCTGCCTACGTGCAAGGTGATCTAAATGAGGAACTATATATGGAGCAGCCGGATCTTTTTAAAACTGATGTCACTAAGGTATGCAAACTATTAAAGCCTTTATATGGTCTTAAACAATCGGGCAGACAATGGTACCAAAAGCTAACAAGTCATTTGGAATCAATGCATATGAAGAAATCTGATGTCGAGCCATGCATTTTTATATCAGGTGCAAATGATACAGAGGTAATTGTTATAATATATGTTGACGATTTATTAATTGCAGCTGCCAATATAAATGACCTAAATCGCGTGAAAGAGCTTTTGAAAAATAAATTCCAGATGAAAGACTTAGGACAAGTCAGTACCATTTTGGGAATAAACGTCAGAATAAATAGCACTATTATGGAAATAAAACTCGATCAAAAAAGGTTCATAGGTGAACTCTTGCAGAAGTTTCGAATGGAAGATTGTAAGCCGGTTACGACACCTATTGATTTTAAGTCAAAGGTCAGCAAGGACATGAGCCCAAAAACTCCTGAAGACGTTAAAAACATGGAATCCATACCCTATCGTGAGCCGATTGGAAGTTTAATTTACTTGGCCAATGGAACTAGACCCGACATATCATTTGCGGTAAGCTGCTTAAGTCGTTTTTTGGATGATCCTGGTATAAATCATTGGGTGGCAGCAAAGCGAGTGCTTAGGTACTTAAAAGGGACTTGAGAGTACTGTATTCGATATCGACAGCTGAAATCTGATTTGATGGGATATGTTGACTCGGACTGGGCAGGAGATCTTGATGATAGGAAATCTTGTACAGGGTTCATGATTCAGATGGCCGGCGGACCGATAAGCTGGAAGTCACAAAAACAAAAATCGGTTGCCTTGTCGACTATGGAAGCCGAATACATGGCGCTTTCTGAAATAACTAAAGAAACTTTATTTTTGAGAAAACTATTTTCAGATATTGGTTTGAGTGCGTTAGTCTCGGAGCCTACAGTCATTTACTGCGACAATCAAAGTGCAATTCAATTGTCAAACAGCATCAGTCATCATGGTAAAAGCAAGCACGTTGATATCCGATACCATTTTTCACGAGAGGCACAAGATAGAGGAGAGATTAAGATCCAGTACAAGCCAACTAGTGAGTTGGCAGCCGATATTCTCACAAAAGGATTACCGAAAAATAAAAACGATAAATGCATCGAAATTTTGCAAATCTGTAATGATTAAAATAATTTTGAATTATTGATTTCTTTTAAATTTTCTTTATAATTAATATTTTGTTATTAAAATTAAAATCGAACATTTAAAGGCTTAGTTGATAGGAGGAGTGTTAGAAATACATACTAATTTATATCATCAACTAGCCTCATGCATGTATTGTATATGAAGTAATATCAAGAGTTATATGTACAAATTAATATTATTCATTTATAATACTACTACGAACACATTATATAACTTCTTTTGTAACTTAGCTTTCACTCTTCTTTTAACCCTCAGCAGTTACACTTATTCATTCCTAAATTTAATTCTTATATATACCTAAAATAAAGTTAATCTGATATTGAACATTTCTTTTTTATTTAAGTTCCAACAACAAACGACGCACGCTGCAAGGCTCAGGAAAGTCATGTCAAAGGTCCACACTCCCCCGGGATTTCTTAAAAGACCGGATTATTCCTGGACTGACTCCTGCTCCGAAACCCTTGAGTCACTTATGAGCACTCATTTCCCAGGGTGTATTTTCGATGCATCCCCCATGAGTAGAGGCCCTACCATGAGTGAGCTTTCCAATATAGGTAACCAAATAGTAGATAGTAGGAAGGTGGCCTGGGCCATATATTCTTTCTCAGGAAACAAGTCTGCAATGCCCGATGGAATAATGGATAGAAAAATTATGCTCCAAAGCTCTAAGGACTTGATTGTATCGATTCTGGTGGAAATATTCAGGGGATGTTTAAATATCACCTATATTCCATCTAGTTAGAGAGAAGTGAATGTCATCTTCGTTCCGAAAGCTGGCAAGCCCAACCACACCGAACCGAAAGATTTCAGACCAATTAGTCTATCCTCCTTTCTTCTAAAGACCTTAGAAAGGCTAATTGAAACGCACATTCGCCTAAAGCTAAATGATAGTGTTCTCTCTCAGGCCCAAAATGCATATATGAAGGGCGCGGCGCACAGTGGGGCCGAGGTGGAAAAAACCTCACATATAAAAGTGTTTAATATGGCATTGTGATACACTTTTTTTTCAGTATTTTTCATGCGGAATCCTGCTGTTATAATGATTTTATAGACAAAAATTTGCTTTCGGCCGAAATAAGGGGTTAATAAGTACCATTGAAATTTTGGGCCTTTAAAGCTGATGTTTTCCATGATTCCTCCATCTTACGGACTATTATTCAAAATGTTTCCTTGAATGTACTGTGTTAATATATACCTTAAGGTTTCAGATGAGAAAATAATTTGCCCAATTTTTTCAATTACACCGAAAAATCTAGCCAAAATAAGGACATCGGGTGCACTTCTGGACTTGAGTAGCCATACAAAAAAAGCTCCACCTTCCTAGGGTCTGTTTCAGCACTTTTCTGGTAGTTCTGGTTGTAATAAAGATCCTATTAAAGTTTCATCATCAGATTCTACCAGTTTTGGGATCAGTGAATAAGAATTCAATTAAAGAAATAAGATAATCTCTGATTGAATATAACTGGTTCAATAAAGACGTGATTGTTTTTTCACAGAATTTGAAATGGAATTTGAAAATTCTATTATTCTTCTTCAAAAATAAATTTGAATTACTCCAATTCGCTTTTTCTTCTCTGAGAAATCGTTATTTACTTTTTAATTTCCACCTGACCGTAATTGATACAAAATATCCCACTGTTATGAAAAGTTAAAAATTTACCCTTAACTCTGACCATAAAACGGATGATACCATTCAATTTAGCGGGTGTAAATACATACGAAGTATGTGCGGCGCTCCATGAAGTGGTCGGCACGATTGAGAAATCAATTCACCTCAAAGAATTCACCTTGGGTGCATTCCTTGACATAGAAGGGAAATTACGCTATTCGACAAGCCCTAGACTCCATCAGCATCGATCCCATGCTATCAAACTGGATTGATTCCATGCTTCAAACTAGAATTTTAAATGCAGAAATGGGTGGCAGCAAGCTTAAAGTCAGGACGTGTAGGGGTACGCCACAGGGAGGGGTCCTATCTCCTCTGCTCTGGCTTCTGGTCGTAAATAGGATCTTAGTTGAACTAGGTCTAACCGGTATCAGAGTCGTAGCGTATGCTGATGACATCGTGTTAAAGGTCTCAGGAAAACTCGTTCCCACACTGTGCGACCTCCTACAAACCACCCTTGACAAGCACAGTAATTGGGCCAGTAGCTGCGGACTTAATGTCAACCCTCTTAAGACAGAAATGGTTTTGCTAACGAGGAAACGTAACATCCCAAGTATAAACCCTCCCACCATTAATGGGACACCGCTCCATATCATTGGCACGGCTAAATATCTTGGTTTGGTTATCGATCGAAAACTAAACTGGAAAGAAACATCAAAGAAAGAGAAAAGAAAGCTGCAATAGCTTTCTATACCTGTAGTAGGATTTTTGGAATGAAATGGGGACCCAGCCCCAAAACCATTCATTGGATGTACACAGCCATCACAAGGCCTATTCTTACGTATTTATGTTTGGTTTGGTGGCCAGCCTTGTATTAGGCAACCAATCTGGCTTGTATTGGCATAACTAGTGCCATTAAGACTACACCGACTGCAGCCCTATAAGCATTCATTTCACTAGCCCCAATAGATCTATTTACGAAAGAGTTGGCAGCCAAAAGTGCCTTACGACTCAAAGAGTGTAAAAATTGGAAACGGGGCCACTGTGGACACAGAACCATAATCAATTACACTGATATAGACATTCAAACGGACCACATTTCACCGTACATAGATTTTAACCCAGTTGTTCTAACAGATTTTCCAACAAGAGAACTCTGGAAGAAAAACCGGGTCTTAAACGCATATCATGTTCCGGTTTTTACGGACGGTTCCAAATCGGAATCTGGGGTGCAGGGTCAGGCATCTTCTCAGTAAACCCACCCTTAAACAAATCAATAAAGTTTCCAAACTTTTGCAGTGTTTTTTAAACCATCTGAACTCAGTACATGAAAAAGTAAAGTTTACGGTAGAGATAGAAAATGAGAGTTCTTTGGCATTCCTGGACGTGAAACTTATTAAAAAACTTGATGGTTCCATAGGACACACTGTATACAGAACAGACACACAAACAGACAGATATCTCCACGCATCTTCCCATCATCACCCGGCTAGTTTCACTTCTGTAGTGTCAGCACTCGTGAATCGAGCACATACTTTATGCGACCCAGAACATATTCAAGAGGAATTTATTCATGTGGACAGGGCTTTAACGAAGAATGGCTATAGCTCAAAACAAAGATCTTGGAAGCCCAAAACAAAACAGTCCCAAAATACCGTATCACCTCCGGTGGAAAAGCACGTTTTTCTACCATACATAAAAGGGATTTCTGATGGAATAGGGGGAATTTTGGGCAAACACGGCATAAAAACTGTTTAAACCCCCAACCAAGGTACGCTAGCTCTTAACCACACCCAAGGATACAATTCCTTTCCAAAATCCCGGTGTATACTCTGTCCCCTGCAGTTGTGGATTAGCCTACATCGGTGAAACAAAAAGAACAATGACAACACGCTTAAATGAACATATCGTCCCCCTCATGCCAGAACCATGAATGTGCAAATTTGCCGATTTTGAGTTAATGATGTGGGTTGATTAACCTTTGGAAAATCTATGTTACACCAAAACTTAGAATGCCATGCATACAAGGAAACCACAGTATTTAAAAATGTCAATTACATGAATGTAGATTTCAGTCACATCAAGTTGAGCCAGAAACACGAATGTGGCACATTCATGTTTCTGGCTCCCAACTGATGGGAATTATCAGCACAAAAACCATGAATGTGCCACATTCTTGGATTTGGCATAGCTGTATTTGCTAGAAAAGTTACTTCAGATGTAAGAAACTCACATTCGTGCTCATTGTTACTAAAGCGACCAATAGACACCACACTAGTGTGGTGTGTGTACACCTGTGTGCAAAAAATCAAAATTCTGAGATTTTTTCGTGTCGTTGCATCGATCGGTGTTATGTGTATGGCGAAGTGTCTCACACTAGTGATCAAAAAACAAAACTTTTGTCGCAATGTCTCTGCCAAAATCATCCCACGATCAAAACAATTGATTACAAATATTTTGAAACTGGTGACACAGAAATGGAATGTGATTTCATTCATTCGAAATTTGGAAAAAAAAACTCAAAAAATGTTCCCGTGTACGTCCCTGAAGGATGGGCGCAAATTATAACAGGGGCACGTAACTCTCCTGAGCCTTTTGAAGTTCACACACAGCAGTATTAGCCCATTGAGTTTACTAGAAACGTGCAAGGTTTTATATTATTGAATATGTTTGTTTGGCCCATAAGCACTTTTCATTATTTTTGGTATAGCTCGCAAACCAAGCAAAATTAGATTTTCTATTGAAATGAATAGTTTCAAAAAATTTATAATACAATATAAGCAGGAAAAGTAATCAAAAACGTACCTACCAAAAATAAAAAAATAAAAGATTTCTAACTTTTTTAATAAATTGTGCATGACTTTTTTTGAAGCCATACAAAGACTAAATAAAGAAGAGACTAAGGACTTTAATAAGACATGTTCAAAAAGTAATTTTGTTACAAATTTTGTTACAAATTGAGAGATATGCCCATTCAAACTTAACTATTTCTTACAATTTTTCACAATTTTGGCCCGAAAGCCCCTTTTTTTGTATAATATGATGGCAAGTTTTGCACTCGTAAAAATTTTTCGAAATCAAGATTTTGATATAATATTAGGACTATAGAGAATATTAAAAAAGTATGTAAGTTCGCAATTTTGTTTTTCGGCAGTTTTTAAATGCTTTCTGACATTCAGACTGAACGGCTGGTCCGATTAATATAAGATTTGGTTCTAGGTGCAAGGAATGTTTAATTTCTCATGTGGTACCAAAAATTAGGTTTTCGGGCAAAAAGTGCAAAAAATGATAAGAAATGGTAAAGTTTGAGTGGCTATATCTCTGTCAGTTTTCAAATAATGTGTCTTTTTTAACATGTAATTTGAAGGCCTTAAAACTCTACTTTACTTTGTTTATGTATGTTATGTTAAGGTTATGCGCTATTTAGAAAAATAATTAAAAATCTTTGATTTTTCGATTCTGATTCTGAAAACGAGAACTTAGTGATTATAGTCTATCCAGCAAAAATTGTCAGTACAGGGCTTATGGGCGAGCTTTTTTTCAAAACAGTGGCGCCAGTGTATACCATCACAACACTAAAATAACAAACCTGCCACTGAAAAAGATACTGAACCACTGATACACATACAGGAATTGTTGTTGCAACTGCTTGAAACATTTCGTACGCTCCAACATGACCATCGTCTTTCAATGCCAAAAGCATTCTGATCGTATACTCGCTTTCGCTTCTACCTTCGCTGTGTGAAATAAAACAAAAAATTCAAATTCCAACAGAATTGCCTTTGCGATGTTGCAACAGTACGAAAGAGCTTTTTCAGTGGTTTTTATGAAAGAACTTTCAGTTTTGAAGCTTTTGAGAACAATATTTATAAAGGTGAGAGCCAAAAGTGTTGTCGTTTTGATTGTCTTATTATTTGCTTGATTTTAGTCTTTAAGAAGAAAAAAGTTATTTGCGCTAAGTTTTGAAACATTCGCAAAGCGTTACGTGATCAAATTCATTTAAAAAGGTGTGCTGTGGTAAAAAAAAGATAAATGGATCTTTTTTTTAATATGTTTGAAATGGTATCAATGGTAACCATATGCACATTGTTCTTCGATTTGTGGCAATTTATAATTCAAAGTACGGAAACCCTGTGAGAGCTTTAACTTGAGACGGATGTATGCAAGCCAATGCAACCAGACTGAGAGGCAAACGTCCTATCTTCCCTTTACTGACAATTTTTGTTGGATAGAGCATAGTATTTAATTATGCTTATCATTTATCTATTGTTAAATAAACATACATTTGTATATACATATGTTTATTGAAATTAGTATGCTTTTTTTAATTTTTCTTTATAGCAAAGTCATTCTTATTTAAAGATGAATGAGATAATTTTTTTATTTTTGTTTGTGCCAGAAAGATGAATGTGCCAAATGTCGGGGAAGGGAAGTGGTGTCAACATAAAAAATATATCAGCTTAACAAGATAAATGAGAAAGTAATTTACAAATAAATATTTTTTTCATAAACCAAACTTACTAATTTTACGAGAGCAATAAACATTCAAACACGATTTCCCAACATTTTCATTTTTGCACATTCATGTTTCTGGCATAAGGGGGACGATATCAAAGCTATTCAACATAATTACGTCACAAAGTCTGCAATCTGTGAGCATTTAGCTTACAACGAAGATCATTTTATTCGTTTTGATCAAGCCAAATCAATTGCTACAGAAAGATTTTATGTGCCAAGGGTAAGAGAAGCCATTGAAATAAAAAAACAATAGAATTTCAATAGAGATTCCAGCTTCCAACTATATCCTATTTATTTACAAATCCGTTAAATACTAACGTTACAATTTTTCTTATAACCTAATTTAATTATTCTATTGTGCTAAAAAACATTTTTTTAAATTTAATACATTTAAAATCGGCATTTATGGATGTGATAAGAAAATAAGTATTATTAAAATTTACAATTAATTGATTAAGAGGACTATTTGCACCATAGTTTGATATACTGTATATTTGTATCAAATGGCTGCTGTAATCTTATGCTTGTGCGACTAAAATTAAAATGTATCCTACACCGAACTGAGGGAGATGATATGGAACCATTTATTATCCAAGTAATAAAAGTAAATTGAAGATATTGTCTATGTTTTGCAAGGGAAGGAAGGTCTATTAATTTAAGTCTTTGGAAATAAGGGGGAAGTAATATTCCTTGTGACCAGGGAAGAAATCGAAGACAAAAACGCATAAATCTTCTCTGAACCGCTTCTAATCTATTAATATGTACAGAGTAGTGAGGTGCCCATACCACACGGCCATACTCAAGAATGGTTCCTACAAATGAAACAGTAACTTAAGTACGTAAGAGTCCCGAAAATCGCGAGAGAAACGCTTATCCTAAAAATTTTATTAGCTTTTTTGATAATGTAATTAAGGTGATCATTAAAGGTTAATTTAGAATCTAGAATAATTCCAAGATCAGAAAACACGGACATTTTGCTCAAAGGACATGAATCAAACATATAATCATAAGTAAAGGCTTCGTTTTTGCGTGTAAAAATCATTCTTTTACATTTGTCAACATTTAAAACACGACAATTCTTATTGCACCATTTCCTAAATTTAGTGAGATCTTCTTGCAAAAGTAAACAGTCAGTAGAATTTTTTATTCTTTTGTAAAGTTTAATGTCATCAGCATAAATAAGGATAGAAGAATTTTGTATGATTCAGATCAAGTCATTTATAAATAAAATAAACAAAATTGGCCCCCAAATGGCTACCCTGAGGAACAAAGAATAAACTCGAGCATTCATTACGAAAGCTTACACTTAACATCTGTTATTGAGGTATGATGAAACCCATTTTAAAAATCATCGTTTAAACCTTGTTTACTTAAATTCAAAAGAAGCGTTTTATTGCACAACTTGTCAAAAGCCTTACTAAAATCAGTAAATACACAATTAACCTGCTCACGATCTTTAAAAGCGTCTAAACAAAATGATGTAAAGTGGAATAAATTTGTTTCTGTTGACTTTTTCTTGACAAACCCATGCTGACTACTACATATGATTGAACTGCAGTGATAGGTAAGAATATTACATATAATTGACTCAAACAATTTCGGAATCACAGATAATTTAGCTATTGGTCGGTAGTTCGTTATTTCACTTTTTGATCCCTTCTTATGTAGCGGTGTTATGTACGCACTTTTCCAGATATTGGGAAAAATAGAGCTTCCTAAGGATTTGTTAAAAAGAAGACGCAGTGTAGAGGAAGTGTACCGATTATGGAATACCAAAATATAAATTCAATTTTAAACACAAAACAATTAAATTTTATTCGGTCTTTTAAATCAATGTTGATGAAAATACTATAAATTTGCTTTTAAACAAAAGAAGAACTTAAAAAAAATTATCACACTCCATTTAATAAATTGAAAGGTAAAAAAACACAAAATGAGCACATTTCAAAAAGTGACCCTAATATGGACCACTAAAGATTTCCCGATAATATAATGTGATAGTTTAATTTATGTGCAGAAAACACAAATAAAATTATCTATTAGATTCTGTGGCAGAGCAATAAAGAATGCAAGAGGTCAAAAGGGATTGAAAAATTTGAAAAAAAATTGTATGAGTAACATGAAATATTTGTGCAGCTTTCCTGATGCTCAGTTCTTTTGATTTGACGGCTGCTATGGCTTTCACCATATCCGCCTTGTCCCGGACGTTACGCTTTTTTTCTTTTGGTGCCATCTGATTACTTACAAGACAACCTATGTACAAATTTAAACAAATATTCAAGGTGGTTCCAAATATGGAATACTATTCCATATTAGGAATACTATCCAATATTTAATATGAAATACTATTCCATATTAGGAACATACTGATATTCCATATTAGGAACAAGAAGACTAACTTAACTATGTTAAAATTTACTTATTATTTAACTGAGCTCACCTAAATAATTAAAGTTATCGCAAAGGTTGAGCTTTTTCTTAATAGCACGGGACAAAAAATATGTTTAAGCTTGAACCGATTTAAAAATATAAGAGTGTTACGCACTTTACCAAAACATTACTTTTAATAACTGCTCTTGTCGACAAAGATCACCTTCCACAAGGATAATAACAACGAATATGCGCATGAAAAGAAAGCTTTACCTGAAGTAAACAGGTAAAAATATAACGTAGTTTTCAAAATACATAGCACTATTCCATATTAGGAGCGTATTCCATAATCGGTACACTTCCTCTATATGTCAAATAAGACACACATTTCTTCAAAATACAAGATGGCACTCCATCAGGGCCCGGGCTATAACATTCGTCAAGTTTTAATACGCCATGAGATATGGAATCTTCACTTATTTCGAAGTTAATGGAGTTAAGGTGAGAAAAATTGTCTACATGAGATCCACTCATAAGCAAACTCAAATCGAATAAAACACAAACAAAAACTTCAGACGTTGTAAGCGCTGTATGCACCCAAGCTTATGTAAACATGATTCAACAAAGCTAAACAACCAACCACCTACAGAAAATGTACCTACCAACAACAACGCACCGGTACATCTTAAGAAGTAAAGTAACCAACAACATCAATCAAACGTCAGTCTAACCCCGTGACCACGAAGAGTGAAATTTCTTCGAAACGTCGGGGAAAAGAATTTATAAATAATTCTTAATAATTAACGTGGTAATTTTCGAAAAGTTCAAATAAGTTTAAAATGGTCAATGTCCGCGAAAAGAAAAGTTTAAAACTGTATATTGCTAGTTATAGTTCTACCTTTACATTTATTTACCGTTCCGAGACTCCGATTTCGCGTTGGTTCGGGAGAGGGTCTCCATTTATAAATAACTTCGAAATCTGAACACGTCTAATCTGTCACATTTTTGACATTTAATATTTGACGTTTATCGAATATCTGATTCAATTACGCAGCATTTAACCAAATGAATAAATAGGTCGTTCATACAAACGTTTGCGTAAACTTAACCTTTTACACAATTTGTAAACTTACGACACTGCATGCATAGCCTCAATATTTTGTTATTATTTTACCATGAAGGCTTTGTAAGGAAAATAACTTTAAGAGAAATTTAAGTTTTTTTCATTTAGAAAAATTGCACAAAGAGAAAAACCAAAAGTACACATATGTGCCAGTATCCTTGAAGAGATTAATGAGAAAAATTTTCCTTACAAAACTCGTTAAGTACCTAAGTGAAATAAGTTAAGATTGGAAGTCAGAAACTACCTAGTGCATATTTTCAAACACTTTTTTTAATTTCGGAAAAGTCCTGCGTAAAAATTGAGTTTTATTAAGTTTGCAAAAATACAATCGGATCAGGCGAAGAGAAAAAACTGGATAGAAATTTATCGGACAAATGATTCCTTTATTTATCAAAATATTAAATATTAAGATAAAAATGCTCAATGAAAAAGAGTTTGACCTGAAGTAATTCTGAGAGAGTCTGACTTTTTCTTTCAAATTTGCTCCCCTCTGTATAATTAAGGAAAATTAATGTCCAATAACGTTTTTACAAATTTAATTTAATTAAATTTCTTACCGTAGCAATTTTATTTTCCCATTTCTTAAAGTTTTTCCACACATATTTATCTAGTGTTGTATTTTGCGAAGTGACCGGTTCAAACATCGAACTTGTCCAGTGTCCTTCCTCATTGCTATAATGAAGATTTTTATTTCCATCTCCAGATCTTTCTGTGGCAATATTACCCTGATATCTTTTTTCACAGTTTGCTGAAGCTGTTGAACGTAACACATTTAAACATTGCGTTGTCAGCCGACTGGATGTGGTACGGATCATCGCAAGCAATCAGAATGAATTTGTAAACGAAAATATTCCAAGGGGTCTTATTTCAAGTTGCAGGAGAATAATCACTCCAAGAATAACGTTAATGTTTTTATTTGTTTAACATTCAACTCGGATGCTTTTATCTGTAAATATATTTAAAAAAAAATTTTGATAACAGAAATTATCTTTTCTTTATGCCAAGTAAATTAGATAAAGCTTATACTGGGGTACTATTGACAGTATTACTCTAAAATATAAAATAAATTATATTGTGGTGATGGCATTTATTCCAGTCAAATATAACGCAAATCTGTTAAGAGTTTAAACAAGCTTATTTAATTTGAACGAATTTAGCTCTGCGGCCCAGCCGGCGTTTTGGAATAATTTAATAGAACTAAAACCTCAATTACCCAAGGTAACTCGAGTTTATTTTAAATCTTTTAAATAATTGTATTTGTCTTGCATGGCCATTTCAGGTGAAGACAGTTAAGAATATACCTATACAAATAATTATCTAACCTTTTAGACTGGACAAAACAAAAGATTAACTTAACTTGCACAAAGAAAAAAAAAAAAACTAATAAACTATAATTTTAGCACGCAAAGCTTGAGAAATTAGGTATTATTTCAACCCTCGTTAAGTGTGTACAAATGTCATAGAATTACATGCGACACAAATCATCATACAAAAAACAATCATAATCACGAATTATAATAGGTAAACAAGGTACATACATGCATAATGTACATTCAATTACAAAAAATCACTACTTTCTTAGGTAAGGTAAGATTAGAGGTAAGTATGTATGTAGGTATCTATTTAAAAGTTGAAGTGGCTGAAGTATGCCGGCCGGCACACTTAGGCGCAGGTTTTCAGTAGGTATAGACTTAAATTCGACTTGAACCAAATCTCTCTAAACTTGCGGATACCTTAATTAATTTATTAAACTCTTTTTATTTCAGCACACAAGTAGGTACATACTTTATGTACATGTAAGAAAAGTGTCTCTTCTTTTAATCCATGGCTATGACTCTACAATAGTGGGTTAGCTCTGAGTAAAATTCTAAGAAAGAATTAAACAAATTGAAAAATATGTTGCAGCAGTTTATTTGAGATAAACATAGAAATCCGGTTGTTCTTGCACTGAAAAACTCGGCCTTAGATCACTAATTCGATCGTTATGATACCAAGAATCTGGGACACTTCAATCATATTTGTAAAACCATTGAAGTTTCTAACGAGGGGTGCTACAAGCGTTCTAGGATCCTTGTAATTTTTTCTCTTGAAAGTAATAAACCTATTTAATGTTACATAGTTACTGCGCTGATACCACCCTTATTAAGTACGATATGTCGTCGTTCAAAATGTCGATTTTCAAAATATAGACAAATAATATATCGACTGTTTAAAAGACAGACTGATCAAAAATAGAACAAAAATTCACAGGCTTTTTAAAAAATCGAGTTTTCAAAATATCGATTAAAATTCGACAATGATCGACATTTTATGACCGAGATTTCAACAGTCGACATTCTGATCAGATTAAAGCTTCTAAGGGAATGATGTTCGACCCGTTGAAGTGCGAAATGTTACTTCAATTCAGTGTCCACCTTTGACTAGTTAATCTGCGGAATTTAGATATCGGTGGCACTTTCCCCTATGTTTCTCGGCTTATTTTCTTTTTCGGTTGTAAACCCGAAGAACATCGTGTTTCATGTGTGAACTTACCCTCGGCGAATAGTATAACAACAAAATATTTACCCAAAAAAACAAAAGGAATGTGAGATCAAAAAATTTGCGTAAATTTTTTAGTTTAACAACCGTTTTGCCAACAAACATAGGCAAAAGTGCCACGATATCTGTATTCAACACTTTTTCGGAGCCGTATACTTTAGTTCGCAGATTCTAGTTAAAGTGTGGAAACATGCTCATTGAAGTAAAATTTCGCAGTTAAACGGGTCGAACCAGATAATTCGCACATCACTAGTTAATGTGGACATTAACTGGTTTTCGCACTTTAACGGTAAGGGTAACATATGTACCAAAAGACTTACGCTACGCGAAATTACAAGATCTACGGTTTTGGAAAGTGCCATTATTATGATGATCTGTCAGTGGATGGGACAGTCAGTTAAGTTTTTTGGATTTTGTTAAGTCCTATATCTTAGGAATCACAAATGGTAAGGGAAGGAGTTGAAATTTGGTGAGATGTCTGCAGCTTACAAATATTACAAATTTGAATTTTATGACTTTAGGTCTATTGAAGCTCAAAAATCACCTGAGTTGGTTCCTGATGTAAAAAGGGTTAGTATCTTACTTGAAAATTTAATTGGGCACAATACCGCTACCGTTGATTTGTTATTTAAATCAAATCTAAAACTACCATGATGGAGAAGTTCAACAAAGTGCTTTTCATTAAGCTGGAAGTTTTTTTGCCCTGGGCCAGGCATAGTTTCTATATAAGAAGGTTTTATAATACAAATTCTATATACTACTGAAATAAATCAGCCAAGTAGAAGACTTAGCATTAAGGATTGGACTTGTTGAATTATTGATTCAAAATAGCTTTTTATGGCCTTTAGTCCTATAAATTGGCGTTTCGTTCGGCTTACTCACTTGAACTCATCAGTGACATAGTGAGGGCTTTGTCATACGCAATTTATATTAAGTTCAGTTCAACTTACATGAATTTTTCAACGAAAATCCACCTTCTTATATTTTCATTAAACCGCCCACTTTCTGTGATTTTTTGTCATACATGTTATTTGCTTATGTCACTCCCAAGAAATTATAGCACAGGAAAATTAGACACAAAAATGGAAAAACTTCGAAAAAATCCACACAAAGCTGAATTTTGGTGGACAGATTTGTTTGAACGTCTTAAGCATTTTCTTAAAAGTTCCGTAAATTTGATCCAGGGCAACATTTTTCAAGGGGAGGGGGGGTAAAAGGGGGCAAAATTCAGTTTTTTTTTATTTCGTGAAAAATATCAGTTTTTTTAATGTGAAGGTACAAATTGTAGCTTATGTAAAAAAGATTGACATACCTACTTTTTTGTATATATGTAATCAATAGATTCACAGAAAATCATGCAAGAACTTCATGGTGGAACAAATTTTGTCAAAAAATGTATTTTTGTGTACAATTACATAAGCTACTATTTGTACCTTCACATTTAAAAAAAACTGATAGTTTTCGAGAAATTAAGAAAAAACTAAATTTGTACCCCTTTTAACCGCCCAAAAAAAAATTTCCCCGGCCCAAATTTATGGAAATTTTTAAGAAATGCTTAAAATGTCAGAATTCAGTTTTGTCGAAATTTTTGTGAAGTGAAAGTTTAATTTTTGGAAAATGAGTTCTTATTCTAAGAATATTCTACCTAGTTTGTACTAATATGGCCTACGCATAAGACAACCAAAATTTTAATGGAAACCGCACGGCCCCAACATTCAGAAGATGACTTTCATATTTAACAAAATGTGCAGTTACTTTCTGATGACTTTTTAGGAGACTTAACCGAGCCTAGAACAGGTGCATTGACCTCTGAGCAATTGTCACAGCCATGCAAAAAACAAATTGATTAATTGAACTGAAGAGGACTTAGATATAGAACTTAAATTAAATGCACGACTTCCATGGATCCCACGAACTCTCTCTAAATGATAAAATCGTAGCTAGACATTGAAGATGTACATTGTACGTATGTTAATGGTTTATTATGCTAATTATATCGTTAGCGAGAAAATGTTAAAAAGTCAATTGAATCAGTTAGTGGAAGACCAGTAGAATTATACTTTTCAGAAAAACAGACATACATACATTATGTTTATGTAACTTCTTACTGCGAAATCTTGATTGAAAAGTTCCCAAAATTCTTCTTTTTCAAATAAATTTAAACAAAAAAGCAAGTAATTTTTGTATTGTTTTTTGCAGTTGTGCTTGCACTGTTCTTCTACTCACCGATTCATTTTACCTACTGAAAATGGATTATTTCTTGAATGTTTTTATTTATAAACTATAAATGGTCAGCTTGTTGTTCTAATTATTGGTCAGCAATAGCCAGTGCCGAAGCTACCATGGGTGGCACCCGAAGCCAACATTGCAGTGTCAAATTGTTTTTACTGCTTGACAAAAAGGTGTTTTTTAGGCAATTGGGTGACATTTATGGATCGAAATACCTACATTTTTTCGTCTAAATATAGTTTTCTGCCAAGCCAAGAAAATTAAAACAAAATTTAAATGGGA
This sequence comes from Dasysyrphus tricinctus, assembly GCA_963921185.1. Classification (NCBI taxonomy): domain Eukaryota; kingdom Metazoa; phylum Arthropoda; class Insecta; order Diptera; family Syrphidae; genus Dasysyrphus; species Dasysyrphus tricinctus. Next base: position 172,696,643 of record OY992532.1, on the reverse strand, counting down.
GAGCCCCTGATCGACCAAGAAATAGCATCAGACAGACGAGAAGTGAAGGTGCGCTTTCCTATAGTGTGTTGTTCCATTCGGTTAGCACAGTAAAACAATAAATTAGTTTTTGAATTTTTCTTTTGAAGGACCGCAGTATCAGCTCTCCCTTTTTGCTTATCGCCCAACACTCGGGGACATAAAATAGGGCTGGCAGTATTAGGGTTCTATAGAGCATGCACTTCGGCTTTCGTGTGAAAAATTTTGAACCCATCTGTAGCACCAGTTTTCTGGGGTGTAGTACCTCGTCGCATGATGGTTAGTGCGTAGGACCGTCATGCTGAAAGTGTGGGTTCGACTCCCAGCCGTGCCACCATCTGAGGTACTGCCTCTTGCGAGGCACTGACAAATCCTCCAAGAGGATTCTTGTCATGAAAAAGTGCTTCTCATTTAGCCGTTCGGACTCGGCAAAAAACTGTAGGTCCTCTCCATTCCTGTCAACAACACGCACACAGGAATGGCTGAGAGTTTTAAGTCACTTGGCTTTGGTTCTCCACCAGCTGTTGCGCCACCCAATTTAGTTTGCTGGGGTAGTACTTCGTCGGATCTCCACTAAGATGTCGATCGTGAGATTTATGTTTACTCCAAGGAAGAATAAGGCCCTCATTATGAATTTCAAATCGAACGTTCGCTTAAAAGCGAATGATTTAGCGAATTCCCCTTATCACGGTATTATCAATAGCGATGCAGTTTAGTTTTTAACGATACCACGAGGTGTTTGTTATTAAGTACCAAAAAACGGTTTTTTGGTCAAAAACTGCAAAAAATGAGATCCTTGTGATCTCTTTGTACTTGTTTAATTATCGCTCGCTGATGATGGTTCCGCAGCCGAGAACCGAAATGCATTCGTATTAAAAATAAAAGTTTAAATTAAAAAATAAAAGTTGTTATTTTTCAATTTTGTTTTATTTTGTTTTACTTTTATTTGACGATATTTGCGGTCTATAAGGTGTAAAAACTATTTTTTAAATAAAAAAGTTTAAACTTTTTTATTAAAACCTTTAAAAAGTAAAAATTTCAAATTCGGCTTAAAAGGTTTTATTCATTAGCCTATATCTACTGCTAAAGTCAACAAGAACTTCTGTTACCAAAGATTATTTACTGAACACATGTACTTTCTCAATAAATGTGAACTTTTGCAAATACACTCACGCGAGTGTGTCGCTAGCATTCACGCACGAATATGTACTCATATGAAGCGCTAATTTTGTCATGCAACAACTTATAGTCTGGGAACCAGCGACTTTTTTGAGTGACTGATTCCAGAATAGCTGGCATTTTCTTATGCTTCATTTGGTATCACAGGTACCTAAGTAAATCGCAAATCAGCGCGCTGACTAGGGGTGGGTGTATCTGTGACAGCCGCCCAAACATGTAAAAACTGATTTCAGAAAAGGTGAGCTATGGTATAATGATAGCGGCTGCCACAGACACACCCACCGCTAATGGGCGAGCAGAGCTCCTATTTACTAATCAGTGGTATCAAATTAACCAAATATACAAATATAGGCTTTTCTGCTATTGGTCATTGAAAACAATCACTGGCTCCCGGACTATTATTTTTTTCACGAAATCTATTAATTTTTCTTCGATGTTTATCAACATCAATGAAAACAAAAACTATATTTTACTTGCGATATATGTAGGTACATATGTATGTACATTAGGGTGGTCGTTTTAATGGGTTTTTTTGAGTTTTATTATATGGATGGGCCTAAATCAGCTCAAAATGAAGAAAAAAAAATTCCCTAATTTTTTCAGATTTTTATTTTCATCCCCTATAGTCGCTGTAGGGGTAAATTAAATTTCCCCTTTTTTTGGAAATTCGCGTAAAATCTGCCGAAAATTTCAGAACATGTAGGTGAGAAGTAGACAAGATAAAAATCCTATGGGAGGGGGGTAATATCTCCCATCGGGAGGGGCAATTTGATAAAATATTTGCATAAAATAGAAAAAAATTAATTCAAAAAACAACGGCAACACTTGCAGTAATGTTTTGTAGCTTTTTGGAAAGCCAGAAGTCCATTTTAATAGCTGATTATTAGATAAAGTTCTTTGAATAAACAATTTCAGCAAAATATGTTTTAAAAACCTATAACTAAAAAAAAATAATAATAATTTTTCTTCAAAAAGGTTGAGTTTGAAACAATTTTTTGCCAAAACTGTTCATCAAAAAATCTTAATTTAACAACAAGCCGTAAGAACGGACCTCAGGCTTTCCAAAAAGCTACAAAACATTACTGTAAGTATTGCCATTGTTTTTTAATTAATTTTTTTCTATTTTATGCAAATATTTTATTAAATTGTCCCTCCCGTCCAAGTGGGGGGAGAAATTATCCCCCTCCCATGGGATTTTTTTCGTGTCTGGTTCCCACCTACATGCTCTGAATTTTTTTGGCAGATCTTACGCGAATTTTCTAGTATTCAAAAAAAAAGGAAATTTAATTTACCCCTACAGCGACTCTGGGGATGCAAATAAAAATCTGAAAAAATTAGGGAATTTTTTTTTCTTCATTTAGAGCCGATTCGGGCCCATCCGGGATGAACTTTTTTTTAACGACCACCCTAATGTACATATGTTAGGTACTATTATAGATAGGGCAAGTTTTGGATTCGTGCAAAAAAATTATGAAGAACATGAAAAAGTGGGTGGCACAATTCTGTCTGTCTGTACCTCGAGCTACAGCCTAAGCCACTTAAGCGATTTTTTTTTTCAAATTTTGACCTTAAGGTTTTTTGTAATTTTCTAAAGTGGAAATTTATTTTTTTTAGATCCAAAAGTAACGGTATTTTCCATACAACCGTTAAGGAAAAGTTTATTTATCTCAAAAAAGGCTCAAACGTTTTTGATAAAACATAAAATCAGTTGATTACGTTGTACTTTCTGATAAAAAATTACCAAAAACTGTTATTAACGGTACCTATAACGGTATTTTTTATTTTCTCATTACCGATTTCAATGACATTTTTTTGTAAAAGCTCCTTTTAAATGTAAATACATAATATGTATTTCATATCAAAATTTTGAAAAAAATAAGTTTTGGATTTTTTTAAAAATACTTATATTTTTTTTTTTTGAAAATTCAATATTTCAAAAATTGGTTAGTGAATTTTTTTTAAATGTTACCAAATTTGTATATATAAAAAATTAGTTTTTGAGAAAACAGCTCCAACTATTTAAGATTTATTTTTTAAATATACTTATTCCTTTTTCTTTCAAATGATAAAATGGAATACTTGGTTTTGAGCGCTAAGCTATTTTACTAGTTGTATACAGGGTGTCCCGGACCTGAGTAGAAGTATTTTAGGGTGTAGTTCTAAGAAAAAAATTGTATTGGAATAAAAGTTGTATCTCCCCTCCCTGAGGCAGGAAGAGGTTTCAGTTTCTGAAACATTGACTTTAAATACCAAAAAAAAAAAACATTAAAAATCAACGAAAACAGATCTTATAATAAGGGTATTCAGGATTGGGTACGATATGTCGACTTTTAAAATATCGACTCCATAAGATCGACTTTTAAAATCTCGACAGAAAAAATCTCGACTGGTTAAAAGACCGACAGATCAAAATATAGACACAAATTTGACCGACTTTTTAAAATATCGATTTTTCAAAATGTCGATTCTCAAAATGTCGACAGAATTGAGATTTCAACAGTCGACATTTTAAAAGTCGACATTTTGAGATTCGACATTTTGATTAGATCATAGTTTAGGGAATGATGTTTACAAGCGCGCGCTTGTAAACATCATTCCCTAAACTATGATCTGATAATTATTATCTAATATCGCATTGTCATAGTTCAATAAATCGCATTTTTTGTAATTTAATTTTTGTTGCCTATATATTTTGACGTCTTAATTGCCCATTATTCAGGGTCTGTAATGTGTTTTTATATTAATACAATAATAAAACATCCAGAAAATGAGGCAGTTAAAAGTTCGAAATATAAGGTATAATTTAGGTAGGCAACAAAAATGCGTTCTATTGAACTTTCTTGAAGCTAAACAAAAGGTAATATAAAATTAATAACTACCTAAATAAGTGAATTATTATAAGAATCAAATAAGAACTTGTGTCTTAAACATAGTCTTAAATTTTTCATAGCATCAAAAAACTGTTGTTCCTGTTAAAAAATCAGACAAGAATTTATGATGCTTGAGTTTATAGTTATTCCGTGCAAACATTTAAGGCAGAGCTTTGTTCTTTAGGTTACTTTCAAATGACCGACAGACAAAATATCGACAAGTCAAAATGTCGATTGGTTAAAATGTCGATTTATATTTTATATCGACTTTTCTGTATGGGAAGAATTCCGACAAGTCGATATTTTTCTCGACTTCTATCAGGGCAGTCGACTTTTTGTCAAATCGACATTTCAAACTGTCGACATTTTAGTAAGTCGGTAAAAACAAAGTCGGTATTTTAACTTTAAAAAAAATCGATAAAAGTCGACATTTTAACCAGTCGACATTATTTTTGTCGGTCATTCGTACGTAACCCGGGTATTCATGCAACGTCGTAAGTTTACAAATTGTGTAAAATGATAAGTTAACGCAAAAGTTTGCATGAACGACCTTTTTATTAATTTGGTTAAATGCTGTGTAATTGAATCAGCTGTTCGTTAAACGAATATTTGGGCTTGTTCGGCTTGGGTCGAGGAGTTGGTTTTACAGATAATGCATTATGGTCTGTTATTTGGATGTGTGTGTACAAATATATGTATATTTGTTTTAATAGATACGTGTAGAAAGTACTCCTGTTAATTCAATTATATTTGTTTTGCATTGAAATAAATACATCAATGCCATTCCTTTTGCTGGGATCTCAATACCATTTCAACTCAACTCAAGTGACAAAAAACCTGGAGCTCCCGATCCTGCTTGTAAACGTAGTAACCTCTCCCGAACCAACGTAAAGTCGGAAACTCGGAAGGATAAAACAAAATGTAAAGCTAGAACTATTAAGGCTTTCTCAAACCAATGCGAAATATTTGGAACGACAACGAAACTTTTGCCTGTCAAAATCAATGGGCTAAAAACCCACAAAAAGTTGCTTTCCAAACAGGCAAAAGAAGAAGTGAGGAATATTCTACTTAAGTAAAATGAATTTTTTCGTTCCAACTTCACCAAATGTCAGTTTCACTCCCGTGAGATGAGTATGGTTTTCATGTATTCGCTCATTTTCAACCGACCACTTCAGAAAACTATCAACAATTATTATAGTTCTACCTTAATATACATGAAAATAGTCGCGTTGTAAGGTAGAAATATATTAATCGCAAGCTCACGGCAGTGGTCGGATGAAAATCAGCGAATACAAACAAATCATATGTCACGCCCATAATGTACTTTTCTTTATTTTCGTTAACTTTTGCTTTCGGAAGTGAATAGAGCGCCCCGAGTACACTTCACGGAAGTGAAACTGAAATTTGTTGAGGTATGAACGAAAAAGAAAAGAGAAAAGTGAATTATGGCTTAGTTCTGATTTTGACAGTTAAGAAAGATACTTTGCATTGCCTAATGGCATCTGTTTCTAACAGCTTCCGACTATTTAGAATCTTCCAAACCAGTGCGAATCATTAATAACAACACGGCGTTGTTGTAAATGAAAACAACGCGTTCTTCGTCGTCAACGAAAGATTCGCATTGGTTTGGGTGAGAATTTATAGTTCTACCTTAAGCAGTGGCGGATCCAGGGGGGAGGTCATGGGGGTCATGACCCCCCCCAGAGCTCCAGCAAAACGACAAACACGAGCAATCCTTACTGATTATTCAATTTTTGGGTTATTCCATATTTGTTAGTATCTAATATACTATTTATACGAAAAACATGACCTATTAATGGTTAGCTACTATTTTCTTAACAAGCCAAGCTTCTTAATAAAATGGACAACGAAGAAATATTGATCAACAATCACTACTAGCCCTCGAGGATATACTAAATTGTCTTAGATATCCATCCGGTTAGCCACAGTCACCATCATCGCAAAAAATAAGACTGTCGTAGTTTGACAAAGATTAAGCTATTTAAAGCAAACGGGACCCTTAATCATAAAATCCGTTATAACTCGAAAGCAAAGCGAAAATGAGAAAAATACCTCTTAAGTTTTTCAGTAACCCATGTTTTTCATCTGCGGTGGTAACTGTGTGATACCCTGTATAGTAGTTTTGATAACAAGTTATCATAGCATTTTAAACATTATATTTTCTTAACTCTGTTTTATTTTCAATTTTTTGCGGATGCACCGGTCAAAAAAGGTAGCATTCTTTTTTTGAAAATGTTATAGCAGAAGATCTATGTAAGTTTCTTATTTTAAATTTTTAAAAAATATTAATTTGATGTCTTCGTTTCTTAATGTGCTTGTGCGTGAAGTTAGCAACGCCATTTTTGATTTTCGAGAGTAAAATTGTGCTGTATTGCGCTGATTTTGTGCTGCCTTGTGCCGTAAATATTAAAAAAATCGCAAATTTGCAAATTTTGGGAATTAATTTTTTTTTAAATTTCATTATTTCTTAAAAAAGAAAGTTGTGTTATTTTGGGCTCAGATTATGCTGCTAAGCGCCAAAGAGATAAACATAATATTCGCAAAATTGCAACTTTAATGGACAAGAATAAAATGCGAAGGGCTGTAGCGTGAAGTTGGCACCGCCATTTTCGCTATGCTGTATTGTGATCAACTTAAATAAAAAAAATTGCAAACATGCTAATTGTATGATTAATTTTTTTTTTCGAAATCTCGCAATTTCTTAAAAGTGAAAGGTATGCTGTTTTGTGCTCAGTTCGAGCTGTCATGCGCCGAAAAGATAAACAAAAATTTCAACTTTAAGGCCAAAAACTAGTACATACTATATGCCTTTTTGTATAAGTTTCCATTTTTATAAAACAAAACTTAATTGTGCTATTTCGTGCTCAGTTTGTGCTGCCATATGAAGATACAAAAATTTGCATATTTGCAACTTTTACGGCCAAAAAACAACAAACATTTAAAAAAAAAATTCTCATTCGTAAAATTTGAAAATTCTCGACTTTTTTCAATAATTACCGCACAAGGCAGCACAAGATGAGCAGAATACAGCACAACTCAAACTACATATACGCGGGAGTCCGATTAAGTCTTAAGCTTCTCCCAGCAATTCTTATTGATGTTAAAATTTCATGACCCCCCCCAAACTGGATTCCTGGATCCGCGCCTGACCTTAAGGCTCTCCCAAACCAACACGAAATTAAAGTGAATGATCTCAATACTAAAAAACAACAAAACAAAAAACAACAAAAAGCATTCACACTTCGCTATAATTTCGCGTTGGTTGGGCAGAGCCTTTAATCGTTGAGTAAATGTAGACCTTCTAATTATTTTTTTTTGTGTAAACTACGTTTTAATTCACAACTTTTATCACCAACTAATTGCAATGCAATAATTACAGAACACATTCAGAGCTTTTTTAGTTCTCCGAGATAACATTTATATCAAGTTTCTAAACATGCCTAGTTCTAAAAGTCACAAACACGCCTAATTCAATCTCTAAAAGTCACAATGACGTTTGGATAAGTTTAACCAAATATTTGGTTAATTTTCCGCAGCTAAATCCTTGGATAAAATTAACCAAATTGTGTAAACCATTTCCCATACAAAATTTGACAATTCATTAACCAAAAGATAAAATTAACCAAATTAACCAAATCGTAAACTTATCTAGTGTTTTACGCAGTTGCATGAATACCCCTAATGTGCTATAGTTTGGGAAAGGTACCTTTTGTTTTTTCTTAATTTCTCAAAAACTAAGAAAGATTTTTGCATTTGGTTTTTGGTAGCGGACTAAAAAATGATGAGAGCATTGAATACTGAACACAACAAACAGCACTTAATTATGTAAAATTTTGAAAAATATTGACTTAAGACAAAAAAAAATCACAATTTAAAAAAAAATTGACTTTGAAATTTAATTTCTCAAAAACTATTCGCTTAAACAACATGTTTAAAAAACCTAATGCAAGAATGGAGTATCAGCTTTTAAAAAAACTATAGAATGATTCAGAAACTGCCCCCACCCCCCTGCCTCAGGGTGGCGAGATACAACTTTCCCCCATACAATTTTTTTCTTAGAATAACCCCAAGAACCACACCCTAAAATTCTTCCACTCAGGTCCGGAAAACCCTGTTTACAATTTAAAGAACAATTTAAATGTTTTTTACTATATTTTTTTTCTATAATTAGGTACTTGGATATTATAAAAGTTCTTAAATCCCAAACATCTTGAACATAACAGCAAGTACGTGCGATCCAGTCGTGCCATTTTTTTTTTAGGATGATAGGAACAGCCAATATAAGTAGGTACAGGTAGTGCCAGATACCAACTATTTCATATTGTTTTGATTATTTTGTTGTGGCTGTATGCAGCCCTTGAGTGAAATGGAGTGTGTAATTCAATTTCGCTTAATGGAAGAATCTGCACATCTGTTTCGATCATAAGATTTTTGCCTATGATTCAGATCATTGCAATATTGAACTATTAGATCATTAAATAAAGATTCTTTCATATGAAGGCAAAGTATGTCTTAAAATATTATCAAAATTTCTTTAAGAATGCCAAAGAGCATTCGAAGATTTACACTACAAAAAAGTGCCTCACTGTTCGCACCGTTCCCCAAGATATAATGAGCATTGTTTTTTAGTGCATTTTTATCTTTGCTTAAAAACAAAGTAGCATGTTAAATACAATAAAAATACGAAATTATAACAAATTGTTGTTGTATTTAAATGGCACTTAAGAACCCGGCAAATATTGTTCTATAAAATTTTACAAACTTTTTTTTCAAACAATCAAAATCAAAGAAGGAATCAATACTTAAGTATCTATCAGCTATTTCACACATTTTCGTTAAAAATATGGATGTATTTATGCACTAGTACTTCATAACTCAATGTCTATAGCGCCTAGCCACGCTATAGCCTTGCACCTAACGGCAATATTGTTTTTAATTTAAATTTAACCTGGACAGAAAACAGCTACAAACAAGATTTCTTACAAAATAGTAGATAAAAATAACCTTTACACTAGTTATTTCTTAACGGTTTATCATGGCAGAAGCTTTGTAACCTCATCAAATATTTGAAATTTTAACCAAAAGTATCATACTAGTTATTTAAGGGCATTTTATTATTCTTCTTTTAAATTAAATTGATTATAATGATTGCTTCAAATCTTTAAATATGGGCTGTTAGACTTGTTATCGTAGTCAACACGCCCTCACCATTAAATATCACTTAAGATAAGATGTAGCAAGTCAGGTAAGGAATCATTTTGTTTTTTATTAACCTACTACGTACAAATAAAACCAAGTATTTACTTTGCAGCCAAATTGTTCGGCAAAGCTTTTTTTAAGGGCTATTGGTAATATTAATAATGTTGCTAGTTGCAACATATTCACGATTGAAAATCTTAAATTAATTTACTTTTGAAAATCAATGATTATTTGAAATCAGCATTCAGTTTTTTTGATTAAACAAACAAACAAAGTTATTGCGGCTTGATAAGACACAATTGGACTTTGCACTTTTGAACTATTTTTAACAATTTGGAGAGTGAAATAATGGACTGAACTTTGGCAGCAAAATAGCACAATACTTAATTTATATAATTAGGACGTATTCATAATTAAAATGATAGTAAGATAAGACAGGTGTTAAAGTATAAACTCTAAATAATTATAACCAAAGTCGGCAACTTAATGATTTATTTTTTTTAAATGCTTTCAAAATGCTTGAGATTTAATCGAGAACAAAAAAAGATTCAAATGTTCAAAATTGATACATGCAATGAATAGTCAAATAGCACCAAACACATCTATCTAACCGTTTGAGCTTGAGTATAACATTTTAAATTTGCGTATGAACAACATTGCACCCATTTTAAGTGGATCAATAAATTGCACTTAAGTGCAATCATTCATTGACTTCAATATATCTAGGTCTATCAGTTTAATTGTTTCCATTTTAAATTTAACAACTTGTTTATCACAGCATAATATCTGATTTATCACCTTGTTTAATTCCAGTCAATAATTTATTTAATAACACCTCACAAGAACAATATAGACATTAAAAAATATCCACTTGGTCTCGAATTATGAACACACGAATATAATAAACAAATTTGCCACAAAAATAATATTATAAATAAAATACAATGCGAATATTGTTTTCAAGATACCCGAACGTACATTCTTCGAGTTAATTCAAAGCAAACTGATTTGATATCTGCTAGGACACCAGAGTTTCAGAGTCAAAAATATCAAATGGAAATGAGAACCTATATAACCGCATACAGTTCCGGATTTACTGACTGGTAAATTATCAGCCGGCGCCGACGCGCTTTGGAGGGCATTATTTACCATGAAGCACACGCAGACAAAATTATGGTACAACAAAATAGTTATTCAAAAAATCAAAGAGTTTTAGGTTGGTTAAGCTTAGTTTACAGTTCCCATGGGAAAAAAAATCAAAATTTTCGAAACGATTTTCCACCTATTCTGTGCACCAAATTGAATGATATTCAAGGCGAAAAACTTTTGCCTTGGTCTAGGCCATCCATTAATCCATTAATTTACCCTTAATTAATAAACTTTAGGCCTAAAAATGGAAAATAATTATTTTGGGATGCAAAAACCATTTGCATGCAAATAATACCTTGAGATGAATATATATATTTTGTATGCAAGTGTAAACCAACCATAAAAAAAGATATTTTATTCACCACACCTTTTTTCGAATGCAAAGAAATTGCCGGTCCATTGTTTTGCATGACATTCCATGACAGCAATATTTTTTTTCGCTTGAAACTGTAAACCAATCACATGCAAACAATTAATTTTGCATTTCACCTCAGTTATTTTTGACATGATGCGAGAATATTTGCATACATTTTTTTCACGCACGGGAACTGTAAACAAGGCTTTAAATCTCGAAAATTTTAAGCAGGAAATATACGATACAATCGTGTCAATTTGTGTTGCATAATCGTTGGCGAAACGACTGTTGCGAGCAGCTAGCGAGTTATCACAATTGGAATAACCATTAGTCTTATCGGGTACTCCCCTGCCCCCCTCTATAGGGTATATAGCTCAGGAAAATGTATACAAAAAAAGGCAGTAAAATATCAATAATATCGTTTTTTTCGTATACATATAACTTGTAAACGGTAAACGCAATTGAAAAGTTCTTAAAAAAAAACTTGTAAATCTTGCAATTTTCTACAGAAAATGCTTGCATCGTGTTCTTCCTCCAACTGATCGCTTAGAAGATATCGCTATTTAAAGAAAAACTTAAATTGACGAAAATGTCGGTTTCTCGCGTATAAAGCTAGAACTATAATGCTCAGTGGGGCACTTAAGTGGTTGGAAGTGAACAAGCGAATACATGGAAAGCATATGACGCAGCTATATAAACGTTTCGTCAAGTTTCGTTCAATTTTGCTCACGGAAGTAAAACTGACATTTGGTGAAATAGGAATGCCAAAAAGAGATAGATGATAAGTACAGTATGGGTGTGCTCCCCTTTTGACGGCATATGACGGTAAGTTACTTTTCGTTGGTTTTTGACATTAGCTTCAGTGGCCTTCCGACCATTATAGTTCTATCTTAGCTCACAAACGATGAATGCTAACTAAAACAACTACATATATACAAAGTTTGTAACACTTAACGAAAAAAATTAAAAATGTCATCAAAACCCAAAAACTCCAAGTTTTTGATTTTTAATTTCAAATGAGAAGTTGTACAAAAAATGATAGTTTTGTAAAATTCTCTACAAAAAATATTATGACACATTTTCCATACCACGATCAGTTGAAAAATATTGCTACTTCAAATAGAAGTATACAATTATTCTAAAACAGTAAATTTTGTCAAACATTTTTGTACGCAGATTTTAGATTATGTTTCTCTCACCAAGAACGCTTCAACATTAAATTGGTCAAAAGTAAAAACGGCTTTTTGCTCTTTGCCTTTTATAATGACGAAGTTGTCAAAAAAATGTATACCTACCTTTGTACTTAATGTACAGATTAATAATAGATTTCTGTGGTGTTTGATAGAAACATGATAACTCCAGAAAATAATTTGAGATTTTACGTCCACTTTACATCGAGCTAGAGACTAAACAGGTCTTCCAATTTAGAACATAATTTTTGAAGAACATGTTCATAAATATTCCAAATATGAAGAAAATTGATTCAATAAAAAAAGTATTGCTACTTTTAAAATAGAAATGAATATAGTGGGATATCATCCTAGTTTCGAGGGTGAAACCATAGCCAAAATCTGAAACAAATTGTTCAGTCAATATAAGTAAACAAAATTTGGTGATTTAACTCAGGGAATATATATACATATCTGACAGATGAGTGTTTGAAATGTATTGAAATCGAAGTGCCGTAGTGACGCGATCTCAATTTAGATTGTGAAATAGTGATATCCATAAAGTCGCAACTCGATTTCATTAAAGTTCAATTTATTTCTAAAGTTCGCTATCTCTGAAATAAATCAAAATTAACTGAACACTGCTTGAAATTATTACTAAGTACACATCATTAACTTATCATTCCCATCATACTTTTAAACTAGTTTTTCTCTATTTCTAGTTGTATTTGCCATTTCTAAACTGGTACTAAAATTAATTTTTGGGTAAATATTTGTACAAAAAAATGAGTGTTTTCTGAATTGATCATAAACTATACAATTCTGACAAAAACTTTCACATGAAATGATTAATAATTACGTCTGTTCGCGAACTTTCCAAAACAATGAGTTTCTACGAGTTAAGTCCAAAGTTCTGTCAAAGTTCATATAAAATAAAATAAAAATGAACTACAATTCGTATAAATTCGTAGTTTTGCGGAGTAAATATTAGGCATATTATTTGAATCAACATCATTGACCAATTTAAGTGGCTAAGTGTGTCAGTTTTCATGACTGGCAGCCACTTCAACCTAACCAATTTATATGAACAGAGAAGTATCAAAATGAATTTGCCAATGAATGAAAATAATAATAAAATACAATGTAGTATAATTTCAATAAAACGAAATAAATTTAGGCCTTGCTGATAGTATTTTCGTTTAAATGCGGCACTGACCAAACGAAAGTACCATCCACACCCATGGTTGCCACTTTTGTTTGTAAATAATGTGACATCGATATTAGTTTCTTATACATGGACAGAAATCAATTGATTCAAACCAAAGGGTAGAACTATGTATAATAAGTTCTCAGAGGGTCATTTAAGTTGGAGAAACAAGAAATAAGAAACAAGAAACAAGAACAAGGAAACAAGTGAATACAAGGAAGTGACATGATGTGGTTATAATTGTGATGTTTGTTTATGTCGTTTTCGATTGGATTTTCTGCCTGTTCTACTCCTTTTTGATTCCAATCGAACATAAAAATATCGTATTGTCAAATTTACACAAATACTACTTAATGACGCCATTTTAGAAAATGGCTTCTTCAAGCATTTATCGCTTTTGACAAGTAGTCCGACGAAAAACTTTATATGTATGCGTGTGTTCCAAATGTACTCCATCTTGAAATCGGGAACAGAAAAAGACTCCGAAAACATTACTCGGAACAGCCAATCGAAGGATTTTGGAGTAGTAGGAGTTAAAATGGAGTGTAAAAGGAGTACTCCGAACGTCAAATCAAAAACGACATTAGTTTCGTTCAGTTTTGGGTTCGAAAGTGAGATGCGCTTCCTGAAATGAAGCTTACATTTGTTGAAATAGACATACAAAAAAGATGACAAAGTATACAGTATGGATGTTTTCCCATCCGGTAATTAAGGAGCTCAGGATGTACAGTGGGGTCAGAATCAATATTTAGCGCGAAAAATTCTTAATTTTTGAAAATTACTGTAAATTTGAAATTGTATATTATATAAAGTATGGAATAGTTATGACTAATAATATTAAACAGTTAAATTTCCTTAGTCTTACATCTACCTATATATTATCACCTACCAGATTACAAGAACGAGGTAAAACTTGATTATTATTATTATTATTTTTTTTGGAGGTAACAACCATCGTAGATGCAAAAAAACGATGAAAAGATGTATTGGACTATGTTAACTAATCCTTCAAAAAGTGGTCGATTATAGAGAAATTGTGTAAACACAGAATTTAATCAAACTCACAATTCTGTTAAATTACCCAATTTTCTCCGAGCTTATATAATTAAAATTGTAGTTGCACAACAAAAAAAAAAGTCCAACTTGTTACAACTGAGCACTGAATTTTTTAACAGCATTTTCTCTAAAACTAATTTTCGGTTTGAATTGTGACCTCGTGAAATAATTCTAAAAAAATTGGGTCCAATAAAGACACTTTGTGTCTGCATTATCTTGGCAAGATCAATTGTGTTGTGTTCAGTTTTCACATTTGATGTCTCTCACATAGCTAAAGTGGTATGTTTTCGCAAAACCCCGATGTGTTTTGTGGCCATTTCTGAACGGACTTGCAAACAATTTTGGTTAAAACCTGCGTTAATGCTTTGCAGTAAAACATCCATAGCATGACGCGAACAAAATCAGTTGAAGCACTTGTGCGAACAGGATATAAAAGGATCATCATTTCCCAGCTAAAATGACTTAAATTTGATGTTTTTGAAAACTAACATTATTATAAGAGATGTTGAATTCTTTTGTACTACATAACATGTGTCGAAGTTTAAATCAAATCTAAAAATGAGATTTTAGAGAAGTCAAAAAATGTTAACTTTCGTCATTTCGCCTAAAATATCTGTTTATCTACATAATATACAAACATATATATGTATGTCTGTGTATTCAGATTATACAGTTCCTTTACACTCACTTTAAATTTTGGTGCATAACATTTTGATATAAGGGAAGTACTGTTATAACTCATCTTTAAGGGGTAGTTGCTATATAATAATTTCGTTTTTTCATGAGTAAAAACACAATTATGCCCATCAGTTCTCGCTATAAACATTTTTTTTTTAAGTTTAAGAAATATCAATTTGGTCCTTATATTTAAATTTTACTTAATATTACATATTAAAAATAAATAAACAAATGATAAAACATTAAAACATTCTTGAGGAAATTATTTCAATAAAGAAAAACAAATGTGGGTAAATATAATTTTAATTATAATTTTAAATATATGTAGAAGAACATCAAATTGGTTATTTTGCATCGTTATATTGAATAAAATAATTTGGTGCAAAATAATCCAGCGACTAGAGTGGCAACCATGAGTCTTGTTCTCTAGGCATTCCAAACAACAACCACGCTTCTCCACAATAGTCTGGTAGGTGTGTAGCGTGTGGGGACCATCACAGCGAACTTATTTTTTGTGTTTGTTTATTTAAATCACATGGGATTGCAGATCTGCGACAGGTTTTGGGCCATTCAACCAATAGTGAACTTTGTACCATCACTGAGTTGGAAACGAAGCTGAGTGGAAAGTGATCGTCTTTTCTGAGGCGGCTTTTCGAGTTTTCTAGTTATAGTGTTGCCTATAGTTGATATCAGTGTGAAAAGGAATTCTTTAAGTAATTATTTTGCACTGAAACTTGTCTTGTCAGGAAGGGGAATAAGTAGGTACAAAAGAAAAAAACTAGAAAGTTGAAGAAGGATTGATATCTATTTTTCTCTTGGATGTATAATGTCATGTAACGCCAAAAACGGCCATTCGACGACAAATATAATCTGAAGGAAAGACCAAAACGACCTTAACAAAAATACCGGCAACCGGTTCAGGATGGTTTGGATTTATGTGTTAAATTTTCATTCAAAGTTATGTTATGTATATTAAATGTGTTAAGTTTTTAAACATTTAAAATAATATACTTATATAGTATGTTATGTATTTAAAACAAATACTTTACCGAAGATTTTTGATGCGCTAACATCAAGTTAACATTGAAAAATTAAAATACTTATTTTGATGGTTAAAATATGTATAGTTAATGTACTCGGCCACATTTTTCATTAACTGGCTAAATGCAGTGGTATAGCAACCAGCACTGTGAAAATTTAATTGGCTAACAATAGTATATAGCGGTAAAATGTGAAGCTGTAAATATAGATACAAAAATGGTATAGTAGAGACTAATCGAACTTCGTCATTCTGCTATACAGCTACATTCATTGGGTTCATGGTATGGAGCAAGGCCTAGGTTGTTGATGCAAAACGAAAAATATCATTCAAAAATGATACAAAAAAAAAAAAAAACAATATTGAAAAATTTCTTCGTTCTACAATACGCAGAATAACAGAACAGACTGTTTGTAAGTCTCCACTCTCTTTCTTGCACAGAATCAATATTATTGCTCACATCATTTATTTTTTGGTGGAGAAAATGACATTTGAGTATTTTTTATTTGTTTTTGTTGTTTTTTCATTCCAGCATGCCTTTTTGTGGTTTGTTTTCATTTTTGGTTCAGCAATGAAACTCTCCATGACTACGTTTGGCATCAGCGGTCAGCAGCATATGTACTAGGGTAGAACTATAATAGGTGGAAGCTTATTTCAAAACCGACCAAAAAGTAGCTTTACGAAACGTCAGTTTCATAAGTCACCCATAATACACCTAAGTGGTTGAACGATAAAAAATGTAAATATGTAATTTTTTATTCAATGTTAATTTTCTTATCTGTATTCACAGCACAGAGTGATAGACTTTTAATTATTTACTTTGCGAAACCACATAAATTCGATGTGATATAAATAAATTTAAAAAGGGGGCATGTTGCCCCCTGCAACCCCCCTGCTTGGACACTAAGATTTGAGGTAGGTGCGAGGCTGAGTGTATGCAATGCTTTTGCATTTAAATAATCTGGATTTAGGTAAAGAAACTTTGAACTTATCTAACATAGATATACATATGCAAAAATAAATTGTAAAAAGTTTTTTCTATTTTACTAATAAGATCGATTTTTTACTTGGGAGTGGGAATTACATCCACATTGAAAAGGCAGTAAAGCCACTTAGATTTTGAGGAATCTAATTTCCACCTTCTATGAGAACTAAAGTCCACTTCGTGGAAGTGGATTTAGACCTCATTTAATGAGAGCTAAGTCCCTCGGTGGACTTAGATCCCTGCACCACATATGAATTTCTTGTATTCGCTTGGTTTCGTACGACCACTTAAGTGGCCTTCCGACTATTATATTTCTACCTATAGATTTAAGCTTCGAGCACGCAGATTGCGCTATTACAGATCTCAAATTTCTCTCCAAACATCAACTAAAAACCCAGCTAAAAAACATGAGATCTGTGTGAAGAACTTATCGAAAATGTTTTTTAAAATGGATACAAAATCAAAGAGTTTGATTTTAACTGTCCAGTTTACATTTTCTTCCGTCATTTGGACCGAGGTGGATAATTAACTATAAACATAATTTCTCACAGAACAGAAGTCAAAACAACTCTCTATTTCTTGTCTTCTTATAAAAAGTGAGAAATTGTGTTTATAGTGCCTACTTGCTTACTTAAGGTGGCGCTACAGTCCTGGGTGGACCAGGGCCTCAACCAACAAGCTTCTTCCAGTATTTCTTCGGTTGAAAGCGTATTTTTTCCCCAAACTGATCTTCTTATTGAGCTTAGGATGGGGCAGATTCCCACGAAGTGTTGGGTGTCTTCTCTTTCTCTTAGGTTGCAAAAAGTGTACTCCGAGTCTCCATCATTTCTGTAGGTCCGGTAATTTAGGGGTAATTATTCTCCTCTGGTTTTTATTGTTTTTGAATTCGATTCTAGCCCAGGAAATTTAGACAAAAAAATGGCCAAACTTCGAAAAAATTGCGACGTCTGACGTCTTAAGCATTTCCTGAAAAGTACCCTAAATTTGGCCCGGGGCTTAATTTTTTAGGAGGGGTGAAAGGGGTTGAAGTTCAGTTTTTTGGGAATTGCTCCTAAACTATCGGTTTTATTGAAAAAATGCGAAAGTAAAAATTAAAGCTGATGTTATTCTACACAAAAAATGTTAACATACTTTTTTTTCGTAGAACCAACAGTTTCGGAGAAAAACGTTCAAGAACTTCATGGTGCAGTGAGTTTAGTCCAAAAAATTTATAATAATTTTTGCTTATCGCTGGGCAAATTTTGTTTTGTGATTTATGTTTAAGTACAACTCCTTATTGTAAAATCAAGTTTTTGGGGTGGTAGGGGAAAAGGAACGGCCGCCATCTTGAAAACAAGGTTGATTTTGTTTTTGTTTAATAACTCGTTGAAATTGCGTTTTTCAAAAAAAATTACCAAAGGACAGATTTAAGACGATTAAATTATCTAAAAAATGAGCCATTAAACAGCTCTGTATGTTTATTAATCCCAAAGTTACAGCGGATCAAAGGTCACCTATGCGCTATGCCTCATATATGGTGGAGATGAAATGACGTTTTTTTAGGTTTTTCGCTTATTTGTGATAATTAGGGTCCGGATTTGTATGCGCTAAAAAACACAAGAAATGCGCTTAAAAAATGCTCCTTAAAATGCTTAATATGCATGTAAAATATGCAATTAAAACCATTTTATCTTAATTTTTGTTCAGAGTAAAAACACATTTTATACAGTTTTTAATTAAAAAAATTCAGTCTTTTATTTTCATTGTTTGATAGAAATTAATTAAAACGAAAATAACGCAACAATTAATAAGAAAAAAAACAACAAACATAAATATAACATTTTCATTTGTTTAATTGAAATAAAAAATAATAAATAATTCAAAATAAAATAAAATAATAATTACTCCTTAATTATTCTCATTTTTAAATGTTTTGTTTGCGTAAATCATGTAATTTTTTTTTGAAGTTTTCGAAATCGAAACGTTGCCGATTCGGTCTTAAAAATTTCTTTTACATCGAAAAAGATCGCTCTACATTCATTTTCATACAAATTTAAATGCGAATAATGTGGGGTTGGAAGTTGAAATATAGTTCAAGTTCATCAAATGAATAAAAAAAAATAGGAAGATAAAAGTTTTGAGGTGCGTGTGCATTTCATTTAAGGGATACTATATATTTTTTAAATAAATCTTTGGACAATATGCTCCCAAAATATGTATTTATTTTCAAAATATGCATTTATTTTAAAAATATGCAAAAACATGCGAAATATGCATTTATCCTAAAATATGCAAAAATATGCAACTACGTTTAAATGCCATTTTAAAGAAAATTTCACGATTCGTATACATAACTAGTTTCCTTGCTTCCAAAGCTTCCCTAAAAAATATGCATTTGCATAGAAATCCGAACCCTAGTGATAATAATAAGCCACTCCACCAAAAATCAGCTTTGTCGCAATTTTTTCGAAGTGAAAGTCTAATTTTCCTGGGCTATTCGTGAAGAGTCCTCTATTTTTGCGATTAGCTCCTGCAGCTAATTTCTTAAAGTAACCTCGCTTAGGTTTCCAAGAGAAACGTTTTGATCACTAGATATCTTTGCCCGTTCCCTACAAAACTGGAGGTTTCTGCATTGTAGGTGCTTTGCGATTTTATGAGGAAGTCGTGCCGGATAATATCAATCTAGGCTCATTATATAGAAAATTAAAATTACTACATATTATTTTGTATGCATTACCCAAAACAAAAGAAGATAAATGAGATATCACAAGAAACGTCATAGGTCATTCGTGAAGGTCACGAAACCGTCGTTGATTGTTTGTGATAGCATGAGTTATCTATTTTCACTCTAAACCTAAGCCGAAAATATTGCAACTCATTTTTAATGTATAACTATAAAAAAAACTTAACTAGAGTTCAAATTATTGATTGACAAAAAAAAAAAGTGATGAAATGGAGGTTTAAGTGCAACTTTAAACACGTGATCTCTATATCAGTATGTTGTGTGGAATGTTGTATTTAGTTGAAATCTATTGGGGCACTATTTTACGGGTTTTGTGGGTTCATATGATATAATATAAAACATAGTAAGCCGAACGAAACGCCAATTTGTAGGACTAAAAGCCATAAAAAGCTATTTTGAATCTATAAAACATATCTTCAGAAATCGGGTTTTCTGCTTTGATTTGATCATGAAAAAAATAATTTTCACTACTTCAGGGAGAGCTGGTTCCTTTGGGATCATCACAAGGAGACCCATTTCACCAGAATAGAAACTAATTTTTGGGTAATTGAAATAGATCCACATAAAAAGCAGGATCCCATGTTGTTTTTCCAATTTCATGTTAAAAATTGATCCGGTTCAGATCATGTGGATAATAAAATGCGGTTAATATAACATTACATTTATGCATCAGATGACTTGAACAGATTTTAAATAACAAAAAAAAAAAAATGCACGACTGGGTCGCACGTACTTGCTCTTATGTTCAAGGCACTGCGAGTTTAAGAAAATTGTATATACAAACATGGAAATTATGAGAGAAAAATGTAGAGAAGCATGAAATACGACATTTAAATTAGCTAAAACAACTCTTTTGACAGTTTGAGGTGAACAAAAAGTATGCCATCTTAATTCATGATGGAATATGATTCATACAATCATATATAGATTTTAAAAAAATTTTAAAATCGTTGAAGCGGTTTTATTTTAAATTAATTTTTTATATATAAAACTCTTAAAACATTTTTAAGATCAAATTTTGGTATGCAGATTTATGCTTTATATTTATGTGTATATAAAAACAAAATTTGAAAAAAAATTGTCAACCCGTTTTTGAGATATCGAATTTTCAAAAAAAAAGTTTGAAACTTTTTTTAAAGCTCCAAAAACTTTTTTTTTTTAAATTTTACATGCAATATTATTAAATCTTATCTGAAATTTGTATGTAAAAAATCATTTAAATCCGTTAAGCTGATAACGCAAAAACTCAAAATAAAAAAATACGTCCTATGACAGGTACTACTAATAGTTGCTATGTGTAAAATTTTATAATTTTTGATGGTAGATCGTACTAATTTTAGTATAGGAAAAAAGTTTAATCAAAATCGTAGGAGTCGTTTTCAAGCAAAAAAATATTTTCCTTTGCGGTTTTTTCACTTTTGTATGGAAGGTACCGTTATTTTTTCATAAATGTAAATTTTTTTCTAAAAATATTCTAGTCTTAAATATCGAGTTTCAAAAAAATCTATGATGCCGTTTTCGAAATATTTGATTTTCCAAAAAAAAATTTGAAATATTTTTTAAAAATCCAAAAAATATTTTTTCAAAAATGTTGGTACACAAAACTATTAACATTTTTTGGAAGCTTCTGTATAAAAAAATAATTGAAATCGGTCATACCATTTTGAAGAAAAACAAAAATTAATAAAATGGTTCCTTGGGAGGTACCATTAATAACCATTTTTTGAAAAATGGTTTCCACCCAAAGAAAGCCTTTACTAAAATAAATTTATTGAATTTTTTTAAGAAAAGTTGTCGAGCCGTTTTTGAGAAAAATACGATTATGTAAATTTGCCAAAAAAAAAATGTATGGCAGGTACCGTTATTTTTGGTTCTAAAAAAAAATGAAAAAAACGTGTCGGCAGAATCACCAAAAAACCACTATGTTCCAAGTTTGAAGAAAATCGATCGAGCCTGTAGACGAACAGACAGACAGAATTGTGCCACCCACTTTTTTGGTGCTCTCTATCATCGTAATATCATGTTTGATTGTTATCTCAGATTTTTTTTTGCACGAATCCAAAACTTGCCTTATAGGTAGTACCTATAATCGCAAGTAAAAAATATGCGAGAGGTGAGAATTTAATTTTTGTACTTGTGTCCTTCTTCAAAGTAGGTACCATTCTTCGATGGGTATGATCTTTACTTTCTCAAAAATGGATCTAACGATTTTGATAAAGTACGAGGCTTTCGGATTAGGAATAGCTAATACTATGCAAAGCCAAAACAAAAATTGTATGGGTTCTTACATTATCATGATGGTTTTTACTTGCGATATAGGTACTATAGGGCAAGTTTTGGATTCGTGCAAAAAAAAAATTTTGAGATAACAATCAAACATGATATTACGATGATAGAGAACACGAAAAAAGTGGGTGGCAAAATTCTGTCTGTCTGTCTGTGTGTCTGTCCGTACCTCAACCTACAGCCTAAACCACTGAAGCGATTTTCTTCAAATTTTGAACTTAAGGTTTTTTTTGTAACTCTCCAGAGGGAAATTGAAATTTTTTTTTAGCTCAAAAAATAATGGTACTTGCCATACAACCGTTAAGGAAAAGCTTATTTATCTCAAGAACGGCTCCAACGATTTTGATAAAAAAAAATCAGTGTATTATTGTAGATATGATATACCTTTTAGTAAGAAAAAAAATCACCAAAAACATTTATTAACGGTACCTGCCATATAACGGTTTTTTTGATTTTCTCATTAACCGCTCATCCGATTTCAATGAAATTTTTTGCACAAAAGCTTTGTTGGAATATAAATAATACTGCATACCAAATTTTTTGAAAAAATAAATTTTGGATTTTTAAAAAAAGATTCAAATTTTTTTTTTTGAAAATTCAATATTTCAAAAACGGGTTGATGAATTGTTTTGAAATTTCAGTTTTAAATGTATATTAATATATACTGGGCGAAACGCAATTGGACTAAAGGTCATAAAAACCTTAAACATGAATTTATTTCAATACAGTCCACAAAAACAAAAATAATAATTCTCTTATTGTTTGTGTTTTTATTCTTCTTCTTCGTATTAATAATACTCGAAATTGGCATACCAAGTTTTTTTTGAAAAATATTACAAAAATTTTATATATAAAAAACTAATTTTTAAGAAAACGGCTCCAACGATTTTAAATTTTTTTATTGCATATATTCATATTTTTTCAAGTAATGAAATGGCATACTTTTTTTTGAGCTCTAAGTTATTTATCAGGCTGTTTATACAATTAAAAGAACGATTTAAATGCTTTTTATACTTTTTCTATAATTACTTGAATATTTTTTAAAGTTCTTAAGCCCCACACAACTTGAACATAAGAGCAAGTACGTGCGATCCAGTCGTGCATTTTATTTTTTTTGAAGGGCTACAACCTGAATTATGATGATGACTTGACTATTGCGAAAAAAAATATTTAAGATGTTTGATTTCAAATACGAATATCTGGCAATACTCTTTTCTAAACGTACAAGGCGATGAACGCGACCACAATTGACGTTGAGTGAGTTTATTGAGGATGGCCAAAGAGATACACATCTATTTTTAGATTATAAAATTTGTATAGTTTATTTATATTTTTTCATTTAAATCATTTAGATAGGGTGGTTGATGAGGGTAATACGCTTTCTGATAAACTATTTGGTTATAATTTATTATTTAAATGCGAGAATGACACACATTAGAATAAAAAATGTACACACGCAAAATAACTACTTAATTTGTATGGTTATGATATCGTTAGCTAAGTTAAAGTTTGTTTTCTGAAGCAATTTAAAAGTGCAAACCAGCGTTACTGGGAAAATATTTGTATTGCTTTCTTTTGGTTCTTAGTTTAATGGTATTTGGGAACACATTTTGCAATGACTGGGAAGGATCCATCACTAAGTTCATAATATGGATTTTTGTGATATTATGTACGATTTTATGAAATACCTGTTGTACATATGCACATTATGTACATCTGTACAATTTATTATCTTCGTGAAAGTTTAGAAGCCTTAGGTCAAATCAATTATTTCCTTTTAGAATGGAAAACAAAACAATAAAACAATATAAATCCGTATTCCTTTCAATTTTTAGTATTGAACTTAATTATTATATTAAAAACTTTTCACCTAACTTACTTTTTTCTCTTATTTTCTTAACACAATTAGTAGACATTTATGTAACATTTTTATTGGAGTTCATAAATGTATGCAGGTACTTTAAATCAAGTCGATATTTTGATCACAATTATTGACATTGCGATGATAGAGGATATGGGGAAAGAGGGTTTTATAATAGCCCTAAACATAGAGATGCCAGATTTAAAAAAAATCCTTTTTGGGATAATTTAATTTAATAAACATACGAGTACCTTAGCAAAAGTATTTACATAGGTATAGTCTAGGATCCCGCCATAGGACGATCTACCCTCATAAAGGTACGAGATGAGCGGTATACAGTTTTGTGGGCAGTGTCTTAAAAAAACAATTTGCGCATGGGTGCCTGTCGAAAAGTGGTCAAGCCATAGGCTTGCCAAGCAATTACCCTCAATTTTTGGGGTTTTTCAATTTTCTGCCCCAGCTTAGATGGTAAGCCTTAAGGATATACAAACAATACCTAAGGTACAAAGAAAATTTTATTTAAAAATTATAAACTGTGTGACTTTTTGAAATTCGAAATTTCAGTAGGGTTAATGAGGGTAAACAAAGATTAAAGTCTAGAATCTATTTTCCAAACGAAAAATGATAGGAAGTTTTTTTCTTTTGCGATGGGTAGATTATTGAAATACAAGAAAATCATCGTTTTTGTAAAAAAAAATTTAAAATGTGTTGAATCGAGATATGAGTTTTTGAAAGTCGAGAATTGCAAAACAGAGGTTTCAGAAATAGTTCCCACAAAATCAGAATGATGCTCTTTGGAAAATATTTATAAATTTTTAGAAAGATAATTTAAAAAAAATATTACCCGTATTTCTAAAATTTTGTGTTTAACCATAATTTTTGGGGGAGTGAATTTTTGAAATTTGCACATTTACGATAATACAAGTATTAGAGCCGACCGCATATTTTCAGAGTGGATGTATAACCAAAGCCTGGGTATGAGGGTTTACAGGTACATATGAGGCCGTGAGTGCAAAAGTTGTGTAACCCATTTTTTGGCATTTTTGATATTTTTGTCTCGTATTTTTACATTTATGTATCAAAAGTCATCAAAGCTAAAACTTTAATTTCTAAAATATCTAAGCTTTCCAAAAATGTGACGTATACTCCTTGAATCTGAGATAAAATAGTATTAAGAATCGATTCAAAACAAAAAAAATGATAAAAAAAAGTGGGTTACACCACTTTTGCACTCACGGCCTCATATATCGTGATATCGAATACTAAAGTTTGGCAGGTTTTTTTTCCCAGCCTTTGGAAGGGGTGGGAATTAAAAAGAGCTATGTTTCCTTTCTTAATGTCATGTTTAAGACCACTTTAATTTATTAAAAAAACAAATTTGTATGATTCTCTGTCATTTTTCCTAAGCATAAAAACCTAAATCTTGATGGTCCAATCAATAGAACTCAAGATATACATAACTATTTTATGTGAACCTTTTCATCTCTTTTTTGGCAGATTAAAAAAAAAAAAAATAAAAAAAAAATAAGTCTCCAAAAAAAAAGGCTAATAAGGTTTGCTTAAAAAGCTAAAATCATAGCTCTTATTGATCGGATCATCAAGATTAAAGTCTTTTTATTTCAGAAAAATGACAGAGTATCATTTTCTTTCTTTTAAAAGTGAATTGAAGTGTTAGTGGTCATATCCCATACACAGGAAACCAAGTGGATTTTAACCTTCCACCCACCCAAAGGCTGAATGAAAAACCTACCAGACTTTGGTATTCAATATCACGATAGATGTAACTGCAAACCCTCATACCCAGATTTTGGTTATACATCCACTCTCAAAGTATGCTGTCGGCTCTCTTACTTGTATTTAAAAATCCAAAATCATACAAATTGTTCCTAAAAACAATAAGTGTGCAAATTTCAAAAATTCACTTTACCAAAATTGATGGTTAAACACAAAATTTGAAAAATACGGATAATATTTTTTTAAATTATCCTTCTAAAAATATATAAATATTTTTCAAAGAGCATCATTCTGATTTTTGGTGAATTATTTCTGAAACCTCAATCTTGCAATTCTCGACTTTCAAATGCTCATATCTCGATTCAAAAATTGTTAAATTTGTTTAACATATGTGATGATTTTCTTGTATTTCAATAATCTATCCATCGCAAAAGAAAAAAACTTCTTATCATTTTTCGTTTGGAAAATAGATTCTAGACTTCTATCTTTGTTTACCCTCATTTACCCTACTGAAATTTCGAATTTCAAAAAATCACACAGTTAATAATTTTTAAATAAAATTTTCTTTGTATGGTATTTTTTGTATATCCTTAAGGCTTACCATCTAAGCTGGGGCAGATAATTGAAAAACCCCAAAAATTGAGGGTAATTGCTTGGCAAGCCTATGCCTTGACCACTTTTCGACAGGCAACCCATGCGCATATTGTTTTTTAAGACACTGCCCACAAAACTGTGTACCGCTCATCTGGTACCTTTATGATGGTAGATCGTCCTATGGCGGGATCCTAGACTATACCTATGTAAATACTTTTGCTAAGGTACTCGTATGTTTATTAAATTGAATTATCCCAAAAAAGATTTTTTTCGAATCTGGCATCTCTATGTTTAGAGCTATTATAAAACCCTCTTTCCCCATATCCTCTTTTATCGCAATGTCAATTGCGATCAAATCAAATGATTTAATGAATTCATTTTATTTTATCATTAAATTTAGTTTACAATTAAAATCTATTCACATTCTATTAAGCAATCGCGAAACAAAAAGTTTGAATCCGAAAAACTACCATACAAGAAAACTGTCATGTCAAATATATAATGCAAAAACGACCATGTAAAAAATTTTTCATGTATGAGTGAAAACTAGGTTTCATGGTAGAGAACTATTATGTGAGAAAACTTACTTACTTACTTACTTAAGGTGGCGCTACAGTCCGGGGTGGACCAGGGCCTCAACCAACAAGCTTCTTCCAGCCGGCTCGGTTTCTAGCTAGCTGTCTCCAGTTTCGCACGCCAAGTTGGTTGAGGTCCTCTTCCACTTGCGTGCGCCACCTTTTACGCTGTCCACCTCTACTGCGTTGTCCCACGGGGTTGGATTCAAAGACTTTCCGGGCCGGAGCATTGGTGTCCATTCGCTCTAGATGACCCAGCCATCTCAGTCGTTGGCTTTTCACTTTTGTGGCTAGGTCGGTGTCGCTGTACAGCCCATACAGTTCGTTGTTGTATCTTCTTCTCCATTCCCCATCTATGCAGACGGGACCAAAAATCACCCGGAGAATTTTCCTCTCAAAACAGCCTAACGCGTTCTCATCCACTGTTAGCAGTGTCCATGCCTCTGCACCATACATCAGGACCGGGATGATAAGCGTCTTATACAGGGACAGTTTAGTTGCTCGAGAGAGGGCTTTGCTTCTCAATTGCCTTCTTAGCCCAAAGAAACAGCGATTGGCAAGAGTAATTCTTCGTTTGATCTCAGCGCTGGTGTCGTTCGCTGAGTTTATAGCGGATCCTAGGTAGACAAAGTCTCTGACTACCTCAAAATTATAGCTGTCTATAGTGACGTTCTGTCCGAGACGTCGGTGTTGGGTGTCCTTTCTTGTGGACAGCATATATTTTGTTTTGCTTTCATTCACCGTTAAACCCATCTTCTTGGCTTCCTTCTCAATGCTCACAAAAGCACCACTGACATCACGCTTTGTTCGTCCGATTATGTCAATGTCGTCAGCGTAAGCGAGTAATTGGACGGACTTTTGAAAGATTGTGCCTCTGGTGTTGACGTGAGAGTTTTGCACTATTCTTTCAAGAACGATGTTGAAGAAGTCGCATGACAGCGCGTCGCCTTGCCTAAAACCTTTTTTGACATCAAAGGTGTCGGTGAGGTCTTTGCCGACCTTGATGGAGTAGCGTGCATTCTCCATCGTCATCCTGCACAAACGGACGAGTTTGGCAGGGATGCCAAAACTAGACATTGCTCTATATAGCTCGTCTCTATAGATGCTGTCATACGCGGCCTTGAAATCGATAAAAAGGTGGTGGGTATCGATTTGGAACTCCTGGGTTTTCTCCTAGATCTGCCGTAGTGCGAATATTTGGTCGATGGTGGACTTCCCTGGCCTAAAGCCACACTGATATGGACCTATCAGGTTGTTGACGAATGGCTTCAGGCGTTCACAAAGTACGGCAGAGAAGATCTTGTAGGCGATATTAAGAAGACTGATGCCTCTGTAGTTGGTGCAGTCCAGAGGATCGCCTTTCTTGAGGATCGGGCAAACAATACTGAGGTTCCATTCATCGGGCATGCTTTCTTCCGACCATATTTTACAGATGAGCTGGTGCATACTCCTAACCAATTCATCGCCAGCCGCTTTGAATAGCTCAGCCGCAAGGCCATCAGCTCCAGCAGCTTTATTGGACTTAAGTTTAGATATGGCTATCCTCACTTCGTCAAGATCGGGTGGACGGAATTGTTGGCCTACGTCGTCCAGGTTGAATGGTGCAATTTGCATGGTAGCGGAATTCGGTTCGTCATCGCCGTTATACAATTTGCAGAAATGATTTTTCCATATCCTCAGCACCGACTGCGTTTCCACTACGATGTTCCCCTGATCGTCCTTGCAGGCTTCGGTTCGGGGTTTGTAACCTTGGGAGGTTCTTTTTACTTTTTGGTAAAACTTCCAAACTTCATTCCTGCAGTGGCATCCCTCTAATTCTTCGATCGCGCGCTTCTCATGCTCTTTCTTTTTCTTTCTGAGAAGCTTGTGTTCCTCTTTCCTCTTCTGCTCGTAGAGCTCGCGAGCAGCTCTGGTCCTTCTATGCAGCGCCGCTTTGTATGCCTGTTGTTTGGCTGCATGTACTTGCCGGCATTCCTCGTCGAACCAGGGGCTTCGCTGTGGTGGTCGTGCGAAGCCCAGCACGTCAGAGGCGGCATCTCTGATGGCTTCCTGGCAGTTTTTCCACTGGTTCTCGATGTTTGCAGTTGGCGGCAAAGGACTAGTTAAGAGGGCGCGAGAGACTCGATCGGAAAAGGACCTGGCGATTTCTTGCGACTGTAGCCGTCCGACGTTGAACTTCCTGACAGTATTTCCCTGTTTTGGCTTTGGTCTGGATATCCGTAGCATTACCTTTGCTACAACGAGGTAGTGGTCCGAGTCAACGTTGGCTCCTCGGAACGTTCGGACATCCTTGATACTGGAGGAGTGCCTTGCGTCGATCGCAATGTGGTCAATTTGGTTGGCGGTTGATTGACCAGGAATTCGCCATGTCCCCTTATGAATATCGAGATGCGGGAACTGCGTACTAGCTACCACAACGTTTCGCCCCGCAGCAAAGTCGATTAGCCTGAGTCCGTTATCGGAGGTGGTGTCGTGCAGGCTGTATCTTCCGATTGTGCCACCAAAGACGTCTTCTCTTCCTAGTTTGGCATTAAAATCACCCAAGACAATTTTAATGTCATAGCTAGGGCATTGCTCATATGTCTTGTCCAGGAGCTCGTAGAACTCGTCCTTGGTGTCGTCATCTTTCTCCTCTGTGGGGGCATGCGCGCATATCAGGCTGATGTTGGCGAATTTAGCCTTGATGCGAATTGTCGTGAGGCGCTCGTTCACATAATTGAAACTCAAGACCTCTTGCCTCAGTCTGCCTCTAACAACAAATCCACATCCAAAAAGACGCTGCCCTTGTGGTCGGTAACAGTCACCGTAGTATACATCGCAGTCTTTCAGTTTTCTTTTGCCTGGCCCATCCCATCGCACTTCTTGGATGGCGGTGATGTCTGCTTTGTAGCAGTCTAGGGCCTCCGCTAAATGTTCGGCTGCACGTGGTCTATAGAGAGACAGAACATTCCACGTGCAGATCCGAAGTTCGTTGTCCTTATTTCGTTTGCTAGGTTCGTCAACAGTAAATCCGTCCGTATCCGAGGCTTGTTGATGCTTCGCAACTAAAATAGCTTTACGTGGCCGGGAAGTCACCCCGACGGCACGACCCCCAACCTGGAGGACCAGACCCTATATATATAACTCCAAGGGCGGGGAGCCGGATTAACCGCTCCTTATAGGCCTGAGCTCCGAATATGTCGTAGTAGCCCGTATAAGGTGTTCACTAAGTAGTTCAGCCTAACTGGAACTGTAGACGCCACCGTTGATTCCATCTTGAGAATTCTTCCGCTGCCGCCTGGATGAAGGAGAAGTGCCTTAGTGGGAACACTCCTCCCCCCCTCTCTCGTTTGCTGCCCCCTAAAACCGTCCACAGGGATTGGAACCCCATCTTCAGTTAAAGGTACTAGGCACCCGATGTTCACCGCGGGGAGGTGAGAGTAGGAGTTGATAGACAGAGGTTCGCTTTGAAACAAAGCTTGTGGACGCTTGTGTCCTCTTGAATGCACATGTCTACCCTTTGAACATGTGAGAAAACTATCATGCGGGAAAACTATCATGCAAGAAAACTATCATGTGAGAAATATATCATGTGAGGAAACTATTATTGGAGATAAATATCACGCGAAGAAACTATTATGCAAAAAAAACTATCATTCGAGAAAGCTTTATTGTGAGGGAACAATCACCCCAGATCATGCAAAAAACAAACCTGTGAAACACTCATAATGCGAGAGAACTATCATGCAAAAAAAATTTCACACGAGAAAGCTATCATGACCTTCTGATGCCGAGTTCTCGATCCGTATCAAAATTTGTACAAGAAATATAAAATTTTGGAATTTGTTCCTGGTAGGTAGGTAAGGTAATATATCCCTGTCAACTGCCTAAAATTAACTTTGAAACATGTACATATCTGCATGCCCTGATAGTGCACAAAAGCATTACCCATTAATAGGTTAAATATCCATACAATTATTTATAGCTGAAAAGTTGTTTGAAATTTTGTTTTAAGCCTCTAACGCATTTTCCACTGAATTTAAGTATTCTTCTTTTGGATGACAATTTTGTGTAAAACGAAAAAAAAAAATATTCGACTTTCAAGCAAAGAGCATATCACATTCACATTGAAGTTTAAAAATTTTTTGCAAGTGGGGGATAGTGATGGGATTAAAACCATAAGACCTCTGACGAAAATGGTATCCGCATGAAACTTGATGAAAATGTGAAGTCAGCTAATAGAATGAAGAATCAAAAGTGTCTGATAGAAGGGTGAGACGTACACCGCCCACCCTTCCCATACAATTTTTTTCGAAAACAAAATTTATCCATGGATAATTTCAACAAGTAAATGCACCCCTGTATTGAAAGTAAAAAATTAAAAAAATTGGCGTTCAAGTAGGTGTGTCAAGAAGTGGGTTTGGAAATGCTTCAACATTTTTGGCTCCCAGGTCTAACGGCTGAATTGATGACAACATTTATGGAACTTGTCTTACTATGCACCGTCAAACTGAATATTTAAATTGTGTTCATTACTTTGTATGATCTTCTGAAGGTTTATTTTTTGTTTGTTTATGGGGCCCAAAAACTTATTGTATTAAAGATGAGTTATTGACCCCTCAACAACATCAACACGGATGGTCCTCTTGGCTTTTATAAAAGTGTTGTTTATGTACAAGGCCTGTCTGAAAACTTTAAAAATATTGTCGCCACAAAATCTAAAGATTTACTTTTGGCTTACAGATCAAATAAAACACTTGGTCATCTTTTTACGAAACTTAAAGTCAAACCAGATAAAGACAAAGCCACTGATGTGATCTACAAAATTAATTGTAACGGAAAACCAGATGATCCTTGTAATCTATGCTATATTGGCCCAACGAAACAATTCCTTCGACAACGAATGTCTAACCACAATTCAGACATTAAATCCAACAACCCTGGAAAGACTGCATTAGCCAGTCATTGTATTGAAAGTGGCCACTCTCCCGACTTTGATGATGTCAAAATTCTTCAGACCAAGAGACATACGTCTAAACGATACACCCTCGAAACGCTGCACATCATCAATAACAGCAAAAACATGAACCGCAAACTAGACACACACTTGTCTCCGACTAAACGTCAATTATCAATTTGTTGTTTTATTATAAAGTAAAAGGACCAAGCTTCAATTCGAAGTGCATAAGTTGTATTCAACTTTATTTATAAAACCTTTTAATTTTACTTATGTTAAACAAAAATACTAAATTTATTTTTCATATAACGTAAGTCCTTTGTAAAAAAGTTGTCATACAATTGTATTTCATTATTAATCATTATTTGTTTTTTTTTCTTGTTAAATAAAGTTCCCCTGAAGAAGGCAGCAACCCCTGCCGAAACGTTGGGAAAAGTAAATGTTTACTTAATTGTTTCATTTTCAAAACCATTGTGACCAGAAAAGCCAAAGGAAAAACAAGATTTGATCTTATCCACTTTTTCAACAAAAACTTATTGGCCTGGGGTGCCAAATCTTCAAATACACCACTGCCTACCTTCATCAATAAATGTATTGCCATAAATATGACATCAAACCCTACAACACTGCAAAAACTGCACTAGTATTATTATTTAAAGTGGCCATCCTCCAGACTTCGCAGATGTCAAAGTTCTCCAAACTGAATGAGCGACAAACGTCCAAGCGATACCAGCTTGAATTTTGCATATCATTAACAACAAAAACAAAAATAACTTGAACCACTAGCCCAGTCGCAGAAAACATACATAGATACAACAATCGACATGGCTGTATTGTTTGCTTGTGTCTGACTGAACGTCAATTTGGATTTCTTGTTTTTGTTATTATTGTTTATTTTTTGTTTACTTCATACATACGAGTCTATGCCTGAAAGACTTGAGTTTGAATGTACTTGATTTTGAAGGCCATAACTTTTGTTCCATTTAAAATAATTTTGATTCAATTTTAAGTTCAAGTGACCTCAAATCCTAACTTTAAATTGAGTTACACTCAGTTGCTCCACCGAAACCGAAGAACATTTCTTTCTTATTTTCTTGATCTTTGTCATTATTTCATTTAATGCTAAACTAAATTTAGAAATATCTGTTCTTTTAATTGTAAATTTCTTTTTTTTTTAAAGATGTCATCCATCGTTTCAACTTATTGCTTTGATTGCGTGATTAAGTTCCCCTGCCAAAACATTGAGTAAGGCAAAATTGTTTTTTGTTTCATTACCACTTGCGACCATAAATGCAAAAAAAACAATAAGATTTGTATTTTATCTACTTCTTCAAATTAGTCATAACACATCTACTTTCATATATTTTAATATAATGTTCCTATTAATAAAAATTATGAGAGAAATATGACATCTTTCGTTTATACTTGGTGCCAAAAAAACTTTCTGGAGCTCAGTGCTTAAAAATGTCAAGCCATTACGTATTCTCGAAAGCGTCCGTGATTATTACAGGGAAATTATATTGTAAAAAACGAATTCCTATTGTCCCTTCAATCCGTGATTTAGGTTTAATATGTGACTCCCAAACTAATTTTCGCTCCAATGTTGATAATATCATTGACAAAGCTAACTCTACTCTTGGTTTTATTAAACGCTGATCAACAAAAAAAACCGATCCCTACGTGAAAAATTATCTCTATACGACTTTTGTCAGGCCACTGCTCGAATATTCATCTCAAGTCTGGTCCTCTTATTACCGAGTTCATATAAACCGACAATTGAATTGAGGCTGTCTAACGCAGATTCATACGTTTTTCCTAACGTGGTCTTTGTTGAGAGAGACGATCCTTTTATTCATCATCCTTATAAAGATCGTTTAAAGCTGTTAACCTTGCAAACATTATACAGGGTCAGGGTGTCCCCTGATTCATCAATGATATTTTAATGCATGATTCTTGGGCATATTCTAAGAAACAAAATCGTATGGAAGAAAGATGTAACACCCCCCTCACCCCCGGAGGCAGTGGCGGCAATTTCTGAGACATTGAACTTAAATGCAAAAAAAATAAAAAATCACATACAATAATGTGCTGTAGTTTTTTTGAAAGCCAATACTCCATTCTTGTAATTGGTTTTTAAATCAAGTTGTTTTTATGGAATTTATACAGGGTGTCCCAAAACTCAACGTCAAGCGGGAACAGGCTGATAGGGTAGGTTGTACATGTACTGGGAAAAATAAGAAAACAACAAATCCATCTCACTTGGTTACAAAAAAGAAAAATTCACGTAAAAATGATATGAAGTGGACTTGGGTCCTTTTGCAAATAAAAAATCAAAAATATTTTTTCTGAATAAATCAGTAGCAAGTGTTGTACTATTTTAAAATCTTGATGAAAAGGACCAATTTTTTAAATTATTTGCCGAGGGTGGAATAGTAATTTTATTTTAAATACGAAGTGCCGAAGTTAGATTACAAATTTTTTTTGAAAGATGTGTAAGGGACCTCTTAAAAATTTTCATTTTTATACAAAAATCTACTTTCTTCAAAGATAAATTTCAAATCAAACATTCGAAAATATTTTCTACAAAAGCAAGGAAGTTTTCAAGTTTTTTTATTTGTGTGTAAAAATAAAAAAAAAAATAAATAGTTTTTTTGTGTAAACTTGAAATTGGAATTTTCGAGAATTTATGTTTTGTTTTTGTGCGTGCTAAAATATTATTTCTTGGATGAAAACCATCATACTCCGAAAGCATTAAAGCATACAAAAAATAAAAAGAAAACTATCAAGAACTTTTATCACGGCAAAGAATTGTCGTAGAATAAATCTTACCATCATCTTCGAAGATTTTTCCTTGGAATTTTTGATTAACATTTCTAAACTGTGAAACCATTCCTACAAATGGAAAGCAATATTTTTTATGAAGAAAATATTACGTGTCCATAAAAAACTCACCTATGTTACAATTCAGAACAATTTGTGCAATCTAATCAACATCTTATCAGATTATAAAGATAACAGACTCTAATACATCTAATTTTCTGAAAGAAGAAGGAAGCTGCATCAATATCTTATTTGGATTCTTCAATCAACCTTTTTTTTGTTTAATTATGTACTTCTAAATTTTTATTTTAAAATTTTTTATTTGGCGTCTGCTGATTTCAATTTTTTTATTTTAAACAAAAAGCTAAGTATACCAAAATTATTCAGCTATCTTTCCTTCCTCTTTTTCATTTAGCCTTTTTTTGTATTATCGTTTCGTTTAAATATAAAAATAAATTCTTTTATTCCTTGGGTGTGAAACTAGGTTCAACCGGTTCGAGACCAGGAGGTTGTGCACATCCTTTTATGGAATCAAAAATCAGGAGTTGAATTGATGAATTTAATAAAGTTTCAAGTTTTTAAAATATATAAAAAGTTTTTGTAAAAATTTTATGGTGAGCCAAATTTTCCTATTTTTATATTTTAAACGAAACAAACTGACAAAGTCATTATATTAAAAAAAAATTACATATTATATATATTAGTGGTGTCGGAATTTTTTTATTTTTTATATTCAAAATGGGTATTGTGGACCTTGTAAAGGGTTTAGATAGAAGTAATTTTTGTTCTGGGACATTTTCCAAAATAGAATTATGAGACCCCGCTGCCGTTTTTAGGTAAAAAATTGCACAATTCGAAAAAGTGTTCAGGAAAACCAATTAAATTTGCGTCTATATGTGCTCAAAATTACTTATAATGTTTTATTTTGGTTTTCTTTTCTCATTTGTATTGACCAAACATCAATTTTATAATACTGTATAGTGTAAGGAAAGCTAGTTTCAACTAATTCGAGCATTCCATTTAGAAAAATAATCGAAAACATCTAGAAAATTGACCTATTTGTCGGGGGAATTTAATGTAAAAACTTATGCTATGATATTTTGACAAGCAGGGGCCTATTTCTTAGATCATACGTCACATACATTTCATACAACATACAACATCTTCATACATCATACACATCATACAATTTTCTGTTTCTCAGATTTCATTGGAAGTGTTGTATGATACTTCTGTTTTTTGTATGAAATGTATGACTTTGACATTTCATTGTCATTCAATTTGTTTGTGATTTTTGTTTTCTTTTAGCATGTGAAAATAAAATGAAAGGATTCGTAGGTTTTTATTTTTATAGTTCGTGTTCTTTGAGTTTTTTGACTTTGTATAGTAAAATAAAGTTTGGCTTCGTTCTCTGAATTGCTTAACAAAATTAGCGTTTATTTTTATCGATTTTCACTTCAACCTAATTTAAAAAAAATATTTGTGAATACAAAAACTATATTAATACATTGTAATAATGCAGTAACTTGATGCCAAATAAAAAGAATAAATAGACAAAATGAAAAACAAATGTGGTTTTTTAATGTTGTGAAGGGAAAACAGCAATTTGATTTGCTGTATGAAATGTATGATACATTCGAGGTTAATTTGTTGTATGATGCGTATGAAAAAATTCTGAGAAACAGAATCATACAATATTCCAATATTTCCAGTGTAATCTCCAGTCTTACATTGTTGTATGATAGTGGATCATACAACAAATCTGAGAAACAGAAATCATACAACAGAACTGTCAAAATCATACAATGTATGTGATGTATGATCTGAGAAATAGGCCCCAGATTGTAATGCTATATTCTTAGCAACAGGTTACAAAAGCAAAAAAAAAAATTATTATAAGCTACTGTGACCTCATTATAAAATTGGTTTTTCAGACCGCTTTTACGAATTGAGGTTTTCTAACCTAAAAACGACCGCGGGGTCTCAAAATTCAATTTTTCCAAATATCCCAGAGCTAAAATTACTTCTTTCTAAACCCTTTATAAGATCCACAATACCCATTTTGAATATATAAAATTAAAAAAATCCGACATCCCTATTATATGTATATTAGGGTGGTCCTTATATTGGGTTTTTTTGAAATCCCAACTTGGATAGGCATCAAATGACTCTAAATGGAGAAAAAAAAATTTCCTAATTTTTTCAGATTTTTATTCCACCCCCCTGGCCTCCCTTTTTTCACTTGAAGGTACAAATAATGGAGTTAGGGTGATTCTTATAACACGCAAAAAAAAAGTCAGAACTTATAGATTAGCTTCAGACAAAAAAAATCGTACTGGAGGGGGGGTCTATTTCCCCCCGTTCAGGTGGGAGGGGTAATTTTCTAAAAATTTGATCCAAAAAAGAAAAAAAAAATATTAAAAAACAACGGGACCACTAACAATGGCATGCTATAGCTTTTTTTAAACCATGAATCCAGTCTCTAATATATTTTTTAAATCAAGTTTTTATTGTAAATAGTTTCTGAAAAAAATAGTTTTCAAACGTAAAAAACTATTATTTTTGTTTTTATTTTTATATTTTGAAAATTATTTTTTCAAAAACTATTTACAATAAAAACTTGATTTAAAAAATATGTTAGAGACTGGATTCATGGCTTTTAAAAAAAGCTATAGCATGCCATTGTAAGTGGACGCGTTGTTTTTTAATAATTTTGTTTCTATTTTGGGTCAAATTTTTAGAAAATTACCCCTCCCGCCTGAACGGGGGGAAATAGACCCCCCCTCCAATACGATTTCTTTTTCGTCTGAATCTGATCTATAGGTTCTGACTTTTTTTTGCGTGTTATAAGAATCACCCTAACTCCATTATTTGTACCTTGAAGTGAAAAAAGGGAGACCAGGGGGTGAAATAAAAATCTGAAAAAATTAGGGAAATTGTTTTTCATGTTTCTATTTAAGGACCAACCTAACGTATATATCTTTCTGGAATACCTACCAGAACTATAAAAAGAAGTGAAGATTGCATAATTTTTTTTTTTTTTTTTTTAATAATAAAATAATATTTTAACACTTTTAAGTTACTTTGTGTTTCTTATTTATTCAATCTTAGCTTTCTTATTAACTTTTCTTTAATTGCCTAGTCTTACCTAGTCTAAAAATATTTCTAAGAACTAACTTATCATAATTTATTTATTTTTTTGTCTTAAATTTAACTTAACAAACTTATTTTCTTTTAATTAAATTAATTACACTTTTCATACCTATCTTAACTACTTTAATCTTCTTATATAAAAGACGCTTTTTTTCTTTTAATTTAGAATTAAAACAATAACAAAAAATAAATTTGTCATTGTTAATACATATTTCAAAAAGAAACCAACATATTTTTCATTTCTTATTAATCCTGAATGAAGATATTTGAGATGTATTTGGGTTAAATTTCTTTTCAGCGTGTTGTGTGAGTGAATGCTGAGGGTGTTATTGTAGTGCTGATAGTGATAAGATACGAGTTTTAATTTTGTTAGAACGGTTCCTGTTAGGGGCTACTGCAAATATATCGAGTGCAGCAGTGGCATATAGGCAGTCTTTAATATGTTTAAAGTCTGTGGGAGGGCTAATCACTCTTGGAAACCACAATACCATCTTCCGGTTTCCCAATTTCCTTTTCTTTTCTTCTTTTGATTTCAAATCCGATTTTCTATAAGTTTTCATATAATTTTCTTGTTGTGTTTTAATTTTTATTTACGAAGGCATGTAGACGTAGAGTGACGTTGCTTGGTAAGTCAGTGCAATATCCCACCCCTCCGTCGAGCTTGACCTAGGATATGCAAGCATGCCTGCCGCACTAGACAAATCAAGCAACCTACCCTATTCGACCAAATTGACTTTTTTGCAGGATTCCTGTGTTTTTTAGAAAGTCTTTTGAAAACTTACAAAACCTATGAATCATGTTTCGAATTGGTTGGGAAATTCCTAATTTATATACAGGTTGTCCCGCACCTGAGTGGAAGTATTTTAGGGTTGGGTTCCTGGGTATATTCCAAGAAAAAAATTGTATGGGGGGAAAGTTGTATCTCCCCTCCCTGAGGCAGGGGGGGCAGTTTCTGAAAAATTGACTTAAAATTCCAAAAAAAAAACATTAAAAATCAACAAAAATCTAATAATGTGCTATAATTTTTTTGAAAGCTAATACTGCATTCTTGCATTTGGTTTTTAAATCAAGTTGCTTAAGCAAATAGTTTTTGAGAAATTAAATTTCAAAGTCAAATTTGTTTTAAGAAAATTGTGATTTTTTTTTTCATAAGTCGATATTTTTCAAAATTTTACGTTATTAAGTGCTATTTTTGTGTTCAATATTCATTGTCCTCATTTATTTTTAGTGCATTACTGAAAACCAAATGTAAAAATCTTTCTTAGTTTTTGAGAAATTAGGAAAAAACGATAGGTACTTTTACAAAAAAAGCCCGGAGAAAGGGTTAAATTATGGATAATTCACGAATAAATTAATATTTTCGGGCTTTTTTGGGAAAAAAACCTTTTGTTTTTTCTTAATTTCTCAAAAATTAAGAAAGATTTTTTCACTAAGTTTTCGGTAATGGATTGCAAAATAATGAGGGCATTGAATATTGAACACAAAAATAGCACTGAATTACGAAAAATTTTGAAAAATATCGACTTAAGAAAAAAAAATCACAATTTTTTTAAACAAATTTGACTTTGAAATTTAACTTCAAGCTTAATTTAAAAACCAAATGCAAGAATGAAGTATTAGCTTTCAAAAAAACTATAGCACATTATTAGATGTGCTTTCGTTGATTTCTAATGTTTTTTTTGGCATTTTAAGTCAATTTTTCAGAAACTGCCCCCCCTCAATTAGGGGAGATACAACTTTCCCCCCATACAATTTTTTTCTTAGAATATACTCAGGAACCACACCCTAAGATACTTCCACTCAGGTGCGGGACACCCTGTATATTGTCATTACTTGGTAGTTATTATATACATTTTTGGGATTTCGTTACAGATGACTCAGTCAAACTTGATTTTTCTTACGAAACTTACAATATTTATTTTTGGATTTATAATTGCGATCAATAGCATGGCTATTAAGGATAACGTAATAATAAAAATAAACTTTGAAATTTGGAAAATTGTGACCACAATACCAAAAGTAGGTATAACCTACCCTATCACCCTGTTCCCGCTTGAAGTTGAGTTTTGGGACACCTTGTATATAAGTATGAGTTAAGCGTTAGTATTTAAAGGATTAATACAAAAATAAAATAAGAAATAAGCAAATAGAAATTAAATTTCGAAGTCAAAATTTTTGAAAAAATTGCAATACTTTTTTAGGTTAATATTTTTCAAAATTTAACGTTTGTTTTTGTGTTCAGTATTCAATGCTCTGATTAATTTTTGGTCAATTATCGAAAACCAAATGCAAAAATCTTTCTTAGTTTTTGACAAATTAGGAAAAAACAAAAAGTACTTTTCCCAAAAAAAAAACCGAAAAAATCAATTTATTCTTCAATTATCCATTGTTTAATCCTTTTTTCGTTTTTTTTTTGTTGGAAAAAGTACATTTTGTTTTTTTTTTTAACAAAAATTAAAAATTTTCCATCCATTATTACCAAAATTATCAAAATTCAGAGTTTTCCCATATAAAACTTGTTTCGTCTTGGGGGCCGGGTTAAACCGCAAAATAATGAGCTAAAATCTTACAAAAATTTTTGTTCGTGTATTTGAAAGACATTAAGGGGCGGCACCAACTTAAATTTCCAATGACCTTTTCAAGGACCACCCTAATGTATAAACATTATGCATATTATATATTTATTATTGGAAGTTTTTGTAAAACAAACTTATGTACGATCAGCCAATTCAAAATAAAAAAAAAGAGTTCTACGATTTATGTATACATACTCGTAGGTACAAAGTTGCTTCGTGTTAAATTTTTATATTTTTAGCAGACAGATTTTTTTAAAATTAAAGTCGTAGGAGTCATTTTTGAGAAAAATTAAATTTTCTTCAACGGTTTTTAACTTTTTTATGGAAAATACCGTTATTTTTTGCTAAAAAAACCGTAAGGTACCAAATTTTAACTGGTTCTTCTTCGAAATATCGAGTTTTCAAAGAAAAATTTGACAACTTATGAAAAATAAAAAAAACTTTCTTCAAAATTTTGGTACACAATATGTACCATTCAAACTTTATGAGAGCTTCTCCATTGTGAAAATTGATTTATTTCAGTCAAACTGCTTTCAAGAAAATCAAAGAAATGTTTCGTTGGTAGGAACCACTAATAACCACTTTTG
Source organism: Dasysyrphus tricinctus (assembly GCA_963921185.1). Taxonomy (NCBI): domain Eukaryota; kingdom Metazoa; phylum Arthropoda; class Insecta; order Diptera; family Syrphidae; genus Dasysyrphus; species Dasysyrphus tricinctus. The sequence goes on along the minus strand of OY992532.1, from coordinate 172,655,874 downwards.
AAAAATGGATTTCTACCCGAAGGTAATGAGAAATAAATGCACGATTGGGTCGCACGTACCTGCTCTTATGTTCCAAAGGCTAAGGGCTTAAGAAAATTGTATATAAAAACATGGCTAAAATGAGAGAAAAATGTTGAAAAACATTAAATACGTTATTTAAACTAGCTAAAACAACTCTTTTGACAGTTTGGGGTAAAGAGAAAGAACGTCATTTTAATTCTTGATTGAAAATGATAGTATGGACAAACAAAACTAAAAATCGTTAGAGCGGGTTTTTAAAAAATATATTTTTATAAATCAAATTCTTAAAACATTTTTAAAGAAAAAATTTGGTATGCAAATATTAAGTGTTTATTTATGTGCATATAAAAATTAAATTTAAAAAACAATTGTCAGCCTGTTTTCGAGATATCGAATTTTCAAAAATAAATAATTTGAAACTTTTTTTAAAAAATCAAAAATTTCTTTCTTGAAAATTTTGATATGTAATATTATTTAACAACTTTGAAATTTGTGCATGAAACATTTTATCAAAATCCGTTTAGCTGATATAGAAAAAATTCAAAATAAAAAAAAAAAACAAATTGTACTAAAAGTGTCAAATTTTATTTTTTTTGTAGTAGATCGCACTAAACCAGGCATACGAAAAAGTTAAACCACAATCGTAGGAACCATTTTTTGAGAAAAAAAATGTTCTTTTATGGTTTTTAACTTTTGTTTGGAAGGTACCGTTAGTTTTTCATCAAAAAATCGATCACGTCGTTTTCGAAACATTTGATTTTCAAAACAAAATTTGAATATTTTTAAAACTCCAAAAAAAAATATTTGTTTGAAAATATTGGCAGCAAAAACTGTTTATATTTTTGAGAAACTCCTGTATAAAAAAAACTATTGAAATAATAAGTACCGTTGTGGAGATATTCCAAAAAATGGTTCTTTGGTAGGTACCATAAATAACCATTTTTTGAAAAATGGTTTCTTATCCAAAGGTAGCCTTTACTAAAAGAAATTTATTGATTTTTTTTTAAGATAAGTTGTGCAGCCGTTTTCGAGAAAAATGAGATCTTGTAAAATTGCTTTACAAAATTGTATGGCAGGTACCGATATTTTTGGTTCTAAAAAATTAAAAAAATGTTGGGCAGAATCACCAAATACCAACCAAGTTTTGAGAAAATCGAACCAGCCGTTTAGGCTGTAGCCGAACAGACAGACAGACACACAGACAGAATTGTGTCACTCACTTTTTTCGTGTTCTCTATTATTGAAATAACAAGTTTGATTGTTATCTCAAAATTTTTGTTTCCGTGAATCCAAAACTTGCCCTATAGTACCTTCATATATCGCAAGTAAAAATGGTGTGGGGAGAATGCCAAAAAACAATGTATCAAGTTTGAACAAATTCAATGCAGCCGTTTAAAAAAAAAAGGTTTATTCAATATCAAAAAAAAAAAAAGAAAAAATATTCAAAATAAAACTAGTGCATTTTTTTCTGACAAAAACTTAACATTCTCTTTATTTAACACGTTTATATTTTGGTTTAAATTCCATGTTACTCCAGGAATCATAAATATTTGTGTTTTCTTACTTTTGACGCTCACAGTATATGTCTTGGCAAAAAACATCAGCGGGCTGAACGAGATGTGTCAAACCCTGAAGGTGAAAGGGTCGAGTGGTCTAAAAGTAAATAGCAAAAAGACAAAAATAATGCTCACCTGCCGCTCCACACACCAGCGTATACAGGAGACGCCAATTGAATAGATTGAACAATTAGACTTCCTTCGAAGTATTGTTTCAGCAAATGATGGTACTGATCTGGACGTTCAAAGTAGAATTATTTAGTTTCGTGCTGCCTTCGGTTCTCTGCTCCCAATTCGGAAATCCAGTTAAATCTTCTTACGCACTTAACTGAGATTCTTCGAATCCAATGTCAAATCCGTGCTGTTTTATGATTGCGATACCTGGAAAGTCACGTCTACCATTTTCAGGAAATTGCAGGCTTTTGTGAATCGCTGTTTACACCACATTCTAAAGATTTTCTGGCCACAAATTATATCAAATGAAGAATTGTGGCGCAGGACAAATCAAGAGCTGCTGAACGTCGACATAAGAAAGCTCAAATGGCAATGGATTGGTTACGCACTGAGGAAACCAAAACTATGAAATTGCAAAGTAGTCCTTTGAATTGAATCCTCAGAGTGTACGATGGGTTGGAACAACACAAAAATCAACTTTCCTAGCAGAAGACGACTCCCAGAGAAAGAAGGCGGGCATGGCCACGGCAGACCGTGAAGATGGAAACGATTTGCTGGCGCCCTATGTCCCAACCGGGGTTACAGCACATGATTATGATGATGCATATTTGAAAACGTTAGAAATCAATAATTAATTTGTGAGAGGTGAACAAATTATTTCCAACAAAAAATAGTTAATAATAAGGGAGGCGAAGTGTTAAGCTAAATGGCGCAATCATAGGTAATCTTACAGTTGTCTCCTGGACTATAACCGATGTCTTATAAGCTGTTAACTCATATTTACAATCACACATACCAAATTACTAACTATTCTTTTTTCTCATTAAAATTCACTGTGGCGTATACGTACTTTTTTCATATTCAAAAATATTAATATTCAATTTCAATTCAATATAATTTCTTGCCATTCTTTTCCGGAGTAAAGACGAAGTTGATCATTTTCAGTCAGTATTAAAAACGTACTAATCATGTGACGCATTTTGTATTTTAATAATGTGTAGTGTACCTACGTACATACACCAATGTTATGTGGTCATTATTCAATGTTAGATTTAAAGTGTTTCGCATACAAGTAATCTGCAAATCTGAATTGATGAGCCACCTTCACGGGTCTTTAAACTGTTGATACTTACTAAATTAATCTGTGAAATACTTCTTGTGTATTTATAGTTTATAAAAACAATAAGCTTCAATAAGGTTCAACTTGTATTGAATTGCAACCTTTCTTCAACCGAAATGTGTTGGAATGAATATTTCAACTTTCCTGTTTACAGCTTAACAAACTGCATGTAAATAATAATTTTAAATAAAAGAAACACACTCTTACTTTAATTCGGAATTTAAATATTATTGATACAAAAACCAAATAAACCATGCGAATTGGATTCTATATTTTACATGAATGCCCGAATTATTAGACTATAGAATGAAATGAAACTTTCAATATCATTTTCAAATTCTACGGGATAAACTCTCACTAAAACAACAGCTTTCTACAGTTTTCCTCAAAACGCACTCCAATGGTTTCCCCAATCTCATTCACTTTTCATATTTTCAATTAAAAAATCCTCACTTAAAATTTCCCAATATTTTGATTTCAGCGCAGCCTCACTAAGCGTCTGCTACACAAACTAAATTCCCTTCGAACACAAAAGAGTAAAAATTTGTAGTCGACTATTAGGAGCGTAGTGAAGTGAATTGCGTTACTCCAAACAAGAAAATAAATATATTGTGTAGAAAATTTAACTTTAGATGAAAATTAAGAAAAAGAATATATATCTATAATTTGAAAGTATCTGAAACCAAGAATCTTAAAGTAAATTGAATAAAATCCATATTCTTGCAATAATTACAAATTTTCCAGCAATACATTTGAACCTAAAAGTATACCACTTCAAAAAATATAGTTACTTTCTCTGAAAAATCGTTAAAAATCGAAAAGTGAAAACCGTAAAGAGAAAAAAAGAAAACTTTATTGTTCTTGTTGTTCGTGTACGCGCATAATGTAGGTTAGAAAGGAGTGGTATAACCATTAACCATTCGTTCTTGTTCTTTCACTTTTCGCCGTGTATGCAATTCTGGTGTCCGTTTCTTGGTGTTTTCCCATCCTAAAACATCCTTTGCTGCTTCTTTAACTGTTGGCCAATTGTCGTAAAACCTTATGTTGAAAGAGTTAAATGAAATAAAAAAACAAGGATTAAAGAAAATCGGGAAGGTTAAAAAGAATCCCTGTACTGAATAAAGTATCTTTTCAGTTCGCGGTTAGCGTGAGATATAATATACATATATCGACTTAAAAAAAGTATACTTTTTTCCTTTGTTGGAGAGTATAGAATGTCATATGCGTGACCTAAGTGAATGAACAAGAATAATTGTGGTTGATATATATTATAATCAATTTTGAAGGGCTTGAAAGGAATATGTATATAAATATTTCTATATATGTGAATGTATAAGAAAGCAAGTGTGTGCAATGGAGAACCTATCTTGATGAATTAAATAAGAATTAATTATACAATGTAAATCGCTTTTTTCGCACAAGACAAAAAATAAGGGGTTGTTGCTTACACAACAACACGACACACATCCCCCATTAAAAAAACCCCAAAAGAAGAGACAGTGTGACCCAGTCACCCAGTCACCCAGTGAACTAGCGATAGTGTAAGTTGGCAGTTGGATTGGAAATGAACAACGTCCCACTGTTCAGATGACCATAATAAATCTGATATACCAGCATACCCGTTTCCACTTGAGTTTAAGAGTTAAGAGAAACAGTAGCAATACCGAAATAAGGGTTGCAGAACGGTGACCAGTTGCTGGTTTAAGGAGCATGCTTGTAATTGTAAGTAAGTTATTTATGATTTCATTAAATTGCCATGTGAATTACATTCAAAGTCCTTCTGATTTCACATCGAAATTCAAAACCAAATCTCAATGATGACAAATTTATAAAAATCAATCAACTTTCCCATGTTAATTTATTCTGTATCTACTTAACATTATTTGATGCGGAAAAGTTTAACAATTTAGCTGAATTTTGAGTCCGAATAAATTTCCCTTTTCCAGGAAATAACTTACCAAAAAGGAAATAAAATAACCACCCAAAATATATATTTAGATGCGGTTAGTTTCTTATGTGTAATAAATTCCTTACGCTGGGGTTTGAGCTCTTGGGCTTCTGAGGATTTATTTGATATCAAATTTCGTGCTTATATTGTGATGGAATTAGTTAGAACTAAAACATCTAAAGAGTAATTCTTAGCTGAGGAAAACCACACATTCAAAGTCTTCTTGTTAGATTATTATTAATGCAGCTCAACAATTCTGCGACACAAGCAGCCTTTTATTATTATTTCCTATTTTATTATTATTTATAAATAAATAAATACCTTAATAAAAAAATATTAATTTAACCTGTATAATTGTGCTATATAGTCGGTGCTAGCATAACGGGCCCTGAGCGTCCTGACAGAAATAACCACCAGTGCCATCAGCCACATAGACAGTACTGTACGCCACCTCCCACTACAAACTTTTAGATCTGTGGTGTATTGAAATTTTAATTTTTGGGTGATCTGTCCTGAAATCTGATTTGAACGATTTGACATTTTTCTTGGTTTCTTTTTGGGTGATTGTGCATAGTATCTAAATTTAATAAATTTTAGTGACGTGACAGGTCGTGAGAATCAGGGCATATTGACTTTAAAAAAACGTAACCTGCACAATAAAAAGTTTTGGATCAGAGTCGAGCGGGGAAAAATTCTTACTTGAATGATTTGAATGAATAAATTTCAAAATAACGTCGTAAAAAGGCAAAGATAAATCTAGTCAAATGAAACGGGATCCTTAATTATAAAAACTGTTATAACCAAGAAAAAAAGGCGAAACCCAAAAAGTTTTTCGCCATAAAATGAACTTAGGAACTTATGTTTTTTTCTACGGAGGTGACTCTAGGACATCCTGTATATCTGTGGTGTTGTGGAAGCATGATATTTCAAAAAATAAATTTATGTCTGCGTTTGTCCAATTTATATAGCTTGAATCTTAACGGGCGCATCAATTTCCTCGAAGTTAGGAATATTTTTGAATATAGACATGTTCTTTCGGATTTGTGAAAAAATTCTCAAGATCTTAATCAGACTTGGCGTAACGATGACAACAAACAAGAAAAAAGTGAACCTTACGATTCCGTTTGTCTGTCTGTCTGCTTGTCTGTACCTCAGCCAAAACCCTAGAGCCCGAGCCAGCCGAGCCAGAAGCCACTGAATCAATTTTCTTCAAATTTTTAACAAGTAGTTGCAAATAATTTTTTTTGTTGAAAAACTTATCCATCTCAAAAACGGCTCTAACAATATTGAAAAAAAAAATAATCTATGAATTACTGTAGGCATGCTCTTCCTTTTTTATCAAGAACTATTATTTACTGCAACTGCCAAATGAATTTTTTTTACTTTCGAATTTCTCAATAACGCCTATACCTATTTTAATCTAAATTTTTATGCAGAAACTCTTTAAAAAATAAATAATTTCGATATCGCATCACAATTTGGGATTAAAAAATTAATTATTTCTTTTTTGTAAATTCAACATTTCGAAAACGTGTTGCAGCAACAAATTCTTTTTAAGTATACCATTTTTTTTTGCATTTAATCACATCTACTCAAATCATTTAACCCGCCATTCTTGTTTTTGAGGCCATTTAACGAGTTTTTTTCAAATAGTTAAAATAACGAGTTTCATGCTTCTAAACTTGTTTCTATATTATACTTGCACCTGCATATTTTAATAATTATGCATATTTTTATAATATTTTAATAATAAAAATCTCGAAAAATTGAAAAAATGTATTTGTTGCAATGTTATTAAATTTTGCGACATTTTGGTTTGCGAGTTTTTCTTGCAATGCAGTTAAATTTTGCGAGAAGTTAGGATACCTTCTGCAAAATATGTAAATCCAGTGTCTTAGTAGACCACTCTATTATTTATTTATTGTAACTGTTGATTTTTCAATATTATTGTTGTCAAAAGAACAAGAAGAGAGAGAGAGAGAGAGAGAGAGAGAACATAAAGATGGTATATCCATTTGTAAGATGTCATGTGCATATTACATTAATCATATTTGGCATTGAACTAGAAAATACTTTTTGTTCCATTAAAAACGCGTAGAAGACAACAAAAATGATTATAGAGGTTGTTAACCGAAATATGGGATGTACAAATTTTTTTATTGATGGGAATAGTTATCACTTGGAACGAACAAATTATGCAAAATACTCTTGGTAATATTCCCAAAGAGTTTTTTTTTGAGATTTTAAATTGCGAGATTTTGATTGAAATTTGAAATATTTTCAGGTTCGAGATGTAAATGATTGTTAAAAGCGAGATTTTGTAATTGCGAGATTATGAAAAGCAAGATTTTTAATTTGCGAGATTTCGTTATTCGAGATTTAAAAAAAAATGCGAGATTTCGTTATTCGAGATTTTGGTTTGCGGGATATCGAATAAAAGCAAGTCCGTGCGACCCAGTCGTGAATTTTATTGATTTTTAATCCTTTCTGTCAAGAACATTAAGACGGTGCAAAAAATAATTTAATGCCTCAGTCTCGTCTCGGATATTTTGCCTGTACCTGCAGCCTGCAGAAACATCCATCAAAAGCCTTCAATTTAAATTATTGAAAAACACGCATTTTTAAGTGGTGATATTTTCATTTATATCTAGTTAGGGGGTTTCATAGAAACTCATCATTGAAAATTTTAATTCTTATTTTTAATAGGTTAAAAAGGCAAAATCTATCATTGTTTTGATGCCAATCTAAGGCTTAAGGCTTGATTATATTTATTATAAATAGGGCCACATCTCCACATAAATTGAATTAAAATATTTCAATAATCATTGGTAAGGTAATTTAATCAGTGAAATAATAAAATTAGTTTTTTGTGGATGGTTGGGCTTATTTGATTTTTTTTTCAGCTGGAAATAATTAAATCTTAAACTTTATTTGTATATTAAAATAATTATTGATTTTGGTTTCTGAGGGTCTCAAAATTGAAAAAGGAAGAACAGTATTAACAATGACGAGTTTCTATGAAAACTATTATTAACTTGATAGTGGAGTATTTTAATGTTTTTTCATTATTTTTAAGATAACCTAGTACGCTGCTGATGCGAAATTTCGCTGTTCGACGAGCGAAGTCGATAATTGTAGCAGATTTTACACACACTTAATTACTAGGACTGGTTATTATTATTGTGTGCGAAAAAATGACATTTTTGTCTTTTCGTGTTTATTTTTTGTTTGCTTCTTTCATTACAGCATTATAGACTAAGAGCCCACAGCAGATTTTGGGTGTGAACGATAGCAAAAAAAGAAGTATAGGCGTCGAAAGCTTCATTAAAGACTATTAAAAAAATCAAAGTCTTGCAGTCCACAACTGGGGCCTTTGCGAGAAACAGTGCATCGAAAAAAAAATATGAATGCAACTTCGAGGATAATCGTGTTAGCCGAAATTGGTTTTCACTCCTTCCTTGAGAAGCTCCTCGGATCACATATCATGGAATCTGAGACCATTTGAGTGTATAGTTTGCTCTACCGGACCGTTTAAAAAATTCAAAATTCTAAGTGAAAAACGCTTTTTTTAAACAGTCTGGCAGGGCGAATTAAACACTCAAATGATCTCAAATTTCGTGATATGGAATCCGCGGAGCTTATCTAGGGAGGGGTGAAAACCAATTTCGGCTAACACGATTTTCCTCGAAGTTGCATTCATATTTTTTTTTTGATGCACTGTTTCTCGCAAAGGCCCCAGTTGTGGACTGCAAGACTTTGATTTTTTTTAATAGTCTTTAATAAAGCTTTCGACGCCTATACTTCTTTTTTTGTTATCGTTCACCCCCAAAATCTGCTGTGGGCTCTCGGTCTATTATGATTTATTTGTTATGATTTTTGAATTAGTAAAACTTCACGGGTGGGTCCAGAGTCCAGACTTTCGCGCAAGGGGGGTTGTCACGTTCTTCAAAATTGATAGTATTGCACTCAAAACCATTTTTTTCCATCGCATATATAATCAAGGAAGTAATTTTTGGTTTTAAAACTTTAGCCCTTAAAAGATCTATTTTTATTACTTTCTTTAATGACATCCCCTACACAAAACATAGGTACGGCGGCGGTGGCGGCGTCACTCTATACAAAACAATAAATTGAATTCCCAATAGTTTCTGCCAAATTGCTAGGTGGGTAAGTGCGAGCAATCAAATCCTCTGGAAAATCGAAGCTAAATGCGGTGGTATTTGCAATCGAAAATTAATTAGCTATCGCAATTTGCGTTTTTTAATGTCAAACACGATTTTGGCACCTTATTTGTGAGATATTCTCAAGAACTGTGTAACATCTGAAATGTCCGGAACCTTACTAAATACCGCAAACCAAAATCTTGAATAACGAAACGATTTCTTGCACTTTTTCAATAATCTCAAAATTAAAAAAAATCCGATTTTTAACAACTTCGCATTTATAAATAAATAAATAAATTAGGTAGCGCAACAGCTCGTGGAGAACCAGGGCCTAGGGACTAACAGCTCGCATTTATTTTTCTAAAAAAAAATCTCGCAAATAAACCGAAATCTCTAAAATTAAAATCTCCAATATCAAAATCTTGCAATTCCAGTAATATTCGCCCTGAGCTTCGAACTGAAATAAAATTAAACTCTAAGACGGATCCTTTTCATTTAGAATCTTATGCAAGATTTGCAAATTTTTTATTGAAATGTGTATTTGCTGCAATGAAATTAAGTTTAGCGAGATTTTAATCTGTGAGATTTAAGCTTGCGAGATTTGGTAAATGCAGTATTGTGGTGCGATTTTGTAATTGCAAGATTTTGTAACTCGAAATTTTAATTTTCAAGATTTTTTACCAAACCAGAAAGGTCACTAGATCGTGATAAAAGATTTTAAAGGTTTCAGTAAGTTATTGATGTATTATGTTTTAATAAATTTTAAACGTTTGTTTTCAAGGCCACTCAAGGTCATTAAGAAAATTGTTGGTACCGCATTTATGTTATCTTAAGTACCAATGAAAGGTCACTAGATGGTCATTAGGGGTCATATAGTTTCAGTAAATGGTCAGACATAGATTTTTTAATAAATTTTCAAAGCTTTTTTTATTATTATAGTTGTTTTTGGCACCTCGCATTTATGGGTTTTCGCAAAAAAATCGTATGCCTAGGATCCGGAAGGCCACTGAATCATTATGAGAGGCTTACTCAATCATTCTGTGGTATGGAATTTTTTTTTTGAAATTCATAAAGAAATCTATGCCTGAGCAATTACTGAAGAAACTAGCTGACTTTTTATGACCATTTAGTGACTTTTAAAATGGCACACATATGATAATAATAATAATAATAATAATAATAACCTGAATTGCACGGCACTAGTTAGAAAGAGTAGGAGGATAGGAAAGATTTGGCACAGTGGATTGAGATAAAGGTGTTTATTATCTCATTAAATCTCACGGGTGGCGTCCAGTTAAGCTGGGAGAATGTAGAAAAGAATGCTGCCTAGAATGGGGCTCGAACCCACACCTCTAAATAAGCAGTCAAGCACTACATCCACAGCACCATTGCCACATATAGGGTTAATAGATTCCAAAGCCCCTGGACTTTAAAGTATATCAAATTGATTACTTCACTTATGTCATTATTCAATTTAATTTTTGGTTAAAAGGAATTTGTAAAAAAAAGGTCAATTTTTATAATCTAAATTTGTGTTCAGCCATTTTGACAAAATCATCAAACCAATTTCAATTCAATTCAATTATTTAGTAAAATATTCTGATCGAAAACGCAGTTTTTGCAACACTTTATCCTTAAAAGAAAATTGTTTTTATTTCACTGGAAAAAGAACTATTTTTGTCGTATTTTGATGGTGAACTGATAACGAAAATATGAGTATGAAGTTGGGATCTGTAGGGACATGGATTTTAACGGCTCCTGTACGTTGTAGGGATGAGGGGTTGAAAATAGCGGTTTTCCAATTTTTGTGTCAGGATTACAAAAACTTTATTTCTATTAATCGCATCATTAAAATTAAAGTGTAGACTAGTCCCCACTACGGGGGTCGAAAAATCCTGCCAGAATTTACGTTCACCCCTCAAATTTGCTTCCGACTCTTACTCAAAAGTCTATATCTGGCTTTAAAACTAGATGGTTAATAATTTGAATTGATATACAACACCCAAAGTGTTGAAGTAGTAAAAATTCAATTCAAAAATAGGGAAAACATCGCTGAAACGTGTCATGATTTTTAGTCCAGGCAATTTGTGCTTAAAAAGGCTTTTTGTGATTGTGGGGTAGTTTAGATTTGTTCGCTCCTTTATGTTCTTTGGGGTGCTGAATTCGAATCTGAGGGTTTCCAACAAAATTTCGTGACGCAACATGGAAAAAAATGCAAAATATAATGCAAAAATTCATTTTTAGGGAGTTGTTCACTAACGACTCGAAAACTACCAATTTTTCGAAAATTACATCAAAGTACCATTTAAAGTACATAAACCCAATTTCCAATTATTCTCTATTCAAGGTTTCTTTCTGTGACAACCCATTTAGAATCAAGTGGTAGTCGAAAATTGATGCACTTTTTCTGTTTTCGAAAATCCACTCGGAAGCACTTAGATACCTATTACTTTGAGTGACAAACTTTAAATTTTTGTCTGTAAAACTGAACCAAGATATACTTTTCTGATGGTTTTTGATGTTCTGAGTTTGAATCAAGCCTTAGAATTGCTCTAGCACGTTACATTTTTGAGATATTCGAATCTAAAGATTAAAATAAAAATACATTTTGTATGCAAATTTGCGGCTATATTTTTTTCTTGAGGTAATTTTTTTCGAAAAATGTTTGTAGTCATTCTGAAGTATGAACATTTTACTTCAAAATTCTTTTTGAATCTTTCAAATACCTCCATTCATCTTCGAAAAATCGATAGTTTTCGTCTTAAACTACTTACTAATCCGAAAAACCCCACAATTTGCTTGCTTAGGGCCCTTTTGAGCACAACCTGACTGGATTTTTCGGATTAGGTAGTAAGACGAAAACTAACGATTTTTCGAAGATAATTGAAGGTATTTGAAAGATTCAAAAAGAATTTTAAAGTAAAATGAAGAATGACATAAGCATTACCTCGAAAAAATATATATGTAGCCCCAAATTTGCATACAAAATTAATTTTTTTTTTTATTTTTGGATTCGAATATCTCAAAACCGTGACGTGCTAGAGCAAGTCCAAAACCAGATTCGAGCTCAGCGCATCGAAGACCATCAGAAAAGTATATCTTAGTTCATGTTACAGACAAAAATTAAAATCTCGTCACAAAAAGTAATTTCTTAGTACTTCCGAAAACAGTAAAAATACGTAAATTTTCCAGTAGCGCTTGATTTCAAATGGGTTGTCGCAGAAAAAAACCTTGAATAGAGATTCATTGGAAATTGTGTATACTTTAAATGGTACTCTGATGTAATTTTCGAAAAATTGGTAGTTTTCGAGTCATTAGTGAAAAACTCCCAAAAAGCAAAACAAAACTTCTCTGCTCAAAATGAGCAGCATCTATTCATTATAAAAAAAAAGCTGTTCGTGTTAGTGAAAATCAAGAAATGTGAAAAAAAATTCCAAAGTCAGTGTTCAAAGCGTTTGAGTTTGATACCAATTTTGATATCTCTATCAAATACTATCAAATACAAAGCCTTTGATCTGGCTCGTAATAAAATCCATTTTGCATACCATCCCCAACTGGGATTTGGATGAAGTGTTCATTGGCATCCACACAAAATGTTTTTTTTTGTGACAAATTCAAAGATCATATCGTCATGATTGTTGTGCGCATGTTGGGATTCAGTTATTGAAACGTATTTCAATGCTTTTCGTTTATTTCCCATATATTTAATCACCTCAAACGTAAACAAATGTACGCAGATGTTTATACTCTGTTTTTGGGTTTCATAGCCTTTAACTTTATTCATAAAAATTTAAAAAGAAAATTGTCATCTGTGTCAGCCAGGTTCTTTTTTGTTGTGGTTTGGTTGAGCTTTTTCTCTTCCTCTGAAACAAAAAGGTAAATCGATTTTCTTTGAAATGTTGCGATTTTAATGACAGGAGTAGGTGTTAAGGAAAAGGATGTAGGGTAGGAAATTTGATGAAAACTGACAGAGAAATATTCCATAGGGAAATGAAAAAAAAAACAACTACATATACAGACATACATATAAGTACTACACACATATATGACATTTTAATGTAATTCGATATTGAATGAAAATGTAATCGTTTGGTGAAACGATGTGTTTAGTGGACGACAAGGCTTTGGTGAAGATGTCGGGTAACGTTTCCTCGGTGGGAATGTAATATTTAAGGTTTATAGCTACGTACATCATGAAATTTCCCAGGCATGAATTTTACTTAAGGTACTGTTTCAATGTTGTTTGTGCTTAATTTTAGCATAAGTTATTCTTTGAATTGCCCTTTTCGTGTCAAAAAAAAAATGTTTTTCTTCAAGAAATGTTAAAATGATTCAGTTTCTGAAGGCTGAACGTTACAGGCAAAACAGCAATAGCAAAACCAAAAGGTGTTTGCTTTAAGTTGGCTGTCACATCGTTTTGAATTTAACCAAAATATTGCAACATGTGTTGCATCTGTAAAACGTACACTGGCAACACGACTTACTCATCAGCTGAAATCGCAGAAACTTTCATTATTGGTAGGTTCCTTTTAGGGCCTGTCCATTAGCAACGTCATCTTATTATATCTTAAAGAAACTACAGCCCCATCCATCTGGTGATATTTAATTTTAAGCAAATCCGTGTTTAATAATAAACACCACGCCCCAATCTTTAATTTGTGAAACTAGAGACTCGAGCTCAAATCTGAGGGGGAGGTATATAATTATGATGTATATAAAGTACGTTTGTCCATTATTTGTCCAAGTTTGTCCATCCAATAAAATAATATCTCCACTTTAAGTGCAAACAAAACTCAACACTGTTGCTTTTGTTTTTTTAAAAAACTATACCTACGTATAAGGAAAACAGAAAGTCGTGTAGCACCCCCAAATGAAAACTTATTGTTAGTGGGACAGAACCAATTGCATTCGTTTGTCCACCGTTTGTCCATGTCTATCTTAAAAAAAAAGGCAGTTTGTGTACCTTCAATTAAAAAATATTCACATTGCTTTTTTTATAGCATTTCCAAATGAAAAGCTTAGGAGGATGTCCACATCACATTGTCCACATCCCATTGATAGTTGCTGTACAAAAGAAATGTTGAATATTTTTACTTGCGATATAGGTACTATAGGGCAAGTTTTGGATTCGTGCAAAAAAAATTTCGAGATAACAATCAAACATGACATAACGAAGATAGAGAACATAAAAAAAGTGGGTGGCACAATTCTGCCTGTCTGTCTGTACCTCAACCTACAGCCTAAACCACTGAAACGATTTTCTTCAAATTTTGAATTTAAGGTTTTTTTTGTAACTCTTCAGAGGGGAAATTGAATTTTGTTTTAGATCCAAAAATAACGGTACTCGCCATACAACCACTAAGGAAAAGCTTATTTATCTCTAAAAAGGGTCCAACAATTTTGATACAAAAAATCCGTGTGTTATTGTATATGGTGTACTTTTTGGTATGAAAAAAAAAATCAAAAAACTGCTATTAACGCCACCTGCAATATAACGTTTTTTTTTATTTTCTTTTTTCTCTTTAACGGCTCAACCTATTTCAATCAAACTTTGTATACAAAAGCTCTTTTGAAATGTCAATAATATTATCAACATTTTGAAAAAAAGTAAAATTTGGATTTCTTAAAAAGTATTAAATTCTTTTTTTTTGTTTGAAAATTCTATACTTTGAAAACGGGTTGTTGAATTTTTTGAAAATTATTTTCTAAATGTAGGTACATATATTAATAAATACTCAAAACTATCATCCCAAAATTTTGTTTTAAAAATATATATAACTAAAATTTTATATAAAAAAAATTAGTTTTTAAGAAAACCGCTTCAAGGATTTTTATTTTTTACTTGCGATTATAGGTACTATAAGGCAAGTTTTGGATTCGTGCAAAAAAAAAATTTTGAGATAACAATCAAACATGATATTACGATGATAGAGAACACCAAAAAAGTGGGTGGCACAATTCTGTCTAACTGTCTGTTCGTCTACAGCCTAAACGGCTCGATCAAACTTTGTACATAGTGGTTTTTGGTGATTCTGCCGACACGTTTTTTTCATTTTTTTTAGAACCAAAAATAACGGTGCCTGCCATACATTTTTTTTTGGCAAATTTACATAATCGTATTTTTCTCAAAAACGGCTCGACAACTTTTCTTAAAAAAAAATTCAGTAAATTTATTTTAGTAAAGGCTTTCTTTGGGTGGAAAACCATTTTTCAAAAATGGTTATTAATGGTAATGGTTTTGATTTTCTTCAAAATGGTATGACCGATTTCAATTATTTTTTTTATAGAGAAGCTTCCAAAAAATGTTAATAGTTTTGTGAACCAATATTTTTGAAAAAATATTTTTTGCATTTTTAAAAAATATTTCAAAATTTTTTTTGGAAAATCAAATATTTCGAAAACGGCATTATACATTTTTTTGAAACTCGATATTTAAGACTTTTTTAGTACTCTCTAAAATATTTTTAGAAAAAATTTTACATTTATGAAAAAATAACGGTACCTTCCATACAAAAGTGAAAAAACCGCAAAGGAAAATATTTTTTTGCTTGAAAACGACTCCCACGATTTTGATTAAACTTTTTTCTTATACTAAAATTAGTACCATCTACCATCAAAAATTATAAAATTTTGCACACAGCAACTATTAGTAGTACCTGTCATAGAACGTATTTTTTTATTTTGAGTTTTTGCGTTATCAGCTTAAAGGATTTAAATGATTTTTTTTATATACAAATTTCAAATTAAATTAAATAACATTGCATATCAAAATTTTCAAAAAAAAAGTTTTTGGATTTTTAAAAAAAGTTTCAAACTATTTTTTTTTGAAAATTCGATACCTCAAAAACGGGTTGACAATTTTTTTTCAAATTTTGTTTTTATATGCACATAAATATATATAATTTAAATCTGCATACCAACATTTGTTCTTAAAAATGTTTTAAGAATTTTATATATAAAAATTAATTTAAAAAAAAACCGCTCCAACGATTTTAAAATTTTTTTTCCCATACAATCATATTCCATCATGAATTAAGATGGCATACTTTTTTTCACTTCAAACTTTCAAAAGAGTTGTTTTAGCTAATTTAAATGTCGTATTTCATGCTTCTCTACATTTTTCTCTCATAATTTCCATGTTTGTATATACAATTTTCTTAAACTCGCAGTGTCTTGAACATAAGAGCAAGTACTTGCGACCCAGTCGTGCATTTTATTTTATTTTGGAACTGCAGCATATTATATGCTGGTGTATGAAGAACAATGCGAAAATCTTTACTTTTTTATCAAAACTTATCTTTTTACTTGCGATTATAGGTACTATAAGGCAAGTTTTGGATTCGTGCAAAAAAAAATTTTGAGATAACAATCAAACATGATATTACCATGATAAAGAACACCAAAAAAAAAGGTGGCACAATTATGTCTGTCTGTCTGTCTGTCTGTTCGTCTACAGCCTAAACGATCGATTTTGTTCAAACTGGGTACATAGTGGTTTTTGTTGACTATGCCCACACTTTATTTCATTTTTTTTTTAGAACCTGCCATACAATTTTTTTTAACAATTTTACATAACCGTATTTTTCTCAAAAACGGCTCGACAACTTTTCTTAAAAAAAATTCAGTAAATTTATTTTAGTAAAGGCTTCCTTTGGGTGGAAAACCATTTTTCAAAAATGGTTATTAATGGTACCTCCCAAGTCCCAAGGAACCATTTTTTTAATTTTTGATTTTCTTCAAAACGATACGACCGATTTCAATTATTTTTCTTATACAGAAGCTTCCAAAAAATATAAACAGTTTTGCGCACCAAAATTTTTGAAAAAATATTTTTTGGATTTTTAAAAAATGTTTCAAAGTATTTTTTTTTTTGAAAATCAAATATTTCGAAAACGACATGATCGATTTTTTTAATCTCGATATTTAAGAGTTTTTCAGTATTCTCTACAATATTTTTAGAAAAAATTTACATTTATGAAAAAATAACGGTACCTTCCATACAAAAGTAAAAAACCCACAAAGGAAAATATTTTTTTGCTTAAAAACGACTCTTACGATTTTGATTAAACTTTTTTAATATACTAAAAATAGTACGATCTACTACCAATTATAAAATTTCACACTTAGCAATTATTAATAGTACCTGTCATGGAACGTATTTTTTTATTTTGAATTTTCTCGTTTTGGCTAAGCGGATTAAAATGATTTTTTTTTATATACAAATTTCAGATAAGATTAAATAATATTGCATTTCAAAATTTTCAAAAAAAAAGTTTTTGGATTTTTAAAAAATGTTTCAATTTTTTTTTTTGAAACTTCGATATCTCAAAAATGGGTTGACAATCTTTTTTCAAATTTTGTTTTTATATACACATAAATATATACTTTAGATTTGCATACCAAAATTTGTTCTTAAAAATGTTATAAGAATTTTATATATAAAAAATTAATTTTTTAAGAAACCGCTCCAACGATTTTAGATTTTTTTTCCTATACAATCATATTCAATCAAGAATTAAGATGGCATTCTTTTTTTCCACCTCAAACTGTCAAAAGAGTTGTTTTAGCCAAATTCAATGTCGTATTTCATGCTTCTCTTCATTTTTCTCTCCTAGTTTCCATGTTTTTATATACAATTTTCTTAAACCCGCAGTGTCTTGAACATAAGAGCAAGTACGTGCGACCCCGTCGTGCATTTTATTTTGCATATATTTCTTTCTTTTTCAAGTAATAAAATGACATACCTACTTGATTTTGAGCGCTAAGCTATTTTACTAGTTGTTTTTACAATAATTTAAAGAACGATTTTTTATGTCATTTTCTATATTTTTTTGTATTATTTATATATTTGTTCTAGGTATAATGACTTGCATATTTTAAAATTTCTTAAGTTCCAAGCAATTTGAATATAAGAGCAAGTACGTGCGATTCAGTCGTGCATTTTATTTTATATGGCACAGAGCATCTCCTCCCCATACAGGACAAAGTAAATTTGCTTGGAATATTACCTTAATTATTATAATTTTGTTTTCATTTGTTAATGCGGAACTACGATTAATGAAAGGATAAAGTAATTCAATTGCGGCGCTTTTTTGCTTTAGTGTATAGCTGATGTGTTTACTTACCGAAAGTTAAGTGTCAAGATATATCCCTAAGTATCTTACAGATTTTTCATAAATTATATCCCTTCTATTTATTTGAATCCGGCTACTGGGAATAAAACAAGACTTTCTTTTTCGTGAGAAAAAAAAGCTTGAAATTTTTTAGCATTCAATTTTATGTTCCATTTAAAGCCTGGTTTATACATCCATGTGAAGTGTAGTTTTCATAGAAAAAAATAATTTATTTTCCTAGACGTAAAAAACTGTCAAAAACTAAATTCAATTATTTTGGCGACAAGGAAGAACAAATTGGTCTCGAAACAAATGCAACGCGATGGGCTTTTTGAAACCGAATATTATGACAAATTTTTTTTTTTTTTTTAACCTTTTGTTCATTAATTATTGATGTTTCAATTCAAATTTTATTTCGCTTCGCTTTGCAAAATAAACCAGTCTTAATATAGGTAATATGTTTCCAATATTTCAACACCCAATTTTAAACTCCTCTCGATATTATTATTTTCATCACAATTGTCCGATAAAACTATTGCTGTGTCATCTGCAAAAATACATTGGGGGATAGATGGAAAATCCAATGTATATAAGTTATATAATGGTGGGCCAAGAACGGAACCTTAAGGGACACCAAATTTGAACGTAGAAGAAAACTATCCAAAAATGTTAAATTTTAGCATTTTGCTAGTCTTATTTAATTTTGTAGGGGCGGCTGAAGACTGACAAATAACTTGAGATTTCTCGAAAATTTAAACAGATATTGGAAGGATTTAAACTGAATTTTCAAGAAAAAATTTTGTACTTTCAGGAGTCGTTGTAAATTTTGTTTAAAAAATGTACAGTTCGTTGAATACTAATACTAAACTAATACTAAACAAAAAAGTTTCCCAACCCAAGCATCAAATAACACACAGTACACTCGTTCGATAAATTTTGATGTAGCCTTTCGGCAATTGATTTTGGTGTTGAATACCACATCCGGATGAAAGTCGTTACAAAATTGAGTTCCAGTGCATTCCGTTTCACTATGACCATGAGCATCGCAATTCGGAATTGATCAATATCTAAAACAGCTTCCCTTTTTTGCTTCCTTTAAAATTGTACATACATATAAAGAACTTTTTATTCATCATACCAAAAATCTACTCGCTTCTGTCACCAATTTCATGAAATGGTCTTCACAGATGTTTGCTATCCACCGATACCATAGAATATTTTCATTAAAGGCATGCAAGGCTACAGAATTATTCAGATAAGATGGTTTGGGCAAAATGAAATTTAAACTCTGCAGATTGTTTACAAAGGATGCTAATGCTATCACCTTATTATATTTTTTGTTTGCAATTTCTAACTAATTGACTAAATATAAAATTAATGTTCTTATAAATTTTGATCGAAACCGCTTTGATTGAAATTGAAAGGTATGCAGGATGCAGCACTGTGGGGAAGCCAGAACTATCTAAAATATAAGTTGTTATCGTTTTTTGTCAAGTTATTTGTTTCACTATAGAGTCATTTCATATAAATTTTCTAATTGAAAAATCCAGCACGTTTTATAATCTGCTCAAACGTTGGGAGAAACTTTTTAAGGGTTTCAAGGAAAGAAATCCAGCGTTATTTTTTTTCATATGTGCGTCAGCTCCCCTCTGTTTTTTTTTTTTTTTTTGTATACATAAATGTTTTACCTCTAAAAATGTTTCTATTAAAATGTCTGTTCGCGTACCTCCCAAAACTACGAATTTCTACGAATTTAGCCCTAAGTTCTGTCAAAACTCATATATTAAAAAAATTAAATTTTTAGAAATTCGTAGTTTTGGGAAGTCCGCTTGGCCTCCGCTCAGCGTCCGCTCGGCCTCTGCTCAGTATCCGCTTGGCGTCCGCTCGGCGTCCGCTCAGCCTCCGCTCGGCCTCCGCTCAGCTTCCGCTCGGCCTCCGCTCAGCGTCCACTCGGCGGGCGCCCTCTCGGCGTCCGCCTAACCTCCGCTCAGCGTCCGCCTGGCCTCCACTCGGTATCCGCTCGGCGTCCGCTCGGCCTCCGCTCAGCGTCTGCTCTGCCTCCGCTCGGCGTCCGCTTGGCCTCCGCACAGCGTCCACTCGGCGGGCGCCGCCACCACCGCTCGGCGTCCGCTCGGATTATTATAGGATTATGATTTGCAAATGTTGTGTGAACAAATTTTCAAAAAGGCAGTACTTTGGTCGTTTTAGCAGTACGGCAGTAAGGAGTTTCAAAAAGCAGTACAAATGCTTCAATTGCAGTACTTCGACAGCCCTGTTCCAAAGTACCCACTGTTTTTAGACAGTGTGGCAGTTATGAAAGTGGTTATTACTTTCTTCAAATGTCAAAGTCATTCATTCATATGCTTTGTGTGACCAGGTGTTTAGAGTGGTATGAGGTGTAATTTAATTTTCTGTAGAACTCACTAAGATTATGGAAACTCATGAAAATATTTTTGATTTAAGTTTTTTATAAAATTGAATTGAAATTTGAAATAAAAACATTTTGGGTGTTTTTTTTTACTATACACAGAATCATTTTCTGTAGGTGATTTATTTTTATTTGAAAGTTGCATTGATTAATGAATTAATTAATTAATAAATGCATGCTAGCCTCACAGCTGAAGTGGTTTTGATAGAAGTTTTTAAGTGATGGTCTGTGATGGAATAGCTTAGCCCCGACCGCAGGTATTTTGTTCTTCCAATCACCTTCGGACTTTCATAAAACACGCCTTATTTATATTTTTAAATGATAACTTTAAAGCTAAAGTTTAAATTATTCCAATATTTTTCTTTTCTTTATTTACAGACACAACATTTTTGCTGTAACATGCCATCAAAAATATTCGCTGCACATTGATCGTCAAATCTTGAAGACCAATTTGAAGAAAAAGAAACGAAAAGATGAATAATTACGTAGATGAAAGTTTTTCTTTGTTTATTTACTAGTAAATTATAGTATTTCAACGAAAGTAAAAACAACCTTAACCGAAGACTTGGAAATGGATGAAAATAATAGTTTAATAAACAAGTAAAATACATTTTTATGTAAAAACAGTACGAAACTCAACAGTGGACATTTAAAATGCCGGGAGGAAGGAGAGGACTAGTTGCACCTCAAAATACATTTTTAGAAAATATTATCAGGCGATCAAATTCGCAGCGTAAGTATTTTCGTTTTTTTTAATTTTTGTATAATTTTTCAAAAACTTAAGTATTCGGTAAGTAAATCTACAAATTGAAAAGCTTAAACTATTACAATGGATTATGGAAACACTCAAAAAGGTAGATTTATCGTCGGCTCAGAGTGAGCTAACTCATATTTTTCATTTTTTTACAAAACAAAAAAAAAAATGTTTGCCTTATTTGAATAAAACCAAAATTATATTAAGTATTTTCTTACACTCGTTATTGCTTAATTCAGTGAAATTGAAAAGTTTTGATTTTTGTATTTTTAAGCTATTTTTGAAGTGGTCTATAATGATCAACAAAATGTTGAGCTAGCCGCTTTTCACTCCAAGCCGGCGTTATGTATCAACGTCTTGTAAAGAGTTTCCAATTTATGAATATGAATCTACTTATCTTCCATTTGAAAGACATTTGAAAAATCAAGGCTATAGCGATTTTTGGCACCTCATCTCAAGATCACGCGCGATTTTTGACACCTAATTTGTGGAAAATATACACAAAATGTATATCATCCTAAAGATCTGTAGGTCGTGATAAAAGATCAACTATTTTCAGTAATTGGTCACCCCACAAATACATTTTTTTTTAAATGAATTTTTAATGAATTCAAAAAAATGCACGGTCATACCAAGATTTGGCACCTACATTATGGGAAATTTGCGAAAAATGAATACCATCTGAATGATCTCTAGATCTATATAAAAGGTAAGCTATAGTTTCAGTAATTGGTCAGCTAGGTTTATTTTTTTTAATGAATTTTTAAAAATTTTCAAGGTCATAGTGAATTTTGGGAAATTTGCAAAAAAATAATACTACCTGAAGGCCCTGGGATATATAGATCCCAGGGCCAGAAGGTCTGCTATTTTCAGCAATTGGTCAGCTATGCATAGATTATTCAGGATTTTAATTTTTAACAAGGTTGCGAACGATTTTTGGCACCGCATTTTGGTAGTTTTGCAAAAAAAATGTACCATCTGATAGGTTACTAGATCATCATAAAAGGTCAGTTAATTTCAGTCATCGGTCTGCCATAGTTTTTTTTAGGAATTTTTTTCCTTAAGTCAAAAATCGTTCGTGACGAAAAAAAAACTTTAAAAAATCATAAAAAAAAAGATTATATGGCTGACCAATTACTGAAACAAGCTGATTTTTTATATAGATCTTAGGGCCTTTCAGGTGATTTTAAGTTTTTGCAAATTTTCCATAAATGAGGTGCTAACAGTTGCTAAGACCTTGACATTTTTAAAAATTCATAAAAAATCTGTAGCTGACCAATAACTGAAACTGGCTGACCTTATATAAAGGTCTAGAGATCTTTAAGATGGTATACATTTTATGATAATTTCCCATGAATAAGGTGCCAAATTTTGCTGGCCTTTCAGATGGTATACACTTTTTATAAATTCCCCCTAATAGTAGAAGATCCCGCCATAGGACGACCTACCCTCATAAAGTTTCCAGATGGGCGGTACTCTTCCAAAAGACTGAAAAAAACATGCCAAACTATGGTATTCGATATCACGATAGATGTACCTGTAAACCCTTATACCCAGACTTTGATTATACCTTCACTTTCAAAATATGCTGTCGGTTCTTGTACTTATATTTAAAAATCCAAAATCATCAAACATTTTCCTAGAAAAAATAAATTTGTAAATTTCAAAAATTCACTACACTAAAAATGAAGGTTAACCACAAAATTTGAAAAATATTGGTAATATTTTTTTAAATTATCTCTCTAAAAATATATAAATATTTTTGATAGAGCATCATTCTGATTAATGGTGAATTATTTCTGAAACCTATATTTTGCAATTCTTTTCAAATGTTCATATCTCAATTTACTGATTTTTTACATTTTTTGCATATAGAATGATTTTCTTGTACTTCAAAAATCTACCGATCAGAAAAAAAAAACTTTCTTTCGTTTTTCGTTTGGAAAATAGATTCTAGACTTTTTTCTTTGTCTACCTTCATTTACTCTACTAAAATATCGAACTTCAAAAAATTACGTAGTTTATAATTTTCAAATAAAAGTTTCTTTTTATGTTATTTTGTATATCTTTAAGGTGCCAGTTATGGCTATCATTGAAACTCATCATTGACAACTTTAATGATTGATTTGGAGACGTTTAGAAAGCAAAATCATTCATTATTTTGATGGACGATTAAAGCTCAGGACTTAATTAATATTTCTATTCAAAAAAAAATTTCAAATAGGCCAAACTTTCCACATAAATTGACTTTTTATTTTTCAATGATCATTGGTAAGGTAGTTCCATCATTGAAATAAGAAAAGTCTTTTTATGTAGAAAGTTGGGCCTATTTGAATTATTTTTTTGGCTAAAAATATTAACTCAGTCTTAAGCTTTATTTGTCCATCAAAATAATAACTGATTTTACTTCTTAAACGTCTCAAAATCAATCATTAAAGTTTTCAATGATGAGTTTCAACTGGCGCCTAAGGCATCTTAGCTAAGGCAGATAATTGAAAAACCCCAAAAATTGATAATAATTGCTTGGCAACCCTATGCCCTGACCACATTTCGACAGGCGAAACATGAGCAAATTGTTTTTGCAGACACTACCTACAAAACTGTATACCGCTCATCTTGTACCTTTATGAGAGTAGGTCGTATGGCGGGATCCTAGACTATAAAGGAGATGCCAAAAATCGATATGACCTTGCATATTTTTTTATCAATTAAAATTCATAAAACAAAGAATGGGTTACTGGAAATAGCTGACCTTTTGTAAACAGTCAAGTTTTTTTGTGATCTTGAAACGAACTTTAAAAATTAACACTAGGAAATCTAGGGCTGACCAATCACTGAAAATAAAAAAATCAATTGTGTGGCACAACAGCTCGTGGAGAAACAGGGCCTAGTGACTTACAACTCGCAACCATTCCTGTGTGCGTGTTGTTGGCAGGAATGGAAGGGACCTACAGTTTTTTGCCTAGTCCGAACGGCTAGATGAGAAGCACTTATTCATGACAAGTATACTCACGGAGGATTTGTCAATTCCTCGCAAGAGGCAGTTCCTCGGATATAACATTTCTGTTTTTAGGTGGCACGGCGGGCAATCGAACCCACACCTTCGGCATGACAGTCAACCGCACTAGCCATTATATGCCACTGAAAATAGCTAACCTTTTATCACGATCTAGAGATCTTTCGGATAACATATATTTTTTGTAAATTTTTCACAAATGAGGTGCCAAAAATCGCGCGTGACCTTTCGTGACATTGGAAAACTTTGAGCCTTGATTACAGGTTATCTAGAACTGAACAATTTCTAAGACAAGTTGACCTTTTCCAACCAATAAGATGGCATTTTCTTTTCTCAAATTTCCCATATATGAGGTGCCAAAGGCCAGAGCCCAAAAATTTATATACATATGTACATTAGGGTGGTCGCTATTATGCGTTTTTTTGAGTTTTAATATTTGGATGTGCCTAAATCAGTTCTAAATGAAGAAAAAAAAATGCTTAGTTTTTTTCAAATTTTTATTTTCATCCCCTTCAGTCGCTGTAGGGGTAAATGAAATTTCCCCATCTTTTTGGGAAATTCGCGTAAAATCTGCCCAAAAATTCAGAGTATGTAGGTGAAAAGTAGACAAAAAAAAATCTACTCGAGGGGGGTTATATCTCCCACCGCTTAGACGGGAGGGGCAATTTAATAAAGTAATTGCATAAAATAGAAAAAAAATAATTTAAAAACAACAGAAACACTTGCAGTAATGTTTTGTAGCTTTTTGGAAAGCCAGAAATCCATTTCAATAGTTGATTATTAATGAAAGTTCTTCAAATAAACAATTTCAGCAAAATCGGTTTTCAAACCTAATTAAAAAAAAATTATTTTTCTTCAAAATGTTGAGTTTGAAACTATTTTTTGCCAAAACTGTTCATCAAAAAAACTTAATTTAAAAACAAGCCGTAAGAATGGGCTTCTGGCTTTCCAAAAAGCTACAAAACATTACTGTAAGTATTGCCGTTGTTTTTAAATTAATTTTTTCTATTTTATGCAATTAATTTATTAAATTGCCCCTCCCGCCCAAGCGGTGGAAGATATAACCCCCCTCTAGTAGGTTTTTTTTTCTTGAATAGTTCCCACCTATGTACATGCTCTGAATTTTATTGGCAGATCTTACGCGAATTTTTTAGTATGCAAAAAAAAAAAAGGGAAATTTTGTTGTTGGTTACGCTTTGTGTGAGGTGTGGATTGCGGAAATCAAAAATATTCGAGGAAATGTTGGCATTTTAGTACAAATATTCTTATTAAAAAATCGTCTGTACCTATGTCCATATATTATATATGGTTGTATTATCTCTGCCATACAAATGTGCCGTGTGTGTAAATTGGATATTCATTGGTACAACTCAAATGTATGCGCAGAAATTTCCTTTAAAAGAGAAATTTTGGATTTTAAGATCAAATCTTTCAGATTTCAATGAAAAACGACCAACTTCCGGTCAGTGGCATTTTCAATATGTAATTGTTTGTCCAATGTATGTACATTTTTAATGCTTGTCTCAGATAATCCTATAATATCCCATTCAATGTTATACATACATTTATATTATGTACCTTGTCTTATGTCTTCCATTTTTCGTATAAGTTTTTATATTAAATGAGCACATGTTAATGGTTTTTAATGCTGTAGTTTTTATTGGTGTTGTGTTGTTAATTTAGCTAAGTGTTTTGGGGTGTTTAAAGCCTACATTCCTCACTGTCTTCGAGCCTTCTTGAGGAAGTTGTTAAGTTTTTTTGTTCATTAGAATGGTCTTTCTTGATGGTAGTAGACACTCTGTGCGAAGTTTTGTTTTTGTTGCTATTTTTGTTTCTTGGTGATGTCAATGATTCTGCTTGATTTTGAAAAAGGTATCTATTCATTTCAATTTGTTGGCTCTTTCCATTTTTTTAAAATATCATTTTCTTTTTAGTCTTTTATGTTGAGCAAGAAGGTTGTGAATCAGATGAATATTGATCGTCTTCATAATTTTTTGTTCGCTTTATTGTTTTTTGTGATTTGATTTGTTATTTTATCTTTCATTTTTATAGTTTGTCTTTCGTCATGAATCGTGATGTATTTCCGCTCATCGTTCTCTTACTGTAATATTCAAATATTCTTTTACTTTATTGTGTTTGATATAAATTATGTCACTATTATAAGTTCTTTATTTTGTTTTCCTTTTCATGTTTTCTTTCCTTTTGTTTCCAATGCGTTTGGTAAAATAAACTTTGTTCTATGTATTTTTGTTGCTTTTTCAAATATAAGTCAACAATTAAAAGGATTAAAATAAAGTTTTGTTGAAAAATATATATTACCAATTATTTTCCAACTATATGATTGAGTTTTTCCTTTAGACTCTTTTGATCTATTTTTGTTTTGAATTCAAATCAAAAACTTATATTATTCTTCTCTCATCAACGTTTCGTAAGAGTTCCTTACTTCTTCAGGACTCAGGAGCTTTTATTATTTTATTTGACTAAGTCATACTATATTCATTGGCGTAGGAACGAATTTGTTCTGAGGTGGGCAAACAGTCAGGTCAGTGCAACAACAACCACATTTGTTTAAAAAAAATCGAAATCCTAGTTTTCGGTGCAAATGATTTTTCAACAGCTGTGTATTTGAGATTCAGCATTTATTTAGTTCTCAAATTTGTTAAAAAGAGTACTACTACTACTACAAACCAGACACCACGCCACTGAAGCCACATGGCTAGATCCCAATACAGGTTTTGTTGGCTTATCAATTCCAAAAGTGACTTGCTTTCTTGTAAACAAACCCAAGCTTGTTATTGTTCAGTTAGTTTCTTTCTGCTGAAAAATTGTATTTCGATCAAATGGTAACCAATTGACCTAAAATCATTATTTTCCGAAAAATATCAGATTTTTTGAGGTTAATTCAGCCAAATTATATTGTAGGTAAAGACAACTCGGAATAGATTTTTATAAAATTCCAGATATTCGATTTGGTTCGACTGCAACAGAATTAACAGTACGTTCAGACTGAGTCGATGCCCAACTGAATTGATACATACCGAATCCAAGCCGTAAGCATTGAGTCGACAATCGGTTTAGCGACGTATCCAGAAAAGTCGATATTTTGAACTTTTTGCGATTATAATTTTTTGAATCAAAGTCGCTATATTTTTTCTTGTTTCTAATTTTAACTTAAACCTTACATTCTTTTTTATTTCTTTTTTATTTTATTTCGAAGTACTAACTCTGAACGCACTCCAAAACTGAAAATCTATTTCTTTAACATTTCTAAATTAATTTTATAACATTTTATAGTTTTTGAATTAGCCTATTGATTTTTAAATATTTTGAAATTTTGCGATTTTTGGTGATTTATATTTTACGTTTGGTGTTTCCACATTTTTAACCCGACAACCTTGCCATGTTCAAGCTAACTCGGTTTCAGACAAATTTTAACCAGTTCCACTCGATTTATGCTTGACCGAGTTGACAGTGTCATAGCTAGGGTATTGCTCATATGTGTAGTAGATATCGCAGTCTTTCATTTTTCTTTTATAATAATAATAATAATAATAATAATAATAATTTTAACTATATGCCTGTAAGACCTAAGGTCTTTTAAATGCAACCTAAATTGCACGGCACTAGTTAGAAAGAGTAGGAGGATAGGAAAGATTTGGCACAGTGGATTGAGATCAAGGTGTTTATTATCTCATTAAATCTCACGGGTGGCGTCCAGTTAAGCTGGGAGAATATAGAAAAGAATGCTGCCTAGAATGGGGCTCGAACCCACACCTCTAAGTTAGCAGTCAAGCACTACATCCACTGCACCATTGCCACCCGCATCCCATCCCATCGCATTTCTGGGATAGCGGTGGATGTCTGCTTTGTAGCAGTCTAGGGCCTCCGCTAAATGTCCGGCTGCACGTGGTCTAAATAGAGATAGAAATATTCCACCTGCAGATCCGAAGTTCGTTGTCCTTATTTTGTTTGCTTGGTTCGTCAACAGTAAATCCGTCCGTATCTAAGGCCGCGTTTCCATTTGCAAGTAAGCTCGCGGAAGTCTTGCGGAATTTTCTTGCAGTAGCGTCTACATTGTTTTATGAATTCTTGCAATTTTTTCTGCAATAAATATCTAGCAAGAAGCTCGAGCATCATTCTGTCGCGATTTATTGCAGAGGTATTTACACAGCCATTAATGTCGCAAGAAAATTGGTTATCTATATTTTAATACGTAAACACTTTTCTTATCTCCCTATTTAACTGACTTAATGGCAACGTATTTTCATATTTTTGTTTGATTTGAAAGGTATAGCATGTTTTGGCAGAATCCTATTTTTATATTTATATGTTGCCATTAAAACATTAATGGAGAAAGGTAGAGTTTTGACCACGGGCCGATACTAGTTTATTTAAAAATATGAAATCATGGCGAGGAGACGCCAACGTTTAGCAGCTGCTATTACATTTTTATTATTTTTTTTTATTTCTTAAGCTCACTTTGCCACTGGCTCCTAAAGTTATAATGTTTCCGAGACACTTTATTCTCATTTCTGAAGAACTCTTCCGCGATCTTATTAAGAACAGATTTTTTTTATTTCGGTTTTTATAAACTTCGTATCGGTTATTTCATAAACACAGATAACACTGACTCGTAACGACCATTCACGAACTCTTTTTTGATTCTTTTTGATTTTGACAAAGACGGTAACCAGCCGCGAGCGCAATATATACGAAACTATTTCGATAAGCAGCAAGAACTGTCGCGTGTCAATGCAAACCTGTTTAAACCTGCAATTAATTGCGCTTGCAAATACTCGCAAGAAGTCAGGCAAGGGCTATCGCAATCGAACTTGCTTCGCTGGCAGACATTTCTTGCATAAGTTTTCTTGCAATTGGAAACGCGGCCGTAGGCTTGATGTTGCTTCGCAACTTAACAGCTTTACGTGGCCCGAAAGTCACGCCGACAATGGTGAAGTGCCATAGTGGGAACACTCCTCCCCCCTCTCTCGTTTGCCAAACCAACAACCGTCCACAGGGACTGAAACCCCATCTTCCATTGAGGTACTAGGCACCCAATGTGCTCCACGATGATAGACAAAGGTTGTTTTAACAAAAAACTTGTGTGATAAGTATTCGTTTAAGCTTCATATTTCTTGTTTTAAATTTTCTTGTCGTTATTGTGAAATATAAAAAAGGGCACGAGACAAAATTTTCTATTTTGGAATTTTTATTGAAAATTTGTATTGCCGAAGAAAATTAGACTTTCACTTCGAAAAAACTCCAACAAAGCTGAATTTTGATAGAGAGCTTTGTTTTGACAACTTAAGCATTTCCTAAAACAGGGCGGGGGGGGGGGGGGGGTAATAAGGGGTCAAATTCAGTTTTTTTTTATTTCTCGAAAACTAGAAGTTTTTTTTGAAAAAATGTGAACGTTAAAATTGTAGCTTATGTTATTCTTCACAAAAAAGATTAACATACTTTTTTCACACCATCAATAGATTCAGAGAAAATCGTGCAAGAACTTTATCGTGGAGCAAATTTTTTCAAAAAATTTATTAAAATTAATCGATGGGCAAATTTGTTTGTACGATTTGTGTTTGGCTACATCTCCTCATTATAAAACCAAGTTTTTGGGGTGCACGGGGTAAGGGGAAAGCCACCATCTTGAAAAAGAAAGTGATTTGGTTATTGTTCAACAAATCGATTGAATTTCTTTTAATAAGAAAATAAGTGGCATCGAGGAAACTGAACAGCTTTCAGTCCTGGGTATGTGCATCACAGACCACCTCCTGTGGAATGACCACATTTTTGACGTTGCTAAAAATGCTGCGAAATGTCTTGGTTATCTTCGAAGATGCAAGAAATTTTTCTCTCCTTCTGATCTGGCTGTCATCTATAAAGCCTTCATTCGTCCAAAGCTTGAGTACAACTCCCATATTTGGGCGGGTACTCCTAAATCCCATTTAAGTCTTTTGGATAGAATTCAAAATAGAGCTTTAAAATTGATAGGTGACAGAGCTATAACGGAAACATTTGCATCTCTCGAACACGGCCGCAATGTTTCGTGTCTGTCATTATTTTATCGCAATTTTTATAAACAATGTTCTAGTGAAATAGCCAGTTGCATTCCTCCTCTTAAACAATTCCGCCGTAATACTCGTACTTCTAGGAATGCACATCAGTTTACCCTTGAGCCCAATTTCGGGCGTACCGTCAAGTACAGAGATTTTTTCTTCAGCCGCACAACACGAATGTGGAATGCTTTACCCTACTCTATTTTTCCTTTGTGATATTCGGAAATTCAAAACCAATGTGCATCGGTATCTTCTTTTAAATCCTATCCTACTCTCCTAACACTTGCACTGTGTTTAACATATTATAGGTAGTCATAACCCCTTGAGTGGGCGTTATTTATGTAAAAAAAATAATAATAACAGAATAACATTTATAGAGTAAAAATATCTAAATAATGAGCTACATATTAACAAACTCTGTAGGTTTATCAACCTTGAAAGTCAAAGACATACTTTGATTTTGTACTGTACTGTACTTGTACAGTTTCTTGTAAATATCTCAGCAAATTTATTTTCTTTTTCAAAAAATTTATGAATTTATATTATTGCATATAAAATTCTATGTACATAAAAAAGATTATGACACTTTTTTTCGTAGGAGCAACAGATTTTGAGAAAAACGCGTGCACAATCACGCTCATTACCTATTTTACCCAAGGAAGATGAAAAAAATTTCATTACAGTAAAAAGCTCTTATTATAATGTTTTTTTAGATTATTATACCCATGCATGTATATTCTCAATATTTTTGTAAGTTTTCAAATTGATGCATCGAACCTTTTTTCAAACCAGTTTTGCATTAGTTGCACTCTATCTCCTAGTTTATCAAATCAAAATTTACCTTTTTTTTACTTTGGTGTTTCCTTAATTTTGTTGACTGATGTGGAACATGTTCACTGTGCCTTCATGACATCAGGAATCTGGTGCTTGTCAATTCCAAACTCTTCCATTTAATTTTATCTTAAATCTTGTACTTATATTGTTATACCCATTAAAGGTTTTTTTTTAATCTCTTAATTGGATTGGTTTTTGGAATCCATATAACTTGCCTTCATTACTCAAATTAAACCACTAAGCAAGCTTTTCAGAAACATCGTTGCAAATGATTGAATAGAATTTTTTTTGTCGGTGTAATATTTAAAACACTCCTCCACCACGGCCCCTCATAGATGTAAATATAATCCTTCCTTTAGCTAAAATCATCATAATCCTATTAAAAGAAATACCTATGAACAAATAACCTTTAACAAAGCGCTCTAGCAATTTCACTTGCTATTCAACTATTTCACCTATTTCTTTTTAAACCTTTGCACAATTTATTAATCTTACAAAAAAAAGGAACTAAAATTTATAGGTAAAATGAAGCTAATATAAGAGCTCTTGAAAATGTACAAAATCGATATTTTCCTCTTTTTCTTTAGAAATACAAAAAAAAAAATGCAACTATGGTGTTTTGTCTTTTCTATATTAAAATAAGAAACAAAGCTGACACAATGAATGTTCTTAGAAACAAATTGATAGATATGTATACTTTATGTATTGTACTTATATAAATAAAGATATACATATAAGAGAAGTGGCTGGCTGCATCTAATTGCAATGTGGCCAACAGCGTTCTCAAAGAAATCCTTTGACATATATTTGCGCAAATATTCTCTTTCCATAAAAAAAATAGGTACTTAAGCTCAATGTTTTTGAGAATATTCTCTTCATATCTATAACAAGAGGGAAAGTAATATGTCTTCTTTAGAAAGTGAAACTCCAGACTTATTAAGCAAAATATGAAATTATGAATGAGTTGACAGAGTATAGTGCAAAATAGTGCCCGAAACAAAAAAGGATTAAATTTTTAATGAAAAATTGTTATGTAATTTCATTAGCAGCCAGTTGAAAATTAAAAGCATAGAGCTCGATGATTAAAAACAAAATCGCTGTAGTGTAAAATATAACATACAAAGATATTATTAAAAAAAAAACCATTTGATATTTTCATATATGCTTTTATTGCTATTATGGAAGGTTACGTCCAAGGGCTAATTTTACCATTACTATAAGGACGCCAAATATATCAACTGAGAGATATGTACCTACATCATACAAAGTTACATCTATAATTCATAATTTTTTTTAATCTTTTATTTATAATTTCAGATGTATTTTTGAAACAGAAAAATGTATTTATTTTATTTATTTCATCTGTCGACTTACTTCTATCAGACTAACATTAACAATAAATACTATAATAATGTTAAAATAATTTATGTAAAGTAAAAATATGTACAACTTTAATTAAAAATTTATTTCTAAGATGCAAAGCACCCATATATATAATGTAAAGAACATTTTTTTTTAAATTGATCTTAGTTAACTAAAGTCGATTACATTGGAAATGGAGTTGAACGCAGTACAAGATTTTGCTAAAGTATCATTACGGGCATAATTTGTTCTATGATACTCAATTTAAAAAAAATTTCCGGATCTTATAGATCTTTCAGGTGCATAAATATTAAAAAGAAAAAGAATAGGAGGACACATAATATGGTTCGTAAGAATATCTCTAGCAAACATTATTAAAAAATATTTTCTTCTAGATTGAAGATTCACTAGCCCGAGAAGATTGTATCAGCCTTTATAATGCTACATTTCCACCTGACGCTAATCTGAGATTTAATAAGATTTACCTTAAATCTCCTTCAAATCTCGGAGATTTATTATACAAATTTATTTCGTAAATCTTGAAGATTAGAAATTAATCTTGTTAAATCTTCCTAGGACAAATAGTTTTACAAATCGAACTAACCTTTTCTTAAATGGTGCTGAACGATTCATTCGAGACTCGCATTCAGTTCTTCATTGTTTCACACGAATCAAACATTCTGTCTCATTCGCACTTCATAAGAAAAATTGGAACGCCATTTGCATTTTTGAAGGTGCTGTCAAATTTAATCTTTTTTAAATCTTTTTGTGCGGTGGAAACACCAAAAAGATTTATTAAATCTAATCTGAGATAAACCTTTGGTGGAAACATAGCATAAGAGGGAGCGAAATCCCAATCCAGCTTTCCGATAGCATAACGTGTAAATCTTTTCTGAATATTTTCAATTCTATCACTATGACAAACATAATATGGATCCCATATCACAGAAGAATACTCCAAAACAGATCTTACTTACGACGTATACATAGATTTCAAAGCGTGAGGATCTTGAGAGCTTCTTCTAAGCAATCCTAACATGGCATTGGCTTTTGAGATTAAATAATCATAATGAGGTACAAAGCTAATAGAGTAAGATCCCAGGGCCGCCAGACATACGTCATTTTATCATAGCTGAATTTTTTTCTGTGAATGCACACTAGGGTAGGTATGAACGAATGGATAATACGAACCTTGAACCCGGGTGCGTTTCGGAGGTATTAAAAGCTAAAAGTGCATAAAATTGATGCAAAATTACGTTATTTTATCAAAGCTGGTTTTTAGATATGTTTTAAAGAAAGTTATGACAAACTTATTTTGAAACTAACCAGACACCTACATGGAGGCACAATGTCAGCCTGACACCATTAAATGTGCCAAAAAAAATCTTGAAATTTTCATTATAATATCAAAGCTGAATTTTATATATGTATGTTCTTCGGGAAACTTTTCAATATATTTCCCAAGCTGCCCAAGGAACATTATATAATATAAACCTTAATTTTGATATTATAACGTAAAATATACGATTATTTTGACAACTTTGGGGTCTCCAGTGAATGTAAAGCCCCATTTTAGGTGTCTGGTTGCTTGATAAATATTGTGAAATAGTTTTCCAAAGTGCATGAAACGTTTGCTTTGACACTAAAACGTAAACTAAATATTTGTTTGAAAACGTCAAAGGTGTCTGGCTGACATTTGGTCCCTCTGTAGGTGTCTGGCAGCTTAGAAAATATATTGTAACAGTTTCCCGAAGAAATGAAGGGTCCAGGGGAAAAACGGCTCAAGTCCACTTTTTGAAAAAATTGAACTAATGATGACATCTTATAGATTTGTATGAGTACTATCTGATGTAGTATAGCTCTCTTCACATAGGATTTTGAAAACTCGCAAAATAGTACACTTTTTAAAAAAGATTTTTTCCAAAAGTATCTTTTCTGCTCCAAAAATTTAACAAAGCGATATTTAAAAAAAAAAACTTGTGAATAGACCTAACGAAACGTCAGGTAAATAATTAAAACAAAAAAAAAATAGATATTCTAACTATATCCGGTCGAGGTCCTGTTTAACAAATTGAATTGCAAAAACGGCCCAATGTCACGCTTTTGAAAATTATTTGATTTTCAAACTCTATATTGAAAATCTAGAGGTGCCTGAATAAAAAGCAAAAAACCGTTTCCAATTATCATTTCCGGTTCTTTCAGAAGAAAATTTCAAATAAAAAAATTCAAAATTTTGGTTAAAACGTCAAAGGTCCTTTTGGCTCATGTCAGCTTATCATCCAAAAAATTCAAGATGTTAAAATTAATATATGTTTGCTTACTTGAGTACTTCGTGTTCAACAAAAAAAATTGTTAGTTTTATTTATTTTTCTTTAAATTAGCCATTATTTTAGTAATACATTTACAACTTCGTTTTTCTCGGAATCAATTCAAGTGGCCTTAAGCCGTTTTTCCCCTGGACCCTTCAAATATATAAAATTCAGCTTTGATATTATAATGAAAATTTCAAGATTTTTTTTGGCACCTTTAATGGTGTCAGGCTGACATTGTGCCTCCATGTAGGTGTCTGGTAAGTTTCAAAATAAGTTTATCATAACTTTCTTTAAAACATATCAAAAAACCAGCTTTGATAAAATAACGTAATTGTGCATCAATTTTATGCACTTTTAGCTCTTAATACCTCCGAAACGCACCCGGGTTCAAGGTTCGTATTATCCATTCGTTCATACCTACCCTAGTGTGCATTCACAGAAAAAAATTCAGCTATGATAAAATGACGTATGTCTGGCGGCCCTGGGATCTTGGTCTATAAGTTTCTGATCAAAAATTACACCTAAATCCATTTTAAAATTGGCTCTAATTGGATCAGAGTTTGAGATTGAATAAGTAAATAACAAAGGATTACGAAGCATGAAAAACGAGAGAACATTACATTTAGAAATATTAAAGTGCAATCTATTAATAACACACGAATTGACAACATTATTAAAATCCTTCTGAAGAAGCCTGCAGTCATTAATGCTTTTTAAGGACTTAAAAATCTTGAGGTCATCAGCATAGAGTAGGCATTTTGAATTCATAATATACAAAGGTAGGTCATTTATGAACAGCGAACGTATTGCCTCCGTCCAGTCAAATAACTGGAAAGCCATATGAGCAAAGAAGAGTGAAACCCCATTAACTTCAGTTTTCTTCAGTTATCTTATCTTACTTTAGACTTAAGGTTTAAACGTATATTATGCACCAACCTTAGAGGGGAAATTTAATACTTTTGTATATCCAAGCATAACGGCCCATTCACTACATTTACGTTAAAAATAAAGACTTCAACTTTCCGCCTAGATAGCGCGGCTCTCGAAGTCCGTAACGTTCTGTTTAAAGCTTTTTTTCTTATTCTTCTGAGTATTCGCCCATGTTTTTTCTGGAATTTTTCTAAATGAGAGTGCGGCATATGCAACTGCAGATACATACTGGATGTTTTTCCAATTTTTAACATATTTTCTATAATGATAATTATGTGAATGTTGATAAAGTCCCCACGTTCATACATACCTATAGCAAAATGCGTAAGCATCGCGTTAACACTGTCTTAATAATATTTTGTATGTTTCTTAAACCTAAAAAAATGTGTGAAATAAAAAATATTTAAAATGGCTTTTAATGGCCTTTAGTGCTTTAAACTGGCGTTTCGTCCGGCAATCTCACTTGGACTTTGTGAGTCGCATGCAATTTGTATTAAGCTAAGTTTAACTGTTGTGGTTACAGAGGTTTTTTGTCAAAAAAATCCATGTAAGTTAAACTGAACTTAAACTTTATGCAAAAGTAACAGTGTAACCTTCCATACAAATGTTAAAAACCGTTAAAGAACATTTAATTTTTCTCGAAAACAGCTAGTATGATTTTGATTAAAAGAATTTGTGTCCTAAGACTAGTACGGTCCACTAAAAAAAATATAAAAAATAGTAAGCAACTCTTAACAAAAGCGTCCTAGTTTTTTTATTTTGATTTTGAAGTTTTTGGGTCTCTGAACTTAAATGATTTGTGTATAAAAAAACTTCTTCTAAGTATTGATATTATCGCATAGAAAAATTTCGCAATATTTTTTTGAAAATTCAGTATTTGAAAATAGAAATTCAATTTGTATCTGTATATTAATAAAAATTTTAAATTTGCATTACCGAAATTCTTCCTTGAATTTTTTTTGAAAATTGTTTACATAAAAGTATTTTTTTTTTAAGCCCGCTCCAACGATTTTCAATTTTGTTTTTATAAACTGTTTTTGTTCAAGAATTAAGATGGAATTCTTTTTTTTTTACCTAAAATTATAAAAAGAGCTGTTTAATCGAATGTTAATACCGATTTGTATTGATTAAATTAAATTTTTTTGTGGAAGGGAACGTACAAAAAATTTTGAAGTACATATTTATGAACACAGTTAAAGAACGTTTTGATTTATTAAGTCCCACAAAATATTCCCTATTTGCAACAAAGGCTCCAATAATATTGTTAAAATTTTCACTTCTCAAACTTAAAAACTATCAACTAGAAAAGTACAATATAGAAAGAAAAATCACCAGATAGTTCGTCAGATAAACCATTTGAACCCCTTTTTCCAAGATGGCGGCCGCGGGACAAGGGCTGCAACCCCACAAACTTGGATTTAACTTTAAACTGACCCCTCCTTAATATAAAAAAGAAAATTACATCCTCTGGCAAATGCAACCCCAAATGTAACTTTTCAATAGACTACTACCGTTACGCGAAATTTCAAGTTTCTACGTTGTCGGGAAGTAAAGATCTTCATGATTTTGATGGTCTATCAGTAAGTGAGTCAGTCAATCAGTTAGTTACGGTATTCGCGATTTTTGAGGTCCCATATCTTGTGAATTAGATACTAATGCTAATTTGGTGAGCCAACTGTGTTTGATTAGCATAGCAAATACTGTGGATTTGAAGTTTCTGACTTTATTGGTACTGAAGTAAGAGGGGGGTGTAAGTGAGTTTGTTCCTGTAAGAAGGTTTAGTGCCGCG
The DNA here is from genome assembly GCA_963921185.1 of Dasysyrphus tricinctus. Taxonomy (NCBI): domain Eukaryota; kingdom Metazoa; phylum Arthropoda; class Insecta; order Diptera; family Syrphidae; genus Dasysyrphus; species Dasysyrphus tricinctus. The sequence goes on along the minus strand of OY992532.1, from coordinate 172,618,298 downwards.
AACTTGGCTGGGCTTTACCGTGCCCTTTGATTTGTAACAAACTCATATAAAATTTAATTTTGCATCACCTGAGATACATATGTATGTTTGGAAGTTCTCAAATGTATCGTTATAGTATTTAAAAGATCCGTTATAGTATTTAAAAGATCCGACCATAAAGGTTCCACATGAGCGGTATACAATACAGTTTTGTAGGTGTCCAAAAAAACAATTTGCGCATGGGTTGCCTATCGAAATGTGGCCAAGGCTGTCTAAAAAAAACAATTTTCGCATGGGTTGCCTATCAAAATGTGGCCAAGGCATAGAGTTGTCAAGAAATTAATCTCAATTTTTTGGGTTCTTCAATTCTGCCCCAGCTTAGAAAACTATAAACTCCGTGGCTTTATTATTATTTTACTATTATTTTAAACTAATTCAATAATTCTTATTAAATTTTTGAAAATATAAGCACGTATTCTCGTTACAAGACAACTCAACTGTCAACATACTGAATAACAATGTATATAATTTTAGTAAATAAGAAACAGTTAGATGTGCATAAAACTGTGGGGTTCGCGCGAACCCCAAGTGTGGTTTTTCCATAACATTTTGCGTGCGGTAAGCTAGGGTTAGTGATTTAAATTGATACCTCTTGTTTCAGCAGAGCACCCTATATTAAAGTTATAAAATAACATGTGTTACCACCTTTTTTAACTCTTGTACTCACAGCCCAATAACAGAGTGCACGTTTTTGGAAGGATGGAAAGTTTCAAAATTAGTAATTAAATGTTGTTACATATATTTACATTTAAATATATATATATGTACAATCGTTCATATGTACATATATTCAAAATACAAGTACGTACAAGTAGTTCTCATAACTGATTTGATAAAGAAGTAACTTTTCATTTTTAATCACTTTCATCTTAGCCCAATCAATTTCTATAACGTAAGAAAGAGTTTTTCTCAAAATCACAGAACCGACTGTGGGGTGTGCCTTTCTGCAGCAAACAAGCAGTTGGAATCACTGAAGAAAAAAACTCTTTTGAAACTATTTTCATAAGTTAATTCAGTTTTTCAATATAAAAACTGAAAAAAAAACCTTAGTATTTCGCCCTTATGTTTCGCTAAAGTGTCCCCCTCTTACTTGCCAATTAACATTTCCTCACTTTTTTTACGCGATTCAGATTATTTGATTAACGTTGTCTTAATCTTTCATAGTTTTTTATCAGGCGAGAGAAGCTTGGGTCAAAGAAACGAAACGATTCTGACAAACGAAAGTGGTTTAGTAAAAAAAAGTAGGCATGTACCTTATGTTTGAACATTATTCTGCAAGTGGTTGTGCTCTCTCTTCTTAGGAATATGAAACTTAAAGGGTGACAAATTAAGTGGGTTGCTGAGATAAAAACTACTCGTTGAGTTCCTTCTTAGCTTAGAAGAGTAGCAAAAACTTTTTTCGATGGCTGTGTTTATTTTTTTATCATCATTCATTATGCACATAAGTATGCCTTTAAGTAGCATGAAGGATCTCTTGGCTTATGATAGAGTGAATTATTGAACCATCATATACATGCATAGAGTGTCTCTTTTATGGATTGCGCTATGAGCAACAGTGGGGGAATTTTCAAAAGAAACGACACTTTAGAGTGGATTTCGTTACTTGCCTCCCATTATGAGTACATATACTTATCTCATGTCTCATCTAATTGAACATTTACACTTTGCCAAGATTTTCATGGAGTTAATTCATCTTTTTGAGATTCATATTTGACAAGTTCAGAAAAGAGGAATATTGAAATAACTTCTCTTAGCGACTAATTACCTTCACCTGGATTTATTTTGAATGTAAATCATGGCTGTTTAGAATTATTAGACTTATAAAAACAAAAAGGCATATCGGACTAATTAAACATCTTTATTTAAGGCATTTAAAAACTATAAAAAAAACTACTGATTATAATAAATTAACAAAATTGCTGTCCAAATAAAGGAGGCGACACTGAACACAAAATGGACTGTAGATGCAGATACATAACTTGCTGTTTCTAAAGATAGGTACAGCTTCACATTGTAGCGCTATATATGGGTGATTTTCTACCAACTGTGATTCTTTTTGTCCAATGTCCTGTGCGTTTTTGTTATTTAAACTTACAATTATAAATTTTAAATAGAATTGGGTAAATGGCTAATAACTTCAATCTAAACTTGAGATCTTGAAAAAATTTGCTACTTATTCCACATAAAACTGTATTCCAAATGTCAGTACCATCACCGGCATCTCCGTTCCTTATTTTCCATATGCATATGTACCTACTTGTTTTTGACCTGCCAATTATGACGGTAACTTTTAACTATTAATTGGTTATAAAGCCTTTTTCTAAGTATATATTTTCTATTCAAATATGTGTATGTATGTGGGAGGAACAACAAAGGAGACACAGTAAAAACACAGTACAGTTTAAGTTTTAATTCATTTAAATGGCAAAAATAAAGTATAATAAGCACTTCAGATATGAATATCGTTATTTTAAGTTATTAATTTAATTTTAGTTTTAAGCAAAAGTTTAATTTTAATGTAGGTAACTTTTATAAGCAAGCACTCTTACTTAACTTTTTCTATGACATACATATGTGTGGGACATTTTATTTTTCGAATAAATAATATAAATCACTGTGGCGTATGTGGAATATTTTTGTGTTCTAAGGAATAGTAGTGTGATAAATAATGGAAGTTACCGTAAATAAATACAATGTAAAATAAAAGTCACAATTGAGTATGTGGAATATTATATTTTCCAAACAATAATTCCATGTAAGTTAAATTGAACTTAATACAAACTGCGTATTAGTGCAGGTAAAATAGTTCAGAAAGGCCTTCGAATAAAAAAATATTAGTACCACCATGAAACTTGGTGAAAACGTTTCATGTACTATGAGAATGAAGAATCAAAAGAGTCTATAAAAATATTTCATATGGAAGGGTGGTTTTTTGAGGGGGGAAAGGGCGTAAGTTGTGGTGTATCAAACGGAAAAATAAACTTTGGTGCAACCTAAGCATATGACACATGTTTTCAAGGTAGTTTTAAATGCTTAATCAAATGACACCAAAACCAAGTCAATACGACCTCCGTGAAAAAAGTACTTGTCATTTTTGTGTTAGGATGACTATATTTTCAGTATAAAAGTCAAATATTACCGAAAATTAGTTGAAAATGGTGGTCCGTCGATGAAAGTTGGTATAAATGGTTCATTGAACATGAAAAGCAATAATAAGAAGAGTCTATACAAATATCTGTGGTTAAATGGTATTTTTTCGGGGAGTTGCGGTACTGGTGGGATTACTTCCATAAAACCTATGACAAGAATGGTACCCCCCTGAGATTTTCTTAAAACGTGCTATGGACTAACAGAATGAAGAATCGAAAGAGTCTGTAGAATTATTTCACATCTGAGGGTTCGCTTTTGAAAATGGGAGGAAGTGTGTGGTTATTTAAAAAAAAAAAATTGAAAAGGATGGTACCCTCAAGAAACTTGGTAAGAGTGTTTCATTTACTAGGAGAATGATGGATAAAAGGAATAAACAAAATATTAAGTTGTTTTTTTGGGTTTGGGTATAGGTGGTATTTGTTTTTGGGATCAAGTTTTGTTTTTGGAAAAAGTATTATGCTTTCCTTCACCCATAAAAAACATCATACTACCTAAAGATAATTTTATAGACTATTTTGATTCTTCATTCTGGTAGTTCATAAAACATTTTTATAAAGTTTCATGACGGTACCATTTTTGTAACAGGTTTTATGGTAATAGTCCCATGATAAACACAACCCTCCAAAAAAAACACCCTTTAACCACAGATATTTGTATAGACTCTCCTTATTATTGCTTTTCATGTTAAATGAGCCATTTACACCAAGTTTCATCGACGGACCACCATTTTCAACTAGTTTCCGGTAACATCAGACTTTTATACTGAAAATATAGTCATCCTAAAACAAAAATGACAATAACTTTTTTCACGGAGGACGTATCGACTTGGTTTTGGTGTCATTTGATTCAGCATTAAAAAATACCTTGAAAACATGTGCCATATGCTTAGGTTGCACCAAAGTTTATTTTTCCGTTTGATACACCACAACTTACGCCCCTTCCCCCCTCAAAAAACCTCCCTTCCATATGAAATATTTTTATAGACTCTTTTGATTCTTCATTCTCATAGTACATGAAACGTTTTCACCAAGTTTCATGGTGGTACCAATTTTTTTGTTTTATTTATCCTATTTTACCTGTACTATACGAAAAAGCTCTTGCTATGCCCCTGATGAGATCAAGTGTGTAAGCCGGACGAAAAGCCAATTTGTAGGACTAAATGCCATAAAAAAGCTTTTTTCAATCAAGAATTCAACAAGTCCAATCCTTAATGCGAAATCTTCTACTTGGCTGATTTATTTTAGTTGTATGCTGAATTTGTATTTTTTGTTGAGATTCTTGCTATTGTCTGTAATGTTTTGATCTTTTGACACTTGTACTTTTATTTTCTTTAAAAAATGATCTCTTTTTCGTTTTTGTAGTATATTTTTCTGAATGGCAATCCTATTCATTGTGCTGGGTCATTACTTAGTTTCAGGGTTGCGAGTTTATTAAAAAATCTGTAAGCCGTAAGCTCTCTTGTGACTTGTGAATTAAAGAAGATTTAATTCGCAAGCTTTTTTTGATTTATGAATTATAAAATATTCAATTCATGAGCTATTTGTGAATTGTGAATTGAAAAATATTCAATTCATAAGCTCTTTGGGATTTGTGAACTGAAAAATATTCAATTCATAAGCTCTTTGGGATTTGCGAATTGAAAAATATTCAATTCATAAGCTCTTTGGGATTTGTGAATTGAAAAATATTCAATTCATAAGCTTTTTGGGATTTGTGAATCGAAAAGTATTCAATTCATAAGCTCTTTGGGACTTATGAATTGAATAATAAGGGTATTCATGCAACGTCGTAAGTTTACAAATTGTGTAAAATGATAAATTAACGAAAAAGTTTGCATGAACGACCTTTTTATTAATTTGGTTAAATGCTGTGTAATTGAATCAGCTGTTCGTTAAACGTCAAATATTTGGGCGCGTTCGGCTTGGGTCGAGGAGTTGGTTTTACAGATAATGCATTATGGTCTGTTTATTTGCATGTGTGTCTACCTGTACAAATATATATTTGTTTTAATAGATACGTGTAGTAAGTAGTCCTGTTAATTCAATTATATTTGTTTTGCATTGGAATAAATACATCAATGCCATTCTTTTTGCTAGAATCTCAATACCATTTAAACTCAACTCAAGTGACAAAAAACCTGGATTAAAACCCACGAAAAGTTGCTTTCCAAACAGTCAAAAGAAGAAGTGAAAAATATTCCACTTAAGTAAAATGAATCATCCCTCTCTTTTTCTCGTTCCAACTTCAACAAATGTCAGTTTTATTCCCGTGAGATGAGTATGGTTTTCATGTATTCGCTCATTTTCAACCGACCACTTCAGTAAACTATCAACAATTATTATAGTTCTACCTTAATATACATGACAATAGTCGCGTTGTAAGTTAGAAATATATTAGTCGCAAGCTCACGGCAGTGGTCAGACGAAAATCAGCGAATACAAACAAATCATATGTCACGCCCATAATGTACTTTTCTTCATTTTCGTTAACTTTTGCTTTGGGAAGTGAATAGAGCGCCCCCGAGTACACTTCACGAAAGTGAAACAGAAATTTGTTGAGGTAGGAACGAAAAAAAGAGAAAAAGTAAATTATGGCTTAATTCTGATTTTGAGAGTTTAGAAAGATACTTTGCATTGGCTAATGACATCTGTTTCTAACAGCTTCCGACTATTCAGAATCTTCCAAACCAGTGCGAAGCATTCGTTGACTACAACAAAAACATTAATAACAACACGTTGTTGTAAATGAAAATAACACATTCGTCGTCGTCAACGAAAGATTCGCATTGGTTTGGGTGGGAATTTATAGTTCTACCTTAATAATTTACGAAAAGTAGCTTCCCAAAAGGCTACCCCAAAACAACACGAAATTAAAGTGAATGATCTCAATACTAAAACACAACAAAAAACTGTCTTTGTGAATGATTCGCTATAATTTCGCGTTGGTTGGGCAGAGCCTTTAATCGTTGAGTAAATGTGGACCTTCTAATTATTTTTTTTTGTGTAAACTACGTTTTAATTCACAACTTTTATCACCAACTAATTGCAATGCAATAATTACAGAACACATTCAGAACTTTTTTAGTTCTCCGAGATATTATCATTTATATCATGTTTCTAAACATGCCTGATTCTTAAAGTCACAAACACGCCTAATTCAATCTCTAAAAGTCACAATGACTTTTGGATAAGTTTAACCAAATATTTGGTTAATTTTCCGCAGCTAAATCCTTGGATAAAATTAACCAAATTGTGTAAACCATTTCCCATACAAAATTTGACAGTTCATTAACCAAAAGATAAAATTAACCAAATCGTAAACTTATCTAGTGTTTTACGCAGTTGCATGAATACCCCTAATATTTAATTCATAAGCTCTTGTGGATTTAAGAATTGTGGATTTAGGTATTCAATTCATAAGCCCATTTGGATGGAGATTTTTGGTTTGAAAATAATCTATTATCTAAGATTCGCATGAGGGTGAGGGATGTTGTTGGATGTGTCCGCCATTTTGAAAAAAGGCGGACAACAACAAGAAAAAAGGAAGAGTAAAAATTTTTGTTTGATTTTGTAGACTAAACAATTTTAAAAAACTTACGCTTCAAACATTTTTGTCATCACTTTCCAATGAAAAGTTATTGTCGAAAAACTGTCGAATTTTTTTTAGAAAAAACGGTTTTAAGCGTTTATCTCGCCTCCTGTTCATCTGACAGAAAAAATTATACTATACTTTTTTAAAGAGCACTTAATTTCCTATATTTTTGTATATTTAAATTGTATGTGGAACAAAAAATGCATGGAATACAGTAACACAAAATTGCTAATATCTAGCAAATAATTCCTCAGGGGACAATACGATTCGTACAGTCGGCGCCACCGCCGGTATAAATGCGTAGACTTGTGTAGAAATAGATATAAATGCGTAAAAATGCGTAGATCTCTGCTTAAATGCGTAGACCTGCGTATAAATGCGTAGATCTGCGTAGAAATGCGTAGAATTGCGTAGACCTGCGTATAAATGCGTATATCTGCGTATACATGCGTAGACCTGCATATAAATGCGCAGATCTGCGTATAATTGCGTACATCTGCGTATAAATGCGTAGAAATGCGTAGACCTGCGTAGAAATGCATACATCTGCGTATAAATGCGTAGACATGTGCATAAGTACCTGCGTATAAATGCGTAGACCTGCGTAGAAATGCGTAGATCTGCGTTTTAATACGTAGACCTGCGTAAAAATGCGTAAATTTGCGTAGACCTGCGTATAAATGCATAGATCTGCGTATAAATGCGTAGACCTGCGTATAAATGCGTAAACATTTGCATAAATACCTGCGTATAAATGCGTAGACCTGCGTAGAAATGCGTAAATCTGCGTTTAAATGCGTAGACCTGCGTAGAAATGCGTAGATCTTCGTAGACCTGCGTATAAATGCGTAGACCTGTACAAATTCGTAGATCTGCGTATAAATGCGTAGAGATGCGTAGAAATGCGTACATCTGCGTAGAAATGTGGAGAATTGTGTAGATCTGCGTACAAATGCGTAGACCTGCGTATAAATGCGTAGATCTGCGTATACATGCGTAGACCTACGTATAAATGCGTAGGCTCCCAGGCTATATGGCGTATGTGGAACATTTTACTTTTCGAATAAATAATATGGATCACTGTGGCGTATGAACACAGAATTCAGCTTCTGCAACTTCAAACTTTATCTCAAAGGCGTGTCAATAATGATTTGGTATTTTTTCATCAACTTATTAATGGTGAAACTGATGCGCCTGACTTGCTAGCCCATGTAGGAATTAATTACCGAGGAGGATCCCACCACCTGCGAAGATTTGAACTTTTTCACGTTCCTTTTCACAGAACAAACTATGGCACACACGAGCCACTCAATCGCATGTGCAAACTTTTTAACTTGAACGCCTCATCTGTTGATTTTAACATGAGTAAAATAGGATTAAAAACAATATTTCGATCCAGTGCTCCACTCTCGTTATTGTATTAATTGTTTTAACTTTGTATGTTTAGTTTAAATGTTTTTTTATATTATATCTAATTTTGTATTTGTTCTAATTTTGTAGTTATACATGTGCTTGTGTTAGTTTGCTTAATTTTACTAACCACTAACACATGATGATGAGCCTCTGATTGTAGAATGCAGCTTGCTCTAAGCTCACTACAACAAAGAATCTGAAGTGAAAAAAAAAAAAATATTTTTTTCTTCTAAGGAATACAAATGTGATGGGTAAATGATTGAAGTAACTGTTAGCTATGCAAACAATATTTTTGTTTTAAGAGTTAAAAATACAACGTAAAAGTCACTTTGGCGTATGTAGAATATTTTATTTTTCAAATAATAAATAACATAGTTTATTCTGAGTTATGTGGAACACAATTTTTGTTCTAAGGAACAATAGATAACATGATAGTAAAAAAAACTTAAGTGGTGCCTTGAAATAAGGCCAAGTGATTTGAATATTTGGCCTTATGTCACTTTGTAAAAACGACATAAGGCCATCTCTTAAAATTTGGCCTCAAGTCGCTTTTGGAAAGTGACTTAAGGCCAAACTTTTAAATTTAGCCTTAAGTCACGACACCAACTAAAGTTACTATTATTCTGCATTAAACATGAAGTTTTAAATTCATTTTAAGACCTTGAACTCAAAGATCTGAGTATTAAAACTCAAGTTATTAAATTCAGAAAGCATGCTTCGATGACTGTTTTCTAACGTTACATTGAAAAATTATTTTTGACTTATTTCGGTCCTAAAACTGATTTTTGAACTCTTCTTGCATAAATTCTTTAATTTTTGACTGATAAGCAAATAAAAGTATTTGTTTAAGACCGCGAATCGAAAACAACTTTTTTACTTATTTCAGTCTAATAACACGTTTTGGAAGTTCCTAATTTGAATTCTTTGATTTGATTAAAAATATACTTATGGAGATATCTCAGTGTCGAAACGATAGACATTATACCTATATATTAAATTTTTAAAGGCACATTCAAAAATTATTGTTATAAATTATATTTTCTATGTAATTCTTTTATTTTTAGCGGACAGTTCCTTTCTGTTGGCCAATGCTCAAATTGTTGACTTTCCAATTGTCTATTGCAATGAGTCCTTTTGCAAAATTAGCGGTTATAACCGCGCTGAAGTTATGCAGAAATCGTGCAGGTAAGTTATAAATTATTTTTCTAAATTATAGATATATGTAGGTACATTACACGTACAATCAACCGAATAGCGCAATATCTCGGTTAAAGCAACACCAAAAATTTTACTCAGTAATTGCAATTTTACAAAAAAGTGTGACTCAGTAAACGCAACTTTCCTCACATTATCTCTTATTTCATTTGATCTATATTTTAATTTTTTTCTTTGTTTACATAAATTGTAACCTTGCAGTTATTTTACAGCAGTTTGTCAGAATTTTGTACACTTGTAGATACATTGTATTTGCGTTTTAATTTACCATTTTTTGGCTATTTTTTGTAATTCAAGGCTCGTGTTTATGTGGCTCGGTTACTGCAAGAACCTCAATTAATGAAACTGCCCAAATTTTAAACGGTTGCTTTTACCAAGGGCGTTCTGTATAAGCAAATGCTTTTTAATTTAATATTAAAATGAAAAAAAAAGTAGTTTCTTACTTAAATTCTTAGAAAATACAAATTCATACTTGAATCATATTAATGCTAAATTCTGCCGAAAATTCTCGAAACTAGCTGATTAACTGGAAAGTATACTGATACGAATGCTTTCTCAGCTCAAATGTAAAATATTCCACAGAGTTAAAGCTTAAATAGGGTAAACAGCCCTATTGTTGGCATCCCCCAAATGATTGGTATTCAGAATTAAATGGCGTGCGTATGTGGTACTTTCAAGTTTTAAATAATATTTAGCTCAACAATGTTTGCTTAAGTTATTTATACTTGGTTTGGCATCATTTCTTTTAAATAAAGAAGTTCGTAAAAGGGGAAAAACCCTTTAAGAAAATGACGCTCCAGTTCGGGCCATTTTTGAAGATAAGCTAGGCAAGTAAATAAGAAAAGTGCTGCACTAAGGGTGCCAATAACTCGGTTAATAGGGAATAATAATTAACGAAAAAATAGTAAAGAAAATATGTATAAAATCGATTTTTTTAAATAATTTAGTAAAAAATTACTATTTAAAAGTTGTATCAAATATTGGATCACAAAAGCATTACTTGACCAAAAATTTGCACCTGCCAATCATTGTTTAAAGTGCTAGTGACAGTGCCAATCATTGGGTCGATTGGCATATGCCAATCATTGGACATGTTTTCAAATTGAAAAATTTAAAATTTTGCAATTTTCTTAAAGACGTTGCTGCAAATTTATTCATATGAGCCAACATTGTGGAAAGTATTCTTAAGGCGCCAATGATTGGGTGGTTACCCTATCAAATTAATACTTTCTTTCAGAAATAACATACAGAATATTAGCCACTCTTATTTAACTCTTACAGTCGACTCCGCTTAACTGGAACACGATAATTGCAGAATATTTGTATCAGTTAAGCGGAGTTTTCAATTAACCGAACTTCGGATAACTGAAATTTGTTTCAAATAAGCGGAATTCCGTCAAAATATAATAAATGTCATCGACCAAAAAAAATATATTACATTTATTTTGGGTTATTTTCCACAACATTGGTCAATATTTTTTAAGGTTACGTATCCTCCAGGGACGGATTGACAAGAAATGAGTTTTTGACATTCCAAAATCCGATTCAAGATTTAGTGGCAGCGTTCAATGGTAGTTTCACTTATGCGAAGTTGAATAAGTGCAAAATTAGCATTTGAGACGAAAATATTTGTTTCAATTATGCGAAGTTTTCATATAACCGGAGTTCAGTTATGTGGAGTAGTTTGTGTGAAAAATGCTCAAAAAGGCTCCGTTATAAATTTCTTGTTTCAGATAAGCGAGGTTTTCAGTTAAACGGAGTGCAGTTAAGTGGAATTGACTGCATATGAAAAATGTTGTTTAAAGAAAAAAATGATCTTTTCTTTAAGTTTCTTATAACTTAAAATGTTCGAAAATTCACCACAGAAACTCCAAAAAAATTATCTCTTGTCAGAATATAGTTTTATCAAAATGTTTTCCTTGTATGCGCTATTTGTATGGGGAAATTTGAAGATTAAAATATAAGATTTAAATCTTACGAATCTAAAAAAAAAATTATTGGGATTTTGAATTGATTTCTAAAGAGTTTACTTTTATTTTTAGATGTGGCTTCATGTATGGTGAGTTGACCGACAAGGAAACGGTAGCACGCCTCGAATACACATTAGAAAATCAGCAACAAGATCAATTTGAAATTTTGCTCTACAAAAAAAACAGTGAGTATAAATTATTTTTTCTCGTAGATTAAACTCATAATTCAACCCTCTCCTTTAATCATTGATATAAGCTAAGCACAGCAAAACACATTTTGAATTTTTGAACAAAAAAAAAAGTTTTTTTATTTAAATGCAAATAAAAATAAGGATTTTTATATTATGGGAAATTTTGAAGCTGTGAGTGCAAACTGCAAAATAGATTATAAAAATACATTTTGTGTTATTAAAATTTGTTGTCAATTTTTTTGAAAATTTTTGATATTCAAGATTCTAAGATAAGCCGTTCTTCTTAGTGCATTCTTATCTCCACTTGGAAAAAATCAATGCAAAATACAATAATAATTTGATGTAATTCCGTAATAATTTGATGTAATAATTTGATGTAATTTTGGTTGTATTTAACATGAAATCTTTTTAAAGTTAAGATAAAAATACACTAAAGAACAAGGCTATTATGCAGAGATCAGAAATAAAACTCAACCTTTTGAAAGGTTCTTCAATGAATTGATCAATCACAATGTCCGGTAGTATGAATTCTTTAATTTTGTAGGCCCTACATAGAGCAATGCATTTAATTAGGCAAATATAGTCATCAATGAATTATGAGTGATTTTGTGCAATAATTGGTGAAAAACTTTTTTGATTTATTTTCAGCAAAAAAGCTTAAAGGTTGACCTTTCCCATTTATTTGTTCGCAAAAACCATTGAGAGTTATTTCTTAAAATAAAAAATAAATCTCAACCGATAACCTAAATTTCAAATATTGCAAAAAGTAATTTTTTAGCTAAAAATAAGCAAATTTCACAAATTTTACTGTTTCTAAGAACAATTATTTTCCGTTTAGAATATTATTTTCCCATTTTCCTCATTGAAAGCTTTCATACTTGTTCATATTTGTGCCGCCAAGTTTCCAAATGTGAAGAACTATTTTGGCATCCGCATGTGAAGTTGCATAGATACAGGGATAAGAAATCTTCAGATTCAAACTGCATGTACCTGTTTGTTTTATTGCCGTTCCGGATCGGAGAATTCTTCCGAATTGCCAATCGAAACGGCCAGTAGTAACTCTCTGAGAGGAACCAAATGAAAATAAAAGTTGACAGTTATTTCTGATCACTGCTATTATGTCTTAATCACTAAAAAGAAAAAAATTCGACAGAATTTTACCGATTTCTATACAAAACAAAAAGTTTGACCTCTTTTAAACTCGCAGCTTCAACTAAGGTTGAAGACTTAATCAATATAAGACCTATTATTGACGGTGCAAAATGGCTCCCCAAAGTCCTTTTCAACTTCGAAAAAGCTTCGTAATCGTAATCATACACAAATGAATGAACTTGGATAGAATACCAATACTGAAGGCATAATAGAGCTTGTTTTGGGTGGTCATTGTTTAATTTCATTAAGTGCGCCCCCCTAATAAATACAAAAAAATTCTGGTAAAATTGTATCTCACTATTTTACCGTTAAACCGGTTCCCAAGACGAAAGAAGTTTTATATGGGAACACACATGTAAAATGTTCAATGAAATTTTGAAATAATTATAACTTTGGTAATAATTGATAAATAATTTTAAATTTTGGTTATACTTATTGTTATTACATATAAGATTTAAATAAATGGTGTACTAGAAAAAAAATTAGGGCAATTTTTTTTAAATATAGACATAAAGAAAATTCTACTTTTTCAAATTTTTCTCTATGGTTCTAAAATTGAGGAAATATTCGGTTGCGATTTTAATGCGTTTTGTACCGAATTTTACGTGTAGTCATCACAAAAGGCTACATTTGTACCAAAATTTAAATTTTTCTATCCATTATTACCAAAGTTATAAAAGTTCAAAATTTGATTTGATTTAACATGGATTTTCCCATAAAAAACTTATTTCGTCTTGGTGACCGAGTTAATGGTAAAATAATGAACTAAAATTTTACAGGATTTTTTGTATTTATTTGGAAGAAACTAGGGGGCGCACCAACTTCAATTAAACAATTTCCTTTATAAGGACCAACCTAATGTACATATATTAACTCTGCTGTAGGTATTTTTTAATTCTTTGGGTAACGACTTGTAAAACTTAAATTTTTGAACTAGTGTTGTGCTAGAATGTTGTAAATATTTTTTCGATTTTCCTTGCCTATACCAATGCACTTTAATGGGGTATTTTTGTTTTCATTTACAAATTGTCTTAAATGTTTACGCATCACAATGCTCTAAAGACTGACTCATTTGTAATATTGTAGTTAGAGTTGCATTAATACATTCAATGCTTGCTCGAAGTATCTATTAGTATCCCAACTATTTCACGTTTCACCAACTCAATTTTTTATCTCAATTTTGAAATACCGTAATTTAGTAAAGAGACTATTAATTACAAGGTAATAAATTAATCTACATGCTTTTTACATAAACGTATAAGTAAATGCAGGTATTCTATGAGTCATTCCAGTACAAGACTGACATTAGAAAATGGAAAAACGCTATAAATGTAGTATTTGATGTACTTTTAACTTAAGTGAATTATTCTCATGGGCTTTGTTTTATTCTTTCAGATTTGCAATGTGGCTGTGCTCTATCCAAATACGGACAAGTTGCACCAGGTACCAAAAAAAGAAATTCATGACAAATAGAATTTCAAAACCAGTGGTTTGATATTAATGTAAATTAATATGTTTTAAGGTTATTAACCTCTCTAACCTATAAAAAGATTTATAAAAAAAGCTTCACTCTGCTTAATTCCTCAAAAACTATTTCGTGGCTTATTGTTCTTTTCCCTTTCCTTCTCCTTTAGATCGGAACTGAAGGATCATAGTCCAGTTGTGAAATCATTATTGTTTACTCTAGAATTGGAAAGGTTTTATAAAACCTTACCGAACCAACTTGTCGAGGGGTTTTTGTTTAATACTGTAATAATTAACGAAACTCAATTTCTTTCCCCATTCTAAAATAATCTTAATTAAGCTAGGAATGCATTTGCGATTTTGTGTCACTCGATTATACAGCCGCAAATATAGAACATTTTGAGTTTAAATGTGACTGCACTCACCTGATACCAACAAATCCTACTAAGCGGTGGACACTTTTTTAGTCGCTGCGACAGAAAATCGCAAGTGCGTCCCTAGCCTAAAACTCAAGCTATAGGATTCGCAAGGCAACCACATGGATAGTTTTTGGAGATTTTACTTAGATATCCTGCTCTCTCCTCTGAAGGTGTTCATTGCAGTGGCAATTGGCAAACGATCAAGCAAACAGTTTATCCAATTTGTTTTCAACTCCTATAATTCTAAGACCCCTATTACACGATGACTCTTCAATTCAATGAGTGCGAAGGGGAAATACGATCTTTGTTCACCTTTGCACTCATTAAATTTCAAAAAGAGTCAGGGAAAAAGACTCATCGTGCAATAAGGGCTATGCTATTGCTATAATATGGTATTTACTTCCACTTAAGTACTTACTTCCGTCTCGGTGGGTTTTTATGTGTGAATTCCCTATCCCATAGCCTGCGTTAAGAAGCTTCACTTCAAAAATAACACATTTTGGTAAAATGAAATTAAATTACAGTCCTGTGCAAATTAATTGGGACAGACAGATTTTAGCAAATTTTTGATAATTAATATTGTATCTTCATTTTATAGTCCCTCTTTTGCATCTTAACGTTCTTTTAAATTTGATTGTTCCAAAAAAATTACACAGGGAGCCAATTTTTGTTCTGTGAAAAAGTGAATCGAATAAATTGTTTTCACATTCGCTGCCAAGAATTGCTTTCACTTCTTCGATTCATTTGCCACAAATAAGCGATTCTGGCTCTGTGAGTGAAAACTAATTATCGATACTCGAACCACCTTACCATTTTTCTTGAATACAGCATGATTCTCTCAATTTTCTTGTGTTATTTAAGAGAACAGAGAAATGCATGAGATAGGAACACTTTTTTCTTTATGGATTTGACAGAGAAAGAGATATGATTGAATTTGTCATTGTTTGTTCGTATTCATTTTGTATATTCACTTCCAAATGACGACGTGAAAGCAAATTATTCATATGAAAGTTTTTGATGTTTGGTTTCACATTTTCACAGAACAGGAATCGGAATAAGTGTGAAAGCGTGAAAAGTTTTTCGATTCACTTTTTCACAGAACCAGAATTGGCCCTCAGGACTGTAATTTGATATTGACTGGTATGATTCCTCTTTGCAAATTTTCTTCAAGACTTAAGGGCATAAAACCATGCAATTTGAAAGATTTCATTTGAATCTATTTTTTTTTTTTACAGAAACGCCATTATGGTTGCTCTTACAAGTGGCTCCAATTCGCAACGAACGGGACTTGGTTGTGCTCTTTCTGTTGACCTTCCGCGACATAACAGCACTGAAACAACCAATCGACAGCGAGGATACAAAAGGAGGTTGGTACTAAGAAAACAGTATATTATCCACACATAAAATGCATTAATAAATATTGTTTTAAGATTATTTTTTATTCTGCACTTATTATAATCTCCTTTTGTCAGCTATTGTCTTACATTTTTGTACGAACTATTAAAATAATTCACAACGTATTTTGCATAAAATGAATAAGTTAAAAAAAATGTGTTGTTTCGCATGATAGTTGCATGAACACAAAAGGTAAAGTTTACTTTTATTTAATATGCATTTATTTTTTTTATATCCGTATCTATGTGATTCAATGAAAAATTCATTGAAATTAAGTTTGAATTGAATCTGAATTGACTTTTAATTGAATTTGAATTGAATTTAAATTGAATTTGAACTAAATTTGAATTGAATTTGAATTGAATTTGAATTGAATTTGAATTGAATTTGAATTGAATTTGAATTGAATTTGAATCGAATTTGAATTGAATTTGAATTGAATTTGAATTGAATTTGAATTGAATTTGAATTGAATTTGAATTGAATTTGAATTCAATTTGAATTGAATTTGAATTCAATTTGAATTGAATTTGAATTGAATTTGAACTAAGTTTGAATTGAATTTTAATTGAATTTTAATTGAATTTGAATTGAATTTGATTTCAATTTGAATTGAATTTGAACTAAATTTGAATTGAATTTGAGCTGAGTTTGAATTGAATAGAATTTGAATTTAAATTAAATTTAATTGAACTTGAATTGAATTTGAACTTAATTTCAATGGTGGAAAGTAACAACATAAAAATGATTAAATTTTGTGAAAATTTTGCCTTAGAAAGACTTTTTTCGTGCTATTATTTTATCACTGTCACAGAATGATCCTTTTAAATTTGAAATATCTGATTGAAAAAGGCCACGTGGTTTTGAAGGACAGTGATAAAATAATAATCATACAAGAAGCGCTTCTAGTACCCAGTTTTTGGAAAATTGATTCATTCAAGTGTGAAAACCTTAGTCAAATTCCTTGCATAATTTTTGTCTGATGAAGAGCAAAAGCATGCTCGAAACGTTGCATTAAATAACATCTTCTTATTGACCTATAGCCCACTAAAAATTAAATCTAAAATTATTTTATATTTAAACTATATTTTGAAAATCCAGAGATTTCTGAATAAAAAGCAAAAAACCGTTTCCAGTTATCACGTTTGGTTCATTCAGAAGACTATTTCACATGAAGATTCGAAATTTTGGTTCCAAGGAAATTCGTTTTGACTCATATCAGCGAATCAAACTAAAAATTCCTAATGTTAAAATCAATATTTGTTTGCATAGTTGACAAAAAATTTTTTACTTTCATTAATTTTTCTTTGAATTAAGCGTTTTGGAAATAAACTTAATATTTCATTTTTCTCGGAATCAAATCAAGTGGACTTAAGCCGTTTTCCCCTGGACCCTTCAAATCAATTAAAGTTGCTGTTTGATTTTTGAGACGATTTTGTCATTTTTAGTTTGAGTTGAGTCTTTTTTTTTTGTTTTTGTTTTTTTTTTATAATTTTCCATTCTGAAAATGGAGCTACATTTATTATCATTATTAAAAAAGTATTTTATGTAGCTTATTTTTTGTCTTAAAAAAGACCCTAAGGAAGGCAGCAACCCTGCCGAAACTTCGCGTCATCGGGAAAGCAAATATAACTTGTTGTTTCATTCCTAAAAACGCAGTCATCAAACATACCAAGGACAAATTTTATTGATCACTTCCACTTATCTAGTAGATATGTTATCTATCTTGAACTACTCGTCTAGTTCAATTTGAATTCAATTTAAACTTTTGTCAACTTACATTGAACGGAATTAAGTTTCAATGAAATGTTTATTTTTTGTATTAATATTTCTTAAGAATGTGTTATTGATATGTATCTTTACTTTAATGCATCATTTTTTACCAAATAATTTTGAACTTTTTATGTCGTTTCATGTCGTGTTGTTTCAATGTTAATTTAATTTTAGAACTTTTTGATATTTACTCTAAAGTTTTAGGTCTTTCCAAATTTGCTAAGCTGGCGAGGTCAGTTACTCGAAGTCGTCAATTTAGTGCCCATTTGCCAACAATGAAGGATCCGACTAAGCAGTCAAATTTAGCTCATGTAAGTGGACTCGAAATATAGTTTTCAGCTGTATTGATACCAAAATAAAAAAAGAACCTGGCAAACAACCTAAAGATCTATGTTTTGTTGCTATGTACATATTTCCATATTTTTACCAACAATCATTCTTATTAAATTAATTATTTCATCTTTTGTGTCTTTGAAAAATAGATGATGTCTTTAAGCGCTGATATTATGCCACAATATAGACAAGAAGCTCCTAAAACACCACCGCACATCTTGTTACATTATTGTGCATTTAAAGCAATTTGGGATTGGGTGATATTATGTTTAACATTTTATACTGCTATTATGGTAAGTTAAAATAAAAGTACTCAAGACATAATTCTACTACTTTCTCAATCACAAGCAAAATGTATTATGCAAATCATAAATATTTTAAAATCAATTTTACTTTCAAAATGTGATGAGAAAACTTAACTTACTATTTGAATATTCTCTCACCATAAATGTGAATTAAATTGAAACTTATTAATTAGACTAAGAGCCCACAGCAGATTTTGGGTGTGAACGATAGCAAAAAAGAAGTATAGGCGTCGAAAGCTTCATTAAAGGCTATTAAAAAAATCAAAGTCTTGCAGTCCACAACTGGGGCCTTTGCGAGTAACAGTGCATCGAAAAAAAAATATGAATGCAACTTCGAGGATAATCGTGTTAGCCGAAATTGGTTTTCACCCCGCCCTAAATAAGCTCCGCGGATCCCATATCACGGAATCTGAGATCATTTGAGTGTTAAATTCGCCCTGCCAGACTGTTTAAAAAAACCGTTTTTCACTTTGAGTTTTGAATTTTTTAAACGGTCTGGTAGAGCCAACTATACACTCAAATGGTCTCAGATTCCGTGATATGTGATCCGAGGAGCTTATCTAGGGAGGAGTGAAAACCAATTTCGGCTAACACGATTATCCTCGGAGTTGCATTCATATTTTTTTTTCGATGCACTGTTACTCGCAAAGGCCCCAGTTGTGGACTGCAAGACTTTGATTTTCTTAATAGCCTTTGATGAAGCTTTCGACGCCTATACTTCTCTTTTTGCTATCGTTCACACCCAAAATCTGCTGTGGGCTCTCGGTCTAAATGGCATTCTTTAAAAAATCGACTAATATTGACTTTTTGACTTTTTTGTTTGTCTTTTCTAGGTACCATACAATGTAGCTTTTAAGAATAAAACCTCTGAAGACGTTTCATTGTTAGTAGTGGATTCAATTGTAGATGTAATATTCTTTATAGACATTGGTAAGTTTTTATTTGAATAAATTCTGTGTAATACAAAGTTAATTTGAATAAATTATTCAAATCTAATAATGAAACATTTATTTGATTGGAACCCATTCAAACGAAAGCATGTGTGATGATGAGTAATAAATTAAGTTTAAACTAGGAGTTTTGTTTAACCTACTTTTGATGTACATAGATTAAGATCTAGGATAAGTATGAGTACAAGGACCTTATTAGCTTAAAATTATATCTTCAATTCACAGTTTTAAATTTTCACACAACCTTCGTTGGCCCTGGTGGTGAAGTGGTCAGTGATCCCAAAGTCATACGCATGAATTACCTAAAATCCTGGTTCATTATTGATCTTCTCAGCTGTCTGCCTTATGATGTGTTTAACGCCTTCGATCGCGACGAAGATGGCATTGGTTCACTATTTAGTGCCCTTAAAGTTGTGCGACTTTTGCGTTTGGGGCGTGTTGTTCGAAAATTGGATCGCTATCTGGAGTATGGGGCTGCCATGCTTATTTTGCTCTTGTGTTTTTACATGCTGGTTGCTCATTGGCTTGCATGCATCTGGTATTCAATTGGAAGAAGTGATGCTGATAATGGAGTAAGAATTTGGAAATAAAAATAAAATCTCAAATAAAACTCTTTTAACTTTCTTTTTATTAAAGATTCAATATAGTTGGCTATGGAAATTGGCAAATGTCACACAAAGTCCGTACTCATATGTGTGGGCAAGCAACGAAACAGGTCCTGAATTGATAAATGGTCCGTCGAGAAAGAGTATGTATGTTACTGCATTGTACTTCACAATGACCTGCATGACATCGGTAAGTCATGTTTTGAATAATTCAAGTATATAACATACTACGTAAATTTAGTGCAATTCAAAAATTTTAAATTCCAAATTATAAACAAAAGCTAAATACATATCTTGAACACTCAAAATCCTGATATTTTAAAAAATGAAATTAGAACACTGCAGTCACTGCTGTAAGACCCTTAACGGTTAAAATGAAGAAATTTTTCAATGTTTTAATGTTTGGTTTTAAGAACTTTGTAATTTTTTCAATTGGGACTATTCACGATTTTGTTGTTTTCGAGATATTTATTGTTCAATTTAAAAGGCTTATTGACATTATCCGTGGAATATGAAATAGTTTATGGCCGTCGTAGCTTTGCTGGATGGCGAGCATTCGAAGGGTGCAATCTGCAATGACTCGGGTGCATAAATGAATTTGAGTTTGAGTGATGGATTATGTTCACTTTGAAAGCACTTCGGCCAATTCACGGGAGATAAACCATATACACTCAAATCGCACGAAAAAAATGTACAAGCTCCTCATTGTGGCATTAGCTGACGTCGTTTTCGAAGAAGTAAGAAGCGTGCATGTAAAAGTTAAGAAAATAAAATGCACGTCTGAGTCGCACGTATTTTATCTTTACGGTTTTCTTTAAAATTAGTTTTTTTAATATAAAATTTGTGTACCTACTCCTATAAAATGCGGTATGTCAATTTTGAGTATTTATTAACATACATTTTAAAACCCAGTTTCACAAGAAATTAATCAACCCAATTTTTGATTGAATTTTCAAACAAGAAATATGTAAACTTGAATGTTTTTTTAAAAATCCAGAATATAATTTTGTTCTGCAAGATTTTTAATGCAAAATGAGAAGATTGCGCTTGCAAATTGTGATTGAAATGTTAGTGAAGAAGTTGAAAATCAAAAACAAAATCGTTATGTGGCAAGTACCTTGTTAAACATTTTGTTACTAAAAAGCAGCTTCGTTGTTCCTTGGGCGATTTCAATGAAATTGAAGCAAGTGATTGCTGAGTAAGAATTTAAAAGAAATGAATATGCATTTTCAAAATTAGGCGTTAAAAAAAAATGTCAACATTTTGGAACTTCGTTTTTTCTTTATAGATTTCTAATAAAATTGACATAGGTGATGGCTGATTCAGAATTTGAAAAAAATCGCCAAAGGAACAACAAAGTTGCAAAACAATGACCTTTTTTGAAACACCCTGTTAATATTTTTTTTTTCTTTTCTAATTTCATATAAACTCCCATCTGTGTCAATTCCATTGAAATTGCTCAAGGAACAGTGTAGTTGCAAAATATTGACATATTTTTTAAACACCCTGTTTTGAAAATATTTGTTTCTTTTCTATTCTGTCTCAGCAATCACCTTTTCAATTTCATTAAATCACTCAAAAGACTACGAAGTTCCAATATGTTGTCATTTGTTTAAAACACCCTGTTTTGAAAATATACAATAGCTTTGTTTTTAGTGCATTTTTATCTTGGCTTAAAAAAAAGTAGCATGTTAAATACAATACTTACTTACTTACTTATCCGGCTCCCGATCCATGAAGGGTCTCTGCCTGAGATATTGCGGTCTTCCATCGGTTGCGGTCCCTCACACGCTCCCTCCAGTCGTCGAGACCAAGCGCTCTTGCGTCTGTAACCGCCTGGTCCCATAGCGGAGGTTCGGTCTTCCTGGTCCTCTCGAACCTGAGGGCTGGGATTCGAAGATTTTCTTGGCTAGAGCGTTGTTGTCCATTCGCTCGATGTAGCCGAGCCAAGTGTAGTCGACGTGTTTTGGCTCTTTGGACTACATCCACATCTTGGTACAGCTCGTACAATTCATGATTGAATCTTCTCCTCCAATCGCCCTCTTCGTATAGGACCAAATATCCACCAAAGAATTTTTCTCTCGAAAGTGCACAGTATCAATTCCCTTTTTTTACTTTTCATCCAGCACTCGGCGCCGCCGTAGAGTAGAACTGGTAAAATTTGCGTTTTGTATAGCGTGCACTTTGTCTTTCGAGAAAGGAACTCATTTGGTTGGCCAAACCGAAGTAGCAGCTGTACGCTAGGGTAATTCTTCGTCGGATTTCCACTAAGGTGTCGTTGGTGGAATTGATGTTTTGTTCCGAGGTAGGTGAATTCCTTGAATACCTCGAAATTACTGCTACCAACAGTGAAGTTTTGTCCTAGGCGATGGGTAGATGAGGCTTTGTTTGTTGATAGCATATACTTTGTTTTGTCCTCATTCACTTCAAGACCAACGCGTTTCGCCTGTTCATCAATAGCTGTGAATGCTTCAAGTACAGCTCTCTTGGAGCGGCCGATGATGTCGATGTCGTCCGCATAGCCAAGCAGTTGAGAAGACCTGTTGAAGATAGTGCCTTCCATGTTAACACCCCACTCTTGCGCACTATCTGCTCCAGGACTAGGTTGAATAAATCACATGATAGAGCATCTCCTTGTCTGAATCCTGTACGCGTCTGGAATAACTCGGATGAGCTGTTACCCATTTGCACGTTGCACCGCGTATTTTGGAACGTTATGCGGCACAGCTGGATCAGTTTTTTCGGGATCCCGAGTTCCGACATCGCCAATAGAAGCTCTTGGCGACTTATGCTATCATATGCGGCTTTGAAGTCGATGAATAGGTGATGGGTCTCGATTTGAAATTCGTTGGTCTTTTCCAGGATTTGCCTCAATGTGAAGATTTGGTCTATCGTTGATCTGCCTGGCCTGAAGCCACACTGGTACGTGCCGATCATAATGTTGCAGAAAGGTTTTAGACGCTCACATAGTAGGTTGGATAGGATCTTGTAAGCAACATTAAGCAGGGATATGCCTCTGTAGTTCTTGCAGCACATAGGATCGCCTTTTTTGTAGATTGGGCATATGGAGCTATTTGACCAGTTGTCGGGTATACTTTACTCCTCCCAAACTTGGTTGATGAGCTGGTGCATGCGCACCCTACCAGAACATTTCCTCCATACTTGAAGATTTCCGCAGGTAGGCCATCCGAGCCGGCGGATTTGTTATTCTTAAGCTTGTGGATGGCCTGCTTAACCTCTTCAGTACTGGGTGCTGGGACTGGATCTTCATTGACTCTTTTCTTTCTGCGCAGGGTTTTTTCTCTTTTCTTCTCTTTTAACGTTACTTCTCTCTTGCTGCTCTTGTTTTTCGTTGCAGCATTTGCATTCGTGCATTTTGTTCTACTTATCACCGTATCTATTACGAGCTGCAGCAAAGCCGATTAGTTGGAAGCCGTTGTCTGTTGTCGTTTCGTGGAGGCTGTGCTTTCCAACTAATCCGCCAAAGATGTTTTCCTTTCCGACTTTAGCATTGAAGTCTCCGAGCACGACTTTGACATCGTACTCCGGACAGGCTCCGTAAGCTCCGTCCAGGAGGTCGTAAAACAACAATACTAAATTTGTTGTGTGCATACTTTTTCCCTTCGACATATAGACATTGAAATTAATCGATGTACAAAATGTACGTCAAATTTTACACCTGTTCGACACGTGTTTAGGTAGGCAAACCAACTGTTATTGGTTCGACCCCTCAAAGGCTATTATTGATATCACTTACAATGTTACGCAAATGACTTGACTTTTTATGTCGTTGGCTCGCGGTCTATATGTAATGTATGTATGTATATTCTACTTAGATCAAATGTTTCCGATCTCACGAACGAGAGATACAGAAAACCAGTACTAGTAAGAACTTTATGGCAACTGCAAACCGAATATCTGGCTCAACATCGAAACGGGATCTATGTTTTGTTTTGGTTACAAAGTAGGCAGAGAATCCTGATTCGCACATGTATGTTGGTGCCAACGGCCGAATTATTTGCTACTCGTATTTCAACATACCTACACCAGAACTCTGATGAAGATTTCTTCGTTGTTAAATTTGCCTTAATCGAAGAATCTGATGTCAAATCTATCAAGTACTCAAACTGCAGTGTCAGAGAAGTTGGTTTTTCCGACGCGGTACAGTTTATGGGCTTGCAACTCACGGGTTTTCCTTAATATTTGAGATGTATTCTTCCGGAAAATATCAGCGGAAGCTATTGAGCAAACCTATCGGGTGAATTTGAAACTCATTTTAAATATATTTGAGAATATCTTTATCTTCTTTAAACTCGTTGACCATTGGGAAGTTGTCGAAGTTTTCTCTCAATTTTCTTGTTAAGGTCAATACTTTACTAGAAATTAAGAGACGCAACGCGGTGGTCAAATGTTGTTTGTAAATTTTTACAAAGACCACCGAACCGCACTCTCTTTAACCAGGCCTTAAAATGCTTTTACTATATCAGTGGCATCGAAAGCAGTTATTGCCTTTCCCTGAAGTGATACACTCAAATCTTTTGTTTTAATATTTGCTAGATAAGCCAACTCCAATAGCCAAACGCTCATTAGTCAACACTACCTGTAGCGCAAAACAAAATTGCCGTCAATTACAAAAGTTATGATTTCAGCCCCATTTCGAAAGCTGCGTGTTTTGCCGTGAGAGCGCCACTAGTTCTGAGTGAAGAAAAGAATACGGCACTACTTTATTGTAGGTGTAGAACGCATAATGAATACTGCTACATTCTTTGACATTTTGTTTTATTCAGAAGTAAAATTGACTAGTGTAGTGGAATTTTGATATTTTTTCCGATCTATCCGCTGAGCCCTTGCATATCCTCCGCGGAGCACACTTTGAGAAACCCGGGATTAGACCATTCAAAAATAAACATTTTATTTAAAGTAGCTAAACCGTTACTGAAACTTATACCAGCATCTGAAAAATCGCCTAAGAAAATAACTTTACCGCATACCTTAAAATGCTTCAAATGAACGAAGTACATACATTTTTGTTGTTTCACATTGTTATCTGTGGTTCAGAAATTTAACCACACCGTGTGTCTTGATATCCTTTTTTAACAATAAAGCTGCTTTGAAAGTCCCATTTTCTTGAAATGCCTATAATTACATTTATTTTGTAAATACGAGTACATGTGTTCTGTACTATTACTTTTTGTAGTATTTAACTTTATATAGAACATTGTTACCTATTTACTGCCGTTATGCTACAGAAAAAAATATTTTTTTGTATTAAAAGGTGCTTTGAAGATACAAATGTATGGTCGCCTTAATTATGACCCAAAATTTTGTAAGCTAATTAATTAATCATAAGATTTTACATCACAGGTGAGTGCATGACTAGTATAACGATTACGACCCGCCTGTAAAAATGGCAAGTTTTTGTCAAGTTTAATCGAGGCCCTGGAAAGACTTCGGTAGGGGAAATCTAAACAAGGCAAACTTGTCAAATACTCGCGAGGCCCCCACAAGTAAAAACTTGTTGGATAAGTTTTGTAATCCCATCACAAATACCCCATATATGATATATGACAAAAACAAAAAAAAAAACAAATATTTTATACCCATCATACAATAGTAGGTTTGTTCGTTGAAGTTTACCCAGGGTTGACCCAGGTTTTCTTGACAACCCCAAGAATTGTAAAAAAAACCTGGGTTTTTCGGTTCTTAAAAAACACCAAAGGGTCTTCTTTTGTGTTGTTAAGATAAGGAAATAAAATTTCTTTTAAAAATGGATAAAAACAAAGCACAGTTTTCGTTTTCTTTTTCGTTTTGTTATTTTTAAAGTAAAATTGTGGAATTCCGTGAATTTATATTTCAAAAACAATAGAATTATCTGCAGCATGTGAATCCACAGCAAAAAAATGCTTCAGAGCTTATGTCACTTTGGCAGTTTATTTTTTACCTCAACTCGCCCCAGCAAAAAACCTAGTTCTACTTCAGAGCGAGTTCAGGGTGACCCTAGGTCTCAAAAAACACAGAATTTGCTGGCCAGGGCGAGTTCAGGGTTTTCAAAAAACACTTTGGGGTGACCCCATGGTGACTTCAGGGCCCGGCCGGAGAAACAATCTAGTTTTTGGCGAGGGGCTAGAAAGTTTTACATAGATACTAGCAAGTGCCCAGCAAGAGAAACTCTTGAAATTCTCTAGGGCCTCGCCAGTGAAGAACCCTTTTTTCTCGAGAGACAACAAAAAAAATAAAAAATTGTCTTTACTGGGATTCGATCCTGCGATCTTCTGATTGCCAGTCCTAAACCTTAACTACTGAGCTATTAGTGGAGTAACGATAGTCCAAAATAGTGCATTATTCAGGAACCCGGGGAACCTGCTCCGATTTTGATGATTTTTTTTTTTGAAATTTAGGAAATTGAAATTAGAAAAAAGTTTACAATTCAAAAATCGACGCTCTCAACAGGAAATTTTTTTCAAAATCAAAATAATTTTTCCTGTATTTGCTTTGAACAATTAATTTTACTTATAAAACACACTTCAAAAGTTTATAAAAACATTTTAAATAATTTTACTTTATATAAAAGTCTAAAACCCAGAACAGTCAAACCCGCTTATAGTCACAAGGAGATGACAAACCATGCACTTTAAGGCGGCAACTGCCCTGATATTAAACGATTTTTGCTATTAGGCGATTGTGATTATTAATAGGTCTTACTGTGCTTTTGTTGCTGCTTATACTTATTCAAAAAATATACACTCCGCTTCAACCGAATAGACACAACATTTTTCAAAGGTGCTTTGGCCTTTGTTATTAAATAAAAATAAATATAAAAAATAAATCAGATGGAATAAAGTGCAAAGTATTTTCACATCGAAAAATTCAAGAAATAGACACAAATTTTGAAACTAGTAATAAATGTTAATGGAATGATATAAAAGAAAGTTTTCTTAGTTAATTCTGGCCAGACAGACCAGCTCTATGTGCAAGCGGTGCAAATGCGCAGGGAGCTGAACCCAATGGGCCAAAGCCACTATTAATACCTAAACTACCACCTTTTTTGATTTTCAAATCTTTTTAAAAGCTCTCAGTTCACACTGATTTCGATAGCCATTCTTATTTTATTCTGAATTTAAGAAAAGATAAAAGTTTACATATATATCTTCTAATAATCTATTAATCCATCTCGGGTCGGCCCTAGTACCTACTGTCGCTGGTATTCTTTAGCTTCATAATTCGATCCGGCATGAAATCCTAAAGTCTGTTTATGTAGTCCATCTAAAATTTAGAACCAGGGATTGTCCTGCTGAATAGTTTATGGGGCCAAAAATATAGAAAAATCTAGGAAAAATTTCTTTCCCGGATTTTGTATAAGTTTTTGGTGTCCAGTTTTCAGGTTTGAGTAGCTAAAATGTTCTGCATACCATTCAATGACCTTCTCTATAATTATTGAACTAGGGTTAATAACTTCCACAACTAACAGAAGTTATTACAAATTTGTGATGTTTGGGAAAAAGATGATAGCTCCATTTTAAAAATTGCATCTTTACGTCCACTTTACATCAACCTAGAATCTGAACGGGTGGACTGATTTTCTTCAAATTTAAAATACAATTTTTTAAAGGTTATGTCCATAAATATTTCAAATTTGAAGGAAATCGGTTCCCGTTTAGATTCTAGGTCAATCAAAAGGGGACGTAAAGACGTAATTTTCAAAATGGAGTTATCATGTTTCTCCCAAACACCAAAGAAATATTTGTTGCAATGAGCATTTGCAATGGTAAAAATATTGTTGGACCTGTACTTTGGATTGTATACCAAGACATGACCTTTATCCACAACTAGAAGCTCGATTGAGTCGAAAAACGTGAAACTTTTGCTATGGCCACCTTATTCACCGACCTAAAACATCATCGAAAACGTTTGGACATGGTTATATTGAAAAGTTCATGAGGGTAGTAGACAGTTTGAAGATAAGAATTCCTTAAACGAAGCTATCTGCGATGTCTGGAGCAAGATTTCGCTTGATAAAACTAAAAAACTGTATGATTTAATTCTATCCAAACCATCTTATAGCTCTTATTACAAACAAAAATGGGTATTATCATTATCTTTTGACAAGAAACATAATCAATAAATGTTTAAAACAGATAAAAGTTAACATTTCGATTTTTTTGTTTATTTTTCAAAAGATTATTTAAATGCTCTCAATAAAGTGACGCAATTTCTCAAACCTTTTTTGCAGTTCATTACTACAACTTGGAAGATTCTGACGGAGTAACCAAGTGGCGCATACATTTTTTTATCGGAAAGTATGTATACCTACCTACAGGTATTAAACATTCCCAGAAAAAAGTTTCCTACAGATATTTGTGGGGAAAAAACGATTGTGAAAAAAGTGGCCCCAAACAAGAGACGCGCAGTGTATAATGAGACTTAACGATTCCATGCCGGATCGAATTTATGAAGCTACATATAATGAAAAAAGCGACAGCTTTGCTTTTTTTCCTTCTGATTTATTTTTCCAACGTCACAAACAAACTAAAAGCTTAATCAAGTGATACATTAATGACAAAGGACAAAGCCCCTTTACAAAATTCTATGTCTATTCGGTTGAAGCGGAGTGTATATTTTTTGAATAAATATAAGCAGCAACAAAAACACAGTAAGACCTATTTATAATCACAATCGCCGAATAGCAAAAATCGCTTAGTATCAGGGCAGTTGCCGCCTGAAAGCGCATGGTTTGTCATCTCCTTGTGACTATAAGCGGGTTTGACTGTTCTGGGTTTTGGATGTTTATATTTAGTAAAATTATTTAAAATGTTTTTATAAAATTTTGAAGTGTGTTTTATAAGTAAAATTATTTGTTCAAAGCAAATACAGGAAAAATTATTTTGATTTTGAAAAAAAATTGGTTTTTCAATTTTTAAAAAATTTCCTGTTGAGAGCGTCGATTTTTGAATTGTAAACTTTTTTCTAATTTCAATTTCCTAAATTTCAAAAAAAATCATCAAAATCGGAGCAGGTTCCCCGGGTTCCGCAATAAA
The DNA here is from genome assembly GCA_963921185.1 of Dasysyrphus tricinctus. Classification (NCBI taxonomy): domain Eukaryota; kingdom Metazoa; phylum Arthropoda; class Insecta; order Diptera; family Syrphidae; genus Dasysyrphus; species Dasysyrphus tricinctus. The sequence continues at coordinate 172,589,298 of OY992532.1, read as the reverse complement.
AAGCTAGTGCTCGTCCACTATATATAAATCCCAGTAAAGAGAACTTTTTGTTTTTGCTGTATCTACGTAAATCTTCCCCTCGCCATTGTTTGCATTGTTGCATCATCATTGTTGCCACAACAAAATACCCATTTTGATAGTAAAATTCTATAATTTGCGCGTGTTAATTGAAGCTCAACGCTGTAACTTACCATTGTCATTTTTAGGTATGTATTTAGTGTCTGAAAACTAAAAACAGAAACAACAGATACCTACAACAACATCATGGCAGCCATAAACTATCAAAATATATCCGTTCCCATTGGAAAACCCTTTACATAGCGAATACATTGAACTGGCTATAATTGTCTAAAATTATAAATAGATTATGTACCAAAGAAAAACATATCTAATAAAAATTATTGGTTTGGCATTTTGATTTAATTTTAAGCTTAATTTGATATTGATTTCCATACAAACAAATTCTAATGAAATTAAAATATTTTATTCATTTTCAGGTTGGCTTTGGAAATGTTGCCGCTGAGACGGACAACGAGAAGGTGTTCACCATCTGCATGATGATAATTGCAGGTGCTGTGTTTGACACGTTCCGTTGCCACGTCCACTTAAACAATACAGAAACAAACAGAAAAAAACAAACTATTTCGCTCACAGATCCTCATTCATAAAAAAAAAAAACATTTGTATATGTGTGTGTTTCTGTTTTTGTTTGTATACATAACACCGCTAGAACTAATAAATGCTAAAATTCTTCAATTTTTACACGGAACCCAACTTTTTCTTTGTAAATATAAACAAGTCGAAATCTACCTATTTCATATGTGTGTCATTTATCCAACAAATACAAACTAATCTCTTTTTTCTACACAATCATACATTCTAGACTTGAAAGCATTTTCCTAGTTTTAAGCTTTTATTAATTAAAACAAATATACATACATACAAATGTATCTACCTATAATTTATTATTTTGCACTTTAATTTGGTTGTAGATAATGCAGTAATATTAATAGCTTAAACTTGAGCCTTAAAATTATATAAGGGTACCTATTACGTTTGTTCGTTTACTTGCCCAAAAAGTTCATATACAAAAAATTGAACAGTACTGAAATCGACGGCTTTGGGCAGTATGCGAACAGACACTTTTGGAAATACATACATAATGTGTAGCTTTAGTTCTCAGAACTCAGATCATACTTCACGATTTTTTATTTCAAAATGGACCAAAATATGTAATTCTACAGTAAGTGGGTCCAGAGAATAATAAGTTGACAGCTTATTCCACTTTTTGGAACATCATTTTCTTAAAAAAAAACTTAATAAAGAAAACTCTGATTCGGTATGAAATATGAATTTTCTCCGAGTAACGAGAAGAGGTTGATCAAATTATTATTTTTTTTGTAAGCCAAAAGAACCAGCAATTCGACAACTCCTCGGGGTCGCGTTTACCATTATGTTAGAGGGCTGTACTGGTACTCTATAACGTATCAAAAAACCAATAACCTTGATTTTTTTTTGGAAAATGTAGATATGTACCTACGGCTTTTCTTTTAGTTCACATATTCTGCAATGCAAGCTTGCAATGCAAGGATCCATATTAGCTCAACTCTTACTTTTCACATAACAATAGCACTGCACTATAATAAGGTGGGATCACTTGGTTCTGCAAAGCCAGCGTTTCTGCAATGTAGCTATGTTGTTTCGTCCCAAAAGTATCTTAAAATAAACAGATGATGCCAAGCTTTTGGTTTTTGTTCAGACTTATTACGCTTATGTTTGTAAAATGTTCAATTTTGATTTCTTATCAAACCACGACTCTGGTGTAATACTTTTTTTATTTAAAAAAATATTTATAAACAAAGAGTAAAATTGAGTTTTTTGTTATAAAATGAAAAATGATATTAGCTATTTATTACTGTTCTAGCTGTCTGTGTTATTGTCTTCCAGTGGATTTATTTCACTCCTCCTGCTCTTTTAACTTTATATATCTTTCATATAATGCACTGTAGAAAAGGTTAACTCTATATTATATAAATAACTTATATAACTTGGCATGCAGCTCTTTTATACGCCACCATTTTCGGTCATGTAACAACCATCATTCAACAAATGACATCTGCCACCGCTAAATATCACGATATGCTGAACAATGTTCGAGAGTTTATGAAGCTTCACGAAGTCCCGAAAGCACTTAGTGAACGCGTTATGGACTATGTTGTTTCGACATGGGCAATGACCAAAGGTCTCGATACCGAAAAGGTAAGTTGCGTATCAAACTCCTTACATTTGTTAACATTAGTTGATGCAACATTGTCATTCCGTGGTATTTATCTTGTAAGCAGGTATTAAACTACTGTCCAAAAGACATGAAGGCAGATATATGTGTTCATCTTAATAGGAAAGTTTTCAATGAACACCCAGCATTTCGACTTGCTTCTGATGGATGTCTTCGAGCATTAGCCATGCACTTCATGATGTCGCATTCAGCACCGGGTGATTTGCTATATCATACTGGTGAGAGTATAGACAGCCTGTGTTTTATCGTGACTGGAAGCTTGGAGGTAATACAGGATGATGAAGTGGTTGCTATTTTAGGTAAGTAATAAAACCACTTAATCGCTTGAAAAGGTTAATCTAATTTTCTCATACAAAACAGGTAAAGGAGACGTCTTCGGCGATCAATTCTGGAAAGATTCAGCTGTTGGACAAAGTGCAGCAAATGTACGCGCATTAACTTATTGCGATTTGCATGCCATAAAACGGGACAAATTACTTGAGGTTCTGGATTTTTATTCGGCTTTCGCAAATAGCTTTGCCAGAAATCTTGTTCTAACGTACAACTTAAGGCATCGATTGATATTTCGAAAAGTGGCCGATGTCAAACGAGAGAAGGAATTGGCTGAAAAGCGCAAAAATGAACCACAATTACCTCAAAACCAAGATCATTTGGTGCGGAAAATATTTTCAAAATTTAGAAGAACTCCACAAGTGCAGGCTGGTGTTAAGGAAATAGTGTCAGCACCAAGTGATGTTGAGAAAGGTGATGGAGATGTTGAACGAACAAAGGTATGTTCTAATGAGTGTTTTTTGGTGTGAAAAATCACAAAATATACATTAAGATAGATTAAATGTGTTAAGTGTTTTGGCCTATGTTATTTCTAAATACAATTTTTATTTATGTTTCATATATAGGTATGTCAATGTCTGCATACTGGTGGTATTTTTAGTTTTAGTTTTATTGTGAATGAGGTACAAAGCCAAATTACGTTATCCATTTTGACTTTTCCTTATTTTCTTCGTACGAAATGAATAGAATATTTGTGTGGTTGTTTCATTTGTAGTCTTCTATGTGTTGATACAATTTCAGCACATAGCTTCAAAATCGTTGGTTTGTTTTTCTTTTTTGGACTTGTAAATTAACCATTTATAAGTTGACCTTCTTTTAGTTAATGAAGAAATAAGAACGACTTTTTTTAGATCTGTAAGAACTGGATGCTATGATTACATGGTAGTGAATTATTTGGATCAGTCCATTGGGGAATGCTTTTCTTTTAAGAACATCAATAGATATAAAGATGAAAGTATGCTGTACGGCTATTTGCAACTTCATAGAAAGGAGTCCATACTTATTTGATTTTTGTGACCTACAAATTTCAACCATTCCAGAAATGGAGACGACCTACAATTTGTTGCCGAGTCCGAACTGAAACGCACTTATTCATGACAAGTATACTCTAGGAGAATTTTTCAGTTCTTCGCAAAAGGCCATACGTCAGGAAAAACATTTCTGTTTTTAGGTGGCAGCGGCTGGGAGTCGAACCCAGACCTTCAGCATGACAGTAAAATGCTCTAATCATTATGCCACGAGGTACTACAAATAAAAAAAAAATAAAGAAATCGATGACATTATAATTTGTCTTCACTCCAGTTAGCTTATTTTTTGGCTGCGTGGGTACGTAGAGCGCCACATCGCTCTATCACAATCACAATTGGTTCTTCCACTAGGAATTCTAAGAATTTTTTCGATTTCTTCATCTTCTTTAACTTTAAAATACTATTTTCTTCCATTTTATTTTCATTAAATCTCAATTTCAAAGAAATAAAAACACATATCAACTGTCCAATTTTTGTCAGCAATAGTGTGACAGCAAATAAATTATGCGGTAGAAAATAATTGGAGTCTTGGATATAATAATCTACTACAATTTTATATTTAACTGTCACTATCGAACTGCGTACTGCAAGCTGGCCATACACGACAGAGCCATCCGATCCATTTGGCTTGGTGAGTTTTCAGATTGGCTGAAATCCAAATGGATCGGCGCGGCGGCCAATTTTTGATCGGCGGGCGTGGGGCCATTTGGCTCTTTGGCTCTGTCGTGTATGGCCAACTTCAGAACAAAAAACACAAAGAAATTTTTTGTTTATGATTTTGTTGCAAATTTTGCATTTTTTAATGCATTTTTGTTTTCATTAATTATAAAAAATAAAATTTGAATGCAATGTGTAAATATTTTGCATAAGAAAAATGCAGATTAAAAATTTAAAAAAAATTTTTGCGTTTAAAAAATGTTAATGCAGGCCAAAAATGTTAATGCAAAATCGAAAATTTGATGCACTAAAAAAAATGTTAGTGCGAGTCAAAAAATTTCTGTTTAAAAAAAATATAAATGCAAATATGAAAATTTTTCGCATTAGAAAAAATGTTAATGCAAACACCAATATTTGTTGCTTAAATAATTCAATAAAATTTGAAAAAAAAGCGAGTCAAAAGCTTTCTGCATTAAAAAAATGTGAATGCGATATCAAAAGTTTCTTGCATTAAAAAATTTTTTTTAAATTGTATGTGTAAAAATGTATGAAAGTTTTTTGCTAAAATTGTTAAACTATGTACGTCAATAATATTTTAGGGCATGATTCATGGGTACTTTTCCCCATTGCTTGTTTGTTTGATATGTTAATGACGCACAAAAATACAATTCATAATTAAACCCTCTTTTCGGTTTTTTTTGGCAAAAAATACCTTTTATTTTTTTAATTTCTCGAAAACTAAGAAAGATTTTTTTGTTTTCGGTATTTCACTAAGAATTGATAGAGGCATTGAATACTGAGCAGAAAAATAGCACTTAATAAGCAAAATTTTGAAAACATCAACTTGAAAAATCATAATATTTTCAAATACATTTACTTTGAAATTTTATTTCTCAAAAACTATTCAATGTCACAACATGATTTAAAAGACAAATAAAAGAAGGGAGTTTAAGCTTTCAAAAAGCTATAGCATATTTTTGTATATGCTTGTGCTTTCGTAGATTTTTAATATTTCATATTTTTGCATTTAAAGTCAATTTTTCAGAAATCGCTCCCCCTGCCTCAGAGGGAGTAGATAAAGTTTTTCCCCTATACGATTTTATTCTGAGAACATACCCACGAATCATGCCCATAAATATTATTAACGTAGCTTAACGATTTTAACAAAAAAAATCATATTTTTTTTAATGCAGAAAATTTATAATTTCATTGATATTTGTTTTTTAATGCAAAAATATTTCATATTAGATGCAAACAATTTTTATTCTGCAATACAAAATTTTTAATGCAACAAATTTTCCAGATTGCGTTAACTTTTTTTTTTAATGCAGAAAATTTTCGAGCTTACCTACATTAAATTTTTTTTAATGCAAAATGCATTTTTTGTATTGAAATTTTTACAGCTCTGATAGCGAAACATTTAGCCTGAAATGAGTACTCACAATAAGGGGAATTTTCGAACATTAAACATTTTTCGCGTGGAACTCACAAGAAGCAAAAAGTGAAATGTCAATTTTCCCTTTTTTTCAAATGTTTTGCATTTTGATTTTTGCCGTTTTCTTAACTTTCAAAAATGTGGAGTAACAGAACCATAAATAAATTAAATTGAAGTATTGGAATACTATCTAGTTTTTGCTCCGGATGCTTAAATTGCAGGTTATTGGAGACATTTTTACGGCCTACTTCTTTGGCATGGTATGTTTTTTTTTATCCAAAGATGCGCAAAACACACTTTCTTATCTATTTTTAAGATACTGGCATAAATGTCGCTAACGGCTTAGCTAATTTACATATACAGGGTGTCCTGTAAATAATGGATAACCTTGCAACCTTTCCAGAAAAAAATATAAAAAAAATATTTTCCCAGTGGTTACTATGTTATGATGTTTTTTCCAAAAGTTGTTAACAATTTAAACATTGAAAAAATTCATATGTTTTTGATTATAACTTTTTTATTTATAACTTCTTTTTCTAAGACTAATAAAATTTAAGTTGCCATGGAAAACTTTTTAGAACTCGTTTTTCAATCCAGTTTTATACTTGCACTGAACCCCTTTACACATCAAAATTGTAACATTCTGATAGACATAAGGCCTGCTACAACCAGTTACAAGGTTATCCATTATTCACAGGACACCCTGCATAAATAGCCATTCAAAGTTTTAAAAAACATGGATTTTTGAAAAATTTGTTTTAAATAATCATTTTTCAATATAAGAAACCCCTTAGGTCAAAAGTATATACTCTAAGATTAAGTTTTTTACTCACAAAGTTTTAACTAAGGGGTTAACCAGTGCTTCTAAAGCCATTTGGACAAACCGGTCTGCAAGACCAATAATAGCGTAACATCTTTGGAAAGGTAATTTAAAGAACTTCAAATCATCTTTAGAAAACGAAAATCTTTTTCATTTTCTTATTCAGCGACCCAAAATTAGTCCAGAAAATATGTTTTTTCTAAGGACGCTACGATGAACCAAAATTTTGTACAGTGAAACTGCTCCAAATTAAATTAATAATTCATATTTTCGGGCAATACGCATATGATCCAAGTATACTTATAATTCCATTTCATTCATTCCATATTTTCGGGCAATACGCATATGATCCTAGGTATATGTACTTATGATTCCAATAAGTGGTTGGGGCGCCTAGAACCCTTCCCCCGTACAAGTGCCTGGTGAGGGTATTGTATTTGCACTCTTTTCTTCTCCATTTCATACTTTTCCATTTCCTACGACCACTACTTTTTCAATAGCAACTCTTTTATTCAACAGGATTGGTGTAATTTCTTCTATGTAGGTAGACTGTTGTACATGAGCAATGAAAGTGTACTACAAACTTCATAGTCCATTATTTGATCATTTATAAACTCTTCAATCTTCTACTCTGAAGTCATTCCACTTGTATTTATTTGTGCCCAGTATTGGGAATAATGACAAAAAAAAATCAGTTTTAATTACTTGTAGTTGAAATCTCCAAACACCTTTACAATTACTCTAAAATTAAATGCAATTGAATAAATTTAACTTTGTACTAATTATGTACCTACATTTTTTTTTAAATATGTGGATTACTTGCAATTCAATAAGGTTTATGTTATTGAAAACAAAAGAACCAAATCATCAATAAAGTAGTACCTTTTGAGTTATCATTACGCAAAAATAATATTGATTTATTAATTTTGTGGATAACATTTTCCATGATTTTTGATTAACAAAAACATGTAATGATTAATGAAGTACAATCCAAGAAATCAATTACTTACCTCAAATGAAATAAATACAGTGCTTTCCTTCAAGAACTTATAAAAACAATTTTTATTTGTTACACGTTTCAAATTTTTTTTAATTAAAATTAAAAATAATGGAATTGTAATGGAAAAATTTTATTTTATAATTACGGGTGTTATTGAAATGAAAGTTGAAAGAAATTACAAAAAATAATTATTAATACCCAACTCTTTGTGCTGACGCTGACTACGCTCGTTTGTGTATGTTTATATGCGTAAATTGCCTCTTCACTGGATATTGAGATCAAATCTTTCAGATTTCAATGAAAAACGACATTAAAATATTCTACCTCAAAATGTATGCCACTTCAGCTTTGTTTCTCTGTTTTCCTCGACGTTCAATCCGAGGATGAAACTTGGTGTTATTTACATTCTGTAAATTTATATAAAATCGATTTTAAGTTTTTGTTTTTATTTGCTGTACTTAAAAAAAATATATTTAAATGTTTAGCATTAATTTTAATAATGTAGCGTCTAAAAAAATTGTTTTTAATTGCTTATACCTCAATGTTGTTTTAATTTTCTTCCTATCCCAAAACTTCCTCTAAAAATACTTATCATTTAACGTTGTATGTGTTTGAAATCTACATACTTATACATTTTTATATGGTTGTAAAAAAAAAAACAAAACAAAACGAAACATAAATTGGATTTTCAAAATCAATAAACTACATTTACTAATCGAAACATTTCATTCATTTAACTCATTCCCTACGCATATCCTTAACCTTATCCAAGAAGTTGCCAGCTAAACTAACACTAACCGAGGACTCACGCGTCATAACAACATCAGGAGTTCCTTCGCAATCACCATCCCCATCATCTGGTCCACCATCAGCTCGTAGTACACGCGCTAGTAAATGGGGTCGTTTACTTGGTAGTTCGAGTGTTGATTCTGCAAGTGATACAAGCACAAAAGTAGCTGTTTCGAGAAGTCTGAGTGCCCGTGAGAGCCTACGTGAGAGTACCGCTCAAGGACGGCAGAGTAGCACATCGAGTAGTAATGGCGGCCAAGGGAACAAAGTAATTTACATGCGTATGCTCAATATAACCGTATATGTGTAGTATAATATTTATTTGCTGTTTAATTATATTTAATGGAACTTTTTAGCTTATTAATAATATTTTGTCTCGTGGTGTAGGTGTTTCCGAAGGCGCCTAAGCTCCAGGCCAGCCAAGCCACCTTAGCCCGCCAAGATACAATCGATGAAGGTGGCGAGGTGGACTCCTCATCACCACCGAGTCGCGATAGTCGCTTGGATGCAGCTAAAGAACGCAACCTAGCTTTAGAGCGTGAACGTCAGATCGAAATGGCTTCATCACGCGCCACCACCTCAGACACGTACGACACTGGTCTCCGCGAACAACCCCCTACACTCGCTCAGCGTGATCTCATAGCTACGGTTTTGGATCTTAAAGTGGACGTTCGGCTGGAAATGCAACGAATGTCTCAACGCATTGGCCGAATCGAAGATATGCTCGGTGAAGTCATCAAGCGATTATCGGCTCATGACTCTTCGGGACAAACAACACCTGGAGATGGTGTTTTGTGTGCTATTGAAGGTTTTCCAACTTCCACTTTAACCGTATCTGGAATTCCGTCGAGTACAGCAACCATTGATACTGTGATAACTATTTCCGCAGCGACAGGGGCGACAGTGAGTGCAGTTGGGGGTGGTGGCAGCAGTGGTGGAGTATTGCCTCCGACGTCTACAGCTGCTACTGCTGCAAGTTCTACCGCAATAAATATAACATCTCCATCTTCAACTGGTCAGCTAAGTTTATTAAATGCATCAGGCATGTCAAGCCCAGGTGGCAATGGTCTGGGGCCAATGATGCTTAAGAAACGGCGTTCAAAAAGCAGAAAAGCACCAGCGCCCCCCAAGCAGTCGCAAACAATCCCCGAACAAGTAAGACTCCTCGATGCAGAGCTAATGGGCTTAAGCGAAAAGAAGACATCTACAACATCTGCGGCAACACCAACATCCGGCCAACCATCGCAGCCATCACATTCAGGATCAGCAACTGCACCAAGTGGTTCCTCTTCAAGTAGTGGCGGTGGTGGGGGACGATCTAAACGAGAGTTTCTTTAGCCAAAAATTTTGGTGCGCCATCAGTCGGATAACAGTAACACTGAGCAGTAGATTTTCTGCTAGCTCTAAATCTGGTGGCGACACCCATTTAGGTTATTCTTTTATTCATCTGTAAATAAACAGCACGCATGGAAAGGAGTTTTTACAAACAAATTTGTGTTATTTGTTATCAATTTAGACAAACATAAAAAACAAACAACAATTAGAGCAAAGGTAAGAAGTTGTACAGTTCAGTTTCACACACTATCGAATTAATAAATAAACCTAATTTTAGTAATACGCTTACATTAGAGAAAAAGTATTGGCTTGCAGAAATACAAATAAGATATGCTTAGAGAAATAATATCACATGGAAAATAACTTCAAATCTTCTGGACAATATTTCTATTTTTTATGATGTGAAGTTATTTTTCAATAGAAATTTTCGATTTAAGTTTGACATGAAGAAACATTTTAATTAGAAATTACTAAAGCAAACAACATCCCAAAATAAAATTACCTAAAAATATTTAAGTGGAATTGTTGCTCACTTGAAGTTTGCTATATATGAAAGGTCAATTAAATATACTAAATTGGAAAATAACGTAAAGATTTTTGGCTTAACTCCACTGTTAAATAACTTTATTTCCGGTTTAAGGTTTTCTCAAAAGAAATTTAAATCTTAGAGAAGCTAAATTTCATGTGAAATTATTTCCTCGCAGCTTTATATTCTAAACATCTTTATTTGCCTCACTTTAATGAAAAAAAAAAAAATTTGAAAAATCGGATGAAGAATCGTATGCAAAAATGAATTGATACTAGTTTTAATTATTATTGATTAAAAAAATAGTAGGTAAAAACTTTGTTTTTCTTTCGCAATATCGCAAGTAGGTAGGTTTAAGTATTTCGAAATGGTGAAACGGAAAAAAACATAATAATAATTGTTAAAATTTTTAATTACGATTTTGCACACTGCCAGAAAGATGTGGATATTATGAAGGAAAATTGTTAAAGATATTAAAACAAAGAACAAAACAAAACAAAAAATAAACTATTAGCCATTAAGAGAAGAAAAATAAATATTAAAAAAAAATTCCGCTGATTTTCGAACCGTCCAAATTTTGCTATAGCTTTTGTTTCATTAATTTTATGTTTAAATGTCCCCTAAAACGCTTTACTATTTATCTAGTGATTTGAAGAATAATTATGTTAAATTTAACTTAGGAGCAATGTCTAACTTCAAGCTTATTTATTATTTGATTGTTCAAAAAAATGTTTCCGATTGGAACCTTTGGCTTATAGGTTTTGCGAGACTACAAAATTTTTCAATACAGTTTGATCTACACAGTATTTCTCTAAACAATATATCAGTTCACTACACACTCAATACAAAAAAACATTATACAATATTATTTGATTCCCATATTTTAAGACAGGGAGCGAACGTAGGTATGCAAATTTAAGACATTATGTTATGTACATAGATGAAGACAAAGCCACTACTCTACAACTGTCAGAATTTCTATCCAAATCTTAAAATTTCCTTTCTAAATAATTTTCTTTCCCCATTCGCAGATATTTTAACTGGTCAATTTTTTACTTAGGCATAGAGCTTTGGAAATAATAATAATTATAGCTCATCTGAATCCAAGTTTAAAGATTCGGTTTCCATTTTCAATTTTTTTTGAAACGTTTGAATAGGAACAGGGAAGAGGTGGTAGGGAGCACCTTAGAGTTGGGATCGGTTTTGGCGTAGCTTTCATTTTTACGTTGGTCCTTAAGCCTAGTACATATACTTGTGAATCATCTCGTGAGCCCATATGAAATTAGCATTTTTGTTCACCCGTGAACGTGCTCGTGAAGCTGTGTGGAGAGTTTTCGTTCACGAGCAATTCCAAAATGTACGGGAACTATCGGTGAACAGTTGACAGTTCGATTACAATGGAGGCATTTTGGTTTTAAACGTCAAACGTTCACAACACATTTGCAAGTGTGTACCAGTGAGCAATATCAAAAAATCACTTTCTCCACTGGTGATTGTTCACTTCACGAAGAAGTACATATGTAAAGGTTTTAAGCCTAGTATACATACTTGTGAATCATGTCGTGAATCCAAACATTGTATTTTTGTTCACTCGTGACCCTGCTGTGTGGATGCAAAAGTGGAGAGTTTTCGTTCACGAGTAATTGCCTTTTGCCGTGCAAAATGTACGGGATTTACATTTTTCTTTTCCATATTATGGGGTCGATGTAGTGAAAAGCGAAATTCGCCGAGTAACCTTAACATGTATTTTGAAAGTGATCCGTAGACATTTCGCCCAACGTTTGGTTTCAGTTTCGATCCGTCTTGTAGGGCAGACTGAAGATAATGCTGTGGTGAATTGTGGCCAACTGTATGCTTCGATGTCACCTGCGATGGCTGGGAATATGAATCTTGCGTATGTAAGTGACGGGAATCATTTGCATAGAGCAAACTGATAAAATTACAGAAGTACCTACGGTCCTAGCTGTCGAATGCTGTCAGCAGCACCCTGACAGTTACTGAGGGTGCTAAAAACGTCGTTCTGTGACCTCGAGAGTGGATGTAAAGTAGGGTGTATCTCCCGAAATACCAACTGCATTTTTTTTTTTAAATAATTGCCAAATACTTCGTTGCCCTTATTGGCTGATGTTGATTTTTTCCGTAATTTTTTTAAATTTTGCGAATGGTTTTTTACACTTCCTTGATTACATCAGGTCCAGTTTTGTATCCTTTTGTGGAACAGTTCTTGAAATGTTGAAGAGCGTTCATCGTAGTGTATACGTCTCACCATATGATAGATACTCTTTGGCCAATCCTAATACATTCACTCCATGGCTTCGATTGCCAGCTCATCTCGGCATCGCTGGACCAATTTAGAGGATTATGAAGCCTAATAAATGGCCTTAACAGCTGCCTGATAGCTGTATTACAATTTTGGTTTGGGTCTATCTTAAGAACCTACTTCGCATGCCCCCCTTACTACCAGTAATTCAGCTTAAAATACACAAGCAAAATTGGGTAGCCGAAAGGACCTAGATATGTTAAGAGACTCAGAAAAGATTCTTGAACCAACACCGCACTCCATCTTTGAGCCATCAGTATAGATAGTTGTGTTGAAGTCTCTCGTCACGGCGCGGCGTAATCAAATTTCAGTTAGTCAAATTTGTGATAATTGCTGTGACCATAAGGTTTGGCAACCCAACAATTTGATTCTTTGAGCCTTAATGCACTGCAAGATACTAGATATTCAATGTGTAGATCAAGTGATAAATGGTATAAAAGAAAGCTTAAGGCATCCGTTGGGCAAGATCAAAAAGCCCCTGTGGTACCAACACTAACCTTTTTACGTTTGTCGATGTTATATGCTTTTGTAAAGTGCGGGCTATCAGACAATCGAACCATAAGTTCAGGTGGCAATGGTCCAGTGGATGTAGTGCTTGACTGCTAGCTTAGAAGTGTGGGTTAGAGCCCCACTCTAGGCACCCGTTGGATTTAATGAGATAATAAAAACTTTGATCTCAATCCACTGTGCAAAATCTTTCATATCCACCTACTATTTCTAACTAGTGCCGTGCAATTCAGGTTACATTTAAAAGATCTTAGGTCTTACAGGCATATTGCATATAGTGAAAACTTTTTTAGAATCATTATTATTATTATAAGTTGATTTGCTTCCAGTTCAATTTAGGATTTAGGATAACGCCTAGAAATTTAGCGCTGGAGGGTAGCGAGAGTGGTTGACCGTTGTTAGATTGAAGGGCTGCATTTTAGTTCTGGTCATAAATAGCATCAATTCAGTTTTTCTCTGGTTAACTCCTAGACCACTACTCGTAGCCCAGTTTGCTAAACTTCCTCAGAGCCATCTCCGTGATTTCGCTTATTACGGAAGTGAACTTTCCTGACACTTACATATCAAAATAATCCGCATACGCAACTGCCTTCACGCCACATCTTTCCAACTTAACGAGGAGTTTGTTCATGACTTACCCCTTGAACAGAATGAACGTAGCTGCAGCTGGTAGCAAGAGTTGAATTTAGTTTAACTTCTGCTACACCATACATTCCTTGCTACATTTACAGCTTCTCATTGTGGCACTGTATACTATTTTTGTATCTTTCTACTTTGACAGTGCTACACGCGACAACTACAACTACACCATTCTGTTCGGCCAGTTAAATCCATAGAAGATGTGACAGAACATCACCCTGTGGTATTCCTCTTCAGACGTGTTTAGTTGTGTTTGCATTACCTAACGTGGCTTGAATCCTTCTATCGCTGGGTACAGATATAATCCATTCGCAGATGTCGTCCTCTACACCAAATTCAACGATTGACTCAAGAATGGATTCAGTAAGCACACTATTGAAAGCCCCTTCTACATCTAAAAAGGTGGCGAGAGTATATTCTTTGAAGTTAACAGTTACCTCAATTGTACGCACTACCTCATGAAGAGCCGTCTCCGTAGACTTACCCTTTAGATATGCGTGTTGGAAAATTATCAAGTGAATTCAGTCGGTTATAATCCAATTTGTGCTTTCTATGTTGGCAGCACGTTAAATTTACGTTGGTTCTAAACTACTCATTTAGGAAATGGATCGGTTAACCATAGCCAATCGCGTTAAAAGAAATTAAAATTCTGTAAAAACTGTGTTTCAAAGTTGGTATAGTCCAACTGTAGTAAAAATCAATGTGAAAAAATGGAAGAATTGGAGATGATGTATAAGTGTAAGCCTTGTGTACTATATTGGCGCACTTTCAGCCGTTAATATTACGGTTGTGAGTGATACTGTTCCCGACCGCATGACGACAGCAACAATTGAAAAGCCAGAAAGCGTGTTAAGTTTGCTAGTAATCTAATTCGCTAAAGTTTTCTGGACTGTTTCCGGGTTCTTTCGTTAATATTTTGGATGTTTTATTGCAAAATGGCACCACCTCACAGCTTCGTAAATTAGTCTGAAATTTTAAGAGTTACATTCTTGAGTGAGAGATATATATGTAGTGTAGATGCATCGTGGGTCTTACCGAAAGTAGGTTCGCAAATAATTATACCATGACAAGGCTTACCTGGTTCAAAATTCTATTAAGTTTGGTAAATTAAATTGTATATATGCAGTAATTTGGAATTGCTTCAATTATCACCCAAGTAGATAGTATATCTACTTTGGATGACTTTATTTTCTTCCAATTCAATTTAAGTTGTTATAAATGTTAAATTAGGTATATTTTTATTTATGTATCTACTCATATTCACAAACAGCTTTTAGGTAGATTTCTGCCTTATTTCGTGAAAATTGGTTGGGACCAATGTCTACTGAATTTGCACCGTTTTATTCTAATTGGTTTTTATCATTGTTTTTTTTGTTTCGGGCCTGCTTAAGACAAATTAATTTAAAGCTCACTTAAATTTTGAAGAAGTATTTTTGCACGACATAAAACTGCAAACAAATACGCAAAAAAAAAGAAAAACAACTTACATCCGTAAGATTTTTGATATGTTTAACTTTTTGGAATCAAACAAACCTATGAAAAACTACTTTTTGTACCTGTTCATACTATAAATAACTTTCTTTGTATATACTGTAAATATAAATCTCTTTTATATACTGTTTTATGTAAAGTACACTGTTACCTATTCACAAATACAAAGCAATTATATTGAAGGCACTAACAAGAGAAAATATTTTCATATTTTGTTCCATTGTAAAAAAAATAAAACAAATATGAAAATCAAATATTCATCTAATAATACAAAAAAAGAACACAACAATTTAAATTTAACCATTTTCCTAGAAAGCAAAAGAGAAAAATAGTATAATATAATAAATATTTTGAAAGTTATAATCACGCATAGCATCTAGATACAGCAAACTTAATTTAAAAATATAAAAACGCCTCTAAGCCTTAAAAGTATTAAATATCATTACAACCATAGCATAGAACATAAAATATAAAAATTATAAATATTTAAATAAATGAAATCATTTTGCAGAATATTAATACTCAAACCAAAAAAAAATATTGACAATGAAAATCTCTAATTAAAATATTTACCTATGTATTATATTTTGTTTAATTTGTTTTTTTTTTTGTAAAAATCTATAATGCTATTTTTTAAATGTTATATAAATTCAAACATACCTACCGTTGTATATGTAGTTTACATGCAATGTAAATACATTTATTTTAAATGAGAGATAAATAGCTTTCGATACAGTAACAAAAAGAATTAAATGCATATACGTTAACAACAAAAAATAAAATAAACTAAAACTTCTGTACAAAATACAAACCGGAATAAAAATAAAGCTGATAATAAAACTTAGGTTAGTGAAACAATAAAAAAAAGAATACTCAAGCCCAGACTTAAATAAGCTTTTTGTATGCTTCTACCGAAAACAACTACAACTGATACCTTATTGAAAACATCTAAGTCCTACCTACACACAAAATTTATTTATCACATACATATGTATATTTATTATAATATGTACCTACATGAGTAAGTACATATATTAAGTTTGTTTTATTACATACATAAGTAACTATACAATCGTTATTTACTTTATCGGAACTATAAATACCTTCTTATTTGTTAAACTAAAAAAAAACTTAACAATGCTTATTATTATTTGGTTTATTTTTAATTTTCTTCTTTATTTATTTATTTTATTTAGTTTTTGATTAAGTTAATTTGTTTTTTATTAAGTAATTGATTAATGATAAGAGGATTGGGTTGGATCCTCATTCTAAGTAGAATTATTCTTTTTTATACACCTTTAGCTTGAACTGGAACTTGTGGGATTTTTTTTGAGAAATCCAGTGTTAGTGTAGGATCAAACAAATATCTTTCACATCCTTCGATATTGGTTGAATTTAAAAGACGGTAGGTCTTACAGACATAATGCTACCATTACACTAGTCAAAACCATTTTTGTTGCAGAAACTATTCATTTAAATCTGTGGAAAGTTATTAAGTGTCGATTTAAAACTGAGTTAAATCAGAGTTAGTCAGTTAGTAGACTAACTCTGATTTAACTCAGCTCAGAAAAAGTTTTTCAGTAAGGTATTATCTTTAACTTTCAGCTATCACAAATCCGCTGATATCGATGTCTTTCAATTCAATATTTGAAAAGTTCAGAAATATATATGTTCAGTTAGCCTAGTTCGGTCGTTTCGTGTTTGTCTTTTTAACACATTGGGTGAGGGGTGTAGAAATGTAGGGAGAATGAAGTAACGAAAGAACGTATGAAAATTTTAAGACTTTTTCCGGTTGAACTTTGACGTTAACGATTTGACGATTGAGTTGAGGTAGGGGATGCATATAAACCTTGAACAACGAGCTTTAAAATTGTTTTTCATAATTAAATAGGTATACATTTGAACAAGAAGTGACTTAAAAATATTTTTAATTATTATTATTGTCTATTTTCCAATAAATTAACTTTAAATTTTGTACCGTCAAAAATACAAATGGAATTTTTTCGTTGTGTGAAAGCATGAAAAGATTAAAGAGAAGTTTGACAGCACCTTTCAAAATACAAAGTTTATTTAGTATGTTTCCTTTGTGTTAATGTTAAGCAATGAAAACAAAGAGCGATAGGTATGTAAGTAATGCTACATTTCCACCTAACGCTAATCTGAGATTTAATAAGATTAACCGCAAATCTCCTTTAAATCTCGAAGATTTACCATACAAATTTATTTCGTAAATCTTGAAGATTAGAAATTAATCTTGTTAAATCTTCCTAGGACAAATACTTTTATAAATCGAACTAACCTTTTCTTAAATGGTGCTGAACGATTCAAACACGAATCGAATCAAACATTCTGTCTCATTCGCACTTCATAAGAAAAATTGGAACGCCATTTGCATTTTTGAAGGTGCTGTCAAATTTAATCTTTTTTAAATCTTTTTGTGCGGTGGAGACACCAAAAAGATTTATTAAATCTAATCTGAGATAAACCTTTGGTGGAAACATAGCATTAGATTTGTACTAAAAGCCCTATGAAGATTTAACAAGATACCTACACTTTATCGACCATATTATTCAATCATATGGAATTGGATTTAATTTTTGAATCTGATTTACTTTAAGTCTGAATTTATTAAGTTTTAATCAGGATTAAACGAGTAAAAGTGAATAATATGGCCGTAAGTTTACTTGAACAAAATTAATTAGTGTGGTAAACTTTTGAGATTAAAAAAAGTGTTCAACGGCCACTGAGATTTATTTGGAGAAATCCTTAGCAGTATTAATACAAAAACCGATAGACAACTTGTCCGTTTGATAACTTTTCTTATTAATAAAGATATAATGGGGCATATTCATAGATGTTGTTTAAGCTGTTGCTTGAAAAAACTAGAGCTTACCTGATGAAGTTTTAATGTGTAGTGTGTTTCTTTATTCATTCCGGAATAGGAATAAAAAAGATAGAATAGATGAAATATTTATCCAGAATATCCAGAATGGAATGAATAAAGAAACAAAACTGGAAGCTAAAGGAATAGCAACCAGTTGTTGGTTGATATGTCAAAACAATTGAGTTCAAATAAATGTTTGTTTTACGTAATTATTTATTGCTGAAATGCAAAATGAGTACAAAATAACATTAAATGCATAGCAAATGTGGCCCGAGACGTGTTTTTGTTATTTTGAAGTGAATAACGCCCGTGCGTATCTACCATAAATGAGAATTCAAAGGTGAAAAATTGCACTGAACGCACCTTATTAATTTTATTCCATCTTTCAAATGGAATAAAAAGAATGCAATCCAAATGTTCCGGAATGAATAAAGAAATAACAAAATGGTTTATCCGGAATATTCCATTGAATAAAGAAACGCAAAATGCTCATTCCAAATATTCTGAAGGTTCAGAATGAATAAAGAAACACACTCATGATGTGCTCCAGATTAGGCTTTAAAAACATCTACGTATATGCCCCAATATCTTTTATCACTTCACCATATTCACCACCTCACCAAATAGGGCCTTTTAGCAAGCACCAATGTTCATTTTTAAATGTCAAACTCAGGACTTCGGCTCTCATGACATTTCGCTATGTTTCCACTTAAGGATTACCTCAGTTCAGATTTAATAAATCTGTTTGGTGTTTCCACCGCAAAAAAAGATTTAATAAAGACTTACTTTGACAGCCTCTTTTAAAATGCAAATGGTGTTTCCTTTTTTCTCATAAAGAGGAAGTGAGATAGAATGTTTCCTCTGTGAAGAACTGAATTCAGCCATATATGAATAGGCCATACAGGAATAGGTTAGTTCGATTTGTAAAAGTATTTGTCCTAGGAAGATTTAACAAGATTAATTTCTCATCTTCAAGATTAACGAAATAATGAATGAGCACATGGATTTTCTAAGTTGGTTTGTCAATTTCTCTCAAAATTTGTCCATTGTCCTAGAATTAATATAAACAATAAAAACTATTTCAAAACAAATTTTTTACTTCCTTTCATTAACTTTTATTATCAGTTTCAATAATTTTGCTTATTCAGTTGCTACAAAAAAACTGATTTTTTTCGTATGAAAAGACTTTCAAGAAAGCCGAAGAAAAAATAGCAATACTTTTTGCATTAATCTTTCTGTTTTCTTTTTCCAACATCATAAGCAATATTAATGCACAATGTTCAAATAAAGCACTTAAACTTGAACTTAATTCATTCGCTCCACTAAGCAGAAGAATATTATTTTTAATTTTCTTAAAAATCGTAATTAATTAATGTACAATGTTTGGAAAAAATGGACAAAGTACAGTTGGAAATGTTTGTCCTTATTCAGTCTAAGCGGAGTGTTGGATATTTTTTTTTTTTTTTTTAATTGCGTCTGTCAAAGAGCCGAAGTGTTAGCTGTCACTTTGGCTCTGACAATTTGCCAGAGGCCACTATTGTGGTGATTTTCTAAAGCACGCGTCATATATAATGCACTGATTTACGAAATTAATGGTTGACCTAGTTAACGGTTCCATCACATGTGTGCTTGTATGTGCTTAAAAGTTATCCGTACATTAAACGCGGAATTTGACGAGTTAAATTTATCCGTACGTTAACAAACGTCACAGACTATTACACATTTTTTAATAAGAATTACAAGTTAACAAGTGCATCAATGCTAACTGGTTGTTATCTGTCGTTTCTTAATAGGGGGGGGGTTAAATATTCTTTAAATCTCGAAGAAAAACCATTTGTATAATTTAATGCTTCAAAAACCCAATGCTGTTTATTTCTGTCGGTAAGGCGAAATCCATCCCCTATGCTGCTATCCATGAGTGGCACTTGCATCGAGGAAACCGAACAGCTTTCAGTTCTGGGTATTTATATGACAAACCACCTTCTGTGGAATGATCACATTTTTGACGTCGCCAAAAATGCTACTAAATGTTTAGGTTTTCTTCGAAAATGCAAGAAATTTTTACATTATATAAATATAAATTGGGTGGCGCAACAGCTCGAGGAGAACCAGGGCCTAGTGACTTACAACTCACAACCATTCCTGTGTGCGTGTTTGTTGGACAGGAATGGAGGGGACCTACAGTTTTTTGCCGAGTCCGAACGGCTAAATGAGAAGCACTTTTTCATGACAAGTATACTCTTGGAGGATTTGTCAGTTCCTCGCAAGAGGCAGTACCTCGAATAAAACATTTCTGTTTTTAGGTGGCACGGCTGGGAATCGAACCCACACCTTCGGCATGACAGTCCTACGCACTAACCATCAAGCCACGAGGTACTACATTTACATAATTTTTACATTACGAGTATGTGGAATGCTTAACTTGGCCCTATATCTCCCTCTCATTTTGATATCACTGGGCAACAGTGAAAAGTATCATGAACAAACAATTTTTTCTCGTCTAGTCATCCTGAATACAGAGATCCATGCGAAAGACCTATATCTTATGCTATGTTTCCACCAGAGATTTATCTCAGTTTAGACTAAATAAATCTATTTGGTGTTTCCACCACACAAAACAATTTAAAAAAGATTAAGTTTGACAGTACCTTTAAGCAAATGGTGTTTCAATTTTCCTTATGAAGTGCAAGTGAGATAGAATGTTTGATTCGTGTAAAACAATGAAGAACTGAATGCCTGTTTGGCAACGTGAAAATTTCACCAAGTTTCCCAAACTTGGGTTTTTTCTCCTATCGTTTCAGACAGCAAATTGCGAAAATTTGTGAACAAAGTTTCTTCTTGCAGGCTTTCAGGTCACTTAAATCATCAAAGAAAATTTGTGAACGTTAACAAACACACCTTGAATTAGCACCATATAAGAAAAGGTTAGTTCGTTTTGTCAAACTATTTTTCCTAGGAAGATTTAACAAGATTTATTTCTAATCTTCAAGATTTACGAAATAAATTTGTATTTGAGGTAAATCTTATTAAATCTCAGATTAGTGCAAGATGGAAATGTAGTGTTAGTTCAGTTTTTCGAGATTCAACCGTTAATTAAGTTACGTGCTCCTATATGATGGGTCACACTTTGATTTGCAGAGTTTGCATAAGATAATCGGGGGTGTGTTGTGTCATAACCTGAACAATTGTATTGGAAAGGGGCTTAGCTCCCCGATTATGTGGGAGGGTCAATTTTTAAAACTGGAAATTAAAAAAAAAATAATAAGGTATTTTTAAGACTTATTTTATTATTATGGGAAAAAAACCTGAGTTGTATGGCTCTCAAAATATTTTGAAAACTTGTTCCAATTCCATCAAGCAATGTTGTCAACAATGTAGTTCCATGTAAACCCCCTATTGTCATAATCGTGTTGTATGACAAAAAATTGTTGTTTTATGACAGAATTACTGGCATTTTGCCAGTCAGATTTTAAGGGGCTGAGTTGGACAGTTTCATGAAAAATCTGTTTGCTATGTATATAGAATTTTAAAATTGATATGATCGAGTTTTTTTTTAATTTTATATTTTGATACCAATAGGTACCGACCATAATTAGTGCGAACGGCAAGAATAAGTTAACTGACACTGACAAACAAATCCAGCTGCCCGGTGAGTCGCGGGTTAAATATCGACGACTCCTTTTCGAAGTTAAAAAGAAGCGATTTTCAAGAAGTCTAAAAGCATCATTTTCAATTCCACCAAAATTGTTTGTAATAATTTTGCTTTCGTTATTGTAAAAGTATATTTATTTATAGTTATATCTTATGTTATTCGTTCCGATAAAGTCAATTCGATGAACTGTAAAATTTTTGCATATTAAGTTTCTAAACATGAAGATATACATTTCACCAAATTTTATGTACCTGAATTTGTTAAAGTTTTTTGTTGAATATTATGTATGTATAACCCCAAGTTGTTTTATAAAAAAAAATTAAATAAATCTTTGTTCAAACACTATTCATAAAATATTTAAGAAAAAAACGAGCAGTTTCCATCTTAATAATGCTTTTTTTCATATGTGAATAAAATTCATTAATTAACTGTTTTATAAAAATGTAGTTTTATTTCCTTAAAATTTCAGTTAAATCAGAAGTTGAATATTGCACTGGCACACCTACTGATCTTACTCTCATTATTTGGGAGAAAGTAAGTATATTAGCGAATAGTTATTAATGTGGTTTTCCTTTCGACGGAAAATCCGTCTTGTTTTGAATTTTTTGACCTGAGACCAACTTTGGCTTTCCTTTCAACCAAAAAAAAATATTTTTTTTTTCTTGTATGACCAACGAATTGTTGGCATACAAATCGGTGCATGGGACAAAAAAAAAGAAACCGCCTGAACAACAGCAAACTTGTGTGTGTTAATAAAAATGCTAGTCGCTGTTGCAATTAAAAAACAACGAAACCTGCATTGGGATAGAGCTTACCATGTGGCTTCAGTGGCGCGGTGTGTAGTGCATCGGCCTCTGAATCGCAAGGTTCATGGTTCGCTCTTATATGACGGCAAAGAGCATAACCAGACTAAGCACCACTAAAGGAGTCTGATGATCGAGGAAGCTCTCGTGAAATAGCTATAACTCCAGCCTATAAACTTGGTGGTAACACACACAAGTTGTTGTTGTTCATTCAAAATTATTCAAAAATATTTTTTGTTCAGGTAAATTCTTTAAATCTCGATTTTTAGCTAGATTTACACGCAATTGCGCTTTTCCAAAAACTATATTTGCCTTTTTCTCTTTCTTTCTCTGACAGCTTAAAAAAAAAGAAGGCACCGCCGTACTGTCGTCATGCTTGCATCATTGCTTGCTTATGCTACATTTCCACCTGACGCTAATCTGAGATTTAATAAGATTTACCTCAAATCTCCTTCAAATCTCGGAGATTTACCATACAAATTTATTTCGTAAATCTTGAAGATTAGAAATTAATCTTGTTAAATCTTCCTAGGACAAATAGTTTTACAAATCGAACTAAACTTTTCTTAAATGGTGCTGAACGATTCATTCGAGACTCGCATTCAGTTCTTCATTGTTTCACACGAATCAAATATTCTGTCTCATTCGCACTTCATAACAAAAATTGGAACGCCATTGGCATTTTTGAAGGTGCTGTCAAATTTAATCTTTTTTAAATCTTTTTGTGCAGTAGAAACACCAAAAAGATTTATTAAATCTAATCTGAGATAAATCTTTGGTGGAAACATAGCATTACACGTGAAGAACGAAAATGTTCAGATATGAAGAAAATTATTCAGCAGATTTTGTTTTCCTCTTTGTGTTTTTCGTAGTTTTATAATGAAAGACACGATTCGATTGGTTGTGTTGAATAGGAGAAGTAACACAAAAGAGAACGTTAATTTTCTACACCGAATATTTTCAAATAGTCCCCTTTCACACGAAGAAACAAGTTGCTGGAGATTTTTTCGACGTTTTCTTTTAATCTCCTTAAAAATCTCTCGTACCTTTCATACCAGGAAACAAATCTCCAGGCAATTTTTGAAATTTCCTTTGAAAATCTATTGGTTGAACACACCTAAACCTAGATGTGAAAGGAAATGTCAAAAAATCTCCTCAAATCCTCGACCGAGGAGATTCTGTTCGCCCCTCTTTCCTCCTGCCTTTCTCACCCAGGAACTAAAAGTTGCTGGCAACTCAGTTTCCTCGTGTGAAAGGGCACATATTTAAAAATATTTCATCCCCCTCCCTCTTCAGCAAGTTACCCCAGTCACGGACATAAGCAGAGAATATGAAATAAAGAAGTCAATCCTCAGCTGTCAATTTGATTTGCCTACAAGCTGGAAGCGAACAGCTGATGTATTAGATTTTCAAAGTATTAGTGAAAAGCAGTGCAAAACGCACACATACAATCAACTAGTCATTCAGCACAGGTCTTGTTGTTGTTACAATTCACATCTATTTCTTCGACACGAAATGAAGTAAAAATGGATATTTCGTAAACTAAATGTTCTTAAAAGGAGACAAATGTAAGAAAATATATAAAAAAATAGTTTAAAAAACAAATCAGCAAATTAAAATAAAATTATCTTTGTAGAAGAGAGCGCAGGACACAGGAATCAACACTAGATCAACAAGCTCCATCGGCTAAGAGTCTGTTGAACGTCCCTAACAGACCCAATGTGTTTAGCTATTTTTACGAAAACGCCGTTCAAATCACCTTATAAAAAGAATAGAGTCCTTGCGACTATTTGCAGAAGATCAGCACGACAAAGTGGAAGCGCCAAGAAACGACGATCGTCATCACGACAGCCCTTAGCCGCACTCCAAAACAACTTAATTACAAATATTTCTGTTTTATTTATTAAACATAAAACTAAACACTGAACAAAACACTCTTTACTGCTCAGAATTATTCTTGTAAGAACGCTTCTGGGAGTTGTATTCCATCAACCAAATTGAATCCACTCCAACGCCAACATCATCCAACCTCCTGGCCTGTTGGTGGTTTCTCCTATTCTCTATAGATTTCTATGGTGTTAGGATAAGTCTCTTTTTAGATGCAACACAGAAAAAATAAATGAAAATATGTTTGCCAATTTTCTTTTTCAACGAAATTCATAACAGAACAGCTGATTATGACAACAGATTGTAGGTCTGTTCGTTAACTGATTGCGTTTTCGAAGTTTTATAACAGAGTTTTATAAAAGTTCGAACACCTGAATAGGAATGGGCACGTTCCGATGGTTATTCTCAGTTATCCGGATAGCTTTGTGTTGTTGTAATCCCTTGTTAAAAAACAGCTGATAACAGCTGACGCAACAACAACTCAAGTTATTTCAAAATTTTTGGGATAACTAGATAGCATAGCGAATAAACATTCGAACGCGAGGAATCGTAAAAGATCTCTTATGCTGAAAATCTTTTATGATTCATAGCAGAAAATTCATAGCAGAATAACAGATGTGGCAGAATAGGCCTAATTACCTTTAATATATGTACTGTGATTTTAAATAATCAAATCGATTTTTCTTTTATACAAATATTTTCTATGAAGTGTTGTTCTACAAGAAAATTTAGACATATCAATTTACATCGATGTCAAACCAATAAATGTCAAAGATATGTAAATAATATACCTAAGGTTTGTTCAATCGTTCATTTCTGACCTATGGCACTAGAAATGCAAAGACGAAAATCTTTCTTATGGCACTAGAAATGCAAAGACGAAAATCTTTCTTATTTGAGCCAATCCAGAAAAACGAATATCACCATTAAAATGAGAATATCTGACTTTCATATCTAGTGTAGGTATGAATCAGAGCCCTCAAATCTCAGTCTCGTGAACAGGATTCCTCAGAAATGTTGCTGTTTAATTAGTAAGGAAAACAAATATTGGATTCGCTTGCTCACTTTCAGTTGAGCTATCAGTTATATTTTAAGTTAAACTGATCACTTTTCTTCCACAAACATGGACAAGCGTGATAAATTTCAATGAAATCGACAAAATCAACATATTGGAAGAAAAACAAGAACTCGAAGACGTTGTTTTATCACCGCCAGCCAACCATTGAAATGACAACTGAGCTGAAACGTATTTACACATCAATTTAACTAACTGATAACTGAACTGACAACTTATAGTCTAAAGGCTTAACTATACATTGGCCACTTTTTGCAAAATTACAAAAGTTAAAGTATTTTTTTCCCGCTAGCGTAGTTGTTTTGTAAAAAAGAATATACAAATTTTTTTTTGCATCATTTTAATAAGTTTTCCAGTGAGAAACATTATACTAAAATGAGTTTGAAAATGTTCACTTTTGTACTTTTTCACTTTTTTAGCCAATGTACATAGTTAAGGCTTAAAGCTGGATTTACACCTTCGTTCGTCATTCGGTGAACGTTGTTCCACAAACCACGAACAACGATTTAAGTTCATCCAAGATTCAAAACGGCTTCGAATTTCTTCAAGAACGAACAACTTATGTACACGGACGATAACAACGAAGGTGTAAATCCAGCATAAGAGCTAACCTGCCACTTTGACAAACCAACTAGGTACAAAGGCTTCAATTTTGTGTATGCTTGATTTGGAACTATAGTTAAGTACGAAAACTTTGCTTGCCAGACGAATCTAAAGTTTTTAAAGATTAATAAAAGGTATTTGCTGATTTGAGAAATTATTTAGGTACAAGGCTTTAACTGGGTGTATGAATGATTCCTGATCAGGTTAGTCAACAAATAATTATTATTTAAAAAGTAGGTAGGTTAATTTTTGACCCATTTTTTTAATTTTGAAAAAATCATATGGATATCTGCAAAATTGCGATAGGTTAATTTATCTTTAAAAGGTTGTTTTTTTTTGTATACACGTTATATTTCGAAAGCGTTTTTAACCACTTAAAAAGCAAG
Source organism: Dasysyrphus tricinctus (assembly GCA_963921185.1). Classification (NCBI taxonomy): domain Eukaryota; kingdom Metazoa; phylum Arthropoda; class Insecta; order Diptera; family Syrphidae; genus Dasysyrphus; species Dasysyrphus tricinctus. Next base: position 172,562,835 of record OY992532.1, on the reverse strand, counting down.
GGAGTGATTGGGCACGTTCCGATGGTTATTCTCAGTTATCCGGATAGCTTTGTGTTGTTGTAATCCCTTGTTTGAAAACAGGTGATGACCATTGACGCAACAACAACTCAAGTTATCTCAAAATTTTTGGGATAACTAGATAGCCTAGCGAATAAACATCGGAACGCGAGGATTGATATGCGACTATCGGACAAGTTATCCAAGATAACAGAGTAGCCGATACGCTTGTGAACGACCATCAGAACCGGATAGGTTAGCTGGCAAAGAAATTGAGCTTAAAATTTGATTTATATGTTTTACTTTTTAACGAAGTTTTATTCTATTTATATTTTCATATAGAGTGGAGTCCAAGGTGATGGAAATATTTATAAATGGCATCTAAATTATTAGGGGTATTCACGATCCGATGTAACTGGTCTTGTATCATTGCAAAAGTGTAACACTTTCTTTCACTACAACAACAAAATATACTGAATGTCAAATTCTTAAACTTTTACACTTTTGCTATAGGTACTCCAACACTATTGTAAAAGAAAAATACACCATAGTAAAGTTTGCGCTTGTGTATTTGATAACTCGCCAAATGTCATTCTTTTTGTCAGCTGATATTTTTTTGTGAAATTTTGTGAGTTTGCTACAATAGCTGCGTTTTTTTGTTTGTCCATATGGAGTTTGGTGAAAAAAACGACATCGAGACATTTCAACATTTGCCTTGGTCTGCCATTTTGTTTTGAACTATCTTACCAACAAACATTTGGTAATTCTATACAAATTATCGATAACACAACGACAATGGAAGTCTGGCAATACCGTTTTTATCGGGACAAAAGTTAACTCCACTTAATTATCTGGACTTAGCTAACTCTATATGGACATAGTTGTTGTTGTATTTAACATGTAAATTGTTTTGCTTTGTTGTAGTTTTTTTCACACAATTTTATTTGGATATGCAAAAAAACACAGCTAATGTAACTATAGATAAAAGAAGTGCGTTCACGATTGATTGAACAAAAATAAAATTTTACAATTTTACTAGGCTTGTTGCACCAGATCGTGAATACCCCTATTAATTTTTCTTAAAAAAAAATTTCTGCTCGGATTGCTGAATTCTAGAATTTTAGCGATAACTTCAGATTTGTTTGATGAGAACAGATGATTTGTCTTCAGCTGTTTTTTTTAACAAGGGATTGGGCGCGTTCAGCTGCGTATCTTAAGCGATCCGGATTTGTTTGTGTTTTTGTAATCCCTTGTAAAAAATAGCTGACGTCAGCTGATGCAAAAACAACTCAAGGTATCTGAAAATTTTTTGGATTATGGATAGCCTATCGTTTAGCCTGCCGAACGCGAGGATTGCTACAACACAAGTCAATCCGGATAACTGAGAATAAACATCGGAACGTGGCCAATCAAACATCAGAGCTCAGCAGCATGGTATAAAAATACAAGGTATGTTGTATATGAGATGAAGGGTCGCCATATTTTGTTTTGTGTGACGTCATAGCGAGTGTTCACCAACACATAGCTTTAAAAAATAAATTATTTATTGTTTTACTTGAAATTTAACAAAACATAACTTTAAAACATAAATAATCTATTGTTTTACTTTGAGTTTAAATAGCAAATTGCTTCAAAATATAAACAATTTCTGTTTACTTTCTTTGCCATAAATGACAAACAATTGAGATCATTCACTTGCAATGACGTAACGAGTCAACTGCCTGAGCTGTCAAGCATACCTTGTTATTCTTATACCATGGCTCAGCAGTAAATGTGTGCTTCGCTTTACGCTAATTTTTTATTACAATTATCAGAGTCATCTATGACTGACCTCTAGTATAATAAAATCAACCTACTCAAATTCAACAACCCCTTGTGGATTCTAAATTCATAGTAAAATTAAGAGAAATTTCTCTTTGAAATTAAAACAAAATTAGTCTCTTTTCACTCTAGTATTTTCTTGTTTTTCACGCAGTCAAATCAAAATGTTTCTTTTCTCTTTTGCCTGTGGTAATTTTTAACTCAAGTATAATTGTGTTTGTGTGTTGCTCTTGATAGGTTTGCTACTCATTCGCGGGCCACGTGATATCGACTCGGGACCAGCGTTGCCCCCTACTACAACTGTAGTGATTTTTTACTACACTTTTTTTTTCAAAAGCACACACTACGCACTACACTTTTTTTTAACATCAGAAACAGTGTGTCTGTAGCCTTAAATCTTAACCAATACTTTCTGTGCTAGCCCAGAACACAAAATCCTCAATGGCCGCGTACAAGTTTCGATGGATAGCCTATCTAGGATAGCTTTGTATCTATGTACATATCTGAACGCCAGTCAGCTGTTGTTGACATTTCTTATAGGATAACTTCGTATCCTAAAATTTTTAGAATAGCTTGGGATCTCTTTTCTGCCAATAGCTGTTTCGTCATCAACTGTATTTTAACAAGGGATAACAACAACACAAACCTATCCAGATCGGTTTAGTTACGTGTTTGAACGTGGCCAATTCCACAAATCACTTCCAGAATGGAATCCACAGTTTGACAGACCATATTGGTTTTCTCTTTCAAATATCTACTTCAGTTTCACAATGTGCCGTTTTGAAATAGGAATGTGAACTGGTTTTCAAATTATTCTCGAATTTTTGATGCAGTTGCACAAAGTCGTGTGCTTATTTAATATTTTATTTTGTGAATTTATATTGCCAGGAGTACCAAATGAAAAGATATTTTTCAGCTATCAAAAAACCTAAGTAAGAAGTAACTTAATGTTGTTTGGATTCATGTACATGTATGTATAATGTCTTAAGTGATTTATTAATCCTTAAATGTATATTTCTGGTTTGTAAAACTACACTTTCAATCAGTTGGGTGGCAGCACTGCTCGGGATTCGGACGTGTCGGAGCTCTTTTCGGTACCTCATCATCAATTACAGTCAGCGTTGCCAACCAATTTTGTCGATGAAATGCCTCACCTGAAAAGCATATAACTTTTTCAATAAAAATATGCCTTTTTCAATGAACATTTTTTGTAGACAAAGTGAACTATAAGGCCAGACACTATTATGCGAATGCCGTTTGTTTGAATTGCAGATCATAGCAGCTTTTATCTTTAAAAATGCAACTTTGTGTGCAGTTACAGTTATTGGCCAAGATTTTTAAAGAATGTTTTACAAAATAAAAGTCAGTATGTTGATTTAGAACATATACAAATATTTGAAAAAAAGATGCCTTTAAAAAAAAATCAAGAAATGACTGAGACAAAAAGCATCAGTTGCCAGCGCTGTTTACAGTCCATTCATTTTGCTGTTTTCAGCTATACGCATATACATATACAGTCATATATGTGTACACAACACATATGTAATCACAATTTCTCAACCATTTTAAATGAGTTTTTGTTTTTGCTCCGTTGTGGAGTCGAGTGTTTATACATGTGTATTTTTGGTTTGATGATTTTGTATGATTGGTTGTTTGAGTGTTTCTAGATATGTGTTTTTTTTTAACAAAATCCACTCGTTAACTGAGCTGGTTGAGAAACTAATTTTAATTTGTGATTGCAAATAAAGATACGCAAAAATTGCTTATAAAATTGAGGAAGAAAACCTCTTCGAAAAAACTACTTTAAAATCCGGTGGTGCTTGTTAAGAAAAATAGTCATTTGTTTTATATCCATTTAAAAGAAATCTTAAGATTTTTCAATAGAAAATGCCAAGTGAGATAATTACTAAGAAAAGTACCTTGAAAGCAAAACGGAATCTCGCTATTACACCGGCAAGATCAAGTGATGGTGATGCCGCCAGTGAATATTGTTCGCGGACACCCCTGCCAGTAACCCCGACCCTTACTCCGAGGTTCACTAGTGAAGAAAAAAAGATCCTGTTTAATTTATTTCATCAGTATGAAGATGTCATCGATATCAAGAATCGCAAAAAGCAAAAACGAAAACCTTCGATTCGGGACGCTTGGCAGTCCATTGTTGATGGCTTCAACAATCACCCCAACGTTGCTATCCATAGGAACTTCACACAAATTCAGAAATTCTGGTTAAATGTCAGGTAAACGCTTAATTTAATAGGAATATCACCGTCTTTTAATTAACATTAACTTACCGCTTGTGTGTACAAAATAACTAACTCTAAATTCCTAGTGTAAAGCTGGTCCTGGAACATAACATGGTACCATTGAGTTCTATATTTATATATTTGGTGGTACCTACCTACTTACGTAATTCGCTTTAAAAAAGTAGCATGTTAAATACCTAGAAGATAAAAGTGCACTAAAAACGGCTTTTATTTCCTCTATAGCGCTGTGGTCAAGAGGTCACCAAGCCGGTTGGCATCCTCTTTTTGCGTGGGCGCGATGTGATAGTTTATCTTACAGTCGGCTCCCAGACTACTTGCATTCCGCAGCAAAACTCGTGCGTCCCAGTCGGGCATTTTATTTAATAAATTTAGTTTAATAAATATGATGACGACTATCTAACAAGTAAATGCATTAAAATAGATATCAACGTGAATCTTTTTACCAAAAATTTGTTTCCCACAATACCTACTTCCTACTGTTTTTTTTTTTCTAGAAAATAATCAAATAAACGGATTTCCTAAAGCCTCCTTTTTAAGTTTTTAAAAACTTTATTATGCATATGCAATTGATATAGGTATTTGGATGGACTTCGAAGTTAGGGAAATAGACGTGCATATTTCCTTGAACTAACAGAAGTTGATAATCTGGGAAATTATGCGGTTTTCAGATTTTTTTTTCAAGTTTTGATTTTACAGAACAGAAAAACTTATTTTTACCACTACGGAGTTTTCTTCAGACGCGCAGATCTCCATAAGCCCATTTTGTAATATTTTTTTTTAATATATCCCAACCAGAATTTTACTATACCTACCTACTGTTAAACTATAGTAGGAAAGTTATTTCAGTAACCACGTTGTTTTCTATTGCTTATTCAGTTTATAATGCGTTCATAAAAACGTGAAATAAAAATTATACTGTTTTTCTTCTATTAATAGGTAATTCCTATTTTTTTTTAGATTACGCAAACAGTATCATTCGAAAACAACACAAGATTCAAAACCAAGAGCTGCTATTTCAGTCACAACCAAACAGGTAGCTATGTGTGTTCCAGTACCAATTAAATGTGAACCTGAGTATTCTATTCCGGCAAAAGATTTATCTGGCACAACAGAAAGTATTGATGAATATGAAGAAATAGAACAACAACCAATAAGTGGTCCTATTAGTATCGAATCTTTAGAAGACCCTACAGAAGCTATTCAAATTGAAGAAATTCACGACAGAATTCAACAGGACAAAAGCCAACGACAGAAACACCAAAATACAAGCAGTCAAGGGCAGCAGCAAATAAATGTTGATCATATAAGTGCGGAAAAACTTACACTTTACGATTTACTTCAGTTTAAGAACGCTCGACCACCAGAAGAGATAATTTTTCAAATAAAGCAACCAGATGGTAGCTCTATTACTCTTCCATCGCCAAATCGAATTACAGCTCCCCACCAGCAAAGCACATATAATCAAATCATTACTGAAATTAAGGGTCAGCCACATATTCAAGTTCAAAATTATCAGACACCCATACAGATTACACCACAACAAATTGAGCAACAATACAATGCGGCAAACTCAACGTATTACACATATGCAACTCAAAATCAGCCACATGTGGCCACACCATTAGATATTGGAAAGGCTTATTCTACCGAGACAGGAAACTCATCGGTTTTTGTTGTTCCAGACTCCTTTGAGGCCAAATTCAATTATTTTAAGTTGAAAGAAACAGAACTTCGAAACAAAGAGGTCAAACTTCTCTCAGAACAAAAACGCATTGAATTATTTCAGGTGCAGGAAGAGCTGCGACATAAAAAAGAAATGCATTTGTTGCAAGTAGAAGAGATGCAAATTAAAATAAGAATTTTATGCGAAGAAGAAAAACAGCTAGCAATAAAAGCAAGTTAGTTTGTTGTATAATTTTGTTATTTATTTATTTTAAAAGAGTTCTACAAGTACCGATCTTTTGGTGTTGTTAGGGCATCCAGCCTTTATTAGCCCAAAAAAGCTATTAAAAATATAGTTTTCTTGTTCTTGTACCTTGACCTAGAGACGCACGTCTTCTGAACTTAACTATCAAAATAATGTGACCCAAAACTCGAAGAAACTTCTAACCAAGTCTTACCAAAAGGGGAGAGTACGATAACTCAGGCGCCAAGAAATGATAACGGTTTTTTGTAGAACAGTTTAATACAAGAATTTTTTACTATGGGAGGGGGGTCTATCTCACCCCGTTTGGGCGGGAGGGGCAATTTCATAAAAAAAATATTAAAAAATAACGGTAATACTTATAACAAAGTATTATACCTTTATTTAAAGCCAATACTCTGTTCTATTAGCCAGTTTTTAAATCAAGGGAAATCTATGCATGGTTTTTGAAAAAATGAATTTTAAACTCAAAATTTGCGAGAGAAAAGCATAAAAAAAAGGTTTAAAGTGTAATTTTCTCAAAACTGTAAAATTATATATCTTTGTTTTCTGAAATGTGTTACTCTAATTAATTCTTAATCAAAAGCTGAAAACTAGATGATTATATGTCTTCTAGTTTTTGAGAAAATTGAAAATTACTAAAACTACTACCGTACATAACTCGAATGTTTGCTCGTTTTTTTTATGATCTAAGTGGGTATGCATACTTTGAACATTACAACTGCTTTGTATATGTTTCCTTAATCCAGATTCTTTAAATCCAAAAGAAACTTTGCATACACCCAACCTCGCACCTACCCCAAATAATATAATGTGCCCAAGCAGGGGGGTTGCAGGGGGTTACATACCTCACTGTTTATACGCCAGCCGTAATACGTAAGCAAGCAAAAAACAAACATCCCATACAAAAGTAGTTTTAGTAATTATCAATTTTTTCAAAAACTAGAAGACAGAATCATCTAGTTCTCAGTTTTTGATTAAGAATTAATTAGAGCAACAAATTTAAGAAAAAAAATTATGTTTAATTTTACAGTTTTGAGAAATTACACTTTAAACCTTTTTTTTATGTTTTTTTTCTCGCAAATTTTGAGTTTAAAATTCATTTTTTTCAAAAACCATGCATAGATTTCACTTGATTTAAAAACTGGCTAATAGAACAGAGTATTGGCTTTAAATTAAAGTATGATACTTTGTTATAAGTATTACCGTTATTTTTTAAATATTTTTTTTTACATTTTTGGCACTGTTTTTATGAAATTGCCCCTCCCGCCCAAACGGGGTGAGATAGACCCCCCTCCCATAGTAAAAAATGCTTGTATTAAACTGTTCTACAAAAAACCGTTATTATTTCTTGGCGCCTGAGTTATCGTACTCGTGCCTACCAAAACAGTTAGAACAACTTTTCAAAAATTTGTTTTTTTTTCTAGATGAACTGTTCTTATTTTTTTTTATAACGACAATAATTTCAATTGTGTACCACGCCCACGGAACTGTGTTTTTTCCTATGGGTTTTGAGAGAAAGTTTGGAAAACTTATAAGAAATTTAGTCACCAAATAGGTACCTACACTCACATATAATAACACTGGTCTTCAAAAATCAACTTTTTTTTTCGCCTTCAAGTAATTTTTTGAAATTATGACAGATTTGACTTTTTTAAATCTAAATGGTTTCAGAAAAATTCTATCACGTCCAGTTTTTTTTTTAAATTGATTTTTGAAAAATATGATTGATTTGTAAAAAAGAGCCCTCTTAGACTTGGTTGACCTGGTAAAAAAAAACAACTATTGTGCCTATTCTGCTCAAATTTGGAGGACTTACTCCACATAATATTAGCTTTCACACGAAACCAGATTTGTCATCATCCATCAATGTCCACCTATATTTTAAACCGTTATTTAAAAAAAACAATAGAAATTTCGAAATTTCGTAGTTTTTATGATTTACGCTGTAAAAAACATCACAACAAAAACATAAATGTTAAAAAAGGAGCCAAGTTCTTATGTGTACAAGAAACCTGTGCGTAAAAAGTCAGCCAAAAAAAGTAATGAGATCTAAAATATATGCCAAGTTTTAAGTTCATGAAGTTTAATATCAAATATCTTAAGTAGAGTAATATCGAAAAAATTCCAAATCATGACACAAATTTGGTAATTAATGATTACTGATTAAAGTTTGGTGGGTTCACTGGTCAAGTTTTCATACATTTTAAATTTGTGATTAAGTAAGTATTTAAGAGAAAACTTGCCAAGTAAATCCATCAAATTTTAATCAGTAATCATTAATTACCAAATTTGTGTCATGATTTGGAATTTTTTCGATATGACTCTACTTAAGATATTTGATATTAAACTTCAAGAACTTAAAACTTTGGCATATATATTATAGATTTCATTACTTTTTTTGGCTGACTTTTTACGCACAGGTTTCTTGTACACATAAGAACTTGGCTCCTTTTTTAACTTTTATGTTTTTGTTGTGATTTCACTCCTTTTTGCAAGGATTTATTTTTCCAGGTGAAAGTCAAGCCCTACCGCTCTACAAAGTTTCATAATTCTACGACAACCGAAAGTGCTCCATACAAATAATAGCAATTCTGATAAAGTGGGTGGATGGCACCCCCCCCCCCCCCCCTGAATGGACAATTCCAAATTTTTGATTTTTTTCCTTTCTAAGTACTTCAAGTCCTACCGACCTACCAATTTTCATCGTTCTACAACAATTGGAAGTGCTCCATATAATTAATAAGAATTTTTAAGAATGTGGGTGGATGCCACGCCCCCTGAATGCAAAATTCCAATTTTTCAATTTTTTCTTTCTGAGTAGCCCTACCGACCTACCAATTTTCATCGTTCTACAACTATCGGAAGTGCTTCATATGGTTTATAAGAATTTTTAAGAATGTGGGTCGATGCCACGCCCCCTGAACTGAAACTTCCAATTTTTCGATTTTTTCTTCTAAGTACTTCAAGGCATACCGACCTACCAATTTTCATCGTTCTACAACAATCGGAAGTGCTTCATATAATTTAAATAAAACAATAGAAATTTCGAAATTTCGTAGTTTTTCTTACTTACTTACTTACTTAATAGAATTTCCCCATATTTGATATTCATAAACTCAAGCATATTTAATAAATTTTAACCACAGACTTAAGCAAAAGAAACTAGCTAAGCGTTTTAAAATCCCAAACACTTCTTTCCCATTAGTGTATTTCACTGAGTGCTCTGTATAAAAAACTGGTAAAATATATTACAATATAAAAAACACACCGATTCTACCAAACTACACCTTAAAAAAGGAGTTTTAAAAAATAAAATAAGCTCAAAAATCCAAATAAACAATTTACTATAACTTTTTTTCTTTAAACATATTATTGTGTAGCTTTTTTTTTCATATTTTCCATTGTCTGACGAAAAATTGATAAGCAAAAATCTGCCAGCATCGCTTCTGACCATTTCCCGTTATATTTTCATTCTATGCGGGTGTCCAAAAAATGAATTTTCAGCGCCATGTTGCAATTAAGAGCTTTATAAGAGCTAGGTAACTCGTGGATGATTTCCTTGAATTTACAATATCTTTGGGAGGAAAACGAATTTTAAAAAGATTTAAAATGATTTAGAAAGATGAAATATATTTCTTTCAGGTCCTGTTATTAGTTTTTTAAAAAAGTTTCTATCGGTGAAGAAATTCAACGTCAAAAGTACCCAAAAAACGGGTTTTTGACATGTTTGAATTGGAATATCTCAAAAACGTGACGTGCTAGAGTAATTTTGACTTTTTGGATTCGGATTCACCATGCCAAAATCCTTTAGAAAAGTATATTTTGGTTTAAAGGCAATTTTCGTTGCAGACCAGTGTAATCAACAATCACAAAAAACCGGAATTTCATCAAAAAAGTTTGAAAAGCAAAACGACAGCACTGATCTATAGTCAACACAGTGGGGTTGTAAAGGTAAGTTTAAATAAAAATTTAAATCTTTCTCATACATCAGAAACAGGTATTTTCACTCCCAATTTAAAACTGGCCGATTGAGCCATGATTGTAAGTGGTAGATTTGACACACTAGGTATATCTCTATTTATTTTCAATTTGTATCTTGGTATTAATCAAAACTATGAAAATAAATAATGTTACACAAATCTTACTAATTTTTAAAGTAAAAATAAATAACAATCTTTAATAAATTAAATTTCTGCAAATATCTACTTCAGTTTAAAAAAAAATTGTTCTTAACACTTACTTCAACCATTTTGAATTCTTAACAATAAATAAATACGGATTATACCTGAAAAAGGATATACGAAGACTGTTGAGAAGCCGATGATTTTGGAATGAAAGAATTGTTTTTAAACTTAAATTATTTTTCAACATAAGTCTTTTCTTTTTAAAACGATATCTCATCTTTTGTAACCCTTATAGTATTTTGCAAAATAGGCATTTGTTGCCAGTTCTTCATGCTTGGAAACAGGAAAAAATAGCACGAGGCAAAATCTGAAAAATAGGGTATATGGGTGAATGTTTTGAAAATGTGATCCAATTCAGTTTTTGATCAATTTGTCAGCATCCATCTTGGCGAATTTCAAAATGGTCATGCGGATCCGAAAAGAGCTATCATCTGAAATGTATGTAGCTACATATACCATACGAACCTTGACCCTATGAAAATCTTACATAATAGCTAATAGCAGAGTCTCTATAATAATATTTATTTATTTGGTCTATAAGTACATGCTACTTTCTTAGACATAGCTAAAATTAAAAGAAAAAAACATTGCGTGCTAATAATAAATAACAGAATTAGGTATATTATAAATTAACTTAATCAATTAGGTACATAAACAATGGTATTCATTATTCTTTTTTTGAACAATTCTCTAGAACAGTCAAGTTCAATTACATCGGCATATTTGTTAAAAAATTGACACGCTTTAGTAACCGGTTCATTTAATCCGTAATTCGTCGAATGATGTGTGATGAAGAAAAATTGATTAGCCCTTGGCCTAAGACAACGCGCTGGTGTATGTTTTATAAACATTTCAACTAAAGGAGCACAATCGATGTGCCCTGTTATTACATCTCTAGCAAGTGCAATCAAGAAATAAGTTCTCCTAGTTTCTAGAGGTTTTATATCAATTAACGCGCACCGATCTTTATATGTTGGTAAGGGCAAAGTCCATTCAAGTTTACGAAGCGAATATTTAGTGAATCTTTTTTGAATTCTTTCAATTCTATTAGAAGCATTTTTGTAGTAAGGAGACCAAACTACACAGCAGTATTCCAAAATTGGACGAACAAAGCTTACAAAAAGTGACTTAACAGTATAAGGACACTTAAACTCATTAGAATTTCTAAACAAAAATCCAAGCATAGAATTGCCTCTAGATACAATATAGTCAACATGCATTCTGAAATCAAGCCTGGAATCAAAAATAACTCTTAAATCCTTGTGATTGGAAACTCTTTGCAGAACGTTCTCAGATATAGAGTAGTTAAAGAATACCGGACTATAACATCTTGTAAATGTCATTATACAACATTTTTTGATATTTAAGTCAAGGTCATTAAACATACACCATTTTGATATACAAGTTAAATCTTTTTGAAGTTGCATACAATCAGAGAGCGAATTTACTGATCGATATATCTTAAAATCATCAGCAAAAGACAGGCAGCTTGATTCTAAAACAACATTAGGTAAATCGTTAACAAAAAGTAAAAACAAGAGGGGGCCCAGGTGACTACCTTGGGGTACTCCTGAGTAATTAAAAATTAATTCCGATTTAATTCGACCAACTCTAACTGATTGCACTCTGTTTTCTAGGTAGCTTTTAATCCAATTTAACATCTGAGAGTGAAAACCCAAATATCTAAGTTTTAACAAAAGAATTTTATGGTTAACTCTATCGAATGCCTTTGAGAAGTCAGTGTATATAACATCTACTTGGCTTCGTTTCTCAATTGCATTGATACAATAGTTCGTAAATAATGTGAGATTTGTTGCTGTGGATTTACCACTGACAAAACCATGTTGATAGGGTGAGATATGTGCTTTAACAGCGTCATACATTTTAGTTTTAACCAAGGATTCAAAAACTTTGGGAATCAGTTGGAGCTTTGCAATCGGTCTATAGTTTTCGATTGATTGCTTAGAGCCAGATTTAAAGATTGGTGTGATGAAAGAAATTTTCCAAGAATCGAGGAAAACACCGTTTGAAAGAGACTGATTGAAAATTATTTGGAGTGGTTTCGATAAGTTGTACTTACAATTTTTAAGGAAGATTTCAGGAATATTATCGGGTGGGAGACTAAGACTATTATCCAATTTACCAAGCGCCGACAGAATTTCTTCTTCTGATAGAGATATGATACCGACATCAGTTATAGCAGGGATTTCATAGTTTACTTCAGAGTGAACTGAGTTTAATATGAAATTCGACTGAAAAAATGAAGCAAAAAAATTACATATATTATTCAGGTCACTACTACCAATGCCTTTATAAGTCATATAACTAGGGATTTCCTCTTAGAATTTAAATACTGCCAAAAGCATTTAGAATTTGTTTTAATGTTTGATTCTAAAGACCAAACATACTGTTTATACAAAAATTTTTTCAAAAAATCATATTCCCGACGTAAGCGACAAAATTCACTTCGGAAACCTGAATTGACCTTACTCATACCTTGCATTTTACTCATTGCATTTTTTAGCCTTGTTAAACCTTTTGTGAACCAAACAGGCTTATTATTTTTCTTCATTCGTTTAACAGGGATGAAGGAAGAAAAGGCTTTGTAAATTATGTTTAGCAAAGTCTTATAATTTCTTTCAACGTCCTGGAAACACAAGATCGAACTCCAATCTACATTATTTAAGAAATGATTTATGCTGATGTAATCGGCCTTACTAAAATCGTATTTATAATCCACTTCAAGATTAGAACAATATGTATTTTTAAAATTGATACACTTTAACTCTAAACGCAATGCTTTATGATGTATACTATTATTCAGTAGAGGAAAGTCCTCTTCAAATAAGCACATTTCAAGGTCTTCTTGCACAAAAATAAGATCTAAAATTCTACCAATAGAGTTTGCAATATTATTAGTTTGTATACAATTTAAGGCTGACATAGTATCCAATACAAAGATTTCGATTTCGTTTACAATATTATATGGGATAAGAGCTTTATCATCCTCAGAGAAAATCCAATTAACAGTACTCAAATTAAAATCACCTAAGACTACTATGTAAGAGTTACTATCTAATGTACCTTCAATTTCTTTAATATTGTTTATATGCGCATAATAAATGTCTATGTTTGATTTTGGAGGAATATAAGAAACAAAATAATAAATACTTAATTCACTAAAGTTGTGAGTGAAGCTCACATGAACACATAATTGTTCTATCAAACCTGAAGAGTTTGTGAGAGATATTTGCCTACTCTTAAAATTACTCTTAACTGCAAGCAGCACACCACCTCCTCTAGTAAGTTCTGTACAGATTTTGTCTCTATCCCTTCTGTAGATTTCGTAATCCGTATTGCAGATTTCGGCATTAGAAATGTCATCACCCAGCCAAGTTTCTGTGAGAGCGATGATAGCATAATTACAATCACTAACGGCGTTATAAAAAGTAGACAATTTAGATCGCATTCCTCCAACGTTCTGGTAATACACTTGTATTGCATCGGATGTATTGAATTCTTTCTGCTGTCGTATAAGTTACTGCGCGAAAAAATCCATTATCAAAACATTAAAACGGGCACGCTTCGATATTTATTCTCATTTATCGGATTGCTTGATTGATCTTATTCCTTGTTAAAAAAACAGCTTATTTGTCGGTATTTATATTACCCTATTTTTCCAGTGCGATTTTTGTTGGTGGAGGGAATAGGAGGGAATTCAAAATGAGGGAAAAACCAATGTATTACAACAACAAAAAAAAAGTTCGTCATTGGAACAATCGGGCAATACCGACTTACCGCTTATACAAAAACAACTCAAGTTAGGTGTGTTTAGTAACGTGAAACTTCTTAAACATTTTTTTTTTATTGTGATTTTTTTTCAATCTCATTGTTTTCAAAAATATTGACTTTAATATTTAATTTCTCAAAAACTTCACGAAAACAACATGATTTAAAAAAAAGCATATAAATGAATTTTCAAAAAAAATTACTAGGCACCTACATATTTTTTCGTTACGATGCACGGTTCACGAGATATTTGATAAAACGCGTTTTCCCAGTCCCGCCAACTTTGATTTAAATTCGGGGGACACCCCTGTACATATTCCATCAAGAAAATCAGTTCAGTAATTAATTGCAGAAAAAAGGCCTATTAATTAAATTGCCTATTTTTGTCATAGGGTAATTCCATGAAAAAGTGCACATGAGGATAGAAAAATGGAAAATTTATCTCGCCCCCTGTCTATTGTTCACTAATTTTAAAATTAGAATTCCAAAATATCCTTCAAGTAACAAACATACGGCTGAAAATAAAATGAAACTATAAAAGGCGTAGCACTAAATTTTTAAGTTAAAAACGTGAAATAACGTGAGTTACCGACTTTTTGTAACGTGAGTTACCATGTATTTTATTAAATTTGTATTAAATATTTTCAATAATTTAAAATTTATGTACAGATATAAACAGGCTGATAAGTTCTTATATCTTATTCAACAAACCAGTTAAGCTTTATTGGTTTGTTTAATTTTTAGAAAATATGTATAGTACTCCTACAAAACCCATGTCCGAATATGGTAACGTGAGTTACCAACATGTTTTAGTATTTTTTACTAAGAAAGAATTTATTTTTCACAAAAATTTCATTTTTTCCTGGCAGTCGAAATCATTACCATGTATAGCGTTTAAATTTTGTTATATTTATATTCATATAAGTATTGAAATTTTAATAAAAGAGAACGTAAAACTCTCCCAAATGTAACGTGAGTTACCATGGAATTGCCCCATACTAGATGATTCGCATTAAATCTGCCAAAAACTTGAGAGCATATTTAGGTTGGAAGTAGATAAGAACAAATTGCTTGGGAGAGGGTAATATTTCTCCCCGCTTGGGCAGGAGGGGCAATTTTGTAAAAAAAAATATACATATTAAAAGAAAAAAAAATCTTTAATAAAAAACGGCTACAATTACTGGAAAGCCAGAAGTCCACCTAAGTATCAAAAAAACCTATATTACGACCACGCTCATGTACATTACATTCTGCTCTTTTTAAGCGAAAAGGTTTTCTTAAAAAAACGCAAAATTTCGGTTAGAAAATTTTGCAACCGACAGCAGCATAACAGTTAGGTATTGTATAAATTAATTGAACGGAGATACGACGGATTCGCTTAAAATTTAACGGGTTTTTGAGATACGACTTATTATTTCTTTAATAAATTTCTACTATTTCCAAGCAAGACAAGGGTTTCCTATTCAAGTTGGACAACATGTTTGGTTTTGCATTTAAATGTTCAAACATCGATTGATTGATGCAGTCCACAACCAGGGTCTTAGTGATTAAACAGTGCATCGAAAAAAAATATGAATGCGACTTCGAGGATAGTCGTGTAAGGCGAAATTGGTTCACACCTCCCTAGATAAGCTCCTCGGATCACATATCATGGAATACGAGACCATTTGGGTATATAATAGTCCGCATAGCGAACGCTCAAATGATCTCAGATTCCGTGATATGGGATCCGAGGAGCATATCTAGGGAGGGGTGAAAACCAATTTCGCCTAACACGACTACCCTCGAAGATGCATTCATATTTTTTTTCCGCGTATGAAAATTCGTGCTACCGTAATTGAAAGTTGAGCCATACACTACAGACTAAACTACTATCTACCTACACTCTGTAGACGTGGTAGGTTTTAAAAACATTCCAACATAAAATATTTACCAATCTCTACCACAATTGTGGTAAAGTGACAGCACTGGCTCGCAGTCATGAACAACATGCGATGCGATATTGCGATCAGTCATCAATTTTTATTTTCAGTTCAGTATTCACTTCAGTTATCACCGACCCTTCAGAACTGTTGGACGTACGTACGAATCGTTACTTTATTTATGAACGGGAATTTCTTTTTCTATCCAAAAGGAGGTTGCGCGCGCCTCATCATTTCTTCGAAATCTTCTGGTATTTATGTCGTTGTTGTGTCGCCGTCGGCCGTCGTTGTCGTCGTGGATTGCATTCTTCTTCTCCCCGGCTCGACTTGCTATTCGTTTTATGATTTATCTCCTGTGAAAGAGTGAAGAGTACCTAAGATCCATTTCGATTTAGTTCACGGTTTTTCTTACCAGGAAGTCACGCTAACAGTAGAGCAATTTTATTGTTTTTCTTTTTTATCAAGAAAAAGAAAATTTTATATTGTATTGTTTGTTTTGCTCTTTTCATAATTTTGCACACATTCATTAAAAACTAATAAAATACGAATACGCATCTGTTTTGTTTTTGGAAACTGAGCCGTCGATTATAATCAAATATCTGCCGGCTGAATATAAATCGGAAAATTTAAGCGTTTACCTATTTGGATTCGAATAAATTATCGATTTTTGTGAGATAGGTGAGGTGGTTAAAGTGATTATTTGGTGCGATCAACTGCACAAAACAACTAGGAATCCAAACAAGTGCGGTTGCCGTGTTTTACGCCCGCATATTTGTCAAAACGGGGCCGACCACAATACGAAAACAGCCCTTTTTTACGCAAAAAGTGCACATCTGTTCGGTAATTCGGTTCGGTTTCGGTGTTGGTTGTTGGATGTATTTTGATTTCAAAACGGCGACGCACTGTGACAAGCTGACAAGTGAACGCATTTTTTTTAATTGTTTTGTATTTATAAAACTGAGCCCGTGAAATAGTTACACAGACACCTACACACTAACATAATGATTGTGTGAACATAGAGTACTTTGGTGCGGTGCGTGGAGCGTGTAAACAACCTAAAGCAGTTTTAAACATCAAGAAAAAAAAAAAAAAAAAAACCTGACAGAAGAAGAAACGAAGAGAAGAAGAAAAAACTAAAACATTTATCTCAAAACTCAAGCTCAAAGCGGTAAGTCCAGTTCCAGGGTTCGGTGGATGTGAATGTGGATTTGTGGATTGTTTAAAAGAAAATTGCAGGTTAAATGCGCACCACAAGCAATGTTTCAAAATAAGAACAAGATATAAGATATTACTTACTGGTTATTGCCGAGCGTTGAGATGGATTTCTGATTTCACATGATGTTTACTTTCTTATCTCAACTCAATCACAAATTAGACATCACATAACTAGGTATGTAAAATGTATATACTGTACACACAGGTAGATTCCTTATTTCAACTTCTGTTTTTTTTCTGTAGGTAGGTAGGTACATATATGTAGGTATGCATATAAAGAGTTCATACCTATATGTGTGCATTGTTATTGCATCAGGATTAGATAGTACCTATTTGTGTCAATAATTCATTATTGAATCAAAAAAATATGAAGCATATGAAAACCAAACAAAAATAAAAAGGTAGGTACGTACATAAATACCTACCTACCTATTTAGGATTTAGCTAAACTCAATTCTTGAAATCTTGCATTTACATTACTATCTATAAGGTATGCACCTAGATAAGTACATACCTACCTAAGCTAAACGGTCTCAACTTTATCAGTTTTATAAAGGATTTAATTTTTCAAGAACCAAGTAGGTACATAGGTACAGATACAAAATACAGTAAGTAGGTACCTTCATATTTTCCCTGTTTTTTAGTGCATTTTTATCTTCGCTTAGAAAAAAGACGCATATTAAATACAACAACAATACGGAATTATACCAGTTTGTTGTTGTAATTAACATGCTAGGTACTTTTTTCTAAGCGATGATAAAAATGCTCTAAAAAACAGGGCTTATGTCTGTTACAGTGGCGTTGCGTGGGGGGCGGAGGGGCGGTCCGCCCCGGGCGGCACTTTATGGGGGGCGGAAAATTTTGCGGCACTATACTATACGGAGTGGAGAAATTAAATAACTAATAGGTAGGTACCTATTCACTGTAAAATTTTGCCGCCCTCAGCAAATGTATTCATGTGAATTACTGAATCCATGCGGGAGTTAACGTGATCAGAAAGGCTACGCCTTGAATTTCAATGACCGCATTCACGACTCCATAAATTGAAATACCGATTCGTTACACTATATTGCTGATTACCGAAGGTGCCCTGCTGTTCGCATAGTTATTAAATTTTAGCGTCCCTAGAAAATTCTGTCCGGGGTGGTACTGAAACCAAAAGTTTTGTCGTAAACAGAAAATTATTACCAAAATTCTTTTGAACAATAGATAGGTACAAATGTAGAAAGTAAGAAAATAATGATTGAATACAAATATTATGGCGTTCTTAAGAACTTTGCAGCTATTACGGCGGGTTACAAAACAACCATTCAATAAAAAGAAAACACTTATTCCCATTAAAATGTTTTCAAAGAAATGAACTTTTTGAACTTTTTCTTTTGAATTTTTGATTAAAATCAGTCACAAAGTTTTCAAGTAAACCAAAAATCATTGTTGTTGAGCTGTTTTTCAGAAAAATAAGATTTGGTAAAATTGCTAAAAAAAATTGGGTGGGGGTCAAAATTCTGTCTGAGGAGAAATTCTATTTTCAAAATTCAATTTTTCAAAAATTTTCCAAACCACTTTTTTCATTATTTGCAGAATTTCATAGAACAGAATTAGGGCGAGTTATAACAGAACATTAATGTAGGTAGGTACCTAAGCATACCGGAATGAATAAAAATAAAAACATTTTTGCTGCTCGAAGAGGCTTGCATATTTCGTCAGCTTAGACGTTTAGAGTGAAAAGCCGCTTAATTCACATTTGTTTTGATAGTTAAAGATGGTTCTTTAAAATATTTTCAATTTGATTAAATTTTAGTAACAACGAGAATAAATTCAAAATTCTGAACACTTGGGTGAAATTTTTTTTAATGAAAAAAAGAGTTACCAGTTTTTCTCTGTTAGGTGACAATTTGTTTTATTTCAACTGCACACGCTGAAGGTTAGCGTCAATATTTACTTAAGCAAAACATTATGACCTTTCCCTAAAAAATCATTAAAAAAACCCACAATCAACAACTCTGTATGGCCGAACTACTAAATACAACACTATCTATACAAATAACGTATTTTCAAGGAAATTGTGTAGCAAGTGGCAGGTACCTTTACTTTTGGTTTAAAAAGAAGTAAAAAAATATATGGAAGGGACAAACAGACAGACAGAATTGTGAGACCCACTTTTTCGTCTTCCCTATCAATCAAAATCTCGAGTTCGACGATGAGAAATCACTTGAGATATTTTTTTCATAAACAAAATTTTCTTTGGACCAAAACTTAGAAAAAGCATTAATTAATATTACTATACAAAATTCATTCGGAAAATGAGACAGTTTTACAAAAAAGTGTCTTCTTAAGCTTTTTTGTAGAGAATCGTAAGATCTACAACTCTTTTATGCCCGCTATTACACGTTGACGCAAGCGTGGTAACTGAGTTTGAAAGAAGTGGAAATAAATAAATAATAAATTTAGCTTTGCCGAAGAATTTTATTAATTTTTTTTGTTTATATTAGTCGATTTTTGTTTTATTTGAACATTATCAAATTTGGCAGGGGGCGGAAAATTTTCCATCGCCCCGGGCGGCAGAAACTCACGCTACGCCACTGGTCTGTTCGCGTACCTCCCAAAACTACGAATTTCTACGAATTTAGCCCAAAGTTCTGTCAAAGCTCATATGAAAAAAATAAAATTAATAGAAATTTGTAGTTTTGGGAAGTACGCGAACAGACCTAATATGTAATGTCCGTCAAGTTAGCATTACCACTTCAAAATTTTTAAAATCTAATAATTGGATTATTTGTCGTAAATTTGTCGTGAAAGAAAACAATTTGTCGCGCTTGTTTTTTAAAAATTAACCCCTGGTAATGCTAACTTGACAGACAAGTTAGCACTACCACCCCTCGAAATAGGGTAAAATGAACTCAAAAAAGAAAAAGGAATATGTGAGAATTTGTCGTAAATTTGTCGTAAATATATCGTAAAAGAAAAAAAATTGTCGCCCTTATTTAAAAAAAAATAACCCCTGGTAATGCTAACTTGACAGTCAAGTTAGCACTACCACCCCTCAAAATAGGGTAAAATGAACTCAAACAAGAAAAAGAAATATGTGAGAATTTGTCGTAAATTTGTCGTAAATATATCATAAAAGAAAAAAAAATTCGCACTTATTTTTTAAAAAAATAACCCAAAATCGATTTTGTTTCCTTTTTATTTCAATAATTCCAGCACTATACCATATGAAAACTTTTTATTCTTTGTGTTTTTTGGCACCTATGGAATTTGTTTCAACAATTGTCGTAATATGTCTTTAAATGAGTTGTGTCAAAAAATAATTTGTCGCGCCATTTTGTCCCTTGTCCCTTTTTTCAATAATTCCAGCACTACCATAGAAAACTTTTTATTCCTTATGTTTTTTGGTAGGTATGGAATTTGTTTAAGCAATTGTCGTAATATGTCTTTGAATAAGTTGTGTCAAAAAATAATTTGTCGCGCAGTGGCGTAGCTAGGATATTTGCCGCCCGGGGCAAAACAATAATTTGCCGCCCCTTTGGTCTAACAATACTTAATAAAAAAAATTGTGATAGGTACCTTCATATCATCGGTCTTAAAGTTGTAGACAAAATTTTGATTAAAATATTTTTTTTATAAATGCAAGGAATTACATTCTGCGAAATATTGATACACGCCACTTTCCCGCAATATCTGCTGAAGTGCTGAATGAATTTTTTTTTGTTTCTGACCTAATGAGATTTATCTTTAAACCGACTGTATATAATATCTATAGGCACATGAGACTTGAAATTTTTTTAATGTTTGCTTTCATCCAAAAATAGTGAAGTTCATAATTGTTCATTAGGCGTGTCTCACCAAATAAAATCTCTGACAGCTCAGAGATTTTTGAAGTGGGACAAAAAATCTCACCTGAGCACTGAGACGAAAATTTTTTGGATTCATTTCTCAATGTTCTTTCTCAGCTAAAACTATTCATTGGCAGCCAAATTGCCATTTCTCGGTGATGTGCAAATACGAAATCGATACAAAAATACAAAAAAGAGGTTGAATGCTGATAAACAGGAAAAATAAATTGATCTTAGTATTATTTTTCATTCATTTCATAAAGTTTTGTGCTTTAACATTTAAATATTTAAAGCAAAGTTAAAATTTTGTTTCCATAATTTCAGTACGATTGAACAGACACTCCGCCTACCTCAACTTGATATTGAGCGCTCGGTGAGATTTTACTTGGTGAGACACGCCTATTGTTTCATCAGTACTTGACAGCAAAACTGAGAAATTGTATACTGTTCATATGTCTCAGATCTAATGATCATGAACCATGAAAAGGTCAAAGCCACAGCTAATTCACTACTGAGTGTCTGACTACAGAGTTGTAACTTCACTGAAATTGCACTAGATTGTTGATCTTATGCGTTTTTCTCAAAATAAATCTGCTGCAAAATCTACATACTGCACTTCATTTTACGAAAGCAAATTAATCTTCTTCACCTTTTTTTTAAATTCTTTGAATGCAGCCATATGTATGTATAATTTAGAGCTGCTGGTTTTGTTTAAAAAAAAAAACTAATCTTATGTTTTATTTATATTTATTCATTTATATTTATATTTATATTTATATTTATATTTATATTTATATTTATATTTATATTTATATTTATATTTATATTTATATTTATATTTATATTTATATTTATATTTATATTTATATTTATATTTATATTTATATTTATATTTATATTTATATTTATATTTATATTTATATTTATATTTATATTTATATTTATATTTATATTTATATTTATATTTATATTTATATTTATATTTATATTTATATTTATATTTATATTTATATTTATATTTATATTTATATTTATATTTATATTTATATTTATATTTATATTTATATTTATATTTATATTTATATTTATATTTATATTTATATTTATATTTATATTGTACAAATAATGCACACTGATTGAGTACTTGTAAGATACTAAATTTTATTTTATATTAAGACTTCTATTTATACAAATTTCTTATCTCTACTTAATTCTTAATCCTATGTTTATATTTCATACATGATACAAGACAGTTCGGACTATTTTCCGACCCTCATAAATACACAGATAACCTAACACAACAATGCAGGACACATACAACACGCTTAAGATTATACTCTCCCTCATCCCTATAAAGATAAGGAGAAGAAGATTATACTCATGAAGCAGAGTGTCGATGCATTATCTCTGTTGTATTCTTGTTGTTATTTTATTTCTTATCTTATAGTTTTTGACCGTAAGATCACAAACATTTGTGTTCAAATAATATGTTTTGAACAATATTTATATTGATATTTATATTTATATTTATATTTATATTTATATTTATATTTATATTTATATTTATATTTATATTTAAAAAAAAAATAAAAAAAAAAGGTCAACCCCTTTGAACTCTAAATTGAGAGAATTAACAAACACATATATGTAAAGCTACAGCTAAAAGAGAATGGTCACTACGAAAGCCATAATTTTGTGTCAAAATTTGAAAGAATTGTTAATTTAAAAAAAATTTACTTTTATTACCAACTTCTAAAATAAGCAACTGTCATGATTCTGCCACCCCTAGTGAATTGAACACAATGAAAAAAATTGAACGTTTTTATACTTACAAATGCTGTAGAGTTTTTAACTTAAAAAAATAATAGTTTTTTGTTTATTTCCAACTTCTATAATTAAAAACGATGATGATTTTGCGCCCCTATTGATTTCAATTTATTAAAAATTGATTGAATTATTTATTAAACAAAAACTAAACTTGTGTTTATTTCCAACTTCTCATGAACAACGAGGATGATTTTGCCGCCTCTACAAATTTGAATATGTACTATAAAAATTGTATGTTTTCTGATAAAAATTTAATAAAATTTTCACTAAAAAAAACTTTTGTAATTGGCTTACAACATCCCATGAACAACGAAGATGATTTTCCGATTTGCCGCCCCAAACTCCTGGCGCCCGGGGCGACCGCCCCCTTCGCCCCCCCCTAGCTACGCTAATGTTGTCGCGCCATTTTTTTTATAAAAAATTCCTTCAATATGACAAAAACCCATAAAATAGCATTTTTTTCAATAAATCCAGCACTACCATATATATACTCAAAGTAGTAGATATTTGCTCACCACCAATTTTTTATGAAAAAATGGCGCGACAAATTATTTTTTGACACAACTTATTTAAAGACATATTACGACAATTGTTTAAACAAATTCCATGCCAAAAACCACAAAGAATTAAAAGTTTTCATATGGTAGTGCTGGATTTATTGAATAAAAAAATGCTATTTTGGGAGTTTTTGTCATATTGAAGGAATTTTTTATAAAAAAATTGGTGCGACAAAAATTATTTTTTGACACAGCTTATTGAAAGACATATTACGACAATTGTTTAAACAAATTCCATACCTAAAACCACAAAGACTAAAAAGTTTTCATATAGAAGTGCTGGATTTATTGAAAAAAATGTTATTTTAGGGGTTTTTGTCAAATTCAAGGAAATTTTTATAGAAAAAAAGGCGCGACAAATTATTTTTTGACACAACTTATTTAAAGACATATTACGACAATTATTTAAACAAATTAAATACCAAAAATACAAAGAATAAAAGTTTTCATATGGTAGTGCTGGAATTATTGAAATAAAAAGGACTAAAATCGATTTTTGGTTATTTTTTAAAAAATAAGTGCGATAATTTTTTTCTTTTACGATATATTTACGACAAATGATTCGCGTTAACTCTGCCAACAAATTCAGGGCATGTAGATTGGAAGAAAACAAGCAAGAAATCCTAGGGGAGGGGGTTAATATTTCCCCCCACTTTGTCGGGAGGGCCAATTTGATAAAAAAATTATATTAATTTAAAAACAATGGCAACACTTACAGTATTAATATTTATTATTGGAGGACTATGTGACTGAATATAATAGGTGATCGATTCGTGTTCTAATTTATTACCAACTAACAGTATTGTTTTGTAGTCTTGTAGCGTGTCACCTCAACCTAATCGCCGTTTACACGTGAATAGGTCGAACATACGAAATTCCATTTGTCCGACTAAAAATCTATATTTGGCAGTACTCAGTCGTTTGTTCGTTCACTGAACGAAACCGCGCAAAATTACTGAACGAAACTCAGCAGATCATGTTCTAGAACATCCTCAAGCGTTCTTTTCTATTTCCATCCTCGTCGCTGCCACACTCAACCACAAAAAAAAATCCCAAAAACTATCTGGAACCACCGAAACCATCATCATATTTCCTCGTGTTCGCGGACATTAAATTTTATAATCGTGTCCTACGAAAGGATAATAAACCGAAAAAAAAAGTATCGTGGTTTATATTTTCGCGAATTAGTTTACTGGCAACGCGATCAGCACCACCGGATAGGAAAAAAAAAAAAAAGCAACCCCAAAGGCAGAATATTCTGCAAAGCAGGTATGATGAGTTATAATATAAGTTACTCCCTTCTGGGGAAAAAAACAGAGAACTTTAGGCACTAATAAAACCTTTTACAGGATTTTTTTCGAGATTAATTTCTCACACTGGGTGCAATAGGACGAGGTCTGATTATCTTGCGCCTCCAATCTTTTGGGATAACCACCAGAGGCAGCCGGCGGCCCTCCTTTGCACCCACACACAATTTTTAACGCATCAAAGATCCCGCACCAATTGCGAACAGCATCGAAGATCAAACCCCCACGTGACTTCGAGTGGCTAATCCCGTCGAGGATCCCTAACCCACGTGACTTAGAGTTGCAAACAGCATCGCAAACCCCAATCCCACGTGACCCGAACATCGTATTGTGAAACATCGACCCACATCCTGAAGGAATTTAAAAAAATAAAACCTAGAAACTATACCTGAGCAAGAAAAAAAAAAAAGTTAAACCTAAGATAATTTTACAACCTAGAAAAAAAAAATCGAATCAAATCATAAAAGTGTCAAATATTACCTACCTAAGAAAACGTTAACATTAAAAACCCCTTAAATCTAAATCTAAGTTAGTTTAAGAAAATTTAAAATATCAGTAATCTTTTTTTTGCTAAATCTTGAAATCCGATACAAAAAAAAAAAATAAGATTTACTCGCGAAGATAAGAGTTTGATATAACCAAATTTCGGTATCGGGTAGTTATTTCGATTCGTATAAAAAAGAGAAAATTAAAAAAAAAAAAGCAATAGAAAAAAAAAAACCCAAAAACAAAAATATCTCATATTTGAAATCAAAAGAAGCAGTTCGAATAGAAAAAAAAGAAGTCATAAACAAATTAATTAAAGTACCTACAGCAGCTGGAACGAGACGTGCGCACGGATCACCCAACAGCCTGGAAAACTGTAAGTTAAAAT
Source organism: Dasysyrphus tricinctus (assembly GCA_963921185.1). Taxonomy (NCBI): domain Eukaryota; kingdom Metazoa; phylum Arthropoda; class Insecta; order Diptera; family Syrphidae; genus Dasysyrphus; species Dasysyrphus tricinctus. Next base: position 172,537,315 of record OY992532.1, on the reverse strand, counting down.
ATCGTAAGCTCATATTATTTGTGTCGCATATAAACTTATCTAATTGTTTCTTTTGTCAAACAAAATAAAGATACATATCTTTAAAATATTTACAATATAAATACCCATATTATATCGATATACCTACCTCAAGTACACCCGTATCATATCGTATCTAATTGTTTTCCTACTTACTTTTTTTATCGGATTTACCTTTGACTTACCTTAGACTTACCATTTTTTTTATCGGATTTTCCATTGATTTACCTTAGACTTACCTTTTTTAATCGGATTTTTCTTAGACTTACTTTTTTTATCGGATTTACCTTTGACTTACCTTAGACTTACCATTTTTTTTATCGGATTTTCCATTGATTTACATTCAATTGTTAATGTTCCTTTTAATGAATTTCGAACATAAAACTTTTATATGCACACTTCTTTATAAGAAAACCCATTGTTCTTCTTTAATATAATTGAGAATAAACCCGGTCGTTAGAATACATGAAACCTTTTTTAGAATTCATTTTGATGTTATAAGAACATTATGATTTGGTGAGCTATTAATTAAGGGCGACGTAGATAAAAAAAGGGGTAAAAGGGAACTAAGGCATCATGATCGGGGCCGTCTACAAATTTCCGGCGTATGACGGCCATGGAGCCCTGACTTTTAGTCAGTGGTTGGGTGGGTACTGCCCTGGGTTACCAACAACTAACCCAGATAATCTTCGTGTTTGTGCTCCTGTTTCCTCTCCCTGGTATAGTACAGCTCAGCTGTACATGTATCTTCCCCTAAGGTACGCTTTCGGCAGAACATCGGCCATAGTTATATTTTTTATTGAAAATTCAAATCTCTTAATTTAATTATTTAATTAAAATACTCCGCCTCCTCCTTTCCTTTTCCCAAATTACTCGGCATGATTTTTTTTATTTTGTGGACTTCATGACAGCGGAAAAGAACCTCCCCTCCGACGAGCCATAGCCGCGCTTAACGCCAGCATGCCGAACCATCCGCTCGGTTCTAAATTTTGGCTTCCGCCTAAATTTCCTTCAACCTGAACTTTAGTCTTTCCTACAAAATATTGGCGCCCAACTTTGGGGGCCCGAAGTTGAAAACATCGTAAGCCCCATTCCCGCAACTTATCCTCAGTATCCATTTCATAACTTAATTTTTTTTTAGGAGTCGATTCAAGGCTGTAGAGCCAAGAAAGTGAACACTAAATGTTTTTTTTTCGAAATGATCTTGAGTTTGACTACCTTTGTAGCCACAATTTAACATCTCCTACAAAAAGTTGCAATTGCAAGCGGACTGGCAGTCGTTTGCAAGGCTACATAATACATATTTGAATTTTCAAGCAAAAAAATATAACATCAATTTTTCCCTCGCCAAGTTTATTAGTACCGGTGATCTGATGCAACTCCTAGGAGTCCGTTATACAGTATTGTATAAGCTGTTGCACTAGAGTTTGCAGATAAAAAGTGAGTCAATAAACTATGAGCGTAACAAGAATTGAACAATAATTTGGTTTTTATTAAAGCTACCTTTTCGTTCGTCAAAAGAAAATTTCATCCCTACATGTAAAGTCTCAATAACGCCTTATACTTTCTACTTTTACTTCGCTTATTCGAAATCGCCCAATCCTTCATGAAAAAATAAACAAACAAAAAAACACTCTTTTAGCATACAATTTTCTCCTTCGAAAAATTTGCATTTGTTTTTTTTATACATATATCAAGCTTTATTCAAACTTTCTTAAGCTATGAGTACAAATAAGAGATCCAATAATGGGGCTCTCCCAAAAGCAAGCAGGCAGTCAGCCTTTGATGCCAACCGTCACAATATCCAAACCCGAAACCGCGGGCCATGTGATAATTTGTCTCTTTCCATGACTCAAGCCGGTTCCTTCCCGATCAGACATTCACCTCCACAGGCTGTTAATCTAGCTGGAGGGAATGTCCTTCATTCACCCAATTTCGATCTAGTCCACAACGGAAGCATATATCAGATTCGAAATCAAACAATCACAGACAAATCAGTTACATCCCCTGCCAAATCCAACAGTGGATTATTTGCCACCGTCACAACCAGCCCAACAACCCGTGCTACAGTCACTACCACCACGACTACGTCATCTATTCCGATAATGTCACTTTTCACAACGAACGGTGCGTCGGCTTTAAATCGAAGCGTTTTAGAAAATCGACCCCCGTCAAATCAGTTGGTACTACACCCCAACAATTCTGTTAGAGAATCGTTTTCAGACAATGAAGACACTAATGACCTTGCACCAGCAATTAACCTTAACAACATTGGGTATGGTGCTAGTTCTAAGCAAGCTATAGTAACTTCCCAGCCTCAGACACAATATCCCTCTTCAAGTCGCCTGCATAATCACATAAAGAGTGTGGTAGATGCAAGTTTGAAAGGCCTACAACAGTCGCTGTTCAAAGACTTGCCTGGGATAATTCAACAGAACGTTGAGCAAAGTATTAAATCCTTGCTACCTCAAAAAGACCCCCTCATTGGAATCGAAAAATATCAATTTGCTTCACAGGCTAACCAACCAGTGCCTAATGCCAATTTATCGATACAGTCTGGCTACCTGTCTACGAGTTCTCGTTTCCGTGAGCCCCCAACTGATTCCAACAAACCTCAACATCCAAAAAATATTCAGGATTTTACTCGACGAAACAGACAAGAATTCTTTCAGCCCCGTCCCAATGGTCGAAATCCTAACCAGTTTGCATTTAATAGGGATGATTCATATGGTCGAAGCGATCCTCGTATTCAGTATTTGCAGTATTTGTCCCCATCAATCGTTTTCAAATGGACTGTAATCCAACCGACCCGAACAGACTTGATCGTCCAAGAGTGGATTTTGCTCCATATGGCCACGATCCCTTGGATTTCAGTAACCCATATTATGATTTTAGATATCCTCCAATCGAACGCCGACAAGAATTCGGATTCTCTTACGACAGACCGTATTCGCGTCGCTTCGAAACGTTGTGGAGTGTCAGATTCGACGACACGTCCAAAGGCATGCCAATACGAGAATTCGTCTCACGTGTTGAAATCTTGCAGGAAAAATATAATTGTCCTTGGGAAGAAGTACTCCGTAATTTTCACCATCTTTTGGTTGGTACGGCTTCCGATTGGTACTTCGAATACCTACGTGACCATCGCCGAGTCGATTGGCTCACTCTCAAAAACGCACTATTGAAGCAATTCCAGAGATACGAAAGTGATCTAGAAATTTTGAAGGCAATTATGGATCGGAAACAATCACCCCAAGAACCGTTCGATGAGTTTTATACATCGATAATTCATCTGAAGAGACAATTACGAGAACCTATGAGAGACGCAGACCTAGTCCCTATTTTACGTAATAACATAAACGCTCGCCTCATGGCATTCGTTTATCCCATGAGTATATATTCCTTAGAACGCTTTAGAGACGAATGTCGACGAACGGAGAAAATGTTGCAAGCGCGTTATGCTTCTCAAAATCGAACGAATTTCGTAAGGAATATACACGAAGTGCACTGGCCTACGGGAACTTTTACCGACGAAACGTTTTACGAACCTGACGCTGAAAACCTTGCCGCTTTCTCTTACAATCGTCCTAACGTTCAAGACAAAAACTCTTTAAGCACTATGAAATGCTATACTTGTAAAGAAATAGGACATCTCTCGACTAATTGCCCTTCTAAGATGAGAAAGCTCATCTACTGCTACCGTTGCGGTTCAGAAAATTTCACAGTTCGTGATTGTCCGAACTGTAATGCTACCAAGGGAAACTCGAAAACGAGCGTGATGCCGCCTGGGGAGCCACGTTCGACCCAAACAAACCCAGTTTAAACAAAATAGATGCCTCGACAAATACTTCAACTTCATTAGATACTTGTCGAGATACCCCATCAGTCTCAAAGTCCACTGTGTCTGAAACCAAACCTGGAAAATATCCAAAATCGTCGAAATCTCCCAATACTGACCCTACAGTAAAGTCAGATACAAACAATTCTCATTTAAAACCCAATACAATTTTAACTTGCGAGCCTACGGATGTCACAAAAGTCACTCCACCGCTCCCTAAAAATAATCCTGAAAAAAAAGCTATACCTCTATATAAAAAGTCCTTCGAAGAAAGGTTAATTAATTACGAAAAGATACGAAATCGTATCTTTAACTTAGAAGAAGTAACCCACCCTGACATTCCATTGAAATTACTAAAAGCACGACAGAGAAGTACTAAAAGATCCGCTTTCCGAACTCTAGTAGAAGAAACCACTCTAGGAGGAACGCCTGAAGACATCAGACCATATGCCAAAATCTCTATTAAAGGTCGAGGAATGGCGGGCTTACTTGACAGTGGAGCTTCCGTATCATGCCTAGGCAAAGGTTGTATGGAATTGGTGAGAATACTTGATATTCCCATTATAACCTTAAACGCCGAAGTAAATACAGCGGATGGTAAAGGTCAAAGGATAGTCGGACGCATATCGGTACCTGTAGAATATGACAAAGTGGTAAAACCTCTCGATTTTTATTTAGTACCAGATTTAATCCAACCACTCTATCTTGGCGTGGACTTTTGGTCCAAATTTCAAATCGCACCACACATCATTGGCGAAGTTTTCGGCCTAACAACCGACAATGAGAAATGTGACTCAGAAAATATTGACCGGAAACCACTCGAGCTTCAAGGGGTATCAGGCTTTATAAGTGAGTTATTCTGTCCTCCTGGTAGTAAGGATTCTGTCGAAGAAAAGTTAGATAAACCTAAACCTCCCATGCACGAGCTAACCTCGGAGCAACAAAATCGGCTAGAGTCAGTGATCTCCCTATTTCCTTCATTTGCAAAGCTTGGGTTGGGTAAAACCTCCCTTGAAGAGCACGTGATCGATACAGGAGACGCTAAACCGGTGAAGCAGCGACATTACCCCATGTCCCCTGCGAATCTGGAGATAATCAATAGGGAGCTGGATCGCATGCTTTCTTTGGGAGTAATTGAAGAGAGTCACAGTGCTTGGAGTTCTCCCATAGTTCTTATCAGAAAACCTGGTAAGGATCGTGTATGCTTGGACTATCGCATGGTGAACTCTCTTACCAAGGGAGATGCGTACCCGCAACCTCTTCTGGAGAGTCTGCTCAGCCAACTTGGAGATACGCACTACATGAGTAGTGTGGATCTCAAAGATGCGTTCTGGCAGATCCCTCTGGAGGAGAAGTCAAGAGAGAAGACCGCATTCACTGTGCCAGGTCGACCATTGCATCAATTCACCGTCATGCCTTTTGGGTTGTGTAACGCACCCCAAAGGTTATGTCGGTTAATGGATAAAGTGATCCCCTCGGCGCTCAGGGAATTCGTGTTTGTCTATCTTGATGATCTTCTGATTATCTCCCCGGATTTCGAATCCCATCTGAAAATTTTGACGTTGGTAGCGGAACACTTGAAATCAGCTAACCTGACTATCAACGTCGAAAAGTCCTTCTTTTGCTTTAAAGAACTAAAGTATCTTGGATACATTATCGGGCAAGGCCATGTAAAAGCTGACCCTGATAAGATATCAGCCATTAAAGAGTTTCCGCTACCAACGACTCAAAAACAGGTGAGGAGATTTCTTGGGATATGTGGGTGGTATCGTCGCTTCATCCGGAATTTTTCAGCTTTAGCAGCACCGTTGTCCGATTGTCTTAAAAAGGGAAATAAATTTCCAATTTCTCCAGAAGCGAACGAGTCTTTCGAGACTTTGAAGGAAGCGTTAACTTCTGCTCCACTTTTGAACACACCCGATTTTTCGAAACCATTTACCATTCAGTGCGATGCCTCGTCAAAAGGTATAGGAGCCGTATTGTTTCAACTTGATAACGAAGAAAATGAAAAACCAATCGCTTATTTTTCAGAAAAACTAAACGCTTGCCAACAAAAATACAGCGTCGGAGAGCAAGAATGTCTCGCGGCGTTACGAGCCATTCATAAATTTAGGCCCTATGTGGAAGGTAGTACCTTTACGGTAATTACCGACCACGCTAGCCTTAAATGGCTTATGAACTTAACAGACCTAAGTGGCCGACTAGCGCGCTGGTCTCTGAAGCTACAAGCCTATTCGTTTCATATAAAACACCTGAAAGGTGCTCAAAATGTGGTGCCGGATGCGTTATCCAGAGCACACATGGATCAGCTTACATATTCGTCTATCACCGATTCTAATGAATTTAAATCAAAAGAATACCTCGACCTTATTTCGACGGTTACGCAAAACGACAAAAATCTACCGGATCTGAAAATTCAAAATGGTGTTATTTATAAAAAGATCATCCCAAGTGAAAAAGGTAATCTTAGTACAGAAAGCCTTTGGAAGCTTTGGTTACCATCTGGCCTAACAAACCAAATCATTGCTCAAAACCACGAACCTCCAAATTGTGCCCATGGCGGCATGTATAAAACCCTGGAAAGAATTAAAGAGACCTACTTTTGGCCAAAAATGACTCAGCAAGTGCGTAACTTCGTCAATCAGTGTACCAAATGCAAAGAAAACAAATCCCCAAATTTCATTATGAGACCCCCCATGGGATTCCAACAAAATATAGAACTTCCGTTCCAAAAAATCTATATAGATTTTATGGGCCCCTACGTGCGGAGCAAAAAGGGAAATCTGTTCCTCTTTATCGCTTTAGATTACATGTCGAAATTTGTATTTTTAAAACCCATGCACAAGGCCACCTCAAAACTTGTAGTTGACTTCCTCGAAAAGGAAATTTTCCTAAAGTTTGGAGTGCCAGAGTTTGTTCACAGCGACAACGGCAAACAATTTGTTTCGAATGAATTCAAAAACTTTTTAGGTAAATACGGAACGAAGCATATCAAAAATGCCCTATATTCTCCACAGGCAAACGCTTCGGAGAGGGTAAATCGTTCCATCTTGTCAGCCATTCGTACGTACCTAAAAGACGACCAGAAAGATTGGGATATGCACCTTCCACAGATACAACAAGCGTTGTGTACCTCAGTTCACCAGTCGACAGGCATATCCCCATACTTCGCTCTCTTTGGTCACCATATGATAACCCATGCAGAAGCTTACCCAATTCTTAAAAAGCTAACAGCTTTAAGCGATGGTGATATTGAGGTTTTACCCTCTCCGAACGCCCTGCAACTGATGCGAGGAAAAATCAAAGAAAAATTGCTTGAGGCGTATAAACGCAATGAAAAATCGTACAATGCCAGATCAGCAGTACGTATATTTAAACCTGGCGAGGAAATCTACCGCCGAAACTTTGTTTTGAGTAATGCATCTAAAAACTTTAATGCGAAACTTTCAAACAAATTTGTTAAGTGCCGAGTAAGAACTCGAAATAATAATCTCTACGAGATAGAAAACCTACAAGGCAAGAGAATCGGCATCTTCCATGCCAAAGACTTGCGTCGATAGAACCAGAACCCGGTGACTCGTTTCTTTAGATTACCAGTTTCGAAATATAACCTAGTACAAACGCCTCGGTAGAGCCATTAATTGAACGGCTTTCTAAAAACAAAAGTGAAAGTTAGGCTTGGCTGCTATAGCTCTCGAAAATCTACTGCGAACCTCATCCTGTCATTCGCATTGCAACCCTTTCCTTAATCAAAAAGACTTGTCCTTAACATACGTTTGAAGTACGTTTTTTTTTATTACTTAAAAATAAATACAATACCCCAAACAACTTAAAAATAATGGTAATACCTAATACGGAATAAGTTTTTTTTTTAAATAACTTACAAAAACTTAGTACGCCCAATGAAATACATAGGTGCCGAATCAGTAAGCTACTTCTTGACGGTGAACACATGGATGATTGAAATTGGACACAGATTACATCCAATTTCATGTATGTTTCCGAGCAAGGTTGCTATCTTTACGAATAGCAAACGTCAGTGTTCTATGTTTCAAATAATTTCCCTCTATGATGCTTGGCGTTGGCTTCGGAATGAGGTAGCATTAATAGCGTTGGGATATCTCACAAGCCAGGAATCTGTAGTAAAATGAGTCATATAAAATCAAAAAACAAATTATCTAAAATCAGCTTACAAGCTAATATTCAAACACAACAAGAGCAGCAATTCTTTACTCAAGAGTCAGTGCTAGAACAGAGTTGTCCAGAATAGCGATAGGTGCCGCACTGGTTAATCATCGACCTGTCGCAAAGGAATTGCCTTTTGATTTGCTGGCCTCAACCCACTGCGACCTTTAAGATGCTCGTATCTGTAAGTTCGAGATTTCAAATTTATTTTTGTATGGTGCTGCTGTTGTTGTCGTTGAAGCGCTGTTGTTGTTCTTGAACTTTTCCAATCTTACAAGCTGAAAGTTAAACAAGAATATTAATAATTATGTGTGTGTTTCTTTAGATAAGAAAATATTCGCAAAACGCAACTTACAATTTCTTATAGAATAACGAATTTCATTAAGAATTCTTGGAAATTCTTTAAGCTATAGCTTCGTATAAAAATTCGTACGAATTCCATCCAACGGGCCTGCTATGATTAAACAGGAAAGTTGGTTTTCTTTTCTGTTTTTGTTTTGACAGATGAGACAGAGGTGTGCGGAGTGAACTAGTACAGGGATGTGAGATGGTGCAGAAACAGAATGTAGTAGATTTTTTCTGTAAAGCTGGCTACACAATGATTATTGAAAGTGAGCCGCTGCCAAAAGTGTTCTAGGGTTTTTTTTGGATGGAATGTTCGTATGGTTTTGGAAATATTTCTTGAATTGTAGTTGAGTTATAGCCTTTTACCCCCGTACGCACTGTTGGAGTTTGGATGTCGACTGCAAGTCTTAATCGGTGAATCGATTTTCTTGTCTTGTGGCAATACAGGTATCGACACAATCCAAGATTTTGTAGCGTGTCACCTCAACCTAATCGCCGTTTACACGTGAATAGGTCGAACATACGAAATTCCATTTGTCCGACTAAAAATCTATATTTGGCAGTACTCAGTCGTTTGTTCGTTCACTGAACGAAACCGCGCAAAATTACTGAACGAAACTCAGCAGATCATGTTCTAGAACATCCTCAAGCGTTCTTTTCTATTTCCATCCTCGTCGCTGCCACACTCAACCACAAAAAAAAATCCCAAAAACTATCTGGAACCACCGAAACCATCATCATATTTCCTCGTGTTCGCGGACATTAAATTTTATAATCGTGTCCTACGAAAGGATAATAAACCGAAAAAAAAGTATCGTGGTTTATATTTTCGCGAATTAGTTTACTGGCAACGCGATCAGCACCACCGGATAGGAAAAAAAAAAAAAAGCAACCCCAAAGGCAGAATATTCTGCAAAGCAGGTATGATGAGTTATAATATAAGTTACTCCCTTCTGGGGAAAAAAACAGAGAACTTTAGGCACTAATAAAACCTTTTACAGGATTTTTTTCGAGATTAATTTCTCACACTGGGTGCAATAGGACGAGGTCTGATTATCTTGCGCCTCCAATCTTTTGGGATAACCACCAGAGGCAGCCGGCGCACAGTGGAACGAAAAGCTGAAAAAGTGGACATCGTGCTGTAACTTTTGAATAAATGGATGGATTTTGATGATTTTTTCGCCATTGTGTTTGTTAAATACTATAGATTAATAAAACATTGAAAAATATTTCATAAAGCATACGATTCCATATCTAGTAAAGTGCATTTGAAAAAAAAAACAAACATAAGAAAAATGGAATTTTAAAGTGTACAATACCTATACCTACTAATTTAAATTCTAAATACTAACATCTTTTTTTAAAAAATTGTTCCACAAATAATCAAGTAAAAAAAAATTTTATTTGTTTTGTTGAGATCCGTACACCCATTACCGATAAATTTAAAAATCTTCAAAAATTGAATCTATAAAAGTAAATATTATAACAATTTTTCTATCTGTTTTAACTATAGTTAAGGTAGGTGGATACTTATGATTGTATCCAATACTATGATTATTTCTTCGAATTTAAGAAATTTTTTATCAAAATGATGCACAATTTTGAAAATCAGCTTTTCTTCAACTGTTACATAAGAGAAAATGATATTTTTTCTCTTAAGAACATTTCAAATACACCTCTTAAGAATATTTATAAAAGTGGCATTTATGTATTACATAAATCTATGTTCATATGTACGTAAAATAAACACTATATCGCTATTAAAAACCAATCAATTTCAAATATTTTTTCCCGATACAAATAGCTGAAAACTTACATAAATAATTTTAAATCCAAATAAAGAGCATCAGAATTATATAATAGCATTAATTTTGTTTTATAAAATTTCTTTAAGAAAATTGTGGAAAATTAAGACATGTAATAGATAAATATAAAAAAAAGGTTCAAGGAAATTTAAAAACAAAAAAATAATATTCAAAATCAAAAATAAGCCTTAAATGCTATTTTCACTCTCGATATCGTCATTTGGATCTAATGGATTTCTCGGAAAAGAAAAGAGATACCGCAAAGATTTGAAAAGAATTTGAAAGAAAAAATTTTGTTCTTCTAGAAACCGTTACACATTTTGTTCAAACAAGTAACCTCACGCTTTAACATAGGTTATGTTAAAGCGCTGTTACGAAAACAGTGAAAAACGAGTATTTTCAATTTTCAAACGGTTATATCCCAGAAACGTGACGTGATAGAATTTTTCTGACTTCGGATTCGAGTTCAGCACACCTAAAAATACTGTAAAAGTATATTTTGATTTCTTTTACAAAAAAAAGAAGACATATTGAGCAATGACCAGTATAAAAGGTAGAGATTTTTTAAAGCTCATAGGTTAGCGGGGTCGGATCCGGTCGGATCCAATTCTTGTTAAATATTACTCACCGATAGCATAAAATTCCTTAAAGGTGAATTAGAAAGCAGGCATATGCAAGCATTTTTTTAAAAGCTTGTTGGAAGTTCTAGATATTATGTTTTAAAAGCAACTGTAAAAACAGGTGTTTTCGAATGGACAAATCTTTAATTTGATTTTTTTTTTAATTTAATTTTTTTAAACTAATCTTCCTTAGTTGAACACAATTTATTTCATTGAGTTATCTCAAAAATTGAATGAAAGACTCGAAAAACCAAAAATATCTAATATATCATTTTTTTTGGCTTAGAAAAAAAGTGTGAACTTAAGCCATTATTTCATGAAAACCGTTATGTTTACAAACAAAAATTTTATAGCTTATGAAAGAGTGGACAATTTTCAAAATATCACATATAAGAACTATGTTCATACCACAAAAAAAAAAAATCACCTCATGACCAGAAATTTGTACTGATCGTTCCACTGTGCGGCGGCCCTCCTTTGCACCCACACACAATTTTTAACGCATCAAAGATCCCGCACAAATTGCGAACAGCATCGAAGATCAAACCCCCACGTGACTTCGAGTGGCTAATCCCGTCGAGGATCCCTAACCCACGTGACTTAGAGTTGCAAACAGCATCGCAAACCCCAATCCCACGTGACCCGAACATCGTATTGTGAAACATCGACCCACATCCTGAAGGAATTTAAAAAAATAAAACCTAGAAACTATACCTGAGCAAGAAAAAAAAAAAAGTTAAACCTAAGATAATTTTACAACCTAGAAAAAAAAAATCGAATCAAATCATAAAAGTGTCAAATATTACCTACCTAAGAAAACGTTAACATTAAAAACCCCTTAAATCTAAATCTAAGTTAGTTTAAGAAAATTTAAAATATCAGTAATCTTTTTTTTGCTAAATCTTGAAATCCGATACAAAAAAAAAAAAATAAGATTTACTCGCGAAGATAAGAGTTTGATATAACCAAATTTCGGTATCGGGTAGTTATTTCGATTCGTATAAAAAAGAGAAAATTTAAAAAAAAAAGCAATAGAAAAAAAAAAACCCAAAAACAAAAATATCTCATATTTGAAAACAAAAGAAGCAGTTCGAATAGAAAAAAAAGAAGTCATAAACAAATTAATTAAAGTACCTACAGCAGCTGGAACGAGACGTGCGCACGGATCACCCAACAGCCTGGAAAACTGTAAGTTAAAATATCGTAAGCTCATATTATTTGTGTCGCATATAAACTTATCTAATTGTTTCTTTTGTCAAACAAAATAAAGATACATATCTTTAAAATATTTACAATATAAATACCCATATTATATCGATATACCTACCTCAAGTACACCCGTATCATATCGTATCTAATTGTTTTCCTACTTACTTTTTTTATCGGATTTACCTTTGACTTACCTTAGACTTACCATTTTTTTTATCGGATTTTCCATTGATTTACCTTAGACTTACCTTTTTTAATCGGATTTTTCTTAGACTTACTTTTTTTATCGGATTTACCTTTGACTTACCTTAGACTTACCATTTTTTTTATCGGATTTTCCATTGATTTACATTCAATTGTTAATGTTCCTTTTAATGAATTTCGAACATAAAACTTTTATATGCACACTTCTTTATAAGAAAACCCATTGTTCTTCTTTAATATAATTGAGAATAAACCCGGTCGTTAGAATACATGAAACCTTTTTTAGAATTCATTTTGATGTTATAAGAACATTATGATTTGGTGAGCTATTAATTAAGGGCGACGTAGATAAAAAAAGGGGTAAAAGGGAACTAAGGCATCATGATCGGGGCCGTCTACAAATTTCCGGCGTATGACGGCCATGGAGCCCTGACTTTTAGTCAGTGGTTGGGTGGGTACTGCCCTGGGTTACCAACAACTAACCCAGATAATCTTCGTGTTTGTGCTCCTGTTTCCTCTCCCTGGTATAGTACAGCTCAGCTGTACATGTATCTTCCCCTAAGGTACGCTTTCGGCAGAACATCGGCCATAGTTATATTTTTTATTGAAAATTCAAATCTCTTAATTTAATTATTTAATTAAAATACTCCGCCTCCTCCTTTCCTTTTCCCAAATTACTCGGCATGATTTTTTTTATTTTGTGGACTTCATGACAGCGGAAAAGAACCTCCCCTCCGACGAGCCATAGCCGCGCTTAACGCCAGCATGCCGAACCATCCGCTCGGTTCTAAATTTTGGCTTCCGCCTAAATTTCCTTCAACCTGAACTTTAGTCTTTCCTACAGTCTACTCTACTGTCTCAAAAAATTTAATTTGAAAATAAACCATGAGCCGATTTAGACTCATCCCATACATAGGTACATACAATACATACCTACCTATGCTCTTAAATAGCCGTTAACGATTTGAAGTTAATCAAATGAAATGTCGCAGTGATGCCTGGTGAGATTTCTCGAATCCCATCGGATACAAAAAAAATCCCCCCATTTTTGTACTGAAAAAAAAAAAACAGCATCCTTTTTTTGCTTTAACTAGGTACCTATAAGGAAAAAAGTTAAATCTGCACTCTTGGCACTTTGTAAAAAATGTATGTTATCTGATTTGTAGAAAAATGTCAACAAGTCCTGAAAATTGGGCAGCCCTAGAAAACTTCAAGAATTAAAAGTTTCTCAAGGTTAGGCGTGAGGTTTGGCACCTCACTTGTGGAATATTCGCAAAAGATGTAGGTATAGCATCTGATATATTCTGTAGGTAATTGGTCAGCCAAAGATTTTTCCAAATTAATCTTTTAATGGTCAGCACTTTTTGGCACCTCATTTGTAGGATGATCGCAAAAAATGTATACCATCTCAAGGAAAAATCACCAATCTGGGAACACTATGGTTCTCGTTCATCGAAATTTTCGATCGAATGGAATGCGAATTGCAGAATAAAGGCTCCCCCAAACTAACGCGAAATTATAGCTAGCGAATCATTCGCAAAGACAATTTTTTTGTTGTTGTTTAGCATTGTGTATCTTTCATATTTTGTATTGTTGCGAATGATTCGTTATGATTTCGCGTTGGTTTGGGAGAGCCTTAAGGCTGTATCCCTATATCTATTTACATAATATGATTACCTATGTATATAATAACATGGTTTGAACAAATCTTATTTTCAACAATTAAATTAAAAAAAAATATTCCAATACACAGATAAAAAATTTTAATGAATTTTTGGACTTGACCACTTTTTCCCGTTTCGGGATTATAGCGTGGGGACGTTTTTCTTGGAGTTTTATCGGATCGTTAATAAAGATCGCGTGAATAATGAATAAAGACAAAAAATATTTCGACATATTACGTTATAATTTGCTAACGATTTTGGCAAAAAGTGGCTGCAGAGAGTCTGACATCATTTTCCAATAAGATGGGGACCCTAAAAATACCTCCAAAATTGTCAAAGAAAAGTTCGAAAATCAGGAATATCAGACGATGGTAAAGCACTAACCTCAATCCAATTAAGAATCTTTTGTCGATTGTGAAGTCATGGTTATGGCAGTATAAAATTCATCCAACACTAATGGGTTTAGGGGTTTAAATAAACTGGAGGGGAGCCTAATTTCCAACCAATTACTCCGCAATTTGGTAGAGAGAATACCTACAATGTGTTTGCAAGTGATAAAGAACAAGGGTTTTTGGAATAAATACCTACCTAATGTAACAAAAACTTTATCCCGAAACGGGCAAAAGTGGCCAAGTCCAAAAATTCAATCAACATTTTTTTTCAAATAAGATTGTTTTCTTGAGCAACGTGAAATCTAATGTTATAAAATCAAATAATTGAACCGAACACCTTAAATGATTTCACAAATTTTTTACTTTTAACACTAATCACAAATTGTACAACACAAAATATAAAAACCAGTTAAAATAACCTTAAATCATATACCATATTTTGTGTACATATACATAGGTAGGTACCTCAATTACACCAAATCGGAATTTTGGCTCAAATCTTCCAACTTCTTCCCAGATTTTCCCTCTCTTAAATAAAAACCCCCAGAACAAAAATATTTATATGGACTATTTCGATTCTTATTTGCCATGACAAATTTAATATTTTTGGCGAAAACACCCTTTCACCATAAATATTTTTAGGCTTCTTATTGATTCTTAGTTCGTATTACAAATGGAACATTTATTTCAAGTTTCATTAACATACCTTTATTTTCAAAGGGTTTTCGGTACCTAATATTTTACCTGTTGTACCTGAAAAAAAAATCATCATTACATAAAAAGGACTACCTATAACTTTTTTTTGGGTGGTTGTATCATTTTGAATTTGGTTTCATTAGATTCAGCGTAAAAAACTACCCTTCAAGCATGTATCATTATGATTAGGTTTTACCCAAACAAATATTTAAGTTTGTCAGAACGCCAAATTCTCCCCGTCTGCACCTCTTCAAATGCATCTGCACAAAAAGCCAATGCGGGGATTTTGGGGGACTTTGGATATGTTATAGAGGTTGCAATTCTGCGTCGATTCCAATTTTAATATTTCATGAACTAATTTTTTCAATCTCGGAACCCATTTTTCCTGGCCTAATGCGAGTATTATGTTGAGAAACTATTTACAAAAACAACTTTATTAAAAAATAATGGATTTTTGGCTTTCAAAAAGCTATAGCATGTCGTTGTAAATGTTGCCGTTAAGTCAATTTTTTACAAAAACTGCCCCTGCCAGTTATAGTAATCATTGTTAAGCCACACGAGGGAGTATTGGCAAGCGAGGCAAGACAATTTTAGGACAGCAGTAAACAAAGCTTTTTAATAACTTTTTGGAGTTAGACGGCTGTCTTAAGTAAGACAAAATTTATAAATACGACTGAATATGTACATTAATAAAATGTCAAATCACTCGCCGCTCTACTCACTTCTCAACTAGCCTCGATAGAGGCAAGCCCATTGACTAGAGAGTTGCAAATGTTTCTGTTTATTAGTAACTCGCTATCGAAAACTCGCTCGTATTGCCTCCGGGTAACTCATCATTGAAATATTTAATTTTAAATAGGATCAAGTACACGTGAGAATTTTTGATTTATTCCAGGAAAGCAAAAGGAGGGGGCATATATCCAGCACTTCCCACCACTTTTGCACGCTTCAAGTTTTACCACACAAGATTTATTAAGTTTAGATTAGACTGCCAACATAAATGGTCAACGCATTGGGGGCATTCAAAGTTTCAGATATCAGGCTTCTGATTGGTCAACTGTCAAAAAATTTCTGAATATTCATGATTACTTTTGGTAACGTTTGGTTAAGCGTGGTACACATTATCAAACCTGACTGTCACGCGTGTTGGATATCAAACCTGCGTGAAAAGTTTCGCGTACACACTTATCAGTTATGTTGGGCGTCAGGCAAAGAAATTCCACTACTCTCAGAAAATTGTTTCTTTTTATTTTGAGGCTATTTCCGCTACGAATTGTGTTGATTCCTTTTTTACATGACACACACGAGCTTTTTCTTATTTTGTTTGCACTTTTTCCACTGATTCGCTATAAAAATTCTTGTTTTGTTCCGTGAATGACGGCTCATGAATGAAATTGTGTACACATCACCCAACAAACCGAGGGTTGTCACGCAGTATCAACAAATTTTGTGAGCAGGCAGTTCTGAGTGTCAAACCATCATTCAGCGTGTACACATTGTGAGTTCGGTTTGATATCCAACATGGCTGACACTCAGGTTTGATAATGTGTACCACGCTTTACGTTTTATTCTGAATTTGCAGATTAGAATTTTCATCTGAAAATTCAGATGAAAGAGATGGAAGATGCGTTCTGCCAAAAAAAGCGCAAACATATTCAAATGAGAATTGAACTTTACTGTTTGATGAGTGATGAAAGTGGGCACATACTGCGAAAAGTGAAATTTATTAACTGAAAAGCTCTTCAAATTTAAATTGTAAGTGTAATATGTGTTTCGCTGAAAGATTCGAACTACTCAACAAATTATTTAATGTGAAGAGTGCTACTTTGGACTGTTATCGGAAAAATATTACTTAACATTTACTGGTGAAGTTACGTTTTACTTGTTTAAGTTACTGCTAACTTCACTCACCCTGAATTTTTAATTTTCGAATAAAATAGAAATTCTAATTTAACTCTTTCCAATGTAAAAATCAAAAGTAAATGCAATATTTTGACAAAACTAAAACAGCTGACTTTCGAGTGAAAATTCAGATTTTTTTGTATTCAACGTAATAAAATTTCTGAATTTTCATATCTGAATTTTCAGATCTTGCGGTGAATGCGCCCATTGACTCCTTGACGTCATCAGAAACTTTGTCAATATACTGTCAACGTAGACTGTGTCAACGCATGAAATGTTGATGATCACACGAATGACGGCACTCGGTTAATGTTGTCCCAAAACACGTTGAAGTGTTATCTGTGTCAAAGCAATTGGAACCCTCTGATGTCAACGTATTGACACGTGAAACGTTGAAGATTACACTAACTGACCACATATTAACATCCTTGCAACTTTTTTCCACACAAATTCCTGTTTATTAGGTCTGTTTGTTGCAAATTTTCACAAATTCTCACAAATTCATGTTTGCAAACTCAAAAAAGTTGCATCGAGAGAGAGCAATGAGAGAGCAAATAATTTCCCTTTGTTGGATACGGAAAAATTTCCGAAGTAGGTTTTCAAAAAAAAAGCAATGTATTCAGTTTCCTTATAGAAGATCTGCATATTCCAATTTTTACTTTTATTAAAAAAAAAGAAGAACAAAAGAGATTAAAAATAACAGGCAAGCCATTAGCCGGAAGCCGTAAGAATAGAATTGAAAATTAGGGGAATGAATGTTGATGGATGATAATTTACTTTTCCGAAAAATAAAAGTGCAGTAGGCTCGATTTAAAAGCAGTAGATTTGTTTTACGAAAAAAGTGTATTAGATTTATTGAAATCATGGCAAATTGGCAACTCCATTTATACAAAAAAATAACGTTTCTCACAAAAAGTGGTGCAGTTCATGGTTCAATGCGTATGTTAACTTTTTTTCATATTTCCCCAACTCTGATAGAATTGTCCCCTATTTTCAAATTTAACAGGTTTTCCATATTTTTCTGGAAAAAGATACCAAACGAACCTAATATGTAAGCATAAGTGGTGTAACACTGCATTGTAGTCGAACACTACAATTTTCTCGTCTCTTCACATTAAAAAAAAAAAAATACTCATAGATGGTGCAACGCAAATTCAAATACAAAATTTGTGATTTTGGACCACAAGTATAAATTTGTGATTGTAAATAATAATTGTTAACTGGTGCAATAGGCCACTGGTGAAAAAGTTTAAAAATCACTTTAACCCGCATGTAAGGACTGGGTTGCGCTTGCAATTTTGAAACGTCAAAAAAGCTGCAAGCAAACACAGTACACATATCTAAGGTATTATCTTGCGCATGTTGTCCGAAATGAGAACTGTCAAAGAAATTCAAAATGGCAGCCTTACGTGACCCTGTCCGCTGTATTACAACAACAACGAAGAAAACAAACACAAAAGCATAATTTAAATAACACTAAAAACCAGGAACGAATGTTGTTTGCATGACAATATAATCTTAATAAACACTAAAAAGCTTGAAATAATTGTATTTGCTAATAAATAAGTAACAAATGAACACATAACACACAACAAATTTTGATGTTAAACTAGTAGGGGTCACGGGATTCGCCATTTTCCACTGATTTTGATGGATGCGCAGAACTGAACAAAAATGAACACACTAATGATATTACCTTCAATATGTGTACTGTGGCAAGCAAATTTAAAAAATTGGCCAACTTGTCCAGCTCTGTCTGCAACTGCGTTGTGTTGTGTTCGTATCACTGAATTTGTGTGTATTCAATATTTTGACAGCTATTCCAGTTGCAGCTCCGTCTCCATTCTGTTCAGCCAGTAAGCCGATATCATTAAATTTGATTGTGGTTTACTCTTAGCCCCGGGATGCTTGCTTCCAATCTTAAATCATCACATTGTTATCAATAATTTCTTAGGAAATGTTAAAGTATTTTCGTGTAATCTATAATAATTAAACGATTTCTTTTGAATTTGCCGAACAGGTCAGTTTCTCGGAATTTTATATGTAGGTATGAACATATTTTTATTTGAGCATATTTTTTTTTGCAAATACTGCGCAGAATTATTTGCTTTTTATTTTGATTATTATAATCGTAGGTTTTGCTTTCGGAACGTTTCAAAATTAAAATTTCAATAATGTGTTTGAATGGTAGGTAGCTATACTATCATTGCCTCAGGGGTAAAACTAGCTAACAAACAAGATATTTGAAGGAAATTTAATTTAATTTAGTAGTAGTTTAGTACCTCGTGGCTTGATGGTTAGTGCGTAGGACTGTCATGCCGAAGGTGTGGGTTCGATTCCCAGTCGTGCCACCTAAAAACAGAAATGTTTTATTCGAGGTACTGCCTCTTGCGAGGAACTGACAAATCCTCCAAGAGTATATTTGTCATGAAAAAGTGCTTCTCATTTAGCCGTTCGGACTCGGCAAAAAACTGTAGGTCCCCTCCATTCCTGCCAACAAACACGCACACAGGAATGGTTGTGAGTTGTAAGTCACTAGGCCCTGGTTCTCCATGAGCTGTTGCGCCACCCAATTTATTTATTTATTTAATTTTTTTATTTAATTTAATTAAATTAAGTTGAAAAGTCACGTTCCACAAACTTGGAAGTAAAAACCTTTCAATGTCTCTATAAATACCTTGCCAAATGATACTTTTTGCATTGAATTAATGTATTTCATTCTAGTGGAAAGTTTTATTTTCAATCTTAAGCATTTCCTAAATAGAACCCTACTTTTGGAACGGGCTAAAGTGCTTAGGAGGGTGAAATGGGGTAAAATTTATTTCGTGTGCACTCAACTGATTTAGAGAAAAACTTGACTTGAAACTTTATGGTATTGCACTTCATTTTGTCACAAATTGCATTTTTATCGATAAGCAACATTTTTGATAGATCTTTTATTTCCTCAACTCTTGATAACTAATTCCCTTGAAGAGTGTATTCAGTCAAAATTGGATGCAAAGTTCGACTATACGTCATCGACGCAGAATTCTTACAGTTAAGTTGAAGGTCATTAGATCGTCACCAATCTTGAAATACATTCAGTTCATTTTGATAAAGAAATATGTACATTCATTTAGGTACATTTTTAATCTTTGAGAACAACTTGATATTATCAGCAAAAATTAGTAAAAGGAATTTTTAAATAACATTGTCTTAGTCATTTAAATATTACGAGAACATGAAAAGTTCAAATTGGCTTCGTGATTTCCTGAGAGTGCAAAAATCTCTTTTGCACGATAGTTACCAATTGTCACCACTTTCTTCTTACCAGATTTGGTCTACTAAACACTTTAACAAAGTCTGTGTAGTAAACGTCGACCTGTTCAACTTCTTCCATCGCAGATGAACAAACATTTGTAAACTCTACCAATAGTCCGGGAGCTAACCGTAAGGCCAAGATTACACATGTAAGTTTTACTTACCACTAATGTAAGTCTTACAGAAGCAACTTACAAGAGGCTTTACATTACAGATGAACTTACAATTAAAAAATACTTCCGTAAGCTTGAAAACTTATCATTGCCGTTTGAGTAAGCTGTGAGAGTTCCGTAAGTTGGAAAAAACGTTTTTATACTTGTAAGTTTTTCTTTCAACTTACAGCTTACGTAAGTTTATAAATTTATTGTAAGTCACTTACAGAGCTGTTTACACTTGTAATTTTATCAAAAGTTGCTTCCGTAAGTAACTTACGAAAGTAAAACTTACATGTGTAACCTTGGCCTAAGATTACCTATCTCATCGCGGTCACGCAAAACGCCAACTGATAGCTTTAGTACAAACATTTACAAAACTACTGGTAGGACAAGTTTTATCTGGTCGCAATGGTTAGAAAACGCACTTTTCAGGTTGCATTTTCCGCTAGATGTACCTAAGTATAATATGAGCCCGATTTCTACATACAGTGCTATGCAAAACATTTGCAACTTAAACCAACCGATCTTTCCGTGTAGAATACAATATTTTGACTTAAGCAAAAATAAATTGAGAAAGACTTAAAAATAAGGGATATTTGATGTGCAAATCCCAATTGAGTTGAGTTCGTGTGAAATCCAAACGAGGTTTTAAATTTTTTGGAAATAAATGGCTTTTTCACTATTTGGAAACACGCAATCAAATCTGTCTTATTGTTGACGAGTCCATGGGTAACTGTAGTTCAATTATGGCTTCTTTAGAAGATGCTGTTGGTTTTCAGATTAAACATTATCAAAATGAATCATGGCTGTCAGTTGCAAGTGTTTTGCACAGCCAAATCCATTACTTTTTTTGTTATGCAGTTGCATTTGTTTTAAATATCTGCACATTTGTGTTTTGGGATTTTTGTACACTAAGGATGATACACATAAAGTGAAGACCAATGAACATAATTTGGTTCTAACAACTGATATGGGACGAATATGTGGTCTTTTTGCTAGGTGATAATAGTTGCAAATGTTTTGCACAGCACTGTACATTAGGGTGTGTCATTTATTTCAACTCTAGAACTTCCACATCTTATACCTTCCAAAAGTTGCTTTATATATTAAAAATTAAATTCTTCATTTGGAATTTTCGTTTAAGATATTGACTTTGGCTCGCTAAAAAAGCTTGAAAAGAACACCAAAAACGTTTGTTTTGATTATATGTCCTAAAAAACAGGGCAGTAAGGAACTACCTAAGACGTTCATGGGATTTTATTGTAACAATATTCAAAGGGGTAATTGAAGATGAGAAAACCGCGTAGAGCTATTAAATGAGAGGGTGCATTTTGGAGAGGGGGTCCCTTTTTAGTTTTTTTTGCATATAACTCGAAAACGGAGAAAAATTTCGAGATAGTTCTGAAAACTTTTTTTTGTAGGGTAGATAATACAATTTACCAGCGAAATAGATTAAAAAAAAAAAATTAAATTTTAAGTTAGCTACCTAAATTAAAAAAAAAATCATTGCAAAAAAAACTGCAAAACCGCATTTTTTTTTTTTTTACTTAGAAAATGTTGAGCTCGTCTGGCAAGGACTTTCAACTGTAAAACTGGTCTGAAACTTTTTTTTTCATGTTCGAAAAGGTTTAAGCTCACATGTGCGCAAAACCCGGCTTTGTAAGAGCAATGTGTTGATTTTGGAAATAATTTTAAATTTTGAAAAAAATTAGATGGCGACCCTAAAACTGCGAAAAATTTGAAACTTGACTCATATTTTTGACTTAACTGGTTATGACTCACTAATAGTTATAAGCAAACAAGTAAAAAAAAAAACAAAAAATTAATTTTTTTTTTAAATTCAACTGATTACAATTTTAAGATTTTGTTTTCAAAAATCTATTTCGATGGTAAATTATTCTCTACAAAAAAAGTTTTCAGAATTATCTCGAAATTTTGCTCCGTTTTCGAAGTTTCTAAAAATATACTACAAAAATCTGTAATTGGGCTTATATTATCAAATGAGCAGCCTGTTTGAAAATTTGAAGGACCGTAAATAAGCCTGAAAATGGATCACAGTATTTAGTTGATGAATGCCCATCATATTGGATGACACCAAATCTCCAATTTTTTTTGGGGTCAAAATTTTCGATTCGACAAATCGGACCAATTACAATACTTAACTTCCAATGGGAAGTTAAAAATATCTTGCTGATCAATTGCTGAAACTAATAATTGACCTTTTATGACGATCTAGTGACTTTATATAATGGTATACCTAGCCCTCACTATGTCACTGATGAGTTCAAGTGAGTAAGCCGAACGAAACGCCAATTTGTAGGACTAAAGGCCATAAAAAGCTATTTTGAATCAATAATTCAACAAGTCCAATCCTTAATGCTAAGTCTTCTACTTGGCTGATTTATTTCAGTAGTATATAGAATTTGTATTATAAAACCTTCTTATATAGAAACTATGCCTGGCCCCGGGCAAAAAAACTTCCAGCTTAATGATTAGGAATTCTAATCTTGTTGGATATAGTTTACAGTGGATTTTCGTTGAAAAATTCATGTAAGTTGAACTGAACTTAAAACAAATTGCGTCTGACAAAGCCCTCACTATGTCACTGATGAGTTCAAGTGAGTAAGCCGAACGAAACGCCAATTTGTAGGACTAAAGGCCATAAAAAGCTATTTTGAATCAATAATTCAACAAGTCCAATCCTTAATGCTAAGTCTTCTACTTGGCTGATTTATTTCAGTAGTATATAGAATTTGTATTATAAAACCTTCTTATATAGAAACTATGCCTGGCCCCGGGCAAAAAAACTTCCAGCTTAATGATTAGGAATTCTAATCTTGTTGGATATAGTTTACAGTGGATTTTCGTTGAAAAATTCATGTAAGTTGAACTGAACTTAAAACAAATTGCGTCTGACAAAGCCCTCACTATGTCACTGATGAGTTCAAGTGAGTAAGCCGAACGAAACGCCAATTTGTAGGACTAAAGGCCATAAAAAGCTATTTTGAATCAATAATTCAACAAGTCCAATCCTTAATGCTAAGTCTTCTATTTGGCTGATTTATTTCAGTAGTATATAGAATTTGTATTATAAAACCTTCTTATATAGAAACTATGCCTGGCCCCGGGCAAAAAAACTTCCAGCTTAATGATTAGGAATTCTAATCTTGTTGGATATAGTTTACAGTGGATTTTCGTTGAAAAATTCATGTAAGTTGAACTGAACTTAAAACAAATTGCGTCTGACAAAGCCCTCACTATGTCACTGATGAGTTCAAGTGAGTAAGCCGAACGAAACGCCAATTTGTAGGACTAAAGGCCATAAAAAGCTATTTTGAATCAATAATTCAACAAGTCCAATCCTTAATGCTAAGTCTTCTACTTGGCTGATTTATTTCAGTAGTATATAGAATTTGTATTATAAAACCTTCTTATATAGAAACTATGCCTGGCCCCGGGCAAAAAAACTTCCAGCTTAATGATTAGGAATTCTAATCTTGTTGGATATAGTTTACAGTGGATTTTCGTTGAAAAATTCATGTAAGTTGAACTGAACTTAAAACAAATTGCGTCTGACAAAGCCCTCACTATGTCACTGATGAGTTCAAGTGAGTAAGCCGAACGAAACGCCAATTTGTAGGACTAAAGGCCATAAAAAGCTATTTTGAATCAATAATTCAACAAGTCCAATCCTTAATGCTAAGTCTTCTACTTGGCTGATTTATTTCAGTAGTATATAGAATTTGTATTATAAAACCTTCTTATATAGAAACTATGCCTGGCCCCGGGCAAAAAAACTTCCAGCTTAATGATTAGGAATTCTAATCTTGTTGGATATAGTTTACAGTGGATTTTCGTTGAAAAATTCATGTAAGTTGAACTGAACTTAAAACAAATTGCGTCTGACAAAGCCCTCACTATGTCACTGATGAGTTCAAGTGAGTAAGCCGAACGAAACGCCAATTTGTAGGACTAAAGGCCATAAAAAGCTATTTTGAATCAATAATTCAACAAGTCCAATCCTTAATGCTAAGTCTTCTACTTGGCTGATTTATTTCAGTAGTATATAGAATTTGTATTATAAAACCTTCTTATATAGAAACTATGCCTGGCCCCGGGCAAAAAAACTTCCAGCTTAATGATTAGGAATTCTAATCTTGTTGGATATAGTTTACAGTGGATTTTCGTTGAAAAATTCATGTAAGTTGAACTGAACTTAAAACAAATTGCGTCTGACAAAGCCCTCACTATGTCACTGATGAGTTCAAGTGAGTAAGCCGAACGAAACGCCAATTTGTAGGACTAAAGGCCATAAAAAGCTATTTTGAATCGGTATACCTTTTGTGCTAATAATAATTTTTAAGGGGGAGGGGCAACAAAGAATGTTAATCATAACACCCACGTAAAAACTCTTACACTCATGAAACTCGCCAAAAATATTAAACTCTTCATGGCAACCAAGAATAAAAATAGTCCATACAAATATCTTTGTTCTAATAGTGTTTTTGGTGACTGTTAACTTTTGACTTGTTCTACGGAAAATACGATTTCAAAAATTAATTTTTGCTTGAAAAAGGCCCATAACTTTGTTAAAGGTGCTTGTATCATTTTAGTTTTGCTTTTATTAGATTCAGCGTTAAAAAATACCCTTAAATCATGTACCATACTTTGTGTATTTACCTCAATTACACCAAATCGGAATTTTTGCTCAAATCTTCCAACTTCTTCCCAGATTTTCCCTCTCTTTAATAAAAAACCCCAGAGCAAATATATTTATGAGGACTATTTTGATTGTTGGTTGCCATGACAAATTATATATTTTTGGCGAATTTCATGAGTGTAAGAGTTTTTTCGTGGGTGTTATGGTTAACATTCTACACTTGCCCCTCCCCCTTAAAAAAAAAACACCCTTTCACCATGGATATTTTTAGGGACTCTCTTGATTCTTAGTTCCTATGACAAATGAAACATTTATTCCAAGTTTCATTAACATACCGTTATTTTCAAAGGGTTTTCGGTAATATTTTACTTGTTGTACCTGAAAAAAAAGTCATCATTACATAATAAGGACTATAACTTCTTTTTGGGTGGTTGTATCACTTTGAATTTGGTTTCATTAGATTCAACGTTAAAAACTACCCTTAAAGCATGTATCATATGATAAGGTTTTACCCAAACAAATATTTTAGTTTGATAGACCTCCAAATTCTCCCCGTCTGCACCTCTTCAAATGCATCTACACAAAAAGCCAATGCGGGGATTTTGGGGGACTTTAGATATGTTATAGAGGTTGCAATTCTGCGTCGATTCCAATTTTAATATTTCATGAATTAATTTTTTCAACCTCGGAACCCATTTTTCCTGGCCTACAAATGAATGAGGTGTCAAAAATCGCACTTGACCTTGAAAAACTTTTACTTAAATAAATAAATTGGGTAGAAGTACGGGTAAAATAGGATAAATAAAACAAAAAAATTAGTACCATCATGAAACTTGGTGAAAACGTTTCATGTATTATGAGATTGAAAAATCAAAAGATTATAAAAATATTTCACATGGATGGGTGTTTTTTTGAGGGGGGAAGGGGGGAAATTGTGGTGTATCAAGCAGAAAAATTAACTTTGGTGCAACCTAAGCATATGACACATGGTTTTGAGGTAGTTTTGAATGCTGAATCCAATGACACCAAACCAAGTACATACGGCCTCCGTGTAAAAAGTTATTGTAATTTTTATGTAAAGATGACTATATTTTCAGTATAAAAGTAAAATACTAGCGGAAACCAGTAGAAAATACTGGTTCGTCGATGAAACTTGGCATCAATTGTTCATTTGTCATGAAAAGCAATAATAAGAAGAGTCTATAAAAATATCTGGTTAAAGGGTGCTTTCTTGTTGGTTGGGGTGAGGGCTGCGGTTATGGTGGGATTATTACCATAAAACCAGTGACAAAAATGGTACCCTCATGAAACTTTATAGAAATGTGCTATGAACTACTAAAATGAAGAATCAAAAGAGTCTATAAACTTATCTTTATTGTAGAAGGATGTTTTTAATGGGTGAAAGAAAGTATAATGCTTTTTCCAAAAACAAAAATTGTTTCCAAAAACAAATAATACCCTTTACCCAGACCCAAAAAACACCCTTTCTCCCTTGATATTTTTGTAAACTCCTTTGATTCTTAATTCTCGTAGTAAATGAAACACTTGTACCAAATTTCTTTGAGGGTGTCATCCTTTTTCATTTTTTTGAAAAATAACTACACACTTCCCATTATCTTCAAAAAACACACCCTTCCCAACGAAATATTTCTATAGACTCTTTTGATTCTTGATTCAGTTAGTTCATAGCACATTTTAAGAAAATCTCAGGAAGTTACCATTTTTGTCACAGGTTTTTTATGGTAATAATCCCACCACTACCCCAACTCCACAAAAAAAAACCTTTAAACAATAGATAGGTATATTTAAAGACTCTTCTTATTATTGATTTTCATGACAAATGAACCTTTGATGGCAAGTTTCATCGACGGACCATTATTTTCAACTGGTTTTCGGTAATATTTAACTTTTATACTGAAAATATAGTCATCGTTACATAAAACTGACAACAACTTTTTTCACGGATGCCGTATCGACTTGGTTTTGGTGTCATTTGATTCAGCATTCAAAACT
The DNA here is from genome assembly GCA_963921185.1 of Dasysyrphus tricinctus. NCBI lineage: Eukaryota > Metazoa > Arthropoda > Insecta > Diptera > Syrphidae > Dasysyrphus > Dasysyrphus tricinctus. The sequence continues at coordinate 172,510,309 of OY992532.1, read as the reverse complement.
ACTTTAAAAACATGTGTCATATGCTTAGGTTGCGCCAAAGTTAATTTTTCTGTTTGATACACCACAATTTCCCTTCTCCTCCTCAAAAAAACACCCTTTCATGTGAAATATTTTTATAGACTCTTTTGACTTTGCATTCTCATAATACATGAAACGTTTTGACCAAGTTTCATGATGGTACTAATTTTTTTATATTCGAAATTTTTCGTACTATTTTACCTGTACTATGGCGCAATAGCTCATGGGGAACCAGGGCCTAGTGACTTACACTTCTCAACCATTCCTGTGTATGTGTTGTTGATAGGAATGGAGGAAACCTACAGTTTTTTGCCGAGTCCGATCGGCTAGATGAGAAGCACTTATTCATGACAAGTATACTCTTGGAGGATTTGTCAGTTCCTCGCAAGAAGCAGTACCTCTCGGATAAAACATTTTGTTTTTAGGTGGCACGGCTGGGAATCGAGCCCACACCTTCGGTATGAAGGATGCCGACCAATTTCTAAAACTAGTTGACTTTTTTGAACCAATTACTGACTTATTCGGTGGCATACTTTTTTTGTAACATCTTTATTATGGGGAGTGCCAAGATCTTAAAGCCGTGTTTTATTTAATAACTCGTTTAAAATCTCATTTGAATTTAATTTAACAAGAAACTGACTAAAGAGTATCTTTTAGACAGGAAATAAACTAAAAATAGGACCCTTTAAGTTTAGTATATCTTTAAACTATATCACTGCTATATGGTGGGGCCTGCGCGTGGAATGTTGTTTTTAGATATTTTTTTGTTTGACCAAATACAATAAAATGCAATTAATCCAACTCTTAAGTTGGCATAGTCCAGCTAAATAACACTTTGATTTAAAAAAAAAACTGAATTTTGGTATAGGGTTTTATTTGTTGTATTTTTGAAAAAAAAAAAATATTTGGACCAGGACTTTTGATTTTGAGCTCATAAAATTGAACACAAAAAATATTATATATATGTAAAAAACTTTTGTTCGTAACAATAAGAACAGATTTTTCTTAACACAATCCTAACAGAAAGCGCCAGTTTATTCACAGCTAATCATCTTGAATCAATGATTATAATTGTTCTAAATGGCAATTTTAGTCAATGAATCCATAGTTTGAGTTTTTATATATCGAACAGGCTAATCAGCCGATATTGGTTGCGAAAAACATATTACAGTTTTAAACCAATGTGAACAAACTGGCCCTAAGAATTTACTATTCGGCCATTCCAAAGTAACGGAGAAGGCAATCGGACGCTTGTAGTAAGGTTTTTCTTGAAACTGAAACTCTGTAAACTGTATTTTAAGAATTCATCACAAAGAGAAGACACGTACGATTAAAGATTTCTTTTTTGTTCAATTAGGTATATTGTAATTCGTATTTTTAAATTATTCTCATCAATGATAAAAGTGATTCAAGCAATTGAAAAAATGTGTAAAAAATTTCATTGAAATCGGTTAACGTTAACACGTGCTAGCGATCACTTGAAATTTTTCATTCAAAATACATGGGGTTTTCACAGTTTTTACTCAAAATATCAGCAAAATTGTAAAAGTTGATGGAAAATCTTTAAACTTGGCACATAAATTAACTGCCGTAAGGAGTATCAAAAATCAATAGTTATATAATATTAACCCCATAAAAAAATTTAATTAAATATCGTTTTTGTGCATTTGTTGCTATTTTAAATGGAGTAACTGTTATTTACAAAAATAAAAAACACATTTGTAAACTCCTTATGGTACTTAGCATATTTACTAAGTTTAAAGTTTTTCAATCAACGTTTACACTTTTACCGGCATTTTGAGTAAAAGACTGTGAAAACACCATGTATTTTATATGAAAAACTTCAAGTGCTCGCTAGCACGTGTAAACGTCAACCGATTTCAATGAAATTTAACACATATGTTTTTTTAGTAACCTTGATCCATTTTAAGCATGGGGATCAAAGAAATTCAGACTTGTATCAAATAAAATGCACGATTGGATCGCACGTACTTGCTCTTATGTTCAAGTTGTGTGGGACTTAAGAACTTTAAAAAATATTCAAGTAATTATAGAAAAAGTATAAAAAGCATTTAAATCGTTCTATTAATTGTATAAACAGTCTGATAAATAACTTAGAGCTCAAAAAAAAGTATGCCATTTGATTACTTGAACAAATATGAATATATCGATACCTTCCCGTAAGAATGTATTAAGCGACATTTTCAAAATTTTAAATTAAATTCTTAAAATACCTCTTATTCAGTTATTTATTTGGGTATTTTGTTGTAATAAACAGATTTTTAGAGGCATTTTGAGTTGAAAATCCCGTTCCAAATCTTTTTATTTTCTTAAATACATAAATAAATAACTGGACCAGAGGTTTTTATCGATGCCTTTAAAATTTTTGAAATGTCGCTTAATACATTCTTACGGGAAGGTATCGATATGCAAAAAAAAAAAATTTAAATCGTTGGAGCCGTTTTCTTAAAAATTAATTTTTTATAGGTATATAAAATTTTTGTAACAATTTTCAAAAAAAAAATTGGTATGGCAATTTTGAGTATATATTAATATACATTTAAAACTGAAAATTCAAATTAATTCATCAACCCGTTTTTGAAATATTGAATTTTCAAAAAAAAATTTTGAATCTTTTTTTAAAAATCCAAAATTAATTTTTTCAAAAATTTTGGTATGCAGTTTTATTTATATTCTAACAAAGCTTTTGTGAAAAAAATTTTAATGAGATCGGATGAGCGGTTAATGAGAAAACCAAAAATCAAAAAAACCGTTATATGGCAGGTACCGTTAATAAATGTTTTTGGTGATTTTTTTTCTTACTAAAAGGTACATCATATTTACAGTAATATTTGTTTGTGGTGTGGTCTCCATGTTGGAGGATTCCGCAAATTAAGCCTGATGATGGTACACTGAAACCGAAACGCGTCGCTAATTATATTAAAAATTTATGTTGTGATACAAATTAAAATTAAAATTTAATAAATTAAAATTGTTTTTGTTTAAATCATTTTATTTTTATTGATTAACATATTCATATTACAGTAATACACTGATTTTTTTTTATCAAAATCGTTAGAGCCATTTTTGAGATAAATAAGCTTTTCCTTAACGGTTGTATGGCAAGTACCGTTATTTTTTGAGCTAAAAAAAATTTCAATTTCCCCTCTGGAGAGTTAGAAAAAAACCTTAAGTTCAAAATTTGAAGAAAATCGCTTCAGTGGTTTAGGCTGTAGGTTGAGGTACGGACTGACAAACAGACAGACAGACAGAATTGTGCCACCCACTTTTTTCGTGTTCTCTATCATCGTAATGTCATGTTTGATTGTTATCTCGAAATTTTTTTTTGCTCGAATCCAAAACTTGCCCTATTATAGTAGGTACCTATATCGCAAGTAAAAAGTGCCTATGAGTCGTTGAAATTTGGTTAAGAAAGTGCAATTTTGTCTTCTCCGTTTCCCTGTTTTATACCGTTAGACATGATTTGAAAATCTATAAAAAATCCATAATAATCTTTTTTCAAGTCTTGCTTTGTATGCGGAATAATTTACAAACACTGATATAGTTCACCATTTATACCAACTTTTGTCATTTTTCGGTAACGGAGAAGACATGAAATGTTCAGTCATTTGGAGGCGTATTACTATTTTTACAGCACTCCTATCAAAAAAATAATTCCAAATTTAAATAGTGTATTGAAAACACTGCACATCGCCATTTGCATCACATTTTATAGAGAACTGATAGCGGCAAAAATGCTGAAAAATGCCCAGGTACGGAAGATAAAGTATGAGCTTTTTTGATCACTTGCCTATTTTACAACAACAAGCACAATTTTATATTTACAGTTTTTTCGTTAAATCTATGTAATACATACTCTAAATATTGGCATATTTAAATATATTTTTGTCCTTAATTTGAAATTGAGTTGCTTGGTTTCGAAATTTTTGGAATGGCCGTATTTCATCAAATTTTTTCCACACCAGCACCACAACACATGAGGGAGTACTAAGCGCGTTTGTGCTATAAAGAATAGCTAAAATTATTACGAGTGAGTAGTAGCAGTGTTTTTTGTTCACTATAATATTCTATTGTACATTTTCACTCCTCCTCCACGGCCCCCTTAAAGTTTTTCTTAAGTTTGTCGTTTTAAGATACCTATGTGATGGCATTTCCATACCTTCTACTTAACATGTTGATGATGTCTCGACACTTTTAAAATTCATATTAGGCTCTATATTTCACCTCACTTAATGTATATTTAACGGCTATTAAATTAGCAGGTGGATTTAAATCAACATAAACCTTAACTTGTATGCAAATAAACATTTTATACTATTGGTATAAGCATTATACTTAAATTCGATTTAAATTGTTATTATTTCTACAGAATTGTTTTATTGAGAAGCAATGCTCATATATTTGAAAACATTATCACATTCTAAAACTAAATCTATTTTTTTTTGTTTATTAAATTCAGAATTTCAAAACTACTTTTTTTTATTGAATCACGGCGATAATCTATGCAAAACATAATCAATGAGTCAACAAAAACATGAAGTTTCGGTTGATAAATAATCAATTTAGAGACATCATAGAAGGCGCCGTCGATTCGATTTAATCTATTTTTTGTGTTGTTAAAAATGTTTAATTTTATTATAAACGATTTTGCCGTGCCTCTTTCCCACCTACGTAATTTATAAGTCAGTCATTTAAATTGGAGATGCTTTAAATGAGACTTGAGTTAATTTAAAACTTGATGGTTTTTGAAAATATGTAGTTAGTTAAGTATATATGTATGTACGTGCTGGTGTTTTTATTTTATTTACGAATTGGTATAGGTACATAAATAAAGAATTTTATGTTCTATTCTTATCAAATTGATCTCAATGGCAAAAATCTTGTTTTGGTAGTAAAATGTCGACATTGAAATTGCTGTCATTTGGCGGAATAAGTTTAATAGCTTCGAAGTTGTTTTTACCAAATTAGTATTAAGAAGCAAATAATTTTTAAACATGTAGTTTTATATGCGCTTCATCGATGCATATTCATATCAGTGAGCGATAAGGTTATTTCTTCAATTCGCAACTCTTAAAAATAGTAGCATGTTAAATACAACAATAATTTGGTATAAACCTTCGTAATGATTGTGTATTTAACATGCTACTTTTTTTAAGCGAATATAAAAACAGCACTAAGAAACAGGGCTATCCCAATGCGTTTGTTCTTATTGCTCGCAAATGTGGTAAAAAAAATATGTTTACATAGGTACAAAATATATTTTTCATTCTTGCATGTTGTGAACCGAGGGAGGATTCCGGTATACTAGGATCAGGAATACAGAATTCGGCTAACCACAAATTGAAACTGCTGCGTATTTGTCTAACTACCCTTTTTCAATCAAACACAAATCTTCGCAAAGAACACTAAGCAGCGTAGTATTTGTCAATTACCACTACTTTAAAGTATGTACTTTCTTACATATGTTTCAATAAGTACATATATGTTTTAAAGCACGTAATTTGAAGTACCTATTCTACAGAAATTGAGTGCTTGGTTGGAAATATATTTTGCCTGTCGTGCAAACGTGTCATAGGCTCCGTTTTTATATTATGTGTATGATACAGAAAAAAATGAATTATCTAAGGAAATATCAACTTAAATAAAATTAACTTTAAAAGATTTAAACTGATTCCCGCAGAGCACTCAATCAAACTCAAACGTGCAATTTAATAATAAAATTCGCCAAAATACGATAACTTCAGTAAGTTTGTTATAATAAATTGAGAATCGAGGGACCTTAAATGTCTTCATCTTTCTTTTTCCACATACCTACTCAATGATTCAAGATGCATCTTAAAAATAAAAAAAAAAGATTTCTAGCCCTTCTTTGAGATTAAGTTTGTGATGATGTTCAAAATCAAATTTTGATGAATTGACTGATTAACATGGGTATACAAATCTTTAAGCACGAAATACCTTTCTTATAAAAACTAATGGGTGGTTTTTTAAACTTAAACCTACAAAGCAACTTTGTAAAAATTTTGAACATATCTGCTGTGCGGGTCGTTCGTGAATCATATGTAAGGTAAAATTGTCCCTTCGATAGCAGCGGTTTTTACTCGCGCGAGTAAGCGATTGGTCGCTTAAGCGAATTCGAGTGAATGAGTTGGTTTCGGTGACAATGTGTCAAAAAAGTGAATATACAGCATAAACTGGTTTTAACTGAGTGAAATGCATATATATGCAACAGGTACATACATACATTCAAAAACCTTGATATGTGTTTTCAAAGGAGTTTTACCTCAAAAATCGTTTCAAAATGGATTTCATCGCTCAATTTTTGGACAACTCGAATTTTGAATTGCTTTCGTTAAATGAGGAAAGAGAAAACTTGCCAAGTAAATCCACCAAATTTTAATCAGTAATTATTATTAAAATCTAATTTCTGTCATAATTTGGAGTTGTTGTTTCGATGTTACTCCTCTTAAGATATTTGATATTAAACTTCATGAACTTAAAACTTGGCATATATTTTAGATCTCATTTCTTTTTTTGGCTGACTTATTACGCTCAGGTTTCTGGTACCTACACATGGTTCTTTTTTAACATTTATGTTTTTGTTGTGATTTCACTCCTTTTTACAAGATTTTATTTTTCCAGGTGAAAATCAAGCCCAAGCGCTTTACCAAATTTATCATTCTACAACAACAAAAATTGCTTCATGTAAATAATAGCAATTCTGAGAAAGTGGATGGATGCTACGCCCCCTGAGCAGAAAATCCCAAATTGCTTGAATTTTTTTCTGTATTAACCTCAAGCCCTACCTCTCTACCAATTCTCAGCATTCAACGACAACCGCAAGTGCACCATATAATTGGTAATAATTTTAAGAATTTGCCCTTTGAATGAAAAGTCTTAAATTTTCGATTTTTGTCTTTGCGTTGACTTGAAACCCTACGGCTCTACCAATTTTCATCGCTCTACAACAATCGGAAGTACTCCATATAATTTAAATGGATTTTTTAGAAAAGTGGGTGGATGCCACGTCCCCTGAATGGAGAATTGTAAATTTTGTATTTGTTTTCTTTATATGAACCACGAGACTACCATTGTTCTACGGTGTCGGGAAATACTCCATAATTTTGACGATCTGTCAGTGAGTGAGTCAGTCAGTTACGGCTTTAGCGATTTTTGAAGTCCCGTATCTCAGAATTTTCTATTCTAGATATAGATAAAATTTAGTGACTGTGTTTGACTAGCTCAGCAAATACTGCGAATTTGATGTTTCTAACATTATTGGTACTTCAGAGGGGGTCGAAAATCGCCTGTGTTTGTTGCTGTGAAAAGGGTGTAGTGCCGCTAACTTGACTGGGCCCTTTGATACTTTGCCTCAACAATTTTCGTTCGTTAAATGAACCACAATATTTGTATTCTTAATTCAAGATTTCAAGAGTGTTGGCAATAATTAACAATTTTATTTTTTATATTAAAAACAAAAATGTTATTCGAAATGGCGACTAACGCACAATAGTAACAACCACGCCATTTCTTTAAGTTATTTCAATTCAATTCAATTTGTTTTATTGAACATAATATATACAATTTGACTTACAACTAATAAGATACATTGAAAAAATTTACATCTGTTGGCACATAGGGGGCCTAACTTTATACTATGTCTTAGGTTTAAAATTTTATAATTATATAAAATACATGTCAAAATTTATTTAAGCGTCGGTTGACTTTCTCATTCTCGGGGTGTTCCATCCCGGTTGTCTAGTGGTGATTTTGGAGTGGATTGTTAGAAGGTTTGGCATTTAGCCGTGGTAGTAGGCTGACCCTGTGTCAGCGTAGAAGGAAACTGCTTCCTCGTTGTCTATGGGGATAATGTTGTCGTCCAGGGTTTCCATCACACTGAGGTACCTCGGATCGGGTTGTCGTTGCACGGTGGACATACTTCTCATCAGCTGATTTGGATGACTGTGGATGTTTTCTATTAGCTTCTTTGAAGAGAGCACTAGGTACCTGTCCAGAGGGATTATGTTCGCTTCTGTGTAGAGGTGCTCATTCCTGTAGTGTTTCCGTCGCTGGCGGTCAAAGTGTAGTCCGGTGCAAATTCTAAGTATTTTTCTTTCAAACACTTGAAGTTCCTTCATGGCTGTCTTGGAAATTGAGAACCAGACTGGGAAGCAATAGGCTATGACTGGCCGCAGAAGTTGCTTGTACATCAGTATTTTCGTGTGTTGACTTAGTCCGGTTCTTTTTCTCATCAGGGGATGTAAACGGTGGAAGACCCCAGCTGGCTCTTTTGAGCACACTTCTTGAGTGCGGGTTGAACCTAAGCAACTCATTGAAGTGGATTCCCAGATAATTTACGTTCCGTTTGCCAGCTATGGTGGATCCATCTGGGAGTTTCAGAACAATGTTTCTGCACTTCGCTGCAGTGCAACTGCCTCTGCCTGTTGAGGGTCTCCTGAAGCAGACAAGTTCCGATTTAGAAGAGTTGATCCGGATGCCCCATTTCCTGTAGAAATCAAAGAGTCTGTTGATGTGAGCCTCCACTTTCCGCACGGCGAGTAACGGTGACGTTGAACTGGCGTAGGTGAGCGAGTCATCAGCATACAGGAGGTTCTCACATCCAGTTGCGACAGGTTGGTCAGATGTCATCAAGTTGTAAAGAAAGGGGCCAAGTTTCGATCGTTGAGCGACTCCGGCTCTGATGGTCTTTATGCTTGATTTACAGTTGTCCAGTTGAACGAAAAATTTTCTGAAAGAAAGAAAAGAAAAAAGAATTTTGATTAGTGGCAGAGGTAAATTTAATAGATGTAGATTGTGAATAAGGGCTTCTATCCATACGCTGTCGAATGCTTTCTCGACATCCAGGAAGCATCCAACGGTGACACGGTGACTGTTGAGCGCTGATGTGATATCATGTTGGAACTTTAGCAGCGGATGTAGCGTCGAGTGTTTTTCACGAAAGCCAAACTGCATGTCAGGGATGATCGCGTTTTCACTGCAGAACCTCTTGAGCCTCCGGAGGATTACTTCCTCCAGTATTTTCCTGATGTTGTTGAGAAGCGATTTAGGCCTGCAGTTGGACACCAAGTTGAAACTTCCTTTCTTCGGGATCGCCACTATCTTCGCTGTTTTCCACTTCTGAGGAAAGTAGCAGTTATTGATGCAGTTATTAAGGATGATTGTGAGAAGGATCATCACTATATGTGGAAGCCTTTTTAGGACATAGTTGGAGACTCCATCTGGTCCAGCTGACTTTTTTGGCCTCGATTCATGAATGATCTCTGCTATATCCTCCAGATTGCATAGATGTGGGCTGTCAATAAGGTCACTTGCTGGATTGGTGTCATCGAATATGACGAATATGAAATAAAAAAAAAGGATATTTCTTATTATACCAACTTTTGAAACTTGAGGCCCGTCTGGCAGGACCTTTCGACCGTCCGTCCGGTCTGATATATTTTTTTTCACATTCAAGAATATGTCAGCTTACATATATGTTCAAATCAGCTTTGTGCGGATAGGTTTACAATTCTGACAGTTTTTTGAAATTTAATAAAAAATAAAAAAGGCTATTTCTCATAATACCATCTTTTAAGAATTTAGGCCCGCCTGGCAGGAACTTTCGACCGTCCGTCCGGTCTGGTTTATTTTTTTTCATATACTAGAAAATGTCAGCCAACATTTATGTTAAAATCAGCTTTGTGTGGGTAGGTTTGCAATTTTGACAGTTTTTTTGAAATTTAATAAAAAATAAAAAAAAGGATATTTCTTACAATACCATCTTTTAAGACTTTAGGCTCGTCTGGCAAGCACTTTCGACCGCCAAACCCGTCTGGCATAATTTTTTTCATGCATAAGAATGTATGAACTAAATTATAAATAAGTTTCAGCCTTGTGCGAGTAGGCTAATTTTGACCCTTTTTTTGCATTTTGAAAAAAATCAGATGGCAATCTTTCGACCGCCGCAACCCTGCCAGATCGTGGTTTTCATACTTAACTAGTCCCAAATCAAGCATACACAAAGTTGTAGCCTTGTGTCTAGTAGGTTAGTCAAAGTGGCTGGTAGCTCTTAGACTATTGTGATATATAATATGGGAATGAAATGGCGGATGAGCTGGCCAAAAACGGATGGTCTCTTGATCCGAGCCAAATCGATTTCTCGGTGCTGGAACAAGAGAAAAGTAAAATTCACCAGAGGTTCTTTGAGGCTGCAGATGTGCGATGGTCATCAATTGACACTTGTAGGGTTTCAAGGAATCTATGGCCGAATATTTCGGGGAAAAAACTGAAAACTTACTCCAGATAGGCAGGCCTCAATTGTCACTCCTGGTTGGAGTCCTAACGGGTCACAATCACAACTCAATGTGAACCCACATGAGCAGGAAGGGTATCAGCCCGTTGGATGTAGAGGGCGTCAGGACGAAGAGGCTGAAGAGGGCTCACCTCACTTCCTCTGTGAATGCCCCAGACTAGCTAAAACCAGGAAATCAGCCCTAGGAGAATACTTCTTCGATGAACTGGGCGACATCTCTGTCTTGCCACTTAAGAACATCCTAAAATTCATCCAGAATTCAGGATGGTCTAAACACCTCCATAATCCCCTCCCTTTCCCTACCCTCACATACCTACCCACACCCTGGGGAGCGCAATGCATCCACGGTGATCCGAGTGAAATGATGCGGCTTGCCGTATTATCACCCCTCTTAACCTAACCTAGTCTTAAACAAAAATATTCAAGCTTGCATTTTTGAAAAACGCTGAATTCTCATTTAAGCAACTTTTTTGTCTTAGTGAATGCTCACGAAATATGCCAGCACCTAATGCATCCATAAAAAGTCACTATTGCCTTCGAATTGACCTGTAAAGATACTCTGTTCGTACTTCTTCCAAAAGGAAATTAGAATTGCCATAACCTTCAATATCGAGCACTATAGATCGATGATAAGCAACTTTCTGTGGGCTTAACTGATTGTATTGATAGTGATGACATGTGGTTCCAAAACATGACAGCGTTATGTGCCACACATCGCTGTGACATGAACATTCTATACAATGATTTGATGGCATGTATGGTGAAACTAAACGCCTTAAGACTTCTTCCTTTGATGCGATACTTAATCGCAATCCTTCGAATAAACTGCAAACAATTGATACCTCAAAGTCAAGATAACTAACACCGTCTAGCAAATCCAGTCAGATTTATGTGACAAGAAATCGAAACGAGAGCGTGATGTGGTTCGCTGTCATCTTTTTCTAAAGTTATGAAATCGTTTCCTAATTCACAATACAACTTGGTGCCAAAGTTACTGAATGAGCCATTTAGATTAGCATTAAAAACAACCTTTTGAAAACACCATACACTAGTCTGATCCAAGTTAAAAGGACTGGCGAAACCAATGAAGTCAATAATACATTTTATTTTTTATAGGTTGATTTTTTGTGCTCAAATAAAACAGACAATACTTTTATATAAGTTTATTGATTTCCGACTAGATTGTACTTCCTTAAACAGTTTAAAGTAATGATGCAGAACAGAATGTGTCTCGCCTGTCTGTTAATGGTTTCTGTACCGGAAACTCACAAGCAATTCAACCACACCATCTGCATTGTAATTCAATTACTTATTGTTATACATTTTTACCAAAGCCACTTTAAGTTTTAAACAGAAAAAAGAAACATTCTAATTAGCTGAAAATGCTGATTTTCACACTTTTTTTTCCAACCGACACAAGTGGGAACATTCGATGCTGAATTTTCATCCTCCCGGATGCAGGTTCGACTATCAAGCATAGAAGGCGACAAATACTCCAACACCAAAGAACATAGTACATATTTTCCAGTTGAGTAGAGGTGGCCTAGTTTGGTTGTGAATGATGATGTTGGCGGGAGGCGGGCGTGGCACGGAGTCAGCATGAAATTGTATCTAAAATTTATTCGTGCCAAATCGTCACCACACACATAGTCTAGATCTAAAATAGAGAACACATCACAGTAAGCGTTGTAAGATATATCTACTAGCTATAATGGTGCTGCTCTACGAATGACACATCATGAAAACACCAACATCACAGCATGCATTTTTAAAGCATCATCAGCTCAAAACAGCCGCGACGAATATAGAAGCGCGGGCGTTTTGAACAGGTGAGAGTGGGTATTTGGCAAAAATTTGTTGTCGGTGCATCAAGCAGCGCATAAGATTATTTTTTTTATTTATTTATGATGTTACATTTGTCAGTTTTCGAAAGCCCAAGGAAACGGGATTGTGCAACATTTAGCTTGATTTTAAAGATTTTTATTTTTTCAAGTGTATTTCGGTAAATTGTATATATAGGAATAGGCAGGCCTACATATTTGGTACCATACCAAGTTCATTGTTTTTTGTTTGTAGATCCTAAATTCAATGTGAAATGTAGACCATCTTATTAAAAAATACAGTAAGTTAGTACCGAATGCAGTCAGGGACTTACCCAAATTAGTGGCAGTAAGAAAATTGTGTCAACTCAAGTCCATTTGGCAACCCTGGTACATTTTTGTTCAATTGTTTATATATAGTAAATATTGAAGCATGATGCTTTTCATAAATCATAAGTATTAAGAAACAAAAGAGTCATTTAACGCATGGATATGTTCTAATATACATCAAATGTCGGCTATCTTATTTCACAGTTCTCTTCCACATGTCCGTGGGTAGGGAAAAAAATGGAAATAAGATACCGGTTATGCAATGTGGAAGTGGATGTATTAACGTAAGATATCTACTCGTAAACGCGCTTAATTTTCCATGAATACATTTATAGTCTTATTCTATTCTTAGTAATAAATATGTAAGGAAAGTGATTAGATGTGATATTAAAATAAGAAAAAAAAAGAAACAAAAATGGACTTTTGAAGAAACAAAACAAAATTGCCTTACAGGGTCAGTCAAACGAAGTGTTACCAATTCCAAACAATGTGATATTTTAACGAATGTTGAATAGTTAATTGGGCTTAATGATATTTTGACTTTTTGAGAATAATGCAACTAATTGATAAAACTAATTCATTTTATCCCAACAACGTTTCTCCGGATTCTTCTTGGATTCATTATGCATCATCATCATTATTTGTTCTGAAATAATAAAATACAAATTGGATGGGTGAATAAATAAACAATTACCTACCGATAATTAGTATATTTAGAAGGTAATTTTATGCATTTTAATTCAGTGATTTAAATACGAAATAGTTTTATAATCATGTATCTACTATTGAATTTACTTTTCATTGTGGATATTACTAAGGTTCAAATTTCTTGGCAACGCTATTTTAAATTTCAATAAAAGATCTGATGGTTTACCAGCTGAGTTATTTAAGCACGGAGAAGGTGTTTTTGACAGGGTGCATGCATCAACTTATCAACTGGTGGAAGGAAGCATACCCGATGACTGATCTATCAGCTCCATATGTCCCATCTGCAAAAAAGGCGATCCTATATCCTACAAGAACAGATCGACCATAGACCAAATATTCACTCTTAGGCAAATCTTTAAAAAGTCCAAAGAATTTAAAGTTGAGACTCACCATTTATTCATCGACTTCAAAGCCGAATATGATAGCATTCATGGTCAGGAGCTTTGTATGGCGATGGCTGAACTTGGGAGCCCGGTTAAACTGATCCAGTTGTATCGCATGACATTGGAAAATTCACGATGGAATATGCAACAAAAGGGAAATGCTCTTCGGAACTATTCCAAAGTTCCCTATCACACGATGATTCTTTGCGTCTGACTCTTTTCGAACATAATGAGTGCGAAAGAGAAAAAAGATTTGACGAAAGACCAGCTGCTCTGTGAGTCGTGGGCCAAGGTTTCCGTGACTCTTTTTAACATTTCTTTTTAGCACTATCCGTATTTTCCTATTTTTCGTAAACATACAGTACAAACCGCAGCAGTGAATTTCGCAATAAAAGAGAACTGTCAATTTTGCATCAAGCGTTGAGAACCACAGTGTGAGGGACGCGCTATGCCTCACACGATGATTTTCAAAGAGAAATTAGAAAAAAGAGTCAGACGCAAAGAATCATCGTGTAATAGGGGACAAACATGCACAGTGTTTTGGCAAGGAGATAAGTTGTTAGGTTGATGGGGTGACGTTGGATCTTGTTCCCTTCACACTTAGATCAATGCTGATCCATTGTGGTACCCTGATGGATTTAAAAATATAACCTATGTATGAAATCCTATCGAGCCATTTTGAGGCGATGATGAAGTTAATTATACTTGAGATGTTATCACCTTTGACTTCGAGATTTCGTGGAGGAAATAGCTACCGAAAATTTGTTTCCTTATATTAGCCGTTTTCCTTTGGCAAAGTACTTATGAGTAGATGAAAACCCTAATCTAGTACTACCAACTGCACATGCTCTCATGTGCGAGTAGATACATTTTACATTGGAAAGCAGTTTGATGTGTTCCATTGAAAAAAGCTAGCAAAGTACTTGCAAGTACTTCGTCACCACCAAAGGAAAACGCCTATTGCAGAGTGCCAGACAGTGACCTAGGTAGTGAAGGGTGTCCTCCTCTGCTTTTCGCCTCCGCAACTTCTGCAAAAGTCTTCAGTACTTAGTCTCATCTTCTTTTTATGATACTTTAAGAGGTTATGTTCTGTGATAATTCCTACTAAAAAATTCAAGGATTTCTTATTCAGGTTTTTTATTATTGTAGCTAGGCCACAGATGCTTTGTAGTGGTACAAGTTACGAGTGAGTTCCATCTGCCATTGGTAAGTTCCACTATCTTCTTACGAATTGTCTGTTTAATGCCACAGGTTGGAATTTTAACACTACAGTCTGTTAAGTTTAGATTTAACAAAGAACTTTTTCATTTCCTAGAATTCTTTAGTGTCCAGGGACCAAGCAAAGTCTGATGTTGTGCTGCGTGGTAAGCTAAAGGTTAGTTCTTCGCGACAGCATGAAACTGTTGAAAATAATTATATATTTGAATAACTTTCTTTTGGCAATACTGGCTCCCACTGGAAATTGTTATACTTTAAATGAATTCTACACAAGTTACATATTAATAAAGTTTTTTTAGTTTTGTACTTATCATCGTTGAAGTCGGTTGTCTTTCTTGCATTATCTTTCTTTTTCTTTTTTGACTTGGTTTAACAGGTTATGGGCCCAGGTCACGTGAGATTATAAAGATTCAATTCACTTGCACAATTTTTTTTATTTCTTGTAGAATGGATTCTGAAAGTTTTAAAATAGAAAAACTACAAGATTCTGAACAATATTCGGTTTGGAAGTTTCAAGTTCAGATCCTGCTTAACGCTTCTGGCCTATTTGATCAGGTAAATGGCCTGAGTAGTCGGCCAATTAAGGGGGAAAAGGAGGCTCAGGCAAATTATGATACTCGTGTATTAGAATGGATGAAAATCGATAGCAAAGCTCAACGAATAATTGTGACAAGCGTAGGTTCCACGCCACTTCGCCACATTGTCAACTGCAGCTCTGCAAAGGAGATGTGGACGAAGCTAAAGGCGGTATATGAACAAACTTCTAGTACGAACGTTCACATGTTGTTGCAAAAATTTTATAGCTTCGAGAAGGAGCTTGATGATGACGTTGCAACTCACATCTCCAAGCTGGAAAATATTATAAGGCAGCTTAGAGATGTTGGAGAGGAAGTTTCCGACAGCATGGTAATTACGAAGGTTCTAATGACTCTTCCAGAAAGTTTCCAGCATTTCTTTTGTGCCTGGGAATCGACAGCAAAGGAACACCAGACGATAGAGAATTTGACATCACGGCTAGTCATGGAGGAGACACGTATGCATTCACATTCATCTACTTCAGGTACCAGTAGAAGCACAGCCTTAATTACAAAACAGAAGAACAAGAAGCAGCAACAGCAGAAAGTCTCCAAACAGGGAAAGTGCTTTAGGTGTAATGAATTCGGTCATTGGAAAAGAGAATGTCCGAAAAAGTTTTCTGATAGGAGGAAGACTGGAAACCGGAATGAAGTACAAAGGGGGGATGCTCTGATGTGTACATAATTCAGAACTATGTTCTATTCAAGCGTGGACTGGAAGTACAAGTGAGGATGAAACGGGGAGATATAAATTTTCTGATGGTGAACACGTGAGGGCTGGAAGTGCAAGTGAGGCAAAAGAAAAGAGGAAGATTTTTACAATCGATGATCGTTTGAGGACTGGAAGTGCAAGTGAGGATATAAAGGGGGGAAATATGTTTTCTGATGGTGATCAAACGAGGACTGGAAGTGCAAGTGAGGCAAAAACGGAGAAGAATTTTTTGGCTTACAGGGATCGAACTAAGACGGGAAATGAAAGTGAGAAAAAAGAAGAGCATATATCGACAAGAACCTGTGATGCGTTGATGGTGAACCATGGAGAAATTGATGACAATTGGTATCTCGACTCCGGTGCTAGTGATCATATGACCCATAAAAGAGAATGGTTTGTGCGTTATGAAAAGTTTTCTGACCCACTTGACATCAGAGTAGGAAGTGGGCATAAGATTTCAGCACTGGGAATTGGTGATATAAATATTCTTTCCTTCAATGGCAAAAAATGGTGTGAAAAGCATCTCTCAAATGTTTTGCATGTGCCAGAAATGTCCGTGCATCTTTTTTCACAAAGTCGTGCTCTGGATAAGGGTTTCAAATTCATGTCAAATAGTCTGCGATGTGAATTCCTGAAGGAGGATGGAACTGTTGTAGCAGTGGGATAGCGAAAGGGCAGTTGTTTAGAATGTGTTTTGCTGTTCAGGATCCAACAGATCCAAAGGCAATGTTGGCAGCTTCCAAAGGTGTGTCTTTAAAAGTATGGCATGAAAGGATGGCTCATCAGAATGTCGCACAAGTTCGTTCTCAGTTAGTAAAAGAAGGTATAAACTTTGTGGATGCCAAGGAGTTTTCCTGCGATGCCTGCATCTATGGTAAACAGCATAAACTTCCATTTCCAAGAAGCACATTTCAAGCTAGCCAACCGGGAGAATTAGTGCATGCGGATGTATGTGGTCCTATGGAAGAGATGTCTATAGGGGGTTGCAGGTATTTTGTTCTTTTTAAGGACCACTTTTAACATTTCAAGGTAGTTTATTTTCTGAAGAACAAGTCAGAAGTTTGTTCGTCTATAGAAAAGTTTTTGAATAATGCTAGCTGTGAGATGCGACTACCTGTAAAAACACTTCGTACGGACAATGGGTTGGAGTTTGTTAACGAAGCTGTTAGATCACTTCTGAAGAAACACTCTATTCGGCATGAGACCACTGTGCCATACACTCCGGAGCAGAACGGTAGTGCCGAGCGGGAGAACCGGACCGTAGTGGAAGCTGCACGGACGATGCTTCACGCCAGAGACTTACCCAAGAAATTTTGGGCTGAAGCCGTAAATACGGCTGTTTATGTATTAAACCATACTGGTGTAAGCACTTTAAAAAACAAGTCTTCTTATGAACTGTGGAGTGGTCGTAAAGTCAACTTTGCACACTTTAGAGTTTTTGGCGTAGAAGCATTTATTCACATACCGAAACAAAGACGCAAAAAATGGGACAAAAAAGCTGTGAAAGGTTTGTTCATGGGATATTCAGAGACTTCCAAAGGCTACCGTATCTGGATACCAACTCTTCGAAAAGTAGAAATTGTTAGAGATGTTACGTTCAAAGAATCTGATGAGAATAATGTCAATCAAAATGTTTTGAAAGAAATTTTGGAAGAACATGTAAAGACAACAGATCAGCAAATTCTAGAAAATGAAAGAGAAGAGGAAGAGCAAGCAAAAGATGATGTTTTCCAGTCCGCTGACGGGGAAATGGAAGCAGTTGAAGCAATTCATGAGTTAACAGATGATGATGGTAGTGACGAGGATGGCAGAGATAAAACGCTTCCTATGAGAGAACGTCTACGAAAGAAAGAAGCTGTAGATTATTCAGGTATGTGCAACATCATTCAAAAACATGCATTCCTTGTGCAGGGAGAACCTTGTAGCTATGAGAATGCACTTGATTCTAAAGATGCAGCTCAGTGGAAAAAGGCCATGGCAGAGGAGATGAATAGCCTTCATCACAACCATACTTGGGATTTAGTGAAACGTCCGGCAGACAGAAAAGCTATTGACAACAAATGGGTGTATAAAATAAAAAACTTAGGAAGTAATGGGTTGCAGAAATACAAAGCCAGGCTGGTAGTTCGAGGTTTCAGTCAGGAACGAGGTGTTGACTATGGTGAAACATTCAGTCCAGTGGCAAAGTTTACTTCTATACGTTGCATATTTGCTATTGTGGCAAACGAGGGATTGAGTTTAACTCAGTTTGATGTCAAGACGGCCTTTTTGAATGGCGATCTTTTTGAGGAGATCTATATGCAACAACCTCAAGGATTTGATGACGGAACAGGCAGAGTTTGCAAGCTGCGAAAGAGCTTGTATGGATTAAAACAGGCGTCTCGGTGCTGGAATAAGAAGTTTACGGCAGTTTTGAAGCAGTTCAACCTAAAAGCTAGCGAAATGGACCCATGTATTTTTATTTCAGGCGATGTAAACAGGCGTTTGATCCTCGCTATATATATTGACGATGGACTAGTTGCTGCTCGGGAGAAAAGGGATGCCCTGAACTTGATAAAGTTTTTAGAGACGCAGTTTGAGATAACAACACTGGATGCAGATTGGTTTCTTGGTATGGAGCTAACAAAAAAACCTAATGGTGCAGTTCACATAAGTCAAGCAAGTTATGCGCAGTGTGTTTTGCGGAGATTCAACATGGTTGACTGCAAGTCAATTTCAACTCCAGCTGAACCATGTGCATATGTGGAATCAACAAAAGACGTCAAGTTTCCCTACAGAGAGGCTGTAGGGTCGCTTATGTACCTGGCCGTTGCCACTCGCCCAGACATAGCTTATGCAGTGGGAGTAGTTTCACGTTACTTAGACTCACCAAACCAGGCACATATTAATGCAGTAAAAAGAATATTGAAGTACATCAATGGGACTCGAGAAATAGGTATACTTTTTGAAAAATGTAAATGTTTCTCTTTGGTTTGTTACAGCGATGCTGATTACGCAGGGGACCATATGACTAGACGTTCCACCTCTGGCTTCATTTTTACTTTGGGAAATGGACCAGTATCTTGGTCATCACAAAGACAAAAATGTGTATCCCTATCTACTACCGAATCGGAGTACATCGCAGCTTCACAGGCAGGCATGAGATGGTATGGCTTCGACAACTTGTGTTCGAATTGGTTCCAATTGGAATTGAAGAGGTGCATCTAAACATGGACAACCAGGGAGCAATCAGGCTTATCAAAAATCCTGAATTCCATAAACGGACAAAACATATTGATGTTCGTTATCATTTTATTCGTGAGCGATATGGCAGAGGTGACTTTTACATAAACTATGTTCCTTCCGAGTATCAAAAAGCAGACATCTTTACAAAAGCCCTAAGCAGGGATAAATTTGAAAAATTTCGTTTTTTGATTAGAGTAATACCTAAATGAAATATACTATGTTTAAAATTAATTTATTCAAAAGTGGGAGTGTTGAAAATAATGATATATTTGAATAACTTTCTTTTGGCAATACTGGCTCCCACTGGAAATTGTTATACTTTAAATGAATTCTACACAAGTTACATATTAATAAAGTTTTTTTAGTTTTGTACTTATCATCGTTGAAGTCGGTTGTCTTTCTTGCATTATCTTTCTTTTTCTTTTTTGACTTGGTTTAACATAGTTTTGATCGCTGCCTGGCTGTCAATGTAAAAGGTGATATAAGCCCGTGGTATCGCCATCATTGAGATCTGTTCGGCAGCCTAAATTACTGCCTCAATCAGAACCTCCGCTTGAAAGACACTGCTGTAATAAGGGAGTTTACAAGAGTTGGCTAAATTGAGATATTCTGAGAAAAAGCCAGCACCTACTCCCGTATAGATCCGTATGACCTACGGAGTTCCTTTTAAAGCTATCGGTCTGGCTTAGTCTTAGAGCACCGTCGGCTGCTGTTTCTTGTACGAATATATCTAGGGGTCTTAGATTGAGCATAGTTTCCATTCCCGCAGTAAGTGTGGACCTCATTGCACATGTGACTCCTATGCACGCTAGTCTTTGAACTTTATTAAGCGTTTTATAAATAGATTCTTTATCCATCGCGCTCCACCAAACCAGGCTACCATCATATGTAAAGATCGGTCTTATAATGGCCGCGTACATCCACATTATGATTTTAGGGTTTGGACCCCAGGTCTTACCAAAAAGATCCTGTTGCAGGAGTAAAAAGCGATCATGGCCTTCTTCGCTCTTTCTTTAATGTTCATACCCCAGTTTAGCTTTTTGTCAAGAATTACGCCTAAATATTTGGCATGATCTGATAGACTAAGTTGGGTTCCTATTGACGGTAGGACAAATTCTGGTATTTTCCTTTTGTTAGTAAAATGTACCAATTCGGTTTTTTGCGGATTGATCGAAAGTCCACATACCACATTCCCTCGTCCAGGTACAGACTTTTGACGGAGCTTAGTTCATCTGTTCGCTGGTAGTGGAAAATACATTTTTCGGTCGCTAGCAGCTCCAGGTCATCTGCGTAGGCAACTACTCTGACACCGCTATTTTTCAGTTCAATCAGGAAGTCGTTCATAACTAGTATCCACAATAGTTGTGAGAGAACTCCTCCTTGTGGAGCCCCCCCTAGATATGGATACTTTGATCCGTGCGTCCCCTAGTTCTGAGTTAATCCGTCTGTGTTTTAACATACAGATAATCCAGTTTACGGGGGAATTATCCACTTTAAGGTCTACAAGTGCTCTTTTAACCGCATCATTTTGTACACTGTTGAAGAAGTGTGCAGAAAACTGCTAGACAATACCTACTCTTTGTCTGTCCTTGACTGTTTTTTTCTGTTTTTGCTACTTCGATTTAGCGCAACAGATGGTTTCAAAACTCCTCACACGAAAGTCGAATGCCACGCTCTTTAAAACTCTTATACTTCCAGTCCTTTTTCATGGCGCCGAGTGTTGGGCGATAAGCAAAGAGGGGGAGCTGGTCCTCGACTCCTTCGGAAGAATAATTCTTCGATGGATATTTTGTCCTGTGTGCGAGGAGTGCGAATGGAGGAGAAGATACAACCGTGAACTCTATAATATGTACCAAGATGTGGACGTAGTCTAGAAAATCAAAACACGTCGAGTACATTGGCTCGAGCACATCGAGCGAATGGACAATAATGCTCCAGCCAAAAGAGTCTTTGAATCCCAGTCCCCAGGTTCGAGAGAACAAAGAAGACCGAACCTCTGGTGTAATATACCAAGCCATCGTAAATGCCGGAAAGCTTGGTCTAAATGGCTGGAAGCAGCGTGCTCAGGATCGTAGAGGAGGAATGGCTGCTTTGACTCTTCATGGATTGGGAGCCTGGTAAGGATGTCAGTAAGTTTGTCAATGTGAAATTTTACAATTTACTATCAGAGACAATAGGAAAAAAAAAGCTGGGAAAATAGATACAAAATTTCACGTTAACAAACAGGCAGATTCAATTAGTTCTGATATCGACAAAATCTCGATACCATAAAATATTTTCACACAATAAACAGTGAGTATATTCACATCATCGATTCCTGATACGATTTCGATCCTCTCATTGATTTTATTTTATTGTAGCGAGAGTGTATCGGTATCGGCACAATAGTGGCTTAATAGGTTCATAAAAAACTTTCGGGTACCTAGTAAAAGATAAATGAAACAAATAAAACGACAAACTAATTAATTTATGACAGCTCTCAGTACTTATCTCTCAAAGTAAAGCAAATTTAAAAAAAAAATTGGTAGGTATTCACCCTACACAGACGGAAAATCAAATAAGAACACATTTAACTGTCACAAAGGCGACAGTCACCAATCACCTTTGCCGATTCCCGCTCATGGTCGTTGCAACATCCACTGGAAACTCAAAATACTCACTGTCTTAGTTTTTGGGACCAGCAGGAAAAGAAAACAGAACCTAATTTTTTGACAATCTAAACGAATTTTCTGAAATGAAGATCAAACACTAGTGTCTTTTCGTAACGGGACAAAATAGCTCTAAGACAGATATCGGTAGCTTATTAATTGTGTTCTCCGTCATATTCATAAGACCCCGAGCAAGCGTAAGCGACCCGGTAACTGAACTCATGGTACACAGTGAGGTTCAGTCCTCAGACGGCTCTTCACGTCGAAACTGGCCTACCACTCCTTCTGTTATTCACTCTAAGACTTCATTTCAAATATATTTTAAGAATAATTGAGCTTCCGGATCATCGACTCACGAAAATAGTTTTTAAGCAGCTTATTGACAGAGGAGCGAACTTTATTCTGAATTAGCAGCAAATGATTGAGGAATTAGAAATGGAGCTGTTCTATAGATGGGAAGACCGATACAATTGGGCAGCAGGTTTAGATTAAATATTTGCGTGAACTAGATGAGAGAATTTCAGGCCATACAGAGAGGATCTTCCAACCAATAATTGTACGTTGTGTAACTTAAGAGAAAAGGAAGACACTTACCACTTTTTGGGAAAATGCCCAATTCTTCAAGAATTGAGAAGATTGCATTATAACCAATCCACTCTATCAAAAGCTAAAGTAAATGAGATGCTTAATGGATCAAATTGGAGCTTACTCTGCAGCTATGTATCAGATGCCTTAGCGTATAGGAACCAGTACAGGGTAGTTAGATTCCGCCATTTTTATGTTTCAAATCATTAAAATTGTTTAAATTAGCAGAAAAGAAAAAAAAACCTCAAACTTTTGCTTTTCTTTATTTTTGTGTTGCAAATTACTTTAAAATTATTTTAAAATTATCACTTTACGCATTTAAAAATTATAGCTTTATTTTATGTTTGCAAATCATTATAATTGCCAAAGCTAATAACATTTTTTGTGAAAAACTATTGTATAGAATTTAAATTGTATATAGTAACTATAGGTATTTAATCATTATAACTGTCAATCTGGCTGACGGCTTTTGCCATTACTAAATAGAATTTGTAAATTTTATTTTATTATAAGCTTAATTTAATGATTAAATAATATTCATCATTCATTTATTCATATTTCTCCAAGTAATCAATGGGCATACTTGCTTTTGAGCTCTGAGTGATTTTACCAATTATAAAATATTATTCAAATGATTATTTTTCTATAATTAATTGTATATAAATGTTAAAAGGTCTTAAGTTCTAAGTAACTTGAACATAAGAGCCAGTAGGTGCGATCTGCAATCCAGTCGTGCATTTTATTTAAAATCTTGTTTGTAAACATCTCGAAAACTTGTTTTTTAAACTACTTCTTTTTAAATAACATAGTTCAATATCCTGAACTCTTAAAATCCCGCTTTTTAATATCCTGTCAAAATCGCTTTTTTAACGGATTTAATCAAATAGAAATAGATTTTTTTTGACTAGAACAATCCATAAAAATGTATGTGGTAACTCTGTATATGCAGCATAGATTTATAGATTCAATCTAATAAAACTAAAATAGACATAGCAGCTTTTTTATGATCCATTAATAAAATGGGCTATTTAATTTTAATAGAGCGTGGGCTCCGATTTAGAATTTTTGAATGAAATTGATATTAAATAAAAGCTTAAATCAAGTGTCTGGACATTTGAATCGCATTCGGAGTTGGGAATGAAGACAATAAATATAGAAGTTATTAAATGCTGCGTGCCGTTTTTTGTATTTTTTTTTTTAGCTTACGTTGGTCTATCAACGGTTTTACAAAAATGCGCGAAATTCTTCCTACTTTACAGAATTTTAATTAGGGATTACATCACAAAAAATTTTACTTTTACACACGTTTTTATACGAATCCATTACTCTTACCAAAATAAATGTTAAAATCTTTTTCGCGTAAAATTTTTGTTTTAGGTACTGATGGTATTCGAGTAAGTAAAATCCAAGGCAGTGTTTTTTAGAGAATAGACTTTTTCAATTTTATTTTTTTTTATCCCATTTACACCCAAGGGGTCTAAAAATAAAAAAAAATTAGCTTTTTATAGTATTTTCTGTTTATTTAGCCGAAAGTTAACTGACGCCATGCAGCATCACTAGCAAAAACAACAAAAGTCAAAGTTTCGTTGTCTTTACGAATGTTTCGCGTTGGTTTTGCAGAGCCTTTAATCAGTTTTCTTTACTTTCCTCTTGAACGAAAATAAGACCCTACAACACACCAGACGAGACAAGTGTGGTTCCAGCTTTATTCATCTTCAAACTGTTTCTAGATCGCTTAGCAAATTTATACAACTTTGAATTCTTAAGGACTGGTCATGGACTCCCAATTTTTATTTTATTAATATTTAGTGAAAGAAAATGTGAGTAAACTTAAGTTTTAATACTATTTTTCCAAATATGCTACGAAATAGTACTGCCGAACCCTGTTACTGGCTGCTCTACTGTCCTCCCAACTACGAAAAAGGCAAACCAGTTGACGAGCCAGTTCCTCAGGTCTTTATGTGTTAGTAAAAAATGTGAGTGTATTGCGACTGTCTAGCCAGTACTGGCTCGTGTGGCCTCAGGGTAACTTTCGTCCCCCTTACCTCAGAATATAAATAAATTATTAATTTCGTGTTTATTTATTCCTCGTGAAAAAGGCACTTGAAGAAAAACAAGTATGCTCGGCTATATTCTTAGATGTTGCTCAAGACTTTGACAAGGTTTGGCACTTGGGACTTGAGTACAAACTGCATAGGGACCTTCCCAGGCAGTACTACGAAATACTGAAATCCGACATTACGAACCGACTCTTTAGAGTACGGTACGACCAAAATTACTCGGAACTAAAGAAAATTGAAGCCGGTGTACCACAAGGAAGTGTCCTTGGTCCTAGGATCTGTTATATACAAGGGATATTCCAGTGGACATCAACGCTAGCATGGCCACCTTTGCTGATGATAGTGCAATATTGGTGCCAGATAAATCCGTTACGAAGGCTACACAAAAATTGCAAAATGCAGTCGATAAAGTTAGTGATTGGACGCAGATATGGCGCATCAAACTAAACGAAACAAAATCGACGCATATAAACTTTACAAATAAAAACATAAACAATGTTCCAATTTATGTATATAAACAGTACAGCAGTACCTTACTCCAATACCGCCAAATACCTTGGAATGACTTTGGATGCAAAGCTAAAATGGAAAGAGCACATCAAAAAGAAAAGAGAAGAACTAAACTTGAAGTACAGAAAAATGTAACCAGGACAAAACTCTGACCTATCTATCCAGAACAAACTAATGTTATATAAGCAAGTATTGAAACCCGTTTGGACATATGGCATCCAACTATGTGGCTGTACAAAGAAAACAAATGCTGAACCCATCCAAACATTCCAAAGCAAGGTCCTTCGTGGAATAATTGATGCCCCTTGGTAAGAGAAAGCGATCTACATCGTGACCTTCAAATTGAAATGGTTACAGAAGTGGTTAAAAAACACGCTGTATCACACAATCAGCGACTGCAAAGTCATAAAAACTCTGAAATGGAGACCGTCCTAAATGTACGAAACAATGTTCGGAGATTAAGTAGAACCAAGCCTCATGAGCTGATGGTCTAAAGGCTATGGGAAAGTGTTATAACTTTAAACTTCCCCAAATGCGATTTAAAATATAAGAAATAAAAATCATTTGTCGATCTTTCATAGATTGGTCTTGATTCACCGGTGGTGGTTTTAGTGCGGTAAGAGTTCCACACTACTTGGTACCGATTCTTACCGTGTGTCTTTTGAAGATTTCCATCGGATGATAAAAAAAAAAAAAAACAAAAAAAAAACAAAAAAAAAAATGTATTCCTCAACTTTATCTTTATTTTTAATGCATTTTGTAAAAAAAAAAATAAAATACCTCTCTGATTGCACTTTTTCTTGTGCATAACCTTTTTTGTCTTTTTTGTTGCAACAAAATGAAAATTAGCTTAAAAGTCACTTCATAAAAGTTTTGCTGTAGGTATACTTTAAAAAGTACAATGAGAGAGAATGGGTTTGATTGATTTTTTTAAATCTCGAGATTGCTTCTTGAACTTGAACCCGCCTGCAGGCAAGGCAAGTAAAACTAACTTTAGCATATTTCTTGGAAGTCACTCGCACCATATTCAAGTGTTTACAGAACTCTTTATGAACTGAAATTTTCAAAATTTCTAGCACAAAATATTTTGTGAACTCACTTTTTGTCTCTAAGGGGCTTTAAATGGAGCAACATCTTGTCAAACATTGTTGGCAACCATCGATGTTTGATCATCTAAACGCAAAAACAACCATGTTGTCAACCTACGTTGTATGGTTTTCAAAATATATATTTTAAAAACTTGTTCCGATTCCATCAAGCAATGTTGTCAACAATGTTGGGTCATTTAAACCCCCTTTCTGGCCAATAGAAATTTAAATATGTACCTACCTATAGTAAATTTATATAAAAAAGAGGCTGGGTGCAACCTACACTGGTTAACTTCTCTTTGGTGCCCTGGGAAGCTTGAGGGCCAAATATTACTTTTTATTAAAAAATCCCCAATTCTCGACCTTCGAAAACGTTTTCAGGTTTTCCTGGCATTTCAACCTGACGCGACGGATGGTTTCAGCATTTTTTACACTATAAGACCCTGTTTAGATTGCGCCTTTTCACTATACGCAATGCCATAGCGACGATTTTGCAGGTGAAATCGCAGAGGAGAAAAGAGCTCCTCACCGTTCCCACCCATGAACTCATCATCATGGCGTAGTGAGAAGTCACAATCTAAACAGGGTCTAGGGGGGGCAACTTTTTAAAAGTTTTGCCACACATAAAATTAAGTAACTTCAAGATTATGAAAAGCAATTCCGAGATTTTGAAGTACCTACATACGTGGTTTTTATTTTCAAGATTTCGTACCCAACACAGTTTTATTTCAGTTCTTTTATTTGATTAAAAAAAATCTTACAAATGAATTTGTTTACCAATAACAATGGAACTATGAGACTAGGCATCTTTCACAAAGCATTACATCGCACGTCTTTTACATTATTCTGCTTGAAACATATAGACTGAACACGTAGTGGTCATTATGATTTCAAATGAGAATAACTTTACAGATGAGTCTTCTATCTAGATTATAAATAATTTCACAAAATTTATAAATCTTCCAACGTGTTTAAACTTGTTAAACTCAATAAAATCGCAATTGTCCAAGTTTTCTTTTACTGGCGGTGATGCCGGGCGATGGGATTTCTTGGAACATGAATGTGGCAAAATATCGTTACATACGACAAATAAAACTAAAAATTAAAAACTTTAGCAGTATCCGGTTTGTATTGCATTCCATGCTTCGTGGCCTGCTCTGTGCTCTGAGCTGAGCGTTCAGTTGAACAGGTTATTGGTATTCGGCATCGAAAAGGAATGTAAACTTCGAAAGATTGATTGTAGGTACATTTGTGGTTGAGTATAATCTAAACGAATCTCCTGCAGCATCCATCCAGTCACATTTGGATTTATTTTGAGAAAGAACTCTTGCGAAAGCATAACCGATGATAATTGGATGGTTTCTGGATGGTTCTTGACGATGAAAATCAGAAGAAACAAAAATAAATAAAATAAAGCATACTTATACGATTAAAGTAACAGTAGCAGATAATAATATAAATGTGTATCACCTCAAAACACTTGGAACATTAATTTATCCATTTTGTTTCCGTTTTATTCGCCGAAGAAAAAGATACCAATGCGCATTTTTATTGATGTGAAAGTGCAAATTAATTGTGTTTGAATTACGTTCATATTTAAAAGCAAATAATACTTCTTTAGAATTTAGAAATTATGATAAAGATGATTGCAATATGGTTCTTAGTTTTTTTTTTTAAATAAGTATCCAATGATTAGAATCGTGATTTGTGTCATTGTGAAAATGTTATTCAACTCATGTTTTTGAAAATGTTTTGTCCTATTTGAAAAAAATTAAATTTTAAAGTTCTAAATTTATTAACGATCATCGATCGTTAATCTCAGTAGATACAGGATACAGTAGATACAGGATAGGGAGGCTCCAGTTTCAGATGAACATACATACATTTTGATAAATATTTTGTCCCAGTATTGAATAATTTTTACTTGCGATATAAGTACTATAAGGCAAGTTTTGGATTCGTTCAAAAAATTTTTGAGATAACAATCAAACATGATATTACGATGATAGAGAACGCCAAAACAGTGGGTGATACAATTCTGTCTGTAGGTATGTCTGTCTGTCTGTCTATTCGTCTACAGCCTAAACGGCCCCATCGATTTTCTTCAAATTTGGTACATAGTGGTTTTTGGTTATAATGTCCACACGTTTTTTTAAAATTTTTTTTAGAACCAAAAATAACGGTACCTGCCATACATTTTTTTTTAGCAATTTTACATATTCGTACTTTTCTCAAAAACGGCTCGACAACTTTTCTTAATAAAACTTCAACACATTTATTTTAGTAAAGGCTTCCATTGGGTGGAAAACCATTTTCCAAAAATGGTTATTAATGGTACCTCCCAAAGAACCATTTTTTTTAATTTTTGACTTTCTTCAAAACGATACGACCAATTTCAATTATATTTTTTATACAGAAGCTTGCGAAAAATATAAATAGTTTTGTGTACCAAATTTTTTGAAAAAATATTTTTTGGATTTTTAAAAAATGTTTAAAAATTTTTTTTGGAAGATCAAATATTTCGAAAACGACATGATCCATTTTTTGAAACTCGATATTTAAGAGTTTTTTCGTACTGTCTAAAATATTTTTAGAAAATTTTTACATTTATGAAAATATAACGGTACTTTCCATACAAAAGTTAAAAAACCGAGGTAAATATATTTTTTTGCTTAAAAACGACTGCTACGATTTTGATTAAACTTTCTCCATATACTAAAATAAGTACGATCCACTACTAAAACTTATAAAATTTTAACCTTAGCAACAATTAATAGTACCTGTCATAGAGCGTATTTTTTTTATTTTAATTTTTCTCGTTATCATCATAAAAAAAATTATCTACATCCGTTAAATGTAGATAAGTTTTTGTATACACAAATTTCAAATAAGATTAAATAATATTGCATATCAATATTTTCAAAAAAAAAAAAGTTTTTGGATTTAAAAAAAAAAGTTTCAAAATTTTTTTTTGAAAATTCGATCTCAAAAATGGGTTGACAATTTTTTTCAACTTTTGCTTTTATATGACAATAAATATAAACTTTAGATTTGCAAACCAAAATTTGTTCTTTGAAATATTTTTAGAATTTTATATATAAAAAATTTTTTTTTTTTTTTAAATGCTGCAATGATTTTAAATTTTGATTCAAAATAGCTTTTTTTACGCAATTCGAATTAAATTTTTCAATGAAAATCCACTGTAAACTATATCCAACAAGATTAGAATTCCTAATCATTAAGCTGGAAGTTATTTTTGCCCGGGGCCAGGCATAGTTTCTATATAAGAAGGTTTTATCATACAAATTTGTATATACTACTGAAATAAATCAGCCAAGAAAAAGACTGAGCATTAAAGATTGGACTTGTTGAATTATTGATTCAAAATAGCTTTTTTTATGGCCTTTAGTTCTACAAATTGGCGTTTCGTTCGGCTTACTCACTTGAACTCATCAGTGACATAGTGAGGGCTTTGTCATACGCAATTCGTATTAATTTCGCGTATTACAAAGCCCTCACTATGATGAGTTCAAGTGAGTAAGCCGAATGAATGAATGATGAGTTCAAGTGAGTAAGCCGAACGAAACGCCAATTTGTAGGCGTAAAGGCCATAAAAAAAGCTATTTTGAATCAATAATTCAACAAGTCCAATCCTTAATGCTCAGTCTTCTTCTTGGCTGATTTATTTCAGTAGTATATAGAATTTGTATGATAAAACCTTCTTATATAGACTAAATTTTTTTTCCCCATACAATCATATTCAATCAAGAATTAAGATGGCATTCTTTTTTCACTTTTCAAACTGTCAAAAGAGTTGTTTTAGCCAATTTAAATGTCGTATTTCATGCTTCTCTACATTTTTCTCTCATAATTTCCATGTTTTTATATA
Source organism: Dasysyrphus tricinctus (assembly GCA_963921185.1). Lineage (NCBI taxonomy): Eukaryota > Metazoa > Arthropoda > Insecta > Diptera > Syrphidae > Dasysyrphus > Dasysyrphus tricinctus. The sequence goes on along the minus strand of OY992532.1, from coordinate 172,480,207 downwards.
GGTACAATTTTCTTAAGCCCGCAGTGACTTGTCCATAAGAGCAAGTACGTGCGACCCAATCGTGCATTTTATTTTTCACATTTTAGGTAATAAATAATGGTTTGAAAAATTATTTTTTTTGGTGATCCATTTTGGTTGCATCCTCATTGTTCTAATTGTTGAACCAAGTGGTTCCCTCAAACCAAATAAGAATGCATTTAAACACATTTCTTCGAACAGTGTCTTTTTTGCTTCTACGCCTAGAATTTTAATTTTTTTCGTGCACCCTAACGTGGTTCATTATATTTATAAGCATAGTGAGTTGTCAAGTTGTTTTGTATCCCTACCCCATTTGTGGGAGTGCCATACATATTTAATACCTAATTTGCTAGCCAGTTGATGATTTTGTTCCGAAAAGCTCTTAAAATTATTTGACTATAACTTGTTCCTATACCTAATAATTTATTGCATAATGTGACAAACAAATTAAAAGAGAGGATAGCCATCTAAGTTTGCCATATCTTTAACCGCATCGAGAATACAAACTGATTAAAATATGTTTACTGCAATATCTGTATTCATATTAGATGAATTAGAATTTTTTATCGACCGCGGTTGAAACTCAAGAACTAATAGTTTTATCATGCAAACTTTGTTTTTCTTAAGTTTCAAAATTAATTTTAAATTTCTTGCTTTTACTGAAACTGGTATGTAGGAAGGCAGAGAATGGCACTTTACACCCCTTCCCGCTAATAAAGATATTTTTTTTTGTTGATGAATAACAAAATCTTAATTTTCAGCCTATTGAATAGACCTTTTAAAAAGGAACAAGGGTTTTTATTATTGAATATGTTTGTTGCCCCCAAAACATGCTTAAAACCTAAAATGCTACTAAATTCACTTATGCGTCTGAATCAGGATGGTCACACTGGTCACTTTTAAATATTTTTGGGTTTACTTGGAAACTAAGCCGAATTTGGCAATTTCGCACTTAAAATTTTTTGTTCAAAATCAAATTTCGATCGAAATGGATATTTTAGAAAATTTCATAAAAAATTTTAAGCAGGAAAACTAACCAAAACCAACATAATAAAAAAACGAAAAATTAAAGATTTTTAAATGCTTCTTAACTGCGCAAAGATCTACTCAAGGCATAATTGCATACTTCAACAAAAAAGTAAAAAAGGTAGAGGCTAAAATCCTTAATATGGTATGTTCACAATGTCCAGCCATTCAGCTTGTAGGCCTAGAAACATTAAGAAACAGACGGAAAACAAAAATGTGGGTTTACTTACTGTTTAAATATTCATCAAAATCCTGAGCTCGAATATTTTTACGAATGTGAAATATGCCATAAAGTACCGAAAAAGAGACTTTCGCGCCAAAACTGAAAAAAAAAATTATAACAAATGATAAAGTTTGAATTGGTATATATCGGTCAATTTTGAATAAAATTGACTTTTTTAACATACCATATTAAAGCCTTGAGGCTCTACTTTATTTTGTTTGGTTATATTTTGGGCCATTTCTTGCTCCAAGAAAAGTTATGTCCAATTTGTTCAAAAATTTAGAAATCTTAAATGTTTCGAGTTTTTTTTGCTGATTACCTAACTATAGTTAACTAGTCTCGTCCCCACCCCGTGTCGAAATTCGAAGTAAAAATATTTTTTTTTTTTATTCTTAAATCTAATTTTTTGAATGTGCACAGTGAGTGGCAGTATAAAATGGTACTAAACTAAAATGGACCCGGAGTGTTTAATTTTGTGATTCGCACACCCCCCGCGACTATAGTTTTCCAACTACATAAAATTTATCCAAATCGGTCGAATACTTTTTGAGAAAATGGTAGGTACCTCTCGAGGCAAAAGGTTGTGGTGAGGCCCTTGAGAAAATCGATAGCTACCATTGTTAGGGTCAATGTAAAACTTTCTAGTGCCCTTCTTAAAACTAGGTAGATTGTTTTTCCAGGTGGGATTTTGCATTCTCCTCAATCTTCCATACAAAAACCATCTTCTGAGTCGAAATTCTCTCTAACTCGAATATATTCTTTCGATTCGGGTGGCAACGGTGCAGTGGATGTACCTAGTGCTTGACTGCTAAATTAGAGCTGTGGCTTTGAGCCCCATTCTAGGCAGCATTCTTTTCTATTTTCTCCCAGCTTAACCGGACGCCACCCATGGGATTTAAAGATATAATAAACACCTTGATCTCCTCAATCCACTGTGAGAAATCTTTCCTATGTTCCTACTCTTTCTAACTAGTGCCATGCAATTCAGGTCGCATTTTAAAGACCTTATGTCGTATAGTTAAAATTATTATTATTATTCTTGGCTTATTTGCAATCACTTTAGGTCGAAAAAGAATGCATACAATGATGCAAAATGCATTTATTTAACAGTTTTTAACTTATGGGTCAAAAACTGATTAACAAACATTTTTCTTTAAAATATTTTTTGAATCTTTCAAATACATACCTTCATTCATCTTTGAGAAATCATAAATTAGACTTAAACAATCTAATTTGAAAATATGCTAAATTCATATATTTCAAATAAGGATTTCTCAAAAAGAAATAGGAACGGATTGTTGCAGACAAAAATCTTGAGCTGAAATTTGTTTGAAATTGTATACTTTCAACTGTACTTTGATGTAATTTGGGAAAAACCAATAGTTTACGAGTTATCAGCACTAAAACCCAAAACCACTTTTTAAAAATATTTGCATGCTGCATCACGAAATTTCCGTTGCAAACCTCAGATTGGGATTCAGCATCCTCGAAAACATAAACCAGGAATAAAGTCAAAACTACCCCACAATTTGCTCGCTAAGGGCCCTTTTGAGCACAAGTTAACTGGATTATGTATCCAACAAAAATGTCTGGCTTAGAGAAAAGAAACCGAATAAACAAAAAAAAAAAAAACAAATTTAAACTTAGTTGGTATTGAATTGAAAAAATAATCGTTTGACTGTAGTATTTGCTTCATTTACATTCATATATTTTCTCTAAATTCTTTTTTGTTCTTTCCCTTTTCTAAATTGAGATCACTATGACATCACTATCGTCGCGTTTTCGACTGCAATTTATTGCATGATGCATGATGTTATGACAATTTTCAAAATAACTTGTCTAACTTGTTCTTCTGCCTCAACATGATTTTGTATAGGTACCTAGGTAGGTAATCGAAATATTTTTTGTTATTAACTCCAGTAGTTGATTTATCACTCATCATTGTCCTTCTGTTACTAAAAATGTATGTCTTTACCGGATATTGAACTAAAAACAAAACAAAGGATATCTGCTCAAAAAAAATAGCCTCCAAGAAATCTTTGTGAAAAATCATAAAAAATGTGGATTCATAAATCTTCATTCAACTTAACGCCTATAACGATTTTGTTTTTGTATCTTGAGCATTTGGATGCTCCGAAACTGACGAGAAGAAAAATAAGGATCGTGGAATGCGAAGTTTTTGTTTTTTGTTTTCCCATTGCAGCGTCCCTCATGGTTCGTTTGTATCGACGAACGATGCACGTGTTGTGTTATCCATTTACCTTAGGTCGAAGTCCGAAGACTAAACCAGTTTCATTCTTTTGAGATCCAGAAAGTGAATTCCTTGTTTGTTTCATGTTTTGTGTGCAAAATCCGAGTATTCCTTTTAACAAACTGTGCTATCAAATTTTATTATATAGGTAGGTACCTACCTACTTTCATACATGATTTTGAAGAGCGTCATGGAATTGTGTTCTCTGGGTTGGTTAACAAGTTTGTTTTGTGTGTGCGCATCAATTATTCTTGAAACTCTTCTTGTTGGAAAATTCCTCTCCAATATTTCTTTCTAATTAATCTTCTTTTTTTTATCGTTTCAGAAAGCGTTCGCCATGTTGAAAGTTACACATTGCCACCTGTTTGCCATTATTTTATTTCGACTCCTGCAATTTGCGGCGTTGATAAACTCGTCGAGTGTAAAGACAACAAAGCAGCCAACGTCATTAGGAGTACACATGGTTCGATCGCCAGAGTCCATAGTTGCTCCAAAGGGCGACGAGGTTTTGTTTGAATGTGAATTGAATCTTATTCCAGAGCGTTTGAAATGGCGTTTTCGACACACCAATTCGACTACATCAGACTCGTTTCAGTATTTGCATAAGGCAGATTCCTACAATATATCCAACGAGGAAAGAATGTCAAAGCTACGCATTTATGTGAGCCCAGACTCACTTGGAGATTATCAGTGTGTAGCTTGGTTTGGGTCAGCAGCAATTGCTTCAGTGACTGCAAGTTTGACACTTGCAACAATCAGTGTGGACAAATCGAATGGTTTTTCAAATAAGGCTGTTCAATGGAGCGTAGCAGCAAAAAACTGTATTGTAGTTCGGTGTGGTACTGTTACATCAAATCCACCAGCAGTTTGGACATTCTATCGCAATGGCATAAAAATACCCACAACAGAGATTCTTCCTTCTTCAGGGGGCCTAGTTCTGAATTCGGTTTCAGCTAAGGACTCTGGCAATTATACTTGTTGTGCCATGAATGCAATCACTGGAATCGATGTCCAACTTCCCCAGCGAATAGACATTCGCATTGATTACACTGAACGGACACCACCACACTTCCTTATCCAACCGACTAAAAGCTTTACTGCTAAGCCCGGTGAGACTATTGTGCTGGAGTGTCCAGGTGTAGGAAGTCCCCCTCCAGAGGCAGTGTGGAGCAGTCCTGATGTCTCGAATATTTATCATAATCGGACAAAGACGCTTCCGTATGGACTTCAGATTGTTAATGTTTCACCGGAAGATAAAGGAACCTATGTTTGCCGATTGGATAATGGAATCTCACCAGCTCTTGTTCATATTATAAACCTTCATGTTTTAGAGCGGCCCCAAATACTACGTGGCCCAGCAGCGACATTAACCGATGAGGGGGAATCATTGGAATTAGATTGTTTAACTACTGGAAATCCAGCTCCAGACATATACTGGTTGATCAATGGCGAATACACGTCACAAGATAATCAGACATATCAAGAGAATAGGCGGTTATTTATCAAACATATAGAAAAAAGACATGCTGGTATTGTGCAATGTGTCGCGAAAAATATAGTAGGAGAGGTGAGTTTCTTTAGAAAGGTAATAAAATGAATTGAATCATTTTTTTTATTGAACTTGCAAACAGACGAGTGAAGGTAATCTACTTCAAGTCAATCCAAGACAGATTCCGGGTGAACCAGGCTTTGTACCTCTAGAACACTTCCCTACAAAACCAATATCTGACCATACGAGCAATAAAAATAAAGAGAAGCGGAAACATCAAGCAGGTGAGTTAAAGAAAAATGTAGTAATGTTGTTTACTATTCTATCCAATCAAAAAAAAAAAAAAATATTTAACAAAAATCTTTCGTCTTCGAAATTTGCAAGGATATTATTAAACCATTCACCCATTACATTGTCAATGAATATGCCAATCCTACGAACGGAAAATCTTGAGCATTCAAAGATTTTTTTAAGGTGAATACTCTTCACTATCTCTTCCATCTTTCTTGATGCAAAATGTCCTTAGTTGTGTATGCTCCGTAAAAGTTCAACCTGCATCTGCTTAGGCACATAAAGAAGCTTTCTCTCCTCCTCGTCATGCCTGTATATCACTCCTCTTTCGCTTACGAAATTTTCATATGGGCTTTTTTCCAACAGCTTTTTTATAAGTGTGATATGTTCATCGCTTTCCTGTGCTGCAATTATTCTTTGTAAAAACTCGCTTTTAATCAGACTTACGGCATTTCTGCTTAATGCATCTGCGTGCCGCATTCTATTTGCACTCCGGTGCTCGAGTACGAAATCAAATTCTTGAGTTACTAGCACCCAACCTGCAATCCGAGATGAAAACTCCTTCTTCTCCATAGTGCTTTTGAATGCTGCACAATCGGTCATAATTTTAAAATGAATCCCCAGCAAGTAATGTCGGAACTTCTTTAAAGCTGCTACCACGGCTAGGGTCTCCAACTCGTAGCTGCTATAGTTTTGTTGTTAGAGTGATGACTTCTTGCAGAAATAAGAAATCGAAAACAAATTTATTTTCTTTTTGCAGCAACACTGCCCCACGTTGGGCGCCAATTAATGCACTTTTCCCTGGGGATGGGGAACTTTATTTATTTATATTTTATTATTACTTTAATAAAAACAATCGAAACTAACAACGCGAATTAATCAAATATTTATTTAAACAAAATTAATGTGCACTTACGCACCACAAGAAAAACTTTAACAACTGACAGGTTAACTACACAACGAAGAATAGATAAAGAGAAAATGGAAAAGGTGCAAACAGCACCACGATCAAAAAAGCTGCCACCACGGCTGCTCAGCTGGACTGGGTTCAGCGGAAGAATTTATGAGGATAAAAGAAGTGTTTTGATTTTATTAATCAAAATACACGAATTGTTTTATTGCAAGTACAGTTGGGTACTTGCAATAATTTTTAGGCGCCAGAAATTTTATTTAGGCAAGATTAGCAAAATTCAAAATCTAATTTAAATGTGAAAAAAGGCCAAAAGAAATAAAACACAAAGTTTGTATGCTCAGATGGGAACTTTAAATAGATTTTTATTTGGGAAACCTTGGACAGGCCAGGATAAAAACCCAAAATTTTTCCAAACAAAAGAAAAGTACAATAAGAATTTTGAACTGCTTACGGGGAACCGTTGAGCCAAAGGAACAATGAAAATGAAAATTCAAATGGGCCGTTAACGCAACAAATAACTACCGCGAACAAAATTAATGAAATGAAACAAAATCGAAATTCAATTTAAATAAAATAGAGCAAAGCGAAATAGGTAGGTTTGAAATTGAACAAATTAAAAGTTTTAAGTGATTATGTCCACTCAACTTATCTTTTCTATCCTCGAACTATCCTGTTTTCCTCAATAGTATAATTGCACCTCGAATCCCTTCTATATTCTTCCAAATTTCTCGATTATCTTTTCTTTTTAAATTTTCCACTATTTCTCGATTTTTTTTTTATCTTCTCAAAACTTCTCGAAATCTTCAACTAAAATAACCCATCCTTCCCTCGGTCATTCCAATCACTCACACATTCATACATTCAGCCATTTGTTTTCGTGATCATCGGTCACGGGACATCGGCTTCCTAGAAGGCATTTTCGCTTCCCAGAAAACCACCGTTGTTGAATCTCAATGAAACTTTACTCTCACTCTCACATACACGAATTCTACAAGTTGTTGGGTGTCATTCCAAAACTTGCTGAATCAAGCTAGAACTATAATGCTCGGAGGGGCACTTAAGTGGTCGGAAGAAAACAAGCGAATACACGGAAAGCATTTGACGCGACTATAATTGCGAAGTGGAGCGTTTCGTCAAGTTTCGTTCAACTTTGGTTACGGTAAAACTGACATTTGGTGAAATAGGAATGCCAAAAAGAGAAAGATGATAGTTACATTATGGGTGTGTTCCCCTTTTTTCGGTACGGAAAGCTACTTTTCGTTGGTTTTTGACATTAGCTTCAGTGCCCTTCCGACTATTATAGTTCTACCTTCACTCTCTCAAACAAAAATTCGACAAGTTGTTGGAAACCTTTCCAAAACTTGCCGAATCTCAATGCCTGAGTTCAGACCTATCCCAAACTAAATTTTCGAGAAAAATTAAAAAGAATCAAAACCGAGAAAAAGCCTTCGCTAGGCATTCTCCTAGTTAATACAAAATACTCGCGAGAGATTCGAAGCGCAAAGTAACCATTCAAAAACTATTTGTTTCGAGAAAAGAGAGGAAGGCATATTTGAAAAACCGCGCAATCTACTAAATTGTTTTTTTTTTCAATTCCAAAACACGTTTTCTATTTATGACATATGATTTTAAGAAGTAAAGTGCGTTAACAACCTATAATGTTTACAGTTAATTATAAAGTTAATTGAGGCCGTGAGAACCCTAGCCTAACTGCATTTTTCATTATTTTCAGTAGAGGAAAAATAAGGAACAAATTATTTTCAAACAATAGTAGTTTAAAAAAATTTCAAATATTTGTCGTTTTAAAATAAAGAAACATAGCTTTGATTTTTTTTGCAATATGATCAAAAAATAAATGGTTTTTGATTTTGTATTAATGATTTTTCAAAATACCGTTATAACTGATCAGATAGGCCACTCTTGCACTCAAGCTTTTAATTTTTTGTGTCTGGCCTCTTGGTGCAAAAAGTCCTATAACTATGGCATGGAGCCGTCAATTCAAAAAAATTTGATGCAGGAATATTGTTCAATAAATACAGATTCAATTTTCGTAAAAAACTCAATTTCGACAAAATTTTATTTAGTCCACTATGGCTCTCATGGCCTCAATTAAGTTAAGTATAATGTTAAAATGATGTTGTTGCGTTGGTTTTAGAGTAGGTAAGAGTCCGCCTGACTCGTTACCTCTTCAGCTCATCCGCTGGCCGTTTTCTCTTTGCATGAGACCGCCCGTCTGCATGCTGGATAGGTTCATGGGTTTCAGAACCGCCCACTCAATGGTTAACACCATTAACTCGAACACCTGCTTTTGTTGCTTTTGCAAAATCCTGGCTTAGTACACCAATGGTTGATGATACCATGGTTGCCCTCAACCTCCCCAGTATTTTGCAGCCACAACGGAATTAAAAAGAAGGAAAAGGAAACAGTCAAAGACTGGTCATTGTTGCGGGAAATTTTACCGTAACAAATCCCACCCTTACCTTCCAAGAAATGTGTTTACTTTTCAATAAAGCAAACCATTTCTTAAGGCTCGACTAGGAAAGATTTAGAAAGGTAAACGACACAACATCGGGGTTTTCATCATGCATTAATTATTAAAAAGTTCTATAGAACTACGCCACTGTCTACAGTCTGCAACTCTACACTTTCTAAGCTGTCATCAAGATCGTTAATCTACTCTGAGAGAAGAAGAACACACTCGACGACGAACAGTGACCAACGATAGACGTACACTTACGACGTGGAACGGCGGCTGTTAATTAAACATTTCTTTTTTCATATTAAATACTAGCTGGCCCGCCCCGGCTTCGCACGGGTATACAAATTTTAGTTGCGTACACAAATTTAATTATTATCAATAATACTACAGTAATAGATATACGTTTCTATTATTAATATTAAGTTGAATTGTTTCATTTATATCGTTTTCGATCTTCCTATCGAATATTCTATAAAAATGACATTAGTTGTCAAAATTACTTTTTTTCCATTTCAACATCGACCACTCCTCACTGGAAAACCCTATATACTGCCGTCATAAGGAAAAAGGGCGTATCTCTATTTTAGTAGTTTTGAGATAAATGCATTTTAATGGCTTGGCTTTTCTCGCCTTCTAATTAAATAATTTTGAAAATTTTTAATAACGATTTCTTATTAAAAGAAAAAAGATGTCATTTTGCTATGCGCATAAGTTTTAGTAACTTTATTGATGATTTAGAAAATTAATTTGCGACTTTTAAGCTTAGTAAAGGCACATAAGCAACTTGCTTGAAGCCTGCAATGAAATTTTCGTTCGTGGTTTTAAGCCATTTTCAGTTAATAATATGATTTTTAGACTTTACACGATAAAAATAAACTATTTAACGTTTCAAATTGTGGTATTAACTCAATTTTTAATTTTTACGCTTACGCCCTTTTTTTCATAAGATGTCAATATAGTACAACACGGATATAAGAAAGTCTGAATATCCCAGCAATATTTTTCCTAAATCAAAGTTTTTCTTTTCTTCAAACAACTAATATAAGAAAAGAAAGACTCAGTGTATAAGTATGAGTGTTTCTTAAATAAATGCTAACAAAGTGGGTAAACACACCCGAACATTTGAGGATTAAAAAAATCAAAAAAAAAATAGCTTTTAGCGTGCAAAAGTTATTAAAATAATATAAGTCACAAAATCGCATAATTTATTTTGGTCGTATCGTATATGTCAGATGTTATGCATATTTGTTTGTGTCTTAGACGCCTGTTGTAGACATCATTCAAACTCATCATTAAATATTTAAATGATTGCGTTTAGAAAGTAAAATCATGGGTTATTTTGCTTCCGAAGTAAAGCTTTTGTTTTAATTATTATTTCTGGCAAAAAATATCATTTTGATCCAGCCTTTCATATAAAATTAGTTTTATTATTTTAAAGATTGAACTACCTTACCAATGACCATGAAATATTCAGTCATTTTACGTGGAAGAGATTGCGGATATTTAAAATTTATCTGGCTAGAAATAAGTCTTGAGCTTTATTTCTCCATCAAAATAATAAATGATTTCGCTTTCAAAATGCCTCAAAATTAAAGAACAACATTTTTAAGTTTAGTTGCTATGAAAACTATGACTGGCACCTACAGAGAAATTAAAAAAACTTGCATTTTTTTTTAATAAGGTAAATGTATTAAAAACGTTATTTATTTCATAATTTGAGATGAAATAGTACAATCAACACAAAAATTATTTTGTCCCGTTTTTTCATACAATTACTCCTATCGACGACGGGTATCAAGTGTCTTATCCTAATATGCAATATTTGGAAATCTTCTCGATGTTCACAGTTCCCCAAAAATGATAATTTACTGTTCTTGATTCACATACATACATATACTTACATAACCTTCACCAATTTTACCCTTTTGCACCATAAAAATGTTACACTGACCGTCGACAAATTAATGTTCAAGAATTGTAGATTACGAAATACGCCAAACTGCATGTATAATAATTTGTCCTAGCTAGGTATATCATTTTTTTTCACCATGTTTGCAATAATGCATTTGTTCAATTTAACCAACAATACACATAGTAAAAAGTAAGTAAAAATTAAACTTTAATCCCAGTCTCAGCTTTCTCTCAATAATTATTATATTTACAGACAAACATTCATTTTTATATATATAGATTAATCTTTATATACCTACTTATACCTACAATAATTTTTGAATTAAATTTTTTGAAGATTTGAATTCCAAATAGGGTAGGTAGAGATAGAGATATTCACCACGATTACATAATCCAATGAATAAGCTGCAGAGGAAGCCAGGCTCTATATATACATTTCGCCAACATTTCAAATCTAATTATTGGGTCTGACTCCCCCCGCAGCACATTCATCGGATTCTACAATCGGGATGAATGAAATTTTTTTATTTTTAATGACGCACCCTCCCTATTAGAAATTTCCATATAATTACAAAAATGTTTTTAAAATGTTAGCTCATTATCTTACCGTTAACCCGACCCGCAAGGCGAGAGAGGTTTCATATGGGAAAACACATGTAAGATTTGTAAATTTTGAACTTTTATAACTTTTGGTAGTATGTAATTGATAGAAACATTTAAAGTTTGGTACAAACTACAGATGTAGTTATAGCGTATTGGAAAGGGGCAGTTATTTTCTAACTTAAGATGTACATAAGTTAAATTAAACTTTTATTAATTTTCCTCTATGAGTCTAAAATTGAGGAAATATTCGTTTTCGATTTTTATGAAGTCATATAAGACTACATTTGTACCGAAATTTAAATTTGTTTGTACATTTTACATGTGTTTTCCCATAAAAATCTTCTTTAGTTTTGGGCGCCTTGATCACGGTAAAATAGTGTGTTAAATTTTGCAGGCATTTTTTTTTTCATTGGAATACATTTGGGGGTGCGTCATTTAAAATAAAACAATGGCCTTTTTAAAAACCACCCTAATGTAGATATACATATGTATATTCACCCCGAATGAAGAAGTCGAGGTCATTCAAGTCGAATAAAAAAGCCTATTCATGCAATTTGAGGGAGAGATCACAAACTTCTGCTGTCATTCTTTTCTTCTAACGGAGTGGGTGGCGGCTTAATTAGGAGTAAAGCGAAATGTTGTAATTAGCGTTTGATTAGTAATCATTTATGATGACGATTTCACATACCCTACTTAAACATTTTGAAACTAATTGAAAACTGCGTTTAGTTTCGGCTTGACAACTTAACCTGGATTCGATTATTTTTTTATCAAAAAAAAGCGAACAAATTACAACAGTAAAATATATGAAAAAAAAACTTTCTTAAGGGCTTGTTTCACATTCTCTGATTAAAGTTTCAATTAAGCTACTTTGGACTTATTCGTCAATTAAGAATCTCATTTACGTTTCACAATATCTGAATACCTTTATACATATATTTGAAATTGAAATACAGTAGACGCTCGATATAGTTCTATATATAGTTCGAAATTGTTCACTTTTTCGAGCGGGAGTTTTCTAAGGCTTTCTGAAGGTGAAGTTGATTCAAAATGCACATTTTGTTCGATGTTAGGCGCCAGTTATAGCTATCATTGAAAATTTTAAGGATTGATTTTGAGATGTTTAGAAAGTAAAATCATTCATTATTTTGATGGACGATTAAAACTCAAGACTTAATTAATATTTCTAGTCAAAAAAAAAAAATTCAAATATGCCCTACTTTCCACAAAAATTGACTTTTGATTTTTCAATGATCATTGGTAAGGTAGTTCAATAATTGAAATAAGAAAAGTCTTTTTATGTAGAAAGTTGGGCCTATTTAAATAATTTTTTTGGCTAAAAATTTTAACTAAGTCTTAAGCTTTATTTGTCCATCAAAATAATAACTGATTTTGCTTCCTATATGTCTCAAAATCAATCATTAAAATTTTCAATGAAGAGTTTCAATGATAGCTATAACTGGCACCTTAATGTTTTAAATTTTAATTAAGCATTCAACAAGGCTTTCACTCAGACTTAAACAAAAAACAGAAACACTTCCCCAGAGCTCTCAAGCTATGTAAAATGCTTGCGCTACTACATTTTAATAAAAAATACGTTTTTATATAAAACTTTGTGTGTTCACTATTGTGGATAGTTCACTATTTCGAGATTCACTAAATCGAGCGTCTACTGTAGTTTGATTTTGTGAATGATAGAAATTTTGCTTTCTTATCGAATATTTAAAATCAAACGTTTGCTTGCTTCGTATGTATGTATATTAAATTAAATCTGTGTATTGAATTGTTCAGTTTATATATCAGAGCGCTCACCTGAGCAGACGAATCCAAAATTTTTTTACTTAGTATTTGACAGCAAAACTGGGGAAATTCTCTGAGCCCTCAGAAATATAAACTGAACAAATGATTTCAATTTAAGCTTCAATTTTTTTTTGAAAATACTCAACTTCAACGCACACTAGCCTGCTTTTTTTCTTGTTATTTTTTTAAATCATTCTTATTATTAATGATTTGATATTGAGGCAAATATTTGCCTCCCATCAACATTATTTTTTCGTCGAATTAAACTTTTCATCATTTAACTTTTCTTATAACAATTGAACAAAAACAAAGTTATCTTGTTTATTTAAAACTAACTCTCTTTATTTCTTAATTTACGTTCTTCTTCAGTTAAAATTTTAATTTTGATTTTCATCTCGTCAACTTGTAACCGATGCATTTCTTTCTGGTGTTTAAGCTCTTCTTGCATACGCGATATTGCAATACGTTTCTGTTCCAATTGGAGTTGAACCTCCTTATAACGCAGTTCTGCCTCTTTCAGCTTGAAAAAGTTTACTTTATCCTCAAAGGATTCTGTTACCACAAAACTGGCTTGATTTGCTGCGCTCACAGGTTGTCCAATACTTGATTGCATTGAAGCATGCGGCAGGTGTTGTGTGGTATATGTGCAATATGTCGAGTTCCCTGCACTGTACTGTTGCTGAATTTGTTGCTGTTGTTGTTGTTGCTGCTGTTGAGCAACCTGCTGGGGTGATTGCTGCTGAATTTGTTGTGTTTGATAGTGTTGCACTTGGATGTGTGGCGTTTGTGCTTGACCCTTAATTTCACCAATGATGTGATTGTAGTTACTATGCTGATGGGGAATAGAAATGCGAGTGGGTGATGGCAGGGTAATTGATCCGCCATCGGGATGTTTGATCTGCAAAATAATTTCATCACGAGGACGAGCGTTCTTAAAGTGAAGCAGATCGTTAAGGGTAAGTTTTTCAGCACTTATCTGATCGACATTGACCTGTTGTGCTTGAACAGTTGTATGTTGATGTTGCTGTTGTTGCTGTTGCTGTTGTTGTTGTTGCTGAATGATGTGATGTTGAATTTCTTGATGATTTTGCTCATGGATTTGTTGAATTTCTGTTGAATCATCTAATGATTCTGCATTGAGTGTATCGCTCACAGTTGTGCCTTGAAGCTCGATTTCTTCATATTCCTCAGTATTATGTGTTGATTGCGGTGTGCTGTTTGCGGGAAGAATAAATTCAGGTTCGCATTTAATAGGCGCTGGCACACAATCCAAATCTTTTGGAGAAACGGTCACAGAATTACCAGATGTAGAAGTCTTTCGTGTAATATTCGGTTTTTTGTCAATATCTTGTTGAAAAGGATATTGTTTCCGCAATCTTGAAATAGAAGAAAAAATAAAGAAAACATAGAATTACAAAACTGTTTCAGCAGTTAAAATAACATGATATTGTTTTTAGTTAAAATAAATTATAGAGTTAAAATAAATTGAATAAAAGAAAAATTATGCACAAGTTCAGTGCTCTAATATCGATCGAGCAAAAGTAATCATTTTGAAGATAGGTAGCTGCCTCTTTGTTTCTTTAGACAATGTGTTTGGGTCATATAATTCGGCCCAGGATTCCACAGTATTTGCGATAGTATAAAGATTAGGCATGCTGAGAAAAATGAGATCTCAGTAATCTCAGTTGTGTGAACAAGATTTCTCAGCAAAATTTCTCATTTTTTCTGTTAAATTCCTCAGGAAAAGAACTATTGGATCCATTGGCTCACATTTTGACGAAGCAATATTCCTCAGTATTCAATTCCATCAAAAGAAAAACAAACCTGAGTTAAACATAACATAAATTTGGGGCACCGAATAGGTGGAAAATCGTTTTGAAAAATTTGATTTTTTTTTCGTATGGGAACTATTCCCATGGGAAAACAAAGTCTAAAATTTTAAAAATGATTTTCCACCTATTCTGTCCATCATATTGAATGCATATATTTTTCAAGGCGAAAAATATTTGCTTTATTCTAAGCCACCCATAGAGTCAGTAATTTACCCTTAATTAATAAACCTTAGGCCTAAAAATGAAAAATAATTATTTTTGGATGCAAATAATGCATTGAGGTGAACATATCGATACCTTCCCGTAAGAATGTATTAAGCGACATTTTCAAAAATTTAAATTAAAATTTAAAAAAACCTCTTGCTTAGTTATTTATTTGTGTATTTTGTTGTAATAAACAGATTTTTAAAGGGATTTTGAATTGAAAATACTGTGAAAAATCTTTTTATTCCATTAAATACGCAAATAAATAACTGAACAAGAGGTTTTTTTCGATGCCTTCAAACTTTTTTATATGTCGCTTAATACATTCTTACGGGAAGGTATCGATATTGTTATTTTTGAAGTGTAAGCCGACCACAAAAAAAAAAAAATACTTTGTTCATTACACCATTTTTTCGCGTGCAAAACTTCTCAATGTTTTTTTTGCATGAAACTGTAAGCAAATGCAAACAATTAATTTTGGATTCATCTCAATTATTTTTGACATGCGAGAATATTTGCAAATTTTTTTTTGCGCACGGGAACTGGTAACTAGGTTTAAAGCATTGTAACAGTTCCCATACGAAAAAAAATTAAAAATTTTAAAACAATTTTCCACCTATTCTATGCACCATATTGTGTAATACATATTCAAGGCGAAAATGTTTGCCTTGGCGTAAGCCACTTATTAAGTCATAAATTTACCCATTGTTAATAAACTTTAGGCCTACAATCAAATGAAAAAAAAAAAATATTTTTGTATACAAAAATCCTTTGCATGCAAATAATGAATTGAGGTGAATATACTTTTTTTTGAAGTGTAAGCCGACCATACAAAACATTATGTTGTCATTTGTTCAACAATAATAGGTGTGTTTTGTGGACCTCCTAAATGTGAACATTAAGGCCGTGTGCCAATTGCGTTAAAATCCTGATTAAATTTGATCCCATGGCTAAATTTTGACATTACTGAGGTGAATATAGACGTCAAAATTTAACCTGCTCAGGAGCTCGTTAAAATTTTATCCGGTGGTTAATTTTTGACATGTCTATGCTCATGAAGAAGTGAGGGAGATGGATGTAGATAAATATTTTATTTTGCTATCATGAAGTCATGAATCCTATTGGGAAAGATGAAAAATGGAAAAAAAAAACTGAAATTAAATGAGACTGAGAGGATTAAGAAATATAGACAAAGACCTTATAATAAATTTAAGCATGCACTCAAGAAGAAGTTTGAATAACTTGTGATGAATCCTTGATAATGCAAAAGAATCAATAAAAGGAGAATGGGCATTTTTGGGCGTAAGCAGCCATTAATGAAATTAGTGTCAAATGAAAGGTATGCTACTCAGGAACAACTTTCACTATGGACGTTACATTGCATTTCATTTAGAAAAGAAGATATTTCAATGTTTATGTAAAGCAATTGCATTGAGCAATATTGCATAGTGATTATATTTTTAGTGGATGCTATGCTTTTTTCTAACTTTATAACGTCTACTGATACTGTATTAGTGTGTTTAACGGGGTTTCAGAATATCCCAAGGACGCATTACGGGTTTTTAAACAGACCCAGTACATACGTATTTCAACAACTTTGTAATTTTTTAAAACATATTATTTTACTCAGGATTTTTTAATATTGTAAGGATTGTAATATTATAGTTTTATGGTAAATGTTCTTATTAATGATGTTATATGGCCATTTTTATAAACAAATATTCTTGAGACTGTCTAGATTTCTTGTTCCACTTTCTTTTCTAGTTTTGAATTGGTCAGAAGCCAGAAACTTAGTAAAAGTTTATTAAAGTCATAGAAAAAAATGCATTTTTTTCGGTTTTGAACTACACCACAATGAAAAAATTTCTGCACGGTGATTGTAGGACTAAAACACAAACAAAAATAACAAAATCGTTCTTGGCCGCTCACGCCCATGTTTCATACAAATTTGCCCATTCTCCTTTATTGAAAATACTTTTTCAGATGATTCATTCATTTTGCAAACTGAATTGTTTGCGAACTATCATTACTGAAAAAAATGCAACAACAAAACTAATGGGAAGTGAATGTTAAAAAAAAATCCCATTTAATCCAATTGACACAGCAAAAACCTTAAATTTTACTCAACTCTATTAAAAGGGATAAAATTTAACTGGGATCAAATTTAACCAGAATTTTAACGCAATTGGCACACGGCCTAAGAAATACTTCACATTAAGGCAAATTTTCAATAAATACCGTTGTAGTTTTAAAGAGACATTTGCGTTTTTTTTATGATAATAAGAATTTGAAAATTTTTTAATTTGCAGATTTTTTGTATTTAAAGCTAAGTATACAGTTCTTTTGAGTAAAAAAATTCTTCGAGGTGAAAAAAAATTATTTTCCACAAAGAAAAAATGTCCGTGGTGTAAATTTTTTTTTATTCGCCGTCAGTTTACACTTTCGAAAAAAAAATCTCAATGAGACTGATCCATGGAAAAACAAACACAAATGCCAAACGCAATTTTTTTTCGGAAAAAGAATGTCAGTGACATTGTTTTGTACGAAAACAAATCGTGGTGAATATAAAATTTGTTTTCTTTGGGTAGTTCACAGTTCGATAAAAAAAATTTAAACGTCAAAAAAAATTTTTCTCGCAAAAAGCGCTCCCATAAGAAATACATGTAGTTTATTTTTCGTCAAGGAACTGTATACTTAGCTTAAGAAAGCGAGGAAATAAGCTTTACAGATTTTAAATGTTGAAGTTTGACCTGAAGTGGACTTCCATATTATTAAATGAAAAGCAAATTTCTACTTTTATTTTTAAGGTAGAACTAGAATAGTCGGAAGCCAACTAAAGTGGTCGTACGAAACCGAGCGAAAACAAGAAATTCATATGACGCGCACACAATTGCAAAGTGGAACTTTTCGTTTCTTTTGCCGTTGGAAGTAAGCGCTCACCTACAGCTTTTTCGTAAGTGGGCGAATGCAAAATCAAAATGGTTGAGCAGACTTAAAAGAATTTGGCCCTTGGTGCTTAGTTTTTCAACTCTTCTTTCTGTTTTGGGTAGGTATGAGTGAAGTAAAATCTTAAATTTTCTTTTAATTCGCAAGGTAAATAATCAAAAGCCTGTCAATCTGTGATGTGAATACATAAGTATGAGATTATTAACATTGAACACAAAATAATTTACATTTTTTTCCACTTTCAACCACTTAAGTGTATTATGGGTGACTTATGAAATTGACGTTTCTCAAAGCTACTTTTTGGTCGGCTTCCGCCTCTTCTTGTTCTACCTTTACTTTGGCGTACATTCTTTTAACGGTTTGTATTTTTTTGTAGTCTACCACAAATCATCTCAGAAATACATTTCTTTGGCTACATCCGATTTTCTTAATATATCACAAATGTAGATGGCGTGTCGCACACTGTGTTTTCGTTGTCATTTTTTTTTTTTCTTCTGCAATGCAATGCTACTCAAACGTTGCCGCCATTTGTATTTCGCTTAATTATGTCTACGTCGAGTGAAGCATTTTTCTTTAAAAAAAACACTCACTCCACTTTAAAAACAGATCAATATTATTATTATTATTTGTTTGGATTGCAGCCGACTACCTTCTTCTTGTTCTCGATATTAACAAAATCATTTTTTTTATGTAGGTATATAAGGATTTAAACATGAGTACGTGAGTTTACCTGGCATTTAACCAAAATTTCTGAATTTGCTTGAGGTTACGAAAGATTGTCACGCAAGGGTTTCCATTGAAGTCATCAACAATAGACTGCCATGCGTCCCGAACCGAGTACTTCCCTTTTTGTTTCTTGCGGTATTTTATATCGATGACTTCCTCATGCTTGCGAAACAAACTGTAAAGGATTGCTTTTTCTTCATTAGTGAATCTAGGAGTTAAACAAATGGAAGAGTTTCCACTGCTGTTTGGATTCTCATTCCTTGGTGATGTGGTAGAGGTAGAGGAATTGGGAGCACCTTTTAGGGCACTATTACTGGTGTTATTGCTCACACCAGACATGGCATTAGTTTTTTTACTGCGAAAATGCAGATAAAGTTTTTGAATTCAAATTGATTTATTTGTAATTTATTCAGAAATTGTAATTGAATAAGAATTTATATCCCGCAATATTTTTTATATTTTATTTGCTTCTTTTTTTAACCGTGCATGTGTAGACACACACACGCATGTCAATCTCAATATGAATATACAATTGAAATTGTATAAAAACAAGTGCACGGACACTGACTCACAAAATTAATAAATTTAAACACTCGACTCGCAAAGCCGCGGAGCAGAAAATGGCAATCCCACTCACTCCGATTATCAATGAGAAACTAAATTGGGTTTGCTCAGCGGCTGAGTTGAGTGCTGTGTTTCGAATGTTGGTGCTCGACTCGGTGTGATTATTTTGTTAATTTTGTTCCATTCCAACAAAAATCTTCAGAGAGCAAGCAATTGTATTTAAGAGAGTGTATTTTCAGAGGGTGATGTGGATTGTGGACTGCATTTGTGGCTGTGGATGTGACATTCACTGGTTGTAAGATTTGGTTGGGATTGGGAACTATAATTATGGGAGTGTTGTTTTTTTTTATGTACAAAATTATGGTTTCTTTTATTGCAGGGGCTCCCAACCTATGATTATTGGCGACCCATAGACACAAATTTACATACATATATAAAATTTGTTTTTCATGTCTGATCTGCATAGATAAGATTTTTAGCTAAAAATTAAAGTCATAGGTACATCATGTATGTTAAATGTTGGAAAGGTTGGAAAGCGAAAATAGTCGGAAAAAGTATTTTGACAAAAAAAAAAATCGCATTTTTCTTTATATCTTTTTTTTTATTGATAGAACAAATCTGTCAAAATATATTATAAAGGTAGGTATTAAGATGAGCTTCCAAGAAAACATTCAAAAGTTAGATTCATACACCCCTGTTCTGAATTCCGATTATTTAAAAAATTCTTTCGTTTTCAAACTCTCGGTGTTTGAAATTCTTTTCGTTTTCAATACTTGCGGAATGAGTGTGTTTTGATTTTCGGGTGGATTGAAAACTAGCTTGATATTTTGAATTAATTTGAAGTTTAATCTTTTCTTGAATTTAAATAATTAAAAAAAAACTTATATTTTGTTGCAAATACGGACAGACACACCAGTAGATTTTCACTAAAAAGCCACTTTTTTTAATATATTTGACGTTTCGAATTTTCTTTTTACGGATTTCGAAAACAAAATATGTTTGAATATCGACTATTGCGGAAGTGAATTTGTACTAAACTCAGAACATGATTTTTGAATCTTTAGTGCCCTATTACACGACGACTTTTGAGTCGACGTTTTTTCGAAATTCATTGAGTACGAAGGAGAAAAAACATCTGATCTCACCTTCGCACTCATTTGTTTTTGAAAAAAGTCATGACTCTAAAGTCATCGTGTTATCTTATAGGGCACTTACAGAAATCAATTTCGTAAACGGATTTGATTCCGAGTAGAAATCAGAACAGGGGTGATAGTTATAGTTTTTAAAATAAAAATTGTGTTTATAAAACGAATAGGAAAAAAAGAATTTTGACAAAATTGAAAAGATTCGATAATACCGGTTAACTTTTTTGTACAGGCAGTGGGAATTGTTTTTTAGTATGCTTTTGGAAGCCGATTTCAAATCCGTCATCCGTTTGTGGCTATCAGCTCGGGTTTTCAAGAAATTCCCGTTAAAAAATTAACAAAAATCGTTTTTATTTTGCTCTTTTTGAGACCTTGTAACATCTAGATTTTCAACTAAATCTGCGAAACTATATGAAAGCACTAATCATCTCCTTCAAATATCAGTTTAAATCTTTCCAATATCTTATTTCCTCTCTGATCAGTCCATTGTTGAAATGTATGCGTTTGGCATATTTTCCCATACATGGTTTATTTTACATTAAGAAATACTGAGTGAAGACTAGTATCTAATTAAGAATTTCTAGGAAAGTGAGATATTGAAAAGATTTAAACTGATATTTGAAGGAGATGATAAGTGCTTTCAGATAATTATTTCTAGATGTTACAAGGTCTCAAAATGGGCAAAAAATCGATTTTTGGTAATTATCTTACGGGAATTTCTTTAAAACCCGAGCTGATGGCCACATGGGTGACGGATTTGAATTCGGCATCCAAAAGCATACTAAAAAAACAATCTCAACTGCCTGCACTAAAAAGTTAACCGTTATTTGCGAGCCTTTTTAATTTTGTCAAAATACTTTTCTCCTATACGTTTTTGAAACACAATTTTTATTTTCAAAACTATAATTTATGAATCTTACTTTTGTATGTTTTTTTGGAAGCTCATCTTGATACCATTATAATATATTTTTATTTCAGATTTTTAATACTACATACATATATCAATAAAAAGAAAGATAATTCGAATTTTCGTTTTGTCAAAATACTTTTTCCGACTATTGTATATCGTCGTCGTTCAATGAAAACTTATTTAGTATGGATTTTTACTGCCCGAAATTTGAAAATGTTTGATTGAGGCGGATTTTTCCTTTAGAAATAAACCAAGAGACCTTTGACAGAACTAAAATGTTTATATTTTATTAAATACACTCCGCTTCAGCTGAATAGACACACAAATTTCCAAAGGTACTTTGTCCATTTTTTCCAAACAGTGTGCATTAATGTATCGTTTGATGATGCTTATTGTTTAAATCAGAAAGAATAATTTTAAAAGCCCGCTATTTTTTCTCCGGCTCTCTTGCAAAGCTTTTCAAATCGAAAAATGCAGTTTTTTTGAATCAACTGAATAGACACACGTATTGAAATTAGTTATAAAAGTTAAAGGAATGAAGTAAAATAAGTTTTTTTTGAAAAACTATTTTAT
This sequence comes from Dasysyrphus tricinctus, assembly GCA_963921185.1. NCBI lineage: Eukaryota > Metazoa > Arthropoda > Insecta > Diptera > Syrphidae > Dasysyrphus > Dasysyrphus tricinctus. Next base: position 172,458,303 of record OY992532.1, on the reverse strand, counting down.
TGGGCAATCTTAGTAGTGGGCTGTGTCACTTTTTTTTAATTAAAACTTCATAGATTTGAACCGGCAAGGCATCGTAAAGTTTCTCTATGTAATCCAGCGAAAATTCGATCCAGGCAAGTTTCATGGCTGAAATTTGGGATTTTCTGGCCTTAAACTGATAGCCAGACTCATCAACTATTTGTACTAAACATCCCCAAAAGTTTTCAATTAGGTTTTGGTACGCTGAGTACGGCTTTCATTGAAGCTATTCGATATTTTGTTCTTCTTTCAAGTCTTTCACTATGCATGCCGTGTGAATGGGCGGTTTGTTCTGCTGAAAAGACCCTTTTATGGGTCCAAAAATATCCAAAAATTAAGAAAAACTTCTTTCCAATATTTCTTATGAGTTATTGCATTTTTTTTGAGCTTTATAACTCAAACTCAAAAGTGCCAAAAGTATAGTTGAAAATTTGTGTGTCTATTCAGTTGAAGCGGAATGTATATCACAATTGCGAGATGTTTCTCGTTTTCGAAAAAATGGACTTAGGGAGATTTCATAAAACGACGACGATATTAAGAGCTCATAGTTGCGGTGTTTACTTTTCGCAATAAAGTGACTTATTTTAAGGGGTTTTGACTTTAAGCACATTAGGTCTGTTTTTACTTGCGATATAGGTACTATAGGGCAAGTTTTGGATTTGTGCAAAAAAAAAAAAAACTTTGAGACAACAATCAAACATGACATAACAATGATAGGGAAAATGAAAAAGGTGCGATTAGCACAATTCTGTCTGACTGTCTGTAGCACAATTCTGTCTGTCTGTCTGGTTGTACCTTAACCTCCAGCCTAAACCATTGAAGCGATTTTCTTCAATTTTTGAACTTAAGTTTTTTTTTTGTAACTCTCCAGAGGGGAAATTGAAATTTTTTTTAGCTCCAGAAATAACGGTACTTGCCATACAACCGTTAAGAAAAAGCTAATTTATCTCGAAAACGGCTCCAACGATTTTGATAAAAAAAGTCAGTGTATAATTGTAGGTTTATATAGTGTACTTTTAAGGATACAAACATTTTTTCAAAAACTCTTATAAACGGTACCTGCCATATAACAGTTTTTTGATTTTTATTTTCTCTTTAACGGCTCAACCTATTTCAATCATTTTTCTTATACAAAAGCTCCTTTAAAATGTCAATAATATTGCATATCAACATTTTAAAAAAAGTAAATTTTCGATTTTTTAAAATATATTCCAATTTTTTTTTTTTTGAAAATTTAATATTTTGAAAACGGGTTGATGAATTTTTTTTTGAAAATAATTTTGTTAATGTACCTATATTAATAAATACTCAAAACTGGCATCCAAAAATTTTGTTTTTATATAAAAAATTATTTTTTAAGAAAACCGCTCCAACGATTTTTAATTTGTTTTGCATTTGCATATATTTCTATTTGTTCAAGTAATAAAATGGCATACCTTGTTTTGAGCGCTAAGCTATTTTACTATTTTTTGTATACAATTTAAGAATGATTTAAATGCTTTTAATATATTTTTCTATATTTTTGTATATATTTGTTCTGTTGTGACTTGCATATTTTAAAAGTTCTTAAGTTCCAAGCAACTTGAACATAAGAGCAAGTAGGTGCGATCCCGTTGTGCATTTTATTTTTCTAGCTTTCCTTTATTATTTTGGTGTAAAAATAAAGCTCAACACTTAATTTAAAATTTCTAACCAAACAAACATTTCAAATGGACCCAACCTTCCACATATAACTACATACATATGTACATGCATTGAATATTTCAATGATCATTGGTAAAGTAGTTCTAGCCTTGAAATAATAAAACTCACTGTGAAAGGCTAAGAAATTATTTTTTTTTGCCAGAAATAATAATTAGGACAAGAGCTTATTTTGGCATAAAAATAACCAATTATTTTAATTTCTAAACGTCTCAAAATCAATCATTAAAGTTTTCAATAATCACCCATATTACAATTGACAATTATTATCAGTTGATGATTGATAAATATTGAATTTTGATATTTACCAAAACGCGATTGATTAATGTTTTGATCATTGCAAATGATATAGACCGTTAAGAGTTTGCAAGAACATTATTACTTTTCAATGAATAGTTGGTCAGTTTTTTAACAATTTACTTTTGAAATACCAAATTTCAATGTTTAAAAATTATCAAATTGATAATTGACAATCATAATAAAGGTGGATGAGTTTCAATGATAGCTACTTGTCTTCCTTTATGTTGTTCTCTACTACTTGTTCTCGTTTTCAATGTGTTTGTATTTGAAAAAAAAATTTAGGGTCAAGAAATCGGTCTTAAGACTCATTTTTCGAATATATTCAGCACTCCTTGCCCTCCCAATCTCTGGCTTTAGGGATAACTGTGAATATAGGTACACATAAACACACATCCATATGTGTTATGAGGCTTTGTTCTGGTAATAAAAATTGATTTTTTCAAATTCTGATCTGCCGAAACACATATTTTTCACAACTTAAGCCTTCCAATGGGCAACAAAATCAATTTTTTCTTTGATCAGATTTTGCAGATCTTTACTTTTCCGCAGAATTATTCCCCTCTTTACTAAAACCAGTTTTGATCGTTACAGCTTAAAACAACAAATTACACTGGTCAACAAAATTTAATTATTTTTTTGTTACATAAACCAAAATATACTTTTCCGTAGGTTTTTGGTGTGCTGAACTTAAATCTGAAGTCAGAAAAATACTATCGGGCCACGTTTTTGAGATATTCCCGTTACAAAATCAAAAAAAAACCGTTTTTTTTGTTGTTTTCAAAGTTGTATTGTAACGTGAAGTAAATTGTTTCAACAAAATTTTTAATGGTTTCTGAAAGAACTAATTTTTTTCTTTTAAAATCAGTTTAAATTTGTCCGATACCTCTTTTCTTCTCGGAGAAATCTTCAGTTAATTGTAGGCCTTCCATTTATGACATAAATACAATGTTAAGGAGAATGGGCAAACATTTATGGGAAATGGTCCATTTCCCAATACGAATGTGTGATATATCGTTGAAAAGGTTATTTTGAGTACATCATTTCATTATAAGGCCGTTAAGCTCTAAACCATGGGGTTCACGAGATATTCAGCTAATGTGGATTGGGAACATATTATTGTTCTTTCGGTGCTTTGAAGCCGAATATCTCGCGAGCCCCATGGCTTAGAGCTTAACGGCTATATAATGAAATTATGTACTCAAAATAACCTTTTCATCGATATATGACACATTCGTATTGGGAAATGGACCATTTTCCATAAATTTTTACCCATTCTCCTTTACATTGTATTTATGTCATAAATGGAAGGCCTACAATTAACTGAAGATTTCTCCGAGAAGAAAAGAGGTATCGGACAAATTTAAACTGATTTTAAAAGAAGAAAATTAGTTCTTTCAGAAACCATTATAAATTTTGTTGAAACAATTTACTTTACGTTACAATACAACTTTGAAAACAGCAAAAAAACGGTTTTTTTCGATTTTGTAACGGGAATATCTCAAAAACGTAGCCCGATAGAATTTTTCTGACTTCAGATTCGAGTTCAGCACACCAAAAACCTACGGAAAAGTATATTTTTGTTTCTGTAAGAAAAACCTTGTTGACCAGTGTTATTAACCAATTCAATAGCTGTGTTTTATTTATACCGATCTGGATTAACTTTTAACACGTGCTACAAAATGTTTTTTTGAACATTTCCCATCACATATTTTGTTTTTGTATTACGTGTTAAATGCAAATCCTCATCCAGATGAAGATCCGGATCCCGATAGAAGATAATAAAACACGGCTAATGATAAAGAAGAATAAATCTGAAATCGTATACCATTTGCGACGAAAAAAATCACATTGCAGATCGAAAACCTCATTAACAACAATGTCAAGCTCTTATACATAAATCTTATTCATTAAATTAATATAACTTATAATGTATATTGAAGATTTGAATGAAACAAAACCATCTTCCTTCAAATACGTGTTTTGTATATCTATCGCGATTAATTAAACTTACAATTTTGTTATTTATCTATATTCTATACAAAACTCTTTTTAGTTCTTTATAGGTATAACTTAACTGTAATATTTTTGTGATATGTCTTGTAATCATCCATACTTTATTTTTACGTAGCTAACATGACACTACCCACACGCCCAAATGTAACTCGGTTATCAGATGATTCTGTAATGCTTCGTTGGAGTGTCAAGAATTATGGTCTTCCTATACAATTTTTCAAGGTACAGTATCGTATGTTAGGTGATCTCAAAAAGTCTATACCACGAGAAAATTGGCAAACAACGAATGAGGATATTCCATATGGAAAAGAAGATCGTAATCATAGCGGGCACAAGAACTTTACATCATCTGTGTCGAATCTCAAGGCGGATCGTTTGTATAAATTTCGAATAATCGCAGTTTATTCAAATAACGACAACAAAGAAGGAGACAGTTCAAGTAAGTTCTTGCTACAAAGAGGGGCAGCCTTAGGACCATCTATGGGTCACCTACCTCCACCATTATTGACTGAAGTCGAACCCATCTCGGAAACTGCTATAATGCTGCATTGGAAACTGACATTTAATAAATCGAATAGAGTAGACGGCTTCTATGCATATTATAGACCTGCATCTACAGCTGGAGAGTATCTCAAAGCAACTGTCGATGGAGGCAATACTAGAAGGTATCAAATTGATATGCTTGAACCCGGAACCGCCTACGAATTCAAACTGCAGTCGTTCACAGCCTCTGCGGCTTCGGATTTTAGTACGATTCTACAAGGCAGAACAAAAAGTGAGTGAATAGAGTAGCAACATTACCTTTCAAATTGGTATTTCAAAAACATTATATATTTTGTACTTGAAGAAACTCCAACTACTGCATCGCCAATTATAACTTCTGTTATACAAGCAACCAATGCTAATGAAGAAGACAACTCAATATATCCTGTTATAGCCGGAGTTGGTGGAGGTGGTATTCTTCTGCTTTTGGCAATAATAGCTGCGTGCCTTTGCATGCGACGAAGGAAAAACTCACAATCAGGAGGTAAGTTGTTTTCAATGAATTAGTGTAAAATAATAAACATCATTTTAATCGTAATCATTATATGTAGACGGAGACAAACCCCAATTGGATAACATTCAAGCTGAATTTGTTACATCGTCAGTGATTGGATCACAAAGTCACAAACCAAGTCATCGCATGAACGGCGTTTTGCCAAGAATGAACATAACACCGAACCCTCTAGCATTAGATGGTGACAAGGTACCCAATTATTTTCTAAACCTAAAAGAAATTATTTTTTATATTACAAATTTCTTAAAAGCCTGCAACAACAACGATGTCAACTCTCCCATACCACCATCGAACCTCTCCACCATCGCAATCGCCTATAATGTTACAGAAACAGATTCATCCCCATCAAAACCAGCTACAGCATCACCAGCATCCTCCTCCAGTACCGCCACATCAAAACAATAACCACCATCCACCAACAATGCATTATCAACCCCCGCCGTCACCACTTACTCCCTCAATGGAAGTCCATCGTCGAACTTTGGAGCGTAGTGCACGAAACCTTCATTACACCCAGCCAGGAGGAGGTGGGGTTTCCCCACTTGACTCTTCCATGAACATAGATGGCCTACCTACACGTATTCCCTCTCTTAGACGAACACGAAGAACGTCGGGCAGTACGAACAACAACAATGGTGGGGTCGGAATCCCGATTGTGCCGGGTAGTCCTCGTGTCCAGCGTTCGCCAATGCCAAACAGAGGCGGTCAGGGTGCAAGTGCTGGAATGAAAAAGAGGAATAGATTGGGAAGTCATACAGAAAACATGTCATCCGGAAGTTTAAACAGTATTGAGGTTTGAGAAGAAGTAGGTAACAAAATGTGGGTATATTATGATAGTGAATTTTAAAATTTGTTCCTTTCTTTGCCTTTCGTAAGGCACCACAAAGTGCCTTTATCCATTCATAGGTATTCACAAAATACTCTCAAAATGCACAATCGAAGCAACTTGATTTAGTTATTACCAAGTTGACCAAGTTAACAATTTGAATAAACATAAAATATGTTATTTTATTTGAGAACATGAAAATTGTTCTTTGTGACATTCATGATATTTATATTTATTTCTGTCCAGGCATAAAAAAAGTTTGAAATATTTCTAACTGCATTGAAAATCAATTAAAAACGAATCTTTCTTTATTGTTAAAATCCAAATGCGAATAGTCGTTGCTTGTGTAATAGTCATCTTAAAATATATCAGAGTTTTTCATCTTCTTAATAAATCTCATAGGCAAAACGCTAAAGTAAATACATATGTAAGCGAGAGTAGGAAAATCTTTTAAATACAGCCACGAGGCACTATTATTTAACTCATTAGTAAAAAAAAGTCTCGATAAAAATAAAAAAAATACTTAATACATCTCAATACACTGACTGAATGAGGAAAAAATCCGCTGTAAAGCAGTCAAGATCGGTTTATTGACCGGAAGCACATGTTCAATTTGAGTTCTTTATTTGCAAGTGGAAGCTTGAAGTTAATTATCATTATTTGATTATGACTGAATTTGAAGGATTCGTTATGCATTGAGAAAGTTCGTAATTGATCCGCTTGGTTAGTTTCAAGGGATCGATTTTTTTTTTAGAAAACTAGACGAAGCTGATAAAATTTTAATTTACATGTACCTTAATCAAGTACTTTCTTCAGCTTGTGGGATGTTTTTTGCGCTAGCCCAGCTGTAAGCCATCAAAATTCCCTACATTTAATAAATTCTGGGTTGCACTACAAATCAGATTCAAATTGTTAACATTTGAGAATGTAATACATATTATGGAAAAACTGCCATTTTAAAAACTGAAACTATTCCAAACAATAGTTCGAATCTTTTTCAAAATATGTATAGAAAAAACAGTAGCTTCTTAGTTGCCCACAAAAGTCACAAATTATTAGGATTAATATTGTTATTATTTATATTAAATAAACACTTAGTTTTCCGTCCTTTTAACAGAGTAAGTAGGTACCTCAGTCCTATCCATAACAAAAATGACATGTAATATTTTGATGTAGGTAACTAACAAAACAAAATTTGTTTATTAAAAAAATAGTTTTAGTATGAATGTGAATATCAATAATTATAATGTTCGATACGTTCGTAATTTATGAAACAAAATCAAAAAACAAAATTATTATTTTTTTTTTTTTATAAAAGAACATTTTGTAAAATTTAAGTATATTTTAAGTTTTCTTTTAATTACTACTAAGTTCTTCCTTCGGCTTGGCTGTATGTTTGTTATAAGATATCATTTATTTATTTAAAAAATTATTAACTCTATTAATGCTTCCTGAAAGCCATGCTTTTTTTTATATATAATAATATTCGTTTATAAGTTTTAATTTTTAATTTTAGGACTTTTGTTTGTGATTAGTATTTTAAATTATAAAAAGTGAAACTATTTACTTTATGATATATTCAAAAACAAAATTGTGCAAAACAAAATTGAGATAGCCTACGCTGTGGCTGAATAGGTTAACTGTGTGGAGATTTTTTTAAATTATCAAATTGAATAATACAGTTTTTTGGTTTTATCTTTACTTCTGTATTCTATTATTACACAGAAAAAAGTGACCGTGTATCAGTATACCACAAAAGTGGATGAAGGGCAGTGATCATTGCAGTATTTAGTAACTGAGTTCCATACATTGTATTAACACTACTACAGAACCTTTATCTCATAAGATATTAAATAATTAACAATATGATTATTTTAATCAATGATGCATGATGCATCAATCTTCTTCGAAAACTCTCTTGTATGCAGTTTTTAACAAGGAATAAGGTTACGCGAATACGTAGTGTTTGGTAGAGCCCCAATGCAGTCAACGTATTTTTAGTGACGCCGGCACTGCAAATTGTGACATTAGGTCTGTTCGCGTACTTCCCAAAACTACGAATTTCTACGAATTTTATTTTTTTCATATGAGCTTTGACAGAACTTTGGGCTAAATTCGTAGTTTTGGGAGGTTCGCGAACAGACATATTATCTTAATGCACCCCTCAATTGATAACTTTTTTCTGTATTTTTATAGAATTAATGGAGTTACGTCTTTATTCGAAATATTTGTAGTATCATATTCAAAACTCATATTTTAAAGTTTATCTTTTTTTTTTTCAAAGTGTAAACTTCGATGAGACATCAATTAGATTTGATGTTGCTACGTAGCAGATGGGTAAAAATAAATTAATGAAGTAGATCTACGACATATGCAGTAAATACTCATCTATGCCCATTTAGCCTCTGAAAGAACTCTCCTATTACAGTTGTAGTTTTATCAGGTAAGGATAGTTAAACAACACGGTTCTGGAAGCGACAATTTTGACACATGGCTATTGCGTGATAAATTAAAAATATCACCATCTTTTTCTGTGACTTTTTTGCCTAGATAAATCCAAATTTATTATTTTGAATCTCCTCTTTTGAGTACATTTGTAACAACAAATGTCGCAAAATTAAAAAAAGTAATGCTTTCACCCTTATGTTATGATTGCAGATAAGTCCAACCGCTTGCATAAAAGTTTTGCCTATTCCATTTGAGCGCTGTTTTTTTTTTTAAGTTTACATGAAAATATGTCAAAATGTAAAATATATCACAGAATATATCGTTATTGAAACTTTGCTACACACCTAAAAAAAACATTAATTCCACTTTAAATGGAAAACTGCATTAATTATATTCTTAGTATGGAATGGATCTGTGATTCTTTGCTTTAGAATTCATAGAAAAATTCAGAGCTCATACTCTGTTAAATCCAAATTTTGTAACGTTTAATTTTAACAACAGCCCAGAACTTTACCAATTTTACTGCAAACAAAATTGTGCTTATATAAAAAGTAATGAAGTAAACTTTTTGTTTCAACTCGACTGTATATACATTATTGTGTTAAACTTTATTTTCCTATTTTTACTAACAATCTCGAATGTATACTTAATATAAAATCACTGATAGATTATAAGCTAATAATTCTAAAAATAAGTAGTAAATAAAAACATTTAATATTTCCTAAATAATTATAATAAAACAAAAATGTATTCTATTCAATATAAAAAAAATCATTTGTTGGTTGTAACGAATAATATTGTTAAACAAATTTTAAAGAAATATTATTATAATAATTAAAGAAAAACTTTTATGTTATCAACACAGTATTAAACTGAAAAATAATTTTGGTTATTGTTATTATTTAAAAATTTGCGAGGTAAGTTAATTAAAATCTAGAAACGAACTTGAGTTAATATTTAGTTTTGTTTCTTAAGTGGTAAGGGCCAGTTGTACAAACATGTTTCAAATTGATCCGTGGTTCAGCAATTTTAATTCGGTGATTTCTGCGGATTTACTGAGGTTTAACGGTGGTTCTAGCCTCAAGTATGTTATAAAAGCCAATCAAATGCTTCAACCATCGATCGTTGAAATTCAGTAAATTTGCAAAAGTTTGTGAGCTAAAATTGCTGAACCACGGTTTAAATATTTGTACAAATAGCTACTTAAGGTCATAAGAAAAATATCAAGGCGCTAACAACACTTTGAGGCATTTGCAACTCGCAAGTCTTAGGCAAAAAAAATATATAAAATATATCTTTAATGCTCCTAGTCGGGTCTCACGTGTGCAGATACACTAACTAATTCCGGATTTACACGAATGGAAAGCTGCCAGTATAATGAACAAAATAATGAAATTGTCCATTCTTTTGTTGTTGCTTTTGTCATTATACTGGCAGTTTTCCAATCGTGTAAATCGGGCATAACACATAAATGCTTCCAGCTCTACTCACCTGCCTAAATTTCCATAGTCTATTTGTGCATTTTAAAAATTAAATTATATACACATTTTTGTATAGTTTTTAAGCTTCATATTTGATTTAGTGTGTTTTCATAGCATATTGAATAGACCGGAAAATGAGGGGTATAAAGGAACAATTACGTGCAAGGGTTTTTATTATTGAATATGTTTGCTTGGCCCATAAGCATGCTTAAAACCGAAAATGGTACTAAATTCACCCATGCGTTTCTGAGAGAATGGTCACACTGGCCACTTTTCAATATTTTTGGTATAACCTTTGTAAATAAAACTATATTCTAGATTCTAGATTCTATATACAATGGTATAACTCGAAAACTAATCCGAATTTGACAATTTTACACTTAAAACTTTTTCTTCAAAACCAAATTTTCTATTAAAATAGATGGTTCAGAAAATTTTATAAAAAAATTTAAGCAGGAAAAGTTAATAAAAACCAACCTAAAAAAGTCAAAAAATCAAGGATTTCTACATTTTTTAATAAATTGTGCATAACTTATTTTGAAGCAAAGATAGGGTCAAGACATACATAGACAAGATAAAGAAGAGCCTAAAGGCTTTAATATGGCATTTTAAAAAAGTAATATTTGTTCAAAATTGACAGAGATATGCTCATTCAAACCTTGACATTCCTTACGATTTCTCACAGTTTTGGCCCGAAAGCCCCTTTTTCGGTACAATACGGCAAATTTCACCTTCGTAAAAATGTGCGAAATCAATATTTTGATATAATATGACATTACGACCATAGGGAATATTTAAAAAGTATATACGTTTGCAATTTAGTTTTTCGGCTGTTTTTAAATGCTATCAGACCTACAGACCAAACGGCTGGTCCGATTAACATAAGATTTGGTACAAGATGCTAGAAATGTTAAATTTTTAATAAAGTTCCAAAAATTAGGCTTTCGGACTAAAGATTGCAAGAAATGAGAAGAGATGGTAAAGTTTCAATGGCTATAACTCTGTCAGTTTTCCAATAACATGTTTTTTTAACATGTTTTTAAACTCTACTTTGCTTTGTTTTTCAGTATGTCTCGAGCGTATCTCCACTCCGAAAAAATGTATGCGCTATTTAGAAAAAAATTTAAAAAACATTGATTTTTCGATTCGTTTTATGTTGATTTTTGTTAACTTTTCCTGCTAGATGTTTTTTATGAAATTTTTTAAACTATCCATTTCGATAAAAAATTTAATTTTGAACAAAGAGTTTTAAATATAAAATTGTCAAATTCGGCATAGTTTCCGAGTTATATCAAAAATAGTGAAAAGTGGCCAGTGTGACCATTCTCTCAGAAAGGCATGGGTGAATTAAGTAGCATTTTTGGTTTTAAGCATGCTTATGGACCCAACAAACATATTCAATAACAAAAACCCTTGCACGTAATTGTTCCCTTTTAAAAGGTCTATTCAATAGGCTATTAAAGCAATATTTTCAGAACACTATTTTCAAGTTAAAGCTGGTTTCAAAAAAATGTTCCATAGAACGCAAACTAATTTCAATGGGAAATAAATTATTTGAGGTTTTTATTTCGGATCACATCCAAGTGTAATGTTTTTGTAGTTAAAAAAAAAAAAAACAATATTTGGTGCTCACAATAGTAGAAGATCCCGCCATAGGATGACCCACCCTCATAAAGGTATCAGATTAGAGTACAGATTTATCAGTGGCGTCTAAAAAAACAATTGTCGGAATGTGGTCAAGTCACAGGGTTGCCAAGCAATTATGGAGTTGAGCTCACTTTATTCTATTACAAATATTCAGTCACTCCACTTAATCAGAAGAGTTTCTTTAAAATGTTCTTCATATTCTATAATTATTCTCAAATTTTGGAGTTTTTCAATTATCTGCCCCAGCTTAGATGGCAATCCTTAAAGATATAAAAAAAAATACCATATAAAGAAAAATTTATTTGAAAATTATGATCTCCGTTATTTTTAAATTCAAAATTTCTATTTTCCAAACAAAAAGTGAGATTTTTATCTTTTGTTATCGTTAGATTTTTTTAATACATGAAAATCATAATACATATGTATAATATGTAAACAAACGTTTAAGAATCAGCAAATCGAGATATGAACATTTAAAAGTAAAGAACTGCAAATAGAGGTTTCAGAAAAAAAATCACCATAAATCAGAATGATGCTCTATGTAAAATATTGTAATATTTTCTCAGGTTCGTTAATAAAACTTATTTACTTTATTTAAAACGTCCACTTTTTTATTTCGCAAAATAAAACACTTTACTTTTCTTACTACAAACAAAACGATTTATTATTCACCACTGAATTAGTTCGCAAACTTTACTTTTCACTTTTATTACAACCAACTTTATTCATTCACGATTAAAAACAAACTGTGTCGCTGCCGTTCAAACATGTTCCTTTTATACTGCTGCCGTTCAAACATTTTCCTTTTATACTTGTTTTCCAAACTCTGGAAAGTGGTGGAAGGTTCTCGTCTCTGCTTCCAGAGCTTTCCGTAGGGGAAATTTCCCAATAATTTCCCTTCCAAAAGCTTTTATTTGACAGCTGGTAAATCTGCTATAATCCGGCAGATGGCGCTTCTTTCGTTTGAGAGTTGCTATAATTATAGCTAATAAGGGTATGTTTGCACTGTGACCGTAAGCTTTATTGTGTCCGTTTGTTTGCTTTTCGGAGTCGTTATAGTTCAAATTTGGAAAGTCATTACAATATTTACATATTTTTAGAAAGATAATTAAAACAATGTTAACCGTATTTTAAAATTTTTAGTGTAGTGAATTTTTGAAATTTGCTTATTTTTTTTAGGAACATTTTTGATGATTTTGGATTTCTAACTTACTTTCGTTGGTATCTTCGTTGAAAAGTAAGTTGGATTTCAAAAATCTAAAAAATGTCGCTACTTTTTTTGTTAGGAAATAAAAACTACCCTTGAGTTTTTTTAACAAACGATTTAAATGCTGACATTGAGTTCGTATAGTGAAGTGCATTTTGTTCATAGATAATTGTTTACAAAAAAAAAAATGAAAAAGTGTTTTATATGTGGTTTCAAAGATTCTATTGTCGATTTTGAGGATGAAATACGTGTCTTAAAAACTTAATTCCATAAAACCAAAGCTTTGGAATTATTACGAAGGTCAGTTACTTTTTACATTACCAGTTAGGATATCAGTTGCTGTATTGCAAAAAAGGCACTGTACTAGAAAAAAGATACAGTTTAAATTATTGTTTTACGAAAATAGTTGTTTTAGTAAACGGAATTGAAAACAATTTATGCTATGTTTTCACCAAAGGTTTTATCTCAGATTAGATTTAATAAATCTTTTTGGTGTTTCCACCGCACAAAAAGATTTAAAAAAGATTAAATTTGATAGAACCTTCAAAAATGCAAATGGCGTTCCAATTTTTCTTATGAAGTGCGAATGAGACAGAATGTTCGATTCGTGTGAAGCAATGAAGAACTGAATGCGAGTCTCGAATGAATCGTTCAGCACCATTTAAGAAAAGGTTAGTTGGATTTGTAAAACTATTTGTCCTAGGAAGATTTAACTAGATTAATTTCTAATCTTCAAGATTTACGAAATAAATTTGTATGGTAAATCTCCGAGATTTGAGGGAGATTTGAGGTAAATCTTATTAAATCTCAGATTAGCATCAGGTGGAAATGTAGCTTTAAACTCTAAACTTTATCTTTTTCCTTGTACCCTAATTTTTTGTATTTTTTTAGACACAAATAAATACATACATATACCGAAATCTACAGGTGAAAACTTTCAAGGTTACAACAGAATGAAGACCTTGTCAACTTGCTTGCTGATTCATCAAGACTCTGATTTCTTCTTTAAGGTTGACCGGAAATAAAAAAGATTTAAAGGCAAAAACATGCCGGATTTATATCTAGTTTATTAACTATCACCCCGGGTGTTTACAAAAGTTTCCAAAAATATTCTTTTAAATTTTGGTTGACACATAAATGATAAATGTATGTAAGTACTCTGATGTGCGAAAAAACGCTGTATGTAGTCATGAAAGCACGTTTAAAGATATATTTCGTTGGTTTAATCCAGCAACCTCAACCAAATTATAATTGTCAAGCTATCCTCGGTCTGAATTTTTTTGAAATGTTAACGCTGAAAGCACTTTAAAAGTATATGTAAATTAAAAAAACACTTGATACCCCTAATATTATAGTTATTTAAAAATATAATCGTTTATTTCACCACTCAAATCAGCTTTAAGTCCCCCTGTTTCCTGTTATTACTTCAATCATGAACGTTTGTCATCTATTTTGATGGTCTATAATCTATCTCGTATGGTAGCAAAATTAAAATTTATATTTCAGATGATTCTGAAACCCCATTTGAATCATTTCTTAAATTGCAGCACTTGTATAATTTTACCAAAGATTCTGAAACGGCCTAAAAAGCATCTCCTTCCTTAAAATCATCAATTTATTGTATATTTTAAGTGTTGAAAATGATTCAGTTTCAAAACGCAAAAAAAAAAATTGCTAGCGAAATATAGTTTAACGGTATTTATATATATTTATTTCACTTTACTAATGGATAACATGAATCTTAATTTAATTTTCTTGTGCTAATATAGATGTACAATCAATTTATAAAAATCTAAAAAAAATATATAAATATTTGTTGGATCCAAAATATGTAAAACGATTATTTTAGTCCTATTTTTTACAAGTTTTGTGTGTTACTATAAAAAGTAAATTAATAAGAGGTATAATTATTGCTCCGACAATTCAAATAAAGCTGATTCAAGTGGAACTGCAGTTTCTTGTGGTTCAATTTTTTTGTTTTTTCGACAGCACCACGATAATATCCAGCCTTTCTGATGTCGGTGATTTCGATTACGGAATTGGACTTGTTGAATGTTAATGGGTGAGCTATGTGACGACGAATTGACATGATTGTTTCCTATGTGATTTCCAATGGTCTTAGTATCAGTGCTATTTTGATGTAGTGAATTAGTTCTGAAAAATAGTTTTAGAAATTTTAACAATAGAGTGGATACTAGCTACCTTGATGATGTGTGAACTTGTCCATCGGAAGCGGGAGTGGTGTTATATCCAGCGGAAAACATTGAAGTACGACGTGGGGCCCAATCCGGATGGCCACGGGATGACATATAAACTGTTATACTTTTGAATAAAGCAGTACGAACCTTAATTGGGTATAAATAAAGATTAATTAATTTTTTAACTATCTCAATAAGGATTGATAAAAGTTTGCAGGTAAACTACATATATAAAGTGTAAAAGTTTAGTCAGAGATTCTCTGTTAGTTTTTGTTTTCTCTCTACGGTCATTAAATTGTTTTCATTTTCTATTTTATTTTTTTGTTAACGAAAGTTTTTATAAATAACTTTCCCTTAAATTCAACAAGTTAAATAACTCATTTCTTAAAATATTGAATGTTAACTTGGGAAAGGTTGTTTATGTGACTTTGCCCAACCACCTTTAACTCGTCCAGGCTAACTGCAGTGGGTAAGTGTGCGCATAGCGATTTTTTCAAAAAGTGTGTTGAAATTTATATTTTTTGGATATGTACAGTTGATATTAGCTGTAAATGGAGCAAGAAATGTATGGTGTAGCAGAAGTTAAACAAAATTCAACTCTTGCTACAAGATGCAGATACATTCATTCTGTTCAAGGGGTTAAATAAAAAGCTTGTGGTCTGGCTGGTATAAGGAGAAGAACGCAAGTAAACAGGAATATTATTAAAAATCCAAGAAAATTTTTTTTCAAATTGCTTGATACTGAAAAATAAGAACATTTGAAAAGAAAATTCTCCTATTTAGGTTTCGTATATGAACATAGTTTGCAAAACTTTTTTCAATCTGCTATGCTCTTCTAAAAATGTGTTCCGAGAAAAATATGCAATTATTTTCTTGTTAATATGGTTGTACATTTACTAAGGATCTAAAATTATATTGGAAATGGTAATGCAAGTATAAGGGTGAAAATCTTTTCCTAGAATATTTATTTCAAACATAAAAAAAACTTTAGTTTCAATTTTAAAAACGATCAAACAATATACATAGCTGCTACCTCTATATTCCTCTACATATTTTAAGAATGCAGCTTTGCAATTATTGTCAAAATGATGACGTTCAATACCTTTTAGGTTTCTGCATATGCATAACGTACATACAGACGTCTTACCAATACCTATACATTATAATATTTTTTTAAATTACCTCTCCGTTCAGGAAACAGTAAATTGTCGCAATAAAGAATCCTTGAAATGACGTCAAAAAGTGAGTTACATATGACCATAGTGCAAATTCCCACGCACTTCGGTTTATTGGTGCTTGAATGATGTGAAGGACATTAGTTATTCCCAATAAAGGTAACAAAACAGCTGCCGCCCGTACCGCCTTCCGAACCTGTTCAACATCACTCGTATGACTTTGACGTAGCTTAACAACAAGTACTCTAATTATATTCAGCAAAAAGAAAAAGTTAAACTAAAAAAAAGAGAGTGATTTTACGTTATATGGTAATTCATAGAATCACAAATGACAAGCGGATGCTCTTACCAATATAACTGTAAGCCTGGGTCCTTCCAAAATCCAATAGTAGGGTGTAAGATTGTAGTTCCACCAACATGGCTCGTTGGATTTGTAATGGGCCGTAACAACAGCCCACAGAGCTGTCATAACCACTGCTGTACCCCAACCAATTATGGCATAAACGGTCTGGGGGAAGCGTCCTTGTAAAACAGTTGCAGTTACCACGTTATGCAAGTATAATCCTTCAATGAACATCCACATAAACATTGCTGTGCGTGCATATTCAAGCAAAACGTAAGATGCCTCGCAAATGTATGGCTATAATATTAATAAGTAGATATTGGTCAAATATAATACAATGAATTACATAAGATTAAATTCAATTAATTCAAGAATACAATAATCGGGTTTTCAAGAGATTCTCCTTACAGCAATTCAATTAGAATTTAAATAAGTACCTACTTCCCATCCATAACCCATCAGTTCCAATTGAAACCTTGTCTTACAACTCTTATTCATTAAATTCATAGAAAACCATTCACGTATGTTAAGACTGGGAAAGACCAAAGACTCCTTAAGATGATAAGCATACAAATAATGTGCATGGGTATCATATAGAAAGAAATGTTATAGTAGTATCAGCATGCAGGTACATTATGTAATAGCCGACCATACTTATCCTCCGGAGAGGATGAAGTTCATACAAAATCGCATGAATAACGGTGACTTTAAAAACGTGTTTTTGATTTAATTTCTTGCGAGAGAATTATAGATTTGATAGTTAGATGGAAATGGTTTTTTGTTGTCATAATGGATATAGAAGGTTGCGTCACTTGATTGAGGCCATTACAAATATGAATTGCTTTGCAAAAGCTGACATAGTGCATTTTCTTTTACAATAGTTTAAAATATTTGAGAAAGGGTACAAAGCTATATGTTTTGACTCATGGTTATATGAATAATAGGCGTGTGGGAAGATAGATGCACTGCGGAGGAGAAGTTTAACTTCCAATGTGCGAACATGTAAGTGCATACTCTTTTTTTTAATTTGTTGACATTATCTTTTAACTCCCATTGTTTTTTTCTTTGGCACCATAGTAAAAATTACTCCATATTAATCGGACTATTTTACTTTTTATTTTTTCATAATTTTTTGCTTGTAATTTACATACCTACATACAATCACAAAATTTTATTTGTGCAACAAAAATTAAAAACAAAACACTCGACTTTCACCAAAAAGTAAGAAAAAGTATCAAGTTTTTAGGTGAATATGAAAATCATACAGTGCAGTCTGCGAAGTATAGGCACTTACATCAGTTAACATTCAAAATTTCGAACGGACAACAACTTAGATACGCTTGAAAGCTGGACTCAAAGCCATTTCACGATGCGCTTGGTTCATTTTTTACAGTATTTGACGGCATAGAGTTTGTCAATTAAAATAAAATGCACGGTTGCACGTACTTGCTCCTATGTTCAAGAGGCTAAGGGGTGAAGAAAATTGTGTATAAAGGACATGGAAATGGTAATTATGAGAAAAAAATGTTTAAGGCCATGAAATACGATATTTAAACATGTTAAAACAACTCTTGATAGTTTGAGGTGAAAAAAGAGAACACAATTTGAATTCTTGATTGAATATGATTGTATAGAAACAGTGGCGTAGCTAGGGGTGGGGGGGGGGGGGGGGGTGAAGGGGGCGGTCGCCCCGGGCGCTAGGAGTTAGGGGCGGCAAATGGGAAAATCATCTTCGTGGCTCATGGGATGTTGTAAGCCAATTACAAAAGTTTTTTTTAGTGAAAATTTGTAGGGGTGGCAAAATCATACTCGTTGTTCATGAGAAGTGGCAAATAAACACATGTTTAATTTTTGTTTATATGTAATTCAATCAATTTTTATTGAATTGAAATCAAAAGGGGCGCAAAATCATCATCGTTGTTTATTACACAAGTTGAAAATAAACTAAAAAGTATTGAGATATTAATATTAAAATTTGAAATAACTTTTAAAATTTTATTATTTTTTTTTTTTGTTAATATCTCATATCAACACACAACATGGAGACTTCACCACAAACAAATAAAAAGTATTATTTTTTCAGTTAAAAATTCTATAACATTTGTAGAACGTACGTAGAAAGTATAAGAACGTACAATTTTTCATTGTGTTCAAATCACTAGGGGCGGCAGAATCACGACCGTTGATCATTATAGAAGTTGGTAATAAACACAGAAGTTTCTTTTTTTTTAATAAACAATTCTTTCAAATTTTGGAACAATATGATGACCATTCACTTTTGTAGCTTAACATATATGTGTTTGTTAATTCTCTCAATTTAGAGTTCAGAGGGGTTGACCTGTCTCAGAAAATGCTTCGCGTTCGCGTTAGTTTTGAAAAAAAAAATGCTGTAGATTGAATATTTTCACAGATGATTTGTTTTTGTTTTTTCAAAAATAAAAAAATAGATATTATTAAAATAAATAAAACATTATAGTCTAAGAGCCCACAGCAGATTTTGAGTGTGAGTGATAGCAAAAAAAGAAGTTTAGGCGTCGAAAGCTTCATTGAAGGCTATTCAAAAAATCAAGGTCTTGCAGTCCACAACTGGGGCCTTTGCGAGAAATAGTGCATCGAAAAAAAAATATGAATGCAACTTCGAGGATAATCGTGTTAGCCGAAATTGGTTTTCACCCCTCCCAAGATAAGCTCCGCGGATCCCATATCACGGAATCTGAGATCATTTGAGTATTTAATTCGCCCTGCCGGACTGTTTAAAAAACCCGTTTTTCACTTACAATTTTGAATTTTTTAAACGGTCCGGTAGAACTATACACTCAAATGGTCTGAGATTCTGTAATATGTGATCCGAGGAGCTTCTCTAGGGAGGAGTGAAAACCAATTTCGGCTAACACGATTATCCTCAAAGTTGCATTCATATTTTTTTTTTTTCGATGCACTGTTTCTCGCAAAGGCCCCAGTTGTGGACTGCAAGACTTTGATTTTTTTAATAGTCTTAAATGAAGCTTTCGACGTCTATAATACTTTTTTTGCTATCACTCACACCCAAAATCTGCTGTGGGCTCTCGGTCTATTACATAAGTTTCTTTTTAACATGAAACCAGCAAACAAAAACAGCTCTAAATTATACATATTATAAATGTGAGTTTTTTTTGCGAATGCTTGAAGATTAATTTTTGTTCGTAAAATGAAGTGCAGTATGTAGATTTTGCAGCAGATTTATTTTGAGAAAAAATGCATTAGATCAACAATCTATCTACTGCAATTTCAGTGAAGTAAAAACTCTGTAGTCAGACACTCAGTAGTGACTTAGCCGTGACTTTGACCCTTTCATGGTTCATGATCATTAGATCTGAGAAATATGAACAGTATGCAATTTCTCAGTTTTGCTGTCGAGTACTGATGAAACAATAGGCGTGTTTTACCAAGTAAAATCTCACCGAGCGCTCAATATCAAGTAGACGTAGGTGGAATGTTTTGGTGGAACAAGATTCTCTGTTCAATCGTACTGAAATTACGGAAACAAAATTTTAACTTTGCTTTAAATATTTAAATGCTAAAGCACAATACTTTATGAAATGAATGAAAAATAATACTATATGATCAATTTATTTTTCCTGTTTATCAACATTTAACCTCTACAGTGATGGTCCAGTATAACGAATGCCGATATAAGGAATGAACGATATTACGAACACTTTTTGGAAGCCCATTAGGTATTCTATATAACGAACAAATAACAATTTTCACAAAATTAAACGAAACATTTTTAACAATAATTAATTTTTCTGTTTCGGACACGAATTAAGAAAAGAACATTTGTAAACCGGCTCTTGATTTGTATCCTTGTATCCTTATAATATGAACTTTGTTTTCTTTTGCTTAATTTTTCCTCTCATCCTTGCTTATTTCAAGAATGAAAATGTTAACATTTTTATTTTTGTCACGGAATTGAGGATAGAACTAGGCTGTATTGGAAAATTTTATTTGATAAAGTGTTGAAAAATAAATAATAGCTCCTTCTTTTTAGAAAATAAGTATTCAATAAACGAAATTTCGATATAACGATTGGACCTTGGACATTATATCATTCTTTATACTGGCCCTCCACTGTATTTTGTATTTTTGTATCAATTTCGTATTTGCGCATCACCGAGAAATTGTAATTTGGCTGTCAAATGAACAGTTTTAGCTGAGAAAGAACATTGATAAATGAATCCAAAAAATGTTCGTCTCAGTAATCTCTGAAGAAGATCTCAGTGCTCAGGTGAGATTTTTTGTCCCACTTTAAAAAATCTCTGAGCTGTCAGAGATTTTATTTCGTGAGACACGCCTAATGAACAATTATGAACTTCACTATTTTTGGACGAAAGCAAACATTGAAAAAAAATTAAAGTCTCATCACAGATACTAGAGTTACATAGATATCGCATCCAGTACAAATAAAAATGACCATTTTTTCAATATTTTGTGATTTTAAGCTCTTTTGTTTCGTCCTCAAACATCGAATCGGTTGATCAAACTACTGATGACTTGTTGTTGACGTTTTGTATTTATGTCTACGTATGTAAATCTATCTTTTTTAACATCATATGTGGTCCATAACTCACACAATATGGATATAACTGGGATGTAGCTCTACGTCCCACGATAAAAAAGTAGTCATTTTTATTTACTCTACGTGCGATATATATGTAACTATAGTATCTGTGGTCTCATGTTATATACAGTCGGTTTAAAATTAAACCTCAGTTGGTCAGAAACAAACAAAATTCATTCAGCAGATATTGCGGTATATATAGCGTGTATCAATATTTCGCAGAATGTAATTCCTTGCATTTATAAAAAAAATATTTTAATCAAAATTTTGTCTGCAACTTTAAGGCCGATGATATGAAGGTACCTATCACAATTTTTTTTTATCAAGTATTGTTAGACCGAAGGGGCGGCAAATTATTGTTTTGCCCCGGGCGGAAAATATCCTAGCTACGCCACTGTATAGAAACAAAATTTAAATCGTTGGAGCAGTTTAAAAAACAAAAAACATTCTTAAGGACAGATTGGTTTGCAAATCTGGCAGTGCATATAAAAATTAAATTAAAAAAAAAAAATTGTCAACCCGTTTTTGAGATATCAACTTTTCAGAAAAATGATTTGATTTTTTTTTTTTATTCAAAACTTTCTTTTATGAGAATTTTGACATGCAATATTATTTGAACTTATTTGAAATTTGTATATAAAAAATATTCTTAGTCCGTTTAGACGATAATGACAAAATTTGCTAAGAATAATTTTTAATTCTTATAGAAGATCGCACTAATATATAATAATATAATTATAGCATCCTGAAAAAGTTTTATCGAAATCGTTAGAGGGGTTTTTGAGAAAATAAAATATTTTCATTACGGTTTTATTTTTTGTTTGTGTGAGTGAAAGCAAAGGCTTCGAAAGCTTGCGTGAAGGCTATTCAAAAAATGTGGAATGCAAGTAGGGTTGCCAGATTGTTCTCGAAGCTCGACGGGAAATATGGCCACAAATAAGGAAAATCCCGGGATTGACAAATTTTGCCCGGGACAAAATAAATTTAACCGAGATAAGAAGAAAACTGTATGGGAAGGAGATCTATTCTACTCATATTTTTAAAGTTGAAAATCTATTCTCTAATTTTATTTATTTTTTGCAAATATTTTTTTAAATAATTTCCAAACTAAAACTTTTGACAAAAAAAATATTTTTTTAAACCAATTTGTTTCAAAATCTCATGTTGACGCTATTAAGTACAACTTTATTTTAAGTATTCATTATTCAATGCTCTTATTAATTTTTAATCAAACACTATAAAGCCATATGCTTAGCTGAAAAAAATAGAACTAACATTCTTTCGGAATCCAGAAACAAATTGGTAAATGTTTTTATTGTAAATTTATTTTGTCATTTATAATGATAGCGACAGCAGCTGTCAGGTTGCCAAAATGTCATTTGGAATAAAGGTCACAGGAACTTTAAACTGCATCAAATTCAACAGTCCAAATACAAATTTTCTATTATTTACGTTTTAGTTCCTCATTCCTATTTTACGTTAAGTTTGGTAAGACTGATTAAAATTTTAATGCAGCAATTGTTTGCCAACTAATAAAAGATTCATTTTGGTATTATTTGTGAATTTAGGTCACAACCCGGGAAAAAAGCTATCCCGGCGAGAAAGTTGAATTTATGCTTGAAATCGGGGACGTCCGTCCAGGGTAAACCAGGACATCTGACAACGCTAACTGCAAGTCCAAAACCAGAGCCCGATCCATTTTTTCACGGGTCTAGGCAAAACTAATTTTAGCCGCCCATTTTTAACCGACTTTTAAAGAAAGGATGTTACCTTTGCAACCGGTATAATTGTAAATAATTGCCTTCAGTTTAAAATGAGCGCATAGTTAATTACACAAGAAATTATTTGTTTTAATTTTATTAAAATATTGAACATAAGAACAGTTATTATGTAAAGCCACAAAACGAGTAAGGCATTCTTAAAAAAAAAAAAAAATCAAATCTTTTTTGAGAATATTCAAGTCAAGTCTGCCAAGTAACTTTACAATAAATTTAAATTTACAAATACTAGCGCCAACCTTGTATTCTATAGAAAACATAGCTTATCCAGATTACAAAAGTTTTTTTTAGTGAAAATTTGTAGGGGTGGCAAAATCATACTCGTTGTTCATGAGAAGTGGCAAATAAACACATGTTTAATTTTTGTTTATATGTAATTCAATCAATTTTTATTGAATTGAAATCAAAAGGGGCGCAAAATCATCATCGTTGTTTATTACACAAGTTGAAAATAAACTAAAAAGTATTGAGATATTAATATTAAAATTTGAAATAACTTTTAAAATTTTATTATTTTTTTTTTTGTTAATATCTCATATCAACACACAACATGGAGACTTCACCACAAACAAATAAAAAGTATTATTTTTTCAGTTAAAAATTCTATAACATTTGTAGAACGTACGTAGAAAGTATAAGAACGTACAATTTTTCATTGTGTTCAAATCACTAGGGGCGGCAGAATCACGACCGTTGATCATTATAGAAGTTGGTAATAAACACAGAAGTTTCTTTTTTTTTAATAAACAATTCTTTCAAATTTTGGAACAATATGATGACCATTCACTTTTGTAGCTTAACATATATGTGTTTGTTAATTCTCTCAATTTAGAGTTCAGAGGGGTTGACCTGTCTCAGAAAATGCTTCGCGTTCGCGTTAGTTTTGAAAAAAAAAATGCTGTAGATTGAATATTTTCACAGATGATTTGTTTTTGTTTTTTCAAAAATAAAAAAATAGATATTATTAAAATAAATAAAACATTATAGTCTAAGAGCCCACAGCAGATTTTGAGTGTGAGTGATAGCAAAAAAAGAAGTTTAGGCGTCGAAAGCTTCATTGAAGGCTATTCAAAAAATCAAGGTCTTGCAGTCCACAACTGGGGCCTTTGCGAGAAATAGTGCATCGAAAAAAAAATATGAATGCAACTTCGAGGATAATCGTGTTAGCCGAAATTGGTTTTCACCCCTCCCAAGATAAGCTCCGCGGATCCCATATCACGGAATCTGAGATCATTTGAGTATTTAATTCGCCCTGCCGGACTGTTTAAAAAACCCGTTTTTCACTTACAATTTTGAATTTTTTAAACGGTCCGGTAGAACTATACACTCAAATGGTCTGAGATTCTGTAATATGTGATCCGAGGAGCTTCTCTAGGGAGGAGTGAAAACCAATTTCGGCTAACACGATTATCCTCAAAGTTGCATTCATATTTTTTTTTTTTCGATGCACTGTTTCTCGCAAAGGCCCCAGTTGTGGACTGCAAGACTTTGATTTTTTTAATAGTCTTAAATGAAGCTTTCGACGCCTATAATACTTTTTTTGCTATCACTCACACCCAAAATCTGCTGTGGGCTCTCGGTCTATTACATAAGTTTCTTTTTAACATGAAACCAGCAAACAAAAACAGCTCTAAATTATACATATTATAAATGTGAGTTTTTTTTGCGAATGCTTGAAGATTAATTTTTGTTCGTAAAATGAAGTGCAGTATGTAGATTTTGCAGCAGATTTATTTTGAGAAAAAATGCATTAGATCAACAATCTATCTACTGCAATTTCAGTGAAGTAAAAACTCTGTAGTCAGACACTCAGTAGTGACTTAGCCATGACTTTGACCCTTTCATGGTTCATGATCATTAGATCTGAGAAATATGAACAGTATGCAATTTCTCAGTTTTGCTGTCGAGTACTGATGAAACAATAGGCGTGTTTTACCAAGTAAAATCTCACCGAGCGCTCAATATCAAGTAGACGTAGGTGGAATGTTTTGGTGGAACAAGATTCTCTGTTCAATCGTACTGAAATTACGGAAACAAAATTTTAACTTTGCTTTAAATATTTAAATGCTAAAGCACAATACTTTATGAAATGAATGAAAAATAATACTATATGATCAATTTATTTTTCCTGTTTATCAACATTTAACCTCTACAGTGATGGTCCAGTATAACGAATGCCGATATAAGGAATGAACGATATTACGAACACTTTTTGGAAGCCCATTAGGTATTCTATATAACGAACAAATAACGATTTTCACAAAATTAAACGAAACATTTTTAACAATAATTAATTTTTCTGTTTCGGACACGAATTAAGAAAAGAACATTTTGTAAACCGGCTCTTGATTTGTATCCTTGTATCCTTATAATATGAACTTTGTTTTCTTTTGCTTAATTTTTCCTCTCATCCTTGCTTATTTCAAGAATGAAAATGTTAACATTTTTATTTTTGTCACGGAATTGAGGATAGAACTAGGCTGTATT
Source organism: Dasysyrphus tricinctus (assembly GCA_963921185.1). NCBI lineage: Eukaryota > Metazoa > Arthropoda > Insecta > Diptera > Syrphidae > Dasysyrphus > Dasysyrphus tricinctus. The sequence goes on along the minus strand of OY992532.1, from coordinate 172,433,024 downwards.
GGAAAATTTTATTTGATAAAGTGTTGAAAAATAAATAATAGCTCCTTCTTTTTAGAAAATAAGTATTCAATATAACGAAATTTCGATATAACGATTGGACCTTGGACATTATATCATTCTTTATACTGGCCCTCCACTGTATTTTGTATTTTTGTATCAATTTCGTATTTGCGCATCACCGAGAAATTGTAATTTGGCTGTCAAATGAACAGTTTTAGCTGAGAAAGAACATTGATAAATGAATCCAAAAAATGTTCGTCTCAGTAATCTCTGAAGAAGATCTCAGTGCTCAGGTGAGATTTTTTGTCCCACTTTAAAAAATCTCTGAGCTGTCAGAGATTTTATTTCGTGAGACACGCCTAATGAACAATTATGAACTTCACTATTTTTGGACGAAAGCAAACATTGAAAAAAAATTAAAGTCTCATCACAGATACTAGAGTTACATAGATATCGCATCCAGTACAAATAAAAATGACCATTTTTTCAATATTTTGTGATTTTAAGCTCTTTTGTTTCGTCCTCAAACATCGAATCGGTTGATCAAACTACTGATGACTTGTTGTTGACGTTTTGTATTTATGTCTACGTATGTAAATCTATCTTTTTTAACATCATATGTGGTCCATAACTCACACAATATGGATATAACTGGGATGTAGCTCTACGTCCCACGATAAAAAAGTAGTCATTTTTATTTACTCTACGTGCGATATATATGTAACTATAGTATCTGTGGTCTCATGTTATATACAGTCGGTTTAAAATTAAACCTCAGTTGGTCAGAAACAAACAAAATTCATTCAGCAGATATTGCGGTATATATAGCGTGTATCAATATTTCGCAGAATGTAATTCCTTGCATTTATAAAAAAAATATTTTAATCAAAATTTTGTCTGCAACTTTAAGGCCGATGATATGAAGGTACCTATCACAATTTTTTTTTATCAAGTATTGTTAGACCGAAGGGGCGGCAAATTATTGTTTTGCCCCGGGCGGAAAATATCCTAGCTACGCCACTGTATAGAAACAAAATTTAAATCGTTGGAGCAGTTTAAAAAACAAAAAACATTCTTAAGGACAGATTGGTTTGCAAATCTGGCAGTGCATATAAAAATTAAATTAAAAAAAAAAATTGTCAACCCGTTTTTGAGATATCAACTTTTCAGAAAAATGATTTGATTTTTTTTTTTTATTCAAAACTTTCTTTTATGAGAATTTTGACATGCAATATTATTTGAACTTATTTGAAATTTGTATATAAAAAATATTCTTAGTCCGTTTAGACGATAATGACAAAATTTGCTAAGAATAATTTTTAATTCTTATAGAAGATCGCACTAATATATAATAATATAATTATAGCATACTGAAAAAGTTTTATCGAAATCGTTAGAGGGGTTTTTGAGAAAATAAAATATTTTCATTACGGTTTTATTTTTTGTTTGTGTGAGTGAAAGCAAAGGCTTCGAAAGCTTGCGTGAAGGCTATTCAAAAAATGTGGAATGCAAGTAGGGTTGCCAGATTGTTCTCGAAGCTCGACGGGAAATATGGCCACAAATAAGGAAAATCCCGGGATTGACAAATTTTGCCCGGGACAAAATAAATTTAACCGAGATAAGAAGAAAACTGTATGGGAAGGAGATCTATTCTACTCATATTTTTAAAGTTGAAAATCTATTCTCTAATTTTATTTATTTTTTGCAAATATTTTTTTAAATAATTTCCAAACTAAAACTTTTGACAAAAAAAATATTTTTTTGAGTATTTAATTCGCCCTGCCGGACTGTTTAAAAAACCCGTTTTTCACTTACAATTTTGAATTTTTTAAACGGTCCGGTAGAACTATACACTCAAATGGTCTGAGATTCTGTAATATGTGATCCGAGGAGCTTCTCTAGGGAGGAGTGAAAACCAATTTCGGCTAACACGATTATCCTCAAAGTTGCATTCATATTTTTTTTTTTTCGATGCACTGTTTCTCGCAAAGGCCCCAGTTGTGGACTGCAAGACTTTGATTTTTTTAATAGTCTTAAATGAAGCTTTCGACGCCTATAATACTTTTTTTGCTATCACTCACACCCAAAATCTGCTGTGGGCTCTCGGTCTATTACATAAGTTTCTTTTTAACATGAAACCAGCAAACAAAAACAGCTCTAAATTATACATATTATAAATGTGAGTTTTTTTTGCGAATGCTTGAAGATTAATTTTTGTTCGTAAAATGAAGTGCAGTATGTAGATTTTGCAGCAGATTTATTTTGAGAAAAAATGCATTAGATCAACAATCTATCTACTGCAATTTCAGTGAAGTAAAAACTCTGTAGTCAGACACTCAGTAGTGACTTAGCCGTGACTTTGACCCTTTCATGGTTCATGATCATTAGATCTGAGAAATATGAACAGTATGCAATTTCTCAGTTTTGCTGTCGAGTACTGATGAAACAATAGGCGTGTTTTACCAAGTAAAATCTCACCGAGCGCTCAATATCAAGTAGACGTAGGTGGAATGTTTTGGTGGAACAAGATTCTCTGTTCAATCGTACTGAAATTACGGAAACAAAATTTTAACTTTGCTTTAAATATTTAAATGCTAAAGCACAATACTTTATGAAATGAATGAAAAATAATACTATATGATCAATTTATTTTTCCTGTTTATCAACATTTAACCTCTACAGTGATGGTCCAGTATAACGAATGCCGATATAAGGAATGAACGATATTACGAACACTTTTTGGAAGCCCATTAGGTATTCTATATAACGAACAAATAACGATTTTCACAAAATTAAACGAAACATTTTTAACAATAATTAATTTTTCTGTTTCGGACACGAATTAAGAAAAGAACATTTTGTAAACCGGCTCTTGATTTGTATCCTTGTATCCTTATAATATGAACTTTGTTTTCTTTTGCTTAATTTTTCCTCTCATCCTTGCTTATTTCAAGAATGAAAATGTTAACATTTTTATTTTTGTCACGGAATTGAGGATAGAACTAGGCTGTATTGGAAAATTTTATTTGATAAAGTGTTGAAAAATAAATAATAGCTCCTTCTTTTTAGAAAATAAGTATTCAATATAACGAAATTTCGATATAACGATTGGACCTTGGACATTATATCATTCTTTATACTGGCCCTCCACTGTATTTTGTATTTTTGTATCAATTTCGTATTTGCGCATCACCGAGAAATTGTAATTTGGCTGTCAAATGAACAGCTTTAGCTGAGAAAGAACATTGATAAATGAATCCAAAAAATGTTCGTCTCAGTAATCTCTGAAGAAGATCTCAGTGCTCAGGTGAGATTTTTTGTCCCACTTTAAAAAATCTCTGAGCTGTCAGAGATTTTATTTCGTGAGACACGCCTAATGAACAATTATGAACTTCACTATTTTTGGACGAAAGCAAACATTGAAAAAAAATTAAAGTCTCATCACAGATACTAGAGTTACATAGATATCGCATCCAGTACAAATAAAAATGACCATTTTTTCAATATTTTGTGATTTTAAGCTCTTTTGTTTCGTCCTCAAACATCGAATCGGTTGATCAAACTACTGATGACTTGTTGTTGACGTTTTGTATTTATGTCTACGTATGTAAATCTATCTTTTTTAACATCATATGTGGTCCATAACTCACACAATATGGATATAACTGGGATGTAGCTCTACGTCCCACGATAAAAAAGTAGTCATTTTTATTTACTCTACGTGCGATATATATGTAACTATAGTATCTGTGGTCTCATGTTATATACAGTCGGTTTAAAATTAAACCTCAGTTGGTCAGAAACAAACAAAATTCATTCAGCAGATATTGCGGTATATATAGCGTGTATCAATATTTCGCAGAATGTAATTCCTTGCATTTATAAAAAAAATATTTTAATCAAAATTTTGTCTGCAACTTTAAGGCCGATGATATGAAGGTACCTATCACAATTTTTTTTTATCAAGTATTGTTAGACCGAAGGGGCGGCAAATTATTGTTTTGCCCCGGGCGGAAAATATCCTAGCTACGCCACTGTATAGAAACAAAATTTAAATCGTTGGAGCAGTTTAAAAAACAAAAAACATTCTTAAGGACAGATTGGTTTGCAAATCTGGCAGTGCATATAAAAATTAAATTAAAAAAAAAAAATTGTCAACCCGTTTTTGAGATATCAACTTTTCAGAAAAATGATTTGATTTTTTTTTTTTATTCAAAACTTTCTTTTATGAGAATTTTGACATGCAATATTATTTGAACTTATTTGAAATTTGTATATAAAAAATATTCTTAGTCCGTTTAGACGATAATGACAAAATTTGCTAAGAATAATTTTTAATTCTTATAGAAGATCGCACTAATATATAATAATATAATTATAGCATCCTGAAAAAGTTTTATCGAAATCGTTAGAGGGGTTTTTGAGAAAATAAAATATTTTCATTACGGTTTTATTTTTTGTTTGTGTGAGTGAAAGCAAAGGCTTCGAAAGCTTGCGTGAAGGCTATTCAAAAAATGTGGAATGCAAGTAGGGTTGCCAGATTGTTCTCGAAGCTCGACGGGAAATATGGCCACAAATAAGGAAAATCCCGGGATTGACAAATTTTGCCCGGGACAAAATAAATTTAACCGAGATAAGAAGAAAACTGTATGGGAAGGAGATCTATTCTACTCATATTTTTAAAGTTGAAAATCTATTCTCTAATTTTATTTATTTTTTGCAAATATTTTTTTAAATAATTTCCAAACTAAAACTTTTGACAAAAAAAATATTTTTTTAAACCAATTTGTTTCAAAATCTCATGTTGACGCTATTAAGTACAACTTTATTTTAAGTATTCATTATTCAATGCTCTTATTAATTTTTAATCAAACACTATAAAGCCATATGCTTAGCTGAAAAAAATAGAACTAACATTCTTTCGGAATCCAGAAACAAATTGGTAAATGTTTTTATTGTAAATTTATTTTGTCATTTATAATGATAGCGACAGCAGCTGTCAGGTTGCCAAAATGTCATTTGGAATAAAGGTCACAGGAACTTTAAACTGCATCAAATTCAACAGTCCAAATACAAATTTTCTATTATTTACGTTTTAGTTCCTCATTCCTATTTTACGTTAAGTTTGGTAAGATTGATTAAAATTTTAATGCAGCAATTGTTTGCCAACTAATAAAAGATTCATTTTGGTATTATTTGTGAATTTAGGTCACAACCCGGGAAAAAAGCTATCCCGGCGAGAAAGTTGAATTTATGCTTGAAATCGGGGACGTCCGTCCAGGGTAAACCAGGACATCTGACAACGCTAACTGCAAGTCCAAAACCAGAGCCCGATCCATTTTTTCACGGGTCTAGGCAAAACTAATTTTAGCCGCCCATTTTTAACCGACTTTTAAAGAAAGGATGTTACCTTTGCAACCGGTATAATTGTAAATAATTGCCTTCAGTTTAAAATGAGCGCATAGTTAATTACACAAGAAATTATTTGTTTTAATTTTATTAAAATATTGAACATAAGAACAGTTATTATGTAAAGCCACAAAACGAGTAAGGCATTCTTAAAAAAAAAAAAAAATCAAATCTTTTTTGAGAATATTCAAGTCAAGTCTGCCAAGTAACTTTACAATAAATTTAAATTTACAAATACTAGCGCCAACCTTGTATTCTATAGAAAACATAGCTTATCCAGATTACAAAAGTTTTTTTTAGTGAAAATTTGTAGGGGTGGCAAAATCATACTCGTTGTTCATGAGAAGTGGCAAATAAACACATGTTTAATTTTTGTTTATATGTAATTCAATCAATTTTTATTGAATTGAAATCAAAAGGGGCGCAAAATCATCATCGTTGTTTATTACACAAGTTGAAAATAAACTAAAAAGTATTGAGATATTAATATTAAAATTTGAAATAACTTTTAAAATTTTATTATTTTTTTTTTTGTTAATATCTCATATCAACACACAACATGGAGACTTCACCACAAACAAATAAAAAGTATTATTTTTTCAGTTAAAAATTCTATAACATTTGTAGAACGTACGTAGAAAGTATAAGAACGTACAATTTTTCATTGTGTTCAAATCACTAGGGGCGGCAGAATCACGACCGTTGATCATTATAGAAGTTGGTAATAAACACAGAAGTTTCTTTTTTTTTAATAAACAATTCTTTCAAATTTTGGAACAATATGATGACCATTCACTTTTGTAGCTTAACATATATGTGTTTGTTAATTCTCTCAATTTAGAGTTCAGAGGGGTTGACCTGTCTCAGAAAATGCTTCGCGTTCGCGTTAGTTTTGAAAAAAAAAATGCTGTAGATTGAATATTTTCACAGATGATTTGTTTTTGTTTTTTCAAAAATAAAAAAATAGATATTATTAAAATAAATAAAACATTATAGTCTAAGAGCCCACAGCAGATTTTGAGTGTGAGTGATAGCAAAAAAAGAAGTTTAGGCGTCGAAAGCTTCATTGAAGGCTATTCAAAAAATCAAGGTCTTGCAGTCCACAACTGGGGCCTTTGCGAGAAATAGTGCATCGAAAAAAAAATATGAATGCAACTTCGAGGATAATCGTGTTAGCCGAAATTGGTTTTCACCCCTCCCAAGATAAGCTCCGCGGATCCCATATCACGGAATCTGAGATCATTTGAGTATTTAATTCGCCCTGCCGGACTGTTTAAAAAACCCGTTTTTCACTTACAATTTTGAATTTTTTAAACGGTCCGGTAGAACTATACACTCAAATGGTCTGAGATTCTGTAATATGTGATCCGAGGAGCTTCTCTAGGGAGGAGTGAAAACCAATTTCGGCTAACACGATTATCCTCAAAGTTGCATTCATATTTTTTTTTTTCGATGCACTGTTTCTCGCAAAGGCCCCAGTTGTGGACTGCAAGACTTTGATTTTTTTAATAGTCTTAAATGAAGCTTTCGACGCCTATAATACTTTTTTTGCTATCACTCACACCCAAAATCTGCTGTGGGCTCTCGGTCTATTACATAAGTTTCTTTTTAACATGAAACCAGCAAACAAAAACAGCTCTAAATTATACATATTATAAATGTGAGTTTTTTTTGCGAATGCTTGAAGATTAATTTTTGTTCGTAAAATGAAGTGCAGTATGTAGATTTTGCAGCAGATTTATTTTGAGAAAAAATGCATTAGATCAACAATCTATCTACTGCAATTTCAGTGAAGTAAAAACTCTGTAGTCAGACACTCAGTAGTGACTTAGCCGTGACTTTGACCCTTTCATGGTTCATGATCATTAGATCTGAGAAATATGAACAGTATGCAATTTCTCAGTTTTGCTGTCGAGTACTGATGAAACAATAGGCGTGTTTTACCAAGTAAAATCTCACCGAGCGCTCAATATCAAGTAGACGTAGGTGGAATGTTTTGGTGGAACAAGATTCTCTGTTCAATCGTACTGAAATTACGGAAACAAAATTTTAACTTTGCTTTAAATATTTAAATGCTAAAGCACAATACTTTATGAAATGAATGAAAAATAATACTATATGATCAATTTATTTTTCCTGTTTATCAACATTTAACCTCTACAGTGATGGTCCAGTATAACGAATGCCGATATAAGGAATGAACGATATTACGAACACTTTTTGGAAGCCCATTAGGTATTCTATATAACGAACAAATAACGATTTTCACAAAATTAAACGAAACATTTTTAACAATAATTAATTTTTCTGTTTCGGACACGAATTAAGAAAAGAACATTTTGTAAACCGGCTCTTGATTTGTATCCTTGTATCCTTATAATATGAACTTTGTTTTCTTTTGCTTAATTTTTCCTCTCATCCTTGCTTATTTCAAGAATGAAAATGTTAACATTTTTATTTTTGTCACGGAATTGAGGATAGAACTAGGCTGTATTGGAAAATTTTATTTGATAAAGTGTTGAAAAATAAATAATAGCTCCTTCTTTTTAGAAAATAAGTATTCAATATAACGAAATTTCGATATAACGATTGGACCTTGGACATTATATCATTCTTTATACTGGCCCTCCACTGTATTTTGTATTTTTGTATCAATTTCGTATTTGCGCATCACCGAGAAATTGTAATTTGGCTGTCAAATGAACAGTTTTAGCTGAGAAAGAACATTGATAAATGAATCCAAAAAATGTTCGTCTCAGTAATCTCTGAAGAAGATCTCAGTGCTCAGGTGAGATTTTTTGTCCCACTTTAAAAAATCTCTGAGCTGTCAGAGATTTTATTTCGTGAGACACGCCTAATGAACAATTATGAACTTCACTATTTTTGGACGAAAGCAAACATTGAAAAAAAATTAAAGTCTCATCACAGATACTAGAGTTACATAGATATCGCATCCAGTACAAATAAAAATGACCATTTTTTCAATATTTTGTGATTTTAAGCTCTTTTGTTTCGTCCTCAAACATCGAATCGGTTGATCAAACTACTGATGACTTGTTGTTGACGTTTTGTATTTATGTCTACGTATGTAAATCTATCTTTTTTAACATCATATGTGGTCCATAACTCACACAATATGGATATAACTGGGATGTAGCTCTACGTCCCACGATAAAAAAGTAGTCATTTTTATTTACTCTACGTGCGATATATATGTAACTATAGTATCTGTGGTCTCATGTTATATACAGTCGGTTTAAAATTAAACCTCAGTTGGTCAGAAACAAACAAAATTCATTCAGCAGATATTGCGGTATATATAGCGTGTATCAATATTTCGCAGAATGTAATTCCTTGCATTTATAAAAAAAATATTTTAATCAAAATTTTGTCTGCAACTTTAAGGCCGATGATATGAAGGTACCTATCACAATTTTTTTTTATCAAGTATTGTTAGACCGAAGGGGCGGCAAATTATTGTTTTGCCCCGGGCGGAAAATATCCTAGCTACGCCACTGTATAGAAACAAAATTTAAATCGTTGGAGCAGTTTAAAAAACAAAAAACATTCTTAAGGACAGATTGGTTTGCAAATCTGGCAGTGCATATAAAAATTAAATTAAAAAAAAAAATTGTCAACCCGTTTTTGAGATATCAACTTTTCAGAAAAATGATTTGATTTTTTTTTTTTATTCAAAACTTTCTTTTATGAGAATTTTGACATGCAATATTATTTGAACTTATTTGAAATTTGTATATAAAAAATATTCTTAGTCCGTTTAGACGATAATGACAAAATTTGCTAAGAATAATTTTTAATTCTTATAGAAGATCGCACTAATATATAATAATATAATTATAGCATCCTGAAAAAGTTTTATCGAAATCGTTAGAGGGGTTTTTGAGAAAATAAAATATTTTCATTACGGTTTTATTTTTTGTTTGTGTGAGTGAAAGCAAAGGCTTCGAAAGCTTGCGTGAAGGCTATTCAAAAAATGTGGAATGCAAGTAGGGTTGCCAGATTGTTCTCGAAGCTCGACGGGAAATATGGCCACAAATAAGGAAAATCCCGGGATTGACAAATTTTGCCCGGGACAAAATAAATTTAACCGAGATAAGAAGAAAACTGTATGGGAAGGAGATCTATTCTACTCATATTTTTAAAGTTGAAAATCTATTCTCTAATTTTATTTATTTTTTGCAAATATTTTTTTAAATAATTTCCAAACTAAAACTTTTGACAAAAAAAATATTTTTTTAAACCAATTTGTTTCAAAATCTCATGTTGACGCTATTAAGTACAACTTTATTTTAAGTATTCATTATTCAATGCTCTTATTAATTTTTAATCAAACACTATAAAGCCATATGCTTAGCTGAAAAAAATAGAACTAACATTCTTTCGGAATCCAGAAACAAATTGGTAAATGTTTTTATTGTAAATTTATTTTGTCATTTATAATGATAGCGACAGCAGCTGTCAGGTTGCCAAAATGTCATTTGGAATAAAGGTCACAGGAACTTTAAACTGCATCAAATTCAACAGTCCAAATACAAATTTTCTATTATTTACGTTTTAGTTCCTCATTCCTATTTTACGTTAAGTTTGGTAAGATTGATTAAAATTTTAATGCAGCAATTGTTTGCCAACTAATAAAAGATTCATTTTGGTATTATTTGTGAATTTAGGTCACAACCCGGGAAAAAAGCTATCCCGGCGAGAAAGTTGAATTTATGCTTGAAATCGGGGACGTCCGTCCAGGGTAAACCAGGACATCTGACAACGCTAACTGCAAGTCCAAAACCAGAGCCCGATCCATTTTTTCACGGGTCTAGGCAAAACTAATTTTAGCCGCCCATTTTTAACCGACTTTTAAAGAAAGGATGTTACCTTTGCAACCGGTATAATTGTAAATAATTGCCTTCAGTTTAAAATGAGCGCATAGTTAATTACACAAGAAATTATTTGTTTTAATTTTATTAAAATATTGAACATAAGAACAGTTATTATGTAAAGCCACAAAACGAGTAAGGCATTCTTAAAAAAAAAAAAATCAAATCTTTTTTGAGAATATTCAAGTCAAGTCTGCCTAGTAACTTTACAATAAATTTAAATTTACAAATACTAGCGCCAACCTTGTATTCTATAGAAAACATAGCTTATCCAGATTATCTTAAGCTTATCCGGCCTACATAAAATAATTTTTTTTTTAATTTTTTTATTTGGAAAAGCTTCTTCTCACTTTTACTGGTAAAGTCAAAAGGATTCTGAAAACAATACTGATATTTGGACCAAATATTAATGGTTTTTTAAATTCTTAACGCCTGGAAGTGACAAACTACTATCTAAAGTCATACATAAGACTGAAAACTCATCTGAAAGCTTTAATCTATTTATGTATAATGTATATATCCAAACAAACGTATTGTGTAAACCAATAAATGAAAAAGTGTTAGAAGAAAAGTACTCATACGTCCGAGTGTACCAGTGAGTGTTGTAAAAATGTTCCTGCATTAATTGTTCTTGCTTTATATTTTCCCAGTGATTTGCATTTTAAGTTTTTTTTAATTAATGAATTCACATTTGTCTCAACATTTACTGTCATAAAAATAGGAACAGGTGCCCTATTGGGGAGTTCTCAAATCTTAAAACCAAGCTTAAAATTATCCACCACTGTTCCCTTAAAAAATTATCATGCGGACCTATTTTTGTTTGTTTTATTCGTATGATTGATGAAACTGTATATTACTTACCGTGTTTTCAATTCCATTCGGACTAGAATTACCCTTTAAATTTCGACCGCCTCTTATAATGGCTTGATCCAAATATAACGTCAGTCTTATAATAACTTGTATAATCATTGCCACAAATAAATTTTTGTGGATTTTTGTTCGATTGTTTCGTAAGCTACGAAAATTACAAAAAATAATTAATGACAAAAGAAGCGCACAAAGCGACAACATAAGGCCAATTATCTCCAACGTTCGAGTTCTTTCTGCTACAATAAATTTATTCTATAAATGAAAAAAAAAACAATACATTTTAAATACAATGTTAAAATTAAAAATAAATAGCTAAGTATCTAATGGTTAGACTAGGTTTTCACTCCAATCAAGGTATCTGTTCAGAATAAATGCTATGTTCTATGCAAGTACTTTCATATCTATTCAAATGTGCAATCCGTATTTCATATGCAAATTATCAGAGCTTCGAAACTATTCTAATTTCGCTTAGTAACTTTTTCCGAAAGGATACCTTGATAGCGCTGCCTCTTACCTGAATAACTTCGGAGTTCCCTCCTGAATAAAGTTGCTGCATCAAATCTATCACATCAGGTTTAAAACATGGCGTATAATTTGTCCAACCATGCGGATTGTAAATGGTATCATGTGGCTTATTGCTCCACAATCCACTTTTAAGGCATAACCGCTCTGCGAATTCTAAATGAAAAACAGTACAAAATTTGCTTTAGATCTTTCAATAAAATAAAAATGTGTGCTAAAGTGATAAAGTACTTTTACTATTTAGCCTCATAAAGTAATCTACCTATTCGTAGATAGAACGAATCATTATGTACCTTTAAATATGCATAAAGAAAATGTATCATTGGAAAGGTAATTGTATGTACTTTCAGAAAAACTTGGTATGACAGGCCCTAGCCTGCCGAATGTATCTGTCATACCTGTTTGAACAATGCGACCTCTGATTTTTATAAAACTCATTGTGCCTTTGTATGTATGCTATTGATTTCGAAACGACTGAATAGATTGAGCTCAAATTTGCAGGGAATATTTTGTATATACCTTTAACTATTTCTGCAAAGTTTGATTAAAATCAGTTCACTGATTTTTTGAGGAGGGGCAGAAATGCACGCCGGGTACCCAATAAAAATGAAGCGTTTTTGAGATAAAACTTTAATTTTAATTTTATTATTGTTTATTGAACCGTGATTACTAAGAAAAATTGCTAATTACAGTCTACGAATTTCCAGAAATAAGATCTGCCAAAAAAACGCGACCTGATAGTACAGTCAATCCCGTTTATTTTGAATTTTTAAAATCTTATTTTTCTATTTATTTTATAACTATTCCTAAAAAAGTTCGATTGTATAATCAGAAAAACTTTGTGAGTGTACATAAAATTAGAGGTCCGATTAGGCAAGAAAAATAAGCCTGAAATAATCAAAATTTGTGGGTTAAACCGTTTTTTCTATAGTAATTGTATTATTGTGTATGCGTAGACCTGCGTATAAATGCGTAGATCCGCGTATAAATGCGTAGATCAGCGTAGAAATGCGTATGCCTCCGTAGAAATGCGTAGATTTGCGTATAAATGTGTAGAACTGCGTATAAATACGTAGATCTGCGTATAAATGTGTAGACCTGTGTATAAATGCGTAGAAATGCGAAGACCTGCAAAGAACTCCGTAGAAATGCGTGTAGATCCACGTAGAAATGCGAAAAATTGCGTAAATGCGTAGATCTGCGTATAAATGCGTAGATCCGCGTAGAAATGCATAAAATTGTGTAGATCAGCGTATAAATGCGTAGATCTGCGTATAAACAGGTAGATCTGCGTAGAAATGCATAGACCAGCGTATAAGTGCGTAGAACTGGGAGGTATAAATGCGTATACCTGCGTATAATGCGTAGACCTGCATATAAATGCGTAGAACTGGGGTATAAATGCGTAGATCTGCGTATAAATGCATAGACCTGCGTATAAGTGCGTAGAACTGGTGGCATAAATGCGTAGATCTGCGTATAAATGCGTAGAAATGCGTAGACCTGCGTATAAATGCGTAGATCTGCGTATAAATGCGTAGATCTGGATAATCTGCGTAGAAATGCGTATACCTGCGTATAATGCGTGCACCTGCATATAAATGCGTAGACCTGCATATAAATGCGTAGAACTTCCTATAAATGCGTAGATCTGCGTAGAAATGCGTAGAATTGCGTAGAAATGCGTAGAATTGCGCAGATCTGCGTATAAATGTTAAGATTACGTATAAATGCTTAGATCTACAAAGAAATGCGTAGGGTTGAACTGCGTATATCGGCGTAAAATGTGATCTGCGAAGAAATGCGTAGAAATGCGTAGAATTGCGCAGATCTGCGAAGAAATGCGTAGAGTTGCGAATAAATTCGTAGACCTGCGTATAAATGCATAGACCTGCGTATAAGTGCGTAGAACTGGGGGTATAAATGCGTAGATCTGCGTATTAATGCGTAGAAATGCGTAGACCTGCGTATAAATGCGCAGACCTGTGTATAAATGCGTAGATCTGGGTATAAGTGCATACACCTGCGTATAAATGCGTAGATCTGCGTAGAAATGCGTAGACCTGCGTAGAAATACGTAGACCTCCGTGGAAATGCGTAGAATTGCGTAGACCTGCGTATGAATGCGTAGAATACGGTAGATCGGCGTATAAATGGGTAGATCTGCTTATAAATGCGTAGACCTGCGTATAAATAAATGCATAGACCTGCGTATATATTTGTAGACCTGCGTATAAATGCGTAGATCTGCGTAGAAATGCGTAGACCTGCGTAGAAATACGTAGACCTCCGTAGAAATGCGTGGAATTGCGTAGACTTGCTTATAAATGCGTATTAATGTATATATCTGCGTATGAATGCGTAGACCTGCGTATAAATACGTAGACCTGCGTAGAAATACGGATACCTACCCAGAAATGCGTATAATTGCGTAGACCTGCGTATGAATGCGTAGATCTGCGAATAAATGCGTAGACCTGCGTATTAATGTGTTAGATCTGCGTATAAACTCGTAGATCTGGGTATAAATGCGCAGACCTGCATATAAATGCGTAGAACTGCGTATAAATACGTAGATCTGCGTATGCGTAGACTTGTGCATAAATGCGTAGATCTGCCTAGAAATGCGTAGAATTACGTAGAAATGCGTAGATCTGCGAAGAAATGCGTCGAGCTGCGTAGAACTGCACACGGCGTATAAATAAGATCTGCGAAGAAATGCGTAGAATTGGGTAGATCTGCGTATAAATGGGTAAATCTGCATATAAATGCATAGACCTGCGTATAAATGCGTAGACCTGCGTATAAATACGTAGATCTGCGTAGAAATGCGTAGACCTGCGTAGAAATATGTAAGCCTCCGTAGAAATGCGTAGAAATGCATAGAGTTGCGTAGACCTTTGTTTTAATGCGTAGATCTGCGTATAAATGCGTATACCTTCGTATAAATGCGTAGATGTGCGTAGAAATGCGTAGACCTGCGTATAAATGCGTAGACATGTCTATAAATGCGTAGATCTGTGTATGAATGCGTAGATCTGCGTAGAAGTGGGTAGATCTGCGTATAAATGGGTAGATCTGCGCTTAAATGCGTAGACCTGCGTAGAAATGCGTAAATCTGCGAAGAAATGCGTAGAGTTGCGTAGAACTGCATAGATCGGCGTTTATTGTCATAATTTTCATAATTGTATTTTTATATGTATACCCCGTATGTAGATGATTATGTTTTTATATACCACCCTATGTATGTATGTAGGAGAGAATACAAAAATATAATCTAGAAAATTATGACAATATATTTTTTTGTCCAGTTCTCTAAAATCGATTGGTGTAAATTAAGGAGCTGAAAATTACGGAATGGATTTAAAATAAGTGGGTTTGACTGTATAATCGGTAAATCATGTAATTTTGGGAGGCTGTTACACTATTTTTTCATCTCGATTGGAACAAATTAAGGAGCTGCAAACACGGAGTGGATTTAAAATAAGCGGGTTTCACTGTATAATCAGTAATCATATATTTTCGGGAGAATTTAACACTATTTTTTTTTATCACCCTTCAATGAACGAACAAATTATGATTCTCTTATGTTTGTAAGTAAAATAAATTTACTTAGGTACACTGTAGGTACACATGCAGATATGTATATGTTTTCACCTAAGTGAGCCCAAACGTTTTAATGTACATTTATAGCTATGTATATGTTTATACGCAAATCATGTATGCCTATGTAATCGAAGTTAATTTATGAATATGTACAGTTAGAAAAATTTATTTGACAAAAATCGTTATAAGCGGGTTCGACTGCACCATCACGTCGGGATTTTTTCTTCTTAGGCAGAAATTTTCAATCACGACTCAATGCACATTAATACGATTATTACAGAAAAAAACGTTTTAACCCACAAATTTTGATTATTTCATGTTTGTAAGTAAAATCAGTCAACTTAGGTAGATAGGTATATTTTTCTCGCCTAATCGGACCTCTAACTTTATGAACATTAATACTAATAGACTCACAAAATTTTTCTGTTTATAAATATAATAAACTAACTTTCCAATGATAAATATTATGTCCATTTCCGTGATGACGGGACTTTTGATGTCACCGGTTCCCAGGCTATAAGCTGTCTATGACAAAATGCTTTTCCATTGTAAACAAATTTTCTCCCCCAATCAACATGGTTTTCTTATAGTGGTAGATCAACTACTACAAACCTAGTTGATTTTGTTTCTGGTACCATATGCACCATGGAAGCTGGGAAAGAAGTTGATACCATCGCAAAACCGACCTCAGCAAAGCTTTTGACAAAATCTCACACACCCTTATTCTCTTTAAACTTAAAGCACTTGGCTTTTCACCCCTTTTCATTGCATGGATCCAATCATATCTGAGCGATCGTCAGTACAATATCCTCTTTAGAGGTATCGAATCCAACCCTATCCTTGCAACCTTCTGAGTTCCGCAGGGAAGTCATCTCGGTCCTCTGATTTTTTATTCGCATGGTATCAGTGGGGTATCCAAGTGATATCCGCATGGTATCTACATGGCATCCGCATGGTGTTCGTATGGTATTCCCGTGGTATCCGCATAGTATCCGTTGGGTATTCACGTGATATCCGCATTATATCTGCGTGGTATCAATGTGATACTTGCATGGTGTCCGCATAGTACCACGTGGTATCCGCATGGTATTCGCATGGGATTCACGTGCTATGCATATGGTAGCTGCGTTTTTTTGCATGTCCATTTCATTATGGTCTATTTCAATGAAATATTGAAGTACATATTCACTAATTTTGATTATTGGTAGGGCGCATTAGTAGGTATCTAAATAACAACCATAAAATTTTCATCGTATTTAGATTTTGTTGGCCGTTGAAAATAATGTGTCATGTCTTATGTCAGACATGCTAAAGAAACGACTTGTCAATTTTTTTGATCTCTTACCCATCGGATAACCCTGACCCCCTGACCCGTGAGATAAAAATAAATGTATGTACAGATGCCTAGACGTACCAGTAGAATAGACAAAGGGACAGTATGCCAAAAACCAATTCTTATCGTAATTCTAGTTTTGTTAAAACTTCGAAATTTATTTTTTTACACGAAACGAATGCTTATCATATTCATATGTACATTATGGTGGTCGTTATAATGTTTTTTTTTTTAGTTTTAATATTTGGATGGGTCTAAAGCAGCTCTAAATGAAGAAACAAAACTTCTGGCTTTCTAAAAAGCTACAAAACATTACTGTAAGTATTGCCATTGTATTTTAAATAATTTTTTTCTATTTTACGCAAATATTTTATTAAATTGCTCCTCCCTTCAAGCGGCGGGAGATATTGCCCTCCTCCCTTAGGATTTGTTCTTGTCTAGTTCCCACCTACATGCTCTGAATTTTTTGGCAGATCTTACGCGAATTTTCTAGTATGCAAAAAAAAGGGGAAATTTAATTTACCCCTATAGCGACTAAAGGGGATGAAAATTAAAATCTGAAAAAAATTAGGGAATTGTTTTTCTTCATTTAGAGCTGATTTGGGCCCATCCAGGATGACCTGTTTTTAGCGACGACCCTAATGTACATAGGTAGCTAGATATTAATAAAAAATATTGCGGTTTTGTTTATGTCTTACTTGTTATATCGATTCCATGTCCAACGGCAGGGCATCGCATTCGTGCTAAAACACCGGCAGGAGTAGGTGGCCAGCATAAGAATTGATCCCATGTCCAGTTGCAGTAATTTCCTGTCAAATGCAAATATTTATAGTATTTATAGTTAAATTATTATACAAAATGTACACACAAACATTTATATTTCTGTCTTTATTTAACAAAGGCATTTGGATGCTTCGTCTATCGAGAATGCAAAGTCTACTTGTAGAAAAAAAATTAAATTTGACATTTATGATGCCAAATTGTTGACATACAAATATCATAATTGAATCATCATTTTCACTCTTTCCAAGAAAGTCTCTTAAGAAATAAACTTAGAATAAACTCGGGTACCCGGGTTACCCGAATACATTGTTAGATATGATCAATTTTGCTAAGGAGTTGTTGAATCTAGAGAGCGGAATCGGTTGACTTAACCTTGACAAAAGCAAAATAAATTAACCAAATCGAAATAGGTTTAACCTAAACGCAAATAAGTTTCACCCAAGCGGAAATAAATTTAACCCAAACGCAGATATAATATACCCAATCGCATTTTGATTGATTTGATTCACGAACCAAGCGTGCTAGGAACTTGTAGTAAGGCTCCAAATTTGCAATTTTGTTTGCATTTCAACTATAGGCTATGCTTAAAATTTGAAGTCCTCAATTTAAAACTTTCACGAATTTGACTTCAAAATTAAGTAAGTAGGTCACATCGTGTATCTCACGAACCAAGCTTGCTAGGAACTTGCAGTAAGGCTCCAAATTTGCAGTTTTTTTGCATTTCACGAATAGGCTAGGTCAAAATTTTGAAGACCTTTTTTTTTAAAAAAAAAAATTCATACTGACTTGCTAACTTCAAAGTGAAGTTAGCAGGTCAGTATGAAATTTGTTTCAAATTGAGGACTTCAAATTTTTAACCTAGCCTTTCGTTAAAATGCAAAAAAAAACTGCAAATTTGGAGCCTTGCTACAAGTTCCTAGCACGCTTGGTTCCTGAGATATACCATGTGACCAGCTAACTTCACTGTGAAGTTAGCAGTTCACTCAATTACACCTTATTTGGGGAACTGCAAAAGCGGGAATAGAAATGTAGAAATAAAATGCAAGAAACTGCAAATTCCTGTCAAGGTCCCATTTGCGTGGGTGAAAGTTGCCCTGCTAAATTCACAGACGTTGTTTGTTAATGTTAAATCTATTTGCGCTTGGGTGACACTTATTTGCGTTAAGGTTAAACCTATTTCCAATTTGGTTAGTTTAATTTGCAAATGCTAGATATATCTAATAAATATTGTTGAATATATGTTAAGAAGAGTTCAAAGATATTAATATTATCTACCCTTAAATTTTATCACATAATATAATGCATAAATAGGTTAGGTACAAAGATTTGGTGCAGGTCCACCGCACTATACATATATTCCATGTAATGATCGACTCGGAGAATTTAAAAGCATCCAATTACATACATATTAATATTTTCAATTTGATATATACATCCATATTTGTTTTCTTGTGTTTCGTGAAACATCGTTACTCTGGGCTCTAATGTCTGATCCCATTTACTTGATATAATTTTTAAGAAAACCATCGGTCAAACCACTGTCGTAGGGATGTTTATACAAAAGATAGCTTCGCTGTCATTTGTACTGTTATCCAAAAAAAAATTATTACGAATAGGTACCTATGTCTTTTACGAATTATTATTTCCAGTTCAAATTTCAAATAAGTTTTAATTAACTTTTAGTTAAGTAATTAATTTTGATGATTGGATTACGAACACCGCCTAAGGTCAGCTTAGCCAACGCAATTATAACAGCTGATAAGCTACATCGAAGAGCAGCCTGATATAACAAGGAATTATTTCCCAAGAATAACACAAGATGGGCAAGGCAGGCAAAAATAGCTGTGGGCTGATTCGACTGGGAAGCTTAATGCCATAAAACTATGATGGTTATGTAAGTACGAGTAAACTTTACTTTTATAGCCAGGTACTTGGATCTTGGAAGAAGGTAATCATAGACCAACCAGTATAACGTTTAATACACATTACTTGAATGACAAACCAAATAACAAGCATGTAACTGTCCATATTATTTTAGTTGGCAGTGAAAGAGTATTCGATGCATATACAATACATACAATAGTCGGAAAAAGTATTTTGACAAAAAAAATATTTCGCATTTTTCTTTATATCTTTCGTTTTATTGATAGAAAACATCTGAAAAAAAAATATATTACAATGGTATCAAGATGAGCTTCCAAAAAAACATACAAAAGTATAGGGAAAAAATTATGGCTTGATTTTCACCTGGAAACATAAAATCTTTACAAAAAGGAGTGAAATCACAACAAAAACATAAATTTAAAAAAGGGCCAAGTTCTTACATATATGTACAAGAAACCTCTGCGTTCAAAGTCAGCCTAAAACAGTAATGAGATCTAAAATATATATTTTGATCTGGCGACATCATCATCCTGCCGTACTTCTTCCAAAACAAAAGTTAGACTGACCACCATTGATCGATCGATAAAATAAGCAACTTCTTGAGCCCTTAACTTTAACTGCATATAAGATACCGAGAATATGTGGTTACAATAACAGAACGGTCCGGTCAGTCTGAAATTATTTTTGGGTTGGCTACGAAATCTCGCAAATCAAAATCTCGCATTCGAAATCCCGCATAACGAAATCTCGCAATTACAAAATCTCGCTTTTCATAATTCCACAATTACAAAATCCCGCTTTTCATAACCTCGCAATAACGAAATCTCGCAAACTAAAATCTCGCATATCAAAATCTCGCAAAATTGAATTGCATTGCAACAAATAAATTTTTTTAATCAAAATCTCGCAAATTGAAATCTCGCGCGAGATTTTGATTTTGATTAAAAAAATTTATTTGTTGCAATGCAATTCAATTTTGCGAGATATCCTACCTACTGCAAAATATATAATCCAGTGTCTGGGTACTTTTAGACCACACTGTTATCTATTAATTTGAGCTTTTGATTTTTCAATATTATTGTTTTCAAAAGAACAAGAAGGAGAGAGACCATAGAGATGGTATATCCCAGTTGTAAAGTGTCATGTGCAAATCGCATTACTCGTATTTGGCCTTGAACTAGAAAATACTTTTAGTTCCATTATAAACGCGTAAAAGACAACCAAAATGATTATAGAGGTTATTAACAGTAAGGATGTACAAATTTTTTTAATGACGGGTATAGTTATTAGCTGGAAAGAGGTATATTCCCAAAAAAAGAAAAAGAAAAAGAAATTCTAAAAGCCTTGAAGTTGCGAGATTTTGATTTGCGAGATTTTAAATTGCGAGATTTTGGTTGAAATTTGCGAGATTTTTAGGTTCAAGATGTAAATGCGAGATTGTAAAAAGCGAGATTTTGTGATTGCGAGATTATGAAAAACAAGATTTTTAATTTGCGAGATTTCGTTATTCGAGATTTTTAAAAAAATGCGAGATTTCGTTATTCGAGATTTTGGTTTGCGGGATATCGTAGCGCTCCCATTATTTTTTCGTTGCTAAAATCATAAATTTTGAATTATTGAAAGATTGCAATTTCGTTTGGCGAAATGAAATTAAACTTTCAACAGTCAGTATAGTTGCCAATCTGAACAGAAGTGTGAAGTGGAGCGATAGAGTAAACCGACCGTTTTAAAAATTTAAATATCGACCCCTTAATAATAAACGACGAACAACAGCGAGCCAGCACTCACTAATACATCTGATAACTTAAGCCGGCCATTCACGTTGAGACGGTCGTACGTAAGGACTGTCGCAAGAATCGTAGAGATTTTCTATGAAAAATTGAGAGGTTGTTTGTGAATAAACCTCTTGTGTACTGAGTTCGTTGAAAATCTCTAAGAACCTTGCGACCATCCCAACGACTATCTCAAAGTAAATTCCCTGCTTTATAGTTCTTATTAACAAATGAGTAATAGCCTATATCATGAAACTCCGCGTCCAATGAACGGATGTCAAATACTTGATAGCTCATATGGAGTATGGAACTACAATAGCCGTTTTTCATTTTTAGTACAGAGCTGAGCCTGAACTGTAAAAAAATTGCGTTTCTTTTTTAGCTCTGAGAGTTCAGACTTCAGAGCACAAAATTTGTGTTTCTTTTTTCGTTCTGAGCGTGTTTTGAGCTTGTTCAGAGCGCGCAGTATGAGCTCAGAATAAAATAACTGAGTAGACAGCTGAACACAGCATTTGACAGCTAGTGTTCAGATGTGTTTCAAAAATAATTCAAAGCGCTCAAAACACACTTCTCAGATGATGTTCAGAACATGCTCGCCATGCTCGGACTCTGTCCAGAGCTCTATTCTGGATTAAAAAAGAAAAACGCTTATGAAAGAAGAATTCGGTCACAGAAAACGAAACTATAAAGCTAAGCTTAGATTAGACGGTCAACGTAAATGGTCAACGCATTGACTCCTTGACGTCATCAGAAACACTGGCAATATACTGTCAACGTAGACTGTGTCAACGCATGAAACATTGACGATCACACGAATGACGGCACTCGTCAATGTTGACGTTTTATTTATGTCAACGCAATTGGTACCCTCTGGTGTCAACGTATTGACACGTGCAACGTTGACGATTACACTACTTGACCACATCCAAAACATATGAACGTTGACGCGGAGTTGACAAGAGCTAAATTTAACCATTTTGTACGTTGACGATCACACGGCATTGACTGCGGTGTTATCGAACAATACATTGTGGATGAATTAAAAAAACTCTTAAAAATCAGACATTTTTGGCGTTTTTTTTACTGCTCAGGAAAAGGTGATTTTAGGGTAGTTTGGTGACATTTAAATCGAAATACACTTTTGTCATCAAAATACAGTTCATCTCCCATCTGCCAAGCCATCAACTGTCAAGTTCCATTGAAAGATGGCTACGATGTCAATGGATTAAAAAACAGCTAACAAATCAGAAATTTTTGAAGTTTTCTTACTGCTCCGGAAAAAAATGATATTAGGTCAATTGATGGGTGACATTTGGATCGAAATATACGTTTGCTGTCAAAATATAGCTCGTTTTTCATCTGTCAAGCCATAAACTGTCAAATTCCTTTGAAGGAGGGCTACAATGTTGATGGAATAAAAGACTTCTAGAAATCCGAAATTTTTGGAGTTTATTTACTGCTTCGGAAAAAGTGATTTAAGGGCAATTGGGTGACATTTGCATCGAAGTATGCTTTTGCTGCCAAAATAAAGTTTGTCTTTCATCTGTCAAGCCATCAACTGTCAACTTCCATTGAAGGATGGCTACGATGTCGATGGATAAAAAAAAACTTCTAAAAAATCATACATTTTAGAAATTTTTGTATTGCTCCGGAGAAAAGTGATTTTAGGGCAATTTAGTGACATTTGGATTGAATTATACTTTTGCCGTCAAAGTATAGTTCGTCCCCCTCATCTGTCAAGCCATCAACTGTCGATGTTTAAAAATACTCAAAAATTGCAAAAATTTTGACATTGAGATAAAGGTCAACGCAGAGTACGTTGACATGGCAGAAAAAGCCGCTGTGTCAACGTAAAGATACAGTCAACGCGTTGTTGAGTAGTCTTTCATAGTGTCCTAACTGCGTTGACAGGGTGATTACACGGCCCACGAAAATAGTCAACGCATTGACCCTTAAATTCGTGTCAACGAGCGTGTCAACGCAGCCGTCAACGCATGGACAGTATTCTGCGTTGACGATCATACGACAAGACAACTTTGGGATAGAATTTTACGTCATTTTGACGTCAGAGAGTCTAATCAAAGCTTAAGCAGTTGAGATTCTAAACATTCAAAAGTTTTATTATGTGTATACATATGTATATAGTTAATTATACGCACTCACCATTTTTCCACAAATGCTCCCTCAATTCCCAATCACCAAACGTATGTAAGCAGCTGCTTTCATTGGATATAGCTGGTGATGTACTAGAATATGTAATACTTGAATAGTTGGATTCGTTTAGCATTAAAGTCCATCTTGCTTCATGTTCGTGTGTATTATTGTTTTGCATCTTTGTTGTGTCCGTTGTCACATTGAAAGTCATCAGCTCTTGCAAAATGATGGCACGAATTGATTTTATAACCGCCGACAAAGGTTCTGAAGTTTCAACATCTGAAACTTCGGATTTGTTTGATTTTAAGGTATAATTTGAGTCCATGTTGTATTAAATTTTGAAGAAATGTGATATGATTTGATAATTTTTAGTTCCAGCAAATTGCCGACAGTGCAATTATTATTGGAGTTGAGTATGATATCCTGAGCCAATACATTGTTATGACATAAAGATATGGATTCAATTACTTTAAAGTAAGTTTAAAGGATATGCACCTGCTGGTTCGTTGGTAATAAATATCTGCAAGAAATATTAAAAATCAAATAAAAACTCTTAATAGAAACATAAAAGAAATATTGTGTTCATATACAGGGTGTCCCGGACCTGAGTGGAAGTATTTTAGGGTGTGGTTCTTGGGGTTATTCTAAGAAAAAAGTTGTTTTGGGGGGGAAGTTGTATCAGTTTCTGAAACATTGACTTTAAATTGAAAAAAAAAAATTAAAAATCAACGAATACACATCTAATAATGTCTAATTCTAATTGGGCGGCTTCAAAAGGCGTCTGTTTCCAATAGTGGGTGGCCAGGGTGGTCAAAGGCTGCATGGTGTCAGAATTATGTTGAACGAAGAAGCGAGGCGTTGTCTTATATCCTAGGCGCCCATTTCTGCAAGAATAATGACAGCAAGGTTTCTTTCAAAAATTAGTAAAGTCACAATAATTCAGTGCTACACCCCCACAAATGAAGCGACCGAGAAAGACAAAACCGCTTTCTACACTCATCTTAACTCAGTTTACAAAGGAGTTCCGAGAGCCGACATCATAATTGTCATGGGAGATCTCAATGCCCAAGCCGGATCAGACAACTACGGTCTAGAGCGCGTGATGGGGTAAAATGGCATAGAGTCACGGAATGAAAATGGCGATTTATTGCTCGATTTTTGTAACGTTAATCGTCTTGTATACTGGGTGGGACTGTGTGTAAATATAAGACTTGCAACAAAATAACCTGGGAACATATCCGGATGGTTAAACTGTTAACCAAATTGACCATATCATGATTCACCAGCGATGCATGGAGGAAGGCAATGTGCGATGTTCGAAGTATTAGAAATGCCGACATGGGAAGCGATCACCATTTGGTTCTTATGAGTCTTAAGCAGACGAGAGTAAGAGACTGTTGGATGTTCCAAGACAACTGGGATAAAATCGAGATTCGCAAATCGTTGATGATGCAAATAAATGCCGAAGCAGATGCTCAACAAAAGGCTGAATTGCGAAGAGAGTATCGCCTAGCACTTAAGATGGTTTATCGCTGTGTGAGACGTGACAAGAGGGTGAGGTTAGACGGTCTCGCAGAAAATGTGGAAAACGCTGCAAGAAGAGGAGATATGAGGGAATTGTACCAAATATCCAAGGAAATTATGGGGAAAAAAAGCAACACCAATCATCCTGTAGTGGACGTGGATGGTACACTTTTGGTATCAATCGAGGATGGTGTGATTGTTAAGTTGCCAAAGAAAGGTGACCTTAACGATCACAACAATTGGCGAGGTATTACAGCTTTGTCCGTTTTTCCAAAACGAATGGCAACCATCATTCTGGAGCGGATAAAGGGTAGAATCTAGTCTTCACTCAAGAGGCATCAAGCTGGTTTCCGCAATGGGCGGTCGTGTGTTGACCATATCAACACTCTGCGTATCGTTCTTAAGAAGTCTGCGGAGTTTCAATCACCACTTTACCTCATGTTCGTGGATTGGTCACACACTGAGGAAACCAAACAATGAAATTGCAAAGCAGACCTTTGAATGGAATCCTCAGAGTGCACGGCGGCGGGTTGGAAAACCAAGAACAATATGGAAATCAACAGTTCTAGCAGAAGCAGACTCCCAGGGAAGGACGTGGCTGTTATGTATTTGCTTGTCTCTTTTACATATCCTATATACCTTTCTTTAACGTTAGTAACATGTCATATAACTGTTGGCTCTTATATACATAATTAGTCTACTCGTCATCAAGTAAGATGCTACACTCGTCACTCAAGCTTAAGTTGTCCTCCAGTTAATATCCTTTAATTTAACCATTTAATCATAGTTAATAAACTTATACTTTTGAATTAAGAGTTAAAATATCTAGCTGTAGAACGTGAAGGATGGAAACGATTTGTTGGCTATGTCCCAATCGGGGTTACAGGACTTAATGATGATGAGGTTAATTACTATAACCAGGATTGAAGCACCCATTTCTAATTTTATATTTTTATTCAAGAAAATAATCCTTATAATAGTTTACAAAAGTTGAAAAGTTTTAAACAATAATTGTTAAATTAGTTTTTATAAGTGGGTGCTATTCAAGTGACATACAATTCAATACAAATATTTGGAAACATATTGCTTTAAAATGTGTATAAAAGATTTACGGCCAATTTCATAAACAAACACTAAAATTACTTTTATCTAAACTCCTTCTAAATTTTATCAGATCAGACATTTGAAATTTTTCTGTTTCACCAATGTAGAAATGGGATATTTTAATTTTACTGAGCTTGCTACATCCCTGGATTAAAAAAAAGGAGGTTGTTCCCCTCGCACATGCGAAGTCTATGAGAAAAAGTGAAAAAGCATTATGAATGAGGGACAATTATTCTGACAGCAAAATATCAGCTGTTGTTGAATGGAATGGCTTAACAAAAAAAACTTTTAAAATTTAATGAGACAAAATCGAGCTTTAAGTTTACAAGGGCATTTAAAATCTTCCTAAATATAAAAGCATTTGGTGAAACCGAAAAATATCATTTAAAGGCTAAAAGGCTTTTTAAATAATTAAAAGCCTTTCGTGAAATCGGCCATTAGGTCACAAAAACTTTAAATCTGAATTTCTATTCAAGAGTCCGCAGGTGCGCACAAAAATAAAACAATTCATTTTCAATTATTTACTTTTGTATTACCTCGGGATTTATCTTCATTTATTTCAAGGAGTCCTAATGTAACCAAAGTCCACCAGAGCATATAACTTACAGTGCTTTTGTGCTGTTTAATTAATACGTGTCGGTATTCATCGACTAAAAATTAAGCGTCTTATGGCCAATTTCATAAACAAACACTAAAATTATTTTTATCTAAACTCCTTTTAAATTTGATCAGACATTTAAAATTTTTCAGTTTCACCAATGTAGAAAAGGGATATTTTAGGGATATTTTAATTTGACTGATTTTGCTCACATCCCTGGATTCAAAAAAGAGGTTGTTTTCCTCGCACATGCGAGGTCTATGAGAAAAAGTGAAAAAGCATTATGGATGAGGGACAATTATTCTGACAGCAAAATATCAGCTGTTGTTGAATGGAATGTCTTAACAATAAATACTTTTAAAATTTAATGAGACAAAAACAAGCTTTTAGTTTACAAGGGCATTTAAAATCTTCTTAAATATAAAAGCATTTGGTGAAACAAAAAAACATCATTTAAAGGCTAAAAGGCTTTTTAAATAATTAAAAGTCTTTTGTGAAATCGGCCATTAGAAGGGTACAACAATATCTAGCTGATGAGCCTAATTGTTGTAGCTAGGCAAAACGCATTTGGGATTTGGACTAAAAAGGTCACAAGAACTTTAAATTTAAAATATTAGCCATTATAAATATTGATACCACTCTTTCTTTTTTATTCATAGAATTAAATAAACTTGAATTTAAGAAAACAAAATGAATAGTTATCATTATTTTTAAAGATATTGAATTTTGAACAAGGGGGTTGCCAAGTGCTATTCAAGTGAAAAACACTGTATGTACTGTATTAAAAAAAATTAATATTTTTCATTGTGGTGCAGGCACAATTTAAGGTAGGAACTAGGTATAAAATTGTTTTCGTAAATTTTTTTTCTGGGGGTTTGTCCAACATATTCGTTTCTATAGGCATACAATTTAGACTTATGTGAGCTCTTAGGTGAAATAAAATTGTTATTTTGTTCTTTAGTCCTTTAAAGTTATTAAATACAAATATTGAACAAAGAACCTACTGTCTTTTAATTTCGCACACATACAAAGATTCTTCGGAAGCCTCCAGAAAATAAACCAGAAAATAATGTGCAAGAACACACATGTAGTTCCACAGAAACCAAGTCAATAATTTCCTAGAAAAAATAAAATACCTCAAGGATAAAGTAATACAAATTATAATTTTGTCAGTATGTATTTTAATGCAAATATAGACAGACAGAGACAAAATTAAACAGTGATAATGGTTGTTGTAGCTTCTCATAAATTTTGGTGTCTATCGATCAAGAAATTGTTTTTATTAATGACAATATTTGAATTATTATTAAAGTTTATTTCAGAAAAAATTCTTACAAAAATAGTCTATACTTTCAAGTATTTTTTCGAAAACTATTGGTAAAAAATACTTGTTTTAAGAACTAGATACTAGAACATACTCCTGAATTTCAAAAAAGGTACAAATCATTTTTGTAAGTGTTGCCATTTTTTTGTAATATTATTTTCAATTTTTAAAGTGCTTTTTTCATAAAATAGACCAAAACACCACTTTTGCGCTCGATTTCGACTTGTCTGCCATTTATGAAATAAAGTACTCCTCATGACCTTTCAAATTACATAAGTTTCATCACTGTTGAGCAATGTTGAAAATAGGACCAAAGTCCATACCAAAGTGCCCATGGTCCTTTGACTTCAAGGCGCCAGTTATCATTGAAAATCATCATTGAAAATTTTGTACTTCAGTTTTGAGGTATTTATAAACCAAAATCATATATTATTTTGATGAAGAAATAAAGCTCAAGACTTAACAAATATTTCTAGTCAAAAAGAAATTTCAGATAGGCCCAACCTTCCACTTTAAACGAATTTGAATATTTCAATGATCATTGGTAAGGAGTTCAATCCTTGAAATAATAAAACCTATTTTATGTGAAAGACCAAACTTGAATTTGATTTTGGCTAGAAATCAAAATAACCCTTTGATTTTACTTTCCAAATGTCTCAAAATCAATCAATAAAATTTTCAATGATGACTTTCAATGATAGCTTAACTGGGGCCTAAAGCCACAGTACGTGCGGTTATTGGATGTATTTTATTTTGTTTCACTTAATTTTTGAAATTTTTACATAATTAAAAAAGCTTTGAAATATTTAATTTTGTCTTGTTTTTGATAAGACTTTCAATAAACCACATATAAAATGCAAAAGGTTTACCAAATTATGCCAATTTAAAATAAATAATGATTTTTACTTGCGATATAGGTACATATACTTTTGTACTATCTATAGGGAAAGTTATGGATTCGTACAAAAAAAAATCGATTTAACAATCAAACATGACATTACTATGATAGAGAACACGAAAAATAGTGGGTGGGATAATTCTGTCTGTTTGTGGTCTGTCTGTCAGTTCGGCCTAAACGGCTTAGTAGATTTTATCAAAACTTGGTACAAAGTGGTATTTGGTGATTCTGCCCACATGTTTTTTCATTTTCTTAGAACCAAAAATAATGGTTCTTGCCATACAATTTTGTTTAGCAATTTTACAAAATCTCAAAACGGCTCCATAACTTTTCTTTAAAAAAAAATTCAAGAAATTTCTTAATTTTTTAAAAAATTATTGTTATTAATGGTACCTCCCAAAGAACCGTTTTTTATTTTATTTTGGATTATCTTCAAAACAGTACTTATGATTTCAAAAATTTTGTTTTTGCTAGCAATATTTTCAAAAAAATATGTTTTGGATTTATAAAAAAGGTATCAATTTTTTTTTATCAAATATTTCGAAAACGATATGATCGATTTTTTTGAAACTCGATACTAAGGAGTTTTTTCATATTTTCTAAAATATTTTAAGAACAAAATTTACATTAATGCAATACTAAAAATATATATTTTTTTTTCTCAAAAACGATATTGATTCAAATTTTTTCGTAGGCCAAAATTAGTTCGATCTACTACAAAAAAAAATATAAAATTTAACACTTAGCAACTATTAGTAGTACCTTTTATAGAATGTTTTTCTATTTTGAATTTTCTTATTGTCATTGAAATTTCAAATAATATTGCATATCAAAAAGTTTTGAATAATCTTTTGAAAATTCAATATCTCGAAAACGGGTTGACAATTTTTGTTTGAAATTGTATTTTTATATGCACGTAAGTAAATACTTAAGATTTGCATACCAAAATTTTTCCCTAAAAATCCTTTTTAAGAAAACCGCCCCAATGATTTTATTTTTTTTTCTATGCAATCATATTGAATTAAAATGACGTTCTTTTTTCACCTCAACCTATCAAAAGAGTTGCTATAGGTAGTTAATTTAAATATCGTATTTGACGTTTTTTAACATTTTTCTTTGATTATTTCCATGTCCTTACAGACAATTTTCTAAAACCAAGTACGTATGACCCAGTAGTGCTATTATAGGGCTGGCCACGATACCAGAAAAGTCTCGGTATCGTGTGGTATCGGTTTCGGAAATCCAAACGATACCGAGACGATACCAGAAAAATCTCGGTATCGTTTGGTATCGGCATCGGAAACCCTAACGATACCGAGACGATACCAGAGAAGTTCGTTATCGTTTGGAATCGGTATCGGAAACCCAAACGATACCACCCGAAACGATACCGAGGTAATGCCGTACTTTTTGGATTTAAATATGCTGCTGAGACTCTCGGTAGTATCGTTTGGTATCGGCAAAAAAAATGAATTTTTAAATATTATTATTATTAATTACAAGCAAACAATTCTTGTAATCGGTTTCTTGGAAACGGCTCCAACGATTTGGATGAAATTTTCAGAGTTTGTTTTCTTAGTAAAGAGAAAGTCTAGAAAATGATTTTAGTGAAAACCACCCAGTGGCAGGCCCATTTGTCTCATGCTTTATTTTTTGGATAAAATTTCAAGACTTTTACCTGGGCGAAGTAACTTTAACTTCTACCAAACCAAACCCATTTTTTTAATAACCAGTACCAACAATAGAATTGTTTTTTTTTTTTTTATTTGTTCATTAATTGCGTAACTGATATGGATCAAACTTTTAAAACGACTAAGGCTTGTGGTATACAATGGCAAAGTTCTGATTAGGTATCTAATATATTGAATACATTTTACGGTAGTCAAATAAAAAAAAAAATACTTTTTGGATTCACAACCCATTCAAATGGGCCATAAAACAGTTTGTGAATTGTTTTCCTGTGAACTTATGGCACTACGTCAATAATAAATATAGAGTGGGATCATATTCGAAAATCGGAACTTTACTTAGACATTGTGAAATAGCCCCTCAAAAATTATTAAGTCATCAAAAAAAAAATTGAGTTAAAAGTTAAATGTCTTCCAGTCATTATGCATTTTTTTTTTAATAAATTTTTTATGAAATCTTAGATAATTATACGAGACCGATACCGAGACGATACTGAAATTTTTCGATTTTAACGATACGAGACGATACTTATAAAAGTATCGTTTGGTTTGGTATCGTGGCCTGGCCTTCGTGCATTTTATTTATTTAAGAAAATCAAATGTACGTACAATTTGTTGATACGTACTTAGTATCAGTAACAAGGTATGTTGTTATATGTCAGAAAACCATTGGCCGTTGCCCAAGCAACTGTCACGCAGTTTGTGCCTTTGAGCATAAGTATATTTTCCAATATGGTAGTTTAAAACGAGCACTAACAACTAAATAATTATATCTCGAAGATGAAAGAAGGTATTAAGAATTTAGAAGGAAAATAATCATACTTGAGAAAGACTATACAAATTTATTTGAAAAAAATTACCACGAGAAACATAAATTTTTTTAAAAATTTTAGATTCAAATATCTATTTCAAAAACATGACGTGCTATAGCGTTTATCAGGCCAGATTCGAATTCAGCAAATCAAAAACCATCAGAAAAGTATATTTTGGTTCATGCTTAAGACAAAAATTAAAATTTTGTCCTCCAAGTAACTAATTAGTGCTTTCGAGTAGATTTTCAAAAACAGTAACAATATACCTACCTAAGTCAATTTTCAACTAGCACTTGATCGAAATGAGTTGTTGCGGAAAAAAAAACTTCAAATAGATATTTGTTGGAAGTTATGTAGACTTTCAATAATACTATGATGAAATTCACTGATAGTTTTATAGCCATAAGTAAAAAACTGTCAAATAAAGCATTTTTGCATCATTTTTTGCATTTTTTTTCCATGTTGCGTCACGAAATTTTAGTCGCAAACCTCATCAGATTCGGATTCAACACCTCCGAAAACTTAAAGCAGGGACAAATTCAAGACAACCCCACAATTTGCATGGTAAAAACACAATTTGACTGAACTATTTTCCAAGTTTATGAAATGACATGTCATAAAGACTTAACTGAACTTAATTGAAAGTCCTCATGCTTGTGCTATGCCCAGTTACTTCCAAGTTCTTTTAAATTTCTGTTACTTCGTTAATCGGTTGCTCCAGCTAAATTTTAAAAGCCATTTTTGCTTTTAATGAAAGAAAAAAATGTATCTACTTAATTCTATACTCGAAAGAATATTGAAGATTATAGATAAAAGAAAAAAACAACAACAATGAACAGGTTAATAGGCATTATTTCTCTTAAACATAAACATACTTTGAGATGAGAAAGCCAATGGCAACGTCTATGAGTAAAGTAAAGCAAAACATACTAGCGGAGGCAACAGGTTCAATGACACCAACACAAAAAGTTTTTCTCATTTCGAAGTTTCCTAAAGGATTTTCAATTTAAATGCAAAAAGTAGAGTCGAAACAAATTATGTACTTACATAAATTAATTTTTTTTTAATTGTTTGCAATTTACTTTTATTTTGTGAAAATAAAAATACAAATCGACACTTGAACTCAAGATAAGAGATATATACCTACCTGAGCATTATTTACCTTCAGTCTACTATCGCCAGCGCCCCCGCACACCACGACATGCTGTTGGTGAATACTTTACAACAAATAATGATTCCTTATACAAAATATACGATTAATTGTGAGGCTTTCATGTATACTCGTATGTAGCTACATCATTCATTAAGATTATTTATTGACAATGTCCAATCTCCTATTGCTGACAGTGTCATCTCACTTGCACTATAATGCAAATGCAAGGGTGGTTATAGTGCCTCTACACTATCCCACAAAGTATTAACACAAGTCCGAATAAATTGATGAAAGTGATTTTTATATTTTCCTTCAACCAAACAAATCAGCTTCACCATAACCTAAACACTCAAGTGGGATAGAATGTGTGATGGTTTTAGAACGGATCCTAAATATTTGCATCTAGGTATAAACACCTGTCAAATCGTGTCGGATGTCAAGTTATGTGTGATGAAATTTCATATTTTGTTTCCACACTGTTAGACAGGCATGATTTTCTTTCACACTTTTTTGACATTGTGTTTATACCCAATAGGATATAGTGTGGAAGGATAATCAGCAAACTGCATTAAGCTTCACAAAAATCTGGTGCAGGATATTTTTGGTGCAACCCAGATTGATTTATGTACCAATTACCAAATCTACCTGTTTTTTAGAAACATCGACAGGGGTTTAGTGAATTGAAGATTGTGCTTCCATCAGACTTTCTTCAGGCTTGTAAAATCTGAAGATTATCGCACCTGATTAATAAATAAATAAGTTGCTTGTTAAAGCTTTTGTTGCCAAGCCGCATACAAACTCTTTGTAAGGATTTCTTAATGGAAGCTTTTTCTTTGCTTTTATCTCCTATGCTTCTGTAAATGAATTTCTAAAAGTTATATCGAACAATTAACGAAATTGAACACACTAAGGCTGAATTTAAACTTCCGATTGCACCTTTATTAGGCTTTATAGAAGCTGAATACGAAATTAATTCTTCGAAAATTTGTAATTTCGATGCATAAGCTTTATACAAGCCCGAAAGAAGTATTGACTTCAATAAATTTAAGAATTTGACCTTACAGAAGAAAAATTGTTAGTTGAGTTAAGTGAATTTCAGTGACGTAAAATAGTGATTATTATAGGTTTCAAATATTGCAACTGATATTATTTATGTAGATATTTCAAAAACTGTTGCTTTGAGAAAAAATGTCGTCAAGTGCGTGAAATTTTTAGGAAATATTCTGAGCTATCAATTGGGCGTTAATATTTTCAGCTTGTAAAAATGACCACTTTATACGTACCATCCCGTGTGCGCAGGCCCATAGGGATAAGAGAACTTTTCGGAAAAGTGTCAAATTTTAGAGTAGAATTAGCTCTATTTGATATCTAATATTTTCATAAGGACCATGAAAATTGAGTTGATTTTCATATCACATATAAATTATGTAGCATTCGCAATCGAAAGGCAAATAGCATGATTGTAAACACAAATCTATTTCACCTAAACGCAAATCAATTGCACCCAAACACAAATAGATTTAAGCCAAACGGAAATTAACTGACAAACAATACAATTACTGACCCAAATCCTTCATAGAATGCTGAGAGAAACCTTTTGACCTGACTGTTGAAGATGAAAAACATAAATAAATTTGTTCTAAATATAAAATAAACCTAAGGTCTTAATGCTTTCCTACTGTTTCATTTCTCCCTCATTTCCTGTATCGCTGCTTCAATAAAATTTATTTTTCTTGATTTTTGCTTAAACGATATTTTTTTGTAAGTTTAATCTCCTTTAAATGTAAAATAATGAGAAATCCATTATTTATTTTCATTGGAAAAATATTATTTTTTGTTCATAACAACATAATGTAAAATTGTTTTTTTTTTTTATTTTCAAAAAGCGGTGCCTTCTTCTACTATGGCAATGGTTATCTTTCACATTAAATACAGTAAAAATCGGCTACAAGGACATCAGTTATAACGAAATATATAGGTTATTGCGAACTTATCTTGAAGTCCCGGTAGAGATTCATACAAAATGTAGGTACTAACCGAATATCGCTTTAAACGATATCGCCTATAGTGAATTATCACTTACAACGAACAGTTTTGACTGAACAGTTTAAAAACCAGGAATTAAAAGAAAAATAACAATAGAAATTGCAAATTATGTGGATTTCCCTTTTGCTGTGTTTTTTATACGCGATTCGCATTCTGGTTTTGAGAGGAACTGGAAAATTCACATTTAAAATCAAGAAAGAAAAAAACTTCTAATTTTTTTTTGTGAAATTAGTCGAAAGCCTGAATTTTTTACTACAGAAGAAAACTTTACAATAGTTTTACTAAAATAAAAAAGTTTGTCAGCTTTTTAATAATTTACAAAAAATGGAAAATCGGTTATAACGAAACACCGGTTATAACGAACAAACTCTCCAGTCCCATCGAGTTCGTTATAACCGATTTCCACTAAACTTTAATTTTTACTTTTACCAATCGTCTTTCTAATAGGTTCCTAACATTATTTACTGTTGAATATTAGATTCGGGATCTTACAACGATACTATGCTGTACTATTTGAAAAAAATAAATGGAAACAAATTTCAAACTACATATTTTTTTCAATATTTTACGTTATTAAGTAGGTACTATTTTTGTTTCCAAACCCCAATGCTCATATTAGTTTTTAACCAAAAACAGAAAACCGAATGCTTAAATTACACTTGTTTACAAAATTTTGGGTCATGGTAGGGTCCTTAGAAAAATATATTTTCAAGACTAATTTTGGGTCACTGAACTCGAAAATCAAAATTATTTTTTTTCCAAAGAAGCATTTTCGAGATATGCGCAAAAATCATTTTCTCAGCTATTTTTTCAGATATTGCCATAAATATCGGTACTGGACTGGATAAAACCGGAAAAAATATTTAAAACGTTGATTTAAAATATTTTTTGTTTGCAATAGAAGTCAAATTTTCAGAAATTGTCTCCCGTACCTCAGGGGTGGATATAGAGTTTTTCCTACATACGATTTTTTTCCAAGAATATACGCAAGAATCATGCCCTGAAATATTATACACAAAATAATGGACACCCTGTATATTAAATGCATTATGTAAATGTTACTGTATATTGATGTCCTTCAACTTTTCATACATTCATATATTCATACGTTTATACATTTCTGATTTGTGTTACTTTACATTTTAAATCTTAATGATGTTACATAACTCGGATTTTATTTGTTTAATTAACAACCCTTCTTGGTGTAACGGATATTCAGTGTTTTCCGCTAACTCCTTTAACTTTTTAAACAACAACAAACATTGGCTTTATTTTAGGTAGGCTGGGCGTTTAAAATTCATGTTAAGGACTGTAAGGACATATGTAGTTGAAATTAAATTTCAGCGTGGTTATAAACATTTATGAGCGTCCCGTTTAATGATGGATGCAAAATTAATTTAATACAATACATTACCACTTGGATAGTTTAACATTCGTTTAAGATTAAGAAACAACTTTACGGTAAAACAAAAAATAATAACTAGTTCACGACAGTAGTTTCACCAAAAAATTATGAAATTCGAAAGTTTATACAAAAAAAAAAAAACGATGGTAACGGAGAAGACACGTATGATCTAGAGATTTCCGGGCTTTGAACTTTAGTTTAAAATTCTGCGCGGGCTATCAAGGTATGAAGTTAATTTTTTTTTTTGCAAACTTTTATAAAGCCAACATATACCAAAAACCATCCTTGGTTTAATGCCATTTTTTCATTTTACTATCAGCAACCATCACCATTATCATCTTCATATTGAAAGATGATAATGGTGAAGACAGCTAATGGCAACGGAGAAGGCATGTATGATAAAAGATTCTTTTTTATTCAATTATATTGAGGTAATTTGTATTTTCAAATTACTGTCATCAATGAGAAAAGTGATCAATTAGTCCGGTCAGGAAACTGAATCCAATGGGTATTTTGGCGGGGTCATTTTTTTATGACTGGAGTCAACTCCTTACACTTTAAGAATGAAATATAGCTTGGGAGTAATTTTGGTAGTCATGTCGCCTGGATGTCATTTTGAAAAAATATGCCATGTGCATCACAATTTATAGAGAAAAAATACCGAAAAATGCGAATTTACGGCAGATGAGGAATGAAATTTGTTGATCACTTCCCTATTTGAAAAAATAAGTTTGATTTTATATCTTGAGTTTTTTCGTTAACTCTTACATATGAGGAGTTTAGGAATTAAAGGTGACATTTCACTTTTTCATTTTTTTCTTTCAGAAAACGAGAAAAATAAAATTAAGGTCTGTGCAATTTTTTTCAATTTCGTTTTCCTTATGTGCGTCACTTAAGGGGCCAGTTATAGCAACCAGAAAAACGCATCAGGAAAAATTTTTCAAATAGATTATTTCATCGGATTTGAAACACAACTGCTACCACGAATGAATGAAAAAACACTCAAAGAATTTTTTGTGGAAATAAAATTATCAATTGAACAATAATTAGTTTTTCTAAAAATGTATTTTAATTATTCTCCTGATCCAAATTAATTTTTCGTATCAGGAAAAAAGTTAAAATATACTTTTTAGAAAAAATTATTGTTCAATTGAAAAATTTATTTGCACAAAAATTCTTGTCATTGGTTCGTGAAGCATTTATGTTTCAAATCCGCAGAAAACATAGTTAATACTCCATTTGAAAAATGTTTCCTGGTGCGTTTTCCTGATCACTATAACTGTGATATTTATTAGTTTTTCAGTAGGTTTTGGATACAGAGCTAGTATTTAATACGATTTTTTGAATTTGTCACCTTTTGATGCAAAACTAAAATATTGAAAGTAAAAATATCAACTTTTGATCCAAAACCTAGTAAATTAATTATATAATGTAATTTGTATTAAAAATGTCACCTTTTGACCGAAATTTTGTTTTCAAGTTAAATTTTCATTGATGCATGTCATTATTCTTGACTAAATCTTCTTGGCAATCGATAAAATTCAGAGTTCTGGAGCCCATTAAAAAAAATAAAAAGTACCAAGAGTGAAAATGACACTTTTGCTCCTAAATTCCTCATAACTCGAATTTTCTTAATATTGGTTTAGCTATACCTAAATACATTTTTTTTCCTAAATTTGAAATTGAGTTGCTTGGTTTCGATTTTTTTGGAATAGCGCTGTCCTGAGGTACAATTCATTTGAGAAAGACCGCCTCTATGGGGGTGCATGCAAGTATAGAATGACCTCAACCAATTTATTGTGCAAAATTGGACATATGTAACTAGCAGCCGTTTTTTCATAATCTTTTATCCGTTTTGCTCTATCCCTATCCATGGCTAAGATATACAGAATGGTTTTGTACGTACATATCCATCAAATCCATCAAGTTCACGTACATGGTTGCCAGAACGGGCTCTTTATCAGCAATTGGGCTACTTGAACTTTTCATTCGCTCCTTCAAATCAGTTTTTGTTTGATTTTCAATTTACCTTGATAAGAACTTTAAACTTTTGAAAAATCTATTGTGAATGAGCTTAACCACACGCATTCTCAACTCTAATCAGTTGATTTAGTTTGCACAACATATAGTATATACTTCGAAACAAATTGATAATTTGGGACAAGAGATTAGCCACGTACATTATTCGATGGTCTCTGATTGGGACCCTTGAAGCAATGTTTTGAGTTCAAACCAGTTGAATGGAAAATGCTGTCAGAACTTTGAATAATTAAAACCACCTCCTAGTATGGAAGAAATTTTGGAAGCAGTTTGCGGTTTTTCATTAAATTTTGAAAACTAAGGACATTAGGAAGGTCCTAAAAATGTTCATTGGTTAATTTTAACTGTTAGCGAGGCCCTCAAGACGAAAAAAATTGTAAAATTCACGTTTTGTATAACTATTGGGATAGTTTTGACGTTCTCGTCAAATTTGCCATACAATTTACGCAAAGTTTTGTTTATTTGTTTTGACGTATGTAAGTATGTATGTAATATTTTCCTACAGTGTACGCTATCAAACTTCAAATGTTCAGTATTGTTTTGACCTGCCAAACTTTTAAACCGTGATTTCCCAAAAACATAACAATGGCGTTTATAGCAGCCCAATATTAGGGCGACGAAATACAAAGGCGTCAACATGTGGAACGAATGAAAATTTGAAGTTGAATGTAGCCCCTAAATCCTTAACTTTTAAAGTTCTCTGAAGATGAATTCTAGAGAATAAGGAAACTCGTACATAAAATGTTTATTATAGAGGTGGATAAAGCAAAGCATTTTCGTTTCTTTGATTTACGTTAGCGCGGTAAATTATCTAAATCCATTTGGAATTTAATGCAGTCTTAATCGTTTGTTAGTTTGAGCCCAGCAAACATTTTTGTGAACGTTCATAGAACATTCAGTGAAAATGAAGAATATATATTCGAGAAACACTCACTTCTGTGAATCAAATGTGAATATACTCAAATATTCCATCACTTTTACCTCATACGCGGGGAAGGGGATTTGTGTTGATTTTTTTCAAAATAAAAAAATATCGAGATTCTTATTTCCTTATTGTTTGTGTTTTTCTTCTTCTTCTTCTTGATTCTTATTTCCTTCACATAATATGAATAAAAGTGAACGCGCACAAGCGATCATCAAAAGAGGTATATCTTGGGAGCGTCCATTTGTATTCACATAAACTGAATGTCCCTTTCATTTTGTTTTAAAAAGCCATAACGGGACCTAGTCGTGCCAAAACTTAAACAAAAGTTATGTAAAGAGGAAATTTGTCACTTTCATTAAATTTTGCGTATTGTTAGGTATTTGTTATTGTACGGACGGAACTATATTCTTTGTGGCAGTGAACAAAAATAAAAAAAAAGATAAATTGAATAAATTAACATTTGTTTTAACTTTTTCAATTGGAGTATCTTTTTGATTTCCATTTTCATTCCGTACGGAATTAATTCGACCGAATATCAGAATAGCCGCGAATATTCCATTATACTTTATACTTTAGCGAAATCTATCATAAGTTTCATTCGATAAATCTAGTGAAATCAAACTGTTTATGCAGATAATTTTACCATTTTAAAATAGCATTTTGTATAACCACACTGAAATAATATTTACATTCAGTTCTATGGTATACATTCCGATTATTAAAGAATCATTATAATGAATTAAATATAATTCAATTTATATTCACTAAACTAAATGAGGAAACCCCAATTTATATTCATATGAATGAATCAAATCTGTCTCATTTAAATGATTCAAAAAAGATTCATGAATTGTTCAGTGAAATGAATATATAAGCGTCCTATTTACATTCACTAAACTGAAGAATTACTCTATTATTAATGTACATCAAATAGGGCTTGAAGTATATTCATCAGAATCGCACTTTTGAATGAAACATCTGGGCATAATTTTGAGTTGTTTCAATGAAATGCAATTTACCCACATACACACGTCGTTATCAGAACAAATAATTCAAAACAAACAAACTGTTCAATTGTGATTTGACATTTGACATTCTCCTGTCAGGGCATGTATGGGTGAAAACAGGTCAAATCTACCAAACCTAGACATCTTTCGTCTTGAAATGTCACCATTTTTTTTAAGAAAACATGAAAAAAGTGCTTATCTTTCCGCAGAAAGATCAAATCGCTCATTTGCTTCAAGACTGGCATCGCATAACTCAAAAATTGATGATTTTGAACATCCTCATACATCTTTCATCAATATCTCTTATAAATTTCAAATAAGATTGCATTTTGTTTCACTACAGTCTTTTTTCATATTTTGTTCACGAAATCGAAATTTTCAATTCATTTATGTATCTCGAAACAACTTATTTTGAGTTATGACGGTCTTGTAACAAATGAGCGAAACCAAACTCTCAAGAGTTTTTAACTTTTTCCGTTGGTGGCACCCAGTGGTCCAAAATGGCATTTTCTTTTGTTGACAGTGGCATTTTCAAAAAAAAATTCCGGCAACGCTGGAAAGAAGACAAACATGCTAAATTAGTTGGGTATTGCATGTTCCTTCACAAGAAAATCAAGTTTGATTTTAACTTGCCAAAAGTTCAGGAATTAGAAAACTTACCAATTCTTCTTTAATTTTCAGCGTTGTCTTTCGATCCTGATCTAAAAATTGGGATCAAAAAATAAAATTTCCATTCGTTCATGAATATTCCGGGAGATAAAGAAAGATTGAAAATAATTAACAGGGGTTGGCAAAGGGAATAAGCCCACCGTCTCAAGATACCATCCACAACAGGTTTAGCATTCGGTGAAAAACTTTGTAATTCTTCTGATACATCAACATTGGGTTGATCATTTGAAGAAATTACGGCATTTCCCTGAACTTTAGATTAAACGAATTACAAAAAACTGAGCAAAATGCTCAAGAGTCTGTGAACTGAAAGTGCTACTAAATTAAGCCATGCCTTCTGAAAGAATGGTCACACTATTTGTTATTTTTTTATCAAAAAACTGGGCTTCGGGCAAGAACTGCAAGAAATGATTAGAAATGGTATAGTTTGAATGGCTAAATCTCTGTCAATTTTAAATATTTAAAACATACTTTTAAGACATATGTCTATTAAAGATATCAGCTTCTTCTTTTATTTTGTTTGAGTGTGATTCAAGTCTATCTAGGCTCCGAAAAAAGTTATGAACAATTTAGAAAAAAATTTAAAAATCTTTGATATTTTTATGTTGGGTTTTTGTAAACTTTTCCTGATTTCATTTTTTTAACAAAGATTTTAAGACCATCCATTTCGAAAGAAAATTTAACTTTGAACAAAATGTTTTAAGTGTGAAATTGAGAAATTCAATTTTCCTATTCCGATTTTTTTTTTAATTATTAACGAGGCATCTTCATTCATAAGAAAAGCGAAAACCGGTTGTGGCAGTAGATGGATTTCTTACAGATTACAGTTTTTTGGGACCTCGAACTGCGAAAATACTGCTAGGTGGAGAATTCTAGGAAAAATTTTGAGCGTAACCTAGCAAAATTTAATTCATAGAATTTTTACATTGGTATTGACGCAGAACTACACCCTCTTTAGTCTACACCATATCAAAAGTTCCACAAAATCACCGTATTGGCTTTCTGTATGGACACATTTAAAGAGGGGCTGAGGAGGAGAAAGTGGAAGTTTATCAAACTGACAGTATTGCTATGGTACAATCTAGGCCCATCAAGGACACAGTGAAGATAAGATCAGATCGCATATGGATTTGATTTACATAATTGTACATTTAATTTTGGCAAAATTGTTTTCCTTGTCAGTTTTTAAACAAAACTGTGCTGGTAGTGAGTATATTTAGTCTAAGTCCAAATATT
The DNA here is from genome assembly GCA_963921185.1 of Dasysyrphus tricinctus. Taxonomy (NCBI): domain Eukaryota; kingdom Metazoa; phylum Arthropoda; class Insecta; order Diptera; family Syrphidae; genus Dasysyrphus; species Dasysyrphus tricinctus. Next base: position 172,391,370 of record OY992532.1, on the reverse strand, counting down.
TACAAAACTTTTCTATTACTCTTTGATTGTTTAATAACAAAAAAGAAAGCTTTTCAGAAAACAGCACCGCTAACAAAGAACATTTTTTCGGCATTGCAAATATACCTAGGTAATGGATTTTGTATAGTCAAAGTAAACATAAACAATTTGAACAATTTCGTTCATAAAATAATGATTACACTCGTGTATACAATAAAAAGTATCGGTATATATGTATGTACATACATATCTATTTTGTCGTATAAATCAAGAAGAGAAATCAAAGACCTTACAGACTTGTTTGATTATTAAAAAAAACATACAATCAAGTTTTATGATCATGTAGAAATTTTCCAATAAAAATGAAAAATAACATGGTTAAAAGATTATTCAATATGCATAAGTTTAATACGGGTCACTCGATTAGATACACACCGCTAAAAACATTTTTTCTCAAATTCAGTCTTTTATTTTAAATATCTATCTAATTGTACATATTTGAAAACGTATTTTGCTTAAAAGCCCAGGCAAAATGTACTTTCACTGCGGAATAAATCCAAGTGAAGGTTTTTAAATGCAATAATCTTTATTTTGGTGCCAGGAATACTCACTCAAAAGTCCATTGACGAATCGTGTGCGCGTAAGAAGTTATTCAAGGTCAATTGTCAAAAAAATTGGTTTTTCGCTTATAACTTTTAAACGGTAAATGCTATCAAAAAGTACTTCATACAAAATTTGTAGAACATATAATTTTCTATCAGAAATGTTAACACACTTTTTTTCTCCGACTGATCGTTTAGGAGATATCACCATTGAAAAAAAAAACATTATTTGACGATAATGTCTGTTTTTCGCATGTAATACATGAACGGTGATTGCTATCGAAAACAACTTCATACAAAGTTTTTACACTATTGAATTCTCTATAAGAAAATATAATTTTTATTTTCTACGATTGATAGTTCCACGGATATCACTGTGTTAAAAGCTTCGTCAAAAGTTTAAAAATCTGGTTTTTTGCTTTTTACTCTCAGAAGACGAAGTTGTCAAAGATAAATTTATACCTGCCTTATGTTTTATTATATTGTCTACAAAAAATACTGTTCAACTTTTTTCATAGGAGTGATCAGTTAGAAGATATTAGTACTTCAAAAAGGTGAAAAGTTCAAAATATGGGTTTTTCGCCTACAACTTTTAAACAACAATTTTGTCAAAAAATTTTGTACACAATTTACAGATTATAATAACTCTTTATAAGAAAACGGAATACAACATTCAACAATTGATGAGATGTGGGGTGATATAAAAAGTGTTTTTATGGATGCTGGATCCGAAACTGTACCCAAGCAGTCGAGAGTTAGAGACTCTTGGATATCCCAAGACACCTGGGATAAAATTGAGCTTCGCAAATCGTTGAAGATGCAAATAAATGCCGAAGCGGATGCTCAACGAAAGGCTGAATTGCGAAGAGAGTATCGCTTAGCACATAAGATGGTCTATCGCTGTGTGAGACGTGACAAGAGGGTGAGGTTAGACGGTCTCGCAGAAAATGCGGAAAACGCTGCAAGAAGAGGAGATATGAGGGAATTGTACCAAATATCCAAGGAAGTTGTCGGGAAGAAAAGCAACACCAATCATCCTGTAATGGATGTGGATGGTACACTTTTGGTATCAATCGAGGATCAGCTGCGCAGGTGGAAGGATCACTTTTGTGCCTTGCTCAATGAGGATTCTGTCGAGCAGAGTGCTGAAGTGCCCCAGCTTAACGAGATGCGTAGATCATATAGGGGTATTGACATCGAACCCCCTACAGCACTGGAAATTCAATCTTCGATAAATCTTCTCAAAAACAACAAAGCAGCTGGACTTGACGGTATACCAGCCGAGTTCCTGAAAGCTGACCCTGTCAGAACGGCTAGTATTCTACACCCGTTGATACAAGCTGTGTGGGAAAACGAAATCTATCCCAGCGACTGGAAGGATGGTGTAATTGTTAAGTTGCCAAAGAAAGGTGATCTTAAGAATTGCAACAATTGGCGAGGTACTACAGTTTTGTCCGTTTTTCCAAAATTAATGGCAACCATCATTCTGGAGCGAATAAAGGTTAGAATCGAGTCTACACTCAAGAGGCATCAAGCTGGTTTCCGGAGTGGGCGGTCTTACGTCGACCATATCAACACTCTGCGTATCGTTCTTGAGCAGTCTGCGGAGTTTCAATCACCGCTTTACCTCATGTTCGTGGATTTTGAGAAGGCCTTTGACCGAGTCAACCGTGAATGTATATGGAGATCACTTCTTGGTAGAGGAATTCCCCCAAAAATTGTTGCCATTATAAGAGAGTCCTATAACAACGCAAGATGCTTTGTTTTACACAATGTGCAGCTATCCGACTCTTTCGAAGTGCGGCAGGGTGTGAGACAGGGAGATGTTCTATCGCCAATTCTCTTTCTACTGGCGATTGACGATGTTTTGACGGCCAGCGTTGGAACAGCAGAGAGGCAGGGCATTCAATGGAGACCGTTTGAAAGGCTTAGCCACTTAGACTATGCCGATGATATATGTCTCTTGGCAAATAAGTCGGCATTTACACCACCCGATTTTTCCTCAGACGATCTTTTGTTCATAGATGAAGGGAGTAAAAAGTGAGGGGTAAGGACCAAATCGTCCGTTCCTGGCAAACTCACACGATTTTTCCAGTATGTTTGCGTTCTCTTTTATACTTTTCCCAGAGTCTTGTGTGTTGAGCGTTGCCACTAATCGGAGAACTTCCGAAGCTGATCCAAAATGAAAATGCAGTAACTAGATTTATTTTTTTTTTCGCAGTAGATATGCATTTCCAAATTTGTATTTGTATTTTCGAAAAAGAAATTAATAATACATATAAGTGATTGAAAATACATACATAGTTTTCTACACAGCTCATATGCAAGGCACTTAAAGGTTGGGTTTCAGGAGAAAAACAACAACAATGATGATGAAATTATTTGTGGGTTTAATTTTGTTGAATTAAATTTTTTTTCGTAAAACCAAAAAATATTTGATTGCCAGTAGATGTGTTTTACGAAAAAAAAAATGCAATAGGCAACGCTGGTCCTAATATGCCATCTACCTCTGAATGCAAAATGAAAGAGACAGCAATAAAGTATGAAGAGGACAGGAATAGAAATCGGACTGGAAAAATCGTTTCATATGGTTTCATTAAACATTTCACACGATTTTGGGAAAAATCGTACTGGAAAAATCGGGTAATGTAAATGCCGACTAACATAAGCGGGCTGAACGTGATGTGTCAAGCTCTGAAGGTAAAAGGAGAGTCGAGTGGTCTTAAAATAAATAGCAAAAAGACAAAAATAATGCTCACAGGCCGCTCCACACATCAGCGTATTTTAATACAGGAGACGCCAGTTGAAGAGGTTGAACAATTTAACTACCTTGGAAGTATTGTTTCAGCAAATGGTGGTACTGATCTGGACGTTCAAAGTAGAATAAATAAAGCTCGCGTAGCCTTTGGTTCTCTCTCCCAAATTTGGAAATCATGTCAAATCTCCTTGCGCACAGTTGAGATTCTTCGAATCCAATGTCAAATCCGTGCTGTTATATGCTTGCGAAACCTGGAAAGTCACGACTACCATCTCAAAGAAATTGCAGGCTTTTGTGAACCGTTGTCTACGCCATATTCTTAAAATTCGCTGGCCACAAATTATATCAAACGAGGAATTGTGGCGCAGGACAAGTCAAGAGCAGCTGGACGTTGACATAAGAAAGCGTAAATGGCAATGGATTGGTCACACACTGAGGAAACCAAACGATGAAATTGCAAAGCAGTCATTTGAATGGAATCCTCAGGGTGCACGGCGGGTTGGAAGACCAAGAACAACATGGAAATCAACAGTTCTAGCAGAAGCAGACTCCCAGAGAAAGACGTGGCCACAGTTAAAATATCTATCTGCAGACCGTGAGGGATGGAAACGATTTGTTGGCGCCCTATGCCCCAACCGGGGTTACAGGACTTGATGATGATGATTAGAAAACATTTTCATATTGTTGTAAAATTGATCATTTAAATCATATTATTATTTCTAAAATTGGTCAAAAGTCAAAATAAATGGTTTTTGTGTCTTTTGTCTTAAATGACGAAGTTGTCGAAAAATAATTCATGCTCATTGTTAAGATAGTCATATTTCCAATAAGAAGTATTACAATATTTTTTTGATACGAGTGCTCAGTTACGAGATATTGCTGTTTTAAAAATGTTCAACTTTCGAAAATATAAGTTTTTCAAGGTACATAACACCGCATTTAAAAACCTTCACTTGGATTTTTTCCGCAATTTGGTCTTTTTTTTTGTATATTTTTCCTGGGCTATTAAGTGTTTGAATAAAAATAACACAGGACAACAAATGTTGACTTTGTAAAGGTATTTTTCATGCAATTTTAAATTAGTTCACGTTTTTGACAAAAATGTTTTATCAAGTTTTCTTTACAAGAATAAAATAAAGTTAAAAAAAAAATAATTTCTAAATTTTATTTTTGCAGAATTTTGAATTATGAGGGGCAAAGTTTTGGGGAGGAGCTACGGCATCAGGCTATTTTTCAGTTAATAACCTTAGGACTAATATAATAATGAAATAGTGACTTATGTAAAAAATATATTTTTATTTATTTATGAGAAAATGTTATTGTAGCTAACGGTCGAATCTCGAAAACCTGAACTAAGATATGCATAAGTCTTACGCATGAATATGTTATCTGGATGACTAGACGAGTAAAAATTAGTTGTTTACGTTTTCTTCCCCGGTCAGATAGAATTACTGGGTTGCCACCTTACTCTCATAGACTTCAATTAATTAATCTTCCATCGCTTTTAAGTCATAGAGAGTACTTACAGTTTTGTTTTATTATAGGAATAATTAATGGATCTATTTCAGCCCCTTCAGTCCTTTGTCGGTTGAGTTTTAATGTATTACAGCATAGTCTAAGAACACAATTGCCACTTAAAAATATTTATAGTAGATCAAACTATGGTGCTAATAGTCCACTAAATCTTTTAATTAATATTTTCAATAATAATTATAATCTCATTAATTCCATTAATGACAATGTTAAATCAAACAACTTAAAGAATAGGTTTTATAATACTATTAATAATGTTATATAGATTTAAGCTTTGTATATTCATTTAACTATCTACCGTTAGCATTTAACGAAATAAATAAATAAATAAATTGAAATTGTTCATGATAGGAGCAAATCCATTTATGGGGCCCTGTTTCTCAATTATTACTTTTATTAGCCTATTGAATAGACTGGAAAATGAGGGGTATAAAGGAACAATTACGTGCAAGGGTTTTTATTATTGAATATGTTTGTTTGGCCCATAAGCATGCTTAAAACCGAAAATGCTACTAAATTCACCCATGCGTTTCTGTAAGAATGGTCACACTGGCCAATATTTTTGATATAACTTGAAAACTAAGCCGAATTTGACAATTTTACATTTAAAACTTTTTGAAATTTTCTATTGAAATGAATAGCTCAAAAAATTTTATAAAAAAATTTAAGCAGGAAGAGCAAACAAAAACCAACCTAAATAATCAGAAAATTGAGGGCTTCTAAATTTTTTAATAAATTGGGCATAACTTTTTTTGAAGCAAGGATAGGGTCAAGACATGCATAGATAAAATAAAGTAGAGACTAAAGGCTTTAATATGGTTGGATTAAAAAGTGATATAGGTATGTTCAAATTTGACAGAGATAAGCCCATTCAAACCTTACCACTTCTTATAATTTTTCGCAGTTTTAGCCCGTAAACCCCTTTTTCGGTACAATATGGCAAATTTCACATTCGTACAAATGTTTGAAAACAATATTTTGATATAATATGACATAACAACTATAGAGAATACATATTTAAAAAGTATGTACATATGTTCACAATTTTGTTTTTCGGCAGTTTTTAAATGCTTTCAGACCTACAGACCGAACGGGTGGTCCGATTAATATAATATTTGGTACTAGGTCCTAGGAATGTTAAATTTATCATGAAAATAGGTTTTCGGGCAAAAAACTGTGAAAAATTATAAGAAATCGTAAAGTTTGAATGGCTAGTTTTCAAATAATATGGTTTTTTTAAATGTCAGATTAGGGTCTTAAACTCTACTTTACTTTGTTAAACCATGTTTTGAGCGTATCTTCGCACCGAAAAAAGTTATGCGCTATTTAGAAAGAAATTAAAAAAACATTGTTTTTTTCGATTTTTGTATGTTTGTTTTTGTTAACATTTTCTGCTTACATTTTTTTATGAAATTTTCTTAGCTATCTATGTATTTCGATAGGAAATTTTATTTTAAACAAATAGTTTACCGTGTAAGGCTATCAAACTCGGCTTAGTTTTCGAGTTAAACCAAAAATAGTGAAACGTGGCCAGTGTGACCTTTCTCTCAGACACGCATGGGTTTATTTAGTAGCATTTTTGGTTTTAAGCATGCTTACGGGCCAAACAAAAATATTCAATAATAAAACCCTTGCACGTAATTGTTCCTTTATAAAAGGTGTATGCAGTAGGCTATATGTAAATATAAAAATATAAAAATGTCTTCGTTTTTCAACACCACTATAGCTTTTTAGTTAAAGCCTAGTACGCGCGCAGATCGAGCGAAGAATAATTTTATCTCTAATTTATTTTTTCTCAAGACAAATTCTGAAAGTGTACAGATAAAAACAAAGGTCAACTGAGGACAATAACCTAGTTAAAAATTTAAGAAATTATAAATTTTCCTTCAATTCACATAAATTTGAATTTTTACAGAAAATACAGAAATCAGATTTTTAAAGCATTTGCAAAGCAAGAAAAATTGATCGTATGCGCTTGATGGGGGACTATATATTGAGGATTAATGAAAATACCTCTAAAAAGTCTGACATTTTCAGTTTCTTACTTCTCTGATTCATCAGATTTTGCACCGTCTCTTTTTTCCCGTTATGTTATTGATAAGAATATGATGATGGTGAGCATGTTCGGAACCATGTTCCAAACCATTTTGTCTTCAATTAACTTTTGTTTTTTACCAAAGGCGAACGCAGTAAAAATTTCGGGGGGGGGGGGGGGGATTGTATTGGAAAAAAAAAAAATATTTACTTTATTACTTCTTTTACTCTTACAGTAGGTACTCATGTAGTTGCATATGAAATAATACGTATGTATACGATAATGACTTAAATCCTGAAGACTGGGGGTGGAAGATTAATAAAAATGTATTAGAACCTATTAAAACCCACATGCGACCTGCTCCCGATCAGCTAGTAAATAATATATTTTGTAACTGCACTAAAGGATGCAATACAAGCTGCAGCTGCAGAAAAATTGATTTTAGCTCTTCTTTAGCTGGAAATGGCCGTGGACAAACATGTTAAACGCCGAGACTGAAAAATATGATGATAATGGAGATAACGGTGAAGAAACGGATATCCACCAAAAGAATGAGTTCGATTAAACTAACTTTGTTATGCTTGCACTTGTTGTAAATGTGGATTAGGCCTACTAGGGATACCACACAAAAAAAAACGCACCAAGTAGGTTACTTTTACCTTCGTGGTGGTATGGACAATAATACATAAAAAAAAAGTGTTTGCATGTTTATTTGACGCATGCAGAGTGAACTTTGACGTTAGGACTCATTTTACAGGACAATTAAGAGCAGTACAAAATATTTTCTGGATATCATCAACAAAATTCACAAATAAGCGAAGATCCTTAAAAAACTTCATTCATCCACACCATATGAGGCATAGGTTAGGTGATCCGCTGTAACTTTGATCCGCTGTAACTTTGAGATTAATAAACTTACAGAGCTGTTTAATGACTCATTTTTTTTGATAATTTAATCGTCTAAAATCTGTTCCTTTTTTTTTTGTTTGGAAAAGCAATTTCAACGAGTTATTAAACAAAAACAAAATCACACTTGTTTTCAAGATGGCGGCCATTCCCTTTCCCTTACCACCCCAAAAACTTGATTTTACAATAAGGAGTTGTACTTAAACATAAATTATAAAACAAAATTTGCCCAGGCGATAAGCTAAAATTTTATAAATTTTTGGACTAAACTCACAGCACCATGAAGTTCTTGAACGTTTTTATCTGAATATCTATCGGTTCTACGAAAAAAAGTATATTAACATTTTTTGTGTAGAATGCATAAGATTAAAGTTTTACCTTCAAATTTTTTCAATAAAACCGATAGTTTAGGAGAAATTCCCAAAAAACTGGACTTCAACCGCTCACTACCCCCCCCCCCCCTAAAAAAATTAGCCCCGGGCCAAATTTAGGGTACTTTTCAAGAAATGCTTAAGACGTCTTAATTAACCACTCCACCAAAATTCAGCTTTGTCGCAATTTTTTCGAAGTTTGGTCATTTTTTTGTCTAATTTTCCTGGGCTATAAATAGGTTGAGCAAAGAATGTTGAGTTTGAAACAATATTTTGCCAAAACTCAATAGAAATTTTGAAAATAAACCATAATAATGGACTGGATTTCCCAAAAGCTACAAAACAATAGTGTTAGAGCTGCTGTTGTTTTTTAATTATTTTTTTCTATTTTATGTTATTTTTTTAATAAAATTACCCCTCCTCCCATGGGATTTTTTCTTGTCTACCTTCAACCTACATGCTGTCAATTTTGTTTGGCAGATTTCAAGCGAACCACCTAGTAGGAAATTTAATTACCCATATAGCGACTATAGGGGATGAAATTAAAAATCTGAAATTTTTTGTTTTCATTTTTATTCAAAATTGACATCAGAGATCAGACACATCGATACCAATTCAAGCTTTACAAATTTTTTTTATTTTTTATTACTTATTATTATTATTTGAAGAAAAAGTTTGAAGTGTAAAATTGTCAAATTCAGTTTTTTAACAAATTATTGAAAAGTTGCCAGTGTGACCATTCTCTCTGAAGCGCAGAGGTGATTTCAGTATCATTTTCGGTTTTAAACATGCTTATAGGCCATACAATAGCTTGTTACAAGAAATTGAAAACTCAAGCAGTTTTAATTTTAATTGGGGAACAAATTGAACAGAGGAAGCTGTAACAGAACCAACATTTTATTACATATTTGATTAAATGTTTGTAGATAATTTTATAAACTTGTTGTAGGTATACGGAAGACCGTTATGTATTATGTTATGTAAGTAAGCAAATACAAGGTATAGGCAATTAATTATAAGACCGAACAACATATATTTTGAGGTGTGTTCAATTTATTGAACCATACTGTAGGTATTGCTATGGACAGTTTTTGAGGAACGTCACAATGGTAGCTCGTGGATAAATTTAAAATTAATCATTTTATTTATTTTTACTATTTTTCAAAGCCGTGAAATATTTTTGAATAGGTATATGACAATGTGCAAGTCTTCGATTCCGTTATAAGAAGTCTTAAGGTTGAAGAAAACCACAACACAGCAGCTCAGTGTAAACAATATTTGTTTTATTTATTTTTGCATCGTTAACTATACCTAGACTTTGTGTTTAGATATTTAGTATATAGCTTATTGTGTTTAGTATACCTAGACGGGGTAGAGTATTGGATAATATACAATACATTTTTATGTGTCTATTTTATCGCATACCCTGCTTTAGTTTTTCAATACTTGTTCCTATATCTGTATCTATTAGCTATTGTAAATATGTACGAGCAGGTGTATTATGCTTATTTACATATATGTAGGTATCTATATCGACTATATTATTTAATTGAGTCTTTGACATTTGCTTGTTCCTGGAAGGACAAAGTATAGGTGCATATATAAACAATAGTTTGATTAACGCCACAGCAGGATGAAGGTTATGCATAGATTTCAATAAAATTATATTTTATTGTTAGCTCTATCAGTTTTTAGAAATCGGAATGCCTAGTAACCCTGCCAAAAATATGACGGTTTCTTTGTGATATTACCTACTTATTTAAATAGAGGAATTATAGCGTCCACGTGTGATGGATACTTAAATAAAAAACAACAAATTTTCTAACCACTAAAGCAATTTGTTTCAAACTTGGGAGGCAGTTATGAATTTAAGGAAATCCCCTATAGATGGGAATATGAAATAAGCACATGTCATACAAGCCACCTCCACTGATGTTCATGAACGATGCTAGGATTATAAACATGTCTAGAACAAATAAATCAATGGATGTACAAATATCCATCTCCATGCAGCGACACAGCGATAAAAGTCAGATTGTTGATGGGATTGTGGTTGTGATGTTGGGCATCGTACATTTTCAGTGGAGGCGGCTAATGATGTAGTTGAGTCAACACAGACATTCAGCTTCGGGAAAATTCAAGAAAGTCTAAAAATTGATGCATACTTTTATTTATCATAACAAATCAACCTCATAAAACTCAATTCGACTTGAGGGAAAAATTTCATTCAAAGTCAAATGACGGAAATATCAGATTTTCGCCTATGATTTTTTAAAGAAAAAAAAAAGAAACTATGCCTGGCCCCGGCAAAAAAAACTTCCTGCTTAATGATTAAGAATTCTTATCTTGTTGGATATAGTTTACAGTGGATTTTCGTTGAAAAATTCATGTAACTTGAACTGAACTTAATACAAATTGCGTATGACAAAGCCCTCACTATGTCACTGATGAGTTCAGGTGAGTAAGCCGAACGAAACGCCAATTTGTAGGACTAAAGGCCATAAAAAGCTATTTTGAATCTATATATCCTGACGTTAACACAGCAAATTTTTCTGAAATGTCAACGTTGACCTTCATCTCAATCTCGAAAATACTGCATTTTTTGAGGATTTTTAATACATCATCGATAGTTGCTGCCATGACAGATGAAAGGGACGAACTATATTTGGACGGATAAAATATATTTCAATCCAAATGTCACCCAATTGCAATTATATCGCTTTTTCTGGAACAGTAAATAAACTTACAAATTTTCTGATTCTTAGCGGCTTTTTGATCTACCGACATCTGAGCCATCCTTCAAAGGAACTTGTTGATGGCTTGCCAGATAAAAGACGAGCTGTATTTTGACTGCAAAGGTATATTTCGATCCCAAAGTCACCAGATAGTAAAATAAGACTGAGTAGTTTTGAAGCGCTTTGAAGGGCAGGTACAACTTGTTCAATTCCAGCATAAATGCGAACTCAAGAACTCCAGATTCTAGAGTATAACATTTAATCAATGGGTTGTACCAAAGACCGTATAATACCAAGATACCGCATCTCAACCAACCACCAAAAATCAGCTTTAGATGCGGTCGGTCGGGGGAAGGGAAACATTCCCACGTATTGTATCACATCCTCATTCACATTCGAGCTCACATAACACATACAGACATGCAAGCCTTTATTCGCCGCAGACCCACGACTCAGCGACCGCGCCACCGACGATTGTAAAACTTATACATAGACGGGGTTCTCACTCACACATCTATGGGGTCACCACTGGGGTCGTCACAGTACTAGCGCTTTGACTGCGAATTTTCACACTAGATGCAATATCTTGGTATTATACGGTCTTTGGTTGTACCAATTTTAATCAAAATTTGTACGCCAAAGTTGCTTTAAAATATCAATAATACTAAATATAAAAATGTTCAAAAAAAGAAATTTCGGAGTTCAAAAAATACTAAAATATTTATTTTGAAAATTCGGGTTGATGAATTTGTTTGAAAAAATGTTTTTAAATATATATATTAATAAAAAATCAAAATTGGCAAACCAAACATTTTTATTAAATGTTACATAAATTTCATTTTCAATAACTTTTACGATATGAATAGTTTGGATTTTGTTATTCTATCCGCATGAATGGAAGAAATAACCATATGTGCGACATGTTTCGCGTACGTTAAAGTACCCGGTACTTTGTCATCATTTTCCTATATTATGAGTTTAAGAACTTAAATATATGCATTTAATTTCTTTTTTAAATAATTTAATTTTTGTATAGAGCTTAATTTGAAAATTTTACTAGCAACATTTTACTTCCAGCATCAGCAATGAGAAAAAACTCATTAAATTTTTCTATTCTAGTAAAAATATTTATATACTCGCATGAAGTCCCAAAGAACATTAATCTTTTATTTGTGTTCCAAGCGTTCACGATGTTTTACCCAGTGTCGGATTTAGAGGAGGGCAGCTGGGGCTACAGCCCCGAGCCTCCACAAAACAGGGGCCTCCACAATGGATGGAATTTCTTATTCTGAGGAGAAAATAAATACTGCACAAAAAAAAAACAAACAAATAATAGCCAAATAATGGAAGTCTTAAGATCAAGAACATAAAAAAGGGTTACGAAGAGGTTATGATTAATTAATAATTATAATGCGTTTGTTTAGTTTTAATTAGGCGTGTTCAGGAAAACGAGATCTCAGACGGCTCAGTGTCAAAAACTGAGAAAGCGAATCCAATATTTTGTTTCCTCAGTAATTTTACAGCAAAATTTCTGAGGAATTCTGTTCACGAGACTGAGATTGCTGAGGGCTCTGAGATCTCATTTTCCTGAACTCGCCTATTGATTCTATTTTTGTAGGCTAAAAGTCATTTATTTATATTTTTTTATATTTTTTGAATCTGCAACGTTTCAGGGATGTTTATCCCCTTCGTCAGGCAAATAAAAAAGTTGATATCCTATACAATTTTTGATTGAAAAAAAAAACAGAATCAATTAATATAATAAAAGTCACAAAATATAATAATTTGTTTAGTTTTGCTTGAATGTATTCAATTATTTATGAACCTGGAATATTATAATCAAATAATTTCCTTCAATTCACTCCTGCTCTTATCTCTTATTTTATGAGTGCATGCGCGTAACTATATAGTTTTTAATAAATAGCTCGCAGCTTCTCTAATCTTCTCATTTTCTATGTGCACTATTCTTAACTCCAATATCCCTTTTTTGTGTCTGCTAATGTTTCCTCTATCTCGACTATCAACTCAACAACCATTTTCTTATTGGTAATGAGCTTTTTCAGGTGCATCTTTTCTTAAGTCTTTTTCTAGAACTGATTATCGGAATTAAGAGCAAGCAGAATTTTGTGGTCTCAAAAATGGTCTTTGGCTTGACAGCGTAACAAATGAAAAGATGGAATATTATGCTGAAAAAGGATCTACAGAACTTCTAAATTGCGATGAAGTATCGCGAAAAAGTTTCAAGTTTCTTCGGAAATGTTCAAAGACGGTCAAGTCTATGAGTTTGATGTTTTGAGTGGACGTTAACTAATACGCTTAAGAATTTATTTTCTCCATAGTTGGAGAAAAGCAAAGCCAGAATGCGGATTAGCCTTTCGAGACTTTCGAAATTTTAATGATTGATTCTGAGACGATTAAAAGGTGAAATCAGTGATTATTTTGATGCCAAAACAAAGCTCGTGCCTTAATTATTTTTTCTAGCCAAACAAAATCTTTCAATGTGGCTCAACCTTCAATATAAAATGGCCAGGGGCCTCAACTCCTTTGTTGCCCCAGAGCCTCTAGACCTCTAAGTACGGCCCTGGTTTCACCAGATTGTTTTTAAGGGATAATTTATAAAAGCAGGTTCTATTTCGTCAAGTTAGTAAGTTTAATCCCACAAAAAGTGGTCTGAGTGCCATCAAGTCGGGCAAACGTTAATGTTAAATGCAATCCAGAATTTTGAAAAAAAAAATCAATTAATTTTCTGTGAGTTTGAATAATTTGTTTCATCCTTCAATGAAACCGAAAGTATTAAATGAAACTAGGTGCAATGCTGGCTGTTTGTAGGTGTGTGGTTAACGTTAAATCAGTTTTTCAACAAATGCTTCAATTTTCCAGTTGTTAGTCAGCAGTCAAACTTAATCTATGTGTATGTGATTAATTATAATTTAAAACCAAAAATCATCGAAGAATAATAGTAGCAGCTATAAGCTGATTGATTTAATTTTTGTGAATGAACACATTTTGCATGATTAATTTATTTACTATCAGTTGGAAAATATAATACATATATAAAGATGAACAGGCTGGCTCTAAGCTTGTTGTAAAACTTTATACGCAGATATTTAAGTCGTTTTTGGAAGTTAATTTACTTCTTAGTAAAGCTTTTCCTATATTAGTTATCCAAACACTCTAAAACACAAATCCTTCTTCAAACATCTTGTTTCTAGCCATACTTTTAAAATCATGACTGTGTGGGATGTCGTCTAGTTAACAAAAGAATAATAAATACAGTAAATCATGCTCTCTGAGTCACAGGGCCACGGGCTTTAGGTAGGAGGGGGTTAAAGGTCCCCTTTGAAATCTTTCGTGAATATTTTGAAAAAAGCGTGTTAGTGGGAAAGTACACAATACAAACTGAAAGAAAATTAAATTTTCTAAAAAAAGGTTTTATTCATATTTTTAGTATGAGGAATATTGATAAAGATAAAAATTAAAAATAAATTTAGTGGCGCAACAGCCCGTGGAGAACCAGGGCCTAGTGTGTGCGTGTTGTTGTCAGGAATGGAGGCAGTGGCGGATCCAGGGGGGTGCCCAAGTAGAATTTGTTGTAAAATGTTCCCACGCTGTGACGACACATCAGCATTTGAACGACACAGTCAAAGTGTACTTATGAACACAAAACTCAATTTGTTACCTTTTTATCACTTAGTTGATACCAAATGGGGAATACACAATTGTGCCAACGATAACACTATTATGACCTACGCAAGAGAATAAACTCGTTTGGTCGTTGTTACCTATTTGTGAATATCATAGTATGGTATAATATAACCAAAACTTATTGAAATTGAGTACCTCAGTTTTAAGGAAATGTGTATGTTTACGTCCATTTGACGCAGTGAAGTAAGTATGCAGTAAAATATTTAATATGCATGAGACATATACACACATGCATAACAACCGCAAAAAATGGAAAACAGAATTAATGAATTGATAAGAAGTATGTAAAATATTTAAAAAGTTTGTCTTCGAAATTACGGGAATGTTAGTGCCCTTAAAATCAAAACGGAGATCATTTTTATCATAAATATTAGACACTTCTGGAACAAAAAATTTACGCGCTCAAGAAATAATTAATATTAACACAATATTCAAAATTTTTAAGATGTAAAATACTCAAATTATATCGAAATGGAAAGCTATATTTCTAAGATCCAATATGGCGATAAGCTCTTGTGCCGAAAACTACACATTATGATGTTTTATTTCCGATTTGCAACCTAACAGATACTCATGACACGAACGCCATGACAAAAAAAAACCAACTGACCTAGAACCGCCATAGACCATAGACAGTGCTTTAAGGGGTGGGTACCTGATGCCCCATGTTGAAATATTTTTCAGGAAAGTACTCTGAAAGTATTCTGAAATATCTTCTAAGGATCTTATTTGACTTGCCTGCTTAGATATTATTATTTCTGTTTTTAATTTTCAAAGTAAGTTGAGGTGAATTTAAAGTGTTTTATTCTTCTTGATGGCATTTTAAGTTAAAAGACACTTGAATGACATCTTTATCACCAAAAAAAGTTTTCTCATTTTGTTAAATTGAGCAGTTGTTGTAAAAGGTCACAAATTAAAATGAATATGGTGCAAATAAACCGAAAGGTACACTAAAACTTAATGGTAGCGTCTAGAAGGCACAATATGCTTCATAGCGTATGACATTTGAGTAGTATAGAAGTAGATACATTTTTAGTTACGATTTGGTTTTTCTGACTGTGTATGATGCCTTATAGTAACTTTTAAGGTAACAAAGGTAACCATATTACTACCAGTAAAAAATTTGATGTTTAAAGTCACAAAGTAGTTGCAGAGTGCACAGAGTGTTTTCTTAAATTAAATGAAATAAAAAGTACATTTTTCAAAAAAAAAAAAAAAATAATTTCAAAAATTTTTCAAACAAAAAAACTTGATTTTTTTTTTAAATTTTTTTTTTTGGAAAAATGTACTTTTTATTTCATTTCAATTCAAAAAAATATCTAACTAATGCAAAACTGTGAAAAAAATCCACTGGAATTACAGTTTTCTTGTCATTTTGATGACGACTACGCACTGTTTAGGAATAACACAATTTGTTCCTTTACCTGGTTTGTAAGACTTTGAAGTTTTGGTGAGGAAAAACTGTTCGATGAATCAATTTGAAAATTTACAAGAATATTGATGATTTAAAAGTCTATAAATTTGCATACCAACGCAAGCCATGCAATCAATATTTGCAACGAAAAAAAAAGATTTACGAAAAGACCACAAAACGTCAGTTTTTAGTACTTTTTTTAAACTAACGGTGAACGGTAAAAAAATAATTTCTACAAAATCATAAAAAAATCTTGTAAAACGCTTTTTCAAATTTCCAAAACTGTCTTTGAAATTTTTATAACGTCATTATTTGCTGAGATATTGGCAATCAAGGCTAAAAGTATCTTTTTTCATTCAAAGTCAGATAAACCATGTCAAAAAAAATTGTACGACAACAACAAAAAAACTGAATTGAAGCTGAATAAACAAGGTATCTGATCATGATATTTAATTGACTCAAAAAAAATTATCCATAGAAATGAGGACATTCAAAAAAAATAAAAAAAAATAATTTAGTTGTCTCGTCTTATTTTTTGCAATAACGCAATAACGGTACTTCAAAAAAATTTGTTTGCAAACAAATTTCGAAACAAAAAACATAAAGCTGTAAATTGCTTTTTATTTCAACTCAATACGACCACTCGTCACAAAGATACAGCTCTTCAAAAAACGCTAACAAAAATTGAAAAAAAATTTGTTCCTTTAATATTGTTGAGTAGTGTATTATCACTGTCCGAAATGTATGAAATGAAGCTAAATCTTGCTGATGAATACAATTTCTAGCTCAAACTACATATAAGCGGGAGTCCAATTAAGTCATCATGCCTTCGACTGGAATGAAGCCATGATTAAGCTGGACTTTTGCTAAGCAGTTCTTATTGATGTTAAAATTTCATGACCCCCCCAAACTGAATTCCTGGATCCGCGCCTGAACGGAGGGGACCTACAATTGTTTGCCATGTCCGAACTGCTAGATGAGAAGCACTAAGAGGACTTGTCAGTTCCTTGCAAGAGGCAGAACCTCGAAAAAACATTTCTGTTTTGAGGTGGCAGCGGCTGGTAATCGAACCCAGACCTTTAGGCTATTGATTATGTCATATAATAAGGAATCATGGGATTTTTTTGTAAAAATCATTAAAGGTGTCATTGAAGATGAGAAAACCGCGGAGTGCTATTAAATTGGAGGGTGCATTATTTAGAGTGGGGTGCAAAAGCACCCCTTTTGGTTTTTTTTGCATATAACTCGAAAACTAAGCAAAATTTCGAGATAATTCTTTCAACCTTTTTTGTAGAGAATAAAATTTACCATCGAAATGGATTTTTGAAAAAAAATTAAAAAAGTTTTTAGTTAGCAAAATTTAAAAAAAATCATTGCAAAAAATGTGAAAAATCGCATTTTTTGTTTTTTTTTTTACGTATTTGCTTATAACTTTCTTACCAGCAGAGATAGGTATAGGTATTGCTCTATATTAAAGAAAGACAATTAAATTTCCTTTAAAATAAATTTAAAAAAAAAACGGTTCGGATAAAAATCGACCGAGAAATAGTCGTTCAAGCTAGGCTGATTTTAAGTTTTTGAAGCTTTATGAATGGCATTTTTGGTTATTTTGATGGACTTGTTCGATTATACGCTCAAACTGGGTGTATTCGTGAGCCATGACCAGTTAAGTCAAAAATTAAAATCAAATTAAAAATTTTTCACAGTTTTAGGGTTGCCATCTATTTTTTTTCAAAATTTAGAATAGTTTCCAAAATCAAGACACTTGCTCCTACAAAGTCGGGCTTTGAAAAAATATTAGCTTATACCTTCTCGAACAGGAAAACAAAATATTTCCAGACAAGTTTTACGGTTGAGAGTCCTTGCCAGACGAGCTCAACATTTTCAAAGTATAGGTATTATAAGAAATTACTTTTTTTTAAATATTAAATAACTATCAAACCTTGTTTAATAAAGCCGGGTTTTCAATATATAGTAGCTAATGTCTCCTTTAATAGGGACAAAATTGTGCCAGACGAGTTTGGCTGTCGAAAATGCATGACAGACGGCCCTTAATGTTATAATGTTGGTGATTTTTTTTCCCTTTTGTTTTTTATTTTTTTATCAAAACTAACAAATCTACTTTCACAAACCGGGGTATTTGGTAGTTTATGCCTTTCGTTATATGGAAATAGTGCCAGACGAGTTAGGTATTCCAAAATAAAAAAAGTTATTTCTTTAATAGCTACTTAGAAAATGTTGAGCTGGTCTGGCAAGGACCTTCAACCGTAAAACTCTGGTCTAACACAATTTTTTTTCAGGTTCGAGAAGGTATACGCTAACATGTGCTCAAAACCTCTGGCTTTGTGTTGATTTTGACAATTATTCTAAATTTTGAAAAAAATTAGATGGCAGCCCTAAAACTGCGAAAAAATTGAAACTTGATTTTTATTTTTGACTTAACTGGTCATGACACCCTAATACACCCAGTTTGAGCGTATAATCGAACAAGTCCATCAAAATAGCCAAAAATGCCATTCATAAAGCTTTAAAAACTTAAAATCAGCCTAGTTTGAACGACTATTTTTTGGTCGATTTTCATCCACACCGTTTTTTTTTTGTTTTAAATTTATTTTAAAGGAAATTTAATTGTTTTTCTTTTATATGAAGCAATGCCTACACCTATCTCTGCCGGTAAGAAAGTTATAAGCAAATACGTAAAAAAAAACAAAAAATACGAGATTTTTCACATTTTTTTGCAATGATTTTCTTAAAATTAAGCTAACTAAAATTTTTTAAATTTTGTTTTCAAAAATCCACTTCGGTGGTAAATTTTATTCTCTACAAAAAAGGTTGTGAGAATTAGCTCGAAATTTTGCTTTGTTTTCGAGTTATATGCAAAAAACCAAAAAGGGTGCTTTTGCACCCCCCTCTAAAAAATGCACCCTCCATTTTAATAGCACTCCGCGGTTTTCTCATCTCCAATGACCCCTTTGATGAGTTTTGCAATTAAATTAATTAAAGTAATACGAATAAGTTTTCAAATGTGCTACCTTTCGAGCACCTTAAATCTCTACTCTACACATATTTTATAATTCTCTATTTACTTTATATTTAGCATCACACCATTCACTGACCAGTTATTCATTCAGTTATTTAATCCTATGTACTTATATACCTAAACTTAAGCTAGATTTATATGGGAGTTAGTTTTGTCTCTCTTACTGCAACCACCGAACAGACAGCACCTTTTAATAAAGTTGTATATTATTTGAAAGTAAAATAAAAAACAAAAGGGTTTTACTTTTTATTAATGTTGTAAAGAACATTAAAAAAGTCCTACTTCCTTATTGCCCTGTTTTTTAGGACATAATCCAATAGCCTACTTCAGCATGTCAGTCCAATACCACGTGGTAGGGTAGAGCGGGGCTAGTTGGACCACGGGGCAAGTTGGACCACGTGAATAACTCAGAAACCAAAAGAGCTATATGAAAACGATCATAGACGAATGAAGCATTAGTACTTAATTACACGTAAGCTTTTTTAATGCGGATTTTTTCTGCCAAAGGAGAACCACCCGCTAGTTTGTGTTTTTTGGGTACAAAAGTGAAAAAGGCGAATTGGTTTCTTTTTGTGTTATCGTGATGAAAACGTGCAAATTTTTCAACAAAGTTCAGTAATTTTGTGAGTTCTGTCTTCTGTTATTGAATTTTTGTATTGCATTTGTGAAATTTTCGATGTAACGAAATATACTCACCAAGCTAGGTGAGGGATAAGTTGGACCAGGTGGACCAACTTACTCCGCTGTTAAAAATAAATGTTTTATATTGGAAATTAATAAAACAGTTAGACTTTTGGACCAATAAAGAGGGAGAAGAATATTGTTGCTGTATTTTGTAATCGTTGTGTATGGAAGCAAATTCTTAGACTTTACTAGGCGAGGAGTGGTTGCATTTGCCATTCTTGATGAAATTGGGCCCATACAAGTAACAAGATTCTCTGTTACAGGACATGGGGTCATTTACGTTACCTGTAGTTGTGCTTTGAATTAAATTTTAGTATGGGATCAAATTAAGTTCAAACTAACAGCGTTTATGTCCTTAATAGAGCTTCTTTTTCCAGTTTTTAGGTTTTGGTCCAACTTACCCCATCAACTGGTCCAACTCGCCCCGCTAGTGGGGCAAATTGGAATTGGTAAAAAGTTATGAGACTTCAATTAAAAAGTGGTCCAACGAGCTCCGCTCTACCCTACTACTTAAGAAAGATATACGGGGAGTAGAAATTTTAAACATTTAAAAAATAACGTTGTTGTCTCACATAATTAATGTTTATTGTCAATTTACCCACAAATAATGTTGGATTCGTGGTCATTCCAATGACGCAACGTCATGAGAGCAGGTTGGAGTTTATTTAATTTTTGTTTTGGTACAATTTTCATTTTCATATGAGAATCACTGTTTCTTCAAAACTTAGAAGTATACACGATGATTCAAAGTAGGCGTGTGAAACCAAACGATACTTTTGGAAGTATATCGTATCGGTATCGTAAAAATCGAAAAATTTCAGTATCGTCTCGGTACACAGTACACATATAAATGGTAATATCATTAGAGTTTTGATTTTTGTTTAGTTCTGCGCATATATCAAAATTTGTGTCAAATGTCAATATTTGTTGTTGTTTTTACGTGTATTTAAGTCATCACGTTCCCAGCCATTTTTATTTCTGACAATTTCAGTTTTAATTTGTTGTTGTTTTCACGTGTGTTTTTTTCCTCACGTTTACAGCCATTTTTTATTTCCGACTGACAAGACAACCTGCGCACGCGCAGTATAATTATAATACTATAGATTTGTATACTGTGGTCTCGGATCGGTGTAGTCTCGTATAAGTCAGTCTCGTAATGGTCTCGTCTCGGTTTTGGTATTGGTGTCGGTGTCGGTAACGGCAAGGTCGTAGCCAGGGAGTGATAACAGGGGTTCGCTCCCCCCGAAAATTTTAAGAAAGGCATTTGTTAATCATACGTTTCCATTTTAGTATGAAATTTATACCTAAAGTTTTGTGACAGTTACTAATTATGTTCAAAACTCTCTGACTTTAGTATTAAGCTCACGTAACACCTATATACACTGCTGTTCATTTGAATAAGTACATAATTTTCGAGTGTACTAAATGAATTTTTGTTAATAGAAAGCAACTTCACCAGTGTCAACTCTTTCAACTCATCCCCCCCTTTGTATGACCAACGAATTGTTGGCATACGAATCGGTGCATGGGGAAAAAAGAAAGAAACCGACTGAACAATAGCAAGCTTGTGTGTGTTAATAAAAATGCTAGTCGCTGTTGCAATTGATAAACAACGAAACCTGCATTGGGACTGAGCAGAACATGTGGCTTCAGTGGCGCGGTGTGTAGTGCATCGTCCTCTGAATTGCAAGGTTCATGGTTCGCTCCCAGATGACGGCAAAGAATCTTTCAATTAATATGAGCATAACCAAACTTAGCACCGCTAAAGGAGTCAGATGATCGAGGTGGCTCTCGTGAAATAGCTATAACTCCAGCCTATAAACTTGGTGGTAACACACACAAGTTGTTGTTGTTCATTCAAAATTATTCAATGGAAATCAATCAATTTAGGAGAGAATAAGAAAACACACATTTTTAAACTTACATTTCTTTAAATTCATGTAGAAATCGTAACCCTTTTTTTCGTTCATTTGAATGCACCGCCTTTATCATCACTTTTGCTTTGAACAAGTTGAATGTCAGACCTTTTAAAGCTATTTTTGGGTTTTATATCATATGGTTTCTTTCACATGACACACAAAAAAAGAGAAAAAGTGGACAATGGGTGGAGGAAAAGCTCTTGGCGCGGTTGAGTACGCGGGAATTTTAAATTTTCATGACCAAGGACAAACGGGACATCAAATTTCGAAAAAAAATTTCTTCTTTGATTTATAATTATCTGAAAAATAAACAAGAAGATGGTATCGATATGAAAGGACATACAAAACCTGCTGCCTCCGAAAGTGATAGACGAAAAATTGTGAGGGTTGCGCCTAAATCTTCGGTTAAAATGGTTTAAATAAGGGAAGAAGCTGGGTTCAGTGCCAGTATTTCTACAGTCAAGAGTGCAGTTAATAATTCTGCATGCAGATCTAGATTTCTACCACACTGCATAAATGTCAAAGATCAACGGCTGGTGTCGGTTCAAAAGTAAGACTCATGCTTACTAAGAAAATTAGTTTTTAATAACATGTTACATTTTGGATTCAATTTTCAAATACATACGTATAAGAAAATGAGGTTTCAAAATGCCGCAACAAAATTCGTCACGAAACACTAACATACATTTGAGGAGCTTAGGAATAAAACATGACATTTTCACTTTACATTTTTTCAAAAATTGAGAAAAAAGAAATTTTAGTTAACATAATATTTATGAAAAATGTCACATTTGTCCCAAAAGTACTTTTTCAAGTTGTATTTTTATTGATGCATTTTATTATTCTTGACTAAATCTCCTTGGCATAAGATAGAATTCAGGGTATAAAAAACACCAATAGTAAAAATATCGCCTTTTGTTCCTAAACTCCTCATTTGTATTTTATAAGATTTTCAACACTTTGGATACAAGCACCTTTGGCGAGGAAATAAGGTTTCGATGTAATTATAAGTAGTTTTTTGCCCAGAAGGCAAGAAAACTTTATATACCTACTTAATATAACAAGAGTATACTAATAGCCTAAGACTATGAAAATGACCATCAGTCATTTTACATATAAAAAGTTTTTATCCAAAAAATAAGTTTCACAGCTGTTAAAATACATGCGTGAAGTAACTCCCTCATTTGAATAAGAATTTATATAAGGATCCAATAAAATAAATCCAATGAAATTTTAAGAAGAAACATTCTGCATGCAAATTTTTCAATAATCAATCAATAATAATTATTGGAGTATTTTCCATACATATGTAAAATAGTCTTCTCTCGACCGACGACGACGAAGACGGCCGGCATCTCGATGGTAACTTTGTTTGCCTTCATTATTCACTTGCTTTTAAATCTATTGATTTAAACATATCCTTGCCATTGTTGAATAACTTAAAGAAATTTCGTTTTTATTTTTGCAATCACAAAATATATTTAATTTTTAGTGGTCCAGTAATAAGAATAACCAAAAATAATTGTTCCCCCGTTGAGTAAGAACTATCAACAAAAATATTTAATGCGAAATGTGGTATTATGTTAAAAACACAATTTTGGGCAGCTTGAATCAACACCAACATTTTTCAAATGATGAAGAAAAATTGACAGATGACTAAGAAAGTTTTTTTTTTGTTCGAAATTTGTCGATATAGGTACAGTTACTCTTAGAATTTAGCAAAAATTAAATCAGAGTTAACTAATTCTGAAAATAAATTAACCTCGAAGTTACTCAAACACAGTTTTTCAGTGGAGGATAAACTTTATTTTTCAGCTGTCAAAAATCTTTTGAAATTGAGTTTCGATCACCCTTTCACGCCTTTAATTTCTTTATCGAGATGTCAACCCAATGGAAATCGTTACCATTTCCAAAGATTTCAACGATAGATTTTGAACACTCATATGTCAGTCAGTTGAGCTTGGTCGCAGAGTTAACACACAAAATTAGGTGAGTTAACTCAGGTTTAAGAAACACGTTTAACGATTTAACCCCGTGACTAAATTGATCTCTTACCAGTATTTATATACGGATCTGAAGGTAATCTGACCTCGAAGCTGCTGGAAAAGGTTTTGGAGATGTGTTGGTCCCGTTTGTGAGGAAAGACGAAAAGGCAATTACAAAAAAATGCAACCGGCGAAAGTGACAGAAATAAACAATCCGATAGGCTGGTCAGATATAGACTTGAAGGCATAGAATATTCTATGTTGGAATGTTATGTCATCTCTGCTTTGACTATTCAAAAAATACCTAATATAACAATGTGATGCATGTACCTATGTTCTTTTACAACCTTATTTATTAGATCTCACTAATGCTCGGTGCAACCTCGGAATAGTTAAACCGAGTTGAAGCACTTACTCCGTATTTTCGCCACGTCGGTCGTCGCGTCGAATAGATCCTTATTCATAAAATATTTTCGTAGCCGAGCTATACGTCCTCCTTATTTGAGATTTTGTGTTTTCTTTTGCATAGAACTGTCTCACTGCGATTTTTTTTCAAATTGAAAACTGATGACGAATACAAAATTTCATTTACACAATGGAAATTTTTTTTGACGACATTTTTTTTCTCACCACCCAGCTAATTTTTTTAAAAGAGTTGTATCCTACGTAGTTTTATAGCAAAAAAAATTAGATTCAAACATATTGGAATGGATTTCTAAATTAACCAAAAATAAGACAGTTTTCTCAAAAGCCTTGAGGACATAACTGGTAAGTATGTTGAAAAAAATTCTTGAATATGGTTTTTGAGAAAATTTGAAAAAAAAAAAATAATAAAATTGTTTTATGGCAGCTCCCCGTTCGAGTTAAGCTACTTCAAAGATTTGAATTTCTCCTCACAAAAATGCTCTGTACCAAGTTTGCTTAACTCTACTAGGATCTAGCGACAGCTCGATATACAGTAGACGCTTAGACGCACAATAGCAAAGATCGGTGCACTGTAGTTCAGGAGCGGAAAAATAATTAAATAATTATATCAACTGTTAAATTTTTTGATTTTTAACATTGCAGTTTGATCAAGTAATAATTGACGCATTAGTATCGGATGATTAAAATTTCAGTGATTTTGAAGCAAAAATGAGCATACTTCAAAGATTATTATTTTAAGTTATCTGATTTTATTTTATTTTTTACTTTGATGTTATTTTTCCTCTATTGGGCATACAAAAACAAAATAAATTTTTGAAAAAAAAAAAATTGTGATAGATGAAATTTGTTTTTGTGCGATTTTTTTCTAAAATCGGTACTTTTTTTAAGTCAAATTAAGATAAGAAAAAAATTAATGTTACCTGGTCCTCCCCGTTCAGGCTTATAGAACATATTTTACATCGAGCCATCATGCATCGAATTAAAATAAAATTAGCTGCTAATATCTGCGAACCTTAAAAACACCCGATTTATGTTTTTTTCTTGAATGACGTTTTTCTTATGGGATTGCAATTCCTTTTCCTAAATTATGGAAAAACCTATATAAATGTTATTTGTGAAACTAGATCTTTTCATAAGTACCATTTTCAATCCACCTTCTTAAGAATCATTTTTGAGGGCCCTTGCCCCTTGACTATCGTTTACGAAATAGAGTGTTTAATTTTGTAAGTTTTAGTAGGTAATTGGTATTTCTCTTCAATACACCTCTAAGAAGTGGGCGTGGTAATAACTTCGTATGATCTAATTTAAAAAAAGGCATTTCCTACACATTTTACTGTAGGTATATTTTTTTCATATACGAAACAAGAAAAATAAATTTTGTCTTAAGCGCCCTCAAAAGTGGGCGGAGAAAATATTAGGTATCACGTTTCGTTCTCAACCGTTTACTAGGGAAATTCGTTTTGTTTTCATAGAAATTTTTATAAATTTCTTTTTATGAGGGTTATAGTTTCAAATTCTTCTTTTCCACTTTTGAGAATTTTGAGTGAAATGAAAAAAACTGTTAAAAGCTACAAAAATGATATAAGCGATTAGTTTTAACGCTGAACTATAAGTTAAGGATGACCTTTATCTATTCCTTAGGGTTTTGATCATATTTGGTGAGCCTACAAATTATAAAAAATCAATTTAATTTGGAAAAGAATAGTTTTGAAACTTACGATTGCAGTTGATTTGATTTGTATGGGAATAGATGACTTTTGATTCAGAAGAATATTGGAATAGAGGAGTTTTGAAAATATAAAAACCTCAAAGAAAAAGAAGATTTTTGGTGTAGAATTTGATTTGTAAGGGAAAAGATGAGTTTTGAATTGAACGACTGAGTGGAATAGTATAGTTTTGAAAGAAAAACCACTTTTCAAGCACAAAAAAGTTTAGGAAAAAATATTTTTTTTATAAATTTTACCTAATTAGATGACCTTTTATTCAAAGTTGG
This sequence comes from Dasysyrphus tricinctus, assembly GCA_963921185.1. NCBI lineage: Eukaryota > Metazoa > Arthropoda > Insecta > Diptera > Syrphidae > Dasysyrphus > Dasysyrphus tricinctus. Next base: position 172,365,285 of record OY992532.1, on the reverse strand, counting down.
GTGTGTAAATGAGCAGAAATGTTATCTTAAAATTTCTTTAGATATTCTTTATCATGGAAGAAAATTTCATAGGAAATTAATTTCTTAATTTCAAAGGAAATTAAGAAAATTGTATACTGATAGTTGATGGTATTTTTAAGGAATTTTAAGGTAAGGTCTAGGGTATTGTTCACAATGCTCTACAGTAGCTTTGGCCCTGCTCTTCGTATATATTTTTTAATTAGTAAGGTATTCAGGATAAGCGGTGAGCGTTGTAAAGTCAGAGTAACTTTAAATGTTTCCTTTTTTGTGACCCTACTCCATTCAAAAAAAGATGTTTGTCCAAATGTGGGCTCAAGGTCAATGATTGACTTTAGAATATTTTTGCAACTTACGAAGTAAAGTTACTCCGACTTTACAACGCCTCTAATCCTGAAAGTTTATTTATAAAGAGAATACATGAGGAAAAGAGGAGGAGTAAGCTAAAGCCGTTTTAGTATTTTAATATCATTTTGACATGACTTCGTTTGAAATTTACGAAAAGGAGTGTACATTTTTAATAACCGTTTGCTTACGTTTTTAATAACCAGAGTTTTAAATTGGTCATTTTGTTTGACATAAGGAGGGCGTAGCTAAAACGGTTCCGAAAATATCAAAGGGCACAGTAGTGCCCAGCCAAGTTCGCGGCACTACACCCTTTTTACAGGAAAAAACTCAGGCGATTTTCAACCCCCCTCTAACTTTAGTACCAATAAAGTTAGAAACTTCAAATTCGCAGTATCTGCTGAGCTGATCAAACACAGGTGGCCACCAAATTTCAACTCTTTAGCATTAGTAATTTCCTAGATATAGGACTTCAAAAATCACAAAAACCGTAACTGACTGACTGACTCACTGACTCACTGACAGATCATCAAAATTATGGGTGATATGAATAAAACGGAGCACGTACTCAGAGCAGGTGCTCCATGAGAATCAGAGGAGGTGCTCAGTAAAAAAGTACCTGCTCCCATTTCGTATGAATAAAATTATAAACAAACTCGAGAGCTTCTCCTCATCCAAACAGAGTAGCTGCTCTCATACCTCAAACCAAATTATATTATTTTTGACATTTAGATTTAATTTGATGATTAATAATAAAAAAATTATTTAAAATACGAACATTTCTCTGTTTTGACTCACATTTTTTGTGAAAGGTTCGTTCGTTGAAGTTTGCCCACGGTTGAACCAGGTTTTCTTGACAACCCCAAGAATTTTCAAAAAAACATAACGGGTTTTTCGGTTCTCAAAAAACATCAAACAACAAAAACAAACCACAGCTTCCGTTTTCTATTTCTATTTGTAGTCCGGGAGCCGACCGTAAGATTACCTATCTCATCGCGGCCATGCAATAATTGGATGCCAACCGATAGCTTTACCCCAAACATTTACAAAACTGCTGGTTGGACAAGCTTTATCTGGTCGCAATGGTTATAGAAAATGCACTTTTCAGGTTGCATTTTCCGCTAAGTGTACCTATAATAACGGGTGATTTTTTAGCTGGTTTGGTTTTGGCAACACTGGTTTTGACAGCTGACGTGTGTTTAGTACCTTGTGTCACTGTCAAACAGCTTCAGTTTGGTTTGCAATTTAACCATGGATCGTCTTACAAATGAACAACGCTTGCAAATTATTGAATTTTACTATCAAAATTCGTGCTCGGTTCGAAATGTTCATCGCGCGAGGATCCGCTTTTTTATCGAAAAATTGTGTTCAGCGATGAGGCTCATTTTTGGTTGAATGGATACGTAAATAAGCATAATTGCCGCATTTGGAGTGAAGATCAGCCAGAAGCATTGCAACAGCTTCCAATGCATCCCGAAAAAGCCACTGTTTGGTGCGGTTTATGGGCCGGCGGCATTATTGGGCCATATTTCTTCAAAGATGATGCGAATCGCAGCGTTACTGTCAATGGTGAACGCTACCGAGCGATGATAACAAACTTTTTTTTGCCCGAAATGGAAGTTCTTGACTTGCATGATATGTGGTTTCAACAAGACGGTGCCACATGCCACACAGCACGCGAAACAATGGCGCAATTGCGAGGCGAGTTTGGTGAACAGTTAATTTCACGTTTCGGGCCGGTCAATTGGCCGCCTAGATCGTGCGATTTGACACCATTGGATTATTTTTTGTGGGGGTATGTCAAGGCTAATGTCTATAGGGACAAGCCCGCTTCGATTGACGCACTGGAAGCCAACATCCATGCATTCATTCGTGAGATACCGGCCGATATGTGTGAAAGAGTATGCCAAAATTGGACTCAGCGGATGGGCTACCTGAGACGCAGCCGCGGTCAACATTTGCATGAAATTATCTTTAAACATTAAATTGCAAGGTTCAAACTATCGATTCAAATAAATATTTCATTCATTTTTTCGAATTTTTTGTGTGTTTTTTTTTTTTAAAGTTCTAAACCTCTTAAAAAATCACCCGTTATAAGCAACTTATATAAATGGTGTATCAAATGAAAGCTAAGACTGTCTTCTACACTATACCAAAGGTCGGACAGACTTTTATGGGCTGTTGCGACGAGTTTGACCATTTTTTTTAAATGGCCCTTTTCTAAAACTGCGTTTTACATCAAGGAAAACTGAGTAAAATTATATCAAATGCCTAGGAAAGTGACCTTAACCACTTTTTTTTCATTTTCATCCAACGGTGCATAAACTAGTGGCAACAGCCAAAAATAGTCTGTCCGACCATTGGTATTGGGTAGAGGACAGTTCTAGCTTTCATTTGATACCTCATTTATATAAGCTGCTTATTTTATAAGTACATTTAGCGGAAAATGCAACCTGAAAAGTGCACGAGAAAAGGCTTCCCCAGCTAAGCTAAACCTTTGAAAACTCGAATCTCCTACATACATATGTAGTGAAAGAAACCCGCATTTATTTCATTATTTGATAGGGCCACCACCCTTTTATCCTTAATTATTAAAAAGGAAATGGTTCTTTAAGAACAAACATTTTCTGTGCTGAATTTATATCCTTCTCTTTTTTTTCTCTTATAAAATTTAACCTTGCGATTAAAAATCTGTATAAACTTCCAAATTTATGAAGCAAAAGGTATTAAACGCTATTTTCTTTAACGTTGAGCAGCCAACTGATCTAACTTACAAATGAGGAACAGGTACTCCACTCGACATCAAACATGGAGATGCTCAATCGTTGAGCACCTTCTCAAGTATTTTATTCAGACCAAATGAAGCACCTGCTTCGAAAAGTTGAGTTTTGAGCAGGTGCTTTGTTTTATTCATATCACCCTATGAAGCACTTCCCGACATCGTAGAAACTTGAAATTTCGCACAACTGTAGGCCTTGTGGTGCATACAAAGGAAAAATCGAAAATCTGCAATATTCTATTCAGGGGGCGTGGCATCCACCCACTTTCTTAAAAAAACTTTTAAATTATATGGAGCACTTCCGATTGTTGTAGAACGATGAAAATTGGTAGGTCGGTAGGGCTTGATGTACTCAGAAAGAAAAAATTGAAAAATTGGAATTTTGCAATCAGGGGGCGTGGCAACCACCCACATTCTTAAAAATTCTTTCTAATTATACGGAGCACTTCCGATTGTTGTAGAACGATGAAAATTGGTAAGTTGGTAGGACTTGAAGTACTTTGAAAGACAAAAATTGAAACATTGGAAGTTTCAGTTCAGGGGGCGTGGCATCCACCCACTTTCTCAAAAATTCTTATAAACTATATGAAGCACTTTTGATTGTTGTAGAACGATGAAAATTGGTAGAACGGAAGAACTTGAAGTACTTTGAAAAAAAAAGAAATAGAAATAATGGAATTCTTATAAATTATATGGAGCACTTCCGATTGTTGAAGAACGATGAAAATTGGTAAATCGGTAGGGCTTGAAGCACTTTGAAAGAAAAAAAATCGAAAATTAAGAATTTTCCATTCAGGGGGCGTGCCATCCACCCACTTTACCAGAATTGCTATTATTTATATGGAGCATTTTCAGTTGTCGTAGAATTATGAAACTTTGTAGAGCAGTAGGGCTTGATGTTCACCTGGCAAAAAAAATCTTTGCAAAAAGGAGTGAAATCACAACAAAAACATAAATGTTAAAAAAAGGGCCAAGTTCTTATATGTACAAGAAACCTGTGCATAAAAGGTCTGCCAAAAAAAGTAATGAGATCTAAAATATATGCCAAGTTTTAAGTTCATGAAGCTTAATATCAAATATCTTAAGTAGAGTAATATCCAAACAATTTCAAATCATGACTGAAGTTTGGAATTTAATGATTACTGATTAAAATTTGGTGGATTACTTGGCAAGATTTCTCTTAATCACTTACTTAATCGCAAATTTTAGATGTATGAAAACTTGACCATATTTTAATCAATAATCATTAAATTCCAAATTTCAGTCATGATTTGGAATTGTTTCGATATTACTCTACTTAAGATATTTGATATTAAACTTTATGAACTTAAAACTTGGCATATATTTTAGATCTCATTACTTTTTTGGCAGACCTTTTATGCACAGGTTTCTTGTGCATATAAGAACTTGGCCCTTTTTTTAACATTTATGTTTTTGTTGTGATTTAAAAAATAAGGATTTGTTTGACGTGGCGTAAAGACGGATTAATTACTCTGACTCGGTTTTATTATTTCGAGGTTTAACCGAGCAAATTAAAAAGAATTGCATATAACAGGTGCAAAGGTTCACCAAAAAGCTGCATAATTTTTAATCTATCCAGAGTTTTTTATAGTAGATTTATTAAACGATTGCGTCAGGTGTCATCAACTCATTTTAACACTTTTTTGCTTGCCAGACGACTTACGTGTGACACTATTCAGTATAAATGAGACGATTAGCAAGACAGTTTAAAACCTGTCTGTCTGATATAGGGTTGATAGTAACATCAGGAGCCAGCCATTTTTGGCTCCGGGCCATTTGGACCGAGTCCAACAACTGGGTACCATACACGAACTACCACCTACCCGCCAAAGTCAGTTTTGATAATTGATTTTCTGTAAGAAAAAATAAACGTGCAGCAGCTTTCAATTCATAGAAAATTAAAAAGGATACTCGTATGTAATAAGATTAAATTAATAAATTTGAAATCAGTTTATTGTAAAATTACTATACAGTCAAACTAACCAAAATATAGGGAACACATCACAATAATGTGTAATGGTCTTGACTTCGGATATTTTTAGCCGAATCACGAATTCCATCGTGATCGGAAAGTTATTATACGTATCCCCAAAAATATAATCACAGTACCAATTGGGGGAATAACATTTCATACAAATAGCCACTACGAACGGATTTGGTGACAGCTTCTTTTCGAGATTCGTAAAAGTTTCCGATTATGATGGAATTTATGAAAAGGCTGATTGTTCCTCAAAGTCCTAAGCAAAGCACACACTTCAATTTTCGCATATTTCTCCTCCCCACGCTACCGCACATCAAAACCTTTAATTTTTTTAAAAATCGATTTGCATACATATTTCAATTATTCCTATTAAAAATAAATAAATTGGGTGGCGCAACAGCTCGGGGAAAACCAGGGCCTAGTGACTTACAACTCTCAACAATTCATGTGTGCATGTTGTTGACAGGAATGGAGGGGACCTACAGTTTTTTGCCGAGTCCAAACGGATTGATAAGAAGCACTTACTCATGACAAGTACACTCTTGGAGGACTTGTTAGTTCCTCGCAAGAGGCAGTACCTCGGATAAAACATTTCTGTTTTTAAGTGACACGGCTGGGAATCGAATCCACACCTTCGGCATGACAGTCCAACGCACTAACCATTATGCCACGAGGTACTACAATTATTCACCTCAATTACAGAATCGGACGAATGAGCTGCGGATCGAATCAGACTCAATTTAGACATTTTTTATTAAGAACCAAATGTCAAAATTGAGTCTGATTCCCTTCGCAGCTCATTCGTCGGATTCTGTAATCGGGGTGATTATTCCTATATTGCTCGAGGAGAAGAAAAGTGAATGCGAAAAATATCAGCTTGTGATTTCAAACATTTTATATTATTAGGGCCGATTCTATAGGTAGTTAGAGCGGTGAGGTTTTTTGTCAAGGAAAAATAAAAATTGATAAGTAAAGCAACTCAAGAAAGTATATACCAATGTACTTCTATTTTCAGTGATACAAATCTAAAAAAAAATTAACCTTGCATGAATAATACCAAGAATTATATTCTAATATATGAAATATGGAGGTACTCGTAGACTTACTACCTATAATCGTAGCTAAATAAATAAAGCAATCTTTGTTTTTTAATATAGGTAGGTAAGTTTTCTCACGGTCAACAAAAAAAAAAAATCTAAAATAAAATCGTCTCCTCCGGACAAAAGACTTTAACCTTGGTAAGAGGAAAGTCGATTATATTCAAACCAATAATTTTTTCACATACATTCAACTTATAGATCCACAGGAATCGGATATTTCTGAAGACAAAGAGGAAATTGTAAAGGAAAATAATAATAATTGTACTTGGATGACAATGAAATTACTTGGGCTTCTTCCAAGAGCCTCAGATTTGTTGAAGTTACAAAATTTAAATCAACAGTGGATTTACTGGCCAAGTTGAAACACTATAAAATCTTTAAATTGGTTTATTTTAATAGCCTAAATCTTCGGGGCTCATAATAAACTATTTTTCAGCAAAAATTATATTTCTTTTTTAAAACAGTGAGGACTTTTATAATTTATGGTTGAGATGAAAAATTTGGGTGTTATGGCAATAATTCTACACTTGCCTCCACCCTTGAAAAACATCCTTTAACCACAAATATTTTGAAGGACTCTTTTGATTCTTGGATTTATTGACAAATGAAACATTTATTCCAGGTTTCATTGACATACCATTATATTCATAGGGTTTTCGGTAGTATTTCAACTCTTGTATTTAAAAAAAAGTCATCATTACATAAAAGGATTTGGTCTGATTAGATTCAACAATAAAAGGTACCCTTTCAAAACTTGTATGACATGATTAAGTTGTTCCTAAACAAATATTTCAGTTTGGTAAACTTCCAACTTCTTCTCCACTCCACTCACCTCTTCAAATGCATCTACACAAAAAGTCAATGCAGTGATTTTGGGAGTCTTTGGGTATGCTATAGAAGACAGAGCAAAGAGGGCACAATTCTACATCGATATCAATTTTAATATTTTATGAATTAATTTTTTCAAGTTTCCCCTTACGATTTTTGTTATTTTTCTTGGTCTATATGTGTACATGTACATTATACAGGATGATTATCGCATATGGTTTGACAAAAGGATTAAGAGTTTAGGTTGGATTAAGGCAAGAAAAAAATCGGCCAGGAGGAATAGGTGTCTCAGAAAGTGACTTAAAACTGAAAAAAAAATACAAAAACAACTTTAATACTTACAATAATACTACGCCATATCATTTTGTAAAGCAGATATTTTTTCGTTTCTAAATAGAGTGGTTTTAGTGAACAGTTTTAACTCAAAATTTTTAATTTTTTTAAGTCAAGCTATTGTTTTTTTTTAATTTTAAAATATTAAGTACTATTTTTCTTTTCAAAATTTAAAGCTGAGAAAATTGAAAATAATGAAAACCACTTATTTCTACGAAAACCCTTTTTTTTAGTTCTTACTTGACAAGACTTTTAGATCAGTTGCTGTATGAAGAAGCATCCTTTCTTTTATTATCTTTTTTAAATATCATCAAGGGATTCAGTTGTTGACTTAAAAATTAATAAGAGCATTCAATTTTGAAAAATTGAACTTTATTACACTAAATTTTGAAAAAAAAAATTGTTATAGCCTGTAGGTTGGATGTAGACAAGAAAGAAATAACACGAGAGGGGGGGGGTAATATTTCCCTCCGCTTGGAGGAGGGGCAATTTTATAAATAAATGACCTACATAAAATAAAAAAAAATAATTAAAACAAATGCACGACTACGGATCGCACGTCCTTGCTCTTATATGTTCAGGTTACTTGGAACTTAAGATCTTTTAATATTTGCAAGTACAATAAAACCCGGATAAGTACTTCTCAAATAAGCATAAATACCTCTATTTCTTGAGAAACAAAATTTTAAATAATTTTTCTTATAAAACTCATCTTATAAGTGCTATTTGCTAAACTGCCTTCCCCGCTTAATTGCCTTTTAGTTTGTATACTTTTTTTGAAAACTACCTGTAGATACTTCTTGTAAGTACCTAGCTCATTAAAATCGGTTCTTAAATTACGGCTGTTGAAATGATCCTAGAATCTAAGCTATTTTTGAATTTAATAATTCATAGCTGTAAATGCACTTTTCAATCCGGTGTTTTTCCATTTTTTAAATAAAATAAATGTTTTAGTCAGATAATGGTTTTATTTTGTATATAAGTAGTACATAAGTGCTTGTGAGCACTTAAGAGGGTTTTAATAACTGTCCAACCCGGAGAAGTACACCTCCAATCGGGGCATTTCTGGTAAGGCTCTTATCTGGATTTTATATTGTAATTTTAGAAAAAGCATTTTTTTAAATAATTTTATAAACAACCTGTTAAATAACTTAGAGCTCAAAATCAAGTATGCCATTTGATAACCTAAAAAAATATGATTGTATGCAAAAAAAAAATTAAATCGTCGGAGTGGTTTTCTTAAAAATTATTTTTGTATCTAATATAAAAATTTGGTAACATTTAAAAAATAATTGATATGCTCATCTACTCGTTTATGTAATATTAAATTAAAAAAAAAATATTCTTTTAAAAATCCAAAATTTATTTTTTTCAAATTTTTGGTATGGAATATTATTGGAGCTTTTTCATTAAAATTTAGTTTGAAATCGGTTAAGCCGTTAACGAGAAAGTCAAAATTAAAAAAAAAACGTTATATGGTCGTACCGTTCTTGGTAATTTTTGTTTGCATCATTGGAGCCGTGTTTTAAATAAAATAGCTTTTTCTAAACGGTTGTATGGCAAGTACCTACCGTTATTTTTGGAGCTAAACAAAAATTTCAATTTCCCCTCTAGGGAATCAGAAATTTTTTTTTGTAATTTAATTAAGTCAATTTCTTGGAAAATTTCCCCTCCCGCCTAAGACTCCCTCCCATACTACATTGTTCTTGTCTTAGTCTAAGTCTTAACTATACACCCTGGGTTATTTTCCGCTTCTTGGGTGAATCGACTGATTTATATTTTTTAACACATTTAAATGTTTCAAATGGTCTGGCGGAGTTACAGTCGCCACCAAATGGTCTTGGGCACAAATTTTTGTGATCAGGGGAGCATTATCTAGGGATGTGTGAACAAAAATTTGGGTTCATATTCATACAATTATCTCCAGAGATTATTTCTTGCTATCTTTGACGTATTACGCACTAAAGCCGCGGCCATGAACTGCAAGACTTTATTTTTTTTCCTAAACCTTAGTATAGCTTTCGACTCATGTGTTTTATTTTTGGTTAACTTTCATACCCAAAAATTTGGTGTGGGCAAAATTTAGTACTGACTTTAAATTATCATCTAACATCTGGCCCGTCAAAGCTCGAAAAATTAAAAAATCTAAACTGAATTTTTTTGTGTTTTACGCAGCGATTTAAACGAGTGAAAAAAGAGAGAAAAAAGAGTGAAGTTGGCTGCGTTCAGCTATTTGCTCCAATCGCTCGGTCTTTTTATTCTGAGCTCAAGAAGCGTACTCCGAGGTCCGAGCTAGTTCTGAACGAAAACAAAAAAATAAATAAAAACACAAGTTGAGCGCTCTGCGTGCTCTGAGCTAAAAAAGAAACACAGATCTTGTTTTGACAGCACAGTGCTATGCTCGGAGCTAAAAAAGGAAAACGTCTATGGAAACATATTAATCAATTGACAAGATAATACCTAATGAAAAAAAAGCGTTAGTGGAGTTTGCCCAAAACCCATAATCCGCAAATTGAAGTCCCCAAGCTAAAACCTAGTAAGGATAAAATCCTTAAGACAACATTTAAAAACAAAAAATATCCCCAAGAGAAATATGCACAAAAAATAAAATTCGCAAGTTGTGAATCAAGCAATAAAATCCCGCGATTTGGACCACCAGTGACTAGTGAAAGTTTTTGTCATAGGAACGAAATTTTTATTATTTTCTGACCAAAATATGAAAATGAATTAGGCGCTTTGAGTGAAGCAAATATAACCATCTTCTATACAAGTTTTATTTGTGGTATATGTATGTAAATCAACATCGCTGATCAACAATGTGAAATACATAAGCGTAGACTTGCTGATCAACAATTCAACAGTACCAATCAACTTTTGTTGAACCGAAACCAATCCTATTCAAACGGGAACGGGTAGCAGTCAAAATTTGTTCCACTGACCAATTATTATTAAGTCCTGAAGTGTTCATCAACACATTTGCCAACTATCTGTTTAATTTTTTCGATCAGTGCATTTATCTTGATTCTTGATGAAAAACAACGTACTTAAACTATAACAAAATTATTTAAACAGAAATGACAGTCTTCACGTCAACACTGACATGTATAATCAATTATGTTGAGTGACAATGTAATCAAACAATATGTCTGTTTGTCTTTGTACACTTCCTAAAACTATGATTTTCTTCAAATTAAGTCCAAAGTTCTGTCAAAGTTCATATAAACAAAATAAAATTGTACTAAAATTCGTAGATATTCGTTGTTTTAGGAAGTAAACGAATGGACATAATGTTGATTGGTATAGTATGGACGCTGCTTATGGTTTCTTTCTGGGTAAAGTCAACAAAACAATTGACATCGCTAGACTACGGGACAAGGCTATTGAGTATTAAATTCTCTAGGCCATGCAAAAGAAATAAATCGAATTTGTACCTTAAATTTAATCCACCATAAGGACCCTTTAAAGAATAGGCTTCTTTTTTTCCGAAAATGATTCTAAAGACTTGATAAAAATGTTTTACTTCTCTACCTTTTACTGTAAAGGTATGGTTCAACTTTTGTTAAAAGTTAATTTAAACAAATAAAACCGTGTCTGATTAGTTCTCTAATATAAAAGCTTGTGAAAATATTTTAATATTTAAAGTCCACTTGAGCTATAAAAGCAAGTACCTGCACGTCGGACGTCTACCAGCCTTGGTCTTCATTTTTGTTTGCCTTTGTCTTGGATATCTTCCGTATATCCGTAAATAAAAATTAAATAAACAATCAAATATCAAACTTGAATCCCGGATAAACACCAGAGCTTATTTTATGAAAATAATTAACCAAATACAAGGTGTGCACTCAGTAGAAGAAAGAACTATCCTATCCTATTAATAGATAGACCCAGACGAGGAACTTGCTTACAAGACAAAAGTCAAGGGTAATAATTGAATCGTGTGCAAGAAGAGATATTATTTCAAGCTGATGTCATTTAAGGATGTGAGATTATAATTAGGCAGGCTGTCGGACATCATATTAATCTACTGTTTATATGTATGTACATAACTATACTTCTATATTGTCCACATACTGAAGGTACTCAATTGGAAAAACAAAAAACTAGATACCTACATATGTGACTACTATAGTAATCGATTATTATTAGATATTAATGATATTGATGATAACTATTTCTTTGATAGGAAAAAGAGATTGGTATGCATAAGGCAACTCATAGTTTTGCAAAAGCAATAACAAAAAAAAAAAATAAAGTGAAAAGTTGTGCTTGGAAGATTTGCTAATAAATTCTTATAGGGGCGCTATGTTTTCCTAACTTTGGGGCATTTTTGTCAAATACTTTGAAAGATAAAGGCTCCTAAATTTAGCTTTTTTTTAATGTTGAAATTTCATATTTTTTGTATTTAATTGTTTATATGAAAAAACATACTATTTAAATCATAGTTTGCTTTAGATTTTTGCCTTTAGAAAAAAAAGAAAAATTTACACAAACTTTTGTTGCCCCTTCTATTGAAATTTAAAAAAATTAACACTTTTTAAACGTTCCGACTATATTTGTTTCTGAAAGCTTAAATATTCAAGATAAATATCTTGAATATTTTGATAAGAATCGTTTCCGGCCCCGGAAATGATGTGTAAATTTGTATTGCAACATAGAAACGCAAACATCATGGTTTTGGCGACAGCAAAGATGAATGCATAGGTAATAAATTTAGCGTTAATAATTGCTTCAGAAAAATATTTTTGGGTTCTATTTTTAGGAAATAATAGTAAGCTTTATTTAAACAAAAAAATAAAATTAATATCATGTGATATTTAGTTTTCAACACATTAATTTTTGAAGTTATACCACTCTACGCGAGTTGAGGGTAAATATTTTAACATGGAACTGTCAGTGACATGTTTTCTGTCGGTCGAAACGACCGAACAAAGTGAAATTACAAAATCGATACAATAAATGGAGTATTCTGTGTTGTCCACAGCGTTGACCCCTCAAACAGTTTAGACATTTTCTTACAAAAAGGAATCGTCAATCCCAATGTCTATCTACGTAAATATTTTTAAAAATAGTGTTGGGATAAGAAAAATAGGTCCTGAGGTTGAAAAAATGAATTCATATGGTGTGTGTGTCGACGTATAGAACTGCACCCTCCGTAGCATATCCAAAGTCCCCCAAAATCCTCGCATTGAATTTTTGTGTTGATGCATTTGAAGAGGTGGAAAGGGGGAAAAGTTGGAAGTCTATCAAACTGAAATATTTGTTTTAGTACAACCGATTCATAATGTATAACGCATAATTCTAAATTTAAGAATTTCTACTCAATAAACTATGTATTTACTAGCTCAGTTAAACTTCGTTTATAGAATATATTAAAATTCAAAAAGGAGATGGCCAAAAATGTATGGACAAGCAAAGAACGAAATGTTAGCCAATGGGTACCTTATAATAAGCAATTGACGTCACCATAAGGGCAACCCCGAAATCCATCTAGTATAGGAGCTATGAGCCACCAAATACGACTATGTTTATGAAAATTCCCTTCATATATTTTTTTTCTTTTAATAAAAGATAGCTAATAAAATGGTGTAGAAGAAGTTGTGTGTGAGATATCAACGATTTTTCTGTTTCAGACAATGGGCATTTTTAGCCATTTAAACAGAAAAAAAGTGGTAGTTTTTCAAAAAAGAAAAAGGTTGTCAAGATGCAAAAACCAGAGGTCAAGGTAGAAAAAAATCCAAAAACTAACAAAGCGTTTAGATCACAATGAAAATAAACAAAAACGAAAAATTTAATAAATACCACTAAAAATAATTTTAAAAAATAACCTACTAAGACTAAATTATTTGTTCCTCCTTCACATAGCTTAAATAACACAAGTATCTAGATATAGCTTGAAATCATAGATTTTTGCTATAATTATAATAGTTTTTGCTAACTCCATTTCATTGTTTAGTTTTTTGTTTATATTGAACAATAAATGAATAAATGAATTTTGTTCGCCCCCCCCCCCTAAAAGTGGTCAAGGTAATTAAAAAAAATCCTGTGCAATTTTTTTTTTTTAAATCGGTTAACGTTAACACGTGCCAGCAAGCACTTGTATTATTGTCAATATAATCTGTTAAGCAAATTCGATTGTAGATGAATAAATAAATAAATAAGTAATTTCCCAAGCAAAATACATGGAGAAATCTGAGTCTTTTACTCAAAACTTTGGAAAAAGTATGAAAGTGGATGGAAAACTTTGAAACTGGGTGCATATATTAATTACTGTAAGGAGTATACAAAAAAAATTATTTTCAATTTTTTAAAATAATATTTACCCCGTTAAAAACAACAGTTAATATAGTTGTTTTTGGGTATTTGTTGTTATTTTAAACGAGGTAAATATTGTTCAAAAAAATTGAAAATTATTTTTTTATGTACTCCTTATAGGACTTTATATGCACCAAGTTTCCAAATTTTCCATCCACTTTCACACTTTTTCCAAAATTTTGAGGAAAAGACTGAAAAATCTCCATGTATTTTGTATGGGAAATTTCAAGTGCTTGCCGGCACGTGTTAACGTTAACCGATTTCAAAAAAAAAATTTCATAGAATTTTTTTTAATTACCTTCATCACTTTTAGGGGGGAAGAATGAAAGAAATTCAAAAAAATTAAAATAAGTGCCACCCTAATGCTCACACAATAATTTATGTAGCAGTAGGTACCAAAAATTTCAACTTCTTCGTACTAATTCTAATCACTTTAGGAACAAAAAAATTAAGGAATACAAATAAAAATTCGAACTTAATATATGTAAGAACTTCGACAAAATTGTGGCCCCTCAAAATTCACTATTTTTCGCAGTATAGATACCCTACATTTTTTTCGAAATATCGCAAAATCCTCGGCCATAGCAGGTTCCATGTCACTATAAACCTCGGCTGGCCTTTCTCCGCTATCAGGCATACATATCTTGCTGTAGTAATATTTCAACATTTTCGTCACTTCTATTTATTTTGACAATATAATTACAGTATTAAATAGATAGAAAAAGGTTACATGACCACCTATGTGAGCATTGGCGTAGGAACGAATTTTTTCTAAGGTGAGCAACCAGTCCAAACCAAACCTAATCATTAAACAATTTTTCGGTGCAAAAGATTCCTCAATAACTATGTATTTATTTGGGCTTGAGCATTTAATTAATTCCCGAATTTGTTCAAAAGAGATCTTACGAATAAAGCCGACAACGAAGTCAACAGTAAAGCAAATTAACAGTTGTCATTAGAATTGCTACCAAACTCAACTTTGCAACAATGTCTTACGATGCATCTATATTAAAACTGAATGGTTTTGGGTAAAATAAGTTCTCAACCAAGTTTTTATCCGTCGCACTGCCGAAAAACTCCTTTCACAATTGGTGCAACTAACCGGAAGCGGTAATGCGGCCTTTTGCAGTTTGTACATACATTTGAAAATTTCCAATAATTATGTTTTTTTTTAATTATCAAGGTTTATTTCATAGCTCTTTAATTCGAACATATTTTTCATAATCTAGACTTCGGCACTCAGTGCTATTGAATTCATTTTAAAACATCTTTAAGGTTATTGATAAAATTTGTCTGCAGTACCTACTCATATATAATTTGACGAAGGCGACTAATGAATGGGCTAATAGAATATTTTCAAACCGCCTTTCGAAGTTTACATAATATGTTATCCATCACCTTAGTCGAGAAAAGAGCTTTTAATACGGTCGTATTTATAAACTTTGATAGCTGTCCTACTCGAAAAAGTTCTTTAAAAACTTTGTTCACCCTTGTCCTAAAGTTATCTTACTTGGACAAAGGCATTGGTTTTCTAATATTTGACGAACTTTCATTTTATTTAATAAAACAAAGCCTATTTCCAAATATTAAGAACTTTTAGAAACTGTCTAACTACTCAACCGTCTAATAAATTTAAATTCAGAGTAAAAACATTATTCAATTTGATTTTTCTTTAAAACAGAGCTCGACTTTTGAGTCATTTATTGAAAAGAAAAATTAATTTTTCCACTAAAACTTTGATCGCATTTTGAAAAGAAACTGCAAAATATGAATTTAAATACTAGACCATTAAAAACAAATCAAAGCTGCATTAAAAAGAATAAAAAAAGACTTGATTAAAAAATCTACCTGGGTACAAATTATAATATTTATTCTCTAACAATCTTCGGTTTCGATATGGGATGCCAAATCAAGTGTATTGCTTTCGCCACAACTGTTGCTGGAAAGTAAATTTGTTTTTCCTGACGTCTCCTTTTCGATACTCGTATAGGTTTTAAAGGAATCTCATACTTTTGTGAAAATTTTTCTATTTCAAACCAAATTTTAAAATCATTCTTTAATGTTTCAAAGGTCTGGACTGTACTGTCTGTAGAGTGTAGGTACTGGCACAGAAAAAGTGTATTTTGATCCAAATGTCACCCAATTACCCAAAAATCATCTTTTTCCGGAACAGTAAAAAAACTAAAAATTTCTGATTTTGTTGAGGTTTTTTAATTCATTCACATTTTACTGTTCCGCAGGTAATAAGTAGAAGCAACTCGGCTTAGATTTTTTTTTCTAAAATTCCAATTATTCGGTTTGATTTGTCTGTTACAGAGCAAAATAATACTACGTTAAGTCTGAGTCGATGACAAACGAGTTGATACATACCGAAACAGAACCGTAAGCTTTAATTTTAAACAAACCAAATTGAATAACGTTTCGGTTCATGTTCCAAATTTGTCAGATGTAGTGATTTATCGCCAAACAGACGATTTGAAATTTCATTTGGTGGCATGAAAATCGATTTAGTGACGTACACAAAGCTGGCAATATTGTTAGCTTTGGTGATTTTAATTTTTTGAATTCAAATCTTTTTTTTTTTCAAGTTTAACTTAAACTTAACATTAGTTTTATCTATATCTATTATATTATATGTAAATAAAATTATATATTATATATTTATATTTATATATATATATATATATATATATATATATATATATATATATATATATAATTATTTTTTTTTTTTTTTATTTATTTATTTAAATAAAATTGGAGTGTCTGTCGTTAATATAGAAATAATTTTAAGTTTTTGATCTAAGTTGATTGTTCATTTGCTAAGAAACATAACTGCATCATTTAAAAAAATTTTGTCTATCTGTCTGTTTGTCCGCGGTAACCTTAAAAACGGCAGAACAGGTTATGACGGAACTTTTCATACATGTAGTGGACAACTCAGGGAGTAATCTAGGCTACTTTTAATTGCAAAAATATTAACGGTTTCTTGGAAATATTAGAAAAACAATGAAATCAAAGGGAAATTGTGTCGAAAAAAAAAATTAATATAGGAAATGATTATAAACAAGTATAAATAATCGATTTTAAAACTGTCAGACAATTAAATTAGAACAATAATTATATAGTCTTAGAGATGGTGAAAGCTTTGCTCAAAACTTTGTTGACATACTGTTTGGATCTGTGCAAACTAAATGCTACCAACAAGGCATCGATGAAACGGCTCTTTGACCACCACAATGTATTTTCAAGAATTACTTGACCTATTTGGATGATTCTTTTGAGGAAATCTTTGGTATTGGGAGTGTTTTTGTCAAGTTGGGGTTAATTCGGTATTGCGTTTTGCCAAAAAGGTGCAGAAGCACACTCTGGGTACCTGTTTTATGTAAAAAAAAATCAATTGAGTTGAAAGAAATCAATCAATCATGAAATTTGTTTCTGACAAAATAAAAAAAATACAGTCGAGTCTCGATTTTCCGGAATTCGATTAATCGAAGACACATAATTCAAATTTTGTTTTGTTTATTTGTTCCCGAAATGTTTTTCTACTCGGGCGGAGCCAGGGTGGGCCAGCTAGTAATTTAATATGTTGCTAGATGGAGCCATCATAGTACTAAATCTGAACGCACTCTAAATATCTTACATTTGGTGATTCCGCTTTTTAAACCTTAAAACCTACTCATCTTCAAGGTTCAAGCTAACTCGGTTTGAGACTAATTAAAACTGGTTCAACTAGGTTTGTGCGTGTTGAGGCTTCTCGCAATGATGCAATGTGTAAACACAAACAAAACTAAGGTGGGCGAAAATTGCTTTTATGTGACGACCAACTGTAACTGTAGGCAAAATTTTAATTTTCGTGTCTGAAGTTTCATTCACAGTTGTTCAATCTTCCATTCTTGGGTGGGTTGTAGAACCAGAAAAGTTTAAATGTCGATTTTTCTAAGGTGGGCAGTTCATTTTTTAAGGTGGGCACTGCCCACCTCCGCTCCCCTCTTCCTACGCCTATGTATGTGAGGTATCGGAGACCGCTGACGAAAAATATTTGCCAACCTAGGCCAAACACGTGCACCTGTTCACATTCCAAGCTCTTATGTGATTGATAAAGTTAGTTGATCACTCAAAAAGGTACATGGAAGCACTCTGTCACACGACACTCACACATTAAAATATTTGAATTTTAAAACTCGTTAGCGCTCTGAGACTGGTGGTAGGTGGTTAAGGGTTAAATAAAATTTGTATTATAAATAGTTTTTGAAAAAAATATTTTTCAACCTTAAAATAAAAAAAAATTATAATTAAAATAATTATAGTTAAAAAATAATTAAAATTAACATTTAAAGACATTGTTTAAGTTGTTTATTGGCAAAACTGTAGTTTACCAGATGTATTTTCACTAAGATAATCTCCAGTTTTGCTTTACAACAGCTTAGACAGCATCTAAGAATATGCCCCATTATTTTTGAAATTTTATATTGAAAGGATAATTCCTAAAAAAAAACACAGCGTCGATTAATATAAAATATACATATGTATAGGTCGAAAGCGCATTCATCATTGTAGATAACAAATATGAAATTACTTTTTTTGAAATTTATCCCCGATAGTGGCTATGACGATCTAAAAACATAAATATTTGATTGTTTTAGATACATAGTTGGTATCAAATACGAAATTAGTTTCTCATGCATTAACTGTAACCGATTATTAAGTGATCAAGTGGATTCTATTTTGAAGTTTTAATTTTATTATTGTTAGATCTGAATAGTAAAACGGAAGATGAAACTGAAAAATTGGTATAAGAGAAACAGAAAAGTGTGCATTGCAGCCAAAAATGCTGCATTCATAATTGGATTCTTAGAAAGAGAAATATCTTGGAATGTGGACAACAAAGTCAAATATTTACTACAAAGAATGCATCGGATCGAATGCACAATTGGTGAAAATTGCATATCTTAACTGGAGGTCCGTTTACTTTTCAAATTATATATTACCTTAGATTTGTGTACTGTGGCGAATACTTACTTTTTTATAACGGACGCCGATTCGAATTTTTACGATATTTGGTTTTCAGCTAAGCATTGAGAGTGCTTATTTGTCCATGCTATTGGCAATAGGACAATCAAACAAAAAGCTTATTACCCTGATCTCAAAGAATTTCCTAGAGTGACCTTCGAAGTGCTGAGACTGTTCACTGCAGGGATATACCATTTAAAATTAGCACCTTTCACAGTCTTATTGCTTTGAACATACCAAAAGAAATGGAGTTTTCTCCGAAGCGCATAACTATTGCGGTTGACATATAAACTCGCAACACGTATGATCTAGAACATATCTTACATAAAGAATATGTATGTATACACAGGCCCATCAAGAAGTGCTCATATTTTTTATATCTTAATTGATCATAATAGCGTGTAACAGTAATGTAGTTTTTTTGTTTTAAAAGCCTCCAATCATCCAACTTTGTTTTGATGAAAAAAAAAACACTTTTTTATTAAAAATACAAAAATTATTTTAGCCATTCGTCTGCGAGGCAGACGAGTGGGCCAACGTGACCTAGAAATACTTGGCGAAGAACGCTCCAACAGGAATCAGCACAACTGGGAGTTGGAGAGAGCTGAGGTACATCTCCAGATACCATACACACTGGCGGCCCTATGCCCCGAAAGGGGAATCTCAACCTCAGGGACCTTATTTAAAATTGATGCCCTTTCAATCCACATAGGTTGCATTTTAATCGACTTTGGGTTTTTATCGCATACATTTTTGGACTTCCTTCTTTTATATTGGTATTTATAAGATAAACTCCAGTTTTGCCTAGCTTAAATTAATTTATTTTTATTTTATAAATATATATTAAATATTTAAAGAATACTCACAATCGTCAAAGAGGTAAAAATTAAAGTAAATACTGGAACCATTAATTTACCTTTCATGCGATTAAACATTCCTACTTCCAGCGGCCAATCTAAGATTACCAAAAATCTAGACTTTGAACAGACTTCAGACACGGGTAAGTTAATTTTGACATAAGCAAATAGATTAGTATGTACAACCAAACCCATTAAAAAAAGATATTTATTTTAGTTTTGTTTTTTATCTTTAGTTTCAGAAGATGATGCTGAGCATCGTTAAAGTTTAATAACCTTTCAGTGCAGGAAATTAATTAATTAAAAGCGTTAAAAGCATGGTGATGGCAGTAAGGAAAAGGTTAAATAATTGATCGAAAAAAATGTTTGTTTTGAAAAAATTGCGTTTTCCTGGAGATAATACGTACATAACGAAAACTTTAATTTAATAACGATTAAAGCCTTGTGCAAACTTCTACGCGAAGTGAACAATAACCCGTGGAGGACGTGACTTTTTGACATTTCTCACTAGTACAAATTTTCGAATATGTTTTGAACGTTTGACGTTTGAAACCAAAATGCCTCAAATGGACGACTGGGTCGCACGTACTTGCTCTTATGTTCAAGATGCTGAGAGCTAAAGAAAATTGTAAATATATAAAAACATGGAAATTATGAGAGATAAATGTTGGAAAACATCAAATACGATATTTAAACTAGCTAAAACAACTCTTTTGATAGTTTGAGAAGGAAAAAAGAAAGTCATTTTAGTTCTTGACTG
The DNA here is from genome assembly GCA_963921185.1 of Dasysyrphus tricinctus. NCBI lineage: Eukaryota > Metazoa > Arthropoda > Insecta > Diptera > Syrphidae > Dasysyrphus > Dasysyrphus tricinctus. Next base: position 172,344,938 of record OY992532.1, on the reverse strand, counting down.
AATATGATTGTATGGAAAAAATTTAAAATCGTTGCAGCGGTTTTGAACAAAAATTACTTTTTTAATATATCAAAATTTTAAAATATTTTTAAGGAAAAATCTTAGTATGCAAATTTTAAGTATATGTTTATGTGCATATAAAAATAAAATTAAAAAAATGGGTACCTAATTTTGGCCTTCGAAAAAAGTTTGATAAAAATCATAGGAGCCATTTTTGAGGAAAAATATTTTCCGTAACGGTTTTTTAACTTTTGTATGGAAGGTACCGTACATTATTTTTTCAATTTTTCATAAAAGTAAAATTGTTTATTAAAATATTTTGGAAGGTATTAAAAAACTCTTATGCATCGAGTTTCAAAAAATATATCATGTCTTGTCGAAATATTTGATTTTCAAAAAAAAAAATAAGAAATATTTTTTAGAAATCCAAAAAAACAGTAAAAACTGTTAGTATTTCTTAGAAGCTTAGATGATAGGGGAGACGAAAAAAATGGATCTTGCAATTCTGTGTGTCTGTCTGTCCGCTGAGCCACAGACTAAATGGCTGGATCGATTTTCTTCAAACTTGATACATAGGGTTTTTTGGTCACTCCCCCACAGGTTTTTATATTTTTTTAAAACCAAAAATAACAGTACTGCGATCAAATTTTTTTTAGCAATTTAACATAATCGTATTTTGCTCAAAAACAAACGCAACTTTTCTTAAAAAAAATCAACAAATTACTTTTAGAAAAGACCACCTTTGGTGGGAAACCATTTTTCAAAAATTGTTATTAATGATACCTACCAAAGAACAATTTTTTTTTTTATTTTCTTCAAAACAGTATGACTGCTTTCAATAATTTTTTTTATAAAGAATCTTCCAAAAAATATTTACAGTATTGTGTAACAAAATAAATTTTTTTTTTGGATCTTTAAAAATGTTTCAATTTTTTTTTTAAATCAAATATTTCGAGAGCGATATGATCGATTTTTTTGAAACTCGATGCGTGTTTTAGTAATTTCTAAAATATTTTAAGAAAAAAATTTACTTTATGAAAAAATAACGGTATACCTTCCATACAAAAGTTAAAAAGCCTTCAAGGAAAATATTTTTTTTTTCTCAAAACTGACTGCTACGATTTTGATTAAATTTTTTCCCTATGCTAATTTTAGTACGATCTAAGAATGTTTTTTTATTATTTTGAATTTTATCATTATCAGCTGAACGGATTTAGATTATTTTGTTTTATATACGAATTTCAAATAGTATTGCACATAAAAATTTTCAAAAAAGAAATTTTTAAAATTTAAAAAACAGTCTCAAATAACTTTTTTGAAAATTCGATATCTAACGAACTGTGTGACCGTCTAAAGCCTTTCTGCAACACTACGATCGGCACGTATCAGTGTGGTTTAAGGCCATGCAGATCAATGATAGACTTCACATTGAGGAAAATCCTGGAAAAGCAATGAGTTTCAAGTCAAGACCCACCATTTATTCATCGACTTCAAAGTCGCAAATGATAGCTTAAGTTGAGCTATTATTATGTGATATATTTAAACTAGTCCTGGAGCAGATAGTGCGCAGGAGTGGTGTTCACATAGAAGGCACTATCTTCAACAGGTCTTCTCAAATGCTTGGCTGTGCGGACGACATCATCAGCCGCTCCAAGGGCTAAACAAATGGCAAATGGGTTCAAAACATCTTTCTCGGAAGACAAAGTGCACGCTATACAAAACGCTAATTTTACCTGTTTTACTCTACGATGCCGAGTGGTGGACGGTAAGTAAAAAAAGGAAATTGATACTGGGAACTTTTGAGAGAAAAATTCTTCCGTGTATATTTGGTACTATATACCTACGAAGAGGCCGAATGGAGGAGAAGATTCAATTTTGAATTGTATCCACAAGATGTGGATGTAATCCAAAGAGCAAAAACGACTACACTGGCTCGGCCACATTTAGCTAATGGACAACAACGCTCCAGTTAAGAAAATCTTCGAATACCAGCCTCCAGGTTCGAGACCACCAGGAAGACAAAATCTCCGCTACAGAGACCAGGTGATTAGAGACGCAAGAGTGCTTGGTCTCAACGACTGGAGGGAGCGTACGAAGGACTGTAACCTATGGAATACCGCAATATCTCAGGCAGAGATCCTCCATGGATCGGAAGCCGGATAAGAAAGTAGTAAACATTTTTTAGGACATATTTGTTAGAGCACATTTGGTTGCCATACTAATAATATTCAGTAATCATTGATACACACTTAATGTACATCATTCCCTATTTGATAATTTGAAATTCGAATTCCATTGAAGGATGGCGACGATGTCAATGGATTGAAATGTGATAAGCTTCCAGTTCAGTTTTGGATGAAAATCCAAAATAGAGGAAAATGAGAAATAGGTTATCAAAAACTAAACTTACAAACAAATATTAATAAGCCATAGGTGGAACAATATCACCAATTGTTTGGCAACAAAACAAATCTGGCCAGTAATGGATTTAAAGCGATCAAAGTGTTTGATATCTCTAAGTACATTGCACGTTATCTCCATGATTGGTGTTATAACCGGACACTGTCTTATAGGCAAGCACACAACGCGTCTTGGGGTATTCTCTTACGATTTTTTCAAGATGGATAAGGAAGAGATAGAATCGATCCTTCACCTTCTATGCACGCGCCCTGCTCTATCTCATAGACGAAGTCTTCACCTTGATGGTGATTTCTACTTCAATTATCCTAGTGATCTAATAAAATTAAACATAGGCAGTCTATTACCCTTCATAAGAAGCTCCAAATGGTTCACCGAGTAAGGAAAGGGTTTCCTAGATTCATGTGGTGTCACAATGGACTAACTCATGGTCTAAGTGTGTCAGTTTTCATGACTGGTAGCCACTTGAACCCAACCTAACTTAACCTGAAACTTCAAATGAAAAGCCGTTGTAATCAAATTTAATTTCTATTTTCTATAGTGAATAGAACATTTTATTTTGACTTTTTATGCTACGCTAGCTAAAAGTAAAAAAAAATGCTTCAAAATTTAATAAGGAGGATATTATAAAAAAAGCTACTTTAATCAATTGACACGGAGTGTGAGACATGTACCAATTTGACAAGTACCTAGAATCACTTTTCATCTTTTCAAAAAAATTCGAAACAGCAAAATCTATTGACGCTAATACTCCTCAGTCAACGAAGTATTCCTTTAAAGTGTCCCTCTTGGCACTTTATGTGATTCATTTGATCGCCACAAAATTACTCAAGATAAATACAAGAGTATCTATACACTGCAAAAGGACGTATCTATAAGTTTTCTTCCTTCTTTATTTTTTTTTTTTTTTGTATTGTGAGCACAAAACAAAACCACTACCTTCATAATAATTGAAATCTCCCACTCATTCGCCAAGGTGTTGGTAGCAGGCAAAAAGAAATACAAAAACACAGACGCAGACGCGTGATTTTGGCAACATGAATACCGGATAGCCACGTGACTTTTAAAGCTATGAACATTGACCAGTGTTTGCGATTTAATGAAGGATATAGGGAAGATATATACAAAAAGGATATATTTTTTTACTCATATAAATTGAACGTACACATGCAAAATATTTTTTTTTGTAGAGTGAATATGGATCATGTATTATTGCTTTAAAATGCGAAGAAATTCATGCTTAAAAAATTGCCTTGAACAAAACAATTTAAAAAAAAAATAATTTTACCGAACGTAAATAGAAGAAAATAATTATTATTGTATCGAAGAATATATGCACATCTTTGCTACTAAAAATAAATTAATGTAAATTAATTTTGTATTTAAATTAATATTAATTACTAGTTATTATTTGCAAGGTCTTAGGCGCGTTTCAGTGTCAGTCAGTGATGAATCTAGATATGTACATATGTAGGAACATGTTTAGTTTTTTGTCGCATTGTTTAATTTTGTTTAAATACAAAATATATTTAATTAATTTAATAAATACTACAAAATAAAAAAAAAGAACAATTGCTTAATACACACACAAACAAAAATTAAAAAAGTGTAAATAAATGGTATTCTTCATTTTAATAAATATATAGAGCAGATAGCAACTAACATGTTATTTCCTTTTCTGGAAACATATTCACTGATAAGAGATTTAAATATTTAATTTCAACTGCCACTTTCTTCCCAGCTTAAGCTATTACGTAAGCGCTTAGGGGCGTATTCATAAATATTGTTTAAGCTGTTGCTAAATAAATCTGGAACTTATCATATTGAAACTTCATCAGGTAAACTTAAACAATATCTATGAATATGCCCCTTAATTCCTGTATTTTACTTAAGTATTTTAGTTTTGTTTCAGAAAATGGGCCTAAATTATTCCGTTTTGAAATTAATGACTCCTTATCTTACAATCAAGTAAAAAAAAACAAACAAAGATCAAGTTCAAGGCAAATATATGTTCTATTAAAAAGTTCCCCTGCTTTCATAGAAATTTTTGGTCTTTGCTTTCAACAATGAGTATTAGTTTTACCAAAATTGTGCATAAATATGTACATAATAACGTGAGTTTATAATTTATTGCTGTAAGCCATACAAAAGTAACCACCTAAAGTTTTGTTTAGTGAAATATTTATATAAAACCAGAAGCATCGTCAATGGAACCGAAAATGTTTATATTAGCAAAATCTGACAAGATAAGATAACATTAAAACGACATTAGTTTTTATTCGCTGATATTTTTAGTTGAGATATGAAAACTTAACGAAATGTCAAAGCAATCATTATGGGTAAAAAAAGAACTTTGTAAAGTATGTATTCGAGGTTGACTAACAAATTCCATTTAACCATCTTTGATGGCGCCAAGACGATATTATAATCTCATATGTAGAATTCGCCTTCGTTTTGAACTTTATACGACTGTATTCAAATCAAGCTTCCAAGTAACATTTTAGATGTCACCTGGGTTGTAGGGCACAAGATCGATAGGAAGAAAATGATTAAAATATTTTTTTTTATTATAATTTTTCTTGTTTTTTATTGTTCTTAACTTGTATAAAACCAAAGGCCATTTATTGACTTTTATGTATAAAAAATATCATACTAACATCGAAAAGAAGCCGAAATAAAAATACGGAACTACAAGGGCTTTGATTTTTAATGTTTTTATTCAAATTATTATAAAACTGCGGTCTTACCTATAAGTTTTTAAATAAGGGTCGCTCCCAACTACAAATGTTTTGCTTTGCATCTACTTCGGCAACACATAACCATACTTTCTTAAAACTGAATTTGACAATGAAATCTTCATACAACTATATTGAAATATAGTTAAAATTCAATTCCGGCACTGGGGTAAAAACTAATTTTTTTTTAATAATTTCCAAAATCAAGTCTAATTAAAAGTAGCAACTTTTTTAGGACTTAATAAATGTGCAATAAAAGTGAAACACAGTTAAACGGCAACACTGGCAAGGACACACTAGTTATTTATGTAAACAATGCACTGTCCAACACATTTACAGATCCGTATCATCCAGTAAGAGACTCTTCGGCTGCAAGCCCTTGCAATGTTTTTTTTTTATTTTATTTTTATTTTTCGTATTCAGCCGATTTGTACCTTTTCATGAATTCAATTTGCATTTTTTATATTTTGTTCAATGATTTTTTTTTTTAAATAAATGATGAAAATAATTCAAACAAAAACACACAGTTCAATTGAATTGAATTGACCCGAACCCATTACAGCGGTAATGTAGTGCGATGTGCGATGCTTATAAGATGCTTGTCGAATCCAAACTAATATCGGATTCGGATGGATAAACACAGAGTTCCTGCCTGCAACATGCTAGTATGTTCAAAATCAGATTAATTTGCCATCAGTTAAGCTTTTTTAGTGGGTGGTAGTTGTTGGGATACGAGACGACTGTTGCTGATGGCTGGAGTGAGGCAAAGCACGAAGGGAAGATCTACTGAAGAAGAAGTGTATCTAGTGGAAAAGCTTTTTGAATATATATATTTTTTAATTGAGACATGCAGGTGTAAATTATGTGGATTATATCCGCTGTTGCCAACGGTTGTTATTTTAAATTAAACAACAAAATATTTACATCATGAGTTTGAAAATATCAATGATGAATTATTGTTATTGTATCCTTTTCAAAGAGCACTTATTTTCCAAAAATATTGTGGTTCTTTATTTAAAAAACTGCGTTTTCATCATAATAAGAGTATGTTGTATATTCCTTCTGCGATTTAATGGTTTTTAAATTATTCTCAGAATAAACAAAAATTTACATTTTGAATGAATTTGAGCTATTTTTACTTGTGATTTGCATTCAAATTTTCGGTTTGTCTAAATTCATTTTTATAACTGCACAAGTGAAGTATTAATATGAATTAATATAAGCAAAAAAAAAAAACACAGAAAGTATTTTTAACTTTTTTGCTATGAGAAAATTAATTTTGCTTTAAACATCAAAGAATTTAAAATATTTTTAAAGTCCAGTCTATGCGGGGAGGAAGTGGAAGCAAAATGTGAATTATATGGCAGCCAAATGTTGCTATTTTGTTGCACCATCTTTGATTTAGTATCCTGATAAATCTTTCTCAACATGAACCATCAAAAATTGTGGCTAAAATTTAAAAAATTATTTTATATATCCAATTGGACAGACGATTAACAAAATTTAAAACGGACACCAATCTTTTTTTCATCGGTTTAAATTTAAGAAAATAAAATGACACCCAAAATATACTAGGGTAGAGCGGGGCTAGTTGGACCACGGGGCAAGTTGGACCACGCGAATAACTCAGAAACCACAAGAGCTAAATGAAGACGATCATACACGAATGAAGCATTGTTACTAAATCATACGTGCTAAACTGGTTTAAGGTGGATTTCTTCTGCCAAAGGAGAACCACACGCTAATATGTGTTTTTTGGGTACAAAAGTAAAAAAAACGAATTTGTTTCTTTTTGTGTTATCGTGATGAAAACATGGGATTTTTTTTATCAAAGTATACTAATTTTGTGAGTTCTGTTATTGAATATTTGCATTCCATTTTTGAAATTGAAGAATTCTAAGTGTTGTTTGCCAAGTGACGGAATATATTCATCAAGCTAGGTGTGGGGTAGGTTGGACCAGACGGACCAACTTGCCCCGCGGAATTAAAAATACATGTTTTATATTGGAAAATAGTATGAACATTTTTGAACAGATAAAGTTCCAAAGAGGAAGAAGAATGTTATGGCTGTATGTTATTATCGATGTGTATGGAAGCATATTCTGAAACTTAACCCGACGAGGAGTGGGTGCAATGCCATTCTTGCTGAAATCAGGCCCATACAAGATTCTCTATTACTGTTCATGGTGCCATGGGGTCATTTACGTTATCTTATGTTGTGCTTTGAATTAAGTTATAGTTAGGGATCAAATTAAGTTCAAACTAACAGTGCTTTTGTCTTTTATAAAGCTCCTTTTTCCAATTTTTAGGCTTTGGTCCAACTTACCCCACCAACTGGTCCAACTGGCCCCGCTAGTGGGGCAAGTTGGACCACTTGGACTTTGTGCACTTAAAGTAGTCTTATTCTTCTGCTATAAAATATTTTAAATCTTATCAAATTTATTTAAGAAGCCGAAGTTACGTTCTTTCCATTAATTCCATTTTCATTTCTATGTAAGGAATAGGTAAAAAGTTATGAGACTTCAAGTAAAAAGTGGTCCAACTAGCCCCGCTCTACCCTACTTATAATCGGAACTATTGATTTCATGTTTAGGTTAAATTTACTTTTCTGGAAGATAATTTTGAGCTTTTAAGTGTAAAGTGCAAAGAATTTGAGGCCCGTCAAGATAGCACTGCCACAACGGAAATTCAAAAAATCTAATGATGCAATAGTTATGTATGTGCTAATTAAGTGCTGCAATCTTAGCTGAGCACTTAATTCCCTTCCCCTTCAAACCTGTGGTGGTGCTAACTTTACGTCAAGATAGCACCGCCACAAAAGAAATCCAAAAATCTAATGATGCAGAAGTTACGCCCTACTTAGGTGCTAATTAAGTGCTGCAATCTTAAACTTGAAATGCATCCGAAAAGTGCATTACAAAAACTTAAAATGCCTAATAATTATTGTACATTGCAAAAAGTGGTTTCAAATTAAAGGTCTCTCCATATCATTTTCAAAAAGGTGCATCTCAACTTTTTACTCCCACTCCTTCATTCCCAAAAAGGCTTATGGAACTTTGTGGAATTTGTGACAGTGCTTTCTTGACGTCTAGATAGCACCGCCACAAGAGATTTTGAAAATCTAATGATGCAGAAATTACGTCCTACTTAAGTGCTAATTAAGTGCTATAATATCAATGCAGCACTTAATTCGACTGACCCTGAAATGCACTTTAAGGGTCAGTTTTTCAGTGCGAGATCATCGTAGTCTCGGGGTTAAACCGGAGTTAACTCCAAAAATGTGTTTTTCAGTCAATTAAAATCGAAAGTTAACTCTGAGTTAACTCGTCTAATTTGGTGAGTTAACTCAGGCACCTAATTGAGGGTCTTTTTAGTTGTGGCGCCATCTTGATTTCTATATTGAAAGTTATTGCCAGTGCAATTCGTTGTGGCACCATCTCTATTCCTATGCTTAAAAGGCGTAGAAGGGGGATATCCATAGTGTCGCACATCGTTGGCCTCAGAATTTTGACAGCTGAAAGATAAAGTTAATCCTCAACTGAAAAACTACTCCTGAGTTAACTCAGGGTTAATTTATTTTCAGAATTAGCTAACTCTGATTTAACTCAGAGTAAAACCTGAACTGAAAAACTAGCCCTAACAGTTTAGCCAAGAAACCTAAATCGCTTAAAAATGACTCGACAAGGAAAAAAGAAATTGTCATAATTAAGGGATCTCGGAGCTCTGTTCAAAAAGGTACATCTTGAACTTTCACTCCCACCCCTTCATGGTCAAACAGTCTTGTGGACCTTGTGTGGAACTTGTGGTGATGTGGGGTAGGTGCCGCGTCACAAACGAAATTCGAAAATCTAATGATGCAGGAAATACGTCCTACTTAGGTGCTAATTTAGAGCTCTAATATCAACGCAACACTTAATTCGGATGACCTTGAAATCGGATGCAGAAATACAAACTAGACTTCTTACATACGACCTTTATCCAAAAAGTTAAAACGCCATAATTAAAGTGCTGTCGAGTAGGTTGCAAAAAGTTATATTACAATTCTCTACTTCAACCCATTAGTCCTTAGAGGGCCAAATAACAATTTTGAAGAATGCACTTGACGGACCTAAGAATTTGTAGAATGATTTGAAGCTTCTCTATTTTCGTATAACAAAAAAAAATCCAGTCTTATTTCTAAGGTCATACCTACCTACTTTCTTTTATATTTGTGTAAAGGTTTTATGCATGAATAAACATATGGTTGTACATATATGTTTTTGTTTCTAAGGTTTAAGGGTGTACCTACTTTTATCAAAATAACCTCTCTTGCTTTATGATATGAAATTTATTTTAAAGTACAAAATCGTGATTTCTGGCTTACAGCCAATTTGTGCACAGAGTCTTAAATTTGGTACAGGTAACAGTCGGAACATTTTTTAAAATTTCGATTTGAGCACAAACTTACTTAAAATCCTGTTCTGCTGTTAGGACTCTGTGAATAAATTGGCTTTTAGTGTTTTCTTTAAGTCTTGAAATAATGATGGGATTTTTTAATTCCAATCGAATACGAAAACATCGTGTTGTCAAATATACATTTTCTCTGCCGAATGGCCCCATTTAACAAAATGGCTTCAAGGAGCATTTTTAATTTTTGACAAGTATTTGAAAACGGGAACATCAGAAAAAGACTCCCAAAATCATTACTCGGGTACAGCCAATTGAACGTTTTAGAGTAGAAGGAGTGAAAATGGAGTAGAAGGAGTGAAAATGGAGTGCAAAAGCAGTACTCCGAACGTCAAATCAAAAACGACATAAGTCTCTATAGTCTAAGAGCTAGCAACGTTTTCGAGAAGTCATTTTAGTGGGTCTGACTTTTTAATATATGTTCACTACATCTCCTTAGATTTGCGTAAGGGCAGTCTGGCTGGTAGGAAGTGTTGCGTTTTCCGCCATTTTGAAAAAGTGTGTTGATAAGCATAAATATGATTTTCTAAGCTCCTATTAGACTCAGAGTTAAAAATTTTGTCTGATTTTGTAGGTTAAAATATCCTTTAAAATTCTTGGCCACAATTATTTTTGACATATCTTTTCCATGAAAAGTTATATTCGAAAAACTGTAAGATACTGTTAGTAGAAAATGGATTTTAGCGTTTATTTCGCCTCTTGTTCGTCTGAACGAAAAAACGATTAAATAGTTTTTCGAAGAGTATCTGATTTCTTACATTTTTGTATATTCAAACAAAAACTGTCTTAAATACAGTGTAACAAAGTTGCCATCATACAGTATACAGAAAATACTTGCCTAGAGGAGTTTTCGATTCGTATGGTGCTGCAAAAGACATAAAAGATACTTGCAGAGGCAGAAGGATATAAGGCAAGTGTTTTGTTACTTTAGAAGGGGGGTTGTGTCTATCCTATTTCAATTTCAGAGAACCAGGCTTTTCCAATACAAATATGTATTTTAAATTAAAAATAGAAAATAGTGAACCCGCCACTTTCCACGTATTTTTACTGACTCCAAATCACGCCCTCTCCAATCACACGGAAAAATAGGTTATGGGCTGGTTAAAATTTCGACAAAAAGTGGACTGCCTGGAAAAAAAAAATTGGATAAAATATCAACTTTTATTTACTTGTTGATATTTTTTCCCAATACATAGCTATGTACAAACAAATAAGTCGATACAAATTGATATTTTAACAAGTCCACATTTTAAACATGTCATATTTTTTTTCCGTCGGTTATTCTTCCGGGGCTTAAAGAAGAACGCTTTTCATGAAATGTTTTTACGGAATGAGAAAAAACTTGAATCATAAATCATAAATTCTTGACGGAATTTTAACATGAACTTAATAGTCATTGGATTTTTGAAACTGTAGACTCTGTTTTAAACACATGCGTTTATTCAACTTTAAGCAATAGCTTGCTTGGCAGGTGCTGAATGGCGATCGATGACAGTTCAAAACAAGTAAGTATTATAGTCAGATCAAAAGCGTAAAGTATGAACTGATCAAAATGTTCATGACTGTCAACATTTTGAGAAATCATCATTTAAAAAATTTGGTACAGTATTGTTTGTATTTTTGGATCGATCCTATGGAATCTAATTCTCTGCCAATATGATTTTTTTTTATTTCAAAAATTAAAACTTATTGGAAACAATTTTTGTTTTTGTGGCTTCGTTCTTTTTTTTTACCATATTTTTGTTGAGATTCTTGATTACCTGTTACGTTTTGACCTCTTGACATTTCTGCTTCCCTCTTTTTCTTTAAAAAATTATCTCTTTTTTGTTTTTGTAGTCTGTTCTTCTGAATGCGAACCCTTTTCATTGTGCTGGGTTAGTGGGTTATATACTTAGTTTGTATTGCATGGAATAATTTGATTTGGCTCGTCCGAGGTATTTATACCGTCCTTATACATATATTGGTAGAAAGTGAGTATTATTGCAACAAATTATTTTATTATATATAATTAGTGTTCAATAAGGATTTAAATGCCACGGTACTGACATTTAGACAGTTTATGCAACTTCACTTCTGTATGCTAATGAGAAAAATAATTTCCAGGCAAATTTTTTCTTATACCGTTAAAAGTAAATACAAAATTCTTATAACCAACCAAAAACATGCTATAACACTCTTAAGAAATACTACCACGGTACTGACAATAAACTTGTGACACACTTTCTTCGAATGAAAACATATCACTGACTGTTGTTAACTATATATAGTGTCTTTAAAAAAAAAAAAAAAACTACTTTAAAATCGTTTTAAAACAAAAACAAAATGGTGGTTCTGCGGGAAATCTTTTGAATTCAAAAATGAAACAAAATCCTCGATCAACATTCATTCATGATTATTTTTTTCAGTAATAAGTATTTTGTCTTGATTTTTGCAAAATTTTGTCAAGCAAATATTGCACTCAAACTTTTCTAAAGACATCATTTCTGTTGAATTAAGTATTTCATTAGAAAATAATAGATTTTACTGGAAAAACAAGAAACAGGCATGCCATGGTATTGATATTTTGACTACACTTTTCCAAGCCATGTGGAATAAGTAGCAAGTTTGGTCATGATATCGAATGTAGACTGTAGTAGATAGCCATTAAGTTAATTCAAACCAGTGCCGAGTGAGATGAGTCATTTTTAGTCGAAGATCGATTCAGCTAGCAAAAGTGAGTAAGTGAGCGATTGAAATGAGATGTCAGTATTATTCGCCAGATATTTCCGCAGGGACTTGGTGTATGTGTTTGTAAATTTCCTGTTTTGGATAGGTATGTGTGTTTTTCTCAAGAATTCCTATTCATGGATAGGAAATGAAACTAAAAAACAACAACGAAGATAAAAACAACTACCCTTTTATTGATTCTTAAATCATATTTTATTATCATATGCACATACATATGTACATATATTAAATAAAATTATATTATATTCACTTTTGACACTATTAAACTTTTTATTTCTCAAGGGTGAAGACTCACATTAAACTTTAATGATGACAAAAATATACTTGAAAAAAAGATAATCCATTATTAAGATTCCAATGTTTACATTGCTGTATTTGTTATTTCATTTCGGGTCCATGAGTGGTGATGAGAAACAGAATATCAAAGGTAACGAGTGTGACAAGGAGGTAGAATTTGGCACTTTTATATATGTATGTCACTTTGGGTTGGTTTTTTTTTTTGATAATAAATTCCACTCCTTTTTGATTCCAATCGAATATGAAAACATCGTGTTGTCAAATTTACATACACACTAACGAATGACGCCATTTAGCAAAATGGCTTCAAAGAGCCTTTTAAGTTTTTGACAAGTAATTGAAATAATCCAACGAAAAACTTTATATGGATGTGTGTGTGTGTTTAAAAGTCTAAGTTTTCTTGAAATCGGGAACAGAAAAAGACTCCACAAACCATTACAATACAAGATTTTGGACTAGTAGGAGTGAAAACGAGTGCAAAAGCAGTAATTCGACCGTCGAATCGAAAATGACATGAACCATTATTTTAGTATGCGATGAAATGATTTTAGAATGGAGTAAAGAGAAGTTTAAAAATGCTTTAAATTATATTTTTGTTTTTAACATCTTTTATTTTGATAAATTGTTTACTATATTTAAGATTATAGTTATTTTTATTTTGTATATAAACATTTTTACCAGGTACATAAATCTGTCTAAGATATTTCTTGATAGATGAATACATAAATAAATAAATAAATAAGTAAATAAACTTCCAGAATGAAGAATAAAAAAAAATAGTCATAAAACGTTTTCTTCAAGTTTCATGATGGCATGATTTTTTATTGTTTTCTTGTTCTTTTTTACCTTTACCACTATACATATATAAATATATATGTTTTAAATCAATATAAAGCCAAATCTTATTACAAAAATTTGAGTAATTCTTCTTGTATTTACAGCGGTTTGCTTTTTTTATAATTTTGAGCAAAAGAACGCATACGCCACAGTATCCCATTTAGATTTTTTTTTTAATTCATAAAAACAAAATATCTATGGCTGACCAACTACTGAAAAAAAAATTTTTATGGTGAATAAATGACCTTTGAGATGATATACAGTCGACTCCCTCTAAGTCGAATTCCCCTCTATCTCAAATTCTGTTGCCATATACAGTAGACGCTCGATATTGTGAAGTAATAAAAACCAGGCCTGATCACTCTTTCGAGATTGTTCACTTTTTCGAGCGGAAGTTTTTAAAGGCATTTTAATGGTGAATTTGGTCGCTTTTTGTACGATGTGAATGTTTTTACATTTATTTAAGCGTTAAACAAAGCTTTCTTTCAGATTTAATAAAAAACAGAGACAATTCCTTAGTGTTCTCAAGCAATCCTTATTGCTTGCGAGACATTTTTATACAAAACTAGCTGGCCCGCCCCGGCTTCGCACGGGTATATAAATTTTAGTTACATGGACAAATTAAATAAATTATCAATAATACTACCTACAATAATAATTTGTTTGATTGGTTACATTAATATCGTTTTCAATTGGATTTTGGAATTGTTTTATTCCTATCGAATATGGAAAACCTTCTACTCCAAATTTTACTGGTATTTCTGGGATTCATCAAATTGAAGCCATTACAAATGAAAATGGAAAAAATTATTTTATAAAAATTTTTTTAAACTTGCTAACAGCGAATATTGTGATGGAAATGGTTGAACATACCAATACCTACGCCCACATCTTAAGAACATCATTAACGTCTGTCTGCATTTTATCGATAAGGACTATGGCAAGATGTGGGCATTGAAGAGATGAAGCAATTTATTGGTGTTATAATACTAATGGGTGTTGTAAACTTACCGACAATTGATTACAGTTGTTAAAGATTGTAATCTTTTGCGAATGCAATCTTAACGACTTTAATTTCGTCGCCATTCTTTTGTCACAATTTTTGAATTTCTTGCCTTCTTTTGAAGTCTCTTGAAGCCTTTTCCATTCTTATTTTTTATTTCTCTTAAAGTCTTTCGCATTCTTTGAATTTTTGCATTCTTGAATTATCTTGAATTCTGTTAAAATTCTGCGAAAAAGTTGCGCTTTTTGCTATAAGAAATTCAGGAGAGATGGTAAAATAGATGCCTTGAAAGAAAATAGGTAAATACAGAGTGTACACAATGCAATAAGGCATTCTGCTTAACATGTTTTTGACATTGAAGTTGTTAAACTACCTTACCAACGATCATTGAAAAATTTTAAGAAGTTGGGCTTATTTGAAATGTGTTTGGTTAGAAATATTAACTAAGCCTTGAGCTTTATTTCTCCATCAAAATAATAAATTATTTTGCGTTCTAAATGCCTCAAAATTGAAGAAGACAATTTTCAAGTTAAGTTCAACGAAAACTATGACTGGTACCTAACAGAAAAATTAAAAAAGAAAACTTGCATTTTTTTCTTAAAAAAAAGAGAATGTTTAAAAACGGTATTTATTTCATCTTTTGAGATGAGTAGGACAATCAAGACGAAAATGTATTTTGTCCCGGTTTTTCATTTGTACAATCTGACCTACTCCTATGTATGATGCGTCCTCAGGTGTCGCATGCCAATGTGCTATAGTTGGCAATCTGCTCGATATGTTCCCAGTTTCCCAAAACTGATAATCAACTTTTCTTGATTGTTGGCCTGTGAAGGCAAATATACCAATCGCAAAAAGATAAACTCTTCATTATTTGGCAGAAAGGTCTTCAACCAAGTAAATTATCCTTAACCCTTTTTACATCATTGAAATGCTTTTCATTTTTTGGCATAAGACACACGCTGACCGTCAAAAACTGTTCAAGGATTAGAGATGGAGCTTACAAAATACCCCAAGCTCTTGTATAATAATTTGTCCTAGCCAGCCATATCACTTTCTTTTTTATGTTTGCAAATGCATTTGTTCAATTTAACCGCCAACGGCAATACACAGTTAAAACTAAAAAAAATAAACTTTTTCAGTCTCATCAATAATTATTATATTTACTGACAGAAAATACAGGGCTTGTTTTTGAAATAAACTTTATTTTTTTCACATAAAAACATCAATTTTTCTTTTTTATCATAAAAGTGCAGCGCCACTCATTGAAAATTTTTCAAATAACTTCTTAAGCCTTGCCAGTCATTTTTTGAATATAACCCATAAATTTTAGCTTAATCTGACGTGTAGTTCCTGAGTCTATAGGTCATACACAGACAAACATTCATTTTTATATATATAGATACATTGATATATAAAAATGTGTTATATATAACTATTGTGGATATTTCACTATTCACTAAATCGAGCGTCTACTGTACTTGCTTTCCCCTCAATTTTCCATACAAAATTCATCCTCTAAGTTAAACACCCTCTTAGTCGAAATTCCCTAGAACTTGAATTATTCTCTCGATTCTTGCCCTATTTTCAATCCCTTCAAGTCGAACTTTTGAATTTTTATTTTGAAAAAAAAAAAAAAACAATCAACAGAAAAAAACATACTCTCGCAACTTGTATTCTGATATAAAAATCAAGCACATACACTCTCTATTCATCTGTTTATTGTACATTTACATGCTATGGAATAAATACAAATTTACTTGACTGTACCTGTTTTGTGAATATTCCAGTATAGAAATGCCAAAAATCGTTCTTGATCTATAGAAAAAATACAACCTTAAAAAATCATTAAAGCAAAGATTATGGCTACCACCAATTACGGAAACTAGTTACCTTTCATCATGTTTCAATAGCCTTTCAGTTAAGAACTTGAATAAACTATAAAATATCATTAAAAAATCAATGCTTGATTAATTACTGCAACTAGTTGATCTTTTACGAAACATAATAATATAACAAATTAAACAGAAACAAAATAACAAAAAGGGGCAAAATTAATTAATTAAGTCGATCCTGATGATGGAACATTGATTTCCGAAACGCGTCGAAAGATCCAAATTCAATAAAAACTTGTGATATAAGTTTAAAATAAATATTTATATTTATATTCTATTAAAGTTTTTATCTTTTATTTCATAATTCCCATACGCAACTTGGAGACCGAAACCAACAATGATGAATTTTTACTTTTCGTACCATCATTTAGTAACCATTCAAATGGAATACTTATTTTTTTTAATCACCCAAATTATATTTTTTTCGCACTAAGAAAATTTTTTTTAATTGCTTTAAAAAATCTATCTCCTGACTGAAATAAGTTGACCTTTTTTGACCAAGTACTAACTAATTAGATGGCATACTTTTCATTTCAAATTACAGAACACTCATTCTTTATGATAGAAATTAAGTTGAAACAAAGTAAAAGACTACTTTTATAGTTCAGTGTATACGTAATTCAAGAGTGATTTTATTTTGCATATGCATAAAATATTCGTTAAAAAAACTTAGTTTCAAAAAATTCGTCTATCGGTTTTAAATTGTGTATTGAATTTATTGAAAAGTCCAAAATTTCTTTTTT
Organism: Dasysyrphus tricinctus; assembly: GCA_963921185.1. NCBI lineage: Eukaryota > Metazoa > Arthropoda > Insecta > Diptera > Syrphidae > Dasysyrphus > Dasysyrphus tricinctus. The sequence continues at coordinate 172,327,840 of OY992532.1, read as the reverse complement.
TTCAAAGGCAATATTATTTACATTTTAAAGGGACTATTGCAAAAAAGTTGTGATTGAAAACCGTGGAGCCGTTCGAAAATAAAACGGACCCTTTTTTGGTAGTGAACCATAAAAATTAATCTTTCCCTCGTTCTCTTGTAGTTAGGCATATATGAACATTACTATCTCCAAAATTTATAAAATTGAGTTACCTAGTTCTTGCAATCAGGGGGCGATATGCAAAGAATAATAGTGTTCATTCTCAAATTTGAAAGTTATCGATTTAACAGTTTTACTAACTATTTCCACTCTAAGGAACTACCAAAAAAAACTTAAGTTCAAAATTTAAAGAAAATCGTTTTAGTGGTTAAGGCTGTAGGTCAAGGTAGAGACAGACAGATAGAATTGTGGGACCCACTTTTTTCTTGTAACTTACTACCGTAATGTAATGTCCGAATCAATACTTGCCTTGAGATTACTAACACATATCGCAAGTAATAATATATAGTACCTACCTATGTATGTCGCAAGCTAAAAGTAGAAATAAATAAAATGCATGACTGGGTCGCACGTACTTGCTCTTATGTTCAAGACACTGCGAGTTTAAGAAAATTGTATATACAAACATGGAAATTAAGAGAGAAAAATGTGGAGAAGCATGAAATACGACATTTTAATTAGCTCAAACAACTCTTTTGACAGTTTGAGGTGAAAAAAAGTATGCCATCTTAATTCATGATGGAATATGATTGTATGGGAAAAAAAATTTTAAAATCGTTGGAGCGGTTTTTTTTTTAAATTAATTTTTTATATATAAAATTCTTAAAACATTTTTAAGAACAAATTTTGGTATGCAAATTTAGACTATATATTTATGTGTATATAAAAACAAAATTTGAAAAAAAAATTGTCAACCCGTTTTTGAGATATCGAATTTTCAAAAAAAAAATTTGAAACTTTTTTTAAAAATCCAAAAACTTTTTTTTTGAAAATTTTGATATGCAATATTATTTAATCTTATCTGAAATTTGTATATAAGAAAATTCATTTAAATCCGTTAAGCTGATAACGAGAAAACTCAAAATAAAAAAATACGTTCTATGACAGGTACTACTAATAGTTGCTATGTGTAAAATTTTATAATTTTTGATGGTAGATCGTACTAATTTTAGTATATACAAAAAGTTTAATCAAAATCGTAGGAGTCGTTTTCAAGCAAAAAAATATTTTCCTTTGCGGTTTTTTCACTTTTGTATGAAAGGTACCGTTATTTTTTCATAAATGTAAAATTTTTTCTAAAAATATTTTAAAGAGTACTAAAAAAGTATTAAATATCGAGTTTCAAAAAAATATATGATGCCGTTTTCGAAATATTTGATTTTCCAAAAAAAATTTTGAAATATTTTTTAAAAATCCAAAAAATATTTTTTCAAAAATGTTGGTACATAAAACTATTAACATTTCTTGGAAGCTTTTGTATAAAAAAATAATTGAAATCGGTCATACTATTTTGAAGAAAATCAAAAATTAAAAAAATGGTTCCTTGGGAGGTACCATTAGTAACCATTTTTGAAAAATGGTTTTCCACCCAAAGAAAGCCTTTACTAAAATAAATGTACTGAATTTTTTTTAAGAAAAGTTGTCGAGCCGTTTTGGAGAAAAATACGATTATGTAAATTTGCCAAAAAAAAATGTATGACAGGTACCGTTATTTTTGGTTCTAAAAAAAAAAATGAAAAAAACGTGTCGGCAGAATCACCAAAAACCACTAAGTACCAAGTTTGAAGAAAATCGATCAAGCCGTTTAGGCTGTAGACGAACAGACAGACAGACAGACAGACAGACAGACAGACAGACAGAATTTTTCCACCCACTTTTTTAGTGTTCTCTATCATCGTAATATCATGTTTGATTGTTATCTCAAATTTTTTTTTTCGCACGAATCCAAAACTTGCCTTATAGTACCTATAATCGCAAGTAAAAAGTGCATATACGCCACAGTTTTTCACTGTTTCACAGTTTTGATTTCTGATAAATTGATAACACCAAATAAAAGTGTTCTACACTCTTGAGCAGAAACCAGATTATGTTTTTCTAAATCATGGTGATGTGTATACTTACGATATGAATTGTTGTTGGAAGGTTTAGGGTTGCTGATCATTTAAAAATACTAATATGCATTTAAAATAATTTAGTGCTTGAAGTGCTCAATAAAATCATCAATTTCATTCAACTAAGACGGGATTTCTAATCTTATTTTTACGCCAAAACCTTAGTCATGCAAACATTTTTTAATAAGCTTAAACCACTCCTCTTCCCACTGCCACACTACAGTATCCATGTGAGCACATGTATTATATCAAAGTAAAATACAAAAATATTAAATGTATAGTTATATCGATTGTGATTAATTAATTTTCATTAAATAACTAATCAATAGTTCACTTTCAACTCGAATCACGTGTCACTTTTACTTGAGTCACGTGAAATTGCTGTTATGGGAATATACTTATTAACTCGTAATCCAGAAAAGGAAAGGAAGTATTCATTCTCGTTTAGTCTACAAATAAAATAAGATAATTATTGTTAAGTAATGAATGAATGGCTGGAAAGAGTCAATATAGAAGCAAAAACTTTTTCACCTTTTCCGGCTTTCCAGATTGCAAAAGGAAACTTGAGAGTGTTATATTATGGCCTATGTTGCGATTGTCACCATTGATTACATAGCATGACGCCATTACTGGCATGGATGATTTCAGTCTTTAGCAAGGAGCGGGAGGGGGAGGAGGCTTTACCTACCTTATATTTACCGATTATTTTTTGCGGTTAAACCTCAATTTCATAAATTAGGTAGGTATGGATTGCTTTTAACTTTTATGATTTATTTTTGACTTTGATGAACAACGGAAGATTTTTTTACTCTACGTGAATTTAAGCTTTTTTTTACAGCTACCTTTAGGGTTTAAATAAATGATTCGGGAAATATTTGGGAAAAAATTGGAATCCATCCATCACTCGCTTTAAATAGCTTGACTTTGAGATTTTATTTTCTTAAATAAAAAGAAATAACACATGCGGCTCTTTTTGAAAACATAATGGTGTTATTGCTTTTCATAATTGACAACAAGTTTTACGCTTAAGGTATGATTAATACTTTGATTTTAAATACAACATTCAAATGATTTATACTATGGAGTGTACCCTATACTTTAGGTTAGTTTATTGAACATTTATATCAAAGTATTACATATAGCGTTTTTGAAAGCCAGGAGCCTGTTTTTGCATTTTGATTTAAATCCAGGTGTTAAAATCTTTTGAGACAGTGATGATTAAAGCTTCAACATTTTTACTTGCGATTAGGGCTGGCCACGATACTAAACCAAAATACTTACATACTTTTGTAAGTATCGTCGCGGTATCGTCAAAATCGAAAAATTTGTATCAGTATCGGTCTCGTATAGCTCAGTATCGCATCCGGTTCCGTATAACAAAGTATCGCCTAGGTCTCACTTTTCTGTATCGGTATGGGTCTCGTTATTTAATAATAATCAGATCTTTACTCAAATGTAAACCAGAAGCCGTCCATATTAAATCACTCCCAAAAATTTGGATAGTACTCTGTGTACTGAAAAAAGTATTTAAAAAGAAATCAAAATTTATTTTTGAAAGGCCAATATTTCGGAAGAGACGAAATTCAATTTCTTATGTTTCTTCCGGCTTTGGCGTTCAGAAGTTTGTACCGAATATATTTAATTCTTAAAGTTATCGCTTTTTTAACACTTTCTAGAATATTTTTAAAAATATTTTAATCGTATGCAGAAATAACGTACTAAAATTGCTACTGCTATTTTTGATTTTGAATAATTTCATTATTGGCTCATTGGTTTTAAATAATTTGGGGAAAGGACGATAACTTTAGCGCCAAGATAAATGATAACGGTTTTTTGTAGAATAGTTTAGTACAAACATTTGTTTCTATAGTGTTGGAGGGTGGGAGGTGCAATTAAATAAAAAAATACTAAAAATGAAAAAAAAAAGTTTTAAAAATAACGGTAAGACTTAAAATTAAGTTTTAAACCTTTTTTTAAAGCCAATACTCTGTTCAATTAGCTAGTTTTTAAATCAAGTAAAATCTATGCATAGTTTAAAAAAAAAAACTGGTTTAAAACACAAAATTTTGGAAAAAAACATAAAAAGGTTTAAAGTGTAATTTCTCAAAACTGTAAGATTTTATATAATTTTTGTTATCCTGAAATTCGTTGCTTCAATTAATTCTTAATCAAAAACTGAAAACTAGATGATTTTATATCTCCTAGTTTTTGAGAAAATTGAAAAATACTAAAACTACTATGGTGCAAAGCTTGAATGTTCATTCGTTTTTACCAAGGTGGCAACACTGTCAGAAGGACAAGAGAAGGGTTGCCACTCACCAGTTTAAATCCCGAAATGTTGCTAGTAAATCAAAAATCAAGGGTCGGACGATGACCCGAGAGCACCCGTTGGCTTCATCGCCTTTGAAACCATGGGACTACATTATTGATTTTCTCCCCTGGCACGAAAGGGGTGGAAAAAAGTCGTTTTGGGAAAAAAAATTTGAAAAGCCAAGAAAAGTTAGAAAAATATTTTTATTAATAACATTTAAAAATGGTGCCGACGCAAAATTTCACAGTCTACTACATTACATCCAAAGTTGATTGAAAACCTTCTTTGTTTTTTTTTTTTTTTAAAGCCACTTTCAAAGTGATGGGGAGGGGGGATATGAAAGATTAACAAACTTAAATATTAATCTTGGTTTAATATAAGCATATGACACATGTTTTAAGGGTATTTTTTAATGCCCAATCTATCTAATTCAAAATGAACTCGATACAACCACCTTAAAAAAAACTTATAGTCCTTTTCATAAATGATGACTGAATGTTTAGTGAAACAAGTAGAATATCACAAATTGCAATAGCATTGACACGAAGCTTGGTCCACATATTTCATTTGTCGTAAGCAACAAGAATCAAAAGAGTCTACAAAAATATTTACAGCTAAAGGGTGCTTTTTACCGTGAAATGGAAACATTTTGAACTTCTACCATGAATCCCTTCCAGAAACTGTAACGTTGATGAAAATTGGTCAATACGTTTGACTTTTCATCATATCATAGTTTTTGACCCAACATTTTTATGTTTTTGAAACCGAGATACATAAATGTAATACGGCACATGATTTTAAGGTATTTTTTAATGGTGAATCCAATAATATTAAAATAAAGCAGATACAAGCTCCCATAAAAAAGTTATCTTACGTTTAAAGAGTTAATGTCTGTAAATGATTGTATTTTTTGACTAGAATAGGTACTAGCCCGGGAGCCGGTGACATCAAAAGTCCCGTCATCGCGGAAATGCACATAATATATATCATTGGAAAGGTAATGTTATGTACTTTTTGAAAAACTTAGTATGACAAGCCCTAGCCTGCCAAAAGTATCTGTCATACCTGTTTGAACGATGCGACCTCTGTTTTTTATAAAATTCATTTGTATGTATGCTATTGATTTCGAAACTACTGAATATATTGAGCTCAAATTTTCAGAGAATATTTTGTATATGCTTTTAACTATTTCTACAAAGTTTGGTTAAAATCAATTCACTGGTTTTTTGAGGAGGATAGAAATGCACGCCGCCTACCCAATAAAAATGAAGCGTTTTTGAGATAAGACTTTGTTTTTAATTTTATTATTGTTTATTGAACCGTGGTAACTAAAATAAAATTGTTTATTACAGCCTTTGAACTTCAAAAAATAAGATTTGCCAAAAAAAAGCGACATGAGAGTACAGTCAAATCCGTTTATTTTGAATTTTTAAAATTTTATTTTTTGTATTTATTTTATAACTATTCATAAAAAAGTTCGATTATAATTACAAAAAATTTTGTGAGTCTGTAAGTATTAATGAACATAAAGTGAGACGTCTGATTAGGCGCGAAAAATATACCTATGTACCTAAGTTGACTGATTTTACTTACAAACATGAATTAATCAAAATTTGTGGGTTAAAACGTTTTTTCTATAATAATAGTATTATTGTTTATTGAAACCTGATTGAAAATTACTTACTGTCTAAGAAGAAAAAATCCCGACGTGATGGTAGCGTCAAACCCACTAATTACGAATTTTTTCAAATCAGATTTTTTTATTTATTTTCTTATTGGTACATATTCATAAATAAACTTCGATTACATAAGCATACATGTTTTGCGTATATACATAGCTATAAATGTACATTAAAAGCTTTGGAGTACACTTAGGTGAAAACATATACATATCTACATACATACATATTATGTACCTACAGTGTACCTAAGACAATTTATTTTACTTACAAACATAAAAGAATCATAATTTGTTCGTTCATTGAAGTGTGATTAAAAAAAGAATAGTGTTAAATCCGCCAAAAATATATGATTTACCGATTATACAGTCAAACCTGCTTATTTTAAATCCATTCCGTGTTTTTTAGCTCCTTAATTTATTCCAATCGATTTTAGAGATGAATCCATTCCGTAATTTTCAGCTCCTTAATTTACATCAATCGATTTAAGAGAACTGGAGAAAAAATATATAGTCGTAATTTTCAAGATTATATTTTTGTATACTCCCCTACATAGGGTGGTATATACAAATATAATCATCTACATACAGAGTATACATATAAAAATAGAATCATGAAAATTATGAATATATACGCTGGTCTCCGCAGTTCTACGTAACTCTACGTATTTCTTCGCAGATCAACGCATTGCTATGCAGGCCTAAGCATTTATACGCAGATTTAACTATTTAACGCAAATCTACGCATTTCTACGCAGATCTACGCATTTATACGCAGATCTACGCATTTATACTCAGGTCTACGCATTTTTACGCAGATCTACGCATTTATTCGCAAGTCTACGCATTGATACGCAGATCTACGTATTTACCCGCAGGTTTACGCAGATCTACGCATTTATACGCAGGTCTACGCATTTATACGCATATTTTCAAATTTATACGCAGGTCCACGCATTTATACGCAGATCTACGCATTTATACGCAGGTCCTGGCATTTCTATGCAGATAAGCATTTATACGCAATACGCAGGTCTACGCATTTATACGCAGAGCTACGCATTTATATGCAGGTCTACGCATTTACACGCAGATATGCGGATTTATACGCAGGTCTTCATATTTTTACGCAGATCTATGCATTTATACGCAAGTCTAAGCATATATACGCATTAGTATGCATTTGTAAGCAGATCTACGTATTTATACGCAGGAATACGCATTTCTATGCAGATCTACGCATTTCTACGCAGGTCAATGCATTAATACGCAGGTCTATGCCATTTCAACGCAGATATACGCATTTACACGCAGGTCCACGCATTTATACGCATATCTTGACATTTATACGCAGGATTACACATTTATACGCAGATCTACGCATTTATACGCATATCTTGACACTTATACGCAGGTCTACGCATTTCTACGCAGATCTACGCATTTCTACGTAGGACTACGCATTTATATGCAGATATACCTATACGCAGACCTACGCAATTCGACTCATTTCTAGGCAGATCTACGAATTATACGCAGGTCTACGCATTTATACGCAGATCTACGCATTTATACGCATATTTTCAAATTTATACGCAGGTCCACGCATTTATACCAAGATCTACGCATTTATACGCAGGTCCTGGCATTTCTATGCAGATAAGCATTTATACGCAGGTCTACGCATTTATACGAAGATCTACGCATTTATACGCAGGTCTACGCATTTACACGCAGATCTACGGATTTATACGCAGATCTTTGCATTTTTACGCAGATCTATGCATTTATACGCAGGTCTACGCATGTATACGCATTTATAAGCAGATCTACGCATTTATACGCAGGTCTACGCATTTCTACGCAGGTCTACGCATTAATACGCAGGTCTACGCTATTTCTACGCAGATATACGCATTTACACGCAGGTCCCCGCATTTATACGCATATCTTTACATTTAAACGCAGGTTTACGCATTTATACGCAGATCTACGCATTTATACGCATATCTTGACATTTATACGCAGGTCTACACATTTATACGTAGGTTTTCACATTTCTGCGCAGATCTACGCACCTATACGCATATTTTCCCAATTATACCCAGGTCCACGCACTTATACGCATTTCTACGTAGATCTACGCATTTCTACGTAGGACTACGCATTTATACGCAGATATACCCATAAGCAGACCTACGCAATTCGACTCATTTCTACGCAGATCTACGAATTATACGTAGGTCTACGCATTTATACGCATGTCTACGCATTTCTACGCAGATCTACGGATTTATACGCAGGTCTTTGCATTTCTACGCAGATCTGCGCCCTAATACGCATGTCTACGCATTTATACGCAGATATACGCATTTATACGCAGAGCTACGCATTTGCCGAGCGGACGCTGAGTGGAGGCCGAGTAGAGGCTGAGTGGAGGCCGAGAGGACGCTGAGCGGAGGCTGAGCGGACGCTGAGCGGAGGACAAGCGGACGACGAGCGGACGCTGAGCGGACGCTGAGTGGACGCCGAGCGGACGCTGATATGAGGCCGAGCTGATGCTGAGTGGAGGCTGAGCGGACGCTGAGCGGAGGCAGAGTGGACGATGAGCGGAAGCCGAGCGGACGGTGAGCGGAGACCGAGCGGACGCTGAGCGAAGGCTGAGCGGAGGCCGAGCAGACGCTGAGCGGAGGCCGAGCGGACTATGAGCAGAGGCCGAGCGGACGCTGAGCGGAGGCCGAGCTGACGCTGAGTGGAGGCCGAGCGGACGGTGAGCGGAGACCGAGCGGACGCTGAGCGAAGGCTAAGCGGAGGCCGAGCAGACGCTGAGCGGAGGCCGAGCGGACGCTGATCGGAGGCCGATTGGACGATGAGCGGAAGCCGAGCGGACGCAGAGCGGAGGCCGAGCGGACGCTGATCGGAGGCCGATTGGACGATGAGTGGAAGCCGAGCGGTTGCCGAGTGGACGCTGAGCGGAGGCCGAGCGGAGGCCGAGTAGAAGCCGAGCGGACGCCGAGCGGACGCTGAGCGGAGGCCGAGCGGAGGCCGAGCGGATGCCGAGCGGACGCTGAGTGGACGCTGAGCGGACGCTGAGCGGAGGCCGAGTGGACGCTGAGCGGAGGCCGAGCGGACGCTGAGTGGAGGCCGAGTAAACGCTGAGCGGAGGCCGAGCGGACGCTTAGCGGAGGCCGAGCGGACGCTGAGCGGAGGCCGAGCGGACGGTGAGCGGAGGCCGAGCGGACGCTGAGCGGAGGCCGAGCGGACAACAAGCGGATGCTGAGTGGACGCAGAGCGGACGCTGAGCAGACGCCTAGTGGACGCTGAGCGGAGGCCGAGTAGACGCTGAGCGGAGGCCGAGCGGACGCTGAGCGGAGGCCGAGTGAACGATGAGCGGAAGCGGAGCGGACGGTGAGCGGAGACCGAGCGGACGCTGAGCGAATGCTGAGCGGACGCTGAACGGAGGCCGAGTGGACGCTGAGCGGAGGCCAAGCGGATGCTGAGTGGATGCCGAGTGGATGCCGAGCGGACGACGAGCGGACGCTGAGTAAGCGCTGGGCGGAGGCCGAGTGGACGCTGAGCGGTGGCTGGAGTGGAGGCTGAGCGGACGCTGAGCGGATGCCAAGCGGACGCGGAGCAGACGCCTAGTGGACCCTGAGCGGAGGCCGAGTAGACGCTGAGCGGAGGCCGAGCGGACGCTGAGCGGAGGCCAAGCGGACGCTGAGCGGAGGCCGAGCGGACGCTGAGTGGAGGCCGAGCGGACAACAAGCGGACGCTGAGCGGAGGCCGAGCGGAGGCCGAGTAGAAGCCGAGCGGACGCTGAGCGGAGGCCGAGCGGACGCTGAGCGGACGCTGAGTGGACGCTGAGCGGAGGCCGAGTGGACGCTGAGCGGAGGCCGAGCGGACGCTGAGCGGAGTCCGAGTGGACGCGGAGCAGACGCCTAGTGGACGCTGAGCGGAGGCCGAGCAGACGCTGAGCGGAGGCCGAGCGGACGCTGAGCGGAGGCTGAGCGGAGGCTGAGCGGACGCTGAGTGGATGCCGAGCGGAGGCTGAGCGGACACTGAGCGGTGGCTGAGCGGACGCTGAGCGGAGGCCAAGCGGACGCTGAGCGCAGGCCGAACTTTTTTTTTCTGTTTGATGAATAAGTGAAGTAAAATCTTAAATTTTCTTTTAATTAATTTATACCAGATCGAATTTTAGTGCTTTCACAAAATAAATAATTAAAAGCCTGTCACTCTGTGCTGTGAATAAGTATGAGAAAATAAACATTGAATAAACAATTGTTTTTTTTTTCATTTCCAACCACTTAAGTGCCTTATGGGTCACTTGTGAAATTGACGTTTCGGAACGGAACTTTTCGGTTGGTTTTGACATAAGCTTCCGACAGCTTCCACTTATTCTTGTTCTACCTTTAAGTATTGATAATAAGTTGATTTTATACAGGCAGGTAGGCATACGCAGAGGTACTTTAACCTATCTGAACTTACGGGAAACAACTCTGGGGTTGTACCTGCGATACAAATTTAAATAACTTACAAACGTTTGAAAATAAATTGCTTAGGTCATTTATAAATGCACCATGGTATATAAGAAACGAAGATCTTCACAGGGATCTCGGGATTCGGTTCGGGACGAAATAAAGAGTTTCGCGCGAAAACATTGAAATTGGCTACTAAGACACGCTAATTCAACGATTATTGACATTCTTGACGAGTCGATTTTATAACCTTCCGACTTGGTGCGGTGAACAGAAAACCCAATCTCACACTCCTATGAGCACGCGTTTTTCGGTCCTCATAGAGCCTTATTCAGGTTTTGCATCTACCCACGGGGGAAAAAATCCAACTAAAATGACGTCACAATTCATTCATTATGTAAATTTATAGACTTTGCTTATATTAAAGGAACGCTTAGCCAAAAATGCAACCTGAAAAGTGCATTTTCTAACCATTGCACACAGGTAAATTTTCCCAAAAACATGGTCAAAATTATTTTTTGTGTTTATTCAATTTATTATTGCGCGATTAAATCAAAATAAGATAATTTTCATAGAATTCACCATTTTCAAGTAAATTTACACGAAAAATTATTAAAAAAAAGAAAAAAAATGAAAAAGAGCTGTTTTGTTTTAAATTACACCATAGGGTTTGTTCCATTTGACATGTAATAATACAATATTTATTATTTATACATTCAATATATTGGAAAAACAGTTGAGTATAGATAACAACAAACATAAATAAACATGCCTGTGTATGTGTGTATATAATTCAATGACTCGTGGAACTGCAACTAAGTCTGCTTGCTCGATCTCTGGTTCTATTATAGAATCTGAAGTACTCCAGACGGAAATGCATTTTTCGTTTTAGGGTTTAGTTTTCTCAAACCACTTATAAATGGGAAAGAAGAAACCAATGAAACACATATTCCATATTTTGCTGCCTCGAAAAATTTCTTGAAAAACTTTCTCGAAACCGCTTTATGTCTTTGTTCCGAGATTCTTGGGCTTCTTCGCAGAGCTGTCCAATCGGAAGAATAGCTTCAGATATAATTTCATGGCTGTGTATTAATATTTTGTGTACGATTGTGGGCAAATTATACCATGGTACCATGGGTACAGTTGCACAAACATTGTATTGGAACTTAATTTCCCTTCAACAACTATAGAAAGAGCTTCTTCTGCTGTATATGGAATAATTTCCTGGTCCATTTTTCAAAACTTTTTAATTATATCTTTCATCACATTTGAAGAATCTAATTTCCCTTTTTCTCTAAATTGCATTTGCGTGGCATAGCTTAATTCTTCGGTGTTATAATTAGAACGCAAATCTTCTGTTTTACGTTTCTTTGATCGTGCGCTTAGGTCCTAAAAATCTATTTGAGGCCGTCCAACAAAGCCACGGGCTAGGCATGGAAATTAAGTTTCATATTGAATCCAATTTGTATTTTGTTTCAAGAAGGTGTTGTAAGTTCTTCAGGCGCTCAGCCATCTTCTTCTATATCCATAGACAAAATCAGTTAAATTTTTCTTTGTTTGCTCTGAAATTTCAATATTGATCTCGTTTTCAACCTTTTCTACCGAAAAATTATTTTTTTTTCTGTAATGTCACGAGACGTATAACTTCTAAAAAATTCAGAAAGCTGATTTCTTGAAAAAAAATGAAACTTGATTGCGATCCTGTCCCAAGAAAAAAATCTAATTAAAAAAAAAAAAAAAAAAAATCACCGTCCTCAACACCTTTTAAAGCCAATATTTTAAAAAGGCGCAAAAAGCCGCAAAGTTTAAGGACTGTTTCCTAGAATGGAAACATTTACCTAACTTTTAACACTATTTTCATTACAAAACAATGCAAATCAACTTAACTTGTTCATTACTAAAGAAAAAACTTTTTTTTTGTTTTTACTGCGAAAACACAATATCTTGAAAAGCTTAAAAATTTATCTTAGATTTAAAATATTGCAAAAAAGCTTCATTATCCTTTTTTTACATACCACTAGCAACAGAATCCATATTAAATTATTTTACAAAGCCCCCCAAAAAAATTAATAAAAAACAAGGGAAACTACTTCTTATCACAAACCAAACATGATACTACACTTGTTAATTTAAAGTTTCCACTTTGAAAGCATCTACTGATTAAACAGTTACAATTTGCATCAAATGATCAATCAGGTTCAAAGCTCATGTTATTTGTAAACAACTTGGCATTAAAAAAAAACAACAAATCGTAAATTTTTTTTTTGTAGTTTTGGCCATGAATTTGGGAAAATTTACCTGTGTGCATTGCCACCAGACAAATATTGTTTTGTAAATGTTTGGACTAAAACTATTGGTTGGCATTATCTTTTTCCGTGGACCCGATGGGATAGCAGATAGGTAATCTTACGGTCACTTCCCTGACTTCCTATAGATTTGGAATAAACAAAGCTTGTGTTTATATATTTTCTGATTAATAGTTTTATTGCTTTTTCGTTTCTTTTTTTACAGTATACTTTATTTTACATTTATTTTTTTTTAATCATTCGTTTTATAAAATATTGTTTTTTATATTTTTATTTCAAATTTACAGTATAAACATTAATAAGTAAAAAAATATTCATAATATGTACTAGATATATTAATTATAAAAGTAAAATTAAGAACACAATTTTTTTAGTGAAATGTTTGCTCGTTTTTTTTGTTGTTGTTTCAAAGGTTTATAATTTTCGTTACATTTTATACAGCAGCTCTATTTGTTGTTTTGATTATGTATGATTAGTGTGTTTTTAGTGTTTTTTTCGTTATTTTTTAATATAATAATTATAATATAGACACGCTGAATAATTTGTTCGTATATCTTTCGATTCTATACTTAATTATATATTTTGTGTTTTTAATTCGCAATCAAATTTTATAATTGTTTTATAACACGGAAAACATTATTAACTCGTAGATTTACACTAAACTTTACAAAATAATAAACATTTTGTTCTTTATAAATGTATGAATGAATATGTTATGATTGTTTCGTTTATTTTTTTAATTTAATTCATCTTTGTAAAACTAGCGAAATATAATGCCAAGAAAATTAAAAATTAAATATTATGCAAATTTTGCATAACTAAACGACTGGTGGATCTGTTCCATCAAGGTCTTCATCGCTAGAAAAATAAAATAAAAAATTAAAATAATAAAATAAAATATATATAATAAATTAAAAGAAAATAGTAAAAACAATATCTATAAATAAAATAATTTTACAGTGAAACTAGGTTTTGACATCATCAAACAACTGATATATGAATACTTTGCGGTTCTCTATCTTCTTTTTCTCACCTAGCAGAGGAAATAAATCAATTTAAAGAAAAATAAAGATAGTGAAATTGGGAGAAGCCCTGGGATGGGGAATATGCCAAGGGAGAATGGGCGTTTCGTCCCATATGTTGTAACACATTCTGACCTACACGGAAAGAATTCTTGGATTAGATCACGAAAAATGAGCTGAAAATTACGAAAAATGAATCCCGATTTATACCTTGGATCTGGATTTCGTAATTTACGATTATTTGTTTGCAATTTGCAAGGCTGAGCAAAATGAAGATATTGTTTGAATACAATAATCTTCAAAACGATTCTGACGAGACTTTACGTACATGTGGTGGAGTATCCTAGGGTACTTTAAATGGTAAAAATGTAAAAAAGGGTATCTTTAAAATATTATAAAAACAGTGACATTCCGGAAAAATTGTGTCGAAAAATTAAATTAAAAATTTTTTATGAAAATTAGCCTTTACTTAACTTCGTCAGCAATAGTAATGAAAAGAGTCTGTTTGTTATACCAATATTATTCCATTCATGCTTCTATCAATACGACTTGAATTAAATAGACGACGAAAAATCCAAAGCTGATCTTCATTTTATTAAAAAAAATTTCTTTGCACTTTATAGAACACAACAGCATAACGGCGGCGGCGGCGTACATTATGGCGAGATTTGGTATTGTGAAATATACTTTTCTCTCAGTATTTTTCAGAAGAAATTTGGCTGTAATAATGATTTTGGGGTAAAAAATAGTTTTCATCCGAAACGGGGTTCAGCTGGAACTTAATTTTTTTGAAATTTTGAGCCCTAAAACTAATTCTATTCATAAAAATGAATCCATATTTCCCTTTGTCACGCCTTAACTCAAAAATTGCTTGACCTATTTGGATGATTCTTTTCAGGTAATCTTTGGTATTTAGAGTGTTTTTGGTGATTTTTTTTTTTAATTTTGGCTTGCGTTTTGCCAAAAAGGTGCAGAAGTACACCTGGGTATCTGTTTTGTGTAAAAAAAAAATAAATCAATTGAGTTTGAAAAGAAATCAATCAATCAAGAAATTTAGTTCTAACGAAGTAAAAACAAAAATATAGTCGAATCTCGATTATCCGGAATTCGATTAATCGAGGACACATAATTAAAATTTTGTTTTGTTAATTTATTCTCGAAATGTTTGTCTACCCGGGCGGAGCCGAGCCGGGCCAGCTAGTTTGAAATAAAATACTTTACGCTTGACTCTACTTGGATTTGAACTCGCAACCCTCCAGTTGCGGAGCGAGCATGCAACCACCAGGCCAATTTGCATTACAGATCGTTGGTGTCACACATTAATGATTAGATATATGCCATGTTGTGGTGCTTTATCTCTTCGAGGAGTAAATTGCGACAAGAAAGTCGTGATTTAGGAATTTTGTATTGGTGAATTGCAACTATTCTCATGGAGTTGCAAATTGCGGCAAAAAAAACGTAAATCAGTGATTGTGCAGTGGAGATTACTAGATTTTTATCGCAAATCAATATTTTTAAATGCTGTTTGTGAAATTACTCTTTTTGAGAGTAAATTACGCCTAAAAAGTTGTATTTTGCTATGAAAAGTACAAGCTTGAATCATGGATTTTCATTGCAAATCACGAAGAAACAAACTTTGTAAATTCCTACGTTTTGAATGTTAAATTACCAGTTTTTGTATTAAATTTTGATCAGAATGCATTGATTTAAGAATAAAACATGATTCGTAAATTGAAACTGCAAATTTTTCAATTAGTGATTTTTCAAATTCTTTCCGTGTATGTCATGGAAAAGTCTCAATGAGTGTTATTATTTTTTGTATGGGCATAAGTCTGTACCTTTCCAATGATATAGGTCAGAAGGTGTTACAACACTTTGGAAAGAGTTATAGTGCAGTGCAACAGTTGTTATGGACAGTGACATTTTCCCTGCGCGAGTTTCTTAAGACCTTTCCAATGATAAAGGAAAGGATGCAGTTTGTGCAGGGAGAGAGTATTAGTTCAGTTGAACAGTTATTGGTCTATAAAACTTTCGCTTCACGACATACAGACTTATGCCCATTGAAAAAAAAATAGTACTAATTGAGACCTTTCCAATGATATAGGTCACAAAGTGTTACAACGATGGGACGCAACTCATACAATTATGCACATTCTCCTTTTGTTTATTTGAGGAAAATAAAATGCAAAGTCTAGCCTCTAACAAATTATTGTGATACAGTCCTAATGATTTGTCTAGTCTGACTATAAGTAGATACTATAAATTTTCTGTACCCATGAGATGCATTTACAAAAAAAAGTTTGCTGATAAATAGATTAAAACAATAAACAGAAAAATTCTCTGGAAGGTATTCGGAAAATTAAAAAAAAATCAAAATAAAAAGGAATATAACTTTCCCCACCTTAAAATTCTTCGAAATTTGGTTGTCTAAGCTTGGGAAAAGCCTGGCTTACGAGAACTAAACTTTAGTCAAGTAGTAAGCCTATCATTTTTTTTTTTGAAAAGTTAAAACAGTTGCGATAAAAATAGACGTCAGACCATTTTCGTCATTGAAATTAAGCGGGGAACACTGTATCGAGAAAGCTTACGCTAAGACAGTATCTATCTGATGGTTTGCATGCGACAAGAAAAGATGTTTTTAATGAAAAAATAAAATTAAATAATAAATCGAGTGAAAAATAAAAACAGATTCAATGTTTATAAGCAAAAAAGCTGTCAGATTTTGAAAATGACTTCGATATAAATTATTTATCCACTTTTTATTTTTTATCTATAGGATAGTTACGAACTTATTTTTCTTTTCTGAATTCATACATGAAGGCAATTGAATAGATCCGGGTATAAAGAAACAATTGTTTTTGTTATTGAATATGTTTTTATGGCCCATATGCATGCTGAAAACCAAAAATGGTCATACTAGCCACTTTTCCACTTTTCAATATTTTTGGAATAACTCAAAAACAAAGCCGATTTTACACTTAAAACTTTTTGGTCAAAATTATATTTCCTATCGGAATGGAAGGCTTAAAAAATTTCATAAAACAATTTAAGCAGGGGGCCTATTCTAGAAAGCGCGGCGGATCGAATTGAAAGCGATACCTCAATTTCGACCGTCTTCGCTTTGGGTTATTCCCAAAAGCGAAAATGAACAAAAACGATCATTCCAGTTTTCTCATTTGAGTTCCAAATAATTCCAGTTTTCTCATTTAAATTCCAAATAATTCCAGGCCACTCCCATTTTCACTTCCACTCTCTCATTAAAATATCATCTGTTTCCAAGAATATGACAGAAGGACCGTGTCAGCAAAACATTTTTTTTTCTATTTGTGCAAAAAGTATTTTAATTCATAATTTTGCGATTTGTTGCACTTGTCTAAAAAATAAAACAATTCGTTGGACTCCATAAGTGTGTTTTTAAATGCTATGCTAAGAATGAGGAGAAAAATATTTAAACATAATTTGACACTCGTAATTGCATTTTCTTTCAATCCGCCAACAATCCGTCCCCTAAATACCTATCGTTTTCAAACACGAAATGACATAACATCAAAACACACTTTTATTAGAAAAAATAAATCCCCAAAAAATTACAGAAACAATCAAAGAACATTTTTATTTGAGAAACAAAACATTTTGTATGTAATTATTTATATTTTGCTTCGATCCGTCACTAGTTCGTCAGCTTCACATCTATCGCTTTCAAAACGTACTGACAGAATGACATTTAGTTGGAAATCGCTTTCGCTTTCCATATGCGGTCGAATGAAAAGCGAATCGCTTTTCAGAATAGGAAAATGCAAATCCGCCATTCAAAGCGATCAGCCACCCCCGTGAAAAATTTAAATTAACAAAAATTAACCAAGAAAAAATTGGAAAATTTAACGTTTCTAAATTATTTAATAAACTACGCATAACTTTTTTCTTTTTTTGGAACAAGAATAGGCTCAAAACATGCTTAGACAAAATAAAGGAGAGGTTTTGGGCTTAAAGGTAGAATGTTAAAAAAGTCATTTTTATTCCAAATTGACAGATATACTTATGCAGAGCCGTAGCGTTCATTGGGACAACCGGGGAAATGTCCCTATCGCATTAAGTATCTTTACAATCAGTTTTAACCATGTACTCGTAAAGTAAGTCATTCAGCTCAAACTTACTTTGTTAGTTATTTCAACTGAAATTCTATTGACGAAACAAATTTAACCCTACCCTAATGCAACTCTATTTTAACGATAAAGGTAAGGCAATCGATCTGCACATTGTAGAGGTATTCCCTTCCTTCATTGCTCTTTGAGATCAAATTGCTTAGGTATTTTGTGCATCCTCAGATGAAAATCAGAAAAAAAGTGGTTAAGGCCACTTTCTTAGCTATTTGATATGATTTTACTCAGTTTTCCCTAATGTAAAACGCAGTGTTTAAAAAATTGGTCGGACTGGTTGCAACAGCCAAAAAATGTCTGTCCGACCATTGGTATCGTATAGAGGACAACCTTAGCTTTCATTAGATACCCCATTTGTAGAAGTTGCTTATATTATTGGTATATTTAGCGGAAAATGCAACCTGAAAAGTGCTTTTTCTAACCATTGCGACCAGAAACGCCTTGTCCGACCAGTAGTTTCGCAAATTTTTGGACTAAAGCTATCAGTTGGCATCCAATTTTTGCGTGGCTGCGATGAGATAGGTAATCTTATGGTGGGCTCCCAGACTATAATGCAAAGAGAAAATGCGTCAGTTTCATTAAGTGATTTTTGGAGTTAAGACCAGTGTTTTTGGCAGTGAAATTAATTAATATAAGTTGAAGTAATTTAAATCAATTAGAATCAGAATTAAAATTTGGGCTAGGATTAAAAGGTAAATCAATTCAAAAATGAAGGTTTATTTAACTTCTGTGAATCATTTATAAATCATTTCTGAAGAGAAATGTTTGCTGGGTAGTGATTAATTTTATCAACTTTCCAAATACAAACATAATTATTTTTTTTGTTGTTGAATTAATTTAGCCAACATTAAGGAAGTAATTCAGAAATAGGGCCACATATTCCAATGTTTATTTATTTATTTAAAAGATTATTATTGAGAATATTTATATATTTAAAAAGTAGGTACGTCCGAAATTTTGCTTTCAAGCTGTTTATAAATCCTTTCAGACCTACAAATTCAACGTTTGGCTAATTAATATAAAACTTGGTACTAGGTGCAAGGATTGTTAAACTTGCCATGAAGTATCAAAAAACTGTGTTTCCGGAAAAAAATTCCAAAAATGAAAAGAAATGATAAAGTTTGAAGGGCTATATCTCTTTCAATTTAATATAAAAACTACTTTTCGGACATGTCATATTAGAGATTTCAGCCTCTACTATTTTTTTTTTGTTTCGGTATGCTTTGAGCCTACATTTGCTACGAAAAAATTTATGCGCAGTTTAAAAAAATTTTTAATTTTTGTGTGTTGTTTTTTGTTTCCTAAAAAAATATTCTTATAAAATTTTTTAAACCATCCATTTCGATAGAAAATTTAATTTTGAGCAAAAAAAATTATGGGTAACATTTTCAAACTCGACTTAGTTTCCTAGTTATACCAAAAATATTGAAAAGTGGCCAGTGTGACCATTCTCTCAGAAACGCATGGGTGAATTTTACTTAATTTTATTTACGGTTTTAAACATGCTTATGAGCCCAACAAAAATATTCAACAATAAAAACTCTTGCAAACCTTGCAAAAGCCCTTAAAAGGTTTATTCAATTGCCTATAAGACAGAATTGGTTGTATAACAAATAAAATAGATAAAGAAAAAAAATTAAACTGAACTGTCATTTAAATAGAAAGTCAGTCCATATGTCAAACATATTCAATAATATAGGCATGTTTGTAAGTTATCCTTAAATATTTTTAAAGCTAAATATGTATTATTTTCAAGTATACAAACCCAAGATGTGTCTAACCTATCTAACAATAAAAAACTTTAAAAGTTCTCAACAATTACTATATAATTTATACAAATTGAAACATTTAAGCTATGTATGTATGTATATCCTTCATAATTGGGTAAGTATGTTGTTATAGGTACTGTACATGTTTTTTTTTTTTCATTTTTACCGAACATCTATTTTAAGCCCGTACGTTAAAAATTTCACAATATGCCAACTTGTAAGTGTTAAACAAATTGGCCAGTTAGAATACCAACACTTAACGCTATTTATATAAAAAGTTTGAAAAGTTGGGCGTGGGTATAATATATGGACCGGTGGTGGCTGATCGACTTCATCAAACAACGTTAGATCAAACCGATTACCAAAATCACTATCGATTTCTTGATACACTAAACTGGAAGGATTCCAGCTACTGCGTTTGGTTAGTAAATGAAGCAATAAATTAATTAAATTGGCTGTTAGTTTTGTTAAAATAAATTCTTGAGCGAAAACATTCTTACTCTGGACACGTGTCAAGATTGACAGAACTTATGGCAGCATCACTGAGTTGTATTGTTTTTTCTCCTTCTATCACGTGGACACATCCATTGAAACCGCTCGTGTAGCGGTTGCCAGTGAATTTAACTAGGTCTGGAGTACCACCTATTGAAATAAAAGATTAGCATGTATCACACAGTATAAAGCTAAGTGGTATTAGTATTTTCTTACCTATAAACATATTTCCTGGCAGGCTCATGGTAGTCTTGCCTGTCGGTGTTGATTCACCACCTTGCTGTATGTGATCAACCTCCAACATTGCCTCATTTTTATCCCTCTTCAATATTATAATATGGCGTTTGCCATTATCGACCTTGGTATTTGTGCTGCGTATGATGCTCTCTTGTCCATCCAAACGGAAGGAGAACTCAACAATTCCTTCAACTACAGCCAAGGCCATGAAGTCCTGATTGTTATATTCCTCACCCTTCTTTTGTCCCCACCAAAGCAGCAGGCCATTTGGTTCCATGGTTGAGAAGACCAGAGCTACAAATGATGTCTCGTGTTCGATTTCCTGGCCAAATACATTGCGATCTAATTCAAGATAACCGTTTCCACGGAAGTTTGCGTTGTAACCGATTTCAAAATCTTAAGAAAATAAAAACAATTAGGTATATAACGCTTGCTAGAAAAAAACCAGATCATTTTTCTTACGCCTTTCACAGAGTTTTCCTGAAAATCCAAGTGGACAGTTGCACTGGACTTGACCATCTGCCACATAACAGGTTCCACCATTTTCACATGGGTCTCTTAGGCAGGAATTATCATCATCAAGTTCATCTATTTCGTATCCACTTCCTGATGGTGGTTCGACTTCATTGATTTCTCCACAATTTTGTATATTGGCAGCATCCTTGATCTCAGCAATCAAGTTAATCTTTTTACTCGATTCCATAAGCTATAAAGAGATTCATTAAATATGTTAAGTTTTTGAAAGTTATTAGATTTTAACACTCTTACATTTGAAATACATCCGGTGAAGCCACGGGTAATATTAACGTCACGGTTCAGCGTAATTTCGTGATCATAGCCACCAATATAAAGAGGAGTCTTGATGTGAAGTGTCCTTGCCAAGCCGGATGCCTTTGCTTTTTGTTCCGCTTCATCGCCAACTCGAAGGATGCCTTCTCCAAAACGTCGACTGATTTCAATTTCTGTCCATTTATTCAATGGCAGTGGATTTAACGAACGGATTATAACTGGCCGAAGTCCTTTAAATTGATTGAAATTAAAAATTAGTGAATTTAAAAAATGTTATTTCTATTAGGGCTAATTTTCAGTTCAGGTTTAACTCTGAGTTAAATCAAAGTTAGCTAATCCTAAAAAAAATTAACCCCGAGCTAGCTCAGGAATAGTTTTCCAAATGAAAATTAGCTTCTTCCCCCCAGTTATCAAAAATGAAATGAAAGCGATGTGCGACACTATGGATATTACCCTTCTTCACCTTTCACTCATTGTAATAGAGATGGCACTGCACCCCAATGAAATTCCACTAACAATTACTTTCACTAGTGAGATGGCACTACAACGGGAAAGGCCTTCGATTAAGTCGTTGAGTTAACTCACCAAATTAAATAAATCGGAGTTAACTATGGTGTTCAACTGACGGAAAAATAGGTTCCTGGAGTTAAAAATAAATACATGAATTTGGTGTCGCAACAGTTCGTGGAGAACCAGGGCCTAGTGACTTACAACTCTCAACCATTCCTGTGTGCGTGTTGCTGACAGGAATGGAGGGAAACTACATTTTTTTGTTGGGTCATAACCGCTAGATGAAAAGCTCTTATTCATGACAAGTTTACTCTTGGAGGATTTGTCAGTTCCTCGCCAGAGGCAGTAACTTGGGAAAAACGTTTCTGTTTTAGGTGGCAGCGGCTGGGAATCGAACCCAGACCTTCGGCATGACAGTCCAACGCACTAACCATTATGCCACGAGGTACTAGACGTTTAGTCAGGTTAAACCCCGAGGTTAGGATGATCTCGTACTGAAAAACTGGTCCTAATGACAAAAATTTAACTGATTTAACCATATGTATGGAGGGGGGGTCTGAAAAAGTCCAAGATCCAAATGGTGCAATGTTATTTTAATGTTAGTGCTGATGCTCATCTGTTTCAATGATAACATTCAGCGAAATAAATTAGGAACAAATTTAACGAGTGTCTTGTTAAATAAACAAGGTGCACATTGACATTGGCTCAGAAACCTACACATGGTTAAATTAACATGATATCACTTTTGTTGATTTAAGATGATGTCGGGTTATTTCAATATACAAAAGTCACATAATTTAATAGGAAAACTTACTTGCTGCTGTATTTATCCTTAGTTCAACGTGTTTGTCACTTAAGACTACCGCAATAAAATCACCGCTCACCAACTTCGATTCAGCAATATACAGTAGTAAACTGTCTTCCAAACTTTCGGGTCTAACTGAAAATTTAATTCCGAACTTTGATGCTCTGGGTGTGCTGGAAATCAAAATATTAGAATTTAAACATTAGAATTTAAGAAAAAAGAAAGAGATTCGTTATCAGTGTACACTCACTTATATGCAGCAAAACTGTTTCCTCTAAAGGCAATACTGGCTTCATTCAAGTGTTCGATGTATTGACACCTGTCTCCTGTTGTATTTAATGCACAATAACATTCCATTCCCATTTCGGTGTTTTCACATCGGCCTGTTCCGCAAATGCCTGATGTACATGAAGTTCCAATAACGGCACAATTGCGTCCAGTGAATCCATCTTGGCAGATACAAGTGTAGCCCTTCTCTGTTTGACTTTCCAAGCAAATACCTTCATTTTGGCAAGGATCATCGGCACATGGCTCGCACGAAGTTATTCCTTCCTTATGTTTGGCATCCTTGTAGAGTTCAATTATTTGGTCTTGCAGAGTCAATCGACTTATACATCCGACGAAACCAACTTGATCTTCAATCGCTCCCGCTGGCAGATCATCCCATTTGGGTACAGCACCAATATAAAGATCCTCAACAAGATCCAATGGGAATACTTTAGGCAGCAATGGGAGGCCCACTGGATGTTGATTATCAACTGTCATATAGCCTTCACGTCGATAACGATTCACTCGAATTGTGTGCCATTCTCCAAGCGTTATAGGTTGTTCAGCATGCATCACAACTGGTTTGCCATCGAAATCGAAACGGAACTCTGGGTATCTATCGTTCAGAGAAAGGGCAATATAATCACCGCTTCCTTTCCTTTGTCCATTGAAGAGCAACAAGCCACTAGGGTGTTTTGGCCGGAACGTAATTTCGAAGTTAAATTTGAAAGATGAACTTGGAAGTGCTGGGAATGACATGTAACTAAGTGGTGCTTGATGGAAGTAAGGAATGGCTCCAGTAACAACTAAGATCGTTGGATAATCTGTAGATTGGCCATTTCGGGTTCCAGTACATACATAAGTTCCAGCATCACGTGCTTGGACATTCTCCAAATTCAATTCTCTCTAAAAAAAAAAATAACAAATGGTTTAAAAAACTTAAAAAATAACACTTTCAACTTACATTGTGCAAATCCTTTCCAGGTTGCATATTAACATATTGGCGAGACCATCTGTATGCAGACGGATCATTATCGGCATCGCAGTTCAATCTTACGCTTGTTCCTACTTCAGCATATTCAATCCTCGGTTGTTTGGATTTAGGTTTCACTTGATCTATTGTATCAAAAACATTTTTAGAAAATTTATACCAAAAGCGGATTTTTCAAGAAAAAAAAAAACATACTTTCAATCTCCAGTTTGTAGCTGGTGGTATAAAGGTCACCCTCATCGGTCTTACACTTGCAAACGTAAACTCCTGCATCCATATTTACTGCATTCGAAATAACCAGTTTGTTTTGAACTTGCTAAAAATACATTAGATAAAGGGGAATTAATTAAAAGTAAGATATACCTATGTAGTTAGTAATATTATAAGGTCTTCAAATAATGACTAAAATAAGAAACAGAATACCGTTTCAAGTTCGCTTAATAAAGTATAGTAGCCCTCCTTTAACATGCCTATCCATCAGTTTGGTCAGTTCATATTTTTGAGACCTAAGATCAATTTGTTAGTTCTCAGCAAAAAGCATAATCTATGACAATTTAAATTGTCACTCTGATTTTGATGAAGCAAAGAAGAGGCCAACTTCTCAATAAGAAGAACCTTTTTCTCCTTTTTTGGGGCCACTTAAATTTTGAGCATTTAATCGAATAAAACGACAAATTTCGGGAAATAAAATTACCATTATATGTATGTGAGTTTATAATTGCGAAGAAGAAAATGTTTTCAAATAAAAAATTTGCATTAAGATTTTTTATTCCTCCAATCATTAGTAGCCCAGGAAAGTTAGATTTTCACTTCTAAAAAAATCCGACAAAGCTTAATTTTGGTGGAGAGTTTTTTTTTGACGGCGTAAGCATTTCCTAAAAAGTTCCCTAAATTTGTGCCAGGGTAAATTTTTTTAAAGGGGATGGTAAAAGGGGATAAATTCTTAATTTCTCTACCAGTTTTTTTGTGAAAAAAAAATATGAAGGTACAAATTGAAGCTTATTTTTTTCTGCACAAAAAAGATTAACAAATTAAGTGGGGTTTTTGTGTGTAAATGGAAATACACACAAGTGCAGTGCATGCTGGAGGCTGGAGTTATAGCTGTTTCATCAGAGCCAATCCATTCACTGCACTTAGCTCCATTTATCTGCATCACTTTCAAAGAAATATGGCCTAATGACAACGCTAGAAATATCTGTTATCTTAGTTAGTTTTTGAGGTATAAGCATGACAACGCAACACCAACTTCTTGCCCATACATTTTTTATAAAAAAAAGAAAATTGCGGTGCCCGACCTCCAAATATTAATATAAAAGCTCAAATTGTAGGAGGATTAATATTTTAGGAGCCTCTACCGAAATTTTGAGACCAATAATGAAAATTAAAATTTCGTTTTTTTTTGGCACATCCTAATTATACTCGTACATAATGTACCTACATTATGCATACCTATATTTAAAAAAAGGTTCTATTATGTAGATAGTATACAGTATCTTAATATTTTATATTCATTTTAAGATATTAACCTTTTCTTTGTCTTAAAAAAAAAGAAATAGTTCACTGTGGCGTATGTGGAATATTTTCTTGATCTAACGAAGAATAATACAATCTACAGGGTGTCTACTAATGCGGGCGCTTTATTTTAGAAGATAATTTCTGGAATATTTTTAAGAAAAAAAATTGTATAGTGGGAAAATAAATCTCCCCCCCCCCCTGAGGTAAGGGGGTGGGGTGCTACCAATTTCTAAACAATTGACCTTAAATGCCACACAAATAATTGAAAATCAACGAAAGCACATACAATATTGTGCTATAGTTTTATTAAAAAATTATATTTCATTCTTTTATTTGCTTTTTAAATAAAGTTTTTGAAGTGAACGCCTTTTGAGAAACAAAATTTAAATAAGATAAAAATTGGGATTTCTTTTCAAGTTGATTTCTTTTTTTAATTTGGCGTATTTGAGTGCTAATTTTGGGTTTAATGTTCAATGGTTTTATCAATTTTTAGTCAAATATTGAAAACTGGATGTAGAAAGCTTTCCAAGTTTTTGAGAAATTTAAAAAGAAACGAAAGGTTCTATTTTTTATTTTTTGTTTGTTTGTTTTGTTATATTTACAACGCAAAACAAATTATTACCATTCATAGTTAAACCATTTTGCGTTTTTTTTTTAGGAAAAAGTTCCTTTAGTTTTTTTTTTTTTTTTTATTTCTCAAAAACTTAGAAAGATTTTTTATCTATTCTAATCAAGCTAATTAATCTAGCACACAATAATACATAAATAATAATACATAATTACAAATTATAAAATGTTCTTTTAAAGTCAATTTTTAAATAAATCAAAAAAAAATATTTAATAAATTATGGTTTATGTTATACAATTTTAACATATTATTTAAGGATCGGAGTTGGTACGATTATGCGTTATATACAAAGGGATAGATAGAGCTCTAAAATAACGTTTAGGAACATTCAAATTAAAGCGAGACAAAAGGCTCAAAGTTCAATAAGTTTAACAATAAAAACAAACATAAATGAGAACGTCTACTCTCAAGACTAGGGAGATCAATAAGTTTGAGCTCGCTATTATATATCGGAAGATTTAATGGGTTTTGCTAGCCTAGGCCACTGAGGGCAAATTTCAAGAACCTTTTTTGAATCTTTTCGATTCTTATTTTATGGCGGCTATAATAAGGGGACCACGCAACACCCCACATGCAAACTCCATGATGGGTCTGCCAAATGCAGTATATAATTGTTTGGTAACATATGGATCAGAAAACTGATGTGATTCCCTTTTGATTCAACCTAATATGGAATTTGCCTTATTGCATATCCCATTAGTATGTTGCGTGAATTAAAGTTTCTTATCAAACAAAACACCAAGGACAGATACTTTACTAACATTTGATAGACTTAAGCCTCAACTTTCCCTTCCTATCCCTCCTCACTAACCATTTATACCCCGGGGAGCGCAATGGATCCACTGAGATCCGAGTGAGATGGTGCGGCTTGCCGTATTATCACCCCTTCCAACCTAACCTAACCTAAGCCTCAACTTAAGAAGTTGTAATCAAAAGATAAAACAGATAGTTTTCTTGTAAAATTTATAATATAACACTTGTCGATATTCAACAACAGTAGGTACACCAGTTAAAAAAAGCACTCAAATCAATTTAAAGTCTTTCAAATTAGTCAAGACTGTTAGATATAGCTTTAAAAATATATATAAATATACCCAGATGGCTGCCCTGAGGAACTCTAAAATTAACTAATTTTGTTTGAATGACAGTCATCAAAATTCACAGAATAAGGCAAATAAGATTTGAGCGAAGCAAAAAATTTTACGCACATTTTTTGTAACGAAACTTGATGTAAAAGTTTATCGAATGCTTAACTTGCATAAATCTGTAAAAACACAATTCGTTTGCTTTCTATTTTTGAAAGAATCTATACAGGACTTTACAATTTCTGTGAGAAAAGTTACAGTTGAAACCATGCTGATGAGCAGGGAAAGGATTATGCTTACTTTGCCTTTTTGTGTGCGTTATCGTATGAAAGTATCGACTTTATAGAAATACGTTTCAAATCCTCCTGATTTCAAAAATATATGTAGTTTATTTTGCCTTTTTACCCGTTAATGCCTTTTTTTTGCCCATTTTTCCTTTTTCGCCTTTTTTCTTTAAAGTTTATTGTTTTTAAGATACAAATAATAAAGAAAAAAGAGTAGTAAATTGGGTTGTTTTGGGCAGAAGAGTTTTTTTTGTAACCATATGCCTGTAAGACCTAAGGTCTTTTTTTTAAATGCAACTTGAATTGCACGGCACTAGTTAGAAAGAGTAGGAGCATAGGAAAGATTTGGCACAGTGATGGATTAAGATCAAGGTGTTTATTGTCTCACTAAATCTCACGGGTGGCAACCAGTTAATTTGGGAGAATATAGAAAAGCATGCTGCCTAGAATGGGGCTCGAAGTCGAACCCACATCTCTTAGTTAGCAGTCAAGCACTACATCCACTGCACCATTGCCACCCAGTGCTCACCAGAAAGTATAATATTTCCCCTTGCTGACAAAATCTATCCAAGAAATTTCTTTGAGCAGAAATTCTTTGGTCTCTGGAACAAAACTATTATTTTCATCAAGGAATATCAATTGGGCAAGTGTTCTCAATTTTAAGAATCTCAACGAAAATTTGGTTAAAGCGAAGGGCCGATTGCAAACGAAGGTTTAAAAAGTTCACTGCTGTTTCAAATGCAATTACACCACTTAAAACTGTTGTGCGGAAAAAACTCCTGTAATTAAAAGCGACGTCAATTCCAAACTTCACGAAAACGTTGAAGAGGCC
The DNA here is from genome assembly GCA_963921185.1 of Dasysyrphus tricinctus. Classification (NCBI taxonomy): domain Eukaryota; kingdom Metazoa; phylum Arthropoda; class Insecta; order Diptera; family Syrphidae; genus Dasysyrphus; species Dasysyrphus tricinctus. The sequence continues at coordinate 172,299,597 of OY992532.1, read as the reverse complement.
ATTTAGCTCCTTTAAGGCGTTTTTCAGAAACAATCGTAGAAGCTGTTACCTGTGAACTTTAAAAAGCTGTTCGTAGTTTAATTCCCTTTATATAATAAATGCCTATTTTTGCCTTTTTCATGATATTTTTTGCCTTTTAAAAAATGTTTAGGTAAATAAAATCCTTTTCCTGCTGATGAGGAACGATAAACGAATTTGTATAGAAGCTTTATGTTTTGCAAAAAATTGCTTCGAAAAGTTTAGGTTAAGTTAAGCACAACTAAGCTATTGAGCGATAGTTAATAATTTTATCTTTTCTTCCTCTTTTATGTACAGGAATTATAAAAGATTGTTTCCACGCATGAGGAAGCTTACACGAAGACAGTGAACAGTAAAAAAGAACAGCAAGTGGCATCGACAAATGACTAGCACAATTTTTCAAAACAGAAGCTGGTATCCCATCTGGACCAGATGTTTCGTTATCTTCTAAGTTAGATATAGGGGGAGATGGGGGTCATTGATACATGGGGCACATAGATACAGTCGGAATTATTCGAAAACTAGACGCAGTAGACTAATCTAATGAACACACAAAATAACAAATCCATCAACGCTTAAGCTAGAACTATAATGCTCGGAGGGGCACTTAAGTGATCGGAAGAAAACAAGCGAATACACGGAAAGCATTTGACGCGACTATAATTGCGGAGTGGAGCGTTTCGTCAAGTTTCGTTCAACTTTGGTTACGGTATGGTTCACTTAAGTAAAACTGACATTTTGTGAAATAGGAACGCCAAAAAGAGATAGATGATAATTACATTATGGGTATGTTCCCCTTTTTTCGGTTCGGAAAGCTACTTTTCGTTGGTTTTTGACATTAGCTTCAGTGCCCTTCCGACTATTATAGTTCTACCTTTAGTCATACATGCCCGTCATGCAGTTTCGGTCATCGCTTTGTGCCCGACAACCAAAAACCTGATTTTTAAGCCCGCAAGTAAATTTTTTCCATTCCTTTAATGATTTATGGTTAGTGTATTTTGTCTTAACAATTTTTTATGAAAGGATTCGGTGAGTATAAGTCCTTCTTAATTGTGATAATCACTTAAAGTTTCATTATTAAAGCTTGTTTTAATTTGTATTCATATTTATCTTCCTCAAGGGAGGTTGGGGCACATTGATGCAAACCACCTCGTGGTCATTTAATACTATCAATATGCCCTCTCTGTTTGATATTTAAGTAGATAAAACGTTTTTACATCCTTAATCGAAAAAATGGTGGGAATGTTCAAACGAAGAACGGTTCTTTCCTTACTTCATCGATAAAGTTGCTGTGGCTCCTTTGATGTATCAAACATGTATTAAAGTGCCTGCTGGTTGAATTTATATTATAAATGCCCGTTATAAAAAATAATAAAAACTTGTTTCACAATAAATACTGATTAATTTGCTATAAATCAAAGTTTCCTGATATGTATCAATGTTCCCCGTGAATGGGGTAGTTTGATACAAATTCCGTTACTTAATATATTGAGCCTAATATTTTTTCTGAATGAGTCTTAGATTTATTTCTTATCATAAAACCTAGTTAGAAAGACAATGAACATATAAAATATTCCACTTTGATATTACTGTCAATATGAAGCCCGTTTTTTGAGTTCAAATGAAAATCGTATCAAGGTGCCCCAACTCCCCACTTCATAATATCGTCAATACTTATGATGAAATTTATAGCAGTCAAGTGAGAATATGATTTTAAATGACCAAGTAACTGATCATTTTCGTCAAGATTTTCACAGTTTGGAGCATCAAAGTTGAAAAAATTATCACAGATATATATGCACTTTGAAAATAATTGTTTAATGGTACGGGGATCATGGTGTGAGATATTGTTATGATCAAAAGCGGACGGATATGGACTAGAATTTCGTTTGCTATTTATGAAACTCCAAATGGACTTGGGTTTCATTTTTTAAATTGCTTTCGACCATTTTAATGCATGTAACTTAAATATTTAAAACTAGAATCTCTGTTGAAAATGGCTTCACAGTTATTATTAAAATCAATTTGTAATCCGGTTTCTTCATACTGGAACCAGTATTTAACTAAAAACTTATAAAGACATTGAATGAATGAACATAAACATATCAGTTAAATTACGCAAAGTGTGAAAACTTGAAATTAAGTTGTTTCAGTGTGATACTACACATGAATCTAGGAAATCCTTTTCCCCAATCGGAAAATAGAAGAAGATGAGGAATCGATTCTAACTCTTTCTCGTTTATACAGCTTCTGCAAAAATCGTTAAAAAATTAACCAAGGTGCGTTGTGTGCTTGCGCCTTCAAGATAGTGGCCGATTATGACACCTATCATGGAGCTATTAAGGCAATCTTCTTATGTAGGGATATGCAACAAAACACTAAGATCACTTTAAATCCATCATTGGACAGATTTGTTTTGTTGAAAAGCAAGAAGTATTATTCCACCTAAGGTTTGTTCTCTCTTAAGCATTTCGTCTTCGTATAAGTTAAAATGTAGCGATGGTTATAAGTTATAACTATGTGTGGTTCAGTACCAAGAATGTTCCTATATGCCCGGCACCCAACAAACGTGAATGTTCAACTGCTTTCTGCATAATTAATATATAGCAAACATAATATTAATTTTGCTTAATTTTTTTAACGAAGGATAGTATGATATTAATACCTTTTCCAGTGTATGGTTGATTTTTTTCTCACTTTCATATTATTTTAATACCTCAATCGAATCGAGAGCTAGTAAACTATCTAGTATTTTAATGCAATTTAAAATGATAGTGACAGTTTTACGCAACATGTTTTTAGCATTTCCAAAAATGACCAATGAATTTTGAACATTGGAACTATTCACACAATAAAAAATAAAATCAGAATAGACAACGCACGAGTTTATAACTTTATAAATTGTTTAAATAAAAACTATATTTAATAATTTACTATGGCTTACCTTGACATTGAATGGCAATGGACTTCCGTCTTCTCGTTCCCAAACGACTTCTGTAGAGCTGTCATCAGAAGGATAGCAATCAACTTCTGTGGACTCACCATTTTTCAGTATGGAGCTCTGTTGATTCAATCTCAGGACTGGTGCGTTCTCGTATGGCTTACGATCAAAATTTGTCCATTGTGGAATTTTTGGTACTGCTGCTGCTTTTGTATAATTTTTGTTGTGAAATTTGTTGTGTTTTTTTGTATGTGTGTGTGTGTTTATTTTTTGTCAATAAATTAGTTACATGAATGAGAAATCATTTTTGAATGATAGTCAGCAATGATTTAGTGTTTTGATTTGATGTTTAATATTCATGTAACAACATCCAGCACATATACAATTTGTTTTTTTGAAGAATATGATTTAAGGCAACGTATAAGACACACACATATTTGTTTTTGTAGATTGGCAGTGTTGAAATGCAGGTATACGTCACAAAGGATTTAAAATTAACATTTAAACGAAGAAAGAAAAAAATAAATAGGGGATTATAAGGATTATTTTACCATCACATGTAATAAAGCTTAATTATGTATAAATATATTTTTTTATTTATATTATTTTCTTTCTAAACATTTAAGATACTATCAAGGTGAGTATACATATGTAAGTCATATTTGGATTTTCCTTTAAAAAGGGTATAGTTTTTGCTTAGTTAATGTCAAAATTGTACTCTTAATTCTCCAATAAGACCAAAAACCCTATATGGGTACATATTTAATTTTAAAATTATTTTTTTCAAAGGTTTGAATCTAAACATATCCCAATTATTCTAAAAAAATAATTGCATGCAATTTAAAAATTAGGCATATGTATAAGAGAAGCAAAATAAAATATATAGTTTAGTAATGCATAGCTAAAATTTTGTAAACAAATAACTTTTATTTAATTTTATATGATTTATACATTTTTACACTTTTAATCCTAAAGGTCCCTTAATGTCTCGTAAAGTGGTTAAAATTGAATAGCCCTTGAGTGGAAAGCCATGCATTTTAAAATGAAGGAATATGAAAAAAATCATGATAAATAAAATATGAAATGCTAACAAGATAGAAACATTTCTTTAGTTCTTCATTGAGATTTCATTTAAAATTCTAAATGCATATTTATGTAAATTAAAAGAAAATGATAACCATAAGTTTGGAATATCTTAAAACACTTACACACATGCTTTAGAGAGCAAACACGAGCAAAAAAAAAAGAAGTTAAATTCATACAGCCGCATTTATTTGATATTCTTAGACGGTGTCCACATTGGGTATGAAAAAGTGGATTTTTAATGACTTTTCAGTATTCACATCTCACTTCAATGAAGGAGTGGGAGCGAGATATGAATACTGAAAAGTCATTAAAAATTCACTTTTTCATACCCAATGTGGACACCGTCTTAGGGTGCATTTACGTTGAGGCTGTGATATACGATTCGAACAGCGATGCGAGCAACGATGAAATCGAAATTGAGTTGCAGCTTCCATGTACAGCTTATATTGGAGCTTCGTTCGATGAGATGATTTTTTAAATTAGTTTTATTATGGCTATTCATTGAAAACAAAAATATAACGTGTTAAATATATTAGGTATATATATTTAACACCGAAACAGAAGACATTTTTGTTTATTCGAGATAAAGGTAGGTACTTAAGGGCACATTTTGAACTCGCGCAAAAAAGGATTTCGAAATTTTAATCAAACTTGACATCACAATGATTTCTTTCCTATCCAATGCAAAGTACAGCGTGAGCGCCTTAAGCCGTCCTGCAAAGCTATAATCAGCAAGTACCAGAATGGCTTCCGGCCAGTTAGATCAATTATAGACCATCAGCCTTATTATGAGTTTCACGTGAGCAACAATCCGCCCGGAAAAATTGAAATTTCGCTTTTCGCCTATTGTGAGTTTCACCCGAAAAATGAAAATTCGCCTTTTTTGTGAGTACTCATTTCGGGTGAAATGTATCTTAATTGAGATCTTAAGTTATCACTTCTTTTTTGAAGGCGAACCAAAGATAAACAGGTGGTATTGGTGCCCATTGTGCAAGTATTTTGTTTATTTTAGGCCAAGAGAAAATCGGGCGAAACTCATAATAGCTTTTAAAATTCCGGGGGACCAAAAATTTTTCGGGTGAAATATTTTCCGGGCGAAACTCACAATAAGGCTGCATATATTTACTTTAAGCTAAATCCTGGAAAAGATCAACGAATTACAAGTCGCACTCACCATCTGTTCATCAACTTCAATGCCACATATGAGCTCTATATGGCCATGGCTGAACTTGGGATCCCGGGAAAACTGATCCAGTTGTGTAGCGTGACATTGGAAAATACCCGACGCAATGTGCAATTAGGGAAAAGCTCTTTCTCTTTCCAACTATTCCAAACACGCACAGGGGTTCAGGAAGGAGATGCACGATCATGTAATTTCTTCAATTCTCTCTGAATTAAATACTGCGTAGAGCAGATATTAACATTGAAGGTAGTATTTCCAGCGTATGAGTGTTTTCATTAACAATAAGAATAAAAACATAAATAATTGAAAATTAATTATTTTTGTTTTTGTTTTTGTGGACTCTTGAATTGAAATTCAAATTTAAAAGTTTTGTGACCTTTAGTCCAAATGCGTTTCGCCCAGGTACAACAATTGGGCTCATCAGTTAGATGTTGTTATTGTACAACAAATTTAAAAGTTTTGCGACCTTTAGTTCAAATGCGTTTCGCCCAGCAACAACATCTAACTGATGAGCCCAATTGTTGTACCTGGGCGAAACGCATTTGGACTAAAAGTAGCAAAACTTTTAAATTTGTTTTCATTAACTTCAAAAATCTGCTCTTGTACAACCAAATTTCTTTTCTCTTGCATTGTTGCACACACTCACAGTGTAGAATGTGTGGAGTCAACATTAATTCTGAAGCCTACATATTGGGGCTACGCAATCTGCACGACGTGATACCGATGACACAATGACGTTTATGGACAGAAGGTTATGTAGTTGAACAAGGTTATTGCGATCGAAAACCTGACTATGAATAATGCAGTTCTTAGTTAGGCAGACGTTTATGAAAACACCCTATGCCGCTTTAATCAACACCTTCGGCCGCTCCCAACAGGCCGTTATAGACCTTTTCACGACAATTAAAGAACAGGTAATACTTGTTGGTCTTCAAGTAAATGAGGACAAGACCAAACACATGCTATTAACCAATAATGAAGGTTTGTCAAACGGGTAGGACAAAACGTCACTGTTGAAAGCAAAAACTTCGAAGTAGTTAAGGAGTTTAGATGATGGAGTTTACATTTATCCAATAAATGATATCTTATGAAAATACGAAAAATAACCCAAGCCGAATAGGTTGAAACTCCTCCCATGTAAGACGAAGTACATGCTAATAAAACCCTTACACTTCCAGTCCTGCTTTATGGCCGCTAGTGTTAGACGATCAGTAGAAAGTGAGAGCTGATACTGGGCTTTTTTGATAGAAAAATTCTTCGACGGATATTTGGTTCTGTGAGCTAGGAGAGTGAATTGAGGAAATGAAATTAGAGGCACTGGTTAATCCCTTAAGACACATTTGTATTGATCAAAAACTATATTTTAGGATATACACTTTTGATTAAAGAGCTGTCTGATATTAAAAATGATATACAATTTTAAACTTTTCTTTTCGCGGACATTGATCATTTTAACTTATTTGAACTTTTCGGAACTTATCGCGTTAATTATTAAGAATTATTTATAAATTCTTCTTCCCGACGTTTCGAAGAAATTTCACTCTTCGTGGTCACGGGATTAGACTGACGTTTGATTGATGTTGTTGGTTTCTTTACTTCTTAGGATGTACCGGTTCGTTGTTGTTGGTACATTTTCTGTGGGTGGTTGATTGTTTTGCTCTTGTTGAATCATGTTTACATAAGCTTGGGTGCATACAACGATTACAACGTCTGAAGTTTTTGCGTGTGTTTTATTCGATTTGAGTTTGCTTATGAGTGGATCCCATGTAGGGGATAGTTGGAAGCTAGAATCTCTATTGAAATTCTTATGTTTTTTTATTTCAATGGCTTCTCTTCCTATCCTACCTATTATCTTAGCAATTTTTGAGCAGGGCAGAAAACTGTAAGTGAGTCGATGACTAACAATATGCACTCGGTCATGATAGAGATCCGTGAGTTACTAGGCCATGGTTTTATTCTCGAGTTGTTCCTGTAGCCTTGTTGGTATCGTGATTTTGGAATTTGTATTATCAAAACCAACAGTTGGTTATTGATGGAGTGCAATTTAACACATGTCACAGGTTGTATAATATAAAACAAAATAATCTTGAACAAGTTCTCTACCATGAGGCCAAAAAATAAATAAAAGGAATTACTAATTGCATGTAGAGGAAGAGTGCGAACAGTGAGACATTTATTTTAGTTTGTTTTAGACGAAACACAAACGACATAATACCAAACAAAAACGCTATTCATTTCGGTCTAACCATACAAACTATTTAAATAAAATACAAGAAAAGCGTGATTTTTAGATGTTTCTAACTTTAGATAGAAAGAAAACACGTGCAAATAATGTGCTTTATTGAAAATTCATTTCTGCCATTAGTGTTTAAAAAAATGATTTCAGGCATATAGCGAAGTCTGGAAATCTAATTTTTGACCACTTTATAACCAGTTTCTGGAGTCGTACAATAGCTATTACAGTTTACAAGTGTTTTTTGGCTTTTCATGGTGTAATGGCGGAATATACTGAGCACAAATCATCTATCAGCTATCAAATTAACTGTTAATAGAAACAATTTGCCAAATTAAATTTTAGGTGTTAAACAATTCTAAAGGTGCTTAAAACTCTTTCTAGTTAGTTTAAGGTAAAGGGTATAATACAGAAACAGTTAAGACTATTTTGTAGATATTGCTATCTATATTATTTTCGTAAACACTCTTGATATTGGTTGTAATTTTCCAAGGCTGTTTTTCTAATTAGAATATTGACGGTCTCTACAAAAATCTCGAAAACTGGATAGAACAAAATCTCAAAAGATAGAAAGAGTCCAAAAACGCCACAGTGGCACTTTCTTCGTGCAAAACAAGCCCTTGGGATCAAATAAGGCCTTCAACTTTGTATCACTCATTGGCAATAAACTTCGGTAATCAGACCGATTTTTACATAGATACCTACTTACTGTGCAGTAGTTTGGTGAACTGCTCTAAATAAAGCGACAAATTGTGATAAACTTAGTAAAAATCGAATACTCGGGTTGACTCTTGTCTGAACATAAGCGGAGCACTTCGTGCGATGCCTTACGCCGCCGGTCACACTGACTTCCTTCGATACATTCAGCTTAGAGGCTTCTTCTAATATTTCCCATTCCATCATTCTGATATCATGCGAATCACTGCCAAGTCAAAACTACAGTTCAACAAAAGCTTCTCTGGGAGAACATGGCTCTCTTGAAATTAAGTAGCTTCTCTTTGCGTTTCCTAATCACTGTAGCGTGATTTAGACAGAACTTATAACTATTAAAGAAGCCTTGAATTTGCTGAAAGAAAGAAAGAAGAAGAAGTTGAATGGACGAGGAAGAAGAAGAATTGCTATTTACATGTCCTGCTCTATGCAATAGACGAAGAAGTCTCTATCTATAGTCCTATAGTAAATATTAGAGGTCTGCATGAATGTCTTAAAACTAGATTTGAGACATTCAATAATATTTGCTGCACTCAACTCATTCTACTCACTTCTTGAAATGAGAATGAGTGTACTACTTGGTGTTTGGAAACAATATGAGTTGAATATTCATTTTCATACAAACCCACAGCGCATTGTACCCAAAGAGAATGAATACTCATTTGTGAATATTCACAATTTGAATCAGGTGTACTCACAAAAAAAGTGAATATTCATAATTTAGATTGGGTGGTCTTGAGAGAATGCTGTGTGTTTTATCAATAGCAATAGCAAGCAATGTGTCTTGGAATGATGTTTTTCTGTATATTAGTATATAAATTATGTATGTTGTATGTAAATATTTATTGAATTAGCGGATACGCAACGTGTATTACTACGTTTAAAAAAGAAATAGGTACGTTTTGATTTATTTGTTGTAAAAAAAAGAAGTTTTTGTATGGGAAATTCTAAAATCGACTTTATGAATAGACCGAATGTGCCTAATGCCTTGTTTTAGTGGTCAAATGTCTAACACCATCTTCGCATTATTTTCTTTGTTATGAGACTGGTTCGGGGCACATCGATTGGATGATTTTAAAGTCTATAATGGACATAGAAACATTTTTTTGTTTTTTATTATATAAAGATAAACAAACTTTAATGTGCTTTTTGTTTTACAAGTAAGTATTTTCAAGGAAAAACAGTATTAAGTGAAAATTTCTGATGGCAGTCAGTCAAAGGTGCAAGGGTCCTGAGGCCAGGGGACTGAGTGTTTTCATTGTTTTTGCGCCAAAAAATAGTAACGCATTTTCCAAAAAATTATAAAATTTACATAACAAAGGTTTAACTAATAGACCAAGAGCCGACAGCATATTTTGGGAACAGATGGAGAACCAAAATCGGAGTATGAGGGATTATAGGTACATTTATCGTGATATCGAATACAAAAGTCTGGCAGGTTTTTTCTAAAACTATGGCAGGGGTGGGGGTCCAAACCAGCTTGTTTTCCTATTTATGTCATTTTCCCTAAGTCTTAAGACCGTTTATCTTGGTGATCCGATAAATGTGACCCATAATTGAGGCCGTGAGAGCCATAGTGGCCTAACTGCATTTTTCATTATTTTCAGTAGAGCAAAAATAAGGAACAAATGATTTTCAAACAATTGTAGTTTAAAAAATTTCAAAAACTTGCCGTTTTAAAATAAAAAGACATAGCTTTGATTTCGGTTTGCAATATGATCAAAAAATAAATGGTTTTTGATTTTGTATTAATGATTTTTCAAAATACCGTTATAACTGATCAGATAGGCCACTCTTGCACTCAAGCTTTTAATTGGTTTGTGGTTGACCTCTTAATGCAAAAAGTCCCATAACTATGGCATGGAGCAGTCAATTCAAAAAATTTAAATGCAGGAATATTGTTGAGTAAATACAGATTATTTTTTTGTAATAAAGTCAATTTCGATAAAAATGTAGTTAGGTCACTATGGCTCTCACTGCCTCAATTTATCTAAGGCTTTTGAGCGGACACTATCGGCGTTTTTGTATATACTTTATTTTTGTTGATTTTTTGTTTTGTTGAAAATCTTCAAAAAAGGGATGATAAGGTTGACGTAAAATGCTTATATATTGAGTTCAATTAATCGGACCGTCAAGATTGTGATGTTTAGGTATAGAAATTTAGTTAATTAAAGAGGTTATAATCCTGAAAATAAAAAAAGAAGAACTTTATAACCCCCACCCCTCCAAAATGCTTAAAACAAAACCTGCCATGCTGTACTTTGATATTCGATGTCACGATACATGTACCTACTTATAATCCCTCATACTCCAATTTGGTTATACCCACATTGGCTTTCTTTGAAGATGCATTTGAAGCCGTGGAGACGGGGGGAAGTTGGAGGTCTAACAAACTGAAATATGAAATATTTGCTCTCGAACAACCTGATCATAAGATACATGTTTTAAGGGTAGCTTTGAATGCTGAATCTAATGACAACAAATCCAAAATGATACGTCTTCCCCTAAGAAAAGTTATAGACCTATTTACGTAATCATGACTTTTTTTTAAGTACATATGTATCAGGTAAAATACTACCGAAAACCGTATGAAAATAGAAGTTTGTCAATTAAGTGTAGAATTATTAACATAACACTCACTGGACTGAGAAACCGAATGGACAACCCATGACCTCTCACCAAGATGCCTTCTTGACAAATGAAAAATCAAACACTGCTATAGTAAAAAATAATTTAAAAAAAATGTATACGTACATGTACTTTCATTTTCAACTAAAGCATAGTACGCAGCTGAAGTGAAACGAAAATTCTCATACAGAAATTGACACAACGAAATCGTAAACGAAACATTTCGTAGTGATTTTTGTTATGTAGTACGCAGTTCGACAGTGAAATGTCAATAAAACTGAAAATCCTAGCAGATACTCGAACCAAGTCTCCACTTATTTTTCGTATACAATTTATTGTTCGGAACATTATTTCAGACGAAAATTTGACAGTTTGTTATATTTTGCTGTTGAATTTTATTTAAAAATGAAAATGGAAGAAAATACCGTCGAAACGAACTGCAGAACACAATTATTTGGAACCCTTAGCACCACAATGGACGACACGAAAACAAAAAAAAAAAACAAGAATTCACATCAGACGAGAAAAAAATTTGACTTAAGATTTTAAACTGTTTTATTTTTGTATTTATTTTGACATCTTTCTGATAAAACTCTCCATATATTTTTTCGCAATCACTTCGTTTCTGATTTCGTTCTCGAGTTGGAAACACCAGAAAATTTTCGTTTCACTTCAGCTGCGTACTAGGCTTAAACAAAACGTATTCCAAACATTACCTATAACAGTCAGTATTTTTTACAAGATTGAATCGATCACTCATAATTTGGGTTTTAATACCTTAATTGATTAAGAGTTCTGAATTGACCATACCGCGCGCCGCTGCGCCGCCATCCACCAGAAATATTTTTCCATTGAAACACCCGAGTCATTTGCCAGCTCCTAAGTGAAATTAATTTTTTTCTTTTAAAATCCAGGTTTAATCTTTTATTTGATCAGAATTGAACTAACATTATTCAAAAACATTTTCACTTTAAATGGTATAGATATACCTTTCCGCCAATTTTAAAATCAAATCCAAATAGCAATAGAATTGCACTCACAAACAAACTGTGAATATTCAAAACATACTATGAATATTCAAACTATAATATGAGTATTCATAATAATACAGAGCAGCGTTACCACTTCCGAAAAAAAAGCCGAAGTAGTTTTGAAGAAAAATGTGAAGTAGATTGAGAAAAATCGAAGTAGATTTCAAAATGTACTTTTTTGTACACACATTTATTAGGCCAAGAGGGGGGTACATTTTTCTTGCAATTTATTTCTGAACAGATTTTCTTGATGGAATATGTATGTTCAGGGGTTTCATCTGAATATAAATCCAAGTTGGCGGAACTGGGAGGCACGAGCGTCAGCCGCCATCTTGGGAAACCTGTTTTATCATATATCTCGTGAGCAGGGTTGCCACTTTACTGCAATTGCAGTAGATCTACTGCATTTTTTTCTCAAAATCAATCTGCTGCCTTAAAATAAAATCTACTGCACTTGATTTTACGAACAAAATCACCCTTCACGCCTTAATAATAATGTGATATGTTTAATTTATAGCTATTTTATTTGTTCTTTTTATGTTTTGAAGAAAAACAAATGTTATATTTTATTTATTTATCAGTTTTGTTCGAATGACATATTTAGTTTTTTGAAAAAATAAATAAAAAAAGATATCTACTGCGCAAATATTGAATCTACTTTACTTTTTTTGCAACTTGAAAAAAAAAATTACAATTTTTCAAAAATATAGACTTTAAATTTTTATTTCTTTTCACGAAAACAACTTGATTTAAGTAAAATCAAACAAAAGAATGGAGTATTTATTCTAAAAAAAATTACTATTATATTCGTACGACGCTTCGCGACGCACGATTCACGAGATATTTGATAAAACACGTTTTCCAAGATGGCGGCTGACGCTCGTGCTCCCCAGTCCCGCCAACTTGGATTTATATTCTGGGGACACCCCTGAACATATTCCATCAAGAAAATCGGTTCAGTAATAAATTGCATTAAGAACCTCCTTTATTGTTCTGGCTCTTGAGGTATATATTTTGATTAAATTTAGTTAAATTAAACTAAAAAAAAAGCTAAAAATGTTATTCTCTCAGACTTCATATCAACATACTATGTGTATATTTCAATATAGCTGAAATTATAAAACAAATTGTTTTTTTTTCGGCGGTAATTTTTACTTGTTTCACTTCAAAACCTGACAACACATGGTTCAAGTGTAAATTTTTTTACGAATCTATTGTTTGCTCCTAACAGTAAACGCCACTTAGTCCAGTCAATTTGTGCTCAAAAGGGTGCTTACCAAGCATGATACCTCAGGAAATTTTTCGCAAATCTACATAAAGTAAGGAAAAAATCAAAACTACGACAATTTGCATCGTAAAAACACAATATGGCTGAACTAATTGCGAATTCAATGAAATAAAGGAAAAGGAAGTAGATTTGGCTTTTTTTTTGTAAAATTGAAGTAGGTTAAAACAGAGAATTTTAAAATGAAGTAGATTCCTATATTTCAGTGATGGTGCGAAGTAGGGACTAGATTTAAAAAAAATAAGAAAAAAAGAAGTAGATCTACTTCAATTGAAGTAAAGTGGTATCACTGATACAGAGCGAAAGAAGTGCACTCATTTGATTTGTTACAAGCACCCACGAAAGAGAAAAGAAACAAGCACTGCACCCGTTCTGTTATCAGAGAATGAATGTTGTACTGGTTTTGTTTTGTATATGAGTTCTCATTTTGTGAGTGAACTTTATTAAAATTGTGTTGTAAATTGAGTGCACTGAAGTAGTGGAACAGTGTGAATAGATCAAATGAATACATTCATGCAGACCTCTAGTAAATATTGACATTAGAAATCATTTACGCTTCATAAGTACCTTAAAGGTAGAACTAGAATAGTCGGAAGCCAACTTAAGTGGTCGTACGAAACCGAGCGAAAACAAGAAATTTATATGACGCGCACATAATTGCGAAGTGGAACTTTTCGTTTAGTTTTCGTTAACTTTTGCCGTCGGAAGTGAGAGCGCTCAACGACCGCTCTTTCGTAAGTGGGCGAATGCAAAATCAAAATGGTGGAAGCAAATTAACAAGAACTTGGCGCTTGGTAGGTACATAGTTTTCAACTTTTTTTTTTGTTTGATGAATGAATGAGTGAAGTCAAATCAATTTTCTTTTAGTTAATTTATATCACATGGAAATTTAGTGGTTTCACAAAATAAATAATTAAAAGCATTATCACTCCGTGCTGTGAATAAGTATGAGAAAATAAACATTGAATAAAAATTTATTTATTTTTTTTTTCACTTCCAACCACTTAAGTAAATTATGGGTCACTTGTGAAATTGACGTTTCGGAAAGCTACTTTTCGGTCGGTTTTGACATAAGCTTCCGACAGCTTCCGCCTATTCTAGTTCTACCTTAAGGCTTCGGCCACGCAATGAGCGACGAGCGACTGGGCGACGAGTCGCTGAACGACGAATCTGAGCGATGGGTGGCCATTTACTGAACGACGTCGCTGAGCGATTAGTTGGGAAAATGCCATCGTCAAGTGCGGTTCGTCGTAGCTTATTAGTTGAAAGTCACGTTCATATCTATAGATCTATAATAAGATCGAGAATAAGTAGATTTGGTGTACACCCCATAAATCGTGAAAGGGCAAATTATGGTGGATTTCACCATTTATACCAAAATCTTCGCAGATCTCCAGATCGATTTTGGGAATATTGTAGTATGTTGGTACTATCTTTTGATTTGCTGCTGGAAAAAGTTCGACCAAAATTAACAAAACAAAAGAAAGCAGTTAGTCCAGAACAACGGCTGGTTTTATGTTTAAGGTTTTTTTTTTATTTTTTTTTATCTTTAATTTTATTCTTAAGTTTTGCACTGGACGGCTTTGGACAGCTGAAATTAAACTTTCTGTGTTTATTGTGTCCATCTTATTACTTCGTCGCTCAGCGATCGACTGAAAAATTAAAACAGATTTGATTGCTGAGCGACGTCGCTCTGTCGCTTAAAAAATCGCTCAGTCGCTCAGAGTTTATGTGGCCACCTCCATACGATTTCATGTGTTTTAATTTTTTTGCGTCGCTCAGTCGCTCGTCGCTCATTGCGTGGCCGGAGCCTAAGGTGTTTCGACGAGTAGGGAAAAAGGTCTGCTAGATTCATGTGATATGACAAAGGACCAACTTATGGTCTAACTGTGTACCTTACCAAAGAGAGGCAATAGACTTAATACGTATTGCGCCAAGGTGATAGTAAAAAAACTGTGTTTCATATTTGTAGCTCAAAATTTGCTATTACTTAAAATATGGCTATTTATTTTGTATTTTTGTTCTCGTATTTCTTTATAATCGCTTGTTCGATGTTTTCTCGGTCTTGTAAACTGATGCTTAATAGAATTAAATGTTTAGTATTTATGAATTTTTTTTTACTGTCTTCCCATCTATGGCATTGAACATATTACAGCTATGAACCATAGGAACAAGTAAATGTGATCCATTCGAACATTTTACACGATTCCCTTTCACACCCAAAAATCTGCTACAGGCTTTTTAACCATGATGTATATTGTACTAGAAGTCACCAAATTAATAATTCAGAAATTAAATATAGGTATGTGAATCGGCAAAGAATAAATTTATCAATTGTAAAGTATAGAGGACAAATACTGCTACCTTGAGGGACATCATGGAGTATGCCTGATGATCTGATTTTGAAGAACAACTTCTTTTCATCTTAATAAGTTTTTTTTTTTTCTTAAAAAAGTTATCAATTTACTGTGCATTTTCGTGTATTGGTGCAATATAATGGTTTAGAGTGTTTTTGAGTGTGTGGTGCAAAGTAAGTAAAACACAATCTGAACAAAATACATTTTAAACTAAAATTAGAAAATTTAAAAATGAAAATGTTTTGTTTTGTGTGTTTAATTAAAGAAACTTAAAAACAAACCACTAATTATTGATCTCGATCGGTTTTGATCCTTTTTCCATCGCTTGAATCGGTTTCTTGAATTACGTGGGCAATTTAACTCGTCAGAATGATCGGTGCAGTCGTATATGCCGTCACATACCATTGACGCCTTCACACATGTATGCGGATGCGAGGTGCATTTAAAGTCATTCGGTTTGCAAGCATATGTAACAGGCCTGATGGGGGTGATGGTTTTCTGTTTCAGGTCTTCGAGGTCCAAATTCGTATTGATTTTGTTTTTTTTTTTTCAAATGCATAAAATTCACAATTGAATAGGGTTTTTTTTTTCAAAAATATATGTTTTTATTTAATTAGTTGCTCACATAAATGTATGGCTGGCTTATGACATTCGAAGCGTATGTACAAAAGGTTAGTAAGTTTTTTTTTTTTTTTGGAAATTGGAAACCACATTACCAAAGATTTATTAGTTGGCATTTTAATGAAAATTTAACAAACAAGATGCTCTTAATAAAAAACGTTATTAATTATGTTAATAATGATTCAGATAATTAATTTTTTGTTTTCTTATTATTTCTATACCCAATCAACGTAATCAAGTCGATGCTACTGGAAATAAAGAGCAACGTTTTGCTTTTCTTTTGCTTGTTTGCAATACAAACATAGAGCCCAATAGGCATAAAGAGAAAATAATTACCCATCATGCAAAGTAATGAGGATTAAATGTTATGATTTAAATTGGCAAGCGAAGTTGTAGGGGTTGTGCTCAGGTCGATTTCTCGAGAACGGCAAATTGTACAAAAAAACTTTTCAAATATCTGAATAGGAAAGGAGAATAGGACAAAACGGTCTACAGGACTAATAACGACAAGACATATGTCGTTGGAAAGGTATTTTTATGAACTAGAATAGTTACTATGAGAGCTTACTTCAAATTGCTGTGTGAAAAAAGTTATTCGCTGGTGCCTTCTAGTATGAATAAAATATATTTAGTATGGGCAAAATTTATGAAAACTGGTCAAACAAATAACAACAATATATATCTCATTGGAAAGGTATTTCCATTACCTACAGTACCTTTAATAGCAGTTCAGTTCAAATCACAGTGTGAAAAAAGTTATTCGAAAACTAATGAATTATTGTGGTTCATTTTAGTGTGAAAAAATGCTTTTTTTTTAGTATGGGCAAAAAGTGTGAACGCAAGTTCAACCAATAACAACTGGACGTATGTAGTCGGAAAGGAAATTGTATGTACTACAATAGTTAATGAGACAGCTTATTTCAAATCACTGTGTGAAAAAGTTATTCGCTACTTGTTACCCATGCTCCATAAATTTTATCTGTACCAAAATTCCCTAAAACAGCGAATAACTTTTTCCACACAGTGATTTTAAATGAGTTGTTATGGAAACTATTATTGTTCATAAAAATACCTTTTCAACGACATACATCTTATTGGTATTGGTAAGACCAGTTTGTATACATTTTTTTCCACACTAAAATGTACCAAAACAAAACCTTGGTTAGTAAATAACTTTTTTCACACAGTGATTTGAAATGAACTGCCGTAGTTACTATTGTAGCGCATGAAAATACCTTTCCAACGACATACGACTCGTTTTTTTTGGCTCCTAGACCACCTTCCATACATTTTTGCCGATTGTCCTTTAATCGTCTTTCCTTTTTGTTCAGAACATTTTTTCCTTCAGTCTGTACTTTCAAAGTTATATATATGTAGTTTATGTACTTATTTTGAATTTAAAAAAAAATAAAAATTATGGATGTGGATTGCCAGATCTTGCTTCTCTGAACAAAGGTCTTAGTTTTGTAAGTAAATGACAAACGTTGGTGTTTTTCGACATTTTTTGGTTTTGATTTCTGAGTTTGTATTCAAGACGAAACGAGCCACGTGTCTATACAATTAGTACCTTTCGCTTGAGTTGTGGGCTTATGGTCTTTATAGATGACACTTAGAACATCCATTTACGTTATGTATTCTCTAAAAAAACAATTAATTACAGTTTATTAAAGCTACGCAAATGTTATTTACCAATGAACACCTATGTAATTGGTTTAAAGTTTATGAAAAATTTTTAAGAAACACCATTATTATTATTTTTTTCAACACGAACAACACATTAAAAAAAACTACTTTCACTTTTAATGATTACAAAAATCTATGAATATAAGTAAGGTTGTACTATAAACATGAATTTAATTAACTTTCTTATTAACAATTTAAAAATTTATTATGAGAACACACCTGTACATATATAGAAAACCATGCAAACAACCTCATTTTTGTTGAGACGTCCTTTATTTTTTTTTGTTCACGTTCGATGTTAAATGTAGTTTTGGGTTCGAATCGCATTTTATATATTTTTAAATACGAGTTTTAGTCCCAAATCGTATATAAATATTTGATGGATATATTTTGTATGAATTTGAATTGTAGAATATGACAGACAGAGTTGAGATTTTTTGTTTTTTTTTAATGATTTGGTCAATTAAGTATATGAAGTCGTAAATTAATGAAAGGTCGAGTAAAGAAAAAAGAGAAAGTAGAATATAGATAAAAATAAAGTTAGGTTTATAATTAAAGTATTATATTTTTTAACTTAAAGATAACAAAGAACAGAAAGTGTAGTAATTTAAGAAAAACGCACAAAAATAGAAAGCCCAATCAATTAGGATAAACTTTAAAGGGTATAAGTATTTACATGAACAAATGTAGGTACAGTACATACCTAGTTATTTATATTTTTTTCTTATTTTAAATTCTTGATCATTTTTCTGTCTTTGAAATAAATATGTATTCCAATTAGAAAGACAATTTTGACGTTTTCTAATTAAAAGTCTTAAAAGCAGTAGTTCACCACATAACTTTTTATTATTTAAATCGTTGATTAGCTAAAACCTGAAAACGTTTTGCATCCACTTTTTTTAATTAAATTATTTTGTTTTTTGCTTCATTATAAAAAAAAAATCGCGATTTGATTTTATTCGTGGATGTTTGTTTTTTGTGCAGATAACCCTCAAACCTTTCAATTAAATTATTTTCAGCAAAAAAAAAAAAAACATGCAATATCATGTTGAACTTTGACCTTTTGAAGCTGTTGACGTCCCCGATGTCAGCTTTGAGTACTTAAGAACTAGCAAGATCCAGGAAAGCTATAAGCCACATTTATTAACGACGCCTATTAATACATTTTTTAGAGATATGCCCCGAAAACTCTCTGGCTGCGTATAGCTAAGCTCGTTGGTTAATGAGCTGTTTTTTTGTTTTAGGCATAACATCGTGATCTTCATTCTATTCCTTTTAGACTTCCAAAAAAAACACCCATATAAATTCTTAAATAATAAATATTTTATTACTAATGTTTAAACTCTATACGGTTTGATCAATTTTAATTTGCTGAATGGTATATTACAGGGTGTAACTCACAATCGTTATAATAATTTTAAGCCGTCGCTATTTTTTCATAGGCTTCCAGTCCCTGCCAAAGCATTTCTGCATATTTATTGCATATTCACAGAGCAAATCTGGAGCTTATCAACTTCATGGGTTAGAATCCAGTTTTGTCCAACAACAGCTTAAACAACATTTATGAATATGTCCCATTTCGTTATCAATGTAGCCTCTTTTGTAGCTTCATACAAAATGGGCGGATTCGTCCCAGCCTTAAAACACTTTCTGATATCATCTATAGATATCATAATATATGATATCATAATATATTTATGTTGAATATAGGCAGAGGTCTGTAGCCCGAGCAAAGTAAGTTTTATATAGTATTCCTTAATTCAATAAAATATAAAAAAAAATGCCACTCTACGCCATTGCTGGTATTTATTTCCGTAGTAAATGTCCATATTGCTGCATTCACGTTAACCAATTTGAGATAGTGACTTTTGATCAGATTATTTTTATTTATCATTATCGTTGCTCTAATCTATACCCATTGATCTATCATAAATGGAGTTTTTACTGGCTATGCAGTTTTGTGTTTTCTGGGTAGCTCTTTTCAATTTTTGAATCTGTTTTTGTCTATCTATTTTCATTGTTGAGATATTCAAAATGGTTTTTGTCGTATATCCATCAAACTCATTAAGTTCAAAGATTGTTTTGACGTAAGCCTCAATTTTCGAATTTTGACGTGCGTCAAATTTTCTATACGTTTTATGGATGTCTATATAAATAATTTATGTCTGTTCTCGCACTTCCCAAAACTACGAATTTTTACGAATTCAGCCCAAAGTTCTGTCAAAGTTTGTAAATATGAAAAAAATTGTACTAAAATTCATAGAAATTCGTAGTAAATGAACAGACATGATAATAGCCCTGTTCCCTAGCGAGTTCGAACCCATTCCAAAAGTGAAAACCTGTGCTGTTTTGGACCAAAGAGAGCGCTAATGAGAGAGTAAAAAATTTCTCCTCCCTGCCAGATGTAGTCCGAGAAATTTCTTGTGACCATTTCGTACTGGTGTTCAAATGCCAGGAGTTCGTATGCCAGATTTGAAAAAAAAATTTCAGTTAAAATTCAAATAACAAAGTACAAAAAGCTAGGTTTACCCAAGTGTTAATTTTTTTGCTTTGTTTTTGGTAGTTGTGTATAATTTATTAATTTATTTATCTTTTTATCAATCAAATGATTTTTTAGAAATGCATGTATCACTAAGCAAATTTTTTTCCGAAGAAGAAAATTTAGTCATGAAAAATTTTGAACTTCCTGTTTACTGTATTGTTTTTTTTTAAGAACAAATTGAAGTTTCATAATTAAATATGTGACTAAAGAATATTAGTTTGCTTTTTTCTTAACATTCAATTTCTTGTGTAGTGTATTGAATTATGATTGCCCTACGGCAGCTCTAGTCTTTTGACGTGCTACAAATAATACAGAACAAACTTAATGTAGAAACATTGTTTTCCCTGCATCTGTCTTATGCTGGATTTACTCGACTGCCAGTAAAATTACAAAAAAGAATGAATTTGTCCATTCTTTTGGCAGTTTGTTATTTTATTTTACTGTCAGTTTTCTAGTCTTTAAAATCAAGCCTACAAGATGTCTGTGTTTTAATAGGACAAAAAAAGCATCCCCAGCGCCAAATATTGGAAAAGAAATTCTCCCAAGTGCTTCATAATTTAAATTTATATACAAAAACGTTTTTATTTGAATCTGTTTTTGATACATTTTTTCATAAAACTTTTCACCAATCGAGGCAATGAGTTGAGACTTTTTTTTAAGCTTATACATTTTTGATCTTGAATCGATCTTCAAATGTATTTTATTTTACAGTGGTGGCCATAGAATTAGAAACAAGTATTTTGTAACAATGTTAAATTGCATAACTTTTGTTTAGGAAATTTGTTGAGGTTGGTTAGTGTTTCTTTTAAAAGACCATGACATATAGTACACTTTTGAATATTTTACAAAAAATAAAAGCGTGACACTAACAGTAGAAAATTAATATTATTTATTTAACCCAAATCGCACCTGGCCATACAATTAGAAACGCAAAGAAAAAATTGGTATTTAATAAAAAATGTTCGATGAAAAATTAATATTTTGTAGGGAATCCCTTATTTTTTGTCACTGCAGCTAATCTTGCCTGCATACTTTCTACCAAGGCGCGGCATCTTGATGGGGGTATACTCTCCCAGACCTCCTTTATATTTTCAAAAAGTGCCTCAGAATTTTTTGGGTTCTTGGACTTTAGCCTTCTCTCCACGTCTGCCCACAAGTTCTCGATAGAATTCAAGTCTGGACTTTCGGCGGGCCAATCCAAAACATTAGTTTTTGTATCAGAAAACCACTGCTTAACAATCCTAGCTGTATGCTTTGGATCGTTATCGTGCTGGAAAACATAACTAATGGGCATGTGTGCAAATGAATAGGGCTCCATGACATTTTCCAAGATGCCTTTATAAATATGTTGGTCCATTCGACCATTTATTCTTACTATTGGGCCAACTCCATGCCACGAGAACGCACCCCAAACCATTATGTTTCCTCCTCCATGCTTAACGGTCTTTAAAGTATATTTAGGATCCAATTCCTTCTGCTTAGGGCATCTAACATACACTTTACCATCTGACCCGAACAAGTTAAATTTGGATTCATCACTCCAAAGTATGTTTTTCCAGAATCCCATGGCTTTTTGCGTGAAGCTTAGCAAACATCAAACGCCTCTTCAAATTCTTTTTGGAAACATGTGGTTTTTTCCTGGCAATGCATTCACGTAGCCCATGTTCTAGTAGTCGACGCCTTACGGTTCTAGCTGATAGCTCTTGACCCAATTGGGGCGAAACAACCTCTTTTATTTTTGCAGAAGTCAAAAAAGGATCGGCTTTGCTAATTCGACATATCAATCTGTCTTCTTTTGGCGTGGATTTTCGATCTTTTGGTTTTCTTTTTGGGATTTCAAAGCTGCCAGTCCTTTTATAGACGTAAATTGCACCAAATACCATCTTTTTCGAGCAACTAAATCTTTTTGCTATGGAATCCATTGACTCATTTTGGTTTTGATAGCACTGCACTATGAGCTTCCGGAGTTCTGGACTACAAGACTTATTTTTGCCCATTTTCGTCGCTGTATTTTTAATTAATTAATATTAATATTATGAAAATAATAAAAAAAAAAACTGAAAACAATCAACTCACATTGATAATAATTTTTTTTATTTTTAAATTTACCAATTCTTTTGTCGTTTCTAATTTTGTGTCCAGCAAAAATGTCGACTATAAATGAATTTTCTAAAATAACGGTGTTTTATAAACTCTTCGCGTTCAGGGAAACTCATATTCAGAACAAACATGTCACCTGTCAAAGACCAACGGCACAAGCCACGCACGCTGGTGCTTACAAAAAGTATTATGGTTGATAACGTGCGTTTAGAATTGTTGTTTCTAATTCTATGGCCACCACTGTATATTCAATTAATTAATTTGGGTGAATTTTGAATGGTGAAGCTTAAAGCTTTACACGATAATAGAAGTAATATGACCTGTCATTATATTTTCCGTATGATTTCTCAAATGAGGTTTCATTTCAAGTAAAGTCATACCGTTTTCCATTTATTATGTTTACACGTCTTTACTTCGCATTTGATTTTGTCTATGATTATAAAATCATTAATAAAATAAATACATTTTTGTAGAACTAAATTACTGTTTTGAAATCATTCATTGCTGTTTTCATTCAAAATTCTGGATTTTGTAAGAATATTTTTTTGTTTTCAAAGCTCTGAACTCATTATGTTTCACTCAAACAACAAATTCCATTTGACTTCTCAAATAGAATTATCTGCAGTTCTAATGTCAAAAAAGTCATATGCTTTTTGCTTTTGAGAAGTCATGAGTTATTTGAGTGCGTTCAGACGATTTGGTATGATGGTCATATGGAAGGCTCAGAGCTGTACCGAACTAAGTCATATTTTTTTTTGTTTGCAAATTTTTGTCAATATTTTTCAACTCAAGTTTTTCATTTTTAAATAAGAGGATTATAATAATAATTTAATTTAGAGAATAAACTTTAGAATTTTCCTTTTTACGAGTAAAACATTCATTAATTTATTGGCAGTTTATTTAATAAACCTCTCATTATCTTCGAATTTTCTTGTTCTGACTTGGTTCGGTACAGCTGTGAGCCCTTCATATGAGAACACCTGACTTCTATTTTCATCTAAAGTGGCCTTTAGACAGAAGACTAGTTCCACGAATCTATTTTTTGTTGTTCGGTTTCGCTTTGTGATCTTTCCTCCATTCTAATGAGGATGACTTTTTTGTAACTCATGGTCTGTAGACTCATTTCACTTTTGATCTATTTAATACAAGACAACTAGTGTCAGGATAGAGTCTGACATCTGAACATCCAGAATGAGCATTTAACGGAATATTCCGGATTAACCATTTTGTTGTATTTTAATTAAGTACGGAACATTTGTAATGCGATCTTTTTATTCCATATGAAAGGTGGAATAAAAGGAATGCCTAAAGTTCAAGCGATATGATTGTTATGTAAACCGAACTACATACTTTTGGTTTAACTAAAAAATTAATGTTAAAGTCACTTCTACATATGTAGGGTGCATTAAAGAGTCTTAGTATCTTGGTAATGGAAATAAAGAAGCCGAATTTTGTATTGTAGACCTCCAGCCGGCGATGATTTTTCATTTTCTTGTTGCAATAAGCAGGCATTAGTGATTTATCACCGACGCACGACGCGGTGGAGGCCTACAAAAATTCAACCCTTTCTTAAAGTTTTTGTTTTTCGATTGGATACCGAGACTCTTCACTGTACCCAACGTGGAGGTTATCTTTACATTAATATCCAGAAAGTTGTTGGTTTCTCAAATAAAAAAAAAAATACAATATAACACAATAATAGTTCTTTAAACAAAGAACATTTTCTTCAGCCTTAAATGATTGGGCTATCTATTGATGGTATAATTCAATGAAAACAAAAGGGAGTATATAATTGTAAAATCAAAATGAAGGTTAAAAGAATTAGTAAACCACACCACTACCACCAATGTGTAAATAAAAAAAAAATAATAAAAAAACAAATTCAATAAGCAACAAATAAATTTTAATTATTATTTCTGTTTGTGTAATTTGTGCTTGCCAACAACATTGATACTTAAATAACTAATACATTCTGTTAGAAAAAATTAAACATAAAATCAATTTATTTTTAATAACGATGTTTTTCTGATTTTGTTAAATATACATATCTTACTTTTTAAACATTCACATTAATTAAGTAAACAAACAAAAACGTAATAAGTGCCAAGTTATTATTATATTAAATCAAAAAAAAAAATATTTAAAACAAAACTCCTTCCACTTAATTTACTTAATTGATATTTTGTATTCATTAAAATGGCAGTTAATTGTTAGAAACATTTAAAAAAATTAAAAAAAAAAACATTGCCATTATTTTGTTGTTAGTTTTTTTTTTTATTAATTTATTAATAAAAGTTGATACTTTCGCTACTATATTTATTAAACTGAGTTATGTAGGTATTATTATTTGATACAAAAAATGGCATGCATATTCAATGCTTTTTGATAAAAATTATTGCATAAATGCTAAATAACTAGCTAGTAGTCTTTATATACATAAAGAAAATCTTTTAATATCAGGTTTTTTGTATGTTTTTCTTTTTAAACATTTTCGAAAAAGGGTAGGAATTTAAACTACTCGTATTATATGAATGGGAAGCTTAAATTGAAAACAAAAGTAAAAAATATTTTATATCCTAATTAATTTTCAAACATTCAAACATAGAGTTTTTAGAAGATTTCTTCTATAAATAAGGTCAAATCACCTCATTTAGAACATAAAATACGGCACGTTTGAATGTAATAAAGCGTTTGATGTAAATAATGAGTTTCCCATTTATTTCATCAAATGAGTCAATAAGACGGCCAGAGTGAAATCTCACAATAGCTAGTCAACATTAATAAAAAAGCTTCCACAATAGTGACGACTTGGGTAAAATAATATAAGCTTTAGATTTTGCACTGCTACAAATGTCACATATTTAAGGTACCAAATAAATTAGTTTTTCAACAACAGTAATCTATACAAATATTAGCAGTACAAAAATGTATTAATCAGTGATTACTGCTGTCAAAAAACTTTCGTTCAAAGGTATCTAAAGCTACTATATCTTCCGTTTTCTTGTTTTTTTGTTTATTTGTTAACTTACTCGGAATCGAAAGAGACATTAATGAAAATCCATGAATGAAGATTAAAAAAATCAAGTTCCTACATTATTGAAAAGAACGAGTATTTCAACCTATTTTCCTGCAGATTCTATTGATAAAAAAAAATTAAAACAGTATAAACCGGGTTCAGATTTGAGCTCAAAAAAAAAAAAAGTTTTAAACTCCCACCACCATAATGTTAATGGGTGCATTATGTGTTAAAGTTATTCTTCTAAGCAAGATTGTTTTATAAAGTATATTATGTAGATAGGTAGGTATATCTAATTTGTATTATTATTTTGTTCATATATTTTTTTTTAAATACAAAATATGAATAAACTAATAAAAATTTGATCTGGTTTTATAGATAATTTATATTTATTTTTTGTCTACTTTTTTTTGACGAGTTTGTTTTCTATGTTTTTTATGACTACGGCGTTGTCGATAGTACTCACGCTTAATTATAAGATCAACATAGCTTGGTTCTGCTGAAACAATCGTTGATGAATAAATCGTACAAATATAGCGTCCTTCATCTTCTGCACGTACTGAAGGAAGATACAGCTTTTGGCCAACTTGATAAGAGTTTCTTGGAAGAGGAATTCCTCCGGCACGTTGCCAGTTGACCTGAAACAATAAAAAAAAAAAAAACAGAAAATTAGTACCTAGGCATTTCTAAATAAACTAATATTAGTTTGTTTTTTTGTCCAATTTGTACACAAATTGTCAATTCCCGCCAGGAAAAATGGCAAGTTTTTGCCTAGTTTAGTCAAGGCCCTGCAGTTTCCTATAGAGAAAATCTAGACGAGGAAAAATTTTCAAATGCTCGTGAGGCCCTTGCTAGTAAAAAGTTTTGATATCTCATCTGTAATTCCTAGTTGATATTGTTTAGATTTTAGTTTTTGTTTTCAAGCCAGAAAGACAACACTGAAACTGAGTGGGGTCTAGTTAGCAAAGTAATTTTCACGGATTGAAAAATTAATAGATGGATAATTTGTCGGTAATTAGTGGTTGATTAGTTGTGAACATTTTGAATTTGGCATTCAAGATTTTTAATGCTTTTTCTAACTTGAAATAAAGTTAGCAAAGCACCCTGTTGAAACTCGGTTTCGTTTACCTAATGATTTATGGCTTTTGTAATTAGCTGTAGTCGTCAACTACTTGTGACAAATTAAATTTGATCGTGCAATGTTTTCTATCACCGGTATTCATAAACGCAAATGAAACACAAATTATCTTTGATCAGTGAGTTAAGTGTCAAATCATATCAATAAATCAAAATTCATGGCATTAAACTAACTCTTCAAAGTAGGAACATTAAACGAGTAATTAAATTAAAAATACTTCTGTAAGTGTTGCCAAAAACTATAGATAAAAGGAAACAGACGCTTGTGACACACATGCTATTTACAGCCCGAATGAGAGAGTGTATGTGCGACAGGTTCACATTTAGTGAGAAAGTGCATGTGCAGTTCCATAAATAGTCTTTGAAAAGAGCAGAGTTCTTGTTGATTGTAGTAGATTTTCGTTAAGTTTTTGAACTTAACGTGGATTAGCAGTTTATATTTTTATTGATATGAAATTTTAATTCGTGAACGTAAAACGTCAATCAGAAGTTAATTGACGTTTTAGTTAATTTGTGAATCTGAGCAGTTTTTATTGATAGGGCTGTATGTGTTTTGGGGTGCTTTGCTTACTTGATATCAATTCTCACGGATCGAAAAATGAGTGCGTGGATAATCTATCGCTAATTTGTTGTGAGAGTTTCGAATTTTTCGTTCTATGTTTTCTTGGTTTATTTTGCGAAAAGTGATAAAAACTTAACATTTTATTGCTTAATATTTACCTTTAATTAGTCATTAATTAGTTTTGATAAATTTAATTTTATCTTGCGATGTTTTCTATGTATTTTTGGCCGCTTTGTTTTTCATGAGTGTCAAGTTAGCATAAGCAATTTTCACGAATCAGAAAATGGGCATTTGCATAGTTTACCATCAATTTGTCATTAATTATTCGTGCAAATTTCGAATTTTTGTTCAATGTATTCTATGTTTTCTTGTTGCTCTGCTAACTTGACACATACATATCTCGAAAATCAGTCAAAATTTCGTTTACTTAATGGTTTATCGCTTAATATTTTGCCGGTAATCAGTTGTGACAGTTGTGAGTTTGTAGTGAAATGTTTTATATGTTTTTTTGGGTTCATTGTTACCTTGATATCAAGTGTCACCTCAAAAAGGCATACAAACTGCTTATAGCGAATGATTAATGTCTCAATAATTTACCATTTATAAGTTGTATAGCCCACAATTGATTTCTTTTCTATGTTTTCTATGTTATGTTTCAAAAAGTATTAAAAAATTCTTAAATATTTCAACAAAAATCGAATTTTTCTTCCTATGTTTTGAGTATGAAAATTTAGTTAGTTGGCTGTCACTTCTGCCCATCATCATTTTTGAAAACATTTATGGACAAAAGATTCTATCTTCTTACTGACTAACTACCTATTTGACCTATAACAACAATTGTTCAAAATTGCAGGCTAAATATTTGTTGAATGCACACTTATTCCCTCCGACCAATAGACATTGAAATATGTAAATCCATGTACAAATTGTTCGTAAAATTTTACACCTAATTGACACGTTTTTAGGTAGACAGACAAACGGTTATTAATTCAACACCTCAAAGACTATTATTGATGTGACTTACAATGTTATACAAATGACTTGAATTTGTATGCCGTTGGCTCTTAGACTATGGGGTTCAACGATGGTTCAAGGTTACAGTAGCCAATTCAATTCTTGAACCAATCGTGACTACTCAGTCAGTAAATCCACCAAAATTTGTTATTTGAAATTGCTGAACCACGGATCAATATTTGAACCACGTTTGTACAGCTGGTCCTAATAAATGCGTGTTTAAAATCAATTAAAATTGATAGTGTGATAGTAGTGCCATCTCAATTGCCATAGTGTCGCACATCGATTTCAATAAATTTCTGACAACTGTAAGATAATTCTCTACAGAAAAGTCGGTTTTTAATCAACTCACGTTTAATTTATTGCCGAATTAAAAGCCAGTTATGCACAAGTGGTTCAAAATTTGATGCGTGGGTCAGTAATTTAAACTCACCAATTTCGATGGATAAACTGAGGTTCAACGTTCAACGATGGCTCAAAATTCAGGTATGGTGATGGCTTGAACCACTAAAACACGAAGCATGTTTCGAGTTGCGCATTGTTTTCACAAGTTCAATTCTCAAGTTAATTTCTAAGACTACTTGAAATCTTCCGCTATCATAAATTTCGCTCTTTACTCAAGAGCATACAAAAAAGAGAAACTTCAAAAACATGTAGGGAAAATCCAACCCATGCATGTTCAGATAGATTTATTTCTGTTTCACCTTTTCTATCTTTCTCTTTTGTGTAATACCGGTCTCACTGACCATTTCGGTCGGCCATTAAGACAGCCATACATCATAAAGCCAACGAGCTAAGGTGCCGATCCAAAATCGGCCATTTTAATTTAAATCGGCCATGTGTGGGGTGGAGATCCAATCGAGCCAAATGGATCGGATGTCCTGGTCGTGTATGGCCAGCTTTATATTATTTTCTCTGAAGATATGCAAAGTCGCATGTCTACACCCGTTAAATAGAAACAATTGACCACTTGGAATTGAACATTTAACGAAAGCAGCTAAGCAGCAAAGAGTGTGAAAATTGAACCTCCCAACTCTGCTATGGACGCACCAGCCGTGGCGGAAACAAGTCTGAGATAATATTCACGCCAATTTCATGAATAGTTACTAAAAAAAATATCTGTGTTTTATACTTTAAAGTTCTCCGCCAGTATATATAGTGTCTTTTTAATAAAATCCTGCATAAACCTTGCTTTTTTTTAACTTTTTTAGCAGTTTTCACACACTTTTCACTCTGTTTTCACTAAACACAATGGTATGGTCCAGTTGCATATCTATAAATGGAAGTACATATTTGAATTTTCTTACCTGTGTGTCTTGTGGAATCGGTTCTCTACTTCTAGATCTAATATCACAACTCAATTCTGCATCTTCACCTTCGGTAATATCATATTGCCGAGAATTCGAAGGTTGTTCGACAGGAACTCCACGATCAACTATCACCTCAGCCACTTCAGTACTATTGCCATATTGATTTTTCACAGAGCAGTAATAACGACCTGCATCGGCAGGTGTAATTGCATTAAATCGAAGGTAACGTCCATGAACTTGAACGGATCTAAAAATAGGTAAAGCTTCGTTTGATTTCAAAAACATTAAACAAAAATTAATCTCATTCGTACCGCGGCAGAGGACGATTGTTATCGGCATACCAAAGAACACTCATAGGTTGGGCTCCAGTTACATCACAGCTGATTTCAAAATTTTCATTGGCTTTCACGGTGATCGGCATTTTCGGATGCAAGGTAATATGTGGAATGGGTAAATATGCTAGTTCAGCAATAATAAAGGTCACTATTTGGTTTCCATCATAAGCGTTGCATTTGTATTGGCCAAAAGCATCTGGTCCTACTCGTTCTATAATTAAAGTATTTCTATCTAAATATGCGGTCTTTGGCAAAGGAAGGCCATCAACACGTTCCCAGCGGCCTTCTAATTGTGGTTCATTTCCTGTGAATAAGAAGATGATTAAGAATTACATAAAATTGAAGCCAAAAATATTTGTAATTAATCATTACTTATGTCACAGCTTAGTTTTGCAGTTTCTCCAATCTCAGCATTGTATATAGCAGATGTTGGTTGTTGAAGGTTTACTGTCGGTGGTCCATAAACATCATTGTTACCTGAATTGGATGAAAAGCAAAGAATTTGTGAAGCTCATATCCATAAAAATACCTCGAATAATTTTTTGACAAATTACCCCTAGAAGTTCCCTTCCCTAATTTTAATTCACGCAGCATTAATATGTAAAAATATTATTTGAAGAAATCAAAATTGTATACAACTAACCCATTTATATAGTTTCAACAAATGCTGATGCAGTAACTTACCTATATCTCCTCGTCTTTTCTGAACGTCAACGGTAACATACTTAACATCCATACCAGCATCGTTACTTGCTTGGCATGTATACGTTTTGGCGTCGTTGAATGTCACGCGATATATTTGTAGAGTTGCATGTGGGCGAACACTGCCGAAAGCTTGTCGGTTTAATACAGAGCCAATGTTGTTTTCATCTACCCATTGAACTGATGGCGTTGGACTTCCAGTAGCTGAGCAGTCTATCTTCAATTCATCACCTTCGGTAACTCCTACATACTCATCACTAGGCTCAAGGGTGATCTTGGGTGCTTCTTGGACAATGAGTGTGACAGTACCACTTGTCTTGCCGACAACGTTCTCAGCCAAACATTCATAGGTACCACCATCAGAATGCTGAATATTTACAAAGCTATAAACAGAATTCAAATATTATTATTCAAATGAAAAAATATTTCAATATCTTTAACTCACCTTCCGGTTCCAGAGTATTCTTCAATAAAACTGGAAGGCATCTGTAGGCCACCAACACGTCGCCATGTTAGTTTTGGTGTTGGAACTCCTGAGACGAAATTACAGCTTATCGTAAAATTACTGCCAAGCATTACACCCTGTGGCTCTGCTGGATAGAGCTCAATAGTTGGATGCTCACGAGCTGCAATCAAGTAAATAATTGATGAGCATATAACAAGTAGAAGATAGAGATTTGGAACAATCTTATTACCGACTCCAGTTTTGAAAGCTTAGGTTTTTCAAATATATTAATATTTTATTTTAAATTTGAGACATGGTAATGTAAGGACAAATTGTTTGCTCTAGTTTTTTTTTAATTATTTTAATTAATAAAATTCTACTTACGTTCCACATCGATGCTTGTGGAAGCTTGATCCGAGCCAAGGGGACTTTCCACAACACAAAGGAAGACACCACGATTATCGGGATGGGCATTGATAATGCGTAGAACATTTCCGGTTTGCTGTATATTCGATTCAAATGAAGAATGAACCTTCGTCCATTTGATTGACGGATAAGGTGATCCACTAGCTTCACATGTTATACTCAAGTCTTGACCTTGGGGAATAACATACTCTTTTTGTAAGCTTCTGATTGTTGGTGCAATACTAAAAAACACATCCATTATTAAAACAAAAAGTTCCAAACACACATTTTAAACTAATAATAACTACCCGCTGGGGCGTCCACCATTATCCCAACCACCACCGCCTTCTTGTCTTTCTTCAATATTTACATATGCAGTTGAGGTGTAATTCCTCTTAGCCCGCTGATCCATTCCAATACAAGTGTAACGGCCAGAGTCTTCTACTGTCACACCACGAATGGTGACCACTT
Organism: Dasysyrphus tricinctus; assembly: GCA_963921185.1. NCBI lineage: Eukaryota > Metazoa > Arthropoda > Insecta > Diptera > Syrphidae > Dasysyrphus > Dasysyrphus tricinctus. The sequence continues at coordinate 172,267,781 of OY992532.1, read as the reverse complement.
CTCTCTCAACCTCCATGTTCCTATTCGTACTCCAATGAATGGGAGCATTATCTTTGGTCCACTCATACACCAATGCAATCTGGACTCTTGATATACATGTTAATCGAATAGTATCTCCGACAACTCCTTGAACTTGTGGTGGATCAATGTAAATTATATTACGTCCAGGTATTGGCGTTGGTGGTGGTGTAGGCTGAGGGACTGCATTCACATAAATAGCAATAGCGCGGTTATCTGATCCGACTGAGTTTTCTGCCGAACAACGATAGCTGCCTTCGTCAGACTTCCTCACCGACGAGAATATCAAATGATCGCCATCGAAACGAGCATCGCGAGACAAGGAGTCACCAATACGTGTCCAGGTTACAATTGGCCTTGGATTACCAGTGACATTACAGTCCACATCCAAAGGTTGGTACTCGTCAGCAGTTATATATGGTGTGGCCAAGTTAATAGACGGTCTTGATTCTTGATTTTCTGCTGTAAATTGATTTAAATTTTAGTTTTAGTTTTCTTGGCTATTTTGCCTAAATGTTTCTACAAAAATAAGAAAAAGGTTTTATTTAAAACTTTTGAAACTAAAATAGGAAAAAAAAAAGATGAAAAGAAAACTGCCGATGAAGTGCTAGATTTTGGTTACTTAAAGATCTGGCTTTTATCTATAAGGCCCGTTCTCCAAAATGTTGCAATACATTGTTTTTTATTTGAAAAATCATTTTCCAGATTTTTTGTCATTCAGGTCACGCAAATTTTTACCGTTAAAATATGAACTTGAAATTTTCAGAAAGGCTTCCATGCGTTGCTTTGAGAAAGGCGAAAAAACTCCAACGGAAAGAATAAATTCAAGTCAGTATGTTTATTGCAAAGTCAGCAGTCACAAGTTTTTTAAGGTTAATATAGCAAAATCTCGCAAAGTAAGTGTGTAAGGAATATAAAAATTAAATAATTAAAGAAACTAAAAAATACTTTGTAGATACATATTTTTACATGAGTAAGTTATTCTGTTCTGAGCAGTCAAAATTGTCACTATCGTGACATGTGTCATTAGCGTCACTTTTGGTAAATAGTCCCTTTCTGATAATATTCTTTTTCTTTTTACTTTTATTGTTTTGATTGATTTCTTATTTTTAATTTGAACGTTTCATTTTTAATGCACAAAAAAATAATCTCATTGCTTTACTTTCAATTTGTGTCATTTTCGTTACATTTTATTGATTTATCCTCAAAAAAAAAAAACATGAAATTGAATGAAATCTTCCGTATCTATTGTATCTCAGATTAGTATATGGTTGTGCTGGATTTCACTAGGCAACCCCAACAAAACTGCTGGTTCGATGGAGAGTGCTGGCTGGCGCATGCAGATATAAATGAGGCCTTACAAACAATGCTGCAGGTGAGAAAGGAGGGAATAGCTCCGGTTTCTCAGAAAAAAAAGAGAGAATGTGAGAAGTGAGAGTTCGAGTCTTTCGGCAGAGGTGATGTTCGTAAGTTCTACCAAAGAGAGAAGCGTGAAACGATCTACCCAAGGCTTCAAGGCCAGAACGGAAGCCTGTTGAGATGAGAACGGGAACATGGTAGTAGACACACAGCCAGTACTAAGGATCTGGAAGGAACACTTTTTTAGATTGCTAAAAGGCTGCAAGGCGAAAAATTTCATTGAACTTTGGCGATGATGGCCAATATTTCCGTCCACCTGACCTTCATGAATAGTGCAGTTAGCGATTTCCAAACTTAAATCGTTTAAGGTTGCTGGTGCGGACGGACTCACAGCCGAACAATTGAAAGCAGTGGAAGTATAAGGAGCGTTAAAATTTGGTTAAATGAGAGTTCGCCCAAAGAATGGAATCTTAACAGCGTGCCCCATCTACAAAGAAGGAGATGCTGTGACCTAATTACGGAGGCATAAGTCTCCTAAACGTCGCGAACAAAATCTTATCAGCTGTAGGTACTGTGTGATCGCCTAAAACTTTTTGTCAACGATCTGATCGGGCCCTGTCAGTGTGGTTTTCGGCCAGGCAAGTCAACCGTCGATCAGACAGATTTTTGAAAAAAAAACAGGAATTCCTGATCGATACACACAATCGCTTTATCGCCCTTAAAGTCGCATATGACAGCGTAGATAGATTAGAATTATACAAAAGCCCTGTTTTTTAGTGCATTTTTATCTTCGCTTAAAAAAAAGTAGCGTGTTAGATACAACAACAATTTGGTATAACTCCGTATTGTTGTTGTATTTAACATGCTACTTTTTTGTAAGCGAAGATAAAAATGCACTAAAAAACAGGCTAAATCCATGTCTAATTTAGGCATCCCTGCAAAGCTCATCAGCTTGTAGAGGATGACGAAGGAGAAATCTCGCTGCTCCGTCAGAATTGGTAAGAACACCACTAAACTGTTTGATCTTGAGAAATGTCTAAGGCAAGTTGGCGCGTTATCATAAAACATCGATCTTGACGAAATTGTACGCAAATAAAAAGTCAAAACCACAGCACAGGTACAATTTATCAAAAGTCCATTCAACAACTTGCACATGCAGATGACATAGACATTTATTGGCAGAATTAAGCGGCGAGATGTGGTTGGTGAATTTGCTAGTATTGAGTCCTAGGTGGAAAAAGTGGGATTGGCTGTCAATGAAGACAAAATGTATGCTATCAACGATAAAGAAATGTCAACATCATCGACGCGGTTAAAACCTCACGATGGATCGATATAACTTCGAAGTCAATGACTTTGTATACCTGGGATCCTCTATTACCTAGCAAAATGACACCAGTGCAGAGATAAAACGAAGAATTTATCTTGTTTTTTTCGCGCTTACAAAGCATTTAAGTAGTAAGACCCTCTCTCATAGAACCAAGGAGGCTTTGTATAAGACCTATATCATCCCTGTCCTACTGAATGGGGCAGAAGCATGGACCCCGAAAGAATCGAATAAAAATATGCTTCAGTCTTTTCAGAGGAATATTCTTCGAGTGATTTTTGGTCGTGTGGAGTCTGGGGAAGAAAATTCAACGATGAGCTTTACGGGCTATACACTATACAGTGATGTCAACCTGGGCGCTCTTTCCACAAAACGATTATCACCCGACGATAACGTTTCGGCATTGGTGTCGGGTCGGTATCGGTATCGTTATCGGTATCGTTATCGGTATCGTTATCGTTATCGGTATCGCTATCGGTATCGGTATCGTTATCGGTATCGGTATCGGTATCGGTACCGGTATCGGTGTCAGTATCGTTATCGGTATCGGTATCAGTATCGGTCTCGTCTTATTGTTAGTCGCAAACAAAAATAAAATGTAAGACTTGGTTACATCATGTTATTGATCTTGTAGTTGAACTCGGTATTTTAAAGATTTAATACAAAATCACTTTATAAAATATGCACTGAATCTAAGACTCTTTTTGGTGACTTAACAATTTTTAAGGGCACAATATCTAAGTAAATCGTTGCTTTTAGAGAAACCAAACATAAGAAAAATGGTCTTGGTTCTAGTAAAAATAATTGACAAAACCTGTAAAAATTGCATCCAAATTAGTGGGGTCGCTTAGCTTCAAATTTCGAGATGATGTGTTTTTGCCGGACAAAAGCACCAAATTAAATCCATAGCTTGAGATTTAGGGTAGGACCCATCTCGGCGGTCAGCCATCTTGGATTTTATAGCCGCCATTTTGAAATTCAGGTATATTATTAATATCTCGGCTTCTAAATCACTTAGGATCCCAAACTTGGTGTCTAGGTATACATTTTTGGGGTCATGGAATACAACCACATACTTTTCAAATGTTAAAGTTTGCAAATATACGAAGGGGGCATGGGGTCATGATCCCCTTGCTCCAAGACAATCATATATTATATTTAGGGTCGGATAAAGTATATACACAAGTTTAAAATGTATCTGAATAAACTTATCCAGGGAGGGAAATGGGGGGTCATGACACCCCCCCCCCTCAGAGCCCAGGAAAAAGTATAAATAAAAAACAAACTTCATTTAAACACACAGAAGTGCAAAAACGGACGTGACATACGGCTAGCCCATATTATTTCATAGCCGTAATGTTACCTTTTATGAGACCATGGTAATATTATTCGCGAAGACTGTATGTTTTGTCGTATCGAGTTTTTCTGAAAGACAAATGAATAAGTTAAATGCAAATACATTTAAGTTAGGTTGTATATGAATATATTAATAACAAACTATCCAATTATTAAATCGAGTGACAAAAATATTAAATTCTAAGATATAAGGTTGAAAATGAAATAAGATATACATATGTACATGAACATACATACATGATGATGGTTAGTGCGTAGGACTGTCATGCCGAAGGTGTGGGTTCGATTCCCAGCCGTGCCACCTAAAAACAGAAATGTTTTATCAGAGGTTCTGCCTCTTGCGAGGAACTGACAAATCCTCCAAGAGTATACTTGTCATGAAAAAGTGCTTCTCATTTAGCCGTTCAGACTCGGCAAAAACCTGTAGGTCCCCTCTATTCCTGCCAACTACACGCACACAGGAATGGTTGTGAGTTTAAGTCACTAGGCCCTGGTTCTCCACGAGCTGTTGCGCCACCCAATTTATTTATTTATTTATTACATGTATCACATATGAAAGATGTTGAATTGCATTTATCTAGGTATATGGATTGCTTATGTCGTCTTCAAGCATTGACAATTGCAAAGATCAGTACAATTCCAACGAGCAGCTTTGCAAGCATATCTACCAGTGTATCCTTTTTGACTCTTACAATTACATTTCACCAATTCAGTACATGCCTTTGAAGCTATAGGTAATGTGTTAGGAACCCTTGATCCACCTTCTTCTTTCTGAGTCCAGCCCCAGCCTTCCGGACTAGGAGCACACTGTTAAATGTGTTCACTGGTACACCATACTCCTGCCTGATATATACAGCCCGCTTTGAGTGTTGAAGTAGTGCATCTTTTAATGGTGGAAGTTTCTCCATTATCTTAGTCTTCTGACAAAACAGCTCCTTGCTGACATCATTCAAACTGTCCGAATTACTGTATTTATCATATAATATTACCGTGAAGCGTAGGGTAGGGATGTAATGCTATGCATGTTAAGGTATGTGTCACCTCATGATAACAATTCCATGCCGCCCACGCAGATTTCTTACTTCGTCCGAAAAATGAAGATGGTTTATTGCAACCCGTAAGACTATGAAATACGGGGAGGGCAAGGATTTTTGTATGCCCAGTTTCTCGTTAAAAGCATTGATATCTATATAGGTAATTAAATGATCTGCCGGTACCAAAGGCAACAGAAATCTTCAATGAGGATTACCACCTCGTCCGTGTCAACAGTACGAACCATACACCTACTACAGCCATTCTTCATTATGTTCGAAAAGAGTCAGAGGCAAAGAATCATCGTGTAATAGGGGACTTAGAAAAATCTTGCGTAAATGGTCGCATTTAGACAACTAACCGAAACATAGATATTGCTTAATGGCTTAAACACACGTGCAGCCTTTTTCATGCAGCGAAATAAAATAACACAGGTTCTTATGGGAGCAGAAAAACTCAAGAGCTGCATGCAGCGCAGAGCTGCACGATGTCTCTATTTCTAAATTCGCTGCGCAGCTCCGCAGCAATAAGTGGTTGTTCGTCGACCGCTGACCAGGTTCAGTGGAGAAAAGTTCCGTTGTGCACAAATAGCCTTCAAGTTGATCGATTGGAAAGCTTATAACTTCGGTTTTGATTGTCTGATCTTCAAAGTTTAGGCTTTTATAGAAAGGATAAATGTCAGGCTACATTTTTGTATAATTTATTTTTAGAATATTTAATTTATTTCATACTAAAAAGCAGATTGAGTCCTACATCGGTTTGATTTTCACTTTTCAAAATGCAAATGTGAATGAAAAATTACACAATTTTGAAAAATTATATTTAAAAAGTTATTGCCTCAATCCTCCTCTACAAATATGTAAATAGTTTTTTATAGTTAAATCCAACGTGAGAGGCGGCAGGGCCAATTATCTAAATGTTCAACCTTAAAATTGATTTTAATCCAAAAAAATAACAAAATCTTAAAAAAACTTCGATTTCCGTAGCTTAAAAAAATTATAACTTTGCTTCTAATGCTTGGATCTATCAGATTAAGATATTTTAATAAAGTGAAAATACAAAACTACATTTGTGTATAAAAATTATTTAGAAATACCGAAAAATTTCATACTAAAAGGCTGATGGAGTCTTTTGTATGATAAATATTTAAGTGTATGCACATGTGTCTTGAGTGCAGCTCTACTCGCAGCGATGCGTGCAGACCTGCTGCACATCTGTTTAAGGCATAAAACAGCTGACAAAGAAATTAAATTTTAAATTTGATTTATGATCATCTATATGATATTTTAAGTTTTTTTCTATTTCTGTTTTCATGTTGACTGGAGTCCAAGATGATGAAAATCTGCATTTTGTATTTGCATTTAACTTATTCATTTTCCTTTCAGAAAAACTCGATATGAAAAAACATACAGTCTTCGCGAATAATATTACCATGGTCTCATAAAAGGTAACATTATGAAATAATTTGGGCTACCTACGTCACGTCAGTTTTTGCACTTCTGTGTGTTTAAATGATGTTTGTTTTGGATTTATACTTTTTCCTGGGCTCTGAGGGGGGGGGGGAGGTGTCATGACCCTCATTTCCCTCCTTGAATGAGTTTAGTCAGATACATTTTAAACTTGTGTATATATATTATCCGACCCTAAGTATATTATATGATTGTCTTGGAGCAAGGGGGCCATGACCCCCATGCCCCCTTCGTAAATTTGCAAACTTTAACATTTGAAAAGTATGTGGTTGTATTCCCTGACCCCAAAAATGTATACCTAGACACCAAGTTTGGGATCCTAAGTGATTTAGAAGCCGAGATATTAATAATATACCTGAATTTCAAAATGGCGGCTATAAAATCCAAGATGGCTGACCGCCGAGATGGGTCCTACCCTAAATCTCAAGCTATGGACCTGAGTAGTACCTAAAAAAAATTTGGTGCTTTTGTCCGGCAAAAACAGATTTTCTTGCTAAGCGACCCTACTAAATTGTGATAGACGTTTCTGAGAAACTTAATACAAGAATTGTATTAATACAAATATTCAAAAATATATTTCTGTCGATAAAGTCTTGTCAAACTAGCTCGAAAAATAGGCTTTTCTTATACTAAAAGGAACATCTGTACATAAATGAGACCAATGTGGCCGATAATTCAAAATGACCGCCAATAATTTGACATTTTAGTGTAAAACTGTTTGTGGTGGTGTCCATGTGGGGTATCATTTTATATGTTTTTTGGGTCGGGAAACTCAAAAATACAATCAGAAATTATTTTGGAAGAGAATTAATTAAATGAGATATTTCATAAGGATAAAGTTTGCAAAGTTTTCAGGTAAAAAAGCGTGAAATGTTTTTGTTTTATTACTTTGTTATTATTTTATGGTTTTTGTGAATCGAAATTTCCATTAATGTGTTATACACTCCGCTTCAACCGAAAAGACCCATACATTTCAAAGTTATTTTTTCCATCTTTTCCAAATATTGCGCATTAATTGTTGATGCTAATTACATTGCTGCAATTTTTAATTTTTCGTCCTTAAACTGACAATCAGACACGTAAACTCTTCGTACTAACCATCCCAAAAATGTTTAATGATGTTTTGGTCGGATAATAGGGCTTCTCTACCAAATCTTTGACTATGCACACTAGGGTGTCCGTTATTTCCCAAAATCGTTTTTAAATAGCAGACACCCCCCAAATCAAAAGTTTATGCCCAAAAAAAAAATATTTGGCCACAAAAAATTTTGTCCGATGTCATTCAACGTGGCTCTAAGCCCATACTTTTCCCATACAAATTTGTATGGGATTTTCGCTCTTTTCACGTTTTATTTTTTTTTTTTTTTCGAATTACTGCAGCTATTCTAAATTTTTTTGTTGATTATTTTTCTTTAATCATTCTTCAATCATTCTCATTCAAAAAATTTATTAACAAAAATTTAAAATTAAATAATAAAACGTTCACTTTTATGATGTTTTTATATGGGAACTCCTATGGTAATAATCGAGCCAAAAAATTCGATTTTTTTTTTTTAACTAAGTTTTGCATGAAGTCTTTTAAAGGGATGACTAAAGAACAAAAGTCAACAAAAAAATTTAAAATAGCTGCAGTAATTCGAGAGAAAAAAAATAAAACGTGAAAAAAGCGAAAATCCCATACAAATTTGTATGGGAAAAGTATGGGCTTAGAGCCACATAGATGTGTGAGTGAGAACCCCGTCTATGTATAAGTTTTACAATCGTCGGCGGCGGTCGTGGGTCTGCGGCGAATAAAGGCTTGCATGTCTGTATGTGTTATGTGATACCATGCACAAACAGAATGTGATACAATACGTGAGAACGTGAGAATGTCTCCCTTCCCCCGACCGACCGACCGCATCTTAAGCTGATTTTTGGTGGTTGGTTGAGATGCGGTATCTTGGTATTATATGGTCTTTGCTACTACCCATTTTTGAGTCTGAGTTCCAAACCCCAAATATGACTGTAATAATTTATAATGAATATTTTTGGACCCATAAACTGGACTTTTATACAGGACGAGCCCCCATTCACACGGCGCGGCGTACATAGTTAAAGATTTGAAGGGGAGCAAAATATAGAATTGTTTCCATTTAACCTAAACCTTATTAAACATTTTTGGGGATGATTAATACCTACCAAAAGCTTAGGATCCTGGCTGTAAGCTTAAGGACAGCAAATCCCAAACCCATACACAAACATCCAATAAGCCAGCCATAAAATTAGCCTGGATTACATAAAGAGACTCCATGCATCCTATAAATCCCAATTAATTTAATAAATTCTCATAAAAATAATTTTTTGACCTAAAAACTATATGAAATGATACCCTACATGGGCATATTAATAGTTTAACATTAAAATTTTAAATAATAGGTGGCCATTTCGAATAATCAGCCATATTGACTAAACGCTTCATGGAAGTGGTAGATTCTTTTGCCTCTACGCAAAATTTCCCATTCAAAGATGTTCCTTTGCAATTGGTTCTAGGTTCAGCAACAATTTGACTAGACTAATATTGGAATTAAAATTTTTGTTAAAATATTAAGCCAGTTCAGCAATATCAAAAATCAGAGCGCAGTTCCCCAGGGATGTTCTCATTTTTGCCGTTAAAGAGCTAATAATTACTGCTTATTTTTTTTTTTTGTCGTTGCTGATAAAGTCGAACCACGGAGAGCAGTTTTGCCTCCTAGGTATTTTTCTCCTCCTGCTCAGTCAAACTGGCCGATTAAAATCTGTGATATCTCAGAAAGATGAAATGCCTTATTATAAATGTGTGATTAAAATCAATATAAATAATAAAAGTTCCATAGTCAATATAACAATACAAATGGTATGTACCATATTTTTTTGCCAATTCCTTAGCATATCCTTGTTAGACATGAGAGATAAAAATATTGATATGAGATTGGGAGATTGGTCAAAGAAATAGAAAGAGCAAATAAAATATTTGTTGTGTACTTACGTGATACTGTGACAGAAACTTGATCTTCAAACATCTTGCTTCCAGCCTTAGCTTGGCAAATGTAAACTCCAGAATCCTGAACTTGCAGATTACGCAAATGAAGTGTTCCTTGGTCTTGATAAGTTAGGTATGGTAGACGTCCGTTTAACTTATACCAGTTGACAATGACTGGAATCTAAGGCATACACAAAACAAAAAAAAGTTAATTAGTTTACTGGTAAACTAAAGGTCATCTTAATGAAGAGTATTTTGAAATTTTACTGGCAGAAAACAAAAAATTTTGAACATTCAAAATATTTCAATGTGCACTCACCCTATTAACTGTAAACATTCCTGAACAGTAGAATGATACCGAACCACCAACTGGAATAATACTAATTTCTGGAGATGAAATTGAAACAGTTATTTCAGTTTCATAGTCTGGTCGAGGAGTAGTTGTTGCTGTCGCGGATCCAGGATCTGTATCTTAAGAAAACAACAAATTTTAATTAGAAACTACCATACAGAAATACATATTATGCTCAACATACAATTTGTAAATTAGTCACACGCTATTTTGAAATATGAAGTTAGAAGTGAGATAAATAAGTGTTAAAACCATAATACTGTCGTATCTTTTTTTTTAATTTTATACCATAAAGTAAATAGTGATTATAAAGAAGGAATATCAAAACGTCTGTGAAGTTAGCATAACAATATTAAGCTAGACCAATGGGACCATGGCAGGAATTTGCAGTTTTTTTGTCATTTTTTGTATGCATTTCTATTCCGGATTTAAATTGTGGTGGTAACCCACTGTACTATTAACTTCACTGTGAAGTTAATGAGGCTCTAAATTTGCAGTTTAATTTGCTTTTCAATAAAAGGATCACCCCAAATATTAAAGTCCTTACAGACTGCTAAATTTACAGTGAAGTAAAAAGTGCAAAATTGATTTTTCAATTTTTTTTTGTCAAACTTGGACTTCAAAATTTAAACCAAGTTTCTTCTTGAAGAACATACAAAACTGCAAATTCGGGACCTAATTGCAATGTAGCTCAGTTGCTGATAAAAGGACATTTACTGCCAAATTCACAGTGAAGTCAACAGTGCAAAATAGATTTTTCGATATTTTGTCAAATTTGGACTTCAAAATTTGAACTAAGTTTTTTCTTGAAGAACAAAAAAACTTCAAATTTGGGACCTAACTGCAATTTTCTATTTAGCTCAGTTGCTAATAAAAGGACATTTACTGCAAACTTCACAATTAAGTTAACAGTAAAAAATTAATTAATTTGTTTGTTTTTTTTTTGTCAGATAAGGACTTAATTTGAACCTTAATTTTTCTTGAAATGCAAATTAAACTGCAAATCCAGAACCTCATTTCAGATTCCTAGCTAGGCCGGTTGCTGAGGAACTGGCATGTACTGCTAACTTCACAGTTAAGTTAGCAGTACAGTGGATTACACCCACTATTTGATGATCGGCAAAATCCAGAATAGAAATGCAAACAAAATGCAAATTCCTGCAATGGTTCCATTTATCCAGCTTTATATAGTTGTGATAAATCACAGACTTTATTTCAAATAAACAGAAAAGTAAGGAAATTGTTTTTAATGGGGTTTTCTTTTGGTAAAAAAAAACTAGTTTTGCCTCCATTAAGATTTGTCAAAACACAGATTTTGGCAATTTGAGCCTTGAAATTGAAAAAAAAAATCAATTTTTTTTTCATCAGAAATCAATTTTGTGGATTTGGAATTTTTGGCAGAATTCCTTCATTTTGACAATATTGAGTACTCCAACTCTGAAATCGTGTACCATTCGCGACGAAAAAATTCAAATATCAGATCAAAATCAGAGCTTGCCAAAAGAAAACCCCAAAGTATTTAATGAAATATCGTTATTTATGTCGCTAGATGCGTAAATTACGTGGCTGAATTTCAGTCCCAAAAGACAGATCTCTATAAGCTTAATTTTAAATTCAATCACCTCATTAGAATTCTATCTTTTTATACCAAAAGTTTCGAAAAACAAAAGTCGAATCGAGCATACAACAATATTGGTCTGTTCCAAACAATGACCAAAACTGTAATTTGTTACTAGCTTTCCCCCAAAAATCAATTAATTACGTTTACATATCTAGGTCTTGTAGTGCCTGGCATGGTACTTTGTTTGATGTTTCGACATATTGATGAAAATAGCTCGTCTTTTTTAATTATTTTAGAATTAATTTAAAAAATAATAGAATAGTTTATAACCCTGAACTTTGCAGTCACCTGACTGCCACCAGTAGCGTAGAAATGGTTTGATTTTAAAAAGTGTAACGACAATCGATTTGTCACGACAAAATCTCGATAAGCCATTTGTTTTCTTAAACGCAGTAAAAAAGTTATGATGAAAAATGTAGGCACTACCGAAAAAAAAATTTGAAAATGTTTGCATTGTCAATAGTGCCGTAAGAATGCATGGATTTTGAAAAATGAAACGGCAACCGATTTCTCACAAAATCTCGATAAAAAAGTTATGATGAAAAAAGTAAGAAGTGCCGAACAAAAAGCTTTGGAAATTTACCGATTTAAAAAAAATGTAACGGCAATCGATTTGTCACGACAAAATCTCGATACACCAATTCTTATTTTTAATTACCGTAGTGAGAAAGTTATGGTGAAAAAAGTAAGAAGTTCCGAAAAAAACGTTATCGTAACAAATCGACTGCCGTTACAATTTTTTTAAAATCGGTACATTTTTACGGCGCTGGTGACAATCTTAATATTGTCAAAGTTTTTTATCAGCACTTCTTACTTTTTTCATCATAACTTTTTTATTACGTTTAGTAAAAAAATAAAAAATGTCGTATAGAGACTCTGTCATGAAAAATCGATTGCCGTTACATTTTTTCAAATCAAACCATTTTTACGCCACTAATAAATAAATTTGGTGGCGCAACAGCTCGTAGAGGAGCAGGGCCTAGTGACTTACAACTCTCAATCATTCCTGTGTGCGTTTTATTGGCAGGGATGGAAGGCACCTAAAATTTTTTGCCGAGTCCGAACAGCTAGATGAGAAGCACTTATTCATCACAAGTATACTCTTGGAGGATTTGGTAGTTCCTCGCAAGAGGCAGTACCTCAGGAAAAACATTTCTGTTTTTAGGTGACAGCGGCTCGGAATCGAACCCAGACCTTCGGCATTACAGTCCAACGCACTAACCATTATGCCACGGGACACTACGCCACTGGTGACAGTCCAATATTTGATATTCAAATTGTCTGCAAAGTTCAGTATCATAATAGTTTGAGCAAAGTTCCTAGGTATTTAAAGGAAAAAAGAAACCAGTATTCTGAGTATTCCGAATGAATTAAGAAAAACTCTGAATTTTATAAAAAGAAATTTGATTGATAGACAAAACTAAATTTTGAGCTTTAACACAAATCTAAAACTACATACATAAGTAGGTGGTACAAAGGTTCTTAATATTTATACAAGTTCAGCAGAAAAATGTTAGTTACTACCCTATTTAGAAATTTTTGTTAATTGTTTTCAATACGAGTATATGAAAGAGACTTCTAAACACAGTATATATATATATATTTTTTTATATCTACACAAAACAATTTAATAACTAACATTTTCAAAGGTTTATGTATACAGACAAAGAACAAACATATAAGCCCTTATTGTGGATTTCGAAGGATCTAGTATTCCAATGACAAGTTGGTTTCACTTTAATTTTTAGGTAGTGAAGGAATAACAATATCAGCAAGGAAGTTCAATATCTAGTGGATAATTTGCGTCAGAAAGGTGGAATTCAAATATTTGAGATGAAAAGGATTTCTTGGGGTCCTTTTTCAGCTGCTTCAAAAATGATTTTTTTGAGCTATTTGTTTATTTATGTGTTTAAAACTTCCTTACTGATCTTATTTATTCGTCACAAGTTCAACTGTGTTATTTTAAAATGAAACAGAGTTGTGTTATTTATCAGATCCGTTCGGAATTCGCGAAGGGGGCCGTATTAAAGCACATTGGTTTTCTAACAGACTCTTCTATTCAACAGAACAGCACAGAAACACGTAACAGTTTCGGAATTTTTTTTTCAGCACCTTGTTGGGAGACCGATGTCAATGGCGATGGTATCGAGCCCGAACAATTCAAGTCTGGATACCAATATCCAAAAAAGGCTCCACTTTTCTCGTAAACAAGGTATGTCTGGTTTAGGGCGACTGTTGCATTTGGCTTTGAAATCTTCAATTTATGAGTATTTCCGTTACAGCATTGTCTCTCGTTTAAGGGTAAATTAATTGTTCTATTGGTTCTAGCCATATCTATGCCTTGTATATAATATGCATAATGTATGTGGTGGAAATAAATGAGCGTTTGGGAAAATATTAAAATAAATTACGAGTACTTACCAGATCTTGAATTTTGGCATCGATCACCTGAGTAACCAGGTTTACAACGGCACTGAACGTAACCACGATCACTGTTGCTGCAAGATTCAGCTCCATCGCTGCATGGGCATGGTATGCATGCTCCCAAGGAAGATACACTGTAGTCGTTGGTGTCTCGATAATACATTGGTGAACAGCTCTGACAGCTGCTTCCAGAATATCCAGCAGGGCATCTGCAGACCTCGATATTTGTAACTCGTGGCGCATTATATTCTGTGCTTACCTCACTGGCTGTTTCGAGGATAACATTGCCAATTGAGGTAGTCTCAGTTGGAATTTTTGGAGTGGCACGGATTAAAATATATTCAAGATTTGAGAGGACGTGCATTATGTCATTGCGTGAGGCTCTGGCACCATCATAACTTGTCCAGTTGTCTTCTTCATGCAACTTTACTGTGATATCTTCGTCATCGATTGTATCTGGTGAACGAGACCAGAAGAGTTTATTGCCATTTCCAATAATAATCACATCGTGGCCGGGTTCGTAATTGCCGTAGCTCTTCACTCGAAGTACGAATGACAGTTGGCCACCATATGATTTAAGACGATCACCGGCGATCGTAGATGGTAGGCTCCAGTATTTTTGAGTGTAGGACGGTCTGCTGTAGTTAAACATGTTCTGCTCCAAGTCCAGCACCATATTTTCGGAATCGAGAAGGTCACCGTTATCGTCTGTTATCGTTGGAACTTTTTCAATGAATGGAATCGGTATAAGCTCTCTGTAAAAGTTTCCAGCGTAGCATTGCGTCGATGCCCCAGAACAGAAGCATTCCGAACAACCATCTTGGTTTGATGCAGAAAGATCGAATGTCCCGCGAAGACATTGATCACATAATTGACCTTCGACGTTACGTTTACACTGGCAATAGCCATCATTATCATTACAGGAATAAGTACCAGCATTATTGCACTGTCTGCAAAGTCCAACAGTTCCGCCGCTTGTTGGTTGACAATCAGTTGGAGTGCCGTTGGTTGCATTTCCAGAAAATCCTGGTGCACACTCGTCACACGTGTCACCATAAGTATTATCAAGACAGTTCTATGAATATTATAAAAAAAAAGTAACAAAAATACTTAACACCAAACATTTTTTAGCTTACCGAGCACACTCCTGTCACAGGGTGACAGTCTGAAGAATGGCCATTGCATTCGCAGGGCTCACATAGTCCAAGATAAATCCCCGAAAATGGTCGCCTCTTGAATCCAGGAGCACATTCTTCACATGACAGACCTTTGTATTCTGGAGGGCAACGACATTCTTCCACTTCATAGGCGCGTTCTGTTCCATGATTTCTTGGCTCAGCAATATCTAGGCTTACATAGGTAAGAGTTCCATCCTTAGTTACTGTGGTATAAGTTGCTTTTATGTAAATCGCTGTAACGTTAGCCAAAGTCATGAGCAAATGCTCACGATTGACAGTGATACCGTCAATCCGCTGCCAAGAGCTCTCCAAAATGGGAATAGTGCAAGTTTGGGAAACACTAGGATTAACTGGAGGCTTGCGGAAATGAAGGATCGAAATACCGTTACCCTGAAATAGCAAACATTATAAAATAAATAAATTGACAGTTGGTTTTTACTTGGTAAGCAACTTACACTTTTAATGACAACATCAGGAGCAGCATTCCTCGAAATTTGTCCACCAGGTAGTGGGCTGTAACTAAGGGTGTAATTAAGGTTTCCACCATATGCACTGATCTTATCTCCCAAAAAGTTCGCTGGCAGGCTCCAATATAAAACATCATTCTGCTCCGGTCGTCCAAAGGTAAGTTGGCTATTCGACTGAGAGAATTCAAAAGGAAAGGGTTGTGGACTATCGTATCCGCTAACCAAGCTGAATCCGTGTGGAACTTGAGTACGTCCGAAGTTTGTGCTAATCGAACTACGGTACCACGTACTACTGGCACATTGTTTAGTGATTCCCATGCAGAAGCATTCCGTACATCCGGAGTAGGTAAATGAGTTCAAGAAGAACGATTCTGCCTTACATTCATCACAGCGAGATCCAGTCACATGTGATTTACATTCGCAGCTACCATCTGGACGAGCATTCAGTGTTCCGTCAGGATTGCATTCATTGGTAGGTCTGGGGTAGCAATGGCCTCCTGGACGCAAAGGATCACCCTCGTAGCCCTCAGCACAATGCTCACAACGGCGACCTGTATAGCCCTGCTGGCAGTTGCATACCGGCTCTCCATGTGAGTCTATCGTGCAATCGCTAGCGAAGTTGTTTGCGGGGTTGGTCATTGGACATGGGCATTGTTTGCATGGAATTCCTCTCCTAAGATCTCCGAAGAAACCTGGAGGGCAGATTTTATCCGTAGCGTCATCTGGAACACATCGTCCTAGCCATGGGCCACCGGGTTGACGGATGTATTGAGGGGCACATCGCTCGCAAGAATCACCCTCGTATCCCGTTGGACATGAGCATTGTTCGACTAGCGATGCAGATCCCAAACCACGATCATTGACTCCTGCCGAGTCCATATTGATATTGGTCAGTTCAACTCCGCGCTCAGTTGAATCAACGTAGCTTAAACGAACCAAAATATTTTCAACGTTTGCCAAAATCATCATGATTTCTTGACGTGTGGCACGTCGACCGTCAGGTTTAAGCCAATTTCCAGCAACGAACGGAATAGCCATTTTGTTGACGACATTTGCTTGCAGCTGACTGCGACTGTGATAAATCAAAGTAAATCCGTTTCCGGTAATAATAACGTCAGGACCACTGGTTGGGCGACCATCACTTTCATATTGAACGTCATACTTTAAGAATCCTCCATACGATCGAAGTTGTCCACCCAAATAGTCAGATGGTAGGGCTAAATATGGCAAAACACGGCCATATCCAACATCAGACGCACGGAACTGAACACCGTGACGAATTGAATTGGTATTAAGCCCCTTAAGATCAGTAATTGATACATCTTGGTGCGGACGGACTTCCACACCTACTACTCTATGAGAAGTTATTGGAGGCTGCAAGGAGTAAGTGTACAAATCAGCACTCTTACAAGTACTGGAAACGCCAAAGCAGAAGCAATTTATGCACTCTTCCTGTCTTTGAGCTAATACATTGAAATATCCGGCCGGACATACATCTTGATTTGGTTGGTTGTCATACACAGTAACCAGGGTATCTGGAGTAACGAAGAGCGTACCCTTTGAGTTCATTACTTCACAAGAATATGCTCCGCTGTCTTTAACTTCCATATTGGGACAGTACAGAGTTCCGATACCGGCGTAAGACTTGGATTCACACTTTTCAGGGACATGCCCCCAGTTGAGGCGCCATACTACCACTGGAGTTGGTACACCAGTTGCTCGGCATGTGATGTTCAAGAAACCACCGACTGGTAATCTCTCCACTGCTTTCGGCTTAACAATAACCGCAGGAGCAGCTGAAAATATAGGAAAGAAAAACTTTGTTATCCTCTGACCAACAATATATATATATTTTTTTTTAGAAAACTCACTGCAACCAATTTCGTCTGATCCATCCTTACAATCGTTGGTGTCGTCACAATGGAATGATTTAGGTATGCAATGTCCACTTCTGCACTCGAATTCATCATATCTGCATGGGGAACTACTTGGTTCGGCCTGACAACTATCTTCGTCAGAGTTATCACCGCAATCGTTTTCACCATCACAACGCCAGATTCGATCAATGCACTTCGTGTTCCTACACAAGAACTGGTTGGGATGACACTTTCGATCCCGACTGCAGCTGTGTTCATCCGACCCATCCATACAGTGTTGAGTTCCATCACAAATCTGATTCTTATCAATGCAAGCACCATTCATGCAAGTAGCTTGGTTTTCATGACATGCTGTGGGTGGGCGATCAGCGTTCGGATTGTCTGAAAATTCCATAAGATTTCGATTAGAGTTCTGAGAGCAAAGGGAGATATTTCAGGTTTGACAATTACCAAAAACCGATTCAGAGGGAAGCATTTTTAGAAGAAGTATAAATTAGTTACAACGGTGTTTGTTTGTTTTTTTTTTATTATTCTTTGTGAAATATTCATACCTAAGCCAAAGAATTCAAGACCAATATGCGGTACAGTACCGTATTTGATCTTAGTAGATGGTGGCTGATATTTATGCACTCCCCAAGCTGTGTGCAGCATGGAATTTTTTGTTTTTGTCAAAGTGGTTCTTAGAAGTATTTTCTATGTAGATGAATAAATATATATGACAAGATCTTGACACTTACATGGCTCTACAGATAAATGCACTGTGACTGATTGTCCTTGGATATGGGAAGGATAACCAACTGCTTCACAAATGTATTTTCCAGAGTCTTCAGCCTAGAAAGAACAAATAATAATTTATTTAATTTAAAAAAATCATTAAGAGCGATAGTACGAGTACCTAACTATAAATATATTTATGAAGAAGATTTTCG
Organism: Dasysyrphus tricinctus; assembly: GCA_963921185.1. Taxonomy (NCBI): domain Eukaryota; kingdom Metazoa; phylum Arthropoda; class Insecta; order Diptera; family Syrphidae; genus Dasysyrphus; species Dasysyrphus tricinctus. The sequence goes on along the minus strand of OY992532.1, from coordinate 172,249,374 downwards.
ACATTTTTGGCAACGCGCCTTCATGAAAGACAGAATAGATACCTATTCGAGAGTAAATATAATGATCCTTTGACACACAATTTACATCCCATCTGTAGATATTGAGGTTCTTATGAAAAGCTACTGAGCCAAGCAATGTGTGCACACAATATTGATAAAATGCCCTGATAATGATGATGAAAGGGATTCTTTACCATGTGGCAATGAATGATTTCGAGGCCTCAAAAAGTGTCAACTATAAAACTGACTATAACTATAAAACTCAGAAAAAAATTATTCCGTACGTACCTATGACGAGACGCTTCGTGAGCAGAAGATCTGAGGCACAAGTGCGTAATAGATTGAACATAACAAGGATTCCACAACAACTATCACTTACTGCACACGAAATGTCTCGCCTGTTTCAACTCGAGATTACTTTTTTGCAATGTTGAACACCCAACTAACATTTCAGCTTCGGTTCGGCCTAACTGAATAGGCTTTCTAATTTCCTATTTGTAAAATTTCGTTAAGCATAAAAAGGAGAATATTATAGAAATTCGAAAATGATTTCGGAAAATCTTCTTGGAGGCCCCGTACGCAGATCTTTTAAAAGCTTCAAATTCTATACGATCTATAAGAAGTTTTAACGAGCGCTATTCGAAATCTAAGTGAAAGTATGGTTTTGACAGATAGCTTCAGATATGTTTCTATAAAAGTAAACACGCAAGTACAATAGAAAGTCTTATAATGCCTATTAGAAGCCGACAATACAGCTCTTACAGAGGTTGTAGGAAAATGGGGGAAAAATATAATTCTTTTTACTTTCAATTTCTTTTGAGTGATTTTTACCGCATTTAACGTTTGTTAAACCTGAAACTATTATTTGTTTTCAATTGTTTATTAATTAATGAATTGGAAATAATTATAAAACACAAAGATTTTTCTTACCCGTCAGGAATCGAACACGGAACTCCTGGGTAAGAGTCCATCACTCTACCCACTCAGCCACCTTAGATATAAAATGGAAGTGGCAAAAACTTAATCAGTATTTTCCAGTCTTACATGCTAGCTCCACTAGATATGAACGATGTCCAACATCCAAACCACAATCCAATCAGCAAACTGATTTGTATGGATATGTCACTGCACGGACATGGATTTTTGAGACTCCATTGTTTTTCTTTTAAACATGTTCATAATCCGACCATATGGCTCATGCCCAGTGGAGCCACCATGTTAATAACAAATTTGTAACCCATTCACACAAAGAAACAAGATGTACAAGATTTTTTTTTCAAATCGCTTGTTTATTATTGAAATTAAAATCTGAAGAGCTGAGTGATTGTTTTTAAATTCAATCACCCATTGCCTGAGGTTAAGTCTAAGCTTTTGATTTTTTCATCTTCGTCATCGCTTTCTTGAAAACATTAATTATTAAACTCGTGTGTGTTATCCCTCATAAAAGTTTCGCCTCTCATGCTGGTAGTGGGGTTCATATCTAAGTACAGAATGAATTTTATATTTAAAAGAAAATTATAAACAGAAACAATGAAACACACTTAAATCTTCTGGCTCTGGAGATATTTGATTTATCGATGAAAGACTTATTAAATCTGAACTTTCTTGCCGTCACGTCGTTGTCTTTCATTTGCATTCTTTTGGAGATCTAAGTTACGAGCTCTCTGGAGTATTAAGAAACGTCTCACCGCAAGAGATCTATAATAATTTCCCGACTTTTAAATTTTTTCCACGAAGTAGACATATTCACGCAAAAAAAAATTCACAAACAATTTATTCAATAAACGAAAATTTATCAATGACTTCATTAAAATGACTTTGACAGATTTGAGTCTCTTTAGCATAGACTGACATTTTCTATTATGGTTCGTTAATAAAGTCTGAGAAGTCTCTGCGAAGTATTCGATAAGGCTTCCAGCAAATTGTAACCGAAACCTTTTGAAGACAAAGTGACAGGAGCTTCAATTAAATTACTCTATACAATCTTTACACAGTGACAGCTTCATGTTTCTTCGTTAATGTTATTAACAGAGGTCTATCCGAAACAAAGACGCTAGTCTCGTTTAATTTTCTATATCAAGCTTTCAAACGACTTTAAAGAAGTAGTTATTGAAATCATGACTTCTATTAGAAATTTATTTTTCATGAAAGCTTTATAGAAGCTTTATACATGTCCAGACTTGCAGCATATCGATATTTCTAAGCTAATAGAAACTGAAATGTTAGTTGGGCATGCTCATGTCCCTCTTTCACAATATACACTTTTAATTTGAATTTATTTTACACGTCTTTATAACCAATCATCCAAAATTTAATATTTTTCATCTAGCGTACAATAAAAGCAACTGATTATATTATATTATATTATATTATATTATATTATATTATATTATATTATATTATATTATATAATATAATATTATATTATATTATATTATATTATATTATATTATATTATATTATATTATATTATATTATATTATATTATATTATATTATATTACATTATATTATATTATATTATATTATATTATATTATATTATATTATATTATATTATATTATATTAGGGTAAGTCGGTCGAATATGCCAGTGTGGGTAATATGCCACATTTCAATATATTGCAGTTCTAAGTTGATGTTGGCAACGCTGACATTGCAACTCGCTCAGTTACGCTAAGTTTTCTGGGCACACGGATGCGCAAGTTATTAGGCAGTTTGGTTTGGCAAATATTCATGAACGTTTAAATTCAAGTGTGTTTTTATTAAATTGAGTGCGATTAAAACCATTCTTTTTTTGTGTTTTTTAGTGCGATACACGAAGGTTTCTTCCAAGAAAGTAAGGCTAATTTTGTGTACTTAATGTTTGTGTGTGTTTAGACTTGATATGTTCCGTTAGTTTTCGTTCAGGTATACTTTTATATTTTTTCACGTTCTGGGGTAAAATGCCACGTTTGTTTCGTACCAACTGGCATTTTACCCACTAAAGTGGCATATTACCCCCTTTGATTTTAATTTCTTTCAGATACGATAAAGATGGACCCAGATGTGACTGGGTGCAATGCTCCAATTGTCACAAGGATGCACGAGGACTGTCTTCAAAATGGAATCTGCCTGATATGTCCCATCGATTAAATGCCATATTAAATGTTTGCTGGCATTTCACCCCTTGAGAAGTGGCATATTACCCTCACGTGTGGGTAAAATGCCACTTTTTAAGGTTTTTTAAAAACTTCATTTGCAATGAATTAAAAGTATTAAAGTTATGTTTTTATTCTTTGATTTATTAAATAAAACAACAAACCTAACGAAACTAAGAAAATCTTTTACTTAACTTGTCATTTACTATTTAATTTCAATTGTTTACTGTTAAGTGTGGCATATTACACCGACTTACCCTATATTATATTATATTATATTATATTATATTATATTATATTATATTATATTATATTATATTATATTATATTATATTATATTATATTATATTATACTATATTATATTATATTATATTATATTATATTATATTATATTATATTATATTATATTATATTATATTATATTATATTATATTATATTATATTATATTATATTATATTATATTATATTATATTATATTATATTATATTATATTATATTATATTATATTATATTATATTATATTATATTATATTATATTATATTATATTATATTATATTATATTATATTATATTATATTATATTATATTATATTATATTATATTATATTATATTATATTATATTATATTATTATTATATTATATTATATTATATTATATTATATTATATTATATTATATTATATTATATTATATTATATTATATTATATTATATTATATTATATTATATTATATTATATTATATTATATTATATTATATTATATTATATTATATTATATTATATTATATTATATTATATTATATTATATTATATTATATTATATTATATTATATTATATTATATTATATTATATTATATTATATTATATTATATTATATTATATTATATTATATTATATTATATTATATTATATTATATTATATTATATTATATTATATTATATTATATTATATTATATTATATTATATTAGGTATATTATATTATATTATATTATATTATATTATATTATATTATATTAAATTATATTATATTATATTATATTATATTATATTATATTATATTATATTATATTATATTATATTATATTATATTATATTATATTATATTATATTATATTATATTATATTATTTCCTACGAGGAATTTAGGAAGGTGCAGCCTACGGCTCATTTCTGTTTCAAAAATATTTTTTGAAATCGCAAACAAAATTCATAGAACTAAAGATAATTTGCATGCGTTCAACTTTTGTCTAGCAATTACTTCCGACTTATTTTTTTGTTCTTCAAAAATAACGGAGCTATAATAATTAATTTTAAGGTATTTTAAGGTTACCATGCGAGCTACAGAGACACATCAGTACTCTTTGCTATGTAGATAGAGCACAATGAAACATTCCATATATTTTCATTTCACTGAATTTATTTTCGATTCGATTTTCATTTTGATTACGATAGAATTAAATCTCTTCAATTTTAACGATTTCATTTCGATAGTGTACCGATTTTGAACGCATCCAATTTCATCCAAATTTAAAAACAATAAAATTTGGATGGATTAAAAACGCTCAAACAAAAATATGAAATTTTCACAGTTTCTTACTGTTTCGGAAAAAGGTGATCTTATGTCAATTGGTTGAAATTTGAATCGAAATACACTTTTTATATCAATTTATATTATGGATGCTATCAGTCAAGCCATCAACTGTCGAATTCCATTGATGGATGGCTACAATGGCGTGGGATTAAAAAACCTCTAAAAAATCTGAAATTTTTGAACAATTTTTACCGCTTCAGAAAAAGGTGATTTTAGGGTAATTGGGTGACATTTGGATCGAAATACATCTTTTCTGTCAAAATAGAGTTCACTACCTATCTTTCAAGTCATCAACTGTCAAATTCACTTGACGAATGGCTACGATGTCAATGGATTAAAAAACGTCTAAGAAATCACACATTTTTGAGGACAAAATCGAGATTCATTGAAATGATTGAGATTGGGATGGAAAATCGCAAATCATCGAAATTATTGAGATTAAGATAATTTGTGATTTCAATCTTTCATACTAGGTTTGTTCGTTGAATCCTGAAAAGTCACCCTGGGGTCGCCCTAAAGCGTTTTTTGAAAAACCTGAACTCACCCTGACAAGCAAGTTCTGCGTTTTTTGATACCTGGGGTCGCCCCGAACTCGCCCTGAAGTGGAACTAGCTTTTTGGTTGGGGCGAGTTGAGGTAACGAATTAACTGTCAAAATGACATGAGTTGTGAAGCATTTGTTTTGTTGCTGATTCACGTGCGACTGATAAATTGTTTATTTTTGAAACGGAAAATGAAAGAATAGACACAAGTAAAAAAAAATAACAAAAAGAAATAGAAAATGTAAACTTTGATTTGTTTTTTTAATCAATGCAGAAAAATTTTAAGTTTAAATTATCAGATTTCAAAAATTCTTGTTTGTTGCTAGTGTCAACATTACATTTTAAGGCTCTTTGGTGTTTTTTGAGAAATGAAAAACCCAAGTTTTTTTGGCAACTCCCCGGGTTGTTAACAAAACCTGGGTCAACCCTGGGTAAACTTCAACGAACGAACCTACTTTTCGATGATCCGATCAAAAAAAAATCGAGTCGTTCATTTGGATTTGGAGGATTTGGCTGTGGGGGGCTCGAGGTTCCTATTCCAAGTTTATATCCTGATTTTCCTTTTCTCAGAATGAAGGCAAACAAATTTTTCATAATGCAAAAATATAACTAATGAATAATTAACATATGTTTGGATAGAGCAGATGTAATTGGTCTGCTTCAGCGGCCATTTTGCAAAACGCACTTAAAACCTTCTATTAAGAACAATAGAACATCATGCTGTAAGCAAAATTTGTTGGCATATTTTTGAAGGGATTTCGAATGCCTTTTTTTTATTCTGAATATTATTTAGAGGATTAAACTAAAAACGCAGAATTTAAGCAGTATTGCTAGATTTTACCCGTAGCTCCCATATTTCTCTCCAAACACCAGTAAAAATGCTAGCTATATATATACAGTTCTTGTATAGAAAATGATGACATAAAATAGCTGTTTTCTGAAAACAAATTTTACTCAACAATTTCAAAGACTTTTTAACAAAGTGAATTCACCCCCCCCCCCCCCCCCCCCAGGAATCAAATAAGCTGTCACAATTAAGCTCGAGAAAAATGAAGCGAACAATTATATCGGGCGATAAATTTTTGCAGATACAGTCATATCGTCGGTTCAAAGGTAAAACTCACTAACTAACATATTACACTTTTGAAGGAAATTAAATTGAAACATACTTATAAAAGCTTAAAAGTCACGTTGCGAAAGTTTTTTAATAAAGTTCCAGGGCACACCTTTCTATGTCCTTATAATATCCGTGCAAAACGGGACTTTTTGGATTAAAAAAATGCATTTCATTCTCATTTTATTGAACATTTTTTTCAGCACTTAATGAGTTTTACCTTTGAACCGACGATATGTAAGTGATGTACGAAACGAAAATTTAATTTTTTAGCTGGAGTTGCGTACCGCTCGGCTTAAATACTTGGCTAAATTTTGTAGAGAATTTTGTATGGCAGCGAAATTTTAACACGATCCAAAGATATTAATTTTCGATACCCAGCCTCTGTCATCTAAAAACAGAACTGTTTTTCCGAGGTACTACCTCTTGCGAGGAACTGACAAATCCTCCAATTGTCATGAATAAGGGCTTTTCATCTAGCCGTTTGGACTCGGCAAAAAATTGTAGGTCCCCACAATTCCGGCCAACGCACACAGGAATGGTTGAGAGCTGTAAGTCACTATGCCCTGGTTCTGCACGAGCTGTTGCGCCACCCAATTTATTTTATTTATATAAAGATATTGGTTAAGACGTGTTTTTTTTTAAAGTTGACTGAAGCAACCGTTTACAGCAACCCCATTTTGTATGAATGAATCTATCATTTCTATCGATTTCTTTTATTTAGTTTACAGTTCCCATGCGAAAAAAATTTTCAAAACGATTTTCCATCTATTCTGTGCACCAAATTGAATAATATTCAAGACAAAAAACGTTTGCCATGGCCTAAGCCACCCATTGAGTCATTAATATACCCTTAATTAATAAATTATAGGCCTAAAAATAGAAAATACCAAAAATTCACCTCGAGGTGAATTTTTTTTTGGAAGTGTAAACCGACCATCCAAACAAAATATTTTATCCACCACACTTTTTTCGCATGAAAAACAATTGCCGGTCCATTGTTTTGCATGACATTCCATGACACCAATGTTTTTTTTTTGCCCTAATCATGCAAACAATTAATTTTGCCTTTCACCTCAATTATTTTTGACATGCGAGAATATTTGCGTAGGTTTTTTTGCGCACGGGAACTGTAAACTAGGCTTTAGATGAGAAATTGAAACGCAGTTTCATTAAAATGGAAAATAATGGTAAAACTGAAATAGGGTTTCGTAATTGTTTCCTACACATCTATTATTCCAGGCTTTTTGCATTTTTCAGGAGTTTTGTTATAGCATCAAATATAGAAAAATGACACCTTTTGCACAGAAGCCTTTTAATTTCAATTCAATTATGAATGAAAAATTTCACCTTTTGTCCTGAAAGTGCTGTTTATAGCTGAATTTTCATTTAAGTTTGTTATTGTTCTCCTTTGCTATCGATAAGATTCAGGGTTTACGACCCTATTCAAAACACCTCTCTTTTTCTTTTCCTCTTATGTTATTTACTACGACAAAAAATAATTCAGCAAGCGAATCGAAAAAAAAAATCGGTCTCAGTTTTTAAGGGAAAAAGTGAGGAATTTCTGTGAGGAATCGTGTTTTTATTTCTGAGTCCTCTGAGCCCCCTGAGACCTCAAAAATATAAACTGACTAAATATCTGACTACTTGCAACATTTTGATCACGCTTTGTCACTCATTACTAGTCATAGCATTACTCATTAGCGATGCCATTACATATTCATAAACCATCACTTTATATTTTCAATGATTTTCTATGATTAGCAAAGAACAGTTCATGGTATTTAGTTGTAAATTTTATTTTTTTTATGTGCTATTTATATGATGATAACTTACCCGAATACTTGGAATTTCCAATCGTCCATTTTTATCAACAAATCCTGATGGCAATGGCCTACCACCTGGGCGACTCCATTTGACCTTAGCTCTCAATGGTCCTTCATCACGACAACGGAATATTACTTCGCGACCTGTTGTAAAAATCAAATTAATTATTATCAATTTCTTACTAAAAAATATAAATAATTTAGTTTCCATAATTGTGTTTTTACATCAACGGTGCTTGTTTTAACAATTTTTTTTTATTGGTAAAATATTTGTTTTTATTTTGTAACTATTATTTTTTTGATTATTATTATAGATAAGTTATTTCAAGCGTTTTTGAGATGAGATAGGTACAAATATGTATGTTATTTATAAAGAAGCTTGGTTCGTATCATGGTCATTTCCGAATTTTAGATGAATTTAAATAAAGTTTTTGCATATATGTATGTATGTAAATAATCAGGGATAGGATTTTGATAACTTTGCCTTTTTTTATGTGCGTTATCGTATGAAAGTATCGATTTTATACAAATACGGCCGTTCTCAAAATGTAAAATCAAAGCCTATTTGACCGTCAAATGATCGCCATTTTTTGACGCATCGTCCTCCGTGCACAAAAGTGCAGTCAATTTACTTGCAAACGCATTTAAAATTTACATTATCTCTGGCTTTTTAATATTTTGTGCGACAACTCGATTTTTTTATACTGCATAGCGGTACCGCAGATGATGTTTTCAAACATGTGACCCTAGCACGCTGCACTAGCGAACACAATGCTAATGCAGTAAAATTTGTATTTGCATTTTTGAGCAAAAGACTTTTGCAGTTTGGGTTTAAGAACATTCTGCAAATGCATTTTTAACACAATTGAAAATTTTCAAATTCAATGAAAAATTTTGTAAATGATCTTGATTTTAAATGCAAGTAACGGACTAATTAATACTGATGACGTCAATTCCAAACTTCCCAAAAACGTTGAAGTGAATGGATGAAATAACTTAATAAGAAATGAGGACTAAATTATTTTAGTTTAATCTGGAAACTCGTGCCTTACGTCACCATCGCATTTCTGTCATAATATTTTTCTTAGGAGGTATATAGGACGTTGTTTTTGTTTGATGTCTAGTAACTGGATACTGGATAGTCCAATTAGATATATTTAAATAGCTTTAATTAAAAAAGTTCTTGTCCGATCGTTGAGATAGAAGGAAGGGACATAAGTAGTCTAAATTATAATTTTCCAGATTCCTGCTCTTTTTCGTTGGGCGCCATTTTTCAGTTTTTTTTTCTGTTGCAGTAACCGGTTTTTATTGGCATTATTTTTGTTTTTCAAAAGTCTTAAATTTTTCAGTAACTTCTTCACTTAGAATAAGAATAATAAGTAGTGTCAAAATTTATATAAGTTTACCTCCAGTATTTGTTTAAACTATATCAGTTAAATAAAGAAAATAATAATTCAAAGTGCTTTATTGACACTAACATTTTTTTTAAGATAGGGAAAAGTATTTTCAGTGCAATGATATATTTTGTAAGCTCTGTTTTGGATCCTAGTTCATTTCTTATTAGCACAAATAAAAACATTACGCCAAATACAATTATCAGATGTATTTTGAATTCGAAGAAAATTGGAAAACAATATTCTTCTGTTTAAAATTTTCAAATCACTTAATGTGATTTTTTCTAAGTCTTTCAATATTGAATATTAAATAAAAATTGATGTCGATATTGAAAAGTGCATATAATTTATTTCAGTATTTACATCTGCCAAATTAATTTGCACTTAAAATGTTTGTGTTCAGTGAAGTAGGAAATTTTAGATTCCTTAGTGCTGTTTAGGTATTAAATAATTCTGTATTTTTTGTATGACTTTAGAACTTACCTTCCATTATATATCCTTTTATTTAAGTTAGAAAATATTTTTTTTTTGTTTTATATTGTTAAAGGAGAAAGAGAAAATTTAAAATTAAGAACGTTTTTTCTTGTAAGACAATTCTAGTATACATATAGTGAATTTTGTTGAGAGGAAATGTGATTTTTTTGTTTAAGGAGAGCTCAAAACATTAAACATAAAAAATTAAACCTTTATTTTGGTTTGTTGTAAAAATCTACTTACTTTCTTTGATAGTTTGGCTACTAGGATATGTCTGCAGATTCAATTGCGGGTCTACCGGTGTGTATGATGCTGCAACAAAAATCAGTAAAAAGTAAGAACAATATTAAATATTTTTATTAAATTTGATTTGTATGTTTTGATTATATACAACATATACTCGTACATAAATATGTGATACTTCGTTTTTCAAAATACTGAATTCATAAGATATTAGTATATAAATACTAGAAGTTTCAGCAAATAATACCTTTTTAAAGGCATATAATCAAATAAATAACTATTCTAACTAATATGAGTATGAATATGAATATGAATATGTATGTGAAAATGAATATGAATATGAATATAAATATCAATATGAATATGAAAATGAATATGAATATGAATATGAATATGAATATGAATATGAATATGAATATGAATATGAATATGAATATGAATATGAATATGAATATGAATATGAATATGAATATGAATATGAATATGAATATGAATATGAATATGAATATGAATATGAATATGAATATGAATATGAATATGAATATGAATATGAATATGAATATGAATATGAATATGAATATGAATATGAATATGAATATGAATATGAATATGAATATGAATATGAATATGAATATGAATATGAATATGAATATGAATATGAATATGAATATGAATATGAATATGAATATGAATATGAATATGAATATGAATATGAATATGAATATGAATATGAATATGAATATGAATATGAATATGAAAATGAATATGAGTATGAATTATGAATATTACATTTTCCAAAAATAAAATGTCAATAAATTAATAGAAAAACTATTTAAGCTAAAAATTAAACAGTATTTACAGCTATATACATGAGTAACTTTTAAACTTTTCAACTTACGACAATTTCTTTCATCTGATCCATCCAAACAATCTGAACGTCCATCACAACGAGCACCTTCGGAAATACATTGGCCATTCGAACAACGGAACTGGTAACTTTGGCAGCTCCTTCCAAAATCTTGGCAATCTGCTTCATCGGATCTATCAAAGCAATTTGTAATTCCATCACATTTAACTGATTCCGGTACACACTCCCCAGAACGACAGCGAAATTCATTTGGTCCACAAGCACCTGTTGAACCAAAACAAGGTTAATATTATTTTTCAAATTACATCAAATTTAAGTAAGCGAAGATAATTTTGTATGTATGAATTTTCTTTTGAACTAACAATCAAATTAATTTATTAATATAAGAGTTTTCCAATAGGGGCGGACGGATCGATTTTGAGAGTGTATGGGATTTGGGCTCATGGTGGCTTACGTTGTGACTGTAAGATCTGTTGTTTTTTTATTGAAGTACTAATGCCAAATCACGATGGCAAGTTACCCGATTTAGCACTAAGTGCAAATGATAAAATGTTATTATAAAAATGGGAGTTCTCTTGTACCAACGATCTGTAGGTACCCATTTGATGAATTGCATGGTCGTCTTTTTCAGTCAAATATACAAGGTTTGGTGGACAAATTCAAGTAGACTGGTTCAGTGAAAAATTAGCATCAATGACATGCAGAGGAGAACCTTATAATAATAAATAAATAAATTGGGTGGCGCAACAGCTCGTGGAGAACCGGGGCCTAGTGACTTACAACTCTCAACCATTCCTGTGTGCGTGTTGTTGGCAGGAATGCGGAGTGGACCTACAGTTTTTTTCCGAATCCGAACGGCTAGTAGAGAAGCACTTATTCATGATAAGTATACTTCGCAAGAGGCAGAACCTCGGATAACACATTTCTGTTTTAAGGTGGCACTTCGGGGAATTGAACCCACACCTTCGGCATGACAGTCCTACGTACTAACTATTATGCTACAAGGTACTACAGAGAAGGAGAACCTTAGGCATCAGTCAATTCCAAAATACATTCAACGAAGATTTCTACCGATGGATGATTATTTTTTGGCCCAAGTTGGATGATGATTGGATGTGAACGACATTTGGTTCCAATAGAGCAGCACTACACGTTCCACCCATGTGGTGAAAAAAAAGACATTCCGCATGATTCGCAGATCTTTGCCAATATGCCACAATCAACCAATGCCCTCGCAGTCAACATAAGACGACCTCTCGAATTCGTGGCGGATATTTGAACAATGTCACTATTTCTATGCATAATGTCATACGGGGTCTTTCAAATAAAAAAAAATTAAGTTAATACCTCAAACACAGTTGGTTTATTCCATTTAAACATCGACCCGCCGTTATTGGAAAACTCTTACAAAAGTGAGAAGATAACAAGAATTTAATAATCAACAAAAACTATCTAAGGTCACTCTACACTCTATTCTATTAGGAATACATTTTTGCAACATTAAAATTAAACAAATTAAAAATGCAAATTGTTTGAACGGTAGGTAGGTTCATAATATTCGGAACACCATTCAATTTATTGGTTGAAATATTTCCGTATATTAGGGCACAATAGCCATCAAGAAGATCTCTTAAAGCCAGTTTGTTCACAGCTTATCTTTAATGGAAATGATTATAATGCAACTGGTAAACCATCGAATATGTTTTTGGTACAAAACTTTGAACAATGAATTTTGAGTTGTTAATCATCGAAATGGCTCATAGGCTGATTTTGGTTATTACTACCCTTTAATCAGATTCAACCCATTGTTAATAGACTGGGGTTGGGTACGAAATCTCGCCTTTCGCAATAAAGAAGTTCCGCAAACTAAAGTCTCGCAAGAATTGTTTTGATTAGAATCTCGCAAACTTACTAGATTAGATTGCTAGATTTTGGTTAAAATTTGCGAGATTTTGTAATTGCGAGATTATGAAAAACAGAATTTTTAATTTGCGCGATTTCGTTAATCGAGATTTTTAAAAAATGCGAGATTTCGTTCTTCGAGATTTTGGTTTGCGGGATATCGTAAGCTATTTCAGACATTTTATGTATTAACTAAAACTCAACTCAGTGTTCCATTAAGTTATGACTACTTGGAACCTACTAATCTACTGTTTACAAAAAATTCAACAACAACAACAAACAAAAAACAAATTATGCAGATACAAAAATGCAGGAAATTGTCTACTTTAACACACATTCAAAAGATTTATTAAATAATATTAAAAAGCTACCAAATATAAGAAAACTTTTTAAATTTTATATAAAGTATTAACCAAAACAATTTTGCTCGTCAGAAAAATCTCTACAGTCATAAAAGCCATCACATCGCTGTGTTATATTTATACAATGCTGATTATCAAAGCAGGAAAATTCGATTTCCTTGCAAGAACCTTTACAGATGATTATAGTTATTTTTTGTTTTGAATTGTTTGTGCAGTTAGAAAAAATATGTGCAAAAAGAGAAAAACAAAAATCAAATAAAATCATTAAATTGCAAAGTCTAATACAAAAATATGCAAAAATATAAAATTTATGTGCAGATGTCCAAAACAAATTTAAATAAAATATTTCGGTCACATGGCTCATAAGATAAACTCCCAGACATTGATTCGATTTTAAAAAAAGACTACTTTTCGGGTAAGATTTGAGTTGAAAATATGAGAAAAATCGTCGGTCAAATAATTATCAAAGCCAATTCAAAAAAATGATATTGATTAAAAGTTAAATTTTGAAAGTTAATGGTCAAGATAATGAATGTCTCAATATATGCAGAACGCTCTATTTAGTTTTAAAAATATTCCAATTTTGTAATACTAAAAAGGTACCAAACAATTGGGATAACGAGCTGAATGGGTTGTACACAGGTTTAAATTAAGTCAAATTCTTTACTGTTTCGATAACCAATAGGAGCACATTTCAGCGATCGATTCTTAAGACCAATTTTCGATCATTTTATTATACATATCGGTCGGAACGTTTGCAAATTTCGCATTCAATATTTTTCTTCCTGTAACGTTGTTGTAAAAAAGAAATTCATAGAGTTTAAATCGCATAAGCCAGCAAACCATTTCTCGAAATTATACGATCAACGAACTTCCCTTTCAATAGACCAAACTGTTTGACAACCTTCGTGACATGTGGTGTTGTTGGAATTACATATCACTGAATGTCAGAGGTCCATGCAATGAGCTTCATATGTTGCAGATTATTTTTGGAATCGAATTCAGGGATCAAGATCAAGATCAAATGCTTCACGTCAAGAGTAAATTAGGCCTTGCAAGGATGAAAGCAAAGATCTTTATGCAAAATTCACCACAATGTGAACTAAGAGATTCTCAATTCTTATGAACCGCGCGGGTGGCGTGTTATCGATCGATTTAGAACTGAAGCACTAATGGCTGTGATGTATTTGGTACCTTCTTTGATTAGGCTTTGTCTCAATAGCACAGAAAAATATTTTGAATCGAAAACATCCAATATAGAGCACACACAGCCTTTCTGGTGGGATAATTTACTACGACAAAAAATTGGAGAAAGAGCTTTTAGAGTTGAAACCACCATCAGAATATCAGAATTATGGATAGGAATTTTTAATAAATTTCAAATTCAAATTTTGACTAATATTTGATAAAAAAAAGTAAGGAAGGCTTTGTATTAAAATACAAATTATATCTCCCTCGACTTATTGCCAATACCTAGGTGAGTTTTGCTTTTGAAGTTTGAGCCGTTGTGGGATTATATTGCTTCTAAGACTTCACTCTTTTCAAAGTTTACCAAAGGAAAATGAGCATAATTGTATTAGTTGCGTCCCAACGTAGTAACACTTTATGACTTATATCATTGGAAAGGTCTCAATGACTACTATTTCTTTTTGTATGGGTATAAGTCTGATGTGATTGAACATAATGACTGTTGAACTCCACTATAACTCTTTCTCTGCACAAGTTGCGTCCCTAACGTTTTAACACTTTCTGACCTATGTATATCACTGGAATGGTCTTAATGAGTGCTATTTTTTGTTGTAAGGGCATAAATCTGTATCTCGTCCAGGGATAGTGTTTAAGCCCAAAATAATTTGTATAACTCTTTCCCTACCCAAGTTGCGTCTCAAGTGTTGTAACACCTTCTGAAAAAGTATAATAGGAAATATCTAAATGAGTGTTATTTTTGTTGTAAGGGCGCTTCTTAAAATCTTTGAAAGATTGATCGATATCCACCTGCGAACAAGCATAGACACGTGACTTTTGTCTACTGCTCAACACGCTTATTGCAAAGGGAAATCGGTTGAAACTGCGTTACATACTCTAGTTCGAACTATAGAATATTCCCTCCATCATAAAGAGTACACCATAGTCGCTTTCTTGGATATAGAGGGCGCTTTTAACAATGTCGACACATATGTATGCGATCGCATCTGCTCTGACATCCCTGAAGGTAGATGGTACGCTTGGTGAATTGATTAATCAAATGCTGACTAGCAGGGTTATCAATTCAAAACTGGGCAGCTTTTCCGCTAGAAGGTCTGTCAGTAGAGGTACACCGCAAGGTGGTGTCCTATCTCCCCTTCTTTGGAACTTGGTAGTAAATGAGCTGCTGACATGCCTGAAAGCGGAGAGTTACAGAGTGATTGCATATGCGGACGATGTTGCTATTGCCGTATCAGGAAAGCATCCTACTGTCTTAAAAGAACTCTTACAAAATGCTTTAAATAAGCTTACCAACTGGGCTGACCGGTGTGGTCTGGGTGTCAACCCTCATAAAACAGAACTTGTTCTATTCTCAAGGAAATATAAAATCCCTCATATTGATCCTCCTTCTATCAAAGGTACTCCACTAACATTCACTGATCAAGCAAAATATTTGGGTCTTATTTTGGAAATAAAGTTAAGCTAGAAACCTAATATACAAGAAAGAGTCAAAAAAGCCACAGTGGCACTTTTCTCATGCAAAAAAGCCGTTGGGAACAAATGGGGCCTTCAACCTCGAATCACTCACTGGCTATATACTTCGGTGATTAGACCGATCCTCACTTACGGAGTGACAGTATGGTGGACTGCTCTAGATAAAGCGGTAAATTGTGACAAATTGAGCAAAGTCCAACGCTCTGCTTGTTTGTGCATAAGTGGAGCACTTCGTACGACACCTTCCGCTGCTCTAGACGTTCTGCTCCATCTGACACCCCTCAATATTTTCAGTAAACAAGTGGCTGCAAATACAGCCATTCGTCTTAAAGCTTCCTCACAATGGACCAACAACAACTTTGGCCATTCCATCATTCTGAATTCATTCGGATCAATTCCAAGTCGCACTGATTACACCATCCCAAAACTTCAGTTTGGCAAAAACTTTCAAGTCAGCATTCCTTCTAGAGTTCTCTGGGAGGATACGGCTCTCTTGGAAGATGAATCAATCCATATTTACACCGACGGATCGAAAACTGATGATGGGGTGGGTGGTGGTGTGTACTCAGAAAGACTAAAATTAAGTCTCTCCTTCCGTCTTCCTAATCATTGTAGCGTGTTCCAGGCGGAACTTATGGCGATCAAAGAAGCCTTATCTTGGCTGAAAGAAAACGTGTTATCAACTACAGATATCCGCATCTTCTCGGATAGTCAAGCAGCTATCAAATCTCTGGAATCGGTCTCTACTAACTCTTTAACAGCCCTAAATTGTCGTTCATCTCTACTGGAGATGGCGCAGCAGTTTAACATTCACCTGTGTTGGGTGCCGGGGCATAGAGACATTCCAGGTAATTGTAAGGCCGACGAACTCGCTAAATATGGAACAACTCTACCTCTTCTACCTAGTAAGGCAGATATTGGTATTCGCATCGCTACATGTAAACTTATGCTGAAGCAAGATGCTTTAGAGAGAACAAACCTTAGGTGGAACAATATCACCACTTGCTTGGCAACAAAACAAATCTGGCCAGTAATGGATTTTAAGCGATCTAAATGTTTGATATCTCTAAGCAGATTGCACATTAGCTCCATGATCGGTGTCATAACCGGACACTGTCTTATAGGCAAGCACGCAACGCGTCTTGGCGTATTCTCGAACGATTTTTGCAGAAGCTGTATGGACGAGGAAGAGGTAGAATCGATTCCTCATCTTCTATGCACTTGTCCTGCTCTATCTCATAGGCGAAGACTCCATCTTGGAGATTTCTACTTCAATGATCCTAGTGATTTAGTAAATGTTGACATAGGTAGTCTGTTACGCTTCATAAGAAGCTCCAAATGGTTCATCGAGTAAGTGTAAACTCCCATTATAATCGTTGCAGTGCACTATAATTCTGTCCCTGTACAAGTTGTGTCCCAAGTGTTGCAACACCTTTTGACCCATGTCAACGGAAAGGTCTCAATGAGTGCTATTTCTTTTATTATTCTTATGAGGGTATAAGTCTTTATCTCATGCAGGGAAATTGTAATTGCCCATAATAACTGTTGCACTGCACTATAACTCTTTGCGCCCTAAGTGTTGTAATACCTCTAGACCTATATCATTGGAAATTTTTCAATGAGTGTTATTTTTGAACAAGCATAAGTCTGTATCTCGTGATGGGAAAGTATTATAGCCCAATAACTGTTATACGTGTTATAGCGCATTGCAACAGTTATTTGGCTGTAACATTTTCCATGCTAGAGTTACAGACTTATGTCCATACAAAAAATAATAGCACTCATTAATATGATACCTTTCCCATTATAAAGGTCAGAGAGTGTTACAACATATGGGACGAAACGCCCATTCTCCTTTACATACTTTCACTACGGAAGCGTTTTATTTACTCACATTTTTTTATTCCGAAAGTGGCACAGCTAAAAATCTCATTTTTGAATTTTTCATGAATTGGCGTATCCTTTGATTCAAACAGAGTTTCAATTTTTTTCTACAAATTTCTTTGGATTAAAAAAAATATATGTATTTAAGCATGTAAGGGCCACTTGCACCAAACAAGAGGAAAATGTAATAAAACTGGAAATAGCTACGTGCTTGTTAAGTGAATACTTTTCGTTCTCATATTGGATTAATGAGAAAAGCTTGACTAGCGGTAAGGAACTTATATCAAAATCAACCACACTCGTTCGGAGTGTTTACCAATTTTAAGGCGTAAGCACAATTTTTCCTGAAAAATCAAAAATTTTGCTTGTGAGCTTATCAGGGCGTAAATGAGAGGAACACTTTTAAAACGTGGATAAAGACAAAAAATATTTATGAAGCTAAACTGTGATTTGAAGCAAATGCATGAGAAAGTGCTCAATTATTATTATTATAATTATAAATCACAAGTTATCTACTCTGTCAGAAAACTTTCGTTCAAGTGTCCCTAAAAATATTAAGATTTTAAGTAAATTGTTTACTTACTTGAAGAAGAGCCAATTTTAAATTAATAATTTTATTAAATATTCAGTAAGCTAAGAATGGCATTAAATGTTTACTCTATCAACATAAAAACTATTAAGAAATTGCCCCTATAAGTCTCATTTAAAGGAGTAGATCAGAAAAAGGCTGATCAAATCATGTCTATCTCACCTTTGTGATTCAGGTTTTTTATGTATTATTTTTAATAAAATAAAAGTGCACACAAACTTTGTTTTATTTATACTCTGATCAAAATTGAATTATGTACTTAAGAAATATCACTTTTTCGCACTTACAGTTTTCTTCGTCCCAACCATCATCACAATCACGTGTTCCATCGCATTTTTCTGAGAATTTAAAACATTTCCTATTGCCAGGACATGTGAGTTCATTACATGCGTACGGCTGCGGCCTAGGTTCATTATCATTAGTATCGCCAAATGGAGGGTATGATTCATTATAGTTGCAATTCAGTTCGTCAACTCCATCAAGACATTCTGTTCTTCCATTACAGTGAATTGAAATTGGGTGGCATTTGTCGTCGCAGTAAAATTCATCGCTCGAGCAATCTTTCGGTACATTTCCAAAAACTAATTAAAAAAATTATTAATTTTAAATATATGACAGTCAAAATTGAGTGTAAAAGTTAAAGAATTTTTATCAATAAATGTTGATGTTTCAGGTATAATATATTTTTATTATAATTTAGATAAATATTTATTTATGAAAACCAAAAAATATAAAAAAATATAATTTAAAACTTATAGTAACCATATAACAAATTATTCACACAAAAAGCATTCACAATAATTTTAGTTAATTTTTGATTAAAATTTTAAAGAAAATATTTTTTTTTAAGAAAAACAAAAATGCGTTTACCCAACTTGTTGCAAGTTCTTGGAGCCTCATCGGATCCATCCAAACAATCTTCATGCTTGTCACACAAAAACTCTTTATTTATACATTCAGTATTGTCACATTCCCAATGATAATCAGGACGACAATGTCCTTGAATAGTGTTAAGTGTATCATTGTTTTCTGTATATGATTTGTTGTTGTATTGATTTTGAACCACAATCAATTCAGAGTTTTTTTTTTTAATTTTTTGTGGTATGGAAATGTTTTTTTTTTTGCGTTGCACACCAAAATCACACAAGTAAATCAAATGGAATGAGTTGCGTATAGGTGAATGTTAGTTTTTTTTTTAATGAAACAGATAAAAAAATAAAAATAATGAATGAAACACAAAGATAGAAAGTGTATAGGTAGTTTTTGTACGTCTTATGTACGTTTATAGAAGTAATAATGTAGTATTCAAATATAAAATAAATTGAACAAGGCCGAAAAGGTGCATTTATCATTGTATATAAATTCTATAGTATTCTCATGAAGAAAAAAAGCTCGTGGCCATCTATGCGTCCAAATGTCATACTAATTTTTGTTAAGGGATCTCGGTAAGGCGATCACAGCGAACCTATCGACCAAATGTCTACCTACAAAATCGTGTTTCATGAGACTACTATAGATTGCATATACAATGCATTTATGTGTTTTAGCTTTAAGATAAAAAAGCCAAATATAAATAAAGAGGAGGATAAAAGAAAGTAACAAAAAATCAATTCGAAAATCACCTCTCCAAACCATCGAGTTGCTATATTTCGTCCAGACTAAAGACTTTAAAAGCTACTTTTCCCAGAAAACTTTTAAGCCAAAATTTTTGTTGCAGCAGTCATTTTTGTTCGATAGTACTGGAAGCTTAATTCTACTCCCTTAATGTAGTGTTTTGTGTAAGACTTATATAAAATAATCTTAAAAAAGAATATATAAACATCCACAAAAGTGGAACGAATTAATGTTAACTTTTGAATTTGATAAGTTTATTATTTAGGCACCTGTAGAAATCTTTGGCCATCAAGCTTTGAAAAAGCTTTTGTTTTTCAATGTTAAAATATGATTAACAGAATTTATACAGTGGAATAACTGAATTAAACTATGCAGATAAGAGATTATAGTAACTAAAAACATGTCACATTGAAATCTTCATAATACATTCGTTCTTGTTGATTCTCACAGCTTCGCAAAACATTATTTGTTTTTCAATCTTTAATGGATTGAAAGGATATATTATTTTTGGTGTTATAACAGATAGACGTTTTTGTTTAAAAATGCAGATTTAAAATTAATTATATTACGGAAATACGTACGAATTTTGGAAATACAATAATAATTTGGTAGAATTTTTGACAAAAGAAGACAAATAGTGTTTCGTAGCATACTTTTGGGGATTGAGCTAAATTTTGTGGAATTATTTTCCGCTATCTAAGCTGATTTGGGAGATATTAGCCGCGTTTTATTATAGATTAAAGCTCATATGGTTCATTTCCTGAAAGTAAAACCAAGTTGTGTAGTGCGAAAATGGTATTATAATACCATTTTTTTTGTCTATGTTTACTTCTTTTTCATGTAAGCCTGTCTCTTATCCTAACACTGCTGACAAATCGGAGACATTATTCACAATGGTAAATAGCCACCTGACGGTCAAAGTAAAAACTTGTACCTGGGTTATTGAAATAAACCTTCATAGAAACCTGAATCCCATGTTGTTTTTGTAATAGGGAAGACCGGGGACAAAAGTAACACGTCATAAAAGTAATAGGGCCTGAAGTAATGTGTTGGGCCATTTTCTTGTATACCAATAGCCTCTTTAAATGCGTCTAAACGAAAAGCCAATACCGGGATTTTGAAGAAATGGAAATGAGTTTCAAAATCGAAACAAAGCTAAAAAAAACAGATCTTGCATTGGAAATACCAAGTGGGCAAACCAAAAAGAACGAGAAAGTGATGCCACTTCTTCAAATGACGATAAAATAGATTGTTTATGCATGCTAGAGTGGTGTAGCAGAGGTTTTTGAGTTTAAAAATCGGTTTGATGTCAACAATGTAAGAGTTGGGCCCATGAAGATTTGTGTTACCTTTGTCCCAAGAGCGTGTTACTTTCGAACTGTAGATGTAGGATGAAAGTAACAAGGGAAGAGCCTTGGGAAAATTATCGCAGCTATGAGAACTATTCATTTTAAAGAAACATCACAAGTCGAGAGCGGCTGGACGTCGACATAAGAAAGCGTAAAGACCGTGAAGGATGCCGGGGTTACAGGACACGATGATGATCATGATGATTGGGAGGTTATGGTCTTAAAAGTTCAGCTCCGAACAATTTTGTGCTTTGTCTGTGGCAGGTAGAACTCTGTAGACTTAAAATTTTCGTTTGATACCTAGTGGTTTTGGTATTTGCTAAGTGGGGTGGAATTCGTTATCTCATCCATAAGTTAAAGCCTAGTTTACAGTTCCCGTGCGCAAGAAAATCTATGCAAATATTCTCGCATGTCAAAAATAATTTATGTGAAATGTAAAATTAACTGTTTGCATGAGTGGTTAACAGTTTGATGCAAAAAAAACCAATGCTGTCATGGAATGTCATGCAAAACAATAGACCGGCAATTGATTTGCATGCGAAAAAAAGTGTGGTGAATAAAATATTTTGTTTTTATGTTCGGTTTATACTTCAAAAAAAAAAAAAAAAATATTCACCTCAAGGCATTTTGCATGCAAATCGTTTTCACATCCCAAAAAAATTATTTTCCATTTTTAGGCCTATAGATTATTAACTAAGGGTACATTAATGACTCAATGGGTGGCTTAGGCCAATGCAAACGTTTTTCGCCTTGAATAGTATTCAACTTGGTGCGCAGAATAGGTGTAAAATAGTTTTGAAAATTTTGATTTTTGTTCGCATGGGAACTGTACACTATGCTTAATTCGCAAAAAGTGATACAAAAAAAAATCTTCATACTGAAAATAATGACTTATCAAAAGTTCATTTATAAGGGATTTTTTATTATATGATTTTCACAGGTTCTGATTAGATGGCACTCATCCAAAAACGACTGAATACTTATTAGCTATGAACAAACTGGCCGTCACAATTGCCATAGCACTTGCTAAAACACATAAAATGCATATTAAAACAAATTTGGAAACATTTTTAATTTCATGAAGAATTTTAGTATTACCGTTACAATTTTGTTCATCACTTTGATCAAGACAATCTGGTTTATTATCACAAACTTTATCCCAATGCAAACAAATACCATCACAAAAGAAGCTTAGTCGAGGACATCTATCACTAACCGCTAGTCTGTCATCTTGAATTTCATAAAATGTTTTTAATTTTTTTGTATGTATAGGAATTTAAATTTTAATATTTTTGTCTATGATTATGTTAAACAAATTGCAAAAAAAATATGCAATAATTTAACAAAATAAATACAAAATTAGAAAAAAAAACAAAAAGTATAACAACAATGAATTATTACATTAATTTTCAAATTCTCATGCAGCACATTTAAGTGTTATTTTTTTTTTGTTTAAATAGGTTAAGGTATTTCAATAGTAAAAAAAATTATTATTATATAAAAAAATTTCTACTGGTTAATGTTAAACCAAACACTTACCACAGTTTAGTTCATCACTCGAGTCAGCGCAATCGCTTTTACCATTACAACGATTTGAATTCTTCGTACATTGGCCATTTAAGCAACTTTTTTTTTGTTTTAATTTTTGTAATGTCATGAGTGATTAAATGTATATGTGATGGATGTGTGTTTATTGTGTTCATGTATTCGTTTGTGTGATTTTTTCGATTTCAAATGAAAATAAATAAAAAAAAATATTAACAAAAAATATGTTTTTATACTTGATTTGATTAACAAGAGGATATTTTTATATACATATTTATATACGTTCATGTGTTCGTTAACTATATATATATTCTTTCCTATAAACATTAATTAAACATAAATAATTTTATTAAATAAATTAATCAAAACCTTGTTTAATGTTCGATTTAAAACCTACATAAATATAAGATGAAAAAAAAATATAAATAACGATTACGACTAGAATGCAAGAATTTATTTGATCATTTTTTGTCACTCCCCCTAATAGCACTTCAAAAGTGTATTTTTTTTTAACGGCACAAAAAAACACCTTAAAATTATCAAATCTTCTTGATGAATATTGGAAAAGATCAAGTGTTTTTAATGAATACATACATATATTCTGCACATAAAATTACAGAAAAGATCAGAAAAGTACCAGGATTGTGTGTTTCATGAGTAAAAACCTTGTCTCAAACGAACAGTTTGTAACAATCTGTCACTTTGTGTTCCATGAAGTTGAGGTAGAGAAAGAAGGTTAGAGTTCTCAAAGCTCCTGTTGATTTGTTTGTTTGGGATGTTAATAAGGTAAAATTTATCACACGAGTACTTTTCTTATATTTTTCTTATATAAGAGAATATTAAAAATGTGAATTGATACTAAATTTGAATTGAAAATTAATGCAAACAAATAATGGTTCAAACACTTTTGAATTTGGAATTTCCCAGCTGATAGGCAACGGTCAGTTCCGAGCTCTTTCTGTATGTTTTTGTTCTGATAATTTCACCACTATTGTGTTGTTTTGCACTGTTCTGAACTAGTTTTTCTTCATTAAACACACCTATTAATACATATTTTTACGCCACAGATCGCAACGAAAAAATCCAAGTTTTCTGTCAGATCTGGTTAAACAAGTTAAATGTTCGCTATACGGGGATGCGTTTATGAAGTGTTCTTTTACAAACGCTAACAAAAGTTTTAATAGTTTTGACACATCATATCAATATAAGAATATCAAACAACTTAAGGAACGCTCAGAGGTCAATCTTGGCGAAGAAGCCGGTAAGTTTGGAAGCAACTTCAAAGAAATCATGTATCAGTGAAAGTTTAAAATCCAATCAATATAAAAGAGAAGGTGGAAATACTTTAACAGTACACCCTAAGCAAAAGCAACCCTCGGTAAACGCAATACCTCGATTAAAGTAATACCCAAATTTTTACAATTAGTGATTGTATTTGTAATTGCAACTTTTCGAAAAAGTTTAACTCAGCAAACGCAACTTTCCTTTCAATTATCTCTGATTTATTTGATCAATATTTTAATTTTTGTCTATGTTAACTTTAATTGTAACTAGGCACATATTTTACAGTGCATTGTATTTTCGTTTTTATTTACCATTGCTCAGCCAATTTTCTAAGCCAAGGCTCATATTTTTGTGACTTGGTTATTGCAATGAACTCAATTAACGAAACTGCCTGAATTTTTACTGGTTGCTTTTACCGAGGGCGTACTGTAGTAAATCATACATAGAATACCATAATAATACATAAAAATATCCTCTTAATCAATCAAAAATTAAAAATAACTTAGTAAAAATGAAGCAATAAAATTCTATTCAAAATGTAATGATGCCAAAATATTTACTATGGGCTAGTTTCCGAGTTATACCAAACGTATTGAAAAGTGGTCAGTGTGACCATTCTCTCAAAAACGCAAGGTTGAAATAAGTAGAAGCATTTTCGGTGCTAAGCAATAAATAATAAAAGCCCTTGAACGTAATTTAATGTTCATTTATACTCCTCATTTTCCGGTAAATTCAATAATGTCGAATTTTCAGATTTTTTATATTTTTAAATATGTGACAAAAAAAAGTTAAAGCTATTTTTTTATTCATAGCTATTACTAGTAGCTAAAGCTAGACAGTTTTAGCTTAAGCTTTGTTTTATGTGAATAAAAAACAGATTACGCTAAATATTTTAAGCTTTCGTTTGTTTATTTACATGCTTCGACCGTTTTTTTTTTAGGACAGAAAAGCAACGCAAGGAAATTTTTGATGTTGATTTACCAAAACTGTTTCCTTGCTTTATATGGCAAGTAGCTTTAACTTTTTTCTTATTCACAAGGCCCATTGCTTTCATGTTAAAAGAACTAGTCAAAGCTTTCTAGTCAGGGGTCCAGGAATCTTGATATATTTGACGCTTTAACCATAATCAGAGTTGCGAACTTATGAATAAAAAAAACGATAAGCTTTAAGCTTTCTTTGGATTTGTGAATTCAAAAAGATTTAATTCGCAAGTTCTGTTTGATTTGTGAATTGAAAGAGATTTATGTAATTCATAAGCTCTTGGGGATTTCTGAATCGAAAAGTATTTAATTCACAAGCTCATTGTGATTTGTGATAAGCGATTCTTGATTTGTGAATTGAAAATTTTTTAATTCACAAATTCTTTAGGATTTAAGAATTGTGGATTAAGGTATTCAATTCATTAGCTGTTGAGATTTTTTTTTAAATTATTTTGATACACTTGGGCTTGCCCAGTACTATTATGGTACGAGAGCTAGCGACTTAAAAAAGACGTTTTTTTAATGGCTCGTTTTTTGATATATCGTGGGTTCAAAGGTAAAACTTACTTACTAACATATTACACTTTTGAAAGAAATTTAATTGAAACATACTTATAAAAGCTGTAAAGTCACGTTCCGAAAATTTTTAAATAAAGTTCCCGGGCATACCTTTCTGTGTCCCTATAATAACCGTGCAAAACGGGAGTTTTTGGATTAAAAAATGCATTTCATTATCATTTTTTTGAACATTTTTTTTACCTTTGAACCGAGGATATGTTCTCTCCAAGTCCCTTGATACGCGCTAGGGCAGTTTGGATGGTGGAAAATGTGTTGTACGCCATTTTGAAAGAGAGCTTTAAAAACGTAAATGCGGTTTTCTCGGTGAATTTTTTTGTTTCATTTTGTAGGTTTAAATATTTTATAAAACCTTTGCCTCCATACATTCTTACATCTTTTTCCAATGGAAAGTAATTGTCGGAAAACTGTCGAAGTTTTTTTTTTGTAAAAAAGGGTTTTAGCGTTTATCTCGCCTTTTGTTCATCATACAGAAAAAATCATTATTTACGTTTTTTTGGAACACTTAATTTCCTACATTTACTATGTACATATATTTAGATTTTACGTGAAACAAAAAATACCTTAAATATAGTGTTCAAATGTGAATATTTTTTAATTCACAAGGCCATAACTGATTTGTGAATTAAACGAGGGCTCAAGCTAACAATTAGCTTAAGCTTTTGCAAACCTGACTATAATATATTAAGCTGGAAAAATAAGCTAAAGCTACATGAATTTAGCTTTGGTTATTTTAAAATAGCTATTATTAGAAGTCATCTTTTAGTTGCAAGCTTAAGCTTGTTTTTAATCACACAAAACTTAGCTTTAACTTAAAAATCCAAGTATTAGCTTAAGCTTTTTATTCATTGACAAGACTTAAAGTGTGTACATACTTGAAGAGAAAAACTTTTCAAGATAATTAATGTCATGCAAATAAGAGTGGCTGAGCTTACTGCCACGTCCACTATTCTTTTTTCTTGGTTTCTCGGAAATGACTTTTATAATTTTGATGACATTTTCAGAATTTGTTCTTATTAGTAGAAGAAGATTTCTGATGTAGTTTTGGTATGCCAAATTTTTTAATGTGAATTTTCTTTTGTCCCATAGTAAATATTTCTACCTCAAAACATTTAAACTTGAATTTTTCCTCACTTATTTCAATAATTTTAAAGCATACAAAAAAAAAAAAATAATATAATATCTTACAGAAAAGCACCATCTTGACAGTAGGTACAATTGAACTCATCTGTACTGTCATCACACTGTGGTGCACCATTACATCGTTGATCCTTTGGTATACAATACGATTTATCACATTCGAATTCATTTACTGTACAATATGCTGTGAATGGTATATAATGATTGATGTTTTTTTTTTTGTTTTTTTTTTGTATGTATGATAGTAATTTAATTAAAAAAAGTGTTAATTCCAATTATTTTAAAGAAAGGCATGTTAACTATATTGTGGAGTGATTATGGTTAAACAAACGACCAGTAGAAATGATATTTGTTTAAATTTTTAAAAATAAAATTATAAGTGCGAAACATAAACATCAATAAAATAGTTAAATTTATAACAAATATTAAGAATTTTTTTTAAGATGCACAATAAGTTTTTGTTTTATTTTAATTTATTTATACGTATAATTGCTGACATTTATATGTATCGCGACATAAATAAAAACCTATCATAACTACTGGTGGACTACACATTTCAGAAGTTGGGTGGATAGAGGAACTAACTAATAAGGGTTGGTGGTGAATTTTGGTACTAGAGCATTGTTTCAATATTGTAAAATCAAAATAAATTATAAATCTTTAATAGTCGATATAAGACAAATTTAAAATTACACTTTTAGTTAAACCTACACGTTTAAAAATTCTGGGGTATTTTTTAATACAGCCCTTGTATTACAGCCGTATTCAATACAGAAAATATTACTTTTAAATATTCCGTAAATATTAAAAAATTTCTGATAACTTTGTATAAAATTCTTATAGATAAATATTAAAATTGTTATTTGTATCTAATACCAAAAAGATTACAGATTTCGTATTTCTGATATTATTAAGCTTTAATATATTTTAAATCAACTTTAAAATTTTAATATTTGCCATGTATTAGATTTCAATATATTTTTGGTGTTGTCATATTATGTAACCCAAAAAATATTAAAAAGTACCCCAAAATTTTTAACCGTGTATAAGTTTTCTGTGATTTTACGGTCGTATTTAAATATAATATGTCTCAGTTAAACTTCTCAAACTGTCAAAGTTGTTCTCAAACAGCATTTTATTTAAAACAGCTTTAGTCTCTTCAAAAGCTTTGTAACATTTCGGTTAAAAAGCTTTTAACGAAACAAAAAAGAAGAGGTTATGTGAGTATTGCCAACAGCTATTCTGAAAATGAATTTCGTCAACTTGAATTTAGTACTATTTTTTTGTAACCAGTAAATGTATTATTTTTAAAAATATGCAAAGAATGAGAAAAAATGACTTAAGGCCTGGTCAAACAGAGCGCGGTCCGGCGATCTTTGTAAAAATTTACAAAGAAAATTTGACCGTCGTCGCGTTCTTTCTCTCCCAGTAAAGTATTGACCGTCCCGTCAGATCGCGCTTTGTTTGACCAAGCTTTAAGCTGCTTCATCAGAAAGAATCATTAGCTTGAGTTATAATTTTTTTTTTATTTTCTTTCGTTGACTGTTTGAGAAGCTGATTTTTTTTTTTTTGTTTAATTTAACTTTCTTAATTATTCCTGTAATCTTCACAATAAAATCTTATATCAACAAAGTGTCAAATTAAATTTGTTTTAGTAGACTATTATTTTATTAAAAACAAAAAGTTTGTCATTTTGATGTGCCTTAACGCATTGTTATATCTTAAGGGGGGTTGTGAGTTGTGGGCTTATGGTGTGTGTTTAATCTGATTTGTATTTTGTTTATATGTATTACCTGCTAACGGTGGACAGTTTGATTCATCTGTTTCATCGTCACAATCTGGATAGCCATCACATCGCTTTTCAATTGGAACGCATTGTGCTTCATCGCACTCAAACTCATATAATTCACAGTGCGTAGTGTCCATGTCAAATGTGTCTATGAGGTTATGAGTATATTATGAAAATGTTGTTCAGTTTATTATGTTTGTATATTGAATGGATGGGAATGCATTAGGTTCAGGAGTTCCTTTAAGAGGATTATTTTGTGTGTTATTTATATTTTTGGAAACAGGGGATATAAGATATTTTTACTATTATTGGTAACAAATAAAAAAAACTAATAAAAGTTATCCTATAATAATTCCTTTTGGTTACAAAATCCTAAGGTTTTAAACTCAAAGTTTTGAAAAAGAAAAAATGTATTCTGGTAGGTATTTGTACTTTTTCTTTCGCAATATTAATTATTTTAATAAATTTCAATATTATAATATTTAGATGAATTTATGGCTTGAAAGCTCTGAAAGCGAAATCTTTTTTTTGTACTTCGTATTTCTAAAATCATAAATTGGAGTTTTTTTCTGAAAAACATTGACCTGTTTACACGCAAAAGGTTGTGTTTGACCTTTAATATTTTTATTAACGAATGGTGTAAACTGAGCGGTGTTTTCAGAAGAAGCGATTTTTCTTATTCTGCCACAAAAACAAATACATTTATTCAGTCAAAAATTAATGTTGATCTCAATTTAAGAGGACATTTTATTTTGTTTTGTTTTCTTGGGGTTGGTCTAGAGATCGATACAAAAATGTTCACCTTAAACACTTTTTCACTCAAAAATCGATCCCATAAGAAATAGGTAGGTAGATACTTGAAGCTTGTATATTTAGCTTAACAGATTGACCTACCCAAATAAATAAGGTAAATAGTAGAAACAAGAACCAAGCAAGTATTTAAGTTCAAAAAGTTGTCTGTTCATTTCTTCCAATTTTAGTTCAAAGTGAATACGAACAAAATGAATTTAGTTTAAAATTGACAGATTTGAGGAAAACAAAACGAACATACCTTATTCCTGCCATTTTGTTTATGATTTTGACGTTTATAACACTTTTCATCGTGTGAATGACCATGAAACTGTCAGTATTTTGTAAGTTACGGTGTTCACATTGGATTGGAAAAACCGGATTAATTTTTGATATTTCAGTATTCACATTTCGCTCCTAGTCCTGAAGTGAGATGCGAGTACTTAAACGTCAAAACAAAAATCTTGTTTTTCAGTCCAATGCGAACACCGTCAAAGAAGGCTGTCAAGTGCAACTGATGTCTTAGGACACCACTATTCTGGCAATAGATAACCTTTTAATATTAGATTTGTTCGTTTGGCCCTGAAGTCACTCTGCGATTGTTCTAAAGAGTTTTTTTGAAAACTCAAAACTCACCCTGGCCAGCAAATTCGTTGTTTTCTTAGACATAGTGTCGTCCTGAACTCGCCCTGAAGCAGATCTAGGTTTTTTGCTGGGGCGAGTTGAGGTAAAGAATAAACTGTCAATGTGGCATGAGCTCTGAAGCATTTTTGTTGTTGTGGATTTACGTGCTGCAATCCCCTTGTCTTTAATATAGAAACGCAAGAAATACCCAACAAATAAAAATAGAAAATGGAAGTTGTGGTTTGTTTTAATTCATTTTTAAATAAATTATGTTTCTTTCTTATCTCAACAACACAGTTGTGGAATCTTTGGTGTTTTTTGAAAACCGAAAGACCAAGATTTGTTTAAAGTTCTTCAGGTTTTCAAGGAAACCTGGGTCAACCCTAGGTAAACTTCACCGAACGAACTTATTACATATTTCCCTGACTCAAGAAACAAACTGCTATTCTTTTCTAAAAGATTACCCGCTCAATGATAAACAGAGCCAGGGCCTACGGGACAGTCAATACTTCAAAGAAAAAGAAAGAACGCGGCGGTAAAATTTTGTTTGTAAATTTTTACAAAGACCGGTAGACCGCAGCGCTCTGTTAGGCCAGGCCTTAAGAGAGTTTTTAGGTTTCACTAGGGAAGTCTCTCTGGAATAGCGGAGTATCCATGAATGCTTCTGATAAGGGGGGCTCACATGGATCAACATTGTTGACAACATTGCTTGATGGAATCGGAAGAAGATTTCAAAATATTTTGAAAACCATACAACCTAGGTTAACAACATGTTTTTTTGCGTTAAAATGATCAAACATCGGTAATTGTCAACAATGTTTGATGAGATGTTTTTCTATGTAAGCCCCCCTACTGAGTGCAATCCAATTTGCAGGCAGCTGTTTTTGACATTTCTCACGGTATTTCTTTTGCGTTCGAGTATCTATCCAAACCTACCTATAGATTCGTAGACCAACATTTTTAAGGTAGCTTGTTATTTTTTGGAAACACAAGCTTTATCATCAGCTGTGTTTTCACAAGAAATTAAAATGTCTGTTCAGGTTTCACTAAAGTAGCTTATCTAGGATAGACGAGTTAGGTACCCATGTATGTTTCGGATTGGCCAAAACCGGATAGGTAAATTTGGCTCATGGGATAAAATTGTATCCAAAATGTGTAAGAAAGCTTGAGATAAATTTTTTGGCAACAGCTGTTTTATCGCCAGCTGCATTTCCACAAGAGATTTCAAAAGCTATGTAGATAGTTTTGGATTTGCATACAATTCTGAGCTGATCTTAAATCTGAGCGCAGCCACTCATAAACAGATTTTGAAGTATTCAATGCTACAATTTAAAGTGAGTTTAATAAAAACACGTGAATGGAACGATGAAAATCACCATACATATAGCAGAAAAGACTTAATTCTGAACCGAACATTTAACTTTGTACTGAACACCAAACATTTTTTTTTGTGTTGGTGGAAAAATGAGGTTTTTAAATTGTAACTCTAAATTTACAAAGGATAATTTAAATGATTTCTAATTTAATATACAAAATTTAATAAAATCGCAACTAACTCAATTTAAAAGGGATCTTGTAGCATTGTATGTTAAACCAATTGAAGACCGATAAATTGATTTAAGGAGGGAAGTCTAAATAATTTGAATTTAACTGGATTTTGCAAATTTGTACTTATTGCATTGTTAACTTATTATTTGTATATTATTATTTAACTAGAAACTTAAAAAAAAAAAAAACAAACATAATATACCATAATTTTCATCTTTGTAATCATAATTATTTTGAGAATCCTGGCAGTTTAATTCATCAGATCCATCTGGACAATCGGTGATACCATTACAACGTTTATAACTTAATATGCAATTTCCAATTGCACATTGATATTGGAAACTAAAACAATTTCCATTTGCCCTACTATTATTTAAAATGTGATGATGATCTATAAAAAAACAAAAAAAAAAAAACAAAATGGAAGACAAAATGATAGCTTAACTTAATGATACGGAAAATAAAAATAAATACAAATGTTCATTTCTGATAGTTAAACAAAATTTACAGCCTTCAAAATGTTTGAAAGACTTAATGTGTTCTTACATTGGCTATAGCAAGTGAACTCAGTCAATACTTTACCTTCATCATTTAATGTATGTAAGTCATTTATTTTTGTTTGTATCGTGGAAAGGCTATAACTAGAACAACAAGGTTTACCTCAAAACTGAAGTTTTTTGATTTGTGAAGTTATTACTGTCAATAGTTTATTGGCTTTGGGATGGTTGTTTTGCAGTTTTGCAGAGATTTCCAACGTACTTTTGTTCGACCAAAGCTGATACAACTATAAATCTTGCATTGATCTTTCAGGTTGCGAATGTTGTCCCACAGATTTCTGTTGCATACAACAGTGTCCATACCGTGAACGGACTTTTCGTTCATCGGGCCGAGCTCCTAGCGGACGTTTGATCTGTGATGCGAACCTTCTGCCTTGGCTTTATGGTCGTAGAGTGAATGTCATTGTTGATACAGTCACAGAGTGAGTGTTTAGCTTAGATTAGACGGAAGGTGGTCAACGTAAATGGTCAACGCATTGACTCCTTGACGTCATCAGAGACATCGCCAATAAACTGTCAACGTAGACTGTGTCAACGCATGAATCGTTGACGATCACACGAATGACGGCACTCGTCAATATTGTCCCAAAATGCGTTGACATGTTATCTGTGTCAACGCAATTGGGAACCTCTGGTGTTAACGTATTGACAGGTAAAACGTTGACGTTACTTGGCGACATCCAAGCATATGAACGTTGAGGCAGAGTTGACAAGAGCAAAATTGAATCATTTTGTACGTTGACGATCACACGACATTGACTGCGGTGTTATCGAACCTCTAAGACATCAGAAATTTTTGAAGATTTTTACAGGTCATGAAAAAGGTGAATTTAAGGGTAATTGGGTGACATTTAGAACAAAATACACTTTTCCGTCAAAATATAGTTCATCCCACATCCGTCAAGCCTTCAACTGTTAAGTTACATTGAAGGAGGACTACGATGTCGATGGATTAAGAAACAGCTAAGAAATCAGAAATGTTTGATGTTTTCCAACTAATCTGGAGAAAAGAAGTGATTTAAGGTCAATTGGGTGACGTTTGGATCGAAATATACGTTTGCCGCTAAAATATAGCTTGTCTATCTATCAAGCCATCAACTGTCAAATTCTTTTGAAGGATGGCTACGATGTCGATGTATGTATTATAAAATCTCTAAAAATCGGAAATTTTTGAAGTTTATTTACTGCTTCGGAAAAAGTGATTTAAGGGCAATTGGATGATATTTGCATCGAAATATGTGTAGCCAAAATATAGTTTGTCTCCCATCTGTCAAGCCATCAGCTGTCAAGTTCCATTGAAGAACGGCTAAGATTTCGATGGATTGAAAAACATCTAAGCAAATTAGAAATTTTTGAAATTTTTGTACTGCAACGGAAAAAAGTGATTTGAGGGCAATTGTTTGGCATTTGGATTGAAATATACTTTTGCGATCAAAATATAATTCGTCCCCCTAATGTGTCAACTGTCGATGTATTAAAAATCCTGAAAAAATGCCAAATTTTCGAGATTGAGAGAAAGGTCAACGCAGAGTACGTTGACATGGCAGAAAAATCCACTGTGTTAACGTAAGGATACAGTCGAGTAGTCTGTCATAGTGTCCTAATTACTTCCAATCCGTTCAATCAACTTAATTTTTTGGTTAAAACTGAAATATTTTCAAGAAGCTGCCAACAAATTTAGACACACACATAAAGGTTCTTTCAATGGGAAAGCTCCAAATTTTGTAGGTTACCTATAGCAACCATATTGTCAAAGCAGCATCTGTCAAACTTATTGAAAATTGCTTAGTAGCCATATACAGCATATGTCACGAGACAAAGAGCGATTTGAGGACACTGTTATTACATGTAGCGGTGAAGTAAACTCGTCATCGGTATATGCCGAATTCCGGAACGCAGGATTTTAAAAGAGTGCAATATTTCGCGAAAGCCATCTTTAATGATTTTTATTGAAATATTGCGTTAATTAACTCACCATTGAGACTTCGACTTTGAATTTCTGTGATTTATTGTATATTTGTGGGCATTTTAGTTCAAACCCCAAAGTACTGTCAAAGTTCATTTAATAAAATTAACTGACAGAAGTTTGGACTAGAAATCACAGAAATTGAAAGTAAAGGAACAGGGTTAATAGGTTAGGTAGAAGTGGCTGTCAGTAATTAATACTGTCATACTTAGACCAACGTTGCCCTGTTGTGGTACCGCATGAATCTTGAAAATCTTCCTTACCCGTAAAACCACCTAGAGCTCCTGACAAAGCGTGCGAGACTTTAAATAAGTCTGTGTTTGCCAGATCACTAGGATCGTTATAGAAGTAATTTCCTAGTGGAGCTTACGTGTCTGTGGGAAAGAGCATGTTAAGTACAGAGAAGGTGAGGAATCGTTTCTTCCTCCTCCTCGTCCATACGGCTTCTGTAAAATCGTTTGAAAGTACGCCCAGCCGCGTTACGTGCATGCCTATTAAACAGTTATGACACCTACAATAGAGCTGATGTGCCTTCAGCTTAGAGATATAAAACACTTGGAGCCCTTTAAGTCAAGATTTGGCGGTTCTTGTTTTGTCGCCAAACAAGTACTGATGTTGTCCCAACTACATCTTGCTTCAGCAAAAGTTTACGCGTAGCAATGGGTATACCAATATTTGCTACTCAGGTAAAATGGGTAGTAAAGTTCCACTTCTAACGAGTTCATCAGCTTTACCTGAAATGTCACTATGGCCCGGCACCCAACAAAGGTGAATATTACAGGGTTAATAAGTTTGTAATCATTATTTTCTCCAATCATACAGCAATCAATTGAATGCATTTGCTACATTCTCTGCATTATTTTGAATTCGATAGCCACGCGTCGAACAGGGAGAAATCATACAGTTTTCGAACTAAATGTTCATCAAAGCCAATAGTAAGAAAATAATAAACAACTATAAATGTCTCTAATCTTAAATGATGAAGGAAAATATTT
Source organism: Dasysyrphus tricinctus (assembly GCA_963921185.1). Lineage (NCBI taxonomy): Eukaryota > Metazoa > Arthropoda > Insecta > Diptera > Syrphidae > Dasysyrphus > Dasysyrphus tricinctus. Next base: position 172,214,010 of record OY992532.1, on the reverse strand, counting down.
ACTAAATTTTTAAAACATTATATCAAGTGTTATTAAATTAACAAAAATTAATCCAAAACCATTCAAAAAAAAATTAGACCAATCTCCACAACCAAAAAAATCTAACCAAATTAAAGAGAATTTCATAAATTTACACATTTCACCACATTTTTGTGCATTTTATAAACGTATAGAGGGTGTAAATTAATAATTGTATCTAGTGTAAAACATTATTATAAAAAAAAAAAAATGGTTTAACACAGGCAATAATACAAATTTTTCAGTTTTTTTGTTAAAATCAAAACTATGTTTTCACAATTTTTTTTAAGGAATCTGTCTTTTCCACCAACACAAAATACACATCAAAGATTTTTGAAAGAAATATCTAAATAAAAAATATTAAAATTAATTTTGTTATTAGTGTAGTTCTATTCAATTCACTTGTTTAATTAATCTCGTTCACTTTAAATTGAAGTAGCAAATTTTAAAGTGATCCCACTTACTCCTTTCACCTGTTAAAGTTACACTTGGGTTGTCAGCAAAATCCACAATATTTTTCCCTAACAATTTTCAGAATTTAGTAAATAATTCTTTCTTAAATGAAAGAAAATCGTGTTACAAAACTGAAGACGGTTTTTTCTGTCAACATTTTTCCGACAATTTTGCAAAGTTGGATTGTTAAAAAATAAAAGAATGGATGTTTAAATATGTAAATAAGTAAGAGAAAACATTAAAGAAATAATAGTAACAACTATTTTGTATGTTTTTTCCTATTGTATACATATTACAGCTTTAGTACAAAAAAAAATAAAAAAATTTAATTGTATGATATTAAAAAAGCAAGGAAGAAACTGTTTCCAAAGGAAAGATGTATGTATTTCTTGTTTCTTTTTTTGTTTACAAGTGATGATATAACTGTTTGGACAAGGGCACATGCCAGGTTGACATCATTTAAGTTTATAGAACACAATCATTCAACACTTCATTCACTCACCAACAACATTTAAATACATTTATTAGTTTGTAATATTTTTGTTATAGGTACTTTTTTATATTTTAAGGTTATCATGTTAGTTTATTTTAATATTAACATATTATTCTAATAAACATACATAGGAACATAATGTTAAACAAATTTAAATAAATAGGTACTAAATCATGCAAAATTGATCATATATGTATTTTAACTACATAAATATGTGAGATTAAGTTAATTTCCTAGTACTTACTGCAATTATCCTCATCGCTTCCATCTTGGCATTGTCTTATTTTATCGCATACTTGAGATATTGGAATACACCTACCGCCATGCAAACATTTAAACTAATAAATAATTAAAAAATAAAAATCAGTCAAAACACACTTAGAAGAATATTTCGGATCGAACTGATATTTCCTTTAAGACATTATTTTTAAGTCTAACTAAGGAATGGTTTCTAGACGGATTTTTGTATTTGTTTTCTTTTTTTTTTATAGAGCTATGGTCAAAATTGTTTGTAGTTGAGTACACTTTAAAATCAGCCATATTGTGGGTTTCACCCGGAAAACATTTTACCCGAAAAATGTTTGTTCCCCCGAAATTTTGATAGCTATTATGAGTTTCGCCCGAACTTCTCTTGGTCTTAAATAACAAAATCTTGCACAAAGGGCACTAATATCTACCCTCTGTTGATCTTTCGTTCGTCGACAAAAAATAGGTGACAATTTAAGCTCTTAATTACGATACATTTCGCCTGAAATGAATTCTCCAAAAAAAGGGGAATTTTAATTTTTCGGATGAAAATCACAATAGGCGAAAAGGGAAATGTCAAATTTTCCAGGTGGAATGTTGTTCACGTGCAACTATCACAATAAGGCTGAATACCTGGAATCCTCCAAGAACCAGTGAAATGTTTACCTTTTCAGTTTTTCGATTTTATTTCAAAAATGGTAATGCGGGGATGGTCTACTACCCACTGCGATACCTACTTATTATCCCTGGAGATCAACCTTCGAATCAATAGTTTCTTGCCGTTTTTAATTAACCTTATAACCATGAAACGTATGAAAAACAACTGCTAACAATTTTTTAGAGGAGGGTTAGGCTAAGAATTTTGTAGAATATTATTTTCAAAATTTTCTTCAAATGTTGGATTTTGACAATTTTTCTCCACTCAAGCTTGATACATACAAAGTTACAATCACTAAATTCACTTAATACATGTGCAAGTAGAAATTAATGTGACCACACTAAGGGCTTAAACAGGGGAAGTGGCAGGGAGGGAAACTTAGTTTCTATATTTGTTGCCTCACAATATCTTGTTTTAAAAACAGAATCATAATGTTAGTCAACCGACATTTTTTTGAATAAGTATTTTTTGACCAAACATCAATTTATTTTTATTTTGACTCTTAATCGACACTTGATCCGTAAATGATCCCTTAAATAAAAAATTATTAGGGATTACGATAGTCCTTACAGGACAAACAATACACCATCTTGTGAAATCTAAAGTGCTTTTCACATGAGCTTTGGCCTACGAATGGGAATCATTACTAAGCAATTCCAAGTGCAAATATCAACAAATTCTTGTTTAAACTTTTTGACAAAGTGAATAAACGACATTATCTATATCATTGAAAATAAAACAAAGCCTAAAATTAGTTTATATATTGAAAATTTAGCGAAACGTCAAACGATAATTCGAAACCGACAATATCAGGACACATTCCCCGAAGCAGCGAATGAAAAATTTGCTCGAATTAAACCTAAATTTTGTCTAAGCACCCACTTAACTAGTTTATAATTTCATGACAATCTGCATCAGTCGGTGGCATGATTCTTTCAAAAAAAAACCAATCATGCGAATGAAATGACAAAATTCACGACGGTTCGCAATTCGCAGTTTCCTATTCGCAGCCTATATACATAATGCTAGGCATTTGAGTGCCTTTCACGTGAGCTGCGAACAGCGAATAAATTAAGTTAAGGCAAGTCCAAGCGCAAATATCAACAAAAATTCTTATTTTAACTTCTTAACAAAGTGAATACACGATCTCATCTACAATTTTAAAAAGAAAACACGAACCAAAATTAATTAAAATTGTTAAATTTAGCATTTTTTTATTTTCTACGCGACCAACGACATGCGAGCTGTCAAACACTTATTCGCAATCCACAAAATCAGGACGCATTCCACAAATATGCAAATGAAAAATTCGATTGAATTTTACCACAAAATTTTTTTAACACCAATTTTGATAGGTGACAATTCGCGTCTGTCAGCGACCATTCATGTGAAAGAGATGTCAAAACTCGCGACCGTTCGCAATTCGCAGCTCATTTGAAAGGCACCTTATTCGCAATCCACAACATCAGGATGCATTCCACAAATCTGCGAATGAAAAATTCACTCGCATTTAACCCCACATTTTTTTAGCACCCATTTTACTGGTTAATTTTTTGAAAATTTCATATCATTCGCAATTCGCAGTTCGCTTTGCTCAGCTTATATCCAAGCCATTTTAAAGCGTGAATTTGCAATCCACAAAATCAGCACGCGCATCTCACAAACCAAATTACGAATACAGATGAATATGTCAGCGTCCAAAAACAATATTGAAATGAATGAAATGTCAAAATGATCGTGTCGCAGGATTACTATTTCTCTAACGTCTATCCTACTAAAAGTTTCAATTGATATGGAAATGTATGAATTCTTGTTTCGATAGTTTGTAGGGTAGGGGGTCACGTTTGAATTGGGTTATCTTAAATCTTGTAAAAAAAATTGCCTTTACTATATTTGTCAACAACTAGGATAAATCGGATGAAGTTTCTTTTTTTTTATGAAGGATGAAGTTTCCTTTTTTTTTATTTACTCTCAAAAAGTTTTTTTTTAAGTAATTCGCACAAAATTCTTTCTTCCTGATTTTTTTTTCTTTATATCTGTTTGCATGGGTTGCGGTACATACTGGTCTTGAAAAACTTACCTCTGATCTTTGGCAAGAGCATGTCTGTGAGTTCTCATCCTCGCCATCAAAGCAATCGGCTTGTCCATCACAAACAGCTTCGAATGGAATACAAGCACCATTCCGGCATGTGAATTCATCTTTTGTGCAACCTTCGCTGATCCCTGAATATGATATTTAAATTGTGTGTTTTTTTTTGAAAAAAAGATAAGATTTTTTTATCAGTGGCGGATGTCCCATACCAATTTCCTTAAAGATAAAATTCCTAGCACCTTTTTATTACAAAAATGGTCTCACCAGCCTTTTAATTAAAGAAATTTAATGTATTGAAGCTTCTTGGATAAAATGTGAAGCGTGGTGTTGTGTGTACGGTCTTAGTATGTATGAACTTTCCAATAAGAGGAAAAAATAATATTTTATGCAAATCGATGTTGTATTGAGAATTGTGCGATATTAATGTTGGTACGGATCGTTTTTGCAGTTTTAAAATTTAAAATCGAAATAGGGTTTATGTTCACCTTGCAGCCCTTAAGTTTCAGCTTGAAACTAAAATGATACTGGAAGTAAATACCAACTGTACACTATACAGGCACACAATTATTTTTAAAATTGTAAGCAGTCGCTCCACCTAAACAGAAGTTAGTTTCTGGTCTAATTGATATCTTTGGTATTTGTGGATACCTATGAAATTCTCAAATTGATCTCCTTTAAGGGATTTCTTTCACTGGCTGTTGAACTATGACAAGTTTGTCATCCAGCACGTAGAGGTACCGCTTACAATGGAAAGTGTATAATAAATATAACCATCACTTCAAACCAGAGATCAGAAATAAAACTCAAACTTTTGAAAGGTTGTTCAATAACTCTCATTTGTTGTCATTCTCACTCACTAACCTTTATTCTAAAAAAGAAATTTTTTCGGTCAAGTTCTGAGAGAAACCTTTATTTTGATATTTTTAATGTTTCCGTCAACCAGTGAGATTTATCACTAAGAGAAAAAAATAAATCTCATCTGCAAATTGATCAATCAGAATGTCCGTTAGCATAAATGTTTAAATTTTGTAGGCCCTACATGAAGAAATGGATTTAATTAGGCTATTTTTTTATTATTTAAATTTGTTGCATTAAAAAAAATGTGATTGTGATTTTGCATTGAAAAAAATGTTAATGCAATATGAAAATTGTTTGCATTAAAAAAAAGGTAAATGCTTAATCGAATTTTTTTTGTTAAAATCGTTCAACTACGTCAATAATATTTAAGGGCATGATTCGTGGTAACGATGGGTAGGACACGAATTTCAAATGAGTTCGAATGATGAAGTACTCATTTTGTGATAGGACGTAGATTCACATGAACACGATTTTTGACAGGTGTTAAAATATCAACCTCAAAATTTTGAAAAACCGAGTATGCATAATACCTCCCTCTCAATCGATTGGCTTGGTTTTTCAAAAAAAAAAATTCATTTTATTTTATTGACATTTTTTCAATGCAAAACATTTTTCATGTTGCATTCTAATTTTATTTTTTTAATGCAGAAAATTTTTAATCCGCACATTTTCATATTGCATTAAAATTTAATTTTTAATAAAAAATGCATTTTTTTGCATTGAAATTTTACCAACTCTGATTATGAGTGAAAAACCATTTTCGATTTATTTTCAGCGAAAATGGTTAAAGGTTGACCTTATCCATTTATTATTTTGCAAAAAACTCAACCATTGAGAGATATTTCTAAAAATTAAAAATAAATCTCAACCGATAAACTAAATTTTAATTTTTTTTAAATAAATGTCAAACCAAAACCGAAATCTGTTTAAGGGAATGTAGTAACTCTCAGAGAGAAACCAATTGAAAATAAAGGTTGACGGTTATTTCTGATCTCTGCTTCAAACACAATATACTTTGGACGCACTTGACTCACGGATTATAAATATGGTGACGCCAGACGTTAAAGTAAACCCAAAACCACCGAAGGATATCCCCCAGGAAATGTTTTTTTTTTTGTGTTTTTAAACTTGGGGGCTGAGTGGGAATATGTTCATAAAGACTCTGCCAGTTCCAGGCAAAATAACTTTATAATTTTTCACTTTTGGTTTTTGAAAATAAAAATTTAACTGACGGAAAGCTTCTTAATAATTTTTTTAAATGTGAATTTTTTTGTTTCTCTTCAAAAACTTGTATGCACAAATGAAGCTTGATATTTAAGTTTTCATTAAAAAAAATTTACTTTGAAAATCAGACATACTACTAGAGTTTTTAAAAGCCGACATAGCCAACATAGAAAATACGTACACTTCAATAATGTAGCGAACTCAGACTCAATTTTTACATTTCGCCCATATTAAAAATGTCAAAAATTAGTCTGATTCCCTTTGCAGTTTATTTATCGGATTCCGTAATCGAGGTGATTAGTAGTTTTCCAGCTAGTCCAATTATTGAATAATAAAAATAGCTTTACCTCTATGCGTGTCCTATATATTTATGAATAAAATTTCAACAAAAGCTATTATGAACCTTTTTTTGGTACTCGGTTTTCTCGTTAATGGTTGGAATCGATTTCTATCAGAATTTGTATTTCGAAGTTTTTTTTCAAAATCTAAATAATAAAACGCATCTCTACAAAACTTTAACAAAAAAAGTGTAGTGTAGTCTTGTTGGTGTGTGACCTGCATAATACAGATGGCAGGGTTGTAAAAGAATGCAATCTTTTGTGAATGCAATCTTTTGTGAGTGTAATCTTTTGTGACTTTTACCAAAAGATTGCAATCATTGACTTCACTTTGAGACTGCAACTTTAAATTCTGCAATCACCATTCATTTGCTTTGAAATGATTGCCATAATTGTGTCCCCCAATCATTTAACACCAATCAATTGGGAGTGCATGCATTCTTTGCAGTCATTTGCATTCTTTGCATTCATTTTACAATCTTGCATTCATTTGCATTCTTTGCATTCATTAGCATTCATTTTCATTATCTGCATTCATTTTTCAATCTTTGGATTCTTTGCATTCATTCGCATGCATTTGCATTCTTTTCATTCATTTGAATTCTGTGTATTCTATATGGTAAATGATGGAAGCAAATTATTGAAGAAAAAAATATTTTCAATTAGGATGGTCTAAAAAAAATATTTTTGCAGATTAAGGAAGGATTACATATTAATTATACAGAAAATAGCATTTTTTGGGACACCCTTATGTGAGAATACTGAATCAAACTTTTTTATTCTCGAAATGCATGGTTCACAAAACTTTCTGTATTATTAAAATGTAATCCTTCCTTAATCTGCAAAAATATTTTTTTTTGCACCACCCTAATTGAAAATATTTTTTTCTTCAATAATTTGCTTCCACATGGAATGCAAAGAATGCAAATGACTGCAAAGAATGCATGCATTCCCAAATGATTGCAATCAATTGATTGGTGTAAAATGATTGGGGGAAAAAAATGATTGCAATAATTTTAAATTAAATGAATGGTGATTGCAGAATTTGAAGTCGCAGTCTCAAAGTGAAGTCAATGATTGCAATCTTTCAATGAAAGTCAGTAAATGATTGTACAAATATGATTGCATTCACAAAAGATTGCATTCTTTTACAATCCTGACAGATGGTACTTATCTACTAAAACAAATTTAATGGAGCTTTATAAAAATGTGGGTATTAAACATTTTAGTCTTCTAAAACAACTCATCATTAACCGACTGCTTGCAACAAAACTTTTTTTTTTAAAGCACAATCCGCCACTGATGACAATTGAAACAAAGATATGTTTTGCATAAGATAAAAGAAAGAGAGTTAGATACAATAATATCATAAAGAAGACCATCACGTCTCATTTGATTTCCTGTTTCCTTAGGTATTCAATAAATTACAACACTGATTTTAAGTTAAGGTTAGCAAACAAATTACAGCTACAGCGAAAAAAAATGGTTAGTATTTTTGAAATTTTGTTCATGCCATACACTTTTTCGGTCCTTCTGTGGTTGTTGGTTTTGTTTTCGGCAGCAGCGTCGGCCTCGTCGAAGTTATGTAGTTTTCGCAATTTAATTCATCTGATAAATCATTGCAATGATAAAATCGATCGCATCGCAATTCAATCGGTATGCAAACATCAGTTTTTTCGCACTTAAACTGATTGTTTTTACACTTTCCTGAACTTTGGTACAATATACTTGGGTCTACATTGTAATGATAAAATTCTTTTTGAATTGGAGTAGTGTATGTTTTGGTAAAAGTGTTTCCGCTGTAGTGTGGTCTTGAGAATGGTGTCATATTTGGTGGCGCTTCTGTTTTGTCTTCATTCGAATAATGTGTTGTATTTTGTAAATGGGATTGGGTTTTTATCACATCCATGCATAGTTTTTTTTTTTTTTTGGGAAAAAGTTAATAAAAACGTGCAATAGTAGGCATATTATCCGCATTCCATTATAGCACAATTTATTTTTTTTTTAATTAAGGGAACCAAAACCATAAAATAAAAATAAAAACATTTTAAATTTAGAAAAATTTTATTTTTTTTTTTTATAAAATCAAGAAAAGCAGAAGATTCAGAAGAAAATTTGGAAAATATAGTAAGAAAAATTGAAGAAAAATAAGCACCATCACCATAACATTAGATATTAAGAAAGTCGGATGTAATTGCAGTTCAACAACAACAAAATAAAAACTACGTAAAAAGAATGAAATCGTATTTTTAACATTAATAAAAAAGCTTGGAAATTATTATTTCTGAAACTAGTGGGACCTTTTTAGGGCCATTTTTTTCAGTCGTCAATTAAACCTCAGATATTAGACAAGGTTTTGTTAACTTGAAGCTAAAAATGATAGTAGAAAGAATCAGAAGTCGAAAGTCCAAATCATTAAATTTATTAGTTTCGATTTCATAATATAAAAAAAGTTTAGTCATTGAATTCAGAAAGCCATTGAGATTGAAAGACTCATATAAAACCATCATCTTATGATAATTCAAACATTTTATTTTGGTCTTTTGACAGTTTAACTGATTGTTAAAGTCTTAAAAGTCGATTGTTTTTTTTTTTTTTTTGTATGCAAATAAATCTGGCTACCTATACATAGGACACATGTAGTACATTTGTATTTATAAGCATTAAATACGTATAAAAGACTGCACAGTTGGACGAATTCTTTATACACAAAGAATCAAAGTGACAATAATAATAAAAACACACAATTTCTATACGAAAAAACAATCTTACACAATACAAGAGAGACCACCCGCTGTCACCCAACGGAAAGAAAAAATTAATTTTGAACTTACAGCAATTTTTCTCATCAGAGTAATCTTGACAATCATAAATATTGTTACATATCTCAGACAATAATATGCACTGACCATTATCACAACGGTTTTCACCAAAGTTGCAACTATCGCCATCATAATCTAGATTTGCTTCAAGGGATAAGATATGGGTAAGTTAGTCATTGGATGTATTTTTTTTTTTGTTATTTAAGTAAATGATGCTATGCTGGGATTATGATTTGGGTCAAAATATTAAGGTTTTCCTTGCTTAAGTTTAAGGGATTTTGGGTGGCCTAAACATTTTAAAGCTGCTTAATAGATTTTAAGGGGTACCAATATTATCAAGACGAACGCTATTAGTAAAAACTTAAAGTGCACGAGCTTTTACCTTGGAATTTATTGAAAAGTGTTAAAATATTATATCACTTCAAAACGCATCTGTACAAAAGGTACTCTTTATCAACACTTCGAACAAAAAAAAAAACAAACAACATATTTCAAACAATCAGTGTTTGTCTAAAAAAAAAAGGAAAATGCAACCTAGCTGAAAAACATAAGACAAAAATGAAGTTCTGGAGTCATAGTAAAAATCCATTCTTATGGCTTTTGTAAGGGGAACAGGTCAAAATTCTGGTTTCAAAATTCTGCTTTTCACAATTCTGTTTTCTTCAAAAAAATTCTGCTTTTCAAAATTCTGTTTTTTTAATTCTGTCTGATCTGCTTTCCAAAATTCTGTCAGTTTTCAATTCAATTCTGCTAATTCTATTTTTTGTTTAATATAACCATTTATAAACAAAATACTCTGTTGAGCCAATAATATGGAGGAAAAAAATTATCAAAGCTTTAAGAGCCATTTTTGAGATAAATTAGCTTTTCTTAACACCATTCTTGCCAACAACATGCACACAGTTGTTGAGAGTTGTAATCCACTAGGCTCTAGTTCTCCAAGAGTTGTTGCGTCATCAAATGTAATTATTTAAGATTTTCTTAACAGTTTTATGGAAGAAACCGTTATTTTTGGAGTTAAAAAATCAATGGTCCTTCTAGCAAACCTTAAGACCCAAGAAGAAGTCGCTTCAGCGATTTAAGAGAAAGATTGAGGTACAGAAAGCCAGACGGACACAATTGCGGGTCTGAATAAAAAAGTGATTTTGTTGAAGAACAGCGTCCTCTTTTATGTTTGCTTTCTCATATCCAGTCCTTTTGGGCTTATGATTTTTTTTTTTTTTTTTTTTTTTTTTTTATAAATGCTGAATACAGTTGACATAAATTAGGGCCTTCGAGCTGTAAATATGTTTTTGTTCTTATTTTTATCTTTAATGTAGAATTTAATGCTTTCCAAATCACATAGACAACAAAAAATGTTGGTATCCACTGCATGAATTCGAAGCACGTTAATCAAAATCGACATTTAAACTTACATTTTAAATTCCCCTACAAAACTCTGCAAATAAGAAAAAAGAAGTCTTTTGGAAAATGTTAAAAAGCGCGAGCTATTTAACATTTTCCAAAAGACTTATTTTCTATTCAGAATTTTGTAAAAGAAAATTATGAAAAATAAAATTTTGGAAAACAGAATTTTGAAAAGCAGAACTATGAAAAACAGAATTTTGAAAGCAGAATTTTGAAAAGCAGAATTTTGAAAACAGAATTTTTGCACACGCAGAATTTTGATCCCAACCCTTTTGTAAGGTTTAAAGTGAACGCCATCCAATATTTTCGAAGCATTTGAAATAAAACTAAGACCAGTTTCAAGACTATAGGTGATAAAGTCTCTGATAAGGAACATCTCTTCCAGATGAACTTCAACTTTTGATTCCAAATATATCGGATATTGATATACACATGTATGAACATTATGGTGGTAGTTATATGGTTTTTTTTTTGATTTGCTTATAATTTGATGGGCCTAAATCAGCTCTAAATGAAGAACAAAAATTCTCTAATTTTTTTCAGATTTTTATTTTCATCCCCCATAGTCGTTGTAAGGGTTAACTGAATTCCCTATTTTTTCGTATACTAAGTGATTCGCGTAAAATTTGCCAAACAATTCAGAGCATGTAGGCTGGAGTTAGACAAGACAAAAATGCCGCTTGGACAGGAAGTGCATTTTTATAAAAGAAATACATTAAATTGAAAAAAAAAAAAAAATTGTTAAAAAAACAACGAAAACCCTAACAGTAATGTTGTGTAGCTTTTTGAAAAGCCAGAAGTCCGTTTTTATGGTTTGTTTTAAAAAAATAATGTTCTTTCAATAAATAAGATTCAGCATAAAATGTTTTCAAACTTAAAATAAAAAAAAAAAATAGTTTTTCTCAAAATGTAGAGTTTGAAATAAATTTTTTGCTAAAACTGTTCATCGAAAAAACTTACTGTGGACATAAACCCTTAGAATGGCCTTCCAAAAAGTGACAGAACAATTATGTAAGTGTTACCGTTGTTTTTTGAATACGTAATTTATAAATTTTTTTTATAAAATTGCCCCTCCTGTCCAAGCGGGGGTAAATATTACCCCCCTCCAAAGAGATTTTTCAACCTTAATGCTCTGTATTTTTTGGCAGATTTTACGCGAACCACCTAACATGCATGTTCAAGAGGCTAAGGGTTTCAGAAAAGTGTATAAAGATATGAAAATTTTGAGAGAAAAATGTTTAAAAGCATCAAATACGATATTTAAACTAGCTTAAACAATTCTTTTAATGGTTTGAACTGAAAAAAAGTCATTTTAATTCTAGATTGAATATGGTTGTATGGACACAAAATTATTGGAGCTTTTTTTTTTTAATAATTGTTTTTATATCAAATTCTTAAAACATTTTTAAGGAAACATTTTGGTATGTAAATGTTAAGTACCTTTTAATTTATTTGCATTTAAAAATAAAATTTCAAAATAGTAATTTGAAGCTTTTTTTTAAAAGTCAAACATTTCTTCTTACAAATTTTGATATGCAAAATTATTTGAGCATACATATTTGAAATTCTTATATTAAAAGAATTATTTAAATCTTTTCAGCTAATAATGAGAAAATTAAAAATAGGAAAAAAATTCTATGAGAGATACTACCAATAGTTGCTAAGTGTAAAATTTTAAAATTTTTAGTAGTAGACCGTACTAATTTTAGCATACGGAAAAAGTTATAATCAAAACCATAGGAGCCATTTTTGAGAAAAAAATATATTCCTTAACAAATTTTGACTTTTGTATGGAAGGACCGTTACTTTTGCTTAAAAGTATTTCTCAAAATATTTTAAAAAATATAAAAAAAAGTATAAAAGTATTTGATTTTCAAACAAAATTTTTTAAGGATCCAAAATATATTTTTTTTAAATTTGGTACACTATACGATTTATATTTTTGGAAGCTTCGGTATAAAAACACTGTTTTAAAAAAAAATCGAAAAGAAAAAATTGCTTTTTTTTTTTTTTTAACGGTTTCCCACCCAATAGGAAGCCTCTAATAAAAGTAATTTATTTAATTTAAAAAAAAGTTGTGGAGAAGTTTTTGAGAAAAATACGATTATGTAAAATTGCTTAAAAATTTATGGCAGGAACCATTATTTTTGGGTCTAAAAAAAATTTAAAAAATGTGTGGGGAGAATGACCAAAAAACGCTATGTACCAAGTTTGAAGAAAATCGATCCAGCCGTTTAGGCTGTAACTCAAAGTACAGACAGACAGAGAGAACTGTTAGACCAACTTTTTTCGTCTTCTCTATCATCGTAATAACAAGTTTGATCAAAATTTCGAGTTCAATTTCCTTTACGAATGCATACTTGCCATATATGTATGTATGTAGTAAAAATAAATAAATAAAATATAAATTGGGTGGCGCAACAGCTCGTGGAGAACCAGGGCCTAGTGACTTACAACTCTCAACCATTCCTGTGTGCGTGTTGTTGGCAGGAATGGAGGGGACCTACAGTTTTTGCCGAGCCTGAACGGCTAAATGAGCACCACTTTTTCATGACAAGTATACTCCTGGAGGATTTGTCAGTTCCTCGCAAGAGCCAGTACCTCAGATAAAACAATTCGGTTTTTAGGTGGCACGGCTGGGAATCGAACCCACACCACATGTAGTAAAAATAGGGAATTTTATTAACTTTATGGAATGAAAATAAAAATCTGAAAAAAATAGGTAAGTTTTTTTTTTACTTACTTATCTGGAAGCTAAGCAAAGTATTTATTTGAAGTGACTGGAAAAGAATTATTATTGATTTCAGTTTTAAGAGTGTCCTAATATGAATTAATTTGAATTTCAAGAGGACAACATTGATGAATATTATGAACGTAATTTGCTCAACTCAAATGGTTTTTTAAATTCTCCTCAAAGTTGATGATTTAAGAATTTAATTTCAGCTTTCCAAAATGGCTTAGTAAATATTCTTAGATTAATAAAAAACAATATAAAACTTCAATTGACTAAGTGCTGATAGTGCTCCTAATAGGACTCTACATGGATCGGCTTCAGCATGCTTGACAGCATCGCTTGATGAATACGGAACGCTTTTTTAACCCATAAATCATAGTGAGACAAGCGGTTGCATCTTATACGTGATCATATGATGGAATTCGATTCTGGACAAGCAGCCATGTAAATGCCCCTAGTAAACACAAAATAAACAAAAAACCGTTCAGTCAAACAATAATTTGGCTGATAAATTTTTCCACCAACTAGTTTATCTGAGACTTTGATGATGATATCCAAAAAAAAATACCAGCAATAACCTTTATCTATTGCGTTGGATAGCATTCTTTGATCGAGCTTTAATCCGGAGCCTTTTAAACTGGCCCTTAATCTCTTCACGAAGAGTTCAAGGCAATAACTGAGAATTCACACAGTGACTACTCAATAGAGTAAAATAAATTTGGTGGCGCAACAACTTGTGAAGAACCAGATCCAAGTGACTTACAACTCTCAACCATTTCTCTGTGTGTGTTGTTGGAAGAAATGGAGGGGACCTACAATTTTTTGCCGAATCCGAACGGCTAGATGAAAAGCACTTATTCATGCCAAGTATATACTCTTGGAGGATTTGTCAGTTCCTTGGAAGAGAAAGTACCCCGGAAAAAACATTTCTGTTTTTAAGCCTAGTACGCTGCTGATGCGAAAAGAAAAATCCCATACAAAAATGACACAACGAAATCATAAACTAAAAATTTAGTTCTACTTTTCGTTCTGCAGTACGCTGTTCGATGAGCGAAATTGATAATTGTAGCAGATTATTTGGAGATGTCTACACTCTTTTTTCGCACTCAATTAATTACCCAGACCATTTATTGTGTGCGACAAAATGACATTTGTGTTTTTTCGTGTTTATTTTTGTTGTTTCTTTCATTACAGCATGGCTGCTTGTGATTTTTTTGCATTTGCATTTGTTTTAATTTTTTGAATTTGTGCAACTGTCAATGAATATTTTTCCGCTTCGTTTTCGTAAGCATTTCGTTGTCTTGTTGGAGAGTAACTAAAAATTTCGTTTCGCATCAGCAGCGTACTAGGCTTTAGGTGGCAGCGTCTGGGAATCGAACCCATACCTTACCGTACCAATTTTGAAACGAAAATCATAATTTTCAAACATATCTATTAAGTTGATTTTTTACTATGCGTTTTGACAATTTTAAGAAAAATGACATTCCTACGACTTTTTGCAGTATCAACGGCGGTAATATGTGATCTAAAAGAAAAAGATATTTGAACAACTTAAATTCAATTTGTAGCTTACTATAAACATGCGCATTTATTAGATTTTTTGAGACGGTTTGACCAGTTTGAAATCGTATTAGTAGTTGGAGATATACCTACTTAATTTAATTAGGTAAAATTTCACTTTCGGAAAACCAAACAAAGTTAGACAACTCTAAGGCAATAGTGTAATATTTTTTTTTGTTTTTTACTTGAACAGCTGACTAAAATCGGTTAGAGTTAATAAAAAAACAATAAATATTTAGACCCGGATAAAATAAAAGAGAAAAAGAAAGTTTTTTAATAAAAAAAAAACAGAATTTACATTATGTGTAGTCTCTTAAAACTTTGAAAGAGCAAAGAGCTAAAGAAAACAGTTCTTTAAAGACTACAGAAAATTATTATCACATTTTTAATATTGACGTTAAAACACACAAAATAAAAACATAAACTTACCTTTCAATTTATTTTGCTTTTGTATATTTTTTCATTTGTTATTAAATATTTACGTATAGCTCTAAAAAGTTGCATACTAAAGTTACTCTAAGTTCCTGTATATTTCTATTTAAGCATTTCAAACAAGCCAAAATTGTTATAAGGTGGGATAATTTGTATATTTTAATTTAAATATATTATATATACATATGTATATGAGTATCTACATATATAAAACCTTAAGCCTTACCATAGCAATTTCGTTCATCAGAAATATCTTCCTTGCAATCAATATTTCCATTACAACGAAGTGAGATGTCAATACAACTTCCATCATCACATTGCCATTTATCATACAAACAGGCTTTTTTTTTGTTAGTAAAAATAAGTATAAGTATAGAAATATATAAATTATTTTAAAATTAGTTGTATTCATTTTTTTTATTTCAACATACGACATCCTTCTTCATCTGAACGATCATTTGGACAGTCAACCTTGCCATCACAACGACCAACTATTGAGATACACGTCATATCACGACATGTAAATTTTCCCTCTTTACAAAAATATCTAAGTAGTGGAATTACTATTTATTATTGTTTTAAGGAAAACGTCCAAAATGCAGCAAGTAAAATAAAGATATTTTCGTTAAAATTTAGTTAAACAATTGGGGGACTATTTTTGTTTTGGGTTCATAGAATTTACAAATAAAAATAGAAAATTAATTTTGACACATATGTTCAAATATGTACATCATGCATGTGTCGAATTTTATTTCAAAAATTTGGTCCTCAAAACTCTATAAATATTCACATGAAACAGCCTTAAACTCCAAATAAGAAAGCTTAAGTACTTTTTTCAGATGAAGTTTAGTTTACACGGGAAAGAAGTCAAAAATGTTTGCTTGACAAAATGTATGGGTATGCAAGAATATGTATTATATTTCACAGGAATTGTTTTTAAGCAAAAACTCACCTCATCGAAAATTTGTTTGCTTAAGCTTACAGTTCCCATGAGAAAAAAAAACCTTTGCAATTATTTTCGCATGTCAAAAATTATTGAGGTGAAATGCAAAATTATTTGTTTGCATGATTTGTTAACAGTTTCATGCGACAAAAAAGCCATTGCTGTCATGGAATATCATGCAAAACAATGGACTGGCAATTGTTTTGCATGCGAAAAAATTGTTTTGAATAAAATATTTTTTTTTTGATGGTCGGTTTACACTTCCAATGAAGAAAAAATATATACTCACCTCAAGGCATTTATTTGCATGCAAATGGTTTTTGCATCCAAAAGTAATTATTTTCCATTTTCAGGCCAATAGTTAATTAATTTAGGCTAAATTAATGACTTAATGGATGGCTTAGGCCAAGGCAAACATTTTTCACCTTGAATATTATTCAATATGGTGCAGAGAATAGGTGGAAAATTGTTTTGAAAAATTTGATTTGATTCGCATGGGAACTGTAAACTATGCTGTACGCAAAATTATCTTGAGATTATTATTTGGTCAATTCAGGAAAATGACATTTATAAAATTTGGACTCTGTCAAAAAGTGAGCAATCGGATTGAAATGTTTTTTTCCTCAGTGTTTGACAGTGAAAACGGAGAAATTTTTCTAAGAAATCCTATTCTATTGCTGAGACCGTTGAGATCTTTGGGATCATGAACATGGCTGATTTATGAGCAATCTGATTTTGATAAAACAATTCGGCAAAGACAGACGGAGGAAATGAAAAAAACATATGTTCTCGGTATTTGGAAAATTAGGAATATAAGGGATTTGAGTGGGGAATCGGACAAAGAAAAAAAAACTATGAAGATATGTTAACTTACTGGATTCACAATCATCTTCGTCATCACCTTCGGAACAGTCAAGAGCCCCATCGCAAACTAAGGAATCACTTATACATTGATGCCTCCCACGACATTTATACTCAAGGCTACTACATTCAGTAGCTGTTAAGTTAGTTTTTTTGTTTTATTTAGTTGTTAGTTTTGCAAAATTCCCATGTGATGTTATATTGAATTGATGTTTTGAAGTTAGTTCCATTCAAATGAATATATTGTTTGCATAACAAAGACACAAAACATTAATAATAAACAATGTTACATTTTGATTAAACATTAAAGAGCACATTTAAATATATGTATATATGAAAAAAAGTTAGAAATTTTATAATTTTTATAATAGAATTAGAAAAGATTATTTTGTATTTAGAAAAAAGAAAGCGAGAGTAAAGAAAAAGATAGAGGTCAAAAACTCAATTTGATCAAATTGAAGTTTTTGAGTTAAGGCAGAATATTTGTGTATGAATTATGTACTTACGACATTTATCTTCATCCTCATCATCTGCATCTCGACAGTCTTCTACATGATCACATTGTTTATCTAAGGGAATACAGTCACCAGTTCTGCATTGGTACTCATTTTGATTGCAGACTAAAATAAATAGAAATTGAAAATAAAGTGTTAGAAGTAATTGAATGCGATAAATCGGCTAAAAATACAAATAAATGGAATATAATCAAAAGGAATGTAATTTTTTAAGTCAAGCTTCAAAAAGACTTTTGTGTTATAGCCCAATAACTGTTGCACTGAGCTATAACAGTTATTGGGCCTTGAGACTATCACTTCACAAGATACAGAATTATGCCGATATAAAAAATAATAGCACTCATGGAAACTTTTCCAATGATATAGAAAAGCGTTACAACACTTGGGACGCAACCTGTGCAGGGAGAGAGCTATAGCGCAGTGCAACAGTTATTATGGACTTTTACACATTATACCTGCATGAGATATAGGCTTTTGCACATACAAGAAAAAATAGCACTCATTAAAACCTTTCCAATGATAAAGGTCAGAAAGTATTACTACAATTGGGCCGTAATCTGTGCAGGGGAAGATTTATAGTTGACTGCAACAGTTATGGGGCTATAACACTTTCCCTGCACGCCGCCGTCTTTTGGCGGCGTTAAAGTGAAATTGATTTGCGCTTAGGTGAAAATGATTTGCCTTTTTGTTAAACCCATTTCCTATATGAGTAATTTAATTTGTGAATGCTATGTAGGAATAGTACAGGTAAAATAGTAAAGAAAAGCCTTGAAATAAAAAAAGAAATTGGTACCACCTTGAAACCTGGTAAGAACGTTTCATGTACCGCGAGAATGAAGAATCAAGAGTCTATACAAATATTTCATATGGAAGGGTGTTTGTGTAAGGGGGAGAGGGGGGGAAGTTGTGGTTTATCAAACGGAAAAAATTACATTGGTACAACATAAGCATATGACACATGTTTTCAAGGTAGTTTTTAATGCTGAATAAAATAACACCAAAACCAAGTCGATACGACCTCCGTGAAAAAAGTTATTGTCACTTTTATGGTAAGATGACTAGATAGATAGATAGATTTTTTCTTTATTTTATAAACAGACAATATTTCGATTAAGAATACGGATATGACAAAATTTGCCGTCTGCCGGATATGAAATTTCATAAAAAAAGAAAATATAATGAAAAAGAAAGCAGATATAACATAAACATTTGTTTATAAAGGAATAAACTATGAAAAAGATTGTACAATGTATATAGTAATGGATAACAAATTTCTTGATTATATTAAGATTAGTGCGAACTATCTGTAATCATTTACAATTTTGATGATTTGCAACATAAAATTTTTTAATTTTGAATGATTTAAAACTTAAAAGGTTACAATTTTGGATGATTTGAAACATAAAAATTTATTTTAAAGAACTTTTTTTTTTTTTAATATTTATTAATAGAGCATAATGATTTATGTATAGTAAATGTTAAACTATTAAGTTAGATATTCCAATGGGAAACCAGAAACCTGAGGTCTTTTACAATTTTAATGATTTACAACATAAACTCTTGTAATTTTAGATGATTTAAAACATAAAGGCTACCAATTTTAAATGATTGAATAATATCTGCCAACTCAAAAGCTATTACGATAGGTCAAAGCATGATTGCAAAAACTGACCAAGCCCGAGAGCCATTTAAAATATCGTAGAGACTACTTAGCGTCAGAAAACTTTCCTGGAAATATAATCTTCTCTTTTCTCTCATCTGACTGCAATTATAATTATCCAACAAGAACACCATTTGGACCAGTCGTGATGCTGATGATGGACTGTAAACAGTCCGCAATGCATACAGGTACGTGTTTTTAATTGTTCGTTCGTTCGTTTTTATTAATCGTGTAATTGTCGCGACAAAAAAAGTGTTACGAATCCAATTATAAAACAAAAATTGTGAAAACAAAAAGGTGTTCGTTATTTATGTTTATTGTTTACGGTTTTCACGGGTTCAATTAAGATTTATTAATATAATCTTCGGATTTCTTGTAAAATAGGACAAATTGCAATGAAATGGTAGATATTCTCAGGTTCTTTTCTGTTGCATAGGTTACACGTTTGCTGAAGATCGGCTCTATGAGGTATAAAATTAAGATTTAATAACTCGACCCTGGCTTTAAAAATTGTGCTTATCACTTCAGATGAGTATTCACTATTGAAATAACTTTCTTCAGTAGGCAATAGATGGTTAAGGCTTTTGTAGAATTGTCTAGAGGCTGATGATGATGCTCTAGTTAAGTGCCGGTCATATATTTTTTCGTCCACTTTAGCTATGATCATTGCAAATATATCCTGCCAGTCGCGAACGTTACTCTCAGAAAGCGATAGTGTGGTATCATGCGATAAAGCCAGTTGGTTCCATTCCCTGAATGGAGAAGCATTGGTTCGTAATAATCTTACTACGATCGATCTATGGAGACTGTTTTCATTTCTCTTCATTACTCTTGTTAAATAGTCTGAATGAGCTTTCAGGTTTTGCAGATAAATGGGAGGTAAACCAGATTCTACATGTATTGCATAGGTTGGAGTGGAGTTCGGTAAACGGAATAGTCGCTTAAAGAAATATCTTTGGACAGCTTCAAATTCTTCAATGGGACTGACCCCAAACGCCTGAGCTCCATAACACATTCACGTTTTGACAGTAGCGTTAAAGACTTGATATTTAGAGGCAAGATCAATATTTGAATTTGCGAAGAATTTCGGCTACATCAAGTTAATCGCCAATTTAGCTTCACTGCTTTTTTGCTTCGCATGTTTGCCAAAGCTTAAGTTAGGTGATAACAATACACCGAGGTATTTGAATTCACTCACCACATCTATCCTCTCGTTATTGAGTCGCCATGTTTCTTCCCGCAGTCTTCCTCTCTGTCGATTCTGGAAGATCATGATTTTCGTTTTTAATACGTTGATATGAAGATCCCAAGTCTCGCAGTACGTCTGTAATCGATTTATTTGAAGTTGAAGCGAAAAGGGGTTATCTGCCATCAGCACCAAGTCATCTGCATAGAGAAGCACCTTTATGAAATTTCCCGCAAAGTTTACACCACCCGGAAGAATATCAGCTACATCATCAATAAACAAGGCGAATAGAATCGGACTCAAAATACAGCCCTGTGGTACACCTGCAGACATATCAAACCATCCTGACAACTTAGATCCATCCCATACCGCTGCACTTGTTGACTCCAGAAATTTCAAGTACAACATTAGAAACTTTGTTGAAACTCCTATTAACCGTATCGAATGCAGCTTTAAAGTCCACAAAACACACATAGAGCTTCTTATTCATCTCGATATATTTTCTAGCAATACTAGTTATAGCAAAAATATGATCTATGGTTGAGAAACCTGGCCGAAAACCAGCTTGGTACTGGTACTGGTACTTTCTATCCAGGTTGAAAGTCTTCCATATAAAATCGTAGAAAAAATCTTTCTTAGTGAGTTAAGAATAGAAATTCCACTATAATTTTCAACCTGGCTTGCACCTCCTTTTTTAAAAATAGCAAATATAAGAGCTTTCGTAAAACTAGCTGGCACACAAGTATTGTTATAAATCAAGTTGAAAAAATCCACAATGTATTGTTTGAGTTGTTCTGTTGCATTTTTATAGAATTCAGCCGGAATGCCATCACTACCCGGAGCTTTGTTGTTCTTCATAACCAGAAAAGTATTCTCAAGTTCTCTCAAAGAAATTTGAGAGTCGAGTTCAGGCACATGCACATCCTGTAAAGCATAGCTAAAAGTATGAAGATTCTCCTCCGCTGTCAATACAGTTTTAAAATGTACTGCCATTGTTTCAGCTTCAAGAGCATTCTTCACACCTTGGTAACGCCTTCCCAACTCACGTACGTTAGACCAAAACTCCTTAGAGTTGTGAAAACAAAAAGGTGTTCGTTATTTATGTTTATTGTTTACGGTTTTCACGGGTTCAATTAAGATTTATTAATATAATCTTCGGATTTCTTGTAAAATAGGACAAATTGCAATGAAATGGTAGATATTCTCAGGTTCTTTTCTGTTGCATAGGTTACACGTTTGCTGAAGATCGGCTCTATGAGGTATAAAATTAAGATTTAATAACTCGACCCTGGCTTTAAAAATTGTGCTTATCACTTCAGATGAGTATTCACTATTGAAATAACTTTCTTCAGTAGGCAATAGATGGTTAAGGCTTTTGTAGAATTGTCTAGAGGCTGATGATGATGCTCTAGTTAAGTGCCGGTCATATATTTTTTCGTCCACTTTAGCTATGATCATTGCAAATATATCCTGCCAGTCGCGAACGTTACTCTCAGAAAGCGATAGTGTGGTATCATGCGATAAAGCCAGTTGGTTCCATTCCCTGAATGGAGAAGCATTGGTTCGTAATAATCTTACTACGATCGATCTATGGAGACTGTTTTCATTTCTCTTCATTACTCTTGTTAAATAGTCTGAATGAGCTTTCAGGTTTTGCAGATAAATGGGAGGTAAACCAGATTCTACATGTATTGCATAGGTTGGAGTGGAGTTCGGTAAACGGAATAGTCGCTTAAAGAAATATCTTTGGACAGCTTCAAATTCTTCAATGGGACTGACCCCAAACGCCTGAGCTCCATAACACATTCACGTTTTGACAGTAGCGTTAAAGACTTGATATTTAGAGGCAAGATCAATATTTGAATTTGCGAAGAATTTCGGCTACATCAAGTTAATCGCCAATTTAGCTTCACTGCTTTTTTGCTTCGCATGTTTGCCAAAGCTTAAGTTAGGTGATAACAATACACCGAGGTATTTGAATTCACTCACCACATCTATCCTCTCGTTATTGAGTCGCCATGTTTCTTCCCGCAGTCTTCCTCTGTCGATTCTGGAGGATCATGATTTTCGTTTTTAATACGTTGATATGAAGATCCCAAGTCTCGCAGTACGTCTGTAATCGATTTATTTGAAGTTGAAGCGAAAAGGGGTTATCTGCCATCAGCACCAAGTCATCTGCATAGAGAAGCACCTTTATGAAATTTCCCGCAAAGTTTACACCACCCGGAAGAATATCAGCTACATCATCAATAAACAAGGCGAATAGAATCGGACTCAAAATACAGCCCTGTGGTACACCTGCAGACATATCAAACCATCCTGACAACTTAGATCCATCCCATACCGCTGCACTTGTTGACTCCAGAAATTTCAAGTACAACATTAGAAACTTTGTTGAAACTCCTATTAACCGTATCGAATGCAGCTTTAAAGTCCACAAAACACACATAGAGCTTCTTATTCATCTCGATATATTTTCTAGCAATACTAGTTATAGCAAAAATATGATCTATGGTTGAGAAACCTGGCCGAAAACCAGCTTGGTACTGGTACTGGTACTTTCTATCCAGGTTGAAAGTCTTCCATATAAAATCGTAGAAAAAATCTTTCTTAGTGAGTTAAGAATAGAAATTCCACTATAATTTTCAACCTGGCTTGCACCTCCTTTTTTAAAAATAGCAAATATAAGAGCTTTCGTAAAACTAGCTGGCACACAAGTATTGTTATAAATCAAGTTGAAAAAATCCACAATGTATTGTTTGAGTTGTTCTGTTGCATTTTTATAGAATTCAGCCGGAATGCCATCACTACCCGGAGCTTTGTTGTTCTTCATAACCAGAAAAGTATTCTCAAGTTCTCTCAAAGAAATTTGAGAGTCGAGTTCAGGCACATGCACATCCTGTAAAGCATAGCTAAAAGTATGAAGATTCTCCTCCGCTGTCAATACAGTTTTAAAATGTACTGCCATTGTTTCAGCTTCAAGAGCATTCTTCACACCTTGGTAACGCCTTCCCAACTCACGTACGTTAGACCAAAACTCCTTAGAGTTTTTAGAATG
The DNA here is from genome assembly GCA_963921185.1 of Dasysyrphus tricinctus. Classification (NCBI taxonomy): domain Eukaryota; kingdom Metazoa; phylum Arthropoda; class Insecta; order Diptera; family Syrphidae; genus Dasysyrphus; species Dasysyrphus tricinctus. Next base: position 172,190,452 of record OY992532.1, on the reverse strand, counting down.
TTTTAATTTTGTTGCAATATTTCTAAGATATATCATTTTTTTGTTGAGGCACAGTTGTTTTTACTCTTTGTTGACACGCAAGTACATATTTTTGAAAGCAATGGCGTTTGTAGATCTAAATAATTTCAAGTACCTGAATGAAAGTTTTCGAAGGCTGCTACAATCTTTGTCGAACCATTTGCATTTAGGTGTAAATGTAGAGTTTCCATTTGCATGTGGAGCTGAAGCAAAAATTATCCTTGTTATGCTTTCATCAATTTCTTCAGCATTGTTTGGCGATTGAGCCGGGAGAGTATTACAGTTGCGATTCAAAAGTGTTATATAGCGCAGAGCTTTGTTCTCAAACCACTTGAGTTTTCGGGGAATATCTGGATTCCTTTGCTGCACTTCTTCGTCGAAATTCGTTTTTACAAGGATTGGTAAATGAGCTGAATAGTTGGCCATCAGCACTTCAAAATCCTAAACACAGCCAATCCACTCTCCAGATATTGCACAATAGTCGATAACTGACTGCCCTTGTCCGCTTATGAATGTGAGCTCACCCCACTTGTCACTACTTGCAACACCATTCAGTACAAAAAGCCCAAACTCATCAAACAATTCCGCTAACAGCCTTCCATTTCTATTAAGTGTTTCATCCTTAGAGTTTCTTGTTACATCAAAAATTAGTTGGTCTTGAAGAATATGAGCAGCAGAGTTCTGAAAAGCACCAATCCGTGCATTGAGATCACCGATGATCATTATGTTTTCCAAAGAAGTATTATTTATAAACTCACGTAAGTTGGTATAATCATTATGCCAGTTATTGCAATTCAGGTACAACGGTATAATAAATAACTTAAATTGTTTCGAAATAATTTGAATAACAAGCCTATTTTCAATCATTTTAAATTGAACGAAAGGATAATATTTAGTTTTGATCCCACATAAAATACATCCGCTCGCTCTCCCATGACTACTTGTTCTTATTGCTGGAATAAAAGTTATTTTGTAATCTTTAAAGTATGTATAAAATTCATTTTCATATTTGTCTTCTAAAAAAGTTTCAATGAGAATAATAATATCAAAATTAGAAATATAATTGAAAAAATCAGGTTGCAATAATTTACTTTTTAAACCTGTAACATTGTATGCTAAAATCGATAAATTAATAGAATTAATAATTTTATTTTGGCAGACGGCACTGTTTCCCTATCGTTTTTTTGCTATGGTTTGTTGCATTAATTCACGCTCAGGTGGCGCTGGCTTCAGTTGAGAGAAAGATGATGCTGCTTGCTTGATATCAACTGGAGCTAGGTTCACTAGGTAAGATGACTATATGTTCAGTATAAAGGTTAAATATTACCGAAAACTAGTTGAAAATAATGGTCCATCGATGAAACTTGGTATCAATGGTTCATTTGTCATGAAAAGCAATAATAAGAAGTCTATAAAAATATCTATGGTTAATAATCTAATCGACAAGTACAACGCCCTTCGTGGCATTATTCAGCAAGTACTATGCCCTTGGAGGCTCTATTCAGCAAGTACAATGCCCTTGGCGGCTTTGTTCAGCAAGTACAAAGCCTTTTGGTCGCAATATGCAGAAACTACAATCAATACGCTGGTTTCGCACTATTGAGCAAGTACAACGCTATTGGTGGCACTAATTGTCAAGTACAACATCCTTGGTGGCACTATTCAGCAAGTACAACACCCCTGATGACATTAATCAGCAGAAGCTACGCAATAGACACTATTTCCTAGGCACCTGATGGCACTCGACATGGCTGAATTTTGCTCTGGTAGATCAGCAGGTACGGAAGCCCCTGATGTTGGAAATTTGGAAGATTATCTTTGAACTAAGACTTCTTACCATTGGTAGGAGCAATCTTAAGAAAGAAATAGCTGGATAATCTCTCCTGCCTAAATTGATCTTCCAGAAGAAACCCCGCACCAGTGTTGGAGGGAAGATCCAGGAAAGCCAAAAGCTAAGTGACCAAAACGACTTGGCTCTTCTGCGGTCGGAGTATAATGCCATATGACGTTGAGTATGGTCGAAAAGGTAGCATTCGATCAACCGAGTAGGTCCATTTGTTATAATTCCAGTAAAGACTGAGTGGGAACAGTTTCGGGGATGAACAAATAATAATTATTAGCGGGCCTTGTGAATAAAAAAAAAAGCTAAAGCTATTTTTGGACCAAGCTAAAGCTCTAGCTAGTCATAGCTATTACTAGTAGCTTAAGCTAGACAGTTCTAGCTTAAGCTAGAAAATTCCAGCTTAAGCTTAATGTTTCTAGCTTTCGTTTGTTAATTCACATGTTTTGGCTTAGAAGCTTAAGCTTAAACTTTTATGTTTGGGACCGAAAAGCAACGTAAGGAGATTTTTTAAAAGTTCAAGTTTTAGCTTTAGTTTTTTTTATTCACAAGACCCATTGTGTCGGTTTTCTTGTTTTCACATGCCAATACAAATACAGTTCTCGCTGACTGCTAGACTGTTTTTGTACTTTTGCATAAAGTGGATAACTCTGAAGGTTGTCATTTTCAAATAGTGTCTTTTACTGTGCCAGTTAAAAAAGGAATGTAACGTAGAACGCTTCGTTACAAAGATGCGCAGACAATTTAGAAATAGAGGCATTAAGCAGCCCTTGAGTGAATCTGCTCCAACAAGAACCTGTGTAACTCAATTTCACTGCTCCGACCACAAGTTAACAGTTCAATATTATACTTTATACTGACAGCGTTATTTCAGGAGCAACAAAATGAATACTTCCAAAAAATTCTAAATGATCGGTAACGCAGTGACCAACAAGCGACAGAACAAAAAAATACTGAGCTTCAACAAAAAACTAAGACATATTATGACATTGGTAGCTATTGAATATACTTTTTAATAAGGAACAATATTACGTTCAAGGGTTCTTGTTATTGAATATGTTTGTTTGGGCCATAAGGGTGTAAGCATGCTTAGTACTGAAAATGCAACTAAATTCACCAATGCTGAGAGAATGGTCACACTAGCCACTTTTCAGTATGTTTGGAATAACTCGGATCGGAAACGAAGCCGAATTTTAAAATTTAGCTCTTGAAAGTTTTTGTTCAAAAATAAATTTTCTATTAAAATGAATTGAACTTATCGGAAAAAATTAAAAACTTAATTAAATTAATTAAATTAAAAATTAAACTAAAATTTGAAGACTTCTAATTTTTGTTCATATTAAACTTTTTTTACGAGCAAGAATAGACTCAAGATTAAAGCCCAAATATGGTAGGTATGTACAAAAAGTAATTTTTATTAAAAATTTACTGATAATATACCCATTCAAACTTTACCATTTCTTGTAATTTTTCGCAGTATTGGACCGAAAGCCTCTCTTGCAAAAGCTCAAAATTTATTTTTTAAATTTAAATTGCGATTACAGAGAACACTTAAATAGTAGGTAAGCCCCGAAATTTCGCTTATCGGTTCTTTTAAAATGCTTCCAGACCTACAGACTAAAAGGCTGGGTCGATTAATAAAAGACTTGATACTTGGTGAAAGGAATATTTAATTTTGTATGAAGTAAATATGCTTTCGGGCAAAAACTCCGAAAATTTATAAAAAAAAGTGACTATGCTATATGTTTGCCAATTTTGAATTAAATAACTTTTTGAACTTGTCATATTTAAGCCTTAAGCCTTTTATTCTTTTTTTTTTTTTTTTTTTTTTTTTTATAATTAACGCGCACTCAAGGGGTTATGACTACGCTTAATATGTTAAACACAGTGCGAGTGTTAGGAAAGTAGGATAGGATTTAAAAGGAGATACCGATGCACATTGGTTTTGAATTTCTGAATATCACAATGGGAAGGAAAAATAGAGTAGGGTAAAGCATTCCACATTCGTGTTGTGCGGCTGAAGAAAGAATCTCTGTACTTGACGGTACGCCCGAAATTGGGCTCAAGGGTAAACTGATGTGCATTCCTAGAAGTACGAGTATTACGGCGGAATTGTGTAAGGGGAGGAATGCAACTGGCTATTTCACTAGAACATTGTTTGTAAAAATAGCGATAACATAATGACATACACGAAACATTACGGCGGTGTTCGAGAGATGCAAATGTTTCTTTTATAGCTCTGTCGCCTATCAATTTTAAAGCTCTATTTTGAATTCTATCCAAGAGACTTAAATGGGATTTAGGAGTACCCGCCCAAATATGGGAGTTGTACTCAAGCTTTGGACGAATGAAGGCTTTATAGATTACAGCCAGATCAGAAGGAGAGAAAAATTTCTAGCATCTTCGAAGATAACCAAGACTTTTCGCAGCATTTTTGGCAACTTCGAAAATGTGATCATTCCACAGAAGGTGGTCTGTGATGCACATACCCAAGACTGAAAGCTGTTCGGTTTCCTCGATGCAAGTGCCCCTCATGGATAGTGGCATAGGGGGTGGGTTTCGCTTTAACGACAGAACCCAAGTAACATTTTTCCTCTCATAAAACTCTGCCAGATTCTTAGTAGATTATTGTATGGGAGTAAAATATTCTCTGGTAGTCTACTACAAGATTCTTATACGATAGTTATGAGCGTTAAACGGCCTAGTTACTAGAGGCAATTTTCTATCTCATAACAAGAGTAAAAGATTTTATATGAGATTTGATATCTCTTTAACAGATTTTTATTTTTAAAACTTCAAAAAACTATTTATTTTTGCAAGAGTATTTATCTTATGAGTGAATCAATAATATTATGTATGAGCTGTAATATGGACATTATTATTATAGTTGTTTTTCTCACAATTGGACCAAAATTTGATTGCCGTTGAAAATTTACTATCTAATATTTACATTTTACCTCCAAAAAAACAAAGCGCTTTCAAAATAATGCATATTTCAATTATTTTTGTTGTATTTTTTCTTATTATTTTTTCTCATGTTCACTTTTTTAGCAATAGAGTATCTTTACGCAGCACTTTGAACTCTCCCCATGTAAAATATTGAATATTTCATTTGTTTCATTGATTATTGTAATTTTTTTTTGAAAATTGTTTGTTTTTGTTCTACAACGCAGATATTTTTTTATTGTGTGCATTTTGTTTTTATACTTTTTTACTTTTCAGATCCTATAAAAGCTTTTTAGTAGATTTTTAGTAGAGTATAGCATAGCCGCCGCGCATAGCCGCTTTTAAGTGTTTTATTATGGGATTATAAGCATTACAATATGGTTAGCAGAGATCAAATTTCATAATAAGATTATTATAAGACTTGAAGTTTATACACTCCTACTAAGGGAGAAAAAACTGATTTCATAATAGACTTAAGCGTTGGGAATTTGAATTTGAATTTTAAAAGAGACGCAGTCTTATTATAAAATTACTATGAGAGTAATTAAAGTTTCATAACAAGATGTTAATTATTAAGTATAGCTATGAGATCTAAAAGAACCTTATGAGAGAGGATTTGTAGATTTCGGGAGCTTAACTCTGAAGAGTATGTTAGTTGGGAAGACAGCATTGAGTTTTCGAAGCATTAAATTCTACACGGTTTTTTGTTCCCCATTGGACAATGCTGTCGAGATCAGAATTTAATGAGCTTATCATACGCTCCCGTTCAAGTTCCACATCCGAAGAACAAGGAAGTGCATCTTGAAACGAATATGAAAAGCTGAGGGTACTGTCGTCTGCAAAACAAATTAATGGATTGGAAGTTTCAGACAAAAGATCATTTATGAAAATAGGGAAGAGAGTCGGAGACAGAACGGAGCCCTGGGGCACACCAGCATTTATTTTATGGATATCAGACTTGTAACCATCCAGTACAACTTGTATTGAACGGTCCGAAAGGTAATTTCCAATCCAACGAAGAAGAGATTCGTCGATACCAAATGCACGCATTTTCGATAAGAGAGCTTGGTGCCAAACTCTATCAAACGCTTTTGAAATATCAAGTGCAATAATCTTACTTTCTCCAAAACGATGTAAAGATTTGTTCCACTGTTCGGTGAGATATACCATCAGATCACCAGTGGACCTATTGCTACGAAAGCCATACTGCCGGTCATTAAGAAGCTTTCGTTCTTCAAGATATTTCTTGAGCTGATAATTAATCAGCGTTTCCATGACCTTGGAAAGAAGGGACGTAAGTGCAATTTTTTAGGGACAGGCTGGACAAATGCAGTTTTCCATCCACTCGGAAAGAGACCTATAGAGTAGGATAGATGGAATAGCTTACGCAGAGGTTTTGCCAGCGTTGAAGAACAACTCTTCAGAACAATGGGAGGGATACTATCCGGACCAGCGGATGTATTGAGCATGTCTTGAGCATGAATTTAAGCATGTCTTGAGCCAATCTTTGCTCCAAAACAAATTACGCATAGTTAAAAAAAAATGTTGTAAATGTTAAAGTTTAAACTGAAATTAAAATTCCAGAAGTCCTAAATGGTAATTGTTTGTCAAGTCTTCAACACTTAGCCCAGCTAGCTTTGTAATACAACATCAAGTTCGTGAGAGCCAGTATCGTGAGTTAACTACCCCAATGAAATGTACGTTTTGACATGGAAGTCGTTTGAAACATAAACGACTTCCACGCCAAATTTCATTAGAATCCATTATAGTTCTGTGCTCTAAATTTCATTCTAATCTGTTTATTCATTTTAGCGTTATTCAAGGGCAAACGAACTCTTAAATCTTAGTAGGTAAAGTAGGACTATTAATTTTTCAAACTTCTAGACCCATTTTTAGCATATACTTTTTCAGAGACAAATATAATTGTGAATTTTATTTAAAAAAAAATCCACTCGGAAACCAATTTATGTTTAGAAATTCAACCAAATGACAAACCTTTAATCTTCTTGTGGTCGCCTCCACACAAAAATTTCCCCCAAAAGTTAAAAAAAAAAAAATAATATCTGTCTGTACTTTTGGCTTTTTCTTCCTTGCTCCATAAGACAACAACACGTCGATTCATCTCATAATAAAGTAAACAAAACAATTTTCAAACGAAAATATATGTGTGCATCGAAAATAAATTATCACCAAGGATAACATTGAAATATCCCAGATATTGAATATCAAAACAAATTCTACACAAATTCACTAAGAAGTAAAAAAAAAAAAAAAACACAGAAGTGCCCATCAACATTCAGGAGTAATCCTTTTGGAAAATAAATGTTGTAATGCTGCTGAAAAGCGGGTAGTTGTTGTCTTGTCTTGGTTGGGAAGGCGAAAATCGATGTATTGTTCATCGTTCTCTTAACCTCCATCTAACATCCTTTCAATTTTATGCATGCCTTAGGATATAATAAGCCTTTAGACAACCAGATTACATTCACATACCAATGGAAGAGGTTTTTTGTTTTTTTTTTGGTGTGAGAATAACCTGTTCGATTCTTTGCTTTATTTCTCACAAGGTTTTTTAAGGACATGACGAAGGTATAAAATCATCGTATTGGCATCATTATCCTTTTTGTTATTGCTTTCTCTCCTGCCAAAGCTCAACTAAACAAATTATTTACGCTGCAATCGGCGCCTGTTGCCCTTTGAGTTTTAATAATTGGTGTATAGCAAAAAAAATGCAAATCCAAATTAAGGAACAGCCAAAAAAAAAATCCTTTAAAGGACTACCTACAATTTTGTTACAACGCAACGTTTATTTATGTGAAAGAGAATCTTGTTGCAAAGTTCACATTTCCAAAACGAACTCTTATTTTTTTTTAATTAGAAACATACACAGAGATAACGTCATTACATACAATTACCGGGAATACAATCTACGGCCCTTGTGTTGTGTATCCTTAACAGCTTATTAAATCATGCGATACAAACAAAAAATGAAAACGACAAAAAAAATCTGGATAAAAGGATAAACGCCATCAGGATAGGGTTAAGGAAATTTAGGGTGAAATTGAGAGCTGCTCCAGGCGACACAGAACGGGATGACTGTGATGGCGCGCTTGGTTTCAAATTCAGTTGAGCATGAGTCAAGTACTTGGTATACTTGATATCTTTTTAAAAAAAATAGCGTTTGAAGACGCTGACTCCTGTTTTGAATGGAATTCCACCACGGGCGATAAGAGACTCGACTTAGAATGTGAGTGTTTTGTAGATACATTTAAACAAAAAATACGCAAACCTTTTTTTTTTTCTTACAACAAAAAAAAAACAAGTATATGTAATAGCAGCAAATATTTAATCATTCGAATAGAACAAGTCATGTTAAAATAACATAATTTACTATATTTAATTTAATTTCAGGTTTTTATTATTTATTAATAAATTATTTAAAAATTAATGAAATATAATAATTAATAAAATATTTATTCCAATTTATTTTGTTTCTTTTAAATGCTTAGAATATTTGTTGCCAGCTATAATTCAGGGTCTTTTATGCCGAAGATCTGGGGATCAAACCCCAAACTGAAAAACATACATTTTTCAGGCTTACCTCTTGCGAGCTTTGTCAGATCCTCCTAAAATATCTATTACTTTGTCATGAAAAAGAACATCCTATGTTAGGAGTTTGGGGTCAGGAACAACTTTTAGGTCCCCTTCATTCCTGCCAATTTACAATATGCACACAGGAAAGGTTAAAAGTTGATCGTGACAAAAAATTAATTGATAAAAATTAATTTATTGTAAGGTTACAATTTTTATAAAAAATCTGACTGTAGTTCTGTTTGTATTTGTTCTAATAAAATTCTTATTTCCGAAAAAAAAACTACATACTGAAACGGTCATACCTCATTTGTGCAAAAATAATACAAAAATCTATTTTAGTAACCATTCAACCGTACCTCTTTCTTCGCATTTTGTTTAATGAATTCTTCGAAAATCGCTTACCTCATTAAAAAAACACCTAGATATCGTAAATAATATATTGTTCTCTATATGAGATGAGGTGGAGTTGCTTTAGTGTCCGATAAACATGTTGCAATGCAATCGTAGAATCTCAGAAGAAAAAAAAAAAACTCATACACCTACTTGAAGGTGTGCAGTGGTTATTGAATTTTTATAACCATGTCACGACGACAGTGTATTAAGATTTATGCAGGCATACGACAAGAGATGTCGCTCAGTAATGGAATACTCAAGTAGTTGGATTAATGTTGTAGGTATTAAAATAGTTTCTAAGAATATGTAAGAAGAAGTACTTTAAACAATGTTTATTCGAAACACCCTTTTAGTGGCATGAATATAGAAATAATGAAGAATTTTTAAAAGAAGTATGTGACTCGGAATGTAACATTTATCAATTGAAATTTCCATTATTTATAATCACATCCGATCTTAAATAAAATGCACGACTCAATCGCACGAACTTGCTCATGTGGTTCAAGGTTATAAAATAGCTGCTGGTTGATGATATAAGGTATTAATTTACTATTGAAAAGATTAAAAAATAAGAATTTTTGTTGTTGATTTCAAATATTATTTCTATAGAATAACATGCTTTATTTAAAAAATGAAATAAATTTAAAAAAAAATAAGCAAAAGCCACTTCTCCATCATAATGATCTTAGATTTGATTAAAACCTCGATAACATTTTGTTTTATGCACGCACTTAACCCAGCGGCTCCATTGGCAATATTTGAGGCAATAAATTGCCTCACTCATTGCTATTGCCTTGAATATTGCAAATGGAGACGCTTTGTCAATGGCAATGGCAATATTGCCTAGAAGATGAGAGGCAATTATTGATTTCCATCGTCAAGGCAATAAATTGAGTAAAAATGGGGTTCCCCGCAGTTGTCAATGGCTTCTTTATTGATTTTTTTCAATTAAATCGTAGAATATGAGAACGCACATGACAAAATATAGTGAATTAAAATTAAATTTAATTAAAACAGGGGATTTGAACAGCATTTGACTGCATTTGCAGTCAAATATTTCTATACACACATTTTATAATTGAAATTGCCTGGCAATGAAAATGCCCACCCAAGCAATAAATTGCCATTCCTATTCCAATTGCCATCGCCTCAAATATTGCTAATGGAGCCACAGCGTAAGGGATTGAAACTACCCCTAAAATAATTGAGCACAGAGCGAGAGTAAAGAAAATAGGGAAGGATTTAAACGGAGATACCGATGTACAATGGTTTTGAAATTCTGAATTTAAAAATGGAAGGGAAAATAGAGCATTCCACATTTGTGTGGTTCGGCGGCTAACAAAAGAATCTCTCAACTTAACAGTGCGTCCGAAATTGGGCTGAAGGGTAAACTGGTGTACATTTCGGGAAGATAGAGTATTACGGTGGAATGCAATTGGCTATTTTGCTCGAAATAGTTTATAGAAATAGCTATAAGATAAAGTGAGACATAAAATATTATGTCAATATTCAAGAGATGTGAATGATTTCTATCATTTTTAAAGCTCTTTAAAGATACGATCCTATATACTTAAATGGGTAATGGGAGCACCTGCCTAAATGTGAGAATTGTATTCAAGCTTTGGGCGAATGAAGGCTTTGCAGATTACAGCCAGATCAGAAATGAAGACAATTTTTTTGCATCTTCGAAGAATGCCTAAATACTTTGCAGCATTTTTACCTTACGTTAGCTTAGGTTGAAGTGGCTGTCAGTCATGAAAACTGACACACTTAGACCATAAGTTGGCCCATTGTGATACCACAAGAATCTGGGAAGCCTTTTTCCCTACTCGATGAACCATTTGGAGCTTCTTATGAAGCGTAACAGACTACCTATGTCAACATTTACTAAATCACTAAAATCATTGAAGTAGAAATCTCCTGCTCTAAGAGATAGAGCAGGACAAGTGCATAGAAGATGAGGAATCGATTCTACCTCTTCCTCGTCCATAAAGCTTCTGCAAAAATCGTTAGAGAATACGCCAAGACGCGTTGCGTGCTTGCCTATAAGACAGTGTGCGGTTATGACACCTATCATGGAGCTAGTGTGCAATCTGTTTAGAGATATCAAACATTTAGATCGCTTAAAATCCATTACTGGCCAGATTTGTTTTGTTGCCAAGCAAGTGGTGATATTGTTCCACCTAAGGTTTGTTCTCTCTAAAGCATCTTGCTTCAGCATAAGTTGACATGTAGCGATGGGAATACCAATATCTGCCTTACTAGGTAGAATTTCCATATTTAGCGAGTTCGTCGGCCTTACAATTACCTGAAATGTCTCTATGCCCCGGCACCCAACACAGGTGAATGTTAAACTGCTAGGCCATCTCTAGCAGAGAAGATCGACAATTTAGGGTTGTTAAAGAGTTAGTAGATACCGATTCCAGAGATTTGATAGCTGCTTGACTATCCGAGAAGATGTGGATATCTGTAGTTGATAACACGTTTTCTTTCAGCCAAGATAAGGCTTCTTTGATCGCCATAAGTTCCGCCTGGAACACGCTACAATGATTTACCTACGTTGAATATGTGATCATTCCACAGAAGGTGACCTTTGATGCACATACCCAGAACTGAAATTTGTTCTCATGGATAGGGGATGGGGTTTCCTTAAGCGACAGCATTGGGTTTTTATAACATTCAATTCTGCTTAGTTTTGATTTCCCCACAGGACAAAATGTTGTCAAAATCAGAATTAAATGAGCCTATCATACGTTACCGCTGAAGTTTCACATCCGAAAGGCAAGGATGTAAATCTTGAAACGAATATGAAAAGCTGAGGGTGCTGTGCTGTTGTCAGGAAATGAATTAGAGGCTTCAGATAAGAGATAATTAATGAAAATGAAAAAGAGAGTCGGAGACAAAACAGAGCCCTGTGGCACACCAACATTTATTTTATGAATATCAGACCTATAACCATCCCAAAAAACTCGTATTTGAACGGTCCAAAAGATTATTTCTAATCCAACGAAGAAGAAACTCATCGATACCACATGAACGCATTTTCGTCAAGAGAGCTTGATTTCGAACTCTATCAAACGCTTTTGAAGTATTAAATGCAAAAATCTTACTTTCCTTCGGTGAGATACACCATCAGATGACCAGTGGAACTATTGCTACGAAGGCCGTACTGTCGGTAATTAAGAAGCTTCCGTATTTCAAGATAGTTCTTAATGATGTAAGTACAATTAGTCGATAGTTGGAGGGAGACAGGTTTGGACAAATTCTGTTTTCCATCCACTCGGAAAAAGATCAGGAGAGTAGGATAGATGGAAAAGCTAACACAGAGGTTTTGCAAGCGTTGCAGAACATCTCTTCGGAACAATGGGAGGGATACTATCCAGGCCAGCAGATTTGTGTATGTCGAGATCTTTTATAGAACTCTTGCTACTGCACGAGTGTGAAAAAAGATCTGTCCCATAATATATATTAGCGCTCTCATGAACATATGGAGTCATGTACATGACTCTCTGGTAGCGTCGAATTAACAGTAAACAGCAGGAGTTTCATTGAAGACGAGCGTTGTAACCAAGGACAAACTATACACTGTGGTATTTTATGCCTTTATTTCTGATAATTACAAAATTGGGTTCTTCGAATACGAACGTTACAGGTCTTTCAAACTGGTTTGAACTTATTCCGCTTTTCCTCAGTTCCTCTATTTCTGATCATTAAAAAATTGGGTTCTTCGAATACGAACGTAACAGGTCTTTCAAGCTTGTTTGAAAGAATTCCGGTTTTCCTAAGTGGGGTTTGGTTTTGTATCTTCGAAAACTCACTTCTCTAACCCTGATTCAATTTGTCATTCAGCACAGGTCTTGTTGTTGTTGCAATTCACATCTATTCTTCGACACGAAATGAAATTACAAATACAACAATGTAAACAAATGGATTTTGGAGGGTGAAACGTACGAAGGATTGACTTTTTTATTTAATATTCTCTGCTGGAGTCTACCTCGAAACTGAGGAAGTATAGTGTATAGAGTTGAGTTGCCAGTTGGCTTTCTCTATTTTGGTTTATGATATTCAAGAAATTTTGAAAACGGGAACACTTATTCAATGTTTTCAAAATTACTTTTTTTTTATAGGCAGGACTGGCCACGATACCAGAAAAGTTTTGGTATCGTTTGGTTTTGGAGACGATAACAGCTCCAAAGCATCTGAAACAATACCGAGACAAAATCGAGCCGATACCGTACTTTTTGGACCGAAATTTACAGAGACTCTCGGTAGTATCGTTTGGTATCGGAAGAAAAAAATTGATTTTGAATATAATTATTAATTTATTACAAACAAAGAAATCGTAAATTGTTTTCTCGGAAACGGCTACAACGATTTGGATGAAATTTGACAGTTTTTTCTCTTTGGCAGGCAGAGGGTTTAAGCAGTACTTTTAATTAGAACCACCTGCTACGAACATTTTCTTATGTTTTGCTTCTCTTAAACCAACGATCTGGAGGAAATTTTATGACTTGGTTCTTTTAAGCTGGAGGAAGTGACTTAAGTTAAATCCACGCTTATTTTTTCTTATATCTTCGTTTCTCGACAATGGAAAGTCATTATTTTAAGAACCAATTACACCGTTAGAACCGTTTTTTTCGATTTGTTCATAACATGTTTAACTAATATGGATCAACATTTTTTTTTTACAGCTAACGGTAGATAAACAACATCTGAGTAAAGTTCTGATTACTTATAATTAACTCATTAAGTTCGAGACAGAATCATAGTTCACAAGTCCAAAAATTTATTTTTGGTTAAACAACTCATTCAGTGGGCAATGGGACCATAAGATAGTTATGGATTGTTTTCCCGTGAATTAATGCCCTGCGCCTAATAAGTCTAATAAATAAGTTAATAAGTCTATTCTTTCATTCACTATACATAATTTTATGTTATGATTTTTTATTAAATCTTAAAAATAGAAAGCGATTTTAACTTCAAGATCAAGAACTACGACTACCGATACTGTTCACGATACCGAGGCGAGACTGAATTATAAGAGACCGAGACCGATATCGAGACGATACCTACTCAAAATTTTCCGATTTTGACGATACCGAAACGATACTAGCAAAAGTATCGTTTGGTTTCGTATGGTGGCCAGTCCTATTTATAGGCCGCAGTTTTTGTTTCTGACCTGAGGTATCACAAATTTCCGTCACTAAGAGAGCAAGAGAAAAAAAACACAAATTCTCAGCCAAAATCAATTTTCATAAATTTAATCACATCATCACATTCTATCAAAAACTCGAAAAACTGCTCAGAAGACAGAAAAACAATTTTAAAAATAATAAAATGGAAATTTTTGGCCCTTAAAAGTATTGAAGCTGTTTAATAGATAATAGAGCTAAAAAGAACCATAACACACTTACGAGGCGATATTTGAATTCAGTGATTGGTTTGTATCTGAAATATATTAAAGTGTCATTGGAGGACTTACGAGTTTTTGACACAAGGCCGACGATGTATGGAAATAAAATAAAATTGATCAAGTGGTTCCAGAAAAAATAATAATCGAAAGCAAAAAAGAGAAAACATTTTTCAGATATCTTTTGGGCTTCACTTCATGTGATTTTTTCTTGATTTGTTCTCAAGTTTTTAAATAGCCCAGTTAATCTATTCTTTCTTAAAAAAAATCTATTGTTATTACTACTACTGCTAGTTTATTAAAAGTATTTTGTATTAATTTTTTTTCTTTTAACTACAGCCTTTCAAATCAAAATCAAAACAATGTCCGATTGAAATCTATTTAAATACAACTCATCTTTTTCCGACACCAAAGACAGTATGGTTGCGTGTAAATGTTTAATTCGGTCAAAGGATTCCCCCATCACGCGCATTACCACCTTATAGTCACCAAATCACATGCATGTATGTATGTATGAATGTTTACCACTGTATCCATATTTGTATGAAAATCACAAAAGTGTGCACCGCGTCGACCGCTCGCCAAGCCACCGCGACACATATAACCATAGCATAATTCTGAAAATTCCAAACTGCAGAATAACACTCATACGCCCCATTGCATGCAGACAATAATCAGAAAAGTTTCGTCAGTTGAGCGCACTCATACCATACTATCAACCATCCGTTTGACATTTACGGCTTTCTACCGTTTTAAGGACCTAACCAGTGGTTGTCTGCATTGATTGCGTGACATTAAAAAAAAAATGTCAACACTAGATGGGGTTGTGTTATTATCTGCTAAGGATGAGTTCATTGCATTTTTAAGTTTTTTTTTTTTTTGTTTCTTGTTCATTCCCAACAGACAACATGCGCCCACAAACAGTGCAATCGTAGGTATAGTTGTATTGCGGTATCATCATCATTTGAAGAATTTGGTTTGCAAAACTTCAGAAATGCTGCAGAACAATGCAGCAGGAATAAAGATTAATTTGTTTTCAACTTTAACGATTTGAAACTTATGTTTTTGTATTTATTTATGTTTGGACATGAGTCAAAGGATATGTCTCTTCTCTGTAATTTTAACTTTATTATGTGGTTAGTCTAGAGGTAAAGATTTTTGAGCATTTCAGGAAATTGTTCGTGATAGTATGTAGCCAAAATGCCTAGAATGTAAATATTTCTGTTTTATTTTGTTTTTATCTGATGTTAATCATTGATTTCCGTTACAATTATTGTAGTCTAGGAATAGCCTGTCAATGGTCTCGAAGAAACCAACTCAACTCAACAAAAGTGTGTTTTGGTTTTGGTGTATTTTTAGTCAATGTCCGTCTTTAGGGCTTACGCTTTTGCCTTTTGGTAGTCGCATTTTTAGAATATATTTTATCTTTTTTCTTGATTATTAACAGATTTTGTGACAGACTATTTTTTCAACAATTTGCATGCTTGACACTTCGCCTATAAGGTATGATTTTGATATGAAGGAGTCTTCCATATTAGGTTAATGAATATACCGAAAAAAGAGGGGAAAAAAGGAACAATTTCGTTCAAGCCTTGAGTTCCTACTTTATTTTGGTTTAAGATTGTGTTGAGCCTATCTTTGCTTCTGCTTAATTTTTACATCATCGATAGAAAGTTTAATTTTTAACACAAAGTTTTAAATATAAAATTGTCGAGTTCGGCTTAGTTTTGGAGTTATACCAAACATATTGAAAAACTGGCAGTGTGTAGAAACACAAGGGTAAATTTGGTAGCATTTTCGGTTTTAAACTTACCTATACCTACTTTTTTGGCAATCGTTATCATCTACATGTATATCTATCGTTTAAAATATCGGATCAAATTTAGCCACAAATTTTCATAAAGCCACCAATAGCTTCCGTATAGATAACCTTTTACCCCATTAAAACCTTCGTAATGAATTTACCTGCTAGTAGTAGAGGGTAATTTTGATGACAATGCACAAATTGTTAGTTTGCTATATAAACACTCTCTGGATGAAGGTAAATGCTCACATTCACCGACGGCGCACGACAATGAAGCCAATGATTGACATGCAACAGCAGCGACGACGGATGCTAGGGGAAATACGCACAATTAAACCTTGCACTTGTACAGCTATGTAGGTATAGGTACGTACCCTTTTAGGGAAATTGTATTTAAGGAAACAATTTGTGGTAAAATTAGGGTTAAAATGTGATTAAAGGTATCCAAAACAATACAAGGGTTGTTGTTTAGTTACAAAAACTTTTCTTTGACGATTATATTTTTTGACTAGATGTTTTTTGTTGTCTATTGGTTTAAATCTCATTCTGAACATTTTGTGATTAAAGACAGTTAATGTCCGTAGAATATTTTTCAGATTTTAAATTCAACGGAATTATAAATTTTTAAATTTTGAAACAAAACTACCTCAACACTAAAATTTTCAAAAACATGGAGTAGGTACACCAATTTGATGGAGTACATCTTTTTGGTACCAAAGCTCAAATATTTAAGTGCATAAATACGACTTCAGCATCTAGAATAGAGAAAGGAAACTTTACCTTTCAACAGATTTTCTTTATGCTTTGAGCAAATGACTAAACCGATTTTGACATGATTTGAAAATCAAAAAGCCTCAGCTGAAGCAAAGCTTTCCAAGCCACTTCAATTTCTTTGGTGGCAAGTTAATAGCCATTTTTTTATTAAAAATACAAAAATAACAATATTAAGAATTAGACAAAGCAAATTTAACATAAACACATGGAAAATACATATAAATAACTTCACAACTTAAAAAACGTCAACTTTGAGTCAGAACGAAATTCCAGTTTTCCAGGTCCAGGTTTGTGCTAGTTCGAAAAGGCACATAGTCGATCGATTCCAAATAGGTAGGCGCTCGAATTTTTTGAACTATCTCTAGTGAATAGATGTTGCCTCAAAAAAAATTTAAAAATTGTAAAAATGAATTTCAAAGCCAATAATTAGAATTACTAAAACTAATTTTCAATATTTTAGTATATTCAAAATATTTAAAATTACACCGGTATCGATACGCTCTTCGCAAATCTAAGGCTTTGGACCAACTTGGTCACAATATTGCTATCTTCAAACTAGAAGAAAATAAATCTTATTAAGGTAAAATTTGGAAACTGCCTTTCAAACGCATTGAAGGCTTACTCTGGTGTGCCCCAGGGAAGTCTTCAAGGGCCATTTCTTTTTATTCTAGCTATAAATGATGTATCATATAAACGTTCAAGTTATATTCTCATATTCGCCGATGGTGGAGTCTTTTGTTTCAAGGACTTGAGTGCTAACTTTAGCTCAAATTTAGAATTCACTTAACACATTACCTTCATTTTTAATAAAGTAAACTGTATGCGTACGTTAATTAAAAGTTTGGCAACAAGTATGGTCTTCCTTTAATGGAATTAATTAAAGTCGTATTGAATAATTACAACATAAATTCATTAGTTTTGCTCTGAAAGATCTTCCTTGAGCTGACTCTTTCAACACCCCACCATAAGAACATAGGATCCAGCTACTGCAGTTTCAAACCTTAGTATATCAAAAGCTGGTTAATAATGATCCGATATTTCTTCGCCAGCTCATAAATGGTCAAATTTATGCTCCTGATTTGTTACCGCCGAGAATCTCACCATTTTACATGTAAATTTCCATAGAACTTAGCTACGGTATACATGAGCCTCTTAACGGTATGTGTAAGGTATTTAATTTAAATGGCCCCTCTGTTGATTTGAATATTAGTAAGATGACATTAAAAAATTATTTCAACCCAGTGCGCCACGTTCGTGATTGTTTTTTACTTTTTGAATAATTAAAATTTAGTTTAAATGTTTTGCATATTGTTCAATGATGTGTATTGTTTATTTGTTTAACTTTGTTAATCTATAAATTTGTTTTTAAGCATAATTAAGCTCTCATTATTTTACTAACCACTAACACATGCACTTATAATCAGCCTCTGATTGTAGGTTTGCATCTTGCTCTAAGCCCACTACAAAAAAGAATATGTAGTGTTAAAAAAATTATGTTTTGTAGGTTGCTATTTAAATTCGAAACCAACACAGATTAAGAAGTTGCTAGAAAACGGCTTAATCGAAGCTATTTTACCAGCGCAAAGTATCAGGCATTTAAAAGTCACACCTGCGTGTAAAATTTGAATAACTTTTTTGTTTGTTAACTTAACTATTTATTTTTTTTTTTTTTCAGATTTTATTCATCAAACCGTGTTACATCACAAGTCTAAAATTTAACGACCGAGCAACGAACCAAAATGGTAGAATTTTACTTTTTCAATCAGCATTCAATTTTACTAATGAATTATGTATCTCAAAAAATTCAGAATTCAATTGGCCAGCACGTTCACCAGGACCCAAAGAACAAGCCCCAAATTAGAGCTTTGGGTGCAGTTATGCAAAACGCCTGTTCGAGAGCCCAATTGTACATCGATGAAAATGGTGGTCATCTCTCTGATATTATTTTTCATTTTTAAAATATATATCTATTATACAAAGTTAATATTATATTAAAAAAAAAATAATAATAAACAAAAGAGTTATTCAATTTTTACTCGTAGGCGTGACTTTTGGCCCGCCCTGTATAAAAAAATCAAAAAATTATGACATAATTTGAAGAAAAAAAAATTGGACACGATATACAGAAACAAGGTATGCTCATTGAAAAAACCTAATTCGTCATCTTGATTCGGCGTGACGTCACAATGATTTGACAAGTTTGACAAGTGAGGTTGTTTGTTGGAAATTTTTACTTGGACTTTTGTAATTTGTGTTTTTTCAGTTAAAAATATAAATTCTAAAAACTTAAAAAAGGTTGGAAATGGAATAAAAATAAAAATGTCACTATTTCCCGAAGAACGCAAAGCTGTGCAAACCGTGGTTTTGTGCTTGTGGAAATTAAAAGAAATTTTCTTTAAAAAACAGTCGTATTTGCTCAGAACATTTCGTTGAGAGTGACTATAGAGTTTGCAATATACTTTAAAATATCTCTAAATATCAGGAAGATCGGATGCCACACAACAACAACAAGTGAATGACTACATCAACGTTGGGAAAAGAGACGAGAACCCCTGCAGAGCTAATCAACATATAGCACAAATGCTTTCTTGTATTTGCATCAAAAATTAATTCAGAAGCTGCTGATCTTGAAGAACATGATCAAGAATTACCAACAGAAGAAGAGGAAGAAGTTTCGTCACTTAAATTTGGCGAATTTAAAGAAGATGCAGTCTTTATGTCATTGAATACCTCGCAGGACGATTCCCTATTAAAAGGTGTAAGGTGAACAAAACACCACCAAACCATCCCCATGACAACCGGACCTAAACAATACGAGACGTGAAGCCGAAATTAATTAATAATTTAAAATACAATGAGAATTAAATAAAATTTAAGCAGAAAATACAAAATGTTAAAAGTTAGGCCCCCCATTTATGCCAACATAATATTATAATATTCCATGTACTCTTTAAGATAACTAGAGATAAGCAAATTGTAAATAATAATTATTCAATAAAAATCGTTAAAAAAATCGACCCAAATACTTCTAGCAATTTTACGTGGGTGGATGAAAAGACGGAAGGTTGAATTCAGAAACTAAGTCAAACGCTCCTGGAAAACATTAGAATTCTTGAAAATATTTGTATTAAGAACAATAACGAATCTTTGTATACGGAAGGGAAGGTTATGGAAACTCATAAAAAACCGAAGTTGTGACTACGTATAACTTATTTCTAAGGTGTGGACTATATTTTAGAATTAAGCATTTAAATAAATTATTTTAAAGTGAAAACTGTAAAAATAGAAAAATAATAAAATCAATCCGATGAAATGAAACTCTTTTCTTCTATCTTATATCTCAACCAGATGATAGTGACGTCACACCATAGCTGCCTAAACACAAAGAGCATACCTTGTTTCTGTATATCGTTAAAATAAATTGAATTAAATTTAATTAAACAGCTGTCATAAAATTGTAACTTAATCGATTAAGCCATTAGTTATAAATACTTAGGTATGCCATAACTAAAACTCTAAGGCCCGTTTGCTGATACGAGACTTAAGGATTTATGTTCTACTTTAATAGTCCAGTCAACGAAGTAAAAATAAATGCAATAAATCATGCTCTCTGGGTTATTATTTATCCCCAGCCCAGGGCCGCGAGCTATAGCCAGGAGGGGGGGTTAAGGGTCCCCTTTTGTAATATTTCGGGAATATTTTGAAAACTAAGCGTTTGAGTGAAACAGTGTACACCACAAAACGAAAGAATAATAAATTTCCTACAAAAAAGGTTTTACTCATATTTTCGGTAGGAGCAAGGTTAAGAAAGATACGGGCAGTAGAAAATTAAAAAAATTGAAAAACATTGTTATCGTCTTACAACATCAATAGTTTTTGATCAATTAACCCAGAAATAACCGGAAAAAAAACGTTTTTATTGATTCATGGTCATTTCAGTGACGTCATGAGAGCAATTTGAAGTGTACAGAAATTGGTTGTGTTTAAAATGTCCTTATTTATTTTTTTTTTTTGATAGTGTTTATTTTTATATGAGAAACATTGTTTCTTTAAAGGTAAGAAGTTTACAGAATATTTCCAAGTAACAGAGGCCAATACTTTATGAAAGCATTTTTGGACATATCCTAAGAAATAAATTCTTTAGTAGGGGACGTGTATTTGAAAAATTGAAAAATGTTTTTAAATGGTTTTTATTTTTTATTTTACACTATAAAGTAGTAAATTGTCTTTTATCATTCAAGCTTGCTGTTAGCCTTGGGTCGAATGCTGAAAACCAGACGGTTGTAGGATTGAAAAAAATGAAAACTCTTTTTTTTAAATAATTTTTGTTGAGTAGTTGTTATTAAGTGTTTCCGAAAAAAAGTAGTTTTCATAATTTTCAATTTTCTCAAAAACTAGAAACCTGACAACCATCTAGTTTTCAGCGTTCGACTCAAGGCTAACAGCAAGATTGATTGATAAAAGACAATTTTCTACTTTATAGTGTAAAATAAAAAAATGAAAAATAATTTAAAAACATTTTCCAATTATTGTAGCACACGTAGCACAATATTGTAGGTATTTCCGTTGTTTTTAAATAGCTATTTTTCTATTTTCAGTCAATATTAAGGGACTTCTAAGGAATTTATTTCTTAGGATATGTCAAAAAATGCTTTCATAAAGTATTGCCTGTAACTTGGAAATATTCTGTAAGCTTCTTACCTTTAAAGAAACAGTGTTTCTCATATAAAAATAAACACTATCAAAAAAAAAAAAAATAAGGACATTTTAAACAGAACCAGCTTCTGTACACTTCAAATTGCCCTCATGACGTCATTGAAATGACCATGAATCAATACAAACGTACTTTTCCGGTTATTTCTGGGTTAATTGATAAAAAACCATTGATGTTGTAAGACGATAAAATTGTTATTCAATTTTTTGAATTTTCTACTCCCCGTATCTTTCTTAACCTTGCTCCTACCGAAAATATGAGCAAAACCTTTTTTGTAGGAAATTTATTATTCTTTCGTTTTGTAGTGTACACTGTTTCACTCAAACGCTTAGTTTTCAAAATATTCCCGAAATATTACAAGTATTTCCTCCTGGCTACAGCTCGCGGCCCTGGGCTGGGGACTTTCAGTATGTTATACGTGGGGGTCACCCCTACCACATTAAATAATAACCCAGAGAGCATAATTTATTGCATTTATTTTATAATTTTGAGTCTTCGTTGACTGGACTAAAAAGCTTATATTCTAGTTTTTCCTCTGCGTAAACTGTCACATAAACTCTTGTTCTACTAAAATATTTAAGTTTCGTATCAGCAAATGGGCCTAAGTTCATCAGATTAAGGCTTAATTTTTCTAAAAAAAAACTCCAAGAGAAAGAGAGCGCAACGAAATGCCGCAAACCAAAATCTCGCATTTTTTTAGAAATCTTGAAAAACGGAATCTCTCGCATGCTTTTCATAACCTCGCAATTACAAAATCTCGATTATATATCTCGCAAATATTAACCGAAATCTCGCAAATTAAAATCTCGCAAATCAAAATCTTGCATTTCAAAATCTCGTAAAGCCGATAAAATTAATCTTCGCTTGTGAAAAAGAATGATGGTTATAATCGCTCGGAATATTCATTTCTATATTCCTCTCTTGCTCTCTCTCGTGTGAGATTTTGATTATAAAAATTATTTGTTGCATAGCAATAACATTTTGCGAAATAATAGCTTTCGTAGTTTCGTACTAAAACTCAAGAGAAAAAATAGTACATAACACAAAATGTATAAAATTATTATAATTTATAAAATTATTATTTTGCTTCACCTAAAAACCAGTACTAAAAGTGTGATACATTCACACTCCTTAAATGTTTACATTACTATGTCTCAATCAAAAGACATGAAACCTCTATTGACGCACTCCGCAATTTCCTACGGAAATTACTTCCAAGATATAGAGAGATATTAGAGAGGCAGACAACGTAAGTTTGAATAAATATAATCGTCCTTGCCTTTAAATTCTACGATACTAGCAAACCTTTTAAAATCGGCTTTTACTAATGATTTTACGACGCTGCCTGCTGATCAGATTTATTTTTTAAATACCATAGACAATGACTTCGGTTCAAAACACTTTGCATCGACACGACGAATATCTGTAGCAAATTGTTTCCATTTATGAGATACTCTCGATTTCCTCAGCTAAAAAAAAACGGCAAGCTTCTCAATTCGCACCTCATGGGCGCCACTTTCTATACCCTCATCAATGAATGGTATGCTAAAATACCCGCGCGGGTTGAGTTGTTGGGTGATGGTGTTAGGTTGTAAGGATACCAAATTGCTTTTGTTTAGCTGTACTGAAGGAACCTCGAAGATGGTTGAAAGGGAAGATGACTGCTGCTGCTCTTTTAGTTGGCTCTTGTGTGAGTTCTCACTTAACGGAAAGTGATTCCTATTTGGGTGGCGTCATTGTTCGTCCTTGTTTTTTTGTTGATCTGATTTCGTCCCACAATATAATGCAGTTATGTGTATGTTCTTTAGAAAAAAAAAATAAGTGTATGGAAACGATGTTATAAAAGATGCTTGTATACGATGTGCACCTTTTTTGTACCTTACCTAAACGACTATTATATTTGTTTATATTGTGTGAAGTAAAGGAAATTGTACATGACATATTGAGGGTTAACAGATTACGGTTGTTACGTGGAAATTTAATTCTGCTAGGTTAAGTGTCTTGAAAAATCAGATACTTAGCTTTTTTTTGCATAAGAAAGAGTATATTTTAAAAGAGATGCAAAAGAGAAAGAAGTATAGATAAAGTTGCTAATGAGCGGATGTCGAGCACATTATGGAAATATTTTATAATAGAGCTACAAATATTATTCTTAAAAGATCATCGGATGCAAGGTCAAATTTAAGAAGTTCTTGGTACATTTTATTTGTGGTTAACAAGACATTGTTTATATAAATGTATATATAGGGTCTTCCATAAAGAGGTTTTATTTTAAATTTCACACTGCATTTTGATTATCAACAATCATTGCAATCATTTTTGATAAGAAAAATTTAGACAGTTACAAAATATGAATCGATATATTTTAGCACAACTTGTTGAAATAGTATGGACTCTGACCACTTTCTTGTTGTGACAAAGCTCAGAGCCCGACTGTCCAACGAAAAGAAAACGAAGACCACCCAAAGGAAGAAATTCAACATTGCATGCCTTCGCACATTTGAGAAAGCCAGAAACTACAGTGAGCAATTATTGCCTGCCGTACCCCCAGCTTCAAGCGTCAACAACTAGTGCAACCAGTATCACGACATCATTAAGGAGTTAGCCGAAATCACCATAGGCTATAAATCACCCAGAAAGAAGAATCGGTGGTATGATGATGAATGCGTAGTTTTGAAGCAGGAGATGGAAAATGCACGAATGCAAATGCTGCAACGGAAAACAAGAGTTGCTGCTGGAGTACCGTTAAAAGAGAAAAAACCCTGCGTAGAAAGAAAAGATAATCAACAGGCTCTCAGATCAAGTATTTCGCAGAGTCTAGCACCGCCACCAACACTCGCCGGTTCTACAAAACAGCCAAGCAACTGGCATTTGGTTACAGGACTGGCACGCAAGCTCTTCGAAACAGCGAATGGAACCTAGTCACCGAAGCACAGGGAATTGTAGACGTGTTTAAGCAGCATTTCCAGCAAATTCCTTAATGGTTATTATGTAGAGGAGGCGACAGGGGAACAAAGAAGCATGGGACCAGTCAATGAAGATCCAGTCCCAGCGCCCAGTACTGAAGAGGTTAAGAAAGCCATCCACAAGCCTAAGTATGGAGAAGATGTCCTGGTAGGGTGCATGCACCAGCTCATCAATGGAGTCTATTCAACGTACTATGTGAGCGCCTAAAACCTTTCTGCAACACTACGATCGGCACGTACCAGTGTGGCTTCAGGCCAAGCAGATCAACGATAGACCAAATCTTTACATTGAGGCAAGTCCTGGAAAAGACCAACGAATTTGAAGTCAAGACCCACCATCTATACATCGACTTCAAAGCCGCATATGATAGCATAAGTCACCAAGAGCTTTTATTGGCGATGTCGGAATTCGGGATCCCGAAAAAAAACTTAACCAGCTATGCCACATGACGTTACAAAATACGCGGTGCAACGTGGAAATGGGTAACAGGACAGCTCATCCGAGTTATTCCAGATGTGTACAGGGTTCAGACAATCTTGTCCTTGAGCTGAAAGTCCGTAAGAGTGGTGTTTACATGGAAGGCACTATCTTCAACAGGTCTTCTCAACTGCTTGGCTATGCAGACAACATCGACATCATCGCTTCAAGAGAGCTGTACCTGAAGCATTCACAGCTATTGATGAACAGGTGAAACGCGTTGGTCTTGAAGTGAATGAGGACAAAACAGAGTATATGCTATCAATAAACAAAGCCTCTTCTGTCCATCGCCTAGCACAAAACGTCACTGTTAGTAGCAGTAATTTCGGGGTTGTCAAGGAGTTCACTCCTTCGGAACAAAGAGAGCGATTAGAGGAGAAGATTCAAACGTAAATTTTACGAGCTGTACCAAGATGTGGATGTAGTCCAAAGAGCCAAAACATGTCGATTACACTGGCTTGGCAACATCGAGTGAATGGGCAGCAACGCTCCAACCAAGAAAATCTTCGCATTCCAGCCCCCAGCTTCGAGACGACCAGGAAACCCCAAACCTCCGCTACAGGGACCAGGCGGTCATAGACGCAAGAGCGCTTCATCGACTGGAGGGAGCGTGCGAAGGACCGCAACCGATGGAAGACCGCAATATCTCAGGCAGAGATCCTTCATGGATCGTGAACCGGAAAAGTACATTGGTAAATAAAGTAAAGTAATGTTGAAAAAGTGTAAATTGGTTGGTAGAAATAAGTGAATGATGACACTCAATTCTCTTTGTCTGGATACGTTAGGGTTAGCAAACTACGCTTGCATCTGGGCTCCAAACATTGAAGAAGTAGTAGAACAACTTCTTCATCCGCAGTGTCAGTCTGGTACGGTATCTGAGCTGGAATGGTCATTAGGCCATATTTTTAAGTGAATGGATATTGAGGTTATGTTAAAGCTAGAGTTTACTCCAATGCTTCACTACCTATTTATGCACTAAAGGAAAACATCGCAGCTGTTATTCGCAAAATACTGGCGACGGATATTTTGAAGATTTTATATTCTATCATTAGCCAAAGACTTCTTCTAATTGAAAAGTCACCTCCTGTTAGATGACCCTTTTTACTTGTTCATATTAATTAATCACTCTATCCCCTGCCACTAACTGACAAAGACCTCAGTCACATTGTCTTAAATATAACCGTTTTATGCTTCAAATTATCTTGATTCTTAATTTGTGATTTTTTATAATAAACTAATTCAAAACTATGAATTTTAAATATGTAATCCTTACGATACCTCCATACATACAACAAAAAAATACTCATCAACCATTGAAGCAGTAACAAATTCATTTACAATGAATGTTCGCAAATATTGAATCATGCAAAAGTGACATTTATCCATAAAAACACAAACACATACAAAGTTCAGTTTTGTTCTTGGCTTAAAAGAGGTATAGAGGAACCTCCAATGTATGCAGAGTGTGTGTTGTGCATAATATTTATACAGACACACAACCAGAGGCAAAACAAAATGTTGATAGAGTTTAACCTGAATTCAAATGAAATAGGCAATTTAAACTTCAGTAGTAGTTCTATTCGCTCAGGATTGTCCCCATCCCCATCTCCATCTCCGCCTTCATAGTTTTATAGACAGACACACAGCAGTCGGTCGTCGATTGCCATGCAATCGAATTTCAAAGTCAATTTCGTGTGAATAATTATACGAAAAGCAGATAATTACCACGTAAAACATCAGTCATAATCGATTATAGAATCCGAGTTTAGTGGAGTGGTTCTTCGTATAGTATCTATAATGCTGTTGTTGTTGTAGTTGCTGTGATGGATAAATTTCGGAAAGTGATGTTATCGAGTTGATTCGTCTATTAAACGGATATTAATTGTTAGAATGTTTATAATATAAGCAGACCCAAATGAAAATTGTTGTTTGTAATGAATTGGCTTTTAGGCGATTGAGATAATATATCAGTGGTTGAGAAATAAACCACAACACCAAGGAAGATCATCGGATATGCGTGACACGCTTTACCACAGCAGTACCTTAGCAGAAATGAAATGGTTCAAAACTTGAAGGCCGTTTGACGTTTTATAGAATCATTACCCATGAAATACAAGTCGATAATTGCCGTTTTGGTAATATGCTACCAAACTTGGTATGATTTTTTAGCTTTGGTAGGTTGGTAGGTTGTAACTTGGTAGGCTTTTAATACAACTCTTTAGAATAATTTGAAACTTTAAACAAACATACAAATTATGATCATTTCCAATTGGTTCAAAAAATATTTGTGTCAAATAAAAGTCATTGACAACCAATTTAGCAAACAAAATATAAAAAAACGTTCGTTTTGAGAAAAACGGCATCAACAACCGTCCTAGGACCAACCCTGTAGCTGTTATAAACAAAGTATCTTCCAATAAACATCAATGCTATCATGGCAACTGCAGTATTGGCGTTACATAAATCTGTTATGAAGGCTACATTAAAATTGTAAAATACCAATAATGGCGTATCAAATTTAATAAATCGAAATTGACGCACGTAAACTTTACAAACACAAAGCCAAACTTTATAAACAGTACAGCAGTACTTTACACCAATACTGCCAATTATATATTGGAATGACTTTGGATGCAAAGCTTAAGCGTAAAGAGTACAACAAAAAGAAAAGGGAAGAGCTATAAACTTGAAATATAGATAAATGTACTGGTTACTAAGAAAGAACTCTTACCTATCATCTATTCAGAACAATATAATATCATCCAAGCAAGTGTTTATTTATTTATTTGAGTCAAGCTTATTAATCTAGCGTAAAAGTTTGTAACTTAGAGTTAGTAAAAATTATAAATTATAAAATGATCTTTTAAAGTCAATTGTTGATATAACAGAAGAATTGATTAATAAGCTATGATTTACGTTACACAAATTCAATTTATTATTTAAACGTGAACTCCGCTCGTAGTCAGTACGATAGTGGGTTATATACAAAGGGTCAGGTAGATCTCTCAAATTACGTTGCGGAACATTAAAACATTAATTAAAATAAAAGGAATTGGACCCAAGTGGCTCCCTTGGGGAACTCCAGAATTAACTATATTTTTTTCGAGTGATAGCTATAAAAATTCACAGAATATGATCTGTCAAGTAAAAAAGATTTGAGCCAAGCAATGAATTTAACGCTGAAACCAAGCTTACTCATTTTTGGAAGCAACACTTGATGTGAGAGTTTATCAAATCCTTTGCTAAAATCTGTGAGAACACATTAAGGCATCCAACTAAAGGACTAAACTAAAGGAAATAAAAGATAAAAAAGTTTAATAAATTACAAATGTAACTGGTGTAGTTGAAGGATAAAGCTGTAAAATGTAGTTGATGTAATTGATGCAGTAGCGCAGAAATAGGTTCCAGAAGTCGTAGTTTAAAAGATATTACAATTTTTGATGATAATTTTTGACAACTTCTTCATTAATCGTCCAAAAATCGACGAACCTGTGTTGCTGTTTTTAAACTAAAAAGGTGGAAATAGGAAAGATTGCGACGACGACGCGACGCCGCCGCGACGTGGAAACTAATTCAGCACAAATCATTCGCTACCACCATCATATCAAAAACAAAACAAAAAATCGATTAAATGGAGAAATGAAGGAATCAGACACAACCAGAGATTATCAAAAAAAGATGTTAAACCTTCGTGTGTTTCACCCTCCAAAACCCATTTGTTTTTCACTAATAATTTGCAAATCTATTCAATCCAGGCAAATCAAAATAGCAGTAGAGGTTGTCCATCTTTATTTGATAATCTTTTGACAGAACGCAATATAGTCGCAATTGAAATATTTTGTTTTATTCTTACAAGTTTTTAATTATTTTCATAAAAATCTCTGCACTGAACACTAAGACCAAAACTTAAAATTTCTCTGACAATGGTCTACCAACGAATCGACCATATTCGTTAGCAAACATCTGCCAATCATATAATATTCAACCTGACAACAAATGTTCATATATTCAGGAATGTCAAAGCCAGACGAGTATCTGACAAAGAAATTGTCAGACTTTGAAATTTAATTTTCCAGGAAAGTTGGCAACTGTCCGCTCATTGATCACAGAGGCCTCAGCTAATTTTTCTCCGTCAAAAATTGAGCAAGTGCATCCAACATTTTCTTTACTCAGTAATTTGACAGCAAGAATTAGAAATTTTGCTGAGGAATCGCAATCCGTTCACGAGACTGAGATTGCTGAGGTCTCTCAGATCTTATTTTCCTCAACATGGCTATTGTCAGAGCGTTGAAAGATCTGACAACATTATCAGATGAGACAATCGTTTGAACTTTAATTAAGGACAGTTTTCATACAGATACAAATAAGAATCGTCAAAATGGGTCGCCTAACGAGAAGTTTGTCTGAATATCATCTAGAACTCTTAAGGAGCGTCCACATTATGTCGATCAACATTGTGGGTTAACATTAGGGGGGGTTTACATGGAACAACATCCCATCCAACATTGTTAACAACCACCGATATTTGATCATTTGAACGCAAAAAAAAACATGTTGTCAATTTTGAAAACTTGTTCCGATTCCATAAAGCAATGTTGTCAACAATGTTGATCCATGTGAACCCCCCTATTGTCGATCCACATGCTAGTGTGTACGTGTCAGTGTTGACGGGTCGACTCTCGACTGTCATTTGTGTTAAATTATTTTTATATTTTGATTCTAATATGCCTGTTCCAGTCTATATGAGTCATATGCTCGAACTATTAAAATGTCTTGAAAAAAAACCAATGGAGCAGCAAAAATCCATGTCCGAGCAGTGACATGTCCATACCTAATCAGACGGCTGACTGGATTGTGGTTTGGATGTTGGGCATTGTTCGTGTCTAGTGGATCCAGCAAGCAATAATTTGTCTGCTTGCGTTGGGGTCAACAAATATCGATTGGCATTGTCGATCAACACGTCTACTCTAACTCAACATTGTTGATCTACACAATTCAACATAATGTGAACGATGCTTTGCAATTGAAATTGGAAATGTCTTAAATGTCCAAGCACTTGAGTCAATTGAGAAATTCTTAAATGGAATATTAGTTCAGGACTTCAAAACCTTCGAAAAGATTAAATAACGTAGGTCAGCCTACTTGTTTGTTGTCTTATTTATTTTTGATTTTTTTTTTTCATGAGGAGTTGATCTAAAGGTCAACTTAAAGCGAAATTGCGATAAAATAGATTATTTCATTTTAATTATAGTAATTAAATAGAAAACCTAAACTAAGTTAAATTTAGCATTGCAGAAATGTTTTTTGTCTTCATAATTAACTCCATTTTACGCAAAAATGTTGAAAAAGATAAATACGAAAGGCAGACTTCAATTATTAAAATGCTCTTTTCTGTCATCAAACTAACTAAAAGCTTTCTTTCGAATCATGCACGTTATTTTGTTCTTTGTTTTTGTTTTTTTTTTTTGTTTTGCTTAAATTCAAAAAAATATTTTATTAACTCTTTCTTTTACCCGAAGACACCGCGCAAATAAAACTTTCAGTACCACTCGGTACCATTGGGTGAATTGGAATTCATCTAGAAATGTCCTCTCATTAATAAGCCAACTCGTTGTTGTTTCCTTCTTTTTCTATACAATTGCTCTATACCTGTTCTAGCTTCAATATTATGTATGTGCGGTTACCCATCAACCGCCACTATAACCCTTATGGAGCTTCATTCATTTTCATTAACCCCCATTGTCTCGTGGAGCTCCTGGTAAACATCCTGTGTGTGTTGAAAAATAAACACAGAAACTCATGTCGTCTGACTTTTAATCGACGTGAAATCAAATCAAATTACTCGTGCTCGAGGTGTGTGTGAGTTGCGGCATGACGATGTTTATTGCAACAGTTGCTGTCTTTGGGCATAGCCAAAGGCTGATAAGCATGTCATGCACTTTGGTTGCACTGACCTGTTCTTAACTTTGAATTTCTGTGATTATCTGTGCATTTCTGCCCATTTTAGTCCAAAGCTCTGTCAAAGTTCATGTAGAAAAACTTTATTGACAGAAGTTTAGACTTAAAATCAAAGAAATTCAAAGCAAGTGATCAGTCCTATATAAAACGTAGATTCAAATTGACAGTTCAAGCTACAGATAAATAAGAGCATGAAACCACGTGTGGAAATGTTATCAGAACCTGAAGAAATTGTGCAATACTCTTCTCAAGCTTCCATATATTAAAGACCATGGGTCACGCTTCCTTATCACAGATAACGATCTCCTTCTAATAGCTAACCGCAACGTAAGGAAATACAAACCTGGACTGCACATAACCTTTTGACTATGTACCATCTATACTTCCTCTTTTATATGCCTCTGACTTTGTCACTCTGCAATAAACACCCCATTTGTCTGATTTAAGGAATTGGTTGGAAGAGTTAAGGATTTTCTATGTTTTCATGCTTGTTTTTAGAAAAGAGAGGGGACATATTCTTAGATTTTAATGTATCTAAACAGCGCATAAAATTGTATAACTTGTGCCATGATCTTTGGTTATTAATTATATTCATTCACCACCACCAAAACCATCAAGCCTATTAAGCCAGATGAAGAATGCTTGAGAATGCTAATATCCTCGATAAGTTTATGAGACTTGCATGCGATGTAGATTGACAAATCCAGACGACTATAATATATACCGGCACACAATTGATTTTCTCCCATCAAGAGCTTCGCATTTTCATATGTAGGTATATTTTAAGGTACAAAAGGGGCAATGAAGAGAGGCTTCAAAAGGGAGTCCTAATCGAAAGAGGGTGTTTTCACTAATAAATGTGTAGTTTGTATGTCAAGTGAAATGATAATAGCTATTCTGGGATTCGAACAAAATTCAAGGAGTCAGCTGCTGGCTATACATATGTTAATATACGCGCGTTCTAGATTATGATTTTTTGATTACGTAGCTATAAATGGCACCATTAATATAAAATGTATTATTTAAAGCGGATGCGCGTAAGTTAAGGCAAGTAGTCAAGAAAAAATTCAACCTTGAGATCTAGCTACATTATGCGAGATGAATTTTTATTTTATTTCTTCAAATGCAAATTCATTCGAATGCAATCTCAAAAAATTAACAAAAGACTCATATCAAATAATGAATTATGAGACCTTAACCCGCATAGTGTAAAGAGAAAAATTAAGTTTCAAAATATGTTTCAAACAAATTATCGCGGTAAGTCCGTTAAGTGTCGTTATATTTATTTACAATAGTCAATTATATCTTGATCGTCAGAGCTTACTATTCAACCAAAATCAATAAATCAATTAAGTGGGGCTTTTGTGAGTAAATGGAAATCCACACAAGTGCAGTGCATGCTGCGAATTATAGGTCAATTTTAAAATCAATTCCGTAGTGAATAATTCATTTATTTTTTTATTTTTCAAAATATGTTTGGGTGATTCTACAAATAATGGAATCGGCGGTTCCACTGATATTTTAGAAACCGTTCAAGTATTTTATCTGTTATTTTTTATAACTGTAAATCTGATTGATATCTACATGGCCAGACAAAATTATTTAGATCTGATATACTTTCATTACTAAAAAAAATTCTTTTAAGTGTTTAATTCTCAGTCCCATGCCCGTTTTCGAAGAGCAGAATTCTTACTGTTATTTTATTTTAGTTCCAAAACCAAAATAACCCTTCAATTATTGACGTTAAATAATATAGCTTTTTATGATATAAATACATTTTTAGTAATATTATGTTTTCTTAAGAAAAAAATGTCATTGAACTTTGTCCAACGGATTTCTTATCAGTCTCCTGACAGATTGAAACAGGCAAAAATATCGTTAACTTTGAAAACTATTGAAGTTTCAGATCTAGCAGCGGGAAGTATTAAGTATCGTGAAAATAAAATCATATTCATATCTTAGATTCGTTTGTTATTTCATTTGTGAATAAGGCATTTGTGCGAGAGATCATGGAATGTCCGTTTAGTTTCTCAGTACCCTGATGAGTATTTACATTTTATTTATATTATAGGCTAGGTAAAACCCTTATTACTTTTTTTCTTCGTACAATGCGTTGTATTTATTGAAAATATATCAATTTATACACATAGATAATATATACAGGGTGTCCCGTAATGAGTGGATAATACTGCAACTGGTGATAGCAGGCCTTATGACTGCTCAGAAAAAAAATATAAAAAAAATATTTTTCTTGTGGTCTCCTTGGTATAATTTATTTTCGAAAAATGTTAAAAAATTCAGGGTCTCCTAAAATACCTGATTACAACGGCCAACCCTAAAGGATTCTTATTATTTTTGTATTTTTATAATATTCTTGAATAACCGTTCTAAATGATGGGTAGTAAATTTTAACACAAGCTGATGCATTTTTGGTGTTATAATTTTAATTGTTTTTTTATTCAAAAATAATTCAATATTTTTTTTCACCAAAGTTTGAAAAATAATACAGGGAAAAAATGTATGAGAACATAAGTGGCAAATTTGATAAAAATTGGCCTGTTTAATGTACTTTCCAAAATGGTATAACACATGTTTGTGTCTACAACTATAACCAATAAAATTGGCATAGAATCTACAAAAGTAGTTTTTGAACATTTTATCAGATGAAATTAAGTTACAAAGTTAAGTAAACAATACGACGACGAATGAATAACTCATATTGTTTTTTAATTTTTATTGCATTTAAAAATAACCGTTCTTAAATAAAGGCAGTAACATTTAACACTAGTTGCTGGATTTTTTTTTTTTTTAAATAATTTTTTTAATTAATTTTTTAATAAAAAAATGATTAAATATTTATTTTCATCAAAGTTTGATGACAACAAAAAATGAGTTGTAAGGAAAAGTCAATAGATATACCAGTGTCACTATTATGAGTGCTAAATTCAATAACTAAAATAATAGTATGTACTTTCAAAAAGGTTTCGATTTAGGTATGGGAAATGCGATAAATAAAAACAACTGTATTAAAAATTCTGATTTATTTGTATTTTTAAATAAATTTATATCAAGTGTTCAAACTGTCCCCCATTCACTGTTATACAGGCTCTGCATCTTCTAATGAAGGACCTCTCATAAAAACGAGCATATTGGCGCTAATTTATTTTCATCACAGCGTCTTGAACACGTCCATTACCATCAGGCATTCGTCCTTCTGAAAAACATTGGTGGACTCTGATGAACACTCGATAGTCCGGATGTCGCGCATTTGGATTTGGATATCGCTCTCTATAGAGTGCTGCAGCTGCGTTAGCGCTTCCTCTGCATTTCCCGTATATTAAATGCATATTTGCATACTCCAACGGCGTATACTGTGACATTCTTAATCAGTATTAATTTAATCAAATTCAAAGATTCGTTTAGTTGACGAAACCAGTATAACAACGTTATTCGTAATGTAATGACAGATAATTGACAATATTTGCAAATAATACTCTTTCATGCATTTTAATGCCTATTTGATTACAGGTCAATTTTGATTTGAGAAAGTGTTAAAAATCTTCTATAGTAGATTAAAAGCCAATTTAATGTGTTATTGCTGTAGATAGAAGCTTGTGAATTACCATTTGGGAAAGTACATTAAAAGGAGATTTTTTTAACATTATTTTCCACGAAAGTTTTCAGTTTTTTGTATTTTTTATTAACTTACAAACTTTGATGAAAATAAATATTTAATCATTTTTTTATTAAAAAAATAATTAAAAAAATTATTTAAAAAAAATCAAGCAACTAGTGTTAAGTGTTACTGCCTTTATTTAAGAACGGCTATTTTTAAATGCAATAAAAATTAAAAAAACAATATGAGTCATTCATTCGTCGTCGTAGTGTTTACTTAACTTTGTAACTTAATTTCATCTGATAAAATGTTCAAAAACTACTTTAGTAGATTAAATGCCAATTTTATTGGTTATGGTTGTAGACAAAAACATGTGTTATACCATTTTGGAAAGTACATTAAACAGGCCAATTTTTATCAAATTTTCCACTTATGTTCTCATACATTTTTTTCCCTGTATTATTTTTCAAACTTTGGTGAAAAAAAATATTGAATTATTTTTGAATAAAAAAACAATTTTAAAAAATTATAACACCAAAAATGCATCAGCTGGTGTTAAAATTTACTACCCATCATTAAGAACGGTTATTCAAGAATATTATAAAAATACAAAAATAATAAGAATGCCTTAGGGGTGGCCGTTGTAATCAGGTTTCTTAGGAGACCCTGAATTTTTTAACATTTTTCGAAAATAAATTATACCAAGGAGACCACAAGAAAAATATTTTTTTTATATTTTTTTTCTGAGCAGTCATAAGGCCTGCTATCACCAGTTGCAGTATTATCCACTCATTACGGGACACCCTGTATATATGTTTGTATATATAATATAATCTATATATATATATATATGAATATATATAATCTATATGTAGATATATATATGTAAATATATAATCTATATATCTATATAAGAATTATTATGTTTTTGGCGCAAGAACTATGAAAACACTCAGTTCCCTGGCCTCAGTCCCCTTGCATTTTAATGACTGACTTTCCATCTGGAGGTCTCAGAAATTTCAGGAAATGCTGCTTTTCTTTTAAAAAAATTATAAAATAAAAAGCACGACTCGGTTGCACGAACTTGCTCTTATTGTCAAGTTGCTTGGAAATTAATTGATAAGCTTTATGAGGTGTTTTACATAAATTGCCTAAAAACGCTAGAGGGCGCTGGTTGGATCGAAACAAGAAACAATTATGTGGGAAAGGGTGTAGTCTCTCCGTTTAGACGAAGGGTACGATTTTCTGAAAAATTTACCTTAAATAGGAAAATATTTACAAAAATGTTCAGTTCCCTTGAACGCGTTTTGTAAAAATTCCCATAAAATCGTTATTTTTAATATTATGACTGACCGCTTTCCAACTATGTAAAAGGACGTTCCAAAGTTCAACTGTAGGCAGTTTTTACGTTTATTTGCTTCTAAAAATGTTTAACCATCCAATTGGAGGGCAAATAATTTACGCATTCTGTGGTCAGCTGAATTTAGTTTTAGAGTTACTTGAACTTTATAAGGGTGAAAATGCAACCAACTCTAGACTCATGCGCACGGGGCACTTTGATGCAGGGGTGACAAAAATCATTTTATCGACTGTTAAATATTTAGATTTTTGACATTGTAGTTTGATTAAATAATAGTTGAACTTGAAGCATTATGATCAGGTTTTTTATATGAAAAAGTTTCTAAATATAAAATTTTGGACTCCAAAGTTTATAAATGAGATTTCAGAGATTTTGAAGCAAAAAATGAGCATACTTAAAAGACGATTTTTTTCAGTTGTATGATTCTTTTGGCTTTTTTGTTAATTTTCCTCTATTGGGCATATGAAAATAAAATTAGTTTATAAACTGTAAGTTTTGTTTGCGCGAATTTTAAAATTGGTGCCTTTTTTTAAGTCAAATTCAAAATTCAACAAAGAAAAAGTTAATGTTCCCTTGTCTTCCCCGGTCGGACATATAGTACATATTATACACTAGACCATCATGTATGTAATACAAAAAAAAATATCTGCTAATACCTGCGAACCTTCAAAGCCATCGATTTTATGTCTAAAGACCACTGAAAATAAAAATTCTTAATAAGGTTTTTTTATTGGATTTCAAATCCTTGGCCTATATTATGGAATAAATCAATATGCATGTCATTTATGGAGCTAAATCTTTGCATTAATACGATTTTCAATCCACCTTCTTATGAAAATTTTTGAGGGGCCATGCAAAATCCAATTTATGACGTGGTAAAAAAATTTGTATGACCTAATTTTAAAAAAAAGGCAATTCCTACACTTTTATCCCATGTAGCTTTTTTCACATTTTGTTTACGATTAAAAAAAAGGATATTTTGTCAAAAACGCATCATGTTTTGTTCTTAACCTGTTATTAAGGCAATTCGATTTCTTTTTTAACTACCCAAAAAAGAAATATTTAGTCAAAAACGCCCCCAAAAGTGCGCGTGGCCAATTTTTTTTATGGGAGAGTTATTATAAATTACATTATCTACAACTTTTCTAAAGAATACATCCCTCATTTACATAAACTTTCGACGATTAGTGACTTGTTTTAAAAAGTGGGTGTGTCAGCAGGCGGAAATTTTCTCTGATAATGTCTTATGATATTATTTATCATTCCTGAAAATTTCATCTTAATCGGGTAGCTGTTTCAGATTTTATAGATTTGAGATCGCCTCTCCATACATCTTGAACCACTGTGCGGGGTGTTTCAGAGTAGCTATGTATGTACCTCACCTTGGGACAATAAGTAGGCGCTATGAAACACACGCTTCATTCAATATCTATATGATATTCTTAAGCCTTAAATTCTAAATTTTATTTGAAGCAATCTTCTTTTGAACTTACAAATAAGTGGAGCTTAGGTTAGGGCCTAGTGACTTACAACTCTCAACAGTTTTTGCCGAGCCCGAACGGCAAAATGAGCAGCACTTATTCATAACAAGTATACTCTTGGAGAATTTGTCAGTTCCTCGCAAGGGGTAGTACCTCCGATAAAACATTTCTGTTTTAGGTGGCACATCGGGGAATTGAACCCACACCTTCGGCATGACAGTCCAACGCACTAACCATTATGCCACAAGGTACTACTCTTGATTATCTAACTCTGGCCAAGAACAGGCATATTGTCTATAGCGCATGCATTTCGATATAGATCAGTTCAGTGTGTGATGTGTATTTTCTCATATGGCGGATCTCGCCAGGAGCATGTCATCTGAAAGATCTGGATTTATACTTCGTTCTTTCAGATATTTTATTCAACGAACAACTTGTTATATTCAAACTTGCAAGATTTGTCAAAATGAACCTTGTTCTTGCTCTTGCCGAAGTTTCCAAATTTCAACTTCTCAAATGATTGGAATCAATCCTTTTCTTTTGAAGGAATATATATAAAAATATTACGAATTTTTAATTATTTCCACTTAAAAATTCATTCATGTTCAAATCAAAGTAACACAGCGTTCCTTAATAAATTACGTTGTGATAAGCTTGAAGAGTACAAATGTACATACATTCATAAGGCTCATAAATCATAAAAAAGTCCAGCAATACATCTCGAATAAATAATAAAAAATAACTATTTTACATTAAAGCAATTTGCATTGGAATGAACAAACACTTTTTTTTGTGTTGGGGCTTTACTGAGAAAAAAACTGTGTTGTCCACATCCTCTCATAGCAAAATACCAGGACTTTTATTTGTAAAAGCCATATAGGATGGATGTACCAACCAACAACAAAAGTTCTCAACCACGATTCAAGTAATTTTCAAACTCGTGGAACCGTATATCTATACCGAAACCGCAATTTTCACAACAAGAACAAACAAAAAAATAAAATTCCACAGATATATCTATCCAGATTCACTCATGCTTTATCCTCACACTCGTAGGTCATAGGAAAATACTTTCACTCACGCATAATTTAATTTGTCAAGCGAGCGACCACCACTCTAAATGGACAACGTTACTCCTGCCGGCCGTCATGAGGTTTGTACGAGTAAAATATAGAGTACAGGAAGGGATTTATTGATATAAGCGAACATGTTGGATGTTTGAAGAATTATTTAACAGGACGCGCCAAATCGTACACTTTAAAGTAAAGGAAGTGCATCTACTTTATGGTATTCAGCCAAATGAATTAGAATGTTTTTCTTCACAAGGTTAACCCCTGAAACATGTTTTGTTGTCAATTCTTATAGATCCCAAAAGTTAACTCAACTAATTTGGTTAATTAACTCTGGACTAACAGTCTTACTCCAAGAAATTTCTAACAGATACTTGTCAAAAATCTTTCGAAATCGAAGTGTGACAATATGAAAAGGACAATTTTTATAGTGTTACTCACATTTCGACCTCGATAGTGAAATAGCGATTTCCATAATGGCATAATGGAATTTTGACAACTAGATCAAAAATGATCCTCGACTGAAAAGCTGCTTCTATAATAACTCAAGTTTTATTTATTTGAAGGATTAACTTTACTTTCTCTGAATTAACTCAGTACAAGCTGGCCCTTAGCTGCCAATGTAAATAATAAGTACGGCACTGATCAAGTAGAATTCCATTCATTCAAAAATCGGGCACAAAACCGAGATTAACAAACAAGGACGAGTAATTCAACTAGTAGAACGATAAAATGATAAATGCGAAAAGTCCACAGAAGCATATGTATATTATTGTTATTCTTGTTTTTTTTTGGAGACTTTATCAGTTGAAAGCGATTAAAAATTATGATCCACTAGGGTAATACATTTATTATTTTTTTTGTTGTCAAGCATTCTGTATAGTGTTACCTATAATGAATTCCAGTGCGAGCCTATGCGAGTTGCAGATTTTTATTGATGCTGCATTCATCATGGAGTGCAACGAATTCATTGACATTGACAGAGTAGTCGTGGGTATTGCATATCCATATTTTGTTTTTTTTTTGGAATTTATTCATTTATTCTATGCGGAAGAACAATAAAATCTGTTCTTCAATAATTTGGTTTCCAAATAAGGAAAAGTCACGAATTTCTTTCATACACAATAATTTGATTTTGGGAACACGATTGTTCGATTTATATATGTAGATATCTTGTACTTTTTCTCTAGGTAGAGGTGTCTGAAGATGTCACGAAACAATAAGAATAGTCACTAACGATTGCTTGCAGCATCTTTTAAAATTTGGATAGAAAAAAGAAGAGAATGAAGTTGGTATGAGATTCGGGGATGTTTCACGAGTATGTACCAACTTGTTCATATGGTAATTATTTTCTTTTTTAAACTAAAGTAAATGCTCACCAATGTATAATGTACGGGCTTAAAATACAAGAACCTTAATCCTAATAAATGTAAAAAATGTATAGCAAATAATAAAATTTTCAAAATCAGATTAAATTCACTAAATATTCGTTCTTGTTGATTCTCATATTCAACAAGCAATATTTCTCCTTGTGTCCATAATTGCCATATTTATTGATAGACTTGAAGTGAACGTCCAGTGCCTAGCCTGCTGTTTAAAAGTATTGAATTCAATTGAAAATTATTTTTGTCTACATCAAGAAATAGTGAGATCTTAGGATCTTTAAGTTTAGTTTAGGTTTTTGAATTTAATATTTCTTGGTTTGAACTGGAGAGGAAAGCAACACCAATTTAATTTTTTTGTTTGAATGTCATTAAGAAATCATTTCAGTGTAGACCTTCAACGCAACCTATTTGTCACGAGACAAGTTCCTATAGATTTTTTGAGGTTTTCTTTTAACACTTCTAGAATCTCCTCTACCTTTCAGTAGCTTCTTTTAGGATAGTATCAGTTGAAAGCACACTACGGGAAGTTTGCAAAGGGGTGTCAAATTGTTGACCGGGGATATTTTGTTGACTCCCCTCGCTTTGCCCCTAAAACCTAAAATGCCAGAGACGAAATCTTGTTGTCTGAATTGGGTACCCGACCATGGTTCTCGACAAGTAGGTACTTAACCCATCATCTTACGTGGGGGAATACAAATGTTTGTTTTCATTCATCTCGATTTTAGGGATACATTTTTTTTTTGTACTGCAGTTTTAATAAAACGGGCCTATTTGAGAGAAAAAATGCTGCGAGCAGCCTTCTTGCAGATCACAGTCTTGAGATTAGCTCACGGGGAGCCAACTTTTGCCCTCAACATCTGAACTTTTTGAGTTACTCGCAAGTCTTAAGTGGACATTTGATCACCAGCAGAAATATACTCGCAAAATTCCAATACATTTCATATTTTTCGAGTAACTGTCGAGAGTCAACATGGCAGAGCAGTGGACTTTTGAGGAAATGAATCAATTCATAGAAAAATATGATTCATTTGAGTCTTTGTGGAAAACTACAGAATAAAAATTTAAAACTGTAAGTCTAAGAGCCGACAGGAAATTTTGGGAGTGGATGTATAATCAAAACCAGAGTATGAGAGATTATAGGTACATGTATCGTGATATCGAACGCCAAAGTCTGACAGATTTTGTTTTCTGCCTTTGGGAGGGGTGTGAGGTTAAAAAGTGCTAGGTCCCCTTTTTTATTTTCATGGTTATAATCTCTTAAATTCATTTTAAAAAAATTGGATATACGGCTCAGTCATTTTTTCTATGCATAAACACTACAATCTTGAAGGCCCGATTAATAAAACTCAAGATATAGCCATTTGACGTGAACCTTAATATCCCATTTTTGGAGACTTTTAGCAAGACAAAAAATCAAAAAATAAAGTCTCCACAAAAACGCTCCATAAGATTGGCTTAAAAAGCTATAATCGCGGGTCCTATTTATCGGATCACCTAGATAAGTCTTGAGACTTATCATTTCCTATTTTTACTTGCGATATACTAGGTACTAAAAGGCAAGTTTTGGATTGGTGCAAACAAAATTTTTTGAGATAACAATCAAACATGACATAACGATGATAGAGAACACTAAAAAAGGGGGTGGCACAATTCTGTATGTCTGTCTGTTCGTCTACACACAGCCTAAACGGCTCGATCGATTTTCTTCAAACTTGGTACATAGTGGTTTTAAGTGATTATGCCCACATATTTTTCTATTTTTTTTTAGAACCAAAAATAACGGTACCTGTCATATGAAATCTTTTAGCAATTTTATATAATCGTTTTTATCTCAAAAACGGCTCCACAACTTTTCTTAAAAAAAATCAATAAATTAATTTTAATAAAGGCTTCCTTTGCGCGAGAAACTATTTTTCCAAAAATGGTATTAATGGTACATACCTCCCAAAGAATCATTTTTTAAATTTTCGGTTTTCTTCAAAACGGTATGACTGACTTCAATATTTTTTTTTTGCACAGAAGCTTCTGTAAAAAGATAAATAGTTTTCTGTACCAACATTTTGAAAAAAATTTTGGAGTTTTCAAAAATGTTACAATTTTTTTTTTGAAAATCAAATATTTCGAAAACAGCATAATCAATTTCTTGAAACTCGATACTTAAAAGTTCTTTAGTAATCTCTAAGATATTTTTAGAAAAAATTATACATTTATGAAAAAATAACGGTACCTTCCATATAAAAGCTAAAAAACCGCACAGGAAAATATTTTTTTCTCAAAATCGACTCCTACGATTTTGATTAAACTTTTTCCATAAACTTAAATAAATACGATAACAAAAATTATAAATTCATACACTTAGCAACTATTATTAGTACCTGTCAAAGAACTTTTTTCTATTTTGAGTTTTCTCACTATCAATATAGATGTAGATCAATTTTTTATATACAAATTTCAGATAAGATTAAATAATATTGCATATCAAAATTTTCGAAAAAACAAGTTTTTGAATTTTCAAAAAAGGTTAATTTTTGAAATTTCCATATCTCAAAAACGGGTTGACAGTTTTTTTTTAATTTTTTATCTGCACATAAAAATAT
Organism: Dasysyrphus tricinctus; assembly: GCA_963921185.1. NCBI lineage: Eukaryota > Metazoa > Arthropoda > Insecta > Diptera > Syrphidae > Dasysyrphus > Dasysyrphus tricinctus. Next base: position 172,148,051 of record OY992532.1, on the reverse strand, counting down.
ATTTTAAATTTGCATTCCAAAATTTGTCCTTAAAAATTTTTAAAGAATTTTATATATATAAAAAATAACTTTTTTAAAAGACCGTTCTAGAGATTTTCAACTTTTTTTTGCCATACAATCATATTCAATCAAGAATTAAGATGGCATTTTCTTTTTTAACCTCGAACTATAATAGTTCTTTAAAATTTTTTAAGGACAAATTTTGGAATGCAAATTTAAAATATATTTGTATGTGCAGATAAATATTAAAAAAAAACTGTCAACCCGTTTTTGAGATATAGAATTTTCAAAAAAAAAATAGTTCGAGGTTAAAAAAGAGAATGCCATCTTAATTCTTGATTGAATATGATTGTATGGCAAAAAAAAGTTGAAAATCTCTGGAACGGTCTTTTAAAAAAGTTATTTTTTTATATATAAAATTCTTTAAAAGTTTTTAAGGACAAATTTTGGAATGCAAATTTAAAATATATTTTTATGTGCAGATAAGAAATTAAAAAAAACTATCAACCCGTTTTTGAGATATGGAATTTTCAAAAAAAATTAACCTTTTTTTTCAATTTTTCAATTCAATTTTTATTTATTCAGTATTAACATAATACATTACTTAAGATACTTAATGCATAGAGATGAGAACATTTATATTCTTAGCAACTATAAATATAACAATTTGGAAGAATAATTTTAGTATAGTGTTTTTTTTGTTTTGAGAAAGACGTTTTCTGTGAAAACTCATTGGATTTTTTACTAAAAACTTAAAACTACATAAAACAATTAAATAAATTACTCTGCAATATTTTTTAATATTGGGTTTTCATTTAGCAAACATTTATTTATAAAGTTATCATGAATTATTGAACATTTATCTTTTATTGAATCAACGGTAGCAATTTCATGTAGCCCTATGGTTGAAAAATGCCAAGGCAGGTTTAAAATGGTTTTAAGGATCTTGTTTTGACCGATTTGGATTTTCTTATAGTGGCATTCAGCACAAGTGTACCAGCACGGTGATGCATAGAGCATGGCAGGAAGGAACACCACTTTATAAATTAGTAATTTATTTTCAAGGCTAAGGTGAGAGTTTTTGTTTAAAAGTGGGTACAAAATTTTGAGCAAAAATTGAGCTTTCTTAATGCTTTCTGAAATTTGGTTCGAATAAGTCAAGCTTTTATCCAGAGTTACACCCAAATATTTGATTGTTTTTTCCCATTGGACTGGAGCGTTACAGACTAAAAGGTTATTTTGTGGCAGATTACATTGCTTTCGTTTCTTTGTGAAGAAACATGCTTGAGTCTTTGAAGGGTTTATTTTAATTTTCCAACAGTAAAAATAAAGTTCAATAGCATCGAGTGCTTTTTGAAGGTTTAATACAATTTGTTGACAATTTTCGGAGATACTATAAATACATGTATCGTCTGCAAAGAATGCTCTCTTACAAAAATTTTGGATAGGAAAGTCAGATACGTAGATGTTGTAGAGAAGAGGAGAAAGGATCGATCCTTGAGGAACGCCAGCTTTAATTGAGTACAATGGAGATTTGCTTAGCGAAATTTCGACAAAAAACTTTCTTTCATATAGAAAACTTTGTATAAGTTTAACAAGGTATGTAGGAAGACCATTTACTCGAAGCTTATGAATGAGACCATCATGCCATACGCAATCAAAGGCCTTATTAATGTCAAAGGATACCATTCCAACAGATTTTTTGTCCTGAAGTGCTTTTTTTATATCTTTGGTTAGTCGTATGACCTGGTGAGTTGAAGAATATTCTCTTCTGAAACCAAATTGCTCTGGCGGAAGAATATTTTTAGTTGAAACGATTTCTGTCATTTGAAAACAGATTATTTTTTCGAATAGTTTTCCTAAGCAGCTGAGCAAACTTATAGGGCGATAAGAAGATATCTCTGTAAGTGGCTTATTCGGTTTTGGAATCGGAACAATCTTTGCAACTTTCCATCTCCTTGGAAAATAACCTAACAACAAGCAGTTACGAAATAAAAAGCTTAGAAAAAGTAAACAATTTTCAGGAAGATTTTTAAGCATTTGGTTAGATATCTTATCATAACCTGGAGCTTTCTTAGTTTTAAGTTCAGTTTTAATAATATTTTTAATGAAATTTGCTGATATTTTAGGAACATTTTGAGGATCTATAGAAACATGGCTGATTTCATCTATACTTTTATTTACTATTTCAGTAGTGACATTGTTGTTAAAGGAGCTTGTGATTGAGTGGTTACTTTCGACCTTTTTTTCAAAAATTTTGATATGCAATATCTTATGCTTATCTAAATATCGTATTTCATGCATATAAATGGGTCCAAAACCCTGAACTCTATCGATGCCAAAGAAAGTGAAAAAGAACTTTCGTGACAAGAAGTGTTTTTTAATACAATTTTGTAAATATAAATTTCGTTTTTCTCAATTTTTGACATCAAATATAAAAGATACATTATCTCTTTTTGTTTCTAAACTCCTCATTTCATCATTTCAATTTTCTATCCACTTCCATCTGAAAATTAGCAGAAGAAATACTGCTATCCAGTGGACTGGATACAATAGTTATGAAAGTTTTCTCAGGAAATTTAATAGTGAAATTCTATTCTAAAAGACAACTCTCGATCTCGATACAAAATTCACAAAAATATTACTCTCAAATGGACAGCCACCCAAGAGTATCCAACTCTTGAAAATTTGATAGCGTAATTACTCTTAAAACGACGCGCACCTTAAGGTGTGCGTATCTATTTGAGAGTGAAAAGACTGAAAGCAACTCCCAAGTAGCTCTCGAGAGTAGAACTTGTAAGTCAACAGTCATTAAATTAGCTCGCAGAGAGGTAGTCAGCAATCTGATGGTCACTCTAAAGAGAGTGAAAGTACTTTCAAATGGAAACGCACCTTTAAAGGTACATGTCCCTTTCAGAGTAAAAATATTAGCAAAATTCGTAATAGGACCAAGCTATTAGATTAGCTCACGGAAGAGTCGACAGCTACCCGGGAGTAACACGCACCCATAAGGTCACACAGGATTACTTTCAATCGATTTTCTATCGGCCTAGATTTTCATATGTACATATGTTCAAGAGGCAGTATCATATCGTGTTCAAAAGTTCTGCAAAGAATGATTTTTGGAAACTAAAATTCTTTTTTAGTTCGTATCTACAGAATGCATATTTGTACTTGTCTTCTATGAGTAAGCTACGACCTTATGCTACTGGTTTTGATCAATTGTTAAAAATTAAATCATTATATTTTAGTATTATTAAGCCGGAATGTTTGACTAGTTTAGCCTTAGTATCAATTCAATAGTTATCTTCCGATCTATCATTTTTGACTATTTTTATCGCTTTGCTAAAAAGTATTTAAAATTCCTTATGAAACCCCTGTATTTAGCTGGAAAAACAAAATATTTAAGAAAAAGTTTTCATAAATGTTCACATTTTCAGAATGCATAATTCTATTCCATAAATCGGCAAATTTATTCATTTCATATTTTTATTTATCACTGGTTTTGAAAAGTATTTAATCCAAGCATGCAGTGAAATATGTATTCTTAGCAGGAGAATAAGCATAAATCCATTTTCGATGAAATAAAACCAAGGACAAATAAAATTTAACATTTAAATGTTTCTTCCTTTAAAAAAATGTCTCTTGTTCTCCATACGTATTTTGCTCAACCCAACTATAGGCAACAATTCACCCGCGCCTTGTCAGATATCCTGTTTCCTTTTTTGGGACACCCTTCTATCCGGTCCTTTAATCAAAACAACACACAATCAAAGGACCAACAAAAACCTTCCTTCACACACATATATTAGGTCGTATACAGAAAACCAAAAACATTATACCATTGCTGTGACGACCACAACAAGAATCGGAAGTACTCAAATGATGATTCTCCCTTAGTCACTAGACTCTGGACCATCATGACATCCCTTTTTGTGGCTATATTGCGTATACCTACCATTTCCGTTCTAAGTTTTTGTGAGTGTGTGAAGAGAAGTGAAAAAAAAGAACCGCAACCACTTCTCTAATCATGAACCCCTTCTTTTGGGGGCAATTATCACCCTACTGTGCATTTTGTACTATACTCAAGATTCAAAAACAATGAGACGACTAAAGATTTAGATGCATCTATACATGGCACAAGGTAGACATTCATGCATAGATCATAACAATAATAATCCCACTCTTCTCAAGACATGTGGAATTTGTATTTGACGCGATGTTTCACTTATTACCCAACAGTGACACCATTTATGAATAAATTAACACTCAACCATTATACATAGAACATAGATGCAGTATGAAGATTATGAAGAAGTTTTCAAGCACTTGACACCTGAGCGACTGAGAGTTCGTTTATTTTTTTGTTTGTATTTTGTGCTACTATATAATGTGGGTTATCATTAAATAATAACTATTAATTGACCGACTATATTGGTGTAGGTACCGATATTATTTTTAAAATAGAATATCGGTCCGATAGGAAAAATATTAGAAAATTCTCACTAACAAAAAACTTCAGCAACTAGTTTTTTGTTAGTTAATTTAATTTGTTATCAAAGCTTTTTCTACCACCATCAGGGGGTTAAGTAGCCGCCAGCTATAGATTCGAGGCCTTGGGGTCTTTTTGTTTATTCAAAATAGTGTAGGACAAAAATTCTAGAATCCAAAGTTCTCTTTTCAAAAATTCTGGTTGTCAATGCCCAATGTCTTCATTTCGAAAACATTTTCCTAAAATTTATTGAAGAGAGTTTTTAAAAAATCCTGCAAATCGTAAGATCGAAGATGTCACGTGCTTTTTTGTCTCCTTAAATAAATAAAATGCACGACTGAAGCCTTAAGAAAATTTTTGAATTCTCGATCAAATATGGTTTTAAGGAAAAAAAAATAAAATCGTTGGAGTGGTTTTAAAAAAACATTATTTTTAATATATTAAATTCTTGAAAACATTTGTCAGGACAAATTGTGGTATGCAAATCTTAAGTATTTATTTATTTGCATAAACAAAAAACCGTCAACCTATTTTTGAGATAGTGAATTTTCGAAAAAAAATTAAACTTTTTTTTAAAAAATCAAAAAACTAAGTTTTTGAAAATTTAAATATGCAATATTTTAAATTTATAAAGAAGAAAAAATAATCTAAATCCGTTCAGCCGATAGTGAGAAAATTCAAAATAAATAATAGTTACAAAGCGTAAATTTCTATAATTTTTTGGTAGTATAGAACGCACTAATTTTAGCAAACAGAACAAAATTTATAAAAATCGTAGGAACGGTTGTTAAGAAAACAAAAATATTTTCCCCAACGTTCAGTTATTTTTTCATAAAAGTAAATTTTTTCTTATAATATTCTAGAGAGTAATAAAAACCTTAATAATATACCAATTTTCAGGAATGTTGAAAAAAAATTGAACATTTTTTAAAAATGTTTTTTGAAAATGTTGGTAAAAAAAATATATAAATTCTTTTAGAAGTTTCTCACTCAAAGAAAAACGGCAGGTAAATAATTTACCTGGGCCTGGTTAAATTCACAATGTGCACAATTTCAAATAAAGTTACGGGCATGTCAGAAGCTTACCTGATTTTAATAAACTTTTATTCAGTTTAAAATCAACCTGCTGGCCATCCTTACCATATTCAGGTTGATTTAACAAGATGACTTGTTATTTTAACACAAAATTCTTGTAAATAAGAAATTTTGACAAGAATATAGTGTAAACTTTAACCCAGGTCATATTTTTTCAACACTATATGTTATAAATTTCTATTTTACCACAAATATGATTGTACGAGTTTGATTTATCCTGGCCTCCTGTTAAATTAGCACTCTGCCAGTTAGTTTCAACGTGACACCAGTGTTAAAGTGCACATACAAAGGCCATCTAAATAAAATGATTTGAGTTTAACCTGGCCACCAGTTAAAGTAGCTCTCTGCCAGTGTTAAGACAAACACACAAGCCATGCAAACAAAATCAGTTTCACATTATTGATATTTGGCACCTTTTTTTTGTGCAGAAATGTGGCCCAGGGGATACGTGCTATCTCCGTGTGTGAGAGGTTCCCAATTCAAAACTCAGTAAGTTTCACTAAATATTTTTAAAATAAAATATATATGTTATAAATTTCTATACTTTCAGAATAATGCAAAACGATTTGAGCCGGTAAGCAGCGTTAGAGATGGGACGTATGGATTCAAGACATAATATACACAGGAAACAGGGTTGATTCAACATTGAATCATGTTAAACTAACTCTATTTTCATGTTTAATTTACAGAACAATGAGTCATGTTAAATTAACTACATTTTCATGTATAATTAACTAAATTCTGAGGTAAAATTTACTTAATTTTCAGGTAAAATAAACTAGATTTTCCTGTAAAATTAACACGTTTACCTTTCAAAGACAGTGCTAAATTTACATGATGTCATGTAGATTTTACCTGCAACCTACGTTGATTTAACATGACATTGAATCAGGTATCTGGTTGAGCAGTTAACTTGATCTACCGTGTTGAAAAATAATAACCCAAAAATCAGGTAATATTAACCAGAAATTGGTTAACTATACCTGTTTTTTTCTTTGAGTGTGTATAAAAAAATCATTGCAATCAGAAAACCGTTGTGACTAAAATCGAAAATAAAAAAAAGGTTCTTTGGGAGGTTCTATTAAAAACCATTTTTAAAAAAATATTTCCTTATCCAAAGCTGGTCTTTACTAAAAGAAATTTATTGAATTTTGTTTTAGAAAAGTTGTGGAGACGTTTTTGATAAGAAAGTTTTAGTAAAATTGCAAAAAAAAAAAAATTGTATGGCAGGTACCGTTAAAACCTTTTTGTACCAAGTTTTATGAAAAATGATCCAGCCGTTTAGGCTGTAACCGAAAATTCCGAAAGACAGCCAGACAGAACTGAACTGTGAAATCCATTTCTTTCGTCTTCCTTATCATCGTAATGACAAGTCTGATCAGAACCGAATGAACAACTTGTACCTATATATCGAAAGTACATAGTGCTAGAGTGGCTACAATACTTGTACCTCAACCAGAAAGAAAGTGCAACAGAGGAATCATTGTTTTCATATTTCCTTTTCATCTGCAACTTAGATCGAGTGAATTTCTTTCATAAAACAATACAAACAGAAATAAGCTTAAAACTAGACGTGGATAATGAGCAAGAAATTTCATATTGTAAATTTCAAGAATTTTAAATAAATATCTGATCAATTCATTGATGAAGACTTGCTCTGAAAAGTATTTTTTTTTTTTTTTATTGAGTGTTCAAAGATAAGTTTAATTTTCAAATACATATTTCAGATTTAATGTTATTTTAACGATACAATCTATAAAAACAATGCAATGCCGACGACATGATTAACATGAATGAACGTTGAGCGCCTGCATTATCAATTCACATCAGAGATTGTGATCTGATCAATCAAGTCATATGCGCTACATATAAGTACATATATCTCTTTTGAAAATAAGCGAAATTGTTTTAACTTAATAGGAACAAAACATAAAAAAAAGAAAAAAAAAATGTCCCGTGAAAGTGTGCAATACAAAAAAATTTTCAGATTCGCATCAAGTCATCAATTCATCAATTAATGTGCATTAATTTTAATTACGACAGTAAAAAATGGAAATAGCTACCTTTACTTGTATAGCTGACATCATAACTGTGATACGTGAAAGAAGTTGTAAGTATGCCGCACTCAAAGCAACAAGATTATGGTTGGAAAACGATTATAATTTTACGAATTGCTCTGAAAGGGAAACAATAATTAAAAAGCCACGTGTTTTTCTTCCTAAGTATATCTTTTTCTTCTCTATTACTAATACATTTATCTTCAATTCGATCATATTTTAGGTGCCAGCATATTCATTTTGGGGACCATATTTAGTTTACTATTTATAAATTACAAAACAATTTTAAAAGCATTTAGACCCGTTAGGCTTATGGTCTACTTTTTCCTTTGCGTAAACTGTCACATAAGCGCTTATGTTCTACTTAAATATTTATAAGTTTCGCATCAGCAAATGGGCCTAAATAGAAAATTTTTAGCCCAGTCATATTATGTTTTTACCATGTAAACTGTTGCGTAGTTTTGATTTGTTCCTGATTTATGTTTTCAGGGGTGCTGAATCCGAATCTGATTTGCGACTAAAATCTTGTGACGCAACATGGACAAAATGCAAAAAATGCATTTTTTGCGAGTTCTTTTCTTATGGCTCGAAAACTATCAAGTATTCGTGAATTACATCAAAGTACGACAGTTATTTTTCTGCAACAACCCATTTGGACTCAAGCGCTATTTGAAAATTGACGTATTTTTACTGTTTCAGAAAATCTACCCGAAAGCACTAATTTACTAATTTCCTCAACATGAACCAAGATATACTTTTGTAATGGTCGTTGATGCGTTGTGTTTGAATCTGAACTTAAAAAAGCTCTAGCATGTCACGTTTTTGAGATATTCGAATCTAAACATTACAAAAAAATGCGTTTTAGATGCAAATTTCAGGTTTTATTATTTTTCGAGGTAATTTTTCGTCATATTAACGTTTATGGTCATTCTCAACTATGAACATTTTTCTTCGAAATTCTTTTTGAAACTTCGAAATACCTTCATTCATCTCTGAGAAAAGCATAAATTAGTTGCGTGTCTTCGTCTCAAACTACATAATTTCGAAATATGCTAAATTCTTAAATTTCCAATAGGATTTCTTGGGTAGAAATATGAATAAATTGTTGCAGAAAAAAACCTTGAACTAAAATTTGTTCGAAATTGAATAAACTTCCAATTTACTTCTATGTAATTTGTGAAAAACCAATAATTTTCGAGTTATAAGCTGAAAATATAAAAAAATGCATTTCTGTACCACTTTCTGCAAATTTTTGCATGCTGCATTTCGAATTTTTTGTCGAAAACCTCAGATTCGGATTCAGCACCCTCGAAAACATAAAACCGGAACCAAATTAAAACTACCCGACAATTTACTCCTTAATAGGGCCTCTTTGTGCACAGTTTGACTGTATTATTAGCATATTTTCGAATAAGACGAAGGTACATTCAAAAAATTAAATCTAAAAAATAAAACAAATTGTTTTTTGCTTCAATTTTCAAATATTTTTTAGCTAGCTTAAATTTTCTATGGGGTATTGAATTTCGACACATCCGGATGTGTGGAAACGAGACTATAGTATACATTAATATGAGTGTTGTTGGTATAAGCAATCATAAAATATATTTCTATGGTTTAGACATGATAACGTCTACGTATTATGTCGTCGCCGCAACTCACAATGTAACATGCCTTAGGAGCAAAGGTATCCTTAATACCCAGATTAAAAAGTGTGCTTTTTACGCAGTTTCAAAACACTAATTTGATTCAATGAAATTTTAAGATTTAAAAACTTCAAGAAAAGAAAAAATTAACTATTAATTAGCTTGGTGAAGAAAATGAACGTTAAACTATTTCGTTGTCGAAACTGCTGAATTATTAAGTAACTTAAATGCACCTTCAACTACTTAAATCAGAATTCCTTGAAGTGTGTTTTTTGTTTACAGTTTATATTATTGTGGGTAAAAAGGTATTGAATTTATAAAAAGCTTTAAAGAATTGATGCGATTCTCCTTTTCTCTGACCAGATTAAGGTATAGATTAGAAATATGCTCTTCCAAAGTTAAGGGAAGAAATGAAAAATATCTAAAAAAAATTAACAAAGATGTTGGGAAGTGCAAACCCAAACAAATGGACCTCTTTTGTTGATCATAGTTTAAAATGTTTGCATTTAGGCGGTACCTATAAGATGTAAATATTTTAAAAGATAAGACTGTTTAAAGTCTAAAAAAAAAATACTCTTGTTAAGTTCAACAAATTAAAAAGTTTACAACAATTTGAGTTCATCTTTTTTCACCAATTAAAAAAATAGACTGATTGTTAAGTAAATATACATAGGTATACATCAATAGTTTTCAAAAATACAACACACAAAATTGATTTTCAAATGTACCTTTGTTTTCCGAACAAACCTTCACAGACTTTTCAATTTTTTAATTTTATAATGTCTATTATTTTAGTGAAAATTGAATTACGACAGTGGTTAACTACCGACAATTACAGAAAATAGATTGACAGCTGACATAATATTCGAAACAAATATGCTTAAAAGAGCATATCCGGGTACCTGGTACACTAAATGAAGCCATTCAAAACCATTATTTTTCAATATGCAATTCACAAATCAACAACACTCAAACATACCTAAATGTATGTCAATAAGAATTTTTATATCGTAACTCACTTGATAGTTTTGTTTGTACTTACATAATTATGTGCCTATGGAAAAGTACCCGGAGTCCATGTACCAGAATATTGCGGGTATGATCCGGTGAAAATCAAGAGCTCTGGTGCTTTGCTATGTTGTTTTTCAGATTTAATAATTCTGTTCCTTGGTTCTTAAAGTGCCCATGTCCAATTTGATAATTTTTGGGATATCGAAAATTTTGCCTTTTTATTTCTAAAAAGGATTTTACTTTTGAAAACTAAAATTTCTATGTATAACCATCAGTATCTTGTTAAGAAACAATTGGACCACATTTGCCCTTTATACAGTCACAGAACATCTTCCACTGAATCAAAAAATGAAGTTAAATCAGTATTGTAAAAATGGACATTCACCCTTTTAGAACCAAGTTACAAAATGAATACTATAACTGTATGAATAGATTAATTAATCCCATTAATTTGACATACCTTAATAATTTGTTACCATAACAACTACATTCTTATTTTTAAAATCCGAATAATTTTCTTTGTGTTACTTTTGGAAACAGAAAAGAAAAAAAATTTTCAAGTTAATTTAGACGTTTTTGATTCAGGCATGAAAGGCAAAGTCATGGTAATTCCATTATCAACAAGATTTGGGTGAATTGATCTAAGAATTTAAGATTTTACTGCTTCATCTTATCTTCCTTGTCACTTTGTTGACGTATTCCTTATCTTATTATATTATTTCAAATTTATTAAAAAGGTTGACGTGCGAAAGTTCAGATGTCAGATCCACACAAAACAATTAAACATTCAAAACTTAACACAAACTACCAACTTTTTCCCCAGAATGCTGGAACTAAACTATTATAAACTATTATAAAAGAGCCCACAGCAGATTTTGGGTGTGATCGATAGCAAACAAATAAGTATAGGCGTCGAAAGCTTCATTAAAGGCTATTGAAAAAATCAAGGTCTTGCAGTCCACAACTGGGGCCTTTGCGAGAAACAGTGCATCGAAAAAAAATATAAATGCAACTTCGAGGATAATCGTGTTAGCCGAAATCGGTTTTCATGCCTCCCTAGATAAGCTCCGCGGATCACGGAATCTGAGGTCATTTGAGTGTTTGATTCGCCCTGCCAGACTGTTTACAAAAACCGTTTTTCACTTAGAATTTTGAATTTTTTAAATGTTCCGGTAGAGCTAACTATACACTCAAAAGGTCTCAGATTCCGTGATATGTGATCCGAAGAGCTTATCTAGGGAGGAGTGAAAACCAATTTCGGCTAAAACGATTATCCTCCAAGTTGCGTTCATATTTTTTTTTCGATGCACTGTTTCTCGCAAAGGCCCCAGTTGTGGACTGCAAGACTTTGATTTTTTTAATAGTCTTTAATGAAGCTTTCGACGCCTATACTTCTTTTTTTGCTATCGATCACACCCAAAATCTGCTGTGGGCTCTCGGTCTATTATTTTCATTTAAGAATATCAATTGGAAAATGTTCTCAAATTTTAGAGAATATGATTGAAAGTTTAGTAAAAACAAAGTTCACTGCTGTTTAAATATAAATAGAGGGCTGTGTCTAGCAGTTGGGCAGAGGGGCAAATGCCCCAGGTACCACCCCACGAATAAGGGCATCGTATGTACCACGAACGGCAGGCCACGATCCGTGAAAGTTGTCACTGTGTCGGGGAGGCCGCCACGCTGCGAACTTTCGTAGAAAAATTACAAATTTTAATTCAAAAAAAAAAAAAAATATTATTGCTATTATATTGATCAACTGAAATGGATTTGGTACAATATTTCGGCTCTATAAATTTCGACTCCTTTTAAAATCTAGACAAAAAAATATCTACTTGTTAAATGACAGACTGATCAAAAAATAGACATAATAACACCAAAATTTTGACAGTGATCGACAATTTATGTGTCAAGAATTCATCAGTCGATGTTTTAAAAGTTACAGTTTGAAATCGGCATAATGATCAATTCATGGTTTAGGGAATGATGTTTACCGACGTGCTTAATTTTTTTTGCATTCTTATCAATCAAATCAAACGATTGTTTAAAGTTTAACAAGAACATGTGTCTTAAATAGAGTCCAAATTTTTTTAAAGCATCAAACAACACTGTTTAGTCTTGATTTCCAGCTAAAAAGTGAGACAAGAATCATTACAAGCACTTCAAGCAGAGCATTGTTTTTAAAGTCATACATACGTTAGAATGAACGACAAAAATAATGTCAAATAGTTCAAATGTCCAGGTTAAAATGTTGATTTAAGTCGATTTTTTAAATGTGCTAAGTAGTTGGACTAAATATCGACAAGTCGATAAAAGCCCATATTTTTCTTGTTTCTTTTTCCGAGGCAATCGACTTTTTGTGGTGATTTAAAATGTCGAAATTTTATTAATTAGTAAAAAAGGAACTTCATATTTACACTTTTAAGAAAGGTGATATAAACCTACATTTCAACTGATTAAGTCAACTTTTTTTGCCGGTCATTCATACGCAACTTACTGAAATGTTTAGGTAGTGGTTTGATTTTTTTTTTCTTATTCTTTATTAAAATGTTTGTATTGAAAAAGTGGCTTCTCTGGGTTTGTCCCAGGTTCTCTTAAGGCAAGGAACGGTGCTGTGTAAATACAGAACTTCAAACAGTTGAGCCAGCAAATACTGTAATGAAGCGCCACGTCAATTCAAAATTTCTCAAAAAAGTCGAAGTCAATAGATGTATAGATTTTTCCAACCGTTTTTTCTCAAGTAGAGAAGCTCTTCAGCTCTTTTTTTGATTCAATTCAACGTTACGTTAAGTTATGTTAATATTCTCTTTATATTAAAAATGCAGTTTTTTGCTCTTTATTTTGTCATTTTTATTTTGTTTAGGTCAACAAAATACTTCCCTGATAATAACCACCAGGCATAATGGTTAGTGCGTCCGTTGGACTGTTATGCCGATTCCCAGCCACTGCCACATAAAAAACAGACATTTTTTCCGAGGTACTGCCTTTTGCGAGGAACTGACAAATCCTCCAAGAGCGTAGTTGTCATGAATTAGTGCTTCTCACCTAGCCGTTTAGGCTCAGCAAAAAATTGTAGGTCCCCTCCATTCCTATGTGCGGGTTGTTGCCAGGAATGGAGGGGACCTACAATTTTTTGCTGAGCCCAAACGGCTAGGTGAGAAGCACTAATTCATGACAACTACGCTCTTGAGAGTTGTAAATCACTAGGCCCTGGTTCTCCACGAGCTATTGCGCCCAAAAAAAAGAACATTTTAATTGGTTTCTTAAATGCAAGAATTTGTACTAAGGGATGACATTTTTTGGTATTGCAAACGAGGTTCCGCGCTTTGCTAGTTTTAGGAAAACCATAAAGTATTAAGTGGACAGAGTTAATTTGTATTTTGTTGTTGACCAATACCAATAATGAGAGAGGCATATGGACCATACATAAGAAACTCTTAATTATTGTATTTACTAAATTAAGAAACTTCAAATCAAATCAAAGGCCGGTGAAGCAAATAAACTGTACCACGCATTTGGATTGTAGTACCTCATTTTTCTTTTGAACGATGATGTTAGACTAGAAATTCATGTCCAAATAAATTGTATCTAAAGCAATTTCCTTCTATAGACTCCTAACGTACGTATCTAAGGTACCTACGAGGTAAACCCTTTGTATCCTCCATCGTTGCTTGTCGAAATGAAAAATAAATATGTACGAAAAAATCCTTGATTATTGTTTACTTGGTCAACTAAATCTGTGTTTATTTTTCGTTGGTCACAAAAAAAAAAAAACTACTATGGACACAAAAATCAAATGAACTTTAATAGGATTTTTGATTCTGAAGTGCATTTTCAGTTTATTTTTTTAGTTTTCTTACACAATAGAAAAGAGAGACTTTAACCACAGACTAGGTTTTCCTCATTTGTATTCTTCTGAGTGAATTTGGTGCGAAAAGTGCATTTCTGTTCAGAACAGAATAACCAAACAGAGTCATCTTTTTTTTTTTTGAAAAAAGAAAATATTTAAAAGTCTTTCAAAACTTCTCAGGAATTTATAAATATTTTTTCAGACTAGGTGTAGGTAATCCCATACGATGTTTTGCAGGTCATAGCGAGTGCGATACAAGGAGCATGAAGTTTGCCTTGTTGACACTTTTTTTTTTAACTTTTACCATGATATGCTAAAAGCAATGAGATGGAGGACAGGCAGTCACACCGAACAAAGAATGAAGAGTCCCGATTAAGTCACGTATTTAATCAGTCGTACATTACATTCGTTTTTATAATCAGGCTGCACTATACATATTCCCGGAGGTGCGATGACAACTCCAGATATACCTCTCAACCTGTTTCTTAGAAAAGGAGAGAAAAAATATACAGATGAATCCCCGCTGGATAAGAAAATGCACCCAGGATAAAAAATATGATACGTATTATCGCATAAAATAGGTACCTAACCAACCTATCTTTCCCCATAATTAGGGGTTCACTCTCATAACACCTGTTATTGGTACACAATCTGGAATTTTTTTTGCAAAATTCATCCTCGGAATGCTGATGTGATGCTTGGGTGAGAGACTATCTCCTTCTTTATTCTTGTGCTCGGAGAAATAATGGAGTATTGAAGGTTTAGTCAGTTTAGATTTAATAAATCTTTCAAAAAATAACTTCGATTGATGCGAAATGCATGGATTTGTGGAAAGGTTTTTTATGAGCAGAGATAAAATATTATCCCAGAATTGTTTGTCTCCTCGAAGAATACTTTTTTAATACTTTTTTTCATTTATTTGGTCAATCCATTTCCAGTTTTAATTAGATATTTTGAAAACAGTTATTTGTGTTATTTTAAAAGACTGAGAAAAGATCAAAGAAGATAGAAGCTCTATTTTGGTATCAGCTGGTTGAAAAAAATGATGATGCTTAGCTTAACGTCAGTGTAAGCCTCGAACACTATTCAGGATAAAGGAACGTCTTTGGGTGTAGCTGAGGATCTAGAGATTGACCAGTTCTTGATTGAAGCGTAGGGAGGTTTAAATTCCCAAAATAAAAAAGCACAATACAAAAAGGAAAGAAAGCTGTTTTCATTATCTTTCGGAGTTGGTCTTAAAATCCATGCTTGAAGTTTCGTTTATTATTTGCTTTTAAATTTTAAAGATAAAAGCATTAACATAGGTAGAACGGCAATATTTACAGATTCAGATAAATATTTTATTATTTAAAAGGAATTTATTTTTGGCGGTTCTCTATGCCAATAAAAAAACAGTACCACCATAATAAAAGGCTGTCATTCAATGCAACTGAAAGCAAAAACTTTTTATATTTTTTTTTTCAGGGAAGTAAATAATTTCAAGAGAAAACAATGCAGGAGTCCAAACACTTTTATACGTAGGTATACACGTTGGATGGCGGCGCGCGTCGCGTTATCCCCCTTTAACGATCATGACAAGGAAAAGCCTTCACTCGCATCTTCACTCATTGTATTTCATCTGTGAAACACGAGATCATATTTTAAAATATAAAACCTTCTTTGAGAGCAAGCAAATAAAAAATCTTGTAGCAAACAATGTTTTTTCAAAAAAAAAAAAAAAATCGAAGAACAAAGAGCATCAGGCACAGAGAAGAAGCCCTAGACTTTTCTTTGGGAAAAATTTTGTCAAGCCATGCGAAAAACTCATATATGCCAATGATGAGTTTGTTGAATTTCCCTGTTTATTTTTTTTTTTGTTGTATGACTAAATATGGAAACCATCATTTACACTACGACGTAGAAACATTACATTACATAATGAATGTAGGTACAAATGCATACAATACATAAGATTTTTCAATGAGCATACGGAGCACATAATTTTCATTTCATTTACAATGACCAGTGGAAACGAATCTTGTAAAAAGATACTTTTATATGAGTAAGTACAGCATATATAAACTTATTTACATATAGATTGGTATACTTCAAAGAACAGTGCTCCTTGGATAAGCTCGTCATGGTATTTTGGATGTGGTAAACTGGTGTTTAACCATATGTCGATTTTAATGAAAGAAAACGCTTATTTTTTTCAGAAAGGTCAAATTTGTGTGGTCTTCCTGGGTATTTTAATACACTCAAAGTAACATACGCACTTGTGTCTAATAGAAATAGAAAATTAAACTTGAAATCAGTTTGTAAATCAAATTAAATGATCGCAACGATTTATTAATTTTAATATGTACATATCAGCATAATAATTATTGAAGCTCATCATTGAAAATTTTGTTGTCTCATTTTGAAGTGTTTAAAAAACAAAATCCTATACTATTTTGATGGAGAATTAAAGCTTAAGGCTTAGTTAATATTTCTAGCCAACAAAAATTTCAAATAGCCCCAACCTTCCACATAAAAAGACTTTGAATATTTCAATGATGGTAAGGTAGGTAAGGTAGTTTAATCCTTGAAATTATAAAACTTATTTTATGTGAAAGGCTGGACCGAAATGCTATTTGCTTTAACCAGAAATAAAAATTAAGACAGTAGCTTTATTTGGGTATCAAAATAATCACTGATTTCGCTTTCTAAACGTTTCAAAATAAATCATTAAAGGATATAAGGTGTCATAACATTTTGAAACGTTTAGAAAGCTAAATTAATGAATATTTTGACGTACCTACCTACAAATAAAACTTTACACTTAAATATTTATTCTAGACGAACTCAATTTTAAAATATTTCTAACCTTTCGCCTAAAATTACTCTAAATTATTCAATGATCTTTGGTAAGGTAGTTTAATCATTGAAATAAGACAAATCTTTTATTTTCAAGTGGAAGGTTGGGCATATATTAGAAATTTTTGTTTAGCTAGAAATAATTATTAAGTCTTGAGCTTTATTTGTTCGTCAAAATAATAAATGATTTTGCTTTCTAAATGCCTCAAAATTTAAGAACAGAATTTTCTAACTTGTCCTCAATAACTTTGAATTTCATTTGAGTTTTGCAAGATTTTTCATTACTTCCAGTCAATATCCAAATCAAAATACAATTTTTGGCTTATACCAACCCAGAAAATGGTATTAAGAATTTCATAAAATGTAGATATCTAGCCTTAAAACACTTTCTTGAAAATTAAATACATATCTCGAAAACTGTCAGTTTTTTTTAAATACATTTTAAAGTACCTACCTATTAGATCTTAAAAGTTGCAGCTTATAAGATTTAAAAATTTTGAGAAAGTGGGTGGATGCCACGCCCTTTGAATGGAAAATCTCAATTTTGTATTTTTCTCTTTGCATGCAACCGTTCTACCAATTTTTATCGTTCTGCTAGAATCGGTAGTGCTCCATATAATTTATAAGAATTTTTAAGCAAGTGGGTGGATGGGTGTATGCACCACAGGTCCTACTGTTGTGCCAAATTTCAAGTTTCTACGATGTCGGGAAGTGCTCCATAAATTTGATGATCTGTCAGTGAGTCAATGAGTCAGTCAGTTACGGTTTTTGTGATTTTTGAAGTCCTCTCGAGAATCACTAATGCTACAGAGTTGAAATTTGATGAGCCATCTGTGTTTGATCAGCTCAGAAAATACTGCGAATTTAAAGTTTCTGACTTTATTGGTAGTGAAGTTAGAGGGGGGTTGAAAATAAAAGGGTGTAGTTCCGCAAACTTGGCTGGGCACAACCGTGCCCTTTCATTTTAAATTTTAGTTTTGGATCAAGTCAGTCCAAAGGTAAAACACATTTACCACAAAATTCATGAAAATGTTTTTTATTTTTAAGAAAATGGTTAAACTTCTAAGGCCCATTTGCTGATACGAAACTTAAATAATTTAAGAACATAAGCGCTTATGTGACAGTTTACGCAGAGGAAAAAGTAGAACATAAATGCTTAAATATCGTATTAGCAAGCGGGTTTAAATGTTTTATAACAAAAATAAATTAGCGGGCCATAATTCTCAGTTTCGTAGTACCTCGTTCATGGCATAATAGTAAGTGCGTTGCACTGTCATGCCGAAGGTCCAAGGTTCGATTCCCAGCCGCTACCACCTAAAAACAGAAATGTTTTTTGCTGAAGTTCTACCTCTTGCGAGGAACTAAAAAATCCTACAAGAGTATCTTTGACATGAAAACTCCTTCTCATCCAGCCGTTCGGACTCTGCAAAAAATTGTAGGTCTCCTCCTTTTATGCCAATATCTCGTTAAGATAAGTAAGTCACTAGGCCCTGGCGTCCTCCTTGAGCTGTTGTGCCACCCAATTTATTTTATTTTTTATTTATAATTCCCACTTTGAAAGGATTTACAGAAAATAAAAATTGTTAAGTGAATGTTTTTAACTTTTCTTCAGAGCTAAGACTCGTTGCCTTACTATTTTTTCTAATGCAAACTAGAAATATTATTTTTCCAGTCGCTCATTCTTTCTTCAGCTTATATGCATTTCAACAACCGATTCATCTAACCAGTGGCAGATCGTGAGTATTTTGCACCCTGTTCAGCCTATGAACTTAAAGTAAGGCTTAAATTCATTTGGTGTTTATATCACGTATACGCCGTGTGTACCCCGTATTCCAAATAATTCTTGTTTCCTTGTGACTTTAGCCAATAAACTATTTTCTGTGCATTTGTATTAATATAACAATAAAAATGCTAGGCAAACTACTTTGGGCTGCTGGCTTAGATTTATGGACCAACTGTTTTTTAAACGAACATCTCCCCATTCCATTGAATGGTAACGGTCATTATCTTTCCAAAATTTTGTATGGCTTCTATTCTGAGTGCATTTAATTGTACGCGACCGAAGCAATAAAGCCATAAAGTTGTAATAAAGTTGAGAAATTGTTAAGGAAATAATATTTCACGAGATTAATTAATGCTTCATTATGTGCTCTATAATAAATCGAATCACACATAACTATTTAAACAATGCATATTTTTATAGAAATCATTTACATAAATTGTTTTAAATAAAATTTTGGAATAGACCTTAAAAAAATATCTAATTGATGAATTTAGCATTACAATAATAAAATTCACTGATATTTGCGTCTTAGAAGGGGTTAACATAGTATCGATACAATTTAAATTTTCTAAAAGCATTTATAGAAAGTAAAAATAAAAGTACCGAAAGTTAGTGTTAATCTTAAATAAATTATGGATTTTTTTGTTGAAAAAACGGATTCGTTAGTTAAAAAAAAACATAGTTTTAAATATTGTATGGCAGGTACCATAATTTTTGATCCTAAAAAAAATAAAAAAACTCGGCACTAAGTTTTAAAAATCGACTGAACTGCTGTGCTGCAAATAACCGAAACTTATATTGACATCATTTGTGCAAGGATTTGCAATGCCCTTAAAAATGGAAAATATTCACTTCGCGCTGCCCGCAAACTGAGCTGATAAATTATTATGCGTGGCACTTCTTTGAAACCAACGCGTTTCAACTTTAGGTTTTTGTTTTTTCGAAAGTATGCCTGAAAAATATGTATTTATTATGAAAAAAAAACATAATTTAGACTTATGCAAAAATATGCTTAATATATTGTTAGTTATGCAAAAATATGCAAAAACGATTAAATACCATTTTAAAGGAAAATTCATGATTCGTAATGATTATTTGGTCTCTTGCTTCCAAAGTTTATAAAAAAATATGCAGTTGCATGAAAATCCTAGGCCAAGACATCATAATATCAAGTTTGATCAAAATTTTGGGTTCCATTGCGATGCTTAATTTTCTTGTAATTCACAAAAATAGGCAAAGGTTTAAATCAAAAATTACTTAACGATTTAAAATTAAATTAAATGTCAACTTTTGCATATACGCTGTATCATTTCAGAACTTTTTAATGGCATGTTTACAACAGATTTGTTTTGATTATCTCTAGTTCTTCTTCTCTTAACCTAATCACACATTCGCATACCCACTTAATTAATTTCAATTAGCTAGAGTTTTTTTTAATGAAGAAATTTTACACTTTACTCAGTGGCTAAGGATAAAAATTGTTTAATTTCCGTTTATTAATCGGAATTTTAATGCTAAAGCTTACTATACCTTCCGCTTTTGTTTTAAATATTATCTATTCAGTTTAATTTATTTTAAGTCACGAACACAACATTTTAAATAATTAAACATTTTCTAACAAACATTATGTATGTATGCTAAATGTAGGTATTCTTTTTCCGATGTATGGTATTTTTAATTCTTACCTTAATTTGGTTGATCGACAAATTTATTTACTTACAAATTTGAAAAAAAGATTTTTTTTCCTTACCTGTAAAGAAAGAAAGAAGAAATTAATACAATTTTGTTAATGTCAAACAATAAATAGCATATTTTGTATGTATTTCCATATGTTTTGTCTATATTTGTTCATTTTGTATTTAAAAAATTTCTTTACAAAGAAATTTAACACAATTAATTACTATGGTTGGAATATCAATTACAAGAAAGACACAGTTTTTTTCTTAGAACAAAATAAATCGCAGGTAGTTTTTTACATTTAAAAGACGACTTTAAAAAATAATTTTGACAGGGTTTTTTCAAGGCTATATTTCAAAAACGAATTATCTTCAAAAATATGCATTTTTTCGATTGGAACAATTAAGTTAATTATTTATGGGAACGAAAAAAAGATCACGTTCAAAAAATGTTGTACATTGCAAAATTCACTTTCCACTACTTGCAGTCTCCAAAAAAACTTTTATTAATTTTTAAGAAGCGTCGATATTCGCCCTACATAATTAAAACACAAATCACAAGAAATAACAAAAAGATGACAAAATTTAATTATAATTTTATTTTATTTTGATAGCTATACAGTTTTATTTTTACCATAGTGGGGAAACTGAACCATTAACAGTACAAGAGATCATAAATAAAATACAGAAATCTTGACATCTGAACCCTTTATCGATTTCAAGGTCTCACCGCGAATGCCTGCATGGAGCGAAATCAACCGTTTGTTCAGGATAACTCTAGAGAACGCTCTCTGCTCAATTTTTGTCTTCATTGAGGGAGGTCAAATTTCACAGAATTCTCATCTATAACTACGATGTCAAAAAGGGTTTAAGACAAATCAATATGAACAAACCTTTCGACTTCTCTAAAATCTTTCTAGAAACAACACTGCAGAACTCTCAAATCAATACCTGGGTAACGATCTCTCAACGTTCCGCTCAACTTGTCTCTCTTAAGGCCTGGTCAAACAGAGCGCGATCCGTTGTTAGAATTTACAAACAAAATTTGATCATTGCGATCGTCAAGATCATATCGCCGGCTCACGCTTTGTTTGACCATCAGGCCTTTATATAACGATGGTATTAACATATACGTTGATGTAAAAACTCTAAAGCGTCAATAAGGGCAAGACGAAGAAAGTGCATCACGAAAGGACGCCAAAGAAAGTCATCTGAGAGCCAGGCGCGGATCCAGGATTTCGCTCAGGGGGGGGGCAATTTTCCTAAGTTTCCAAAATCTTGATGATGATGATCTACAGAAAATTTGAGTACACTTCGTACCGCTCTACAAGCCTGATTACACAAAGCAATGCGAATTGATGAGTTTGACATTTGAAGACAATTAACTTTTTCATAACTGCCACAGTATCTCGAAAAGCGAACAGTTTTGCAGTTTGTAGCTATAGAATGGTGTCTTTAAAGCGTTTTTGAGATCCCTTTGGATCTGCGTAACTCCACAATTATGCTCGGAAAACATAATGATACATTGGTATGTTCCTATTCAGACACAATGACGTTCGAGTTTGAGTGAAATTTCCAGCCTTCTTTAGCAGGGACAACCTAACCTTACCTTACCAGTGAAAGGCCATTTTCGAGAACGTCATCAACATCAAAAATGCATTTTGCGGAATGTTCTCAAATGCAAACTGCAAAAGTCAAATACAAGCTTTACTGCATAAGCGTTGTGTTCAATAATGCAGTTTGTTAAAGTCACATGTTCGAAAACATCATGTGTGGTGAAGTTCTGCAGTAAAAAATCGAGTTGGCAACAAAAATATTGAGAAGCTGGAGGACGTGTTCATGAACGTCAAATGCGTTTACAAGAAAATTGAAGGATCAAAACCGAGATGAACTGTATCGTAAGCTCAGATGCCTTCGTCCATCGATACAAAACCAAACTTTCCGACATTGAATTAAGACACAATGATTATAGTGGAAAATACAAAGAAAAAACAACTCTAAATTAAACCTTGCTGTCAGAACGCCTCGATTCATCCTTCGATTGTGACTAACTTTCGTTGTACATTTCATTTACAATATACTTAGCCCTCGTTAAGTTTTAATTAGAATGTTTCAAAATCTCAAACCATTGTTTGCAGAGTTGCCAGACTCATGCAGTTCGATACAATAACAATATTCGCGTCGAAAAATGACGATCATTTGACAATCGAATTGACGTTGACTTGACGTTTTCAAAAGCGGCCAAAAACAAATATCCTTAGGTGTAAAAGTTCCATCGAACGTCTCTTCGACAGTGACTGCTGTAGTCGTTCCTGGTTTCTCTCCAATCTTCGTTGGATGCGTACTCTTCTCGAGCTCGAAACACAGGTGCATTTGCATACTCTTAAGGTGCATATCCATTTTAGAGTAAAAATATGGTGAGCAGCTCTGAAGAAGCTCTCGAGAGTAAATCACGAAAGTAGACACAAACACAGTCATGAAATAAGCTCACCAGAGGGGAAGAATGATATCAGAGAGTCGCTATCGAGAATTTTCTATTGTGAAAGTACTCCCGCAATGGAATTTATTTATTTATCATAAAAAGAACGCTATCACCCTCTGTATGAAATTTTTTGGTATTTCTCAACAAATTTTATACACAAATGTAGTTTATTATTTTAACTTTAATTAGATATCTTAATCCTGTAGATCCCAGCATTTGAAGCAAAGTTAGAAATTTTTTAACTAATTAATTCGACATAATTTAAAGATTTAATTTCTTTTGTAAATTAAAATCAACTTTAAGTTTTATAATTTAGATTAGTGCCCTTGCCGCCTATCCCGTTTCATTTATCTATAAAAACCACTAACAAATTTGTAGAGGAGGGTTGGAGGTGGGGCAATAACTTTTTAAATCATTATATTTCAAATTGTGAAATGTTTCATTGACATCATTTTGAAAAGTGAAAACCAAATCGATTTGGGATTCAATCTGATCGCTAGTATGAAATAAATTGACTTTTCTCATAAAATGTTAGAGGTAAAGTAATGTAGCCAGACATCAATCGTTTAATTCAAGACCTTAACTTTGAAGATCGGCTATCTGAATCCGAAGTTATAAGCTCTCCGGAACTGAACCTGGTCAGCCAGCCTGCAACGCACAACCACTCATTGCTGCAACGCTGGGCTTCCAAGAAAAAAATTTAAAAACTTATTACAAAATAACCCTTTTTTTGATTACATTTTATTAAATTCATATTTTATGCTTCGTTCGTTCTTGCCCAGGGGGGGCAATTGCACCCATTGCCCTCCCCCTGTATCCGCGCCTGTCTGAGACAAAATGTCGTCATAGACAATATAAACTCAGATAACAATACCATCAGCAGTGAGATCTAAGGGATAATAAATCTTGCCAATCGCTCCTTCTTTGGCTAAGAAGGCAGCTGATCAGTACTCAGTTGAGTGAGTATCGAGCAAATTAAGTTTCTTTTTTTTTTTAATAATTTCGGTTAGACTGTGTATAGTGGAGACGAAGAGGGAAATTTTCCTGTTGGTTTTTGGGCCATTTTGCATAGAGGCTGCACCTACAGCAACAAATTGTACAGCAACATCAGCTGTGCCATAAAAGAAAAATGTTCACGACAGTTTTGTCATGGTCTTGTAGTACGTATGGATACCAAATCTTCCGTCGGCAAATATTTGAACTCAAAACAAACCGTCGGAAGACAGGAGAAGGCAGTAATTTAGGTGGCGCACGCAAGTAGAAGGGACTTCACCTCAACCTACTTTGCGTATGAAACTGGAGATATATTTTAGCAACGGAACGAACTGCCTGAAGAAGCTTATTGGAAGCAAAATGAGCTAAAATAAGAAATAAATTTCCTCTCTGGGAAATGACATTTAAATATAGGCCGAGGTCGTAAATGTTAAAGTTCGTCAGCTCTGCAAAATTCATATTCCATTTATTCTGTCAAATACTGTCCGGCTTACGGGTGGAAGGGTGGAAAATAGCTTAATGGTACCATTTTTTAACAATCATTAATGATGTGGTATGTTTACATTAACAAACTCAGGGATACTCTATATCTATATCAAATCTAAAGCAAATGGCTCTGCTTGCCGCAGAATCACGCAGATATACAGAAATGAATAGAATCTAATTTGATCAAAACCTTGAAATTGTTTTGAAGAAACCAATTCCTTATGAGCAAGTAGGTACCCACATACAAAATCATTTCGCAGCTTGATTATGCAAAGAGTGCAATGGATGCAATTTGTATTCGGATAAAAGTCCTTGCTTTATCAGTTACAGTTAAATAGTTGCAATTTTATTCGATTGCTACTTAAATAAATACAAATATAACAGTGTTTGATTATTTTAGTTTGAATTCAAGTTTTTTTTTTTTATTTGAAAAGTTCGCTTCCTGTTTTAAGTGCTATTTTGTTGGATCAACGTGAATTTTCCCAATCAATTGTTCCCTTAAAAATATCAAAAATTTCATCATACGGTAATACAGCTCGCAAGTTTCAAGTGACATATACTCGTAAGATTACTTTATGAAAACTCCGCCCTGAAATAATTGTTTACAACCAAGTTGTAGCTAATCTGTGGATAGAACGAGTTTTTGGAAAATCATCAAATTTTTTTACAAACTAAACTGATAACGCCTTTCAACGTGTAAATTGGATAGTCTTGAAGAGATAGTAAAGGTCTATAGTACTAGGCTAAATTTCCCCAAGACCATGAAATTTTTGTTTCTTCAGTTATCAACTCTAAATCATTAACATTAAAATATCGGCATTGCTCTTTCAGACCAAAATTTATCTCGGATTGCACATCACATAAGTCATTAGTTTTGAATAAATATCCCCAAACTGCTGCAGTCAAATCAGATACAAAAGTGGATCGGTATGTACGATAAAATAATAAAATCAAAGCAAAATGACCGCTGTTGCTACATCAACGAATATTTTTGATACCAATTTAACAAGTTATCTTAAAATAAATACGAATATGCTCAATTTCCCATTCACTCCCTTATATACAAACTCGTACTCATAATTACAATATTTATTTCTTCATCCATTAAATTTTCTAATCTAAGATTTTCCTCATTCATATTGTGGGTCAGAAATTTTATCAAACTACTGCACAACTGATAAGCGGGCACAAGCTTTGACAGAAAAAAAAAAAAAAACAGAACTCATTAGATAAATTCTGCTTTGAAAAAAACATATCTGCATCAAACAACCATAATATTTATTAATATGTATGCCAAAGTAGATATAAAATTGCATGCGCAAACAGTTTTGTTTTTGTTTTGCCTAACTGAACTTACTGCATTTGAGGAATAATTAAAGATTAATTTAAAAAATGCTCTTGATTCACGTTTAGGCTAGGCATCACACACTTTATAACCTTAGCCATGCCATGTGCTGAACGTCATCACAAGTGTTTCTAATTTTCCATTGTAAGTGTATGCATGTATTTATATGTAATTTTCCTTGTTGTATTCCCCACCCCTTAAACACACCCACATACAAAATGTTTAGAGATGAAATAATAGATTTAAGAATCTTAGATTTCAATTCCCGTTGTTAAGACTCTGCGCTTTGCCGGTTGCGCACATTATGTTATCTTTGTATGTTAAGAGTATTAGCATTCATGTTCACATTAGTAACTGAGATTCTACTTCTTTTAGGGTCACACATTCTCAGCTTGTGGACTTCCTGCTGATCGTGCATCTTAAGATACTCGTATATGTGTTTAAATATATGTATGTAACTGCAGTAATAAAAAACAATTGCAACAATACATCGCATGTACTCTGGATGAATATTACACTTAATGAAATAAGAGCAAGTAGCATTTGAAATAAAAAAAAAACAATCCTTTTAGAGGCCAACTTGTTTTATGCGATAAAAGCATCAGCTTTTCAAAGTTAATTACAAATTGTTTTCTTGCACACACAAAAAATTAAACTAAAGTTAAAAATGAAATAAAAACGGATGTGCGTAAGACTTATTTTTATAGTTTTTCATCTGAGTGAGTTCTAAAATATTTTTTCTGGGGTATTATAAGTAATCGATTTAAAAACAGAACTTGAGATTTTCAAAGTGAGTCATAGTTATATGTTAATTTAGTTGGAGTTGCTCAAAACCTATAGTTCGATTATTCAAAGTGATACAGGCAAATGAGTTAATCGCTACTTTGCAGCTTACGTAAGGCATAAAGACTTTTCATATTATTCCTATTAATGTAGTAAATTAATATAACTTTAATGTTGACCTTGAAAATTTTGATGCATATTTTACTAGCGTTGAAAATGTCTGACGCCTTTATGTAGGTATGTACTTACATTCCTCCAACAATAAGTGTCATTTAACTGGCATTAGGTACGTTCCGGAGAAACTGTTAAAATTGGTTATTTTCAATCCTTTATTTATATTAAATATGTAAATAAATTGGGGGGCGCAACAGCTCGTGGAGAACCATAGCCTAGTGACTTACAACCCTCAACTATTCCTATGTGCGTGTTGTTGGTAGCAATGGAGTGGACCTACAGTTTTTTTGCCGAGTCCGAACGGCAAGATGAGAAGCACTTATTCATGACAAAAATATTCTTGGAGGACTTGTCAGTTCCTCGCAAGAGGCAGTACCTCGGGTAAAATATTTGTTTTTAGGTGGCACGCCTGGGAATCGAACCCACACCTTCGGCATGACAGTCCAACGCAACGAAAGATATTTTGATTGATTCATATGAAGGGTCCAGAGGAAAAACGGCTTGAGTCCACTTGAGTAGATATCGAGAAAAATGAAATTGTAAGTTTATTACTGAAATAACGCTTAATTCAAAGAAAAATAAATAAAAGTAACAAATTCTTTTGTCGAGCACAAAGTACTCAACTATGCAAACAGAAACAGGATCTGATCTGTCAGATTTTTCAAAAAGTGGACCTAAGTCGTTTTTTCCCTATAGACCCGTCGTTATGTATTTGCCAGATTTTTCTGTGCGAGATGTTAATGCGATTTGTAAAAAGCGAGATTAAGTAATTGAGAGATTATGAAAAGCAGGATTGCGAGATTTTGTCCGATTGAGCATTAAGTGCCGTTATTTTTGGAGCAAAAGGGCTATTCACATGGAGCGACCAACGAAAAAACAAACGAACAAAACGAGATTTGATACATTTATAAAAACCAATATTCTTCTATTATTTAAGCAATTAAAATGCATAGGTATTTTAGTACCTCAACATCAACGATAATAATATTTCCACCATTTTGTTTAGTTTTTTTTTCGGAGAATTTCGGTATATAAATGTGTTAAATCCCGATTTGTTCGTTTATTCGTCGTTCGTTGGTCGCTCCCATGTGAATGGTCCTTAAACTAATTTCAGTTCTTCCTCTAGGGAATATCTCAAAGACTGTTCAAGATTTGAAGAAAAGTGAAAATTCCTTCTTTTGTTCATATTCCTAAAGTTTTATTTATCATAAAAAATCTTAATTTAAGGCACAGTTATGATACATTCAAACGTATGAACACTCCGCTTCAACTAAATAGACGCACAAATTCTTAAGGAATTTTTGTCCATTTTTTCCAAACATGGTGCATTAATGTTTCATTTGATGATGCTTATTGTTTGTTTATAATGTTGGGAACATAACAGAACCGCTATTTTTTCTCTGGCTCTCCTGCAAAGTTTTTCACGTCGAAAAACGCAGTTTTATTTTGCGTCAACTGAATAGACACACGTATTGGGTTTTTCCTGCTTAAAAGTCCCATTTATGGATCCAAAAATATCAAAAAATTAAGGAAAATCTTTTTTCAATATTTTGTATGAGTTATTACAATCATTTTTGAGCTTTGGAACTTAAAGTCAAAAGTGCTTAAAGTAGCTAATTTCTCCCCATCACCTTTTCTACAATTATTCATATGAATTGGAAAAAATGCGGATAAAAAAAAAACAAATTAATTTTGAAAGCCCTAATGGGATAAAAAAAACTTTTTAGCGCGTCACCATACTCGAGAAGGCGATGTTTTGGTATGGGGACAAATTAGCTACTTTGGCACTTTTGAGTTTGGGTCTCAAAGCTAAAAAATGAGTGCAATAACTTATAAAAATTACTGTAAAGAGGTTTTCTTTAATTTTTGGATATTTTTGGACCCATAAACGAAACTTTTAAGCAGGA
The DNA here is from genome assembly GCA_963921185.1 of Dasysyrphus tricinctus. Classification (NCBI taxonomy): domain Eukaryota; kingdom Metazoa; phylum Arthropoda; class Insecta; order Diptera; family Syrphidae; genus Dasysyrphus; species Dasysyrphus tricinctus. The sequence goes on along the minus strand of OY992532.1, from coordinate 172,119,442 downwards.
CAACTTTAACGCACCATGTTTGGAAAAAATGGACAAAGTTCCTTTGAAAATTTTTGTGTCTATTCAGTTGAAGCGGAGTGTATGTATTTACATACATACATATGTATTTACATACATACATACATAATGTACTTACATACTTCAATATCAAATAAAACTGGATCAATTTTTGGTATGGGAAATACTTCTTTTCACGTATGCAAAAAAATGTAAAAATCAATATGGTTACTCTATTTAACGTGGATTAAGCCTCGTTTGTGAGAAATAAGTCGAATATATTGCACTTTTCGTCAAGAAATAGTGTAAGATGATGAAATTCCTAGTTTTTAGTCTTTATTCAAAAACCAATCTATTTCACTGCACTTTTTAAGGCATTTTCATTTTTTACCTTCACTTAATGATAAATTTTTAAAACATTCCAAAGAATAATACTTTCATTGAAGGAAGCAGATCAAAGTTTTAGAAATGACAAATCGCTTAAATCCCTCCATTTAAAACTAATGTACCCACATAAAAGCCACCATATTTACTTTAATTTAAGTGAATTATTCACTAGTCTATCGCAAGTAAAATTTTTGCTTGCAGAGAAACCACACAAAATGTTCATCTTCATCTTCTGAATATACCTACCTACTTACAAAAATGTTGAGGTTGCAAATTCCTTTCGCTCCCACGTCTAAGATTTCATTTGAGGATCATCAAAATACAATCTAACAGACAACAGACAATAATACGACCAACCGGTTTTACACATACTAAGAAAAAAGAACATAATTATTTTCAGTGTCAACTGAAAGCCAACGGCAAGTTTTACTTTATAACGTCACTTTCAATTGTATCATATACGACTACCACAACTAACCAATGTGACCAAAGTTAACCTTTTGATTAATTTAAAAAAAAAGTAAATAAAATAAAATTTTATTCGCATAGTAAAACACATAAACTAAAACATTCTAAGGGCCAGTTTTTCAGTGCGAGATCATCCTAGTCTCGGGGTTAAACCTGAGTTAACTTCATAAACGTGTTTTTCAGTCAATTGTTGAAAACATAAATTAACTCCGAGTTAACTCGTCTAATTTGGTGAGTTAACTCAGGGACCAAATTGAGGGCCTTTGCAGCTGTGGCGCCATCTTGTTTTCGATAAGAACAGTTATTGTCAGTGCAATTTCGTTGTGGCGCCATCTATTCCGATGCGTGAAAGGCGTAGAAGGATGATAACCATAGTGTCGCACATCGTTGGCCCTAAATTTTTGACAACTGAAAGATAGAGTTACTATCCTCTACTGAAAAACTGTTCCTGAGTTAACGGTGTTAATTTATTTTCAGGATTAGCTAACTCTGATTTAACTCAGAGCTATAACTCTAAACTGAAAAACTGGCCCTAAGAACTTCTGCAACTTTTCAAAAAAAAGTCATTCAAAAGTATGGTTATTTTGTATTAAAGTAAAACTTACTTAGCGGTGGAATGAGGGTTACTAAAACTTTTTCAAACTGAACACATTCGAACGCAAGTAGACACAAAAGAAATTTACCAAGTTCGGAAACGAACCAAGAACAGAACGGAAAGAGTATTTTGTTTACGGTTTAAATGCAAGCATATTTTTGAAAAGACTTTTCAACAGCGGAGCTAAGATTGAAAATAGTGAAAATGAAAGCAATTCGTAGATTGTATCCTACAATCAGTACTTTTAATTGTAACTTGTGTTATTTTAATTGTAATACATATTGATATCCACACAGTTCCAAAAAAAAAAGTTGTAAATCACTAAGTACTGCTGGTAACTTTATGACCTGTCGTGCTACCAAAATTTTCATATAAAACGCGCTCAAAAGTTCGATACAGAGTGAACTTTTAAAGTATTAAAACTGCAATCACAAAAAATGGAGCTGTTCGCTATTGTTTCAGTGCTGTCGAAATATTTTATAATTTTGTGTGGGATCAAAACCCAAATGCACTTATGTATGTTTTTCTATCTCTATATTTAGCTGTAGCACAGTTCGTGATAGTAAATTTTGACGGAAAACTTGTACATTTTTTGTCAAATCTATTCTAACACATATTTTTAGCGTGGTCTTTCTTAGGATATTGACCAATCCAAGGGATAGCAGAAACATTTTTACAGGAAGAATAATAAAAAGAAAAAAACAAATAAAGTTGGGCAGGTAACTCAATTTTATATTTTTATAATATATCGGCAAAAACGGTATTATTTTTACATTTTTAAAGACTTTAAGTCCAATCGTTTTCTACCATAGACAAATGTAGGATATTTGTGAAGCTTAAAGAACATACAAATTAAACTTTTCATCGTGCTCCAGTAGCTAGGTTTCTATAAGGGCTGCTGTCTCCAAAATTTATGAAATTGAGTTACCTAGTTCTTGCAATCAGGTGACGATATGTTCTTCTTGTTGATTCTCATTTTTTTCGGGTTGGGGTCAAAATTCTGCGTGTGCAAAACTGCGTTTTCAAAATTCTGCTTTCAAAATTCTGTTTTTCAAAATTCTGCTTTTCAAAATTTTGCTTCTCAAAATTCTGTTTTTCATAATTCTGTATTACAAAATTTTGCAAATAATAAAAAAGAAGTCTTTTGGAAAATGTTAAAAAGCGCACGCTTTTTAATTTAAAATGTAAATTTAAATGTCGATTTTAGATTAACGTGCTTCGAATTTATGCAGTGGATGCCGACATTTTTTGTTGTCTATGTGATTACCTCAGACTTTTTGGACAGCAAATTGTAACATATTAGAATAAATAAGAACAAAAACATATTTATCGCCCGAAGGGATTATTTTAAGTCAACTGCATTCGCTGGTAAGCGTCGGCATTTATTTAACAAAAAAAAAATCATAAGCCCAAAAAGACTGGGTATGAGAAAGCAAACACAAAAGAGGATGCTGTTCTTCAAAAAAATCGCTTTTTAATTCAGATCCAAAATTGTGTTCATCTATCTTTCTGTACCTCAACCTTTCTCTTAAATCGCTGAAGCGACTTCTCCTTAGGTCTTAAGGTTTGGCTAGAAGGACCATTGATTTTTTTAAATCCAAAATTAACGGTTTCTTCCATAAAACTGTTAAGAAAATCTTAAATAAATACATTTGGTGAAGCAACAACTCGTGGAGAACTAGAGCCTATTAGCTTACAACTCTCAACAACTTTGTGCGTCTTGTTGGCAAGAATGGTGCTAAGAAAAGCTAATTTATCTCAAAAATGGCTCTTAACGTTTTGATAAATTTTTTCCAGCGTATTATTGACTCAACAGAGTATTTTGTTAATAAATGGTTATAAGGGTGGTCCTTATTTGTATGGAGAAAAAGAAAAATTGTTTGTTTTTAGTGAGCACCATTTTTTTTTTTTGTTCTTCTACATTAAGAATGTGTACAAAAAAAAATTGAGGGTAATCGGATTGTATTAACACGTGCCGCAATGAGTTTGAAAATTTAAATTTGATTTTTCATAAAACCGATCAAAACCGAAGGCTATTAAAAGTTTTATTTACAGAATTAATTAAGTGCATTTTCAAATCTGTTACCTTCGCTTGCTTTGAAAAAAAAAAAAATAAAAGGCACGACCGATTCGCACTTGCTTGTTCAAAAAACTCAAGTTGCTTGGAAATTAAATTTTTATAAAAATATTCAAGTAATTATACACACATTTTTAGAAATGTTTTATCGAAATCTTTTGAGTCATTTTTGAGATAAATAATTTTGTTGACGATTGTATAGCAAGTACCGTTATTTTTGGAGCTGAAAAAGGACTTCAATAGGCCTTAACTCTCAAAGGAGCGTCAACTTTAGGCTCCGTGCGGCACGTGCTAACGCGGTTGAAAAAAAAAATGGGGTAGTGTTTTAAGATGCCAATGAACAAAACAAAAAGGGTGCTCAAAACTTTTTTAAATAAGGACCACCCTAATGGTTATATTAAACAAAAAACCGAATTAGCAAAATTTTCTTCTTCTGAAAAAAAGAGAATTTTGAAAAGCTGAATTTTTTTGAAGAAAACTGAATTTTGAAACAAAAATTTTGACCTGTTCCCCATTTTTTCGAACGACATTTTTGATAAGCATTTTTAGTTTTAACACAGAAAGGTGAATAAGAGTTGATTATATTTGTTCGAAAATGTGTTGAATATTCATTATACCCCGTCACCGGACATTAAAGCTAAGCCTTTCCTTATATTTATTTGTTAATATTTTTTTTAAAGATTCTGGTCACACTTTAGGTCTACAGTAGTTAAATCTTCAGTCAACGTACACATTTCAATTTTATTAAAATTGCAGACCCATCCGCATTATTATTTTTTTAATTTTTTATTATTGTTATGCACTCTGATTTGTTTGAGATTCTATAAGATGCCGGCATTGCCAACAGTGCGGCGCAGTGCAGCGCAGCGCGGCACGGCACATCGGCACCAATCCAACAATGAATTCCTCTCACAAAAATAAAGCGGTGGTTGCGTTTGTGGTTCACCTCATCACCTCTCATGTATAGAACGTTTGCGACGCATGCCACACGCTTGTTTTGCCGTATGGTGCAAGATCAAGAGAAGATGAGTTATACAATTTACATAGTTTGTTGGATTGGAAAATAAAAAATAACAAAATAATAAACGCGTAAGATCATAAAATATTATCAGAAGAGTTATAGAGATCTAAGATTATAACAACTAAACGCAGAATTAGTATGGCACGAGCTAGAAGTAGGATAGGTGCAGCAGTTCGTCGATGCAATTCAAGTTCAATAAACAATGATTCAGTTCTCGCGGCACGTTCAGTGATGTGTTAGGAGTGGGAAATAATTTATTTCAATTTAAATGACAATGTTTATGATAGGTAATAGTAGTTGTTATAAAATATGAAAATGGATGTGAATATGTAATTCATTCATCCGAAAAAGAATAGTGGGCAGGTTTTGTCAAACACAAAAAAAAAAATAATTAGACCAAGTGGACATTGTTTATTCAAAGATTATGCAAAGTCTTGGCCAAGAGGTTGTATACAAAATGATGAGTAAAAGCTGCAAAGAATTTTTTTGTTATCTTACCATTTTAATTTTTAACATGGTAACAATGTAAAAAAAAAACTGAACAAATTATGTAAATTTTTTGCTCTTTGACTGCAGCTACCCCCTCAATAAATTTGTATCGCAAACAAAAATTTAAATGAAAACTGATAAGTTGTTGCAGCAGAACTTTCAAAACCAAAATCGCGAAAACCTTAATTTTGGAAACCAAATGAAAATTTAGGGCAAATATTTTCCGCACATACTTTTCCGAAGAAATATGGACTTTCAGAAGACATTTTTTCTGATGCTCCTCCAAGGTATCATTATTTTATTTACAACCAAATAAGTAAAATAATTCTCATATTATAGTCCAGTAACCTTGTAGTTTCATAGTACTGAGACCTTGCGTCAGGTCCGTTAGTTCTGATTTTTTGCTATGTTATTTATGATGTTGGCCTAGTATTAAATCTGATTTTTCGACCTCGAGCGCCGAACGCAACATTGGTAAAAATCCAAAAAACCGCGAATTTTTCGAGGTTTTTTCACTTATTGGCTATCTAACTTCCGAATAAAATATTGCTCTACGACTTCAACCTTACTAAATTTGCTTCAATTTGAGTCCAAAGCCGGTTCTGTAGACATAACGGTTTCCAAGGGACGGCATTTCAAAATATAGCAATAAAAAATTTAAAACAACAAGTAGTATATAAAACAGTATAATAACAAAAACATGGTCTTTGACATATGCTGCATCAAAGCAATAGAGCGTGTAGATTGGGGCAAAAGAAGAAAACAATAGTTCCAGATGGGGGGTATATATCCCCCCGTTTAGGCGGGAGGGGCAATTTTAAGAAAAGTTGACTTCAAATAGAAAAATAACCATAAAAATACAATGGTATTGTATGGACGAAAATCCATTCCTCATCTCAAAGCCAGAAATCCATTCTTTAATTTTTTTTTTAAATAAAGATTTTTTAGCTGATAGTTTTTGAAAAATTTACTTTCAAACTCAAAATTTTGAGAAAAAGACGATTTTTTTTTGTTAATCTATTTTTTTTTTATTTTATGGTATTAAGTACTATTTTTGATTTTGATTTTCAATGTCCTTATTAATTCTTAGTTAAAACTGAAAACCAAATGCTAAAATGACTTCTAGTTTTTGAGAAAACTGAAATTAACATGATCAACTTCACTGTTTTTAGTCTAGTATCCTTTTTCTTCGGGGTGGGAGGGCTCTGCCTCAGATGCGGTAGTTCTGATTTTTAGATGAGTTGTTTATGATGTTGGCCTTAGCAATAATCCAAGTTTTCGACCTCGAGCGCCGAACGCAACTTTGTAAAATACGCAAAAACCGAGAATTTTTCGCGGTTTTTTCAGTTATTGGCTATTTCAACCTTACAGGCCTGGTTTTCGACTATAACTTTGCTCTACCATTTCAAAATATTTAAATGGGCTTCAATTTGAGCTAAAAATCAATTCAAATTGTGAATTTTTTCATCAACTTTTGAATTTAGAATGCTGCAAATCGAATTGAAGGGGGCTTATTCACCCCTTGTGTGAAATCGTTTGCCCCTTTTCAATGATTTTTTTTATACTGTGTAGCGTGTCATGTTGGCTTCATTTTAAGATTTTAATCATGAACATCGGATGAGTAGAAACGGAGTTATGATTTTTTAAAGTCAACCATATAAAACTCGAACTAAAACATTCGCTTCAGATAACTCACTGGTGGGTACTGAACTGAGTACTGCCCTATTTCACCAACTACTTTTCATTCTACACATTCAAATTTTATCAGTATTTTTTTAACAAGTAAAAAGTGTGGGAAAATGTTGTACCGATTAAGCATAGTACCCAGCTGAAACGAAAATTTCCATACAAAACTTGACACAACGAAATCATAAACGAAAAATTTCGTTGTAATTTTTGTTAAGTATAGTACGCAGCTTGATAGCGACATTTCAATAAAACAGAAAATTATAGTAGATACTAGAACCAAGTCAGCACTTATTTTTCGCACACAATTAATTGACCGTAGCATTATTTCAGACGAAAATTTGACAGTTTTTGTCTTATTTTGCTGTTGGAGTTTCTTTGCGAAAACCGAAATTGAAGACAATACATTCAAATACAATTTGATTCATTTTTTAGATGAAAAAGAACACAGACCACGCTGTTAATTAACACCACAAAGGACGATACAAAAACTAAAAAAAAAAATTCACATCTGAAAAAATTACTAGATTTTGTAGTTTTTTTTTTAATTTTTTTTTTTTTACATCTGATAAATTTCTCCATATTTTTTATTCCGCAATCTTTTCGTTTATGTTTTTGTACTCGAGTTGGAGACCTGGAAAAATTTAATTTCACTTCAGCAGCGTACTAGGCTTTAAAAAATAAAATGTTGGGAGGATTGTATGTGATCAAAAATGGGACTTTGAATGTACTTTGTACCCATGCCTAGTAACTAACAATACAATAATGACACGACGAAATCATAACTAAAAATTTTGTACCTACTATATTTTGCATTTTGCAATACGCTGTTCGACGAGCGAAATTGATAATTTTAGGAGATTATTTGGAGAAGTCTACACACAAAATGTGTTTTTTTTTTAATTTTTGTTTGTTGTTTCTTTGATTACAACATGGCTGCCGGTATTTTTTTGTTGGCATTTCTTGTATTTAATTTAATGTTTTGCATTTGTGCAACTACCAATTAATATTTCTCCGCTTTGTTTTCATGAGCATTTTGATGTCTTGTTGGAGGCCAACTTAAATTACGTTTCACATCAACAGCGTACAAGCCTTTAGATGACTGAAATTAATAATTGTAGCAGATTATTTTTAGAAATCTACACTCTTTTTTTCTCACACAATTAGGTAAAGCCAAGTACACTGCTTTGCTTATGCAAAACGAAATGTTTAGTTGGCAACGAAATGCTCACGAAAGCAAAGCGGAAAAATATTCATTTTTGCAAACAGTTTGCAAAGATTCAAAAAATTAAAACAAATGCAAATAATGCAAATAAATTACAGGCAGCCATGTTGTAATAAAAAATAAAACAAATAAACACGAAAAACACAAATGTTATATTTTCGCACCTAATAAATGGTCTGGATAGTTAATTGCGCGCGAAAAATGAGTGTAGACTTCTCCAAATAATCTGCTACAATTTATCAATTTGCCCGTCGAACAGCGTATTGCAGAACAAAAGTAGAACTAAATTTTTTAGTTTATGATTTCGTTGTGTTATTTTTGTATGGGATTTTTCGTTTCGCATCAGCAGCGTACTATTTCGTCGTCGTTTTTTGAAAACTCCCTTACTCCATTTCATTTTATTTGGAGACACGTGTACTTTTTATGGATTTTTACTGACTAGAATTTGAAAATGTTTGATTTAAAGAAATTTTTCCTTTATAAATAGACCAACATAAGATTTAGAGAGCTTTTACAGATCTAAAATGTTTATACATATTTAATTAAATATTACATTTTTACGAGAGGTTTCTCGGTTTCTCAATAAATGGAGTAAGGGAGTTTTGTTTGAACGACGACGATTCATTGAGTTTGCGAACAAATGAAACATTAGCATTTGCATTAATTGTTATAAATTTTTTTTAAATTGGTGAAAATGATGTCAATTAATATTTATTTGCTATGTTTTCATAAGCATTTCAATGCATCTTGTTGAAGACCAACTAAAAATTTCGATTCGTAGCAGCAACGTGACGGAAGGGTGAGGTTAGATGGACTCGCAGATAAAGCGGAAAACGCTGCAAGAAGGGATATTTCCAGAAATTGTACAAAACACCAAAATATGTTATTGGGAAAAAAGCAATCATCCTGTAATGGATGTGGATGCCAAACTTTTGGTATCAATTGAGGATCAGCTACGCAGATGGAAATATCATTTTGACCCCCTTTTAAATGAGAATTTCGTTGAGTAAAGTACTGAAGTGCACCAACTTTATGAGTTTGACAGCTTTTATAGGGGTTTTGACGACAAACCCTCTTCATAATCGGAAAACCAAAATTAAATAAACCTTCTCACAAACAACAAGACAGCTGGATGTGATGGAATTCCAGCTGTATTCCTGAAAGCCAATCTGGTAACAACGGCTAGTATTCTAAGTCCGTTGACAGAACTTATTTGGGAAAACGAAAGCTATCCAAAGGACTGGAAGGATGGTGTGTCTGTAAAGTTGCTAAGAAAGGTTTTCTTAAGTATTGCAACAGTTGGCGTGGTTGCACCGTTTTTTCCGTTTTTCCAAAAAATGGCAACCATTATTCTCGAGTAAATAAAGGATAGCATCAAGTCTACAATCAAGAGTCATCAAGCTGGTTTCCGCAGTGGTCGATCGTGTGTCGACCATATAAACACCCTGCGTATCGGCCTTGAAAAGTCGATGAAATTTCAATCACCACCTTACCTCATGTTCGTGGGTTTTGAGAAGGCCTATGATCGAGTTAACCGAGAATGTAAAGGGTATTTGTTTAAGACGTGTGGTTTTCAAGAAGAAATAAAACGCATATAATTTAATGTTATGGCCAAGAATTTAGCTTAATTATAAATATAAGGGTTTTCCATTATGTTTTAAAAATTATTTCGGGCAAGTGACCGCCTCGGCTGGCTCGAATAAATTCCTGCCGAGAGGCCCAATTTTCGACGCGATGGCGGATGGAGTCATTCGAGTCTTTTTCGATACTCTGCTAAACAGCAGCAATAGCGTCTTCGGTACGCACTGTACGGGCGTCTCTGAGGATGCGCATTATCCACTAGAGTAAACGTGGTGCCAAACCGACCCATGGTTGCTCGAATTACCGACTCTGCTGGGCGATTACGTCCACCGAATATTGGGAGCAGCGCGCGATGCGCGAACCGAACCATTATTTTGGTAATAAATTTGCTCAATTTGCAAACGTTGTTCAGGAGTAAGTCTATTCATTAAGAAATGGCAAACCAAACTGAGCATAAATCAAGTGACAGCTGCCAAAAAGACCCACTCCGAAAAAAGTATTGCCAGATTGAAAACCACACGTCTACAAAAAATACCCTTTATATGGAGATCGTTGCTTGGTAGAGGAATTCCCCCAAAAATTGTTGCCATTATTAGAGAGTCCTACAAACATCGCAAGGTGTTTTGTTTGACACAATAAACAGCTTCCCGACTCCTTCGTAGAGTAATAGGGTGTGAGACAAGGGAATGTTCTATCGCCAATTTTCTTTCTACTGGCGATAGAGGATGTTTTGATGGCCAGCGTTGGAACAGCTGATAGGCAGGGCATTCAATGGAGACCGTTTGAAAGGCATTAGACTATACCGATGACATGTGTATCCCTACGTATTATTCTACAGGAGACGCCATCCAGTTAAAGAAGTCAAACAATTTAACTATCTTGCCAGTATTGTTTCTGCAAACGGCGGTACGGATCTGGACGTTTAAAGTAGAATTAACTAGGCTCGTGCTGCTTTCGGTACTCTGTCCCCAATCAGTCAAATCTCCTTACACACTAAGTTGAGATAATTCGAATTCAATGTCAAATCCATGCTGTTATATGCTTGTGAAACCCATTTCGAGGAAATTGCAGGCATTTGTCAATCGACGCCTACGCACGTCCTAAAGATACGCTAGCCACAAATTATATCAGACGAAAAATTGTGGTAGGAAGCGTAAATGCCAATGGATTGGTTACACACTGAGCAAACTAAACGATTAAATTGCAAAGCAGTACTTTGAATGGAATCCTCAGGGTGCACGGTGGGTTGGAAGACCAAGAACAACAAATTAACTGTCTTAGCAGAAACAGAATCCCGGAGAAAAACTTGGCCACAGTTCAAATACGTTGCTGCAGACCGTGAAGGATGGAGACGTTTTGTTTACACCCGATGCCCCCACCGGGGTTACAGAACACGATGGTAATCATTTCCATATTGGTTCGACATAAATTTCCCTTCTTTTTTTAAAAATACCGCTACCATTTCTATAAATGAAAGCAGTCGGGTTGTCAACTACGTGCCGTGTCAGAATTTGTTCAGCCGGTTTGAAGATTCGAGAGTTCAAACTGACAAACATTTTAAAAATGATACAATTATTTTTCGTAGCAAAAAATAACCATCTGAGCTAAAAAAAAAATGCAATTATTTCAATATTAACAAGAGACACTTCAATTTTATTTCTATGTTTGAATTTTAGACTTGTAGCCTATTGAATAGACCTTTTAAAAAGGAACAATTACGTGCAAGGGTTTTTATTATTGAATATGTTTTTTTGGCCCATAGGCATGCTTAAAACCGAAAATGCTACTAAATTCACCCATGCGTTTCTGAGAGAATGGTCACACTGGCCACTTTTCAGTATTTTTGGTATAACTCGAAAACTAAGCCGAATTTGACAATTTTACATATAATACTTTTTGTTCAAGATTAAATTTTCTATCGAAATGGATAGTTTGGAAAATTTCTTAAAAAAAATTAAGCAGCAAAAGTAAACAAAAACCAACATAAAAAAATCGAAAAATCAAAGATTTTTAATTTTTTTTCTAAATTGCGCATAACTTTTTTCGGTGCAAAGATACGCTCAAGACATTCATGAACAAAGTAAACTGGGGTATTACGGCTTTAATATGACATGTTAAAAAAGCCATATTATCTAAAAATTCACAGAGATATTGCCATTCAAACTTTATCATTTCTTATCATTTTCCGCAGTTTTTGCCCGAAAGCCTATTTTTTGGAACTTTATGACAAATTTAACGTTCCTAGCACCTAATACCAAATCTTATGTTAATCGGACCAGCCGTTCGGTCTGTAGGTCTGAGCGCATTTAAAAACAGCCGAAAAACGAAATTGCAAACTTACATCCTTTTTAAAAATTCTCTATAGTTCTACTGTCATATTATATCAAAATTTTGATTTCGAACATTTTTACGAAAGTGAAATCTGCCATATTGTACCATAAAAGGGACTTTCGGGCCAAAACTGCGAAAAATTATAAGAAATGATAAGGTTTGAACGGCAATATCTCTGTCAATTTTGAACAAATATTAATTTTTGAACATGCGATATTAAGCCCCTTAGTCTCTACTTTGTTTTGTCTGTGCATGTCTTGACCCTATCTTTGCTTAAAAAAAAGTTATGCACAATTTATTAAAAAATTTAGATATCCTTGATTTTTTGATTTTTTTTAAGTTGGTTTTTGCTTACTTTTCCTGCTTAAATTTTTTCGTAAAATTTTTTGAACTATCCATTCCAATAGAAAATTTAATTTTGAACAAAAAGTATTATATGTAAAATTGTCAAATTCCGCTTAGTTTTCGAGTTATACCAAAAATACTGAAAAGTGGCCAGTGTGACCATTCTCTCAGAAACGCATGGGTGAATTTAGTAGCATTTTTGGTTTTAAGCATGCTTATGGGCCAAACAAACATATTCAATAATAAAAACCCTTGCACGTAATTGTTCCTTTATACCTCTCATTTTCCGGTCTATTCAATAGGCTATTGAAAGTTATAAAAATTTCCACATTTTTTTAATAAAATATCTTGAGTTAAATTCATCGGTTACATGTGGAAGCCAATATTTATTTAGAATTTATCTAATAACTATATTGTATATCAAAACTTTTATATAGTATGTACAAAGCACATAAATAATTATAATTTCCAAGCACAAACTTACCATTTCGATAACTTATTGCATCCTTCGCATGGGTACTTTTTAGATGCAAACTCGCTCCAATAATTAAAAACAAAATGGGGGGTAACCACCCCATTTCAATATTTCAATTTTCGCCTGAGTGTGTAGATTATGTGGTTTTTATATTCCTAAAAACTGTAGTTTGTGGTTTGTAGGGTTTCGGGTTTTCTATTGTACTTTATCGTAGATATCCGTTTTGGCTTATGATTTAAATAAATATTTGAACTGTAGATTTCATTAAATTTTAACTTGTTACTTTTTTTTTATTGAAAGCTATTTTTTCAATCTTATAGTGATTAAGTGATGAGAAATATAAACACGATACCAAAAAGACTCTTCAAGTTATTCTAAATTTTTCATTTAACATTTTTTTTTGTCATGAAAGTCCTGTATTTTTTTTATTTTACCACCCCTTGCTTAGAGCTAGGAATCCTTGATTTTATATTCATACAGAAAAAAAAACACCATATTATCACACAAAGGTCTCTATATACTTTGACTTTTTCAAAAGCTTGCAAATGGGTGATGAAATAACCACAAGTGCGCGAGTAAAATATTTTTTTTTTAACAAAAATATCAAACAAACAAACAAATATAAAAATCATCATCATCAATTTAGCTAACGAAATGAACAAAATAATATCCTTCTATATACACAGAAAAAGAACATCATCTACAGAACGCTCTGCCTCAACCTCATCATCAACATATTTTTGAAGCTTAAAACGCGTGTATTGTAATGCAAATTTCGACACATAAAAACGCACCGAACAAATAATCAAACTTTTTGTCACCGAAAAAAAAAATATTAACAAGGGCGCGTCTTGAAAATGACTTTAAATGCTCACTTTGGACATTAACGCTGAAATATAAAAATTCTTGAACCAAATCCTTAATGTTGTCCTTTTAAAATTATAAACAAAAAATGAAGGACAAGAAACAGGAAAGCCATTACATCCTTTTTTCGTTTGCTTCTTCTTTTTATAAAGTATCAGTGGTGATATAGTGGTAATTTTAAGGAGGTATTTGTGTGGCTGAGAGCTATTTGGAAATGAGGGGTGGATGGATATCCGGTTCCATTTTGCTGGGGCATTTTATGTTATTCGAAATAGAAGTGATATCCTGCTGTGCGATGATCTTGAAAACATTTTATACGTTCGAATGAATCGCTTAGTTTTTGTTGAGATTTCATACAAAAATGATGCTGTAATATAAAGCAGGCTACGAAAATTGTAAAAAAGTAGAGAACCCGAAGTAAAATTTAAACAAGTTTATTTAAAATTCTAGCCTCAGAAAAACTGTGCTTTGAGAATATATAAAGTGACCAAATTATTATTTTTCATATATTTGAATGACTTTATTCAAATTTGTTGGTTAATTTTATTATAAAAGGAATAAAATAACTTATGCGTGCCACATCATTTAAAAGTTTCAAAAGTCATTGTAATACTTACGCAAGATAAGCCTACAAATAATGCCCTGCAAATCTTTCAAAAAACAGCTCTTAAAGAGGCTAAGCAAAGACAATAGAAGAAATATGGCTTATTCGTAACCTTCAGTTTGGATTTAGAAACAGACATTCCCCGATAGACCAAGAGCATCGCATCATGGATGCTGTTGAAATAAGGCACTTGAAGAAAGACAAGTACTATTTGTTAAACTTAATTTTAAAAATATTATTCAAACCTTTAATAAGGTTTGGGACTTGAGCACAAACTGCATACCAACCGACTTTAAAAAGTACGGTACGACCAAAAATGAATTGGTACCTAGGAAAATCTAGTCCTGTGTACCACAAGGAATTGTCCTAGTACAGTAGGCGCTCGATTTAGTGAATCTCCAAATAGTGAATTATCCAGAATAGTGAACTCAAACAATTTTATATAAAAACGTATTTTGTATAAAAATTTCGCGCAAGCATTTTACATAGCTTGAGGGCTCTGAGGAATATTTTCTGTTTTTTGTTTAAACCTGAGTAAAAGCCTTGTTTAATGCTTAATTAAAATTAAAAACATTCACATCGAACGAAATGTGCATTTTGGATAAAATTTGCCTTTAGAAAGCCTTAGCAAACTCCCGCTCGAAAAAGTGAACATCCTAAACCATAAAAATGTACACCCAAATCGCTACAAAATATTTTCGTGAAATTTTCCGAATTTTGGTCACTAAAGAAATTTTTCGCAGAAAATGCAAGAACTAAAAAATTCTATACTATACGGTTTGCTAAATTTTTTCAGGAATTTGGGTAAATTGTACGAAAAAATTTGTTCAATCCACTTAATGTTGTGTGATTTTTCTTAATCAGTTGTTTCTATTTTACAAACTCTATATCGTCGGCCTAGAGTGAAAAGCAGCTAACACCTATTTTGCATTTTTTACAAGAAATTATTTCAAAAAGTGTTCGCATTATTTGAATATAACCAAAATTCGAATTTTTCAACACTCGTTATCGCTAAAATCAGTTAAATTGAAAAGATTTGATAGATTTTGTATTTTTAGAAACTTTTGAAGTGGTCTTTTCACTCTAACCCCACGATATGCTATTAGGTACTTATAAGTCATAAGCGAACATGAAAATTGCCAAGGCGTTGTAATATTATTCTTGTCGTGAAGAAAGACATTTCTATTGAAAACTTTAGAAGAAATGTCTCGAAAAATGTTGTTTGCAGTTTTTGACCAAGTCATAGTTTCTCTTACGAGTCGATTTGATACAGATTCTGCAAATTTTGTAAGTCTCTCAAATCTCTTGCAATTGGAGACCCTGTCAAAATTGATACAATTTTATCCAGGTGATTTTTATGAATTTACATTGAACAACAATTTGGAATTGTTTTTGTGTTTGATGAAGAGAAACAACTTGGAAATAACAACTTTGAATAAACTAAAGGTCCAAAACGATATAAACTCCGCTAACAATTTTTCGAGGGGTCAAAGAAACCTACAAACGGTTTTGTAAGAAAAACTTCCGAACGATAACTCTTACAGAAAAAATGTTAAGGACTAGCTTGTAGCTTAGAAAATTTCCTACACAAAATATTAACTAACTTTTTTTCATAAGAGTAACCATTTATTAAGCTTTAATGATTGGACCTATATCGCAGTTGGCTAATTTCATACGTTCTAGAACATAATTTGCAGCGCAAATTGTAAAAAATCGATTTCACTACAAAGATATTGAAAAGCCATTGGAGCATGTTTGTAAATTTCAAATGCATTTCCTAGAAAAAATTCAGTTATCTCGTTATAGACCTCTACCCGAAATTTTTCTATTTCACCGGCCCTGTTTCCTGATAATAGGGCAATATTACTGCTTGATAAATTCGTTACGAATACTACAGAAGAATTGCAAAATGCAGTCGATAATGTATGAGAATGGACGCAACAATGGCAAACTCGACACAAAGGTATTAACTTTACAAACAAAAAGTCAAAAAATATCTGATTAAAATCAAAATTTAATAGTGATCTTCATCGCGACCTTACAAAAGAAATGGTTACAGAGGTGGTTAAAAAACACACTGTATCACAAAATCACTAACTTAAAAGTCAAACTAATTTCAAATCTTAAATGAAAAACACAATGTTCGGAGACTAAATAGAACCTTTAGTCATGTGCTGATGATGGTCTTAAAACTTTTATAAAGTACCTATTAAAACTTTTAATTTCCTCCAATGTAATATTAGATTAGAAAAAAAAAATCATTCATCGATCTTTCATAGTTTATTCCAGATTTCCCGATGGTTATCCTGCGGTCGGAGTCCCAAGTTGCCTGCTAATGACTATTATTAAGGGCCAGTTTTTCAGTGCATTGTTAACTCTAAATAAAATCAGAGTAAGCTTATCCTGAAAACAGTTTTTCAGATGAATAACTTTATGTTTCGCCTTTAAGTATCGTAATCGAGATGACACCACAACGGAAATTACACTCTCCAAAGATTTCAATAACTTTAACTATCGAAATCGAGATGACGCCAACGCCATGACGAAGTAAAAAACCGTCAGTTAACTCACCAAATCTTACATTCGTGTTGAGAAATGGACCAGCTCCGATACATTTTTGCTCATTCCCCAATATAACCAAAGTTATATTTTTTCCTATATGAGAAATTTTTCGCTGGATATTAGCAACTTTGTCAGGTTGTATTTCTGACATTTTTTGTCGCACATAACAACTTAATATACCAAAATGTAGGAAATAGAGTATTCTATAATAAACATTGAGAGTACTTTTTCGATCAAATGAACATTAGGCGAGATAAACGTAAAAAACGACTTTTTACCTCAAAATTTCGACAATTTTTCGTCAATAACTTTCTTTTGGTAAGAGGTATAAAATTTGTTTGTAAGCAAAAGTTGTAGAAAATAAAAGTCAAGAAAATCGAATTCACAATTTTCAAGCCCTTTTTCAATATGGTCATCAACGCAACTTAAGCCCGCTAGTGGGGTAAGTTGGACCACTTGAACTTGGTGCATTTAAAGTAATCTTATGCTATGTTTCCACCAAAGGCTTATCTCAGATTAGATTAAATAAATCTTTTTGGTGTTTCCACCGCACAAAAAGATTTAAAAAAGATTAAATTTGACAGCACCTTCAAAAAAGGCGTTTCAATTTTTCTTTTGAAGTGCGAATGAGACAGAATGTTTGATTCGTGTCAAACAATGAAGAACTGAATGCGAGTCTAGAATGAATCGTTCAGCACCACGAAAGAATAGATTAGCTCGATATGTAAAACTATTTGTCCTAGGAAGATTTAACAAGATTAATTTCTAATCTTCAAGATTTACGAAATAAATTTGTAGGATGAATATCCGAGATTTGAGGTAAGTCTTATTAAATCTCAGATTAGCGTTAGGTGGAAATGTAGCATTATTCTTCTGCTAAACATATTTTAAACTTTTTCAAATTTATAAAAGAAGATGAAGTTACATTCTTTCTATGGATTCCAGTTTCATTGTTATGTTATAAATACAAAAATAAGTTATGAGACTTCAAGTAAAAAGTAATCCAACTAGCCCTACTCTACCCTACTCTTTACGAAGTGTTTTTTGAAGATTTTAAAAGCTAATTCGACTGGACTAAATAACCATGATTATGGTTATGAAGAAAATTAAAAATAATATTCTTCTGTTTTAGTGAACTAAGTTAAAATAAATAAGTTTGAGTGAGCCCTTAGTCCATAAATTGCGTTTGGCTCAGGTAAAACAGTTGGGCTCATCAGTTAGATGCTTTTGTATCTACCCTTGTTAGACGCAAATTTTGGTCGAAGCTCACTTAAACTTCTTTATTTGAACTAAATTACCATAGTTGTGAAGTGATTTATTTTTTTAAATAGTTTTAGTTGAAATGAAGAAAATAAAGACATTTGAGTTGCTAAAATATTTTCCTTGTGATGAAAGATCTGGCAAATCGTCAATATATAGCTCGTCTTCCATCTATAAAGCACTTAATTGTGAAATTGAAAATTGAAGGATAGCTACGATGGATTAAAAAACAACTCTAAAAGTTTTCCACAATTTTTACTGGTCCGGGAGAAGGTAACTTAAGTACAATTCGTTAACGTTTGGATCGAAAACAAAATACATTTTTTCCGTCAAAATACATCCCATCTACACTCAGAGAAAAACGTCAGGTACATAATTAAACTGGGCCTTGTTGAATTCACGAGGTACACAATCCCATACAAAATCACAGACATTTCAGAAATGTACCTGATTTTAGAAACCTTTTATTCAGTGTAAAATCAACCTGGTGTACTTTCATCCCGTATTCAGGTTGATTTAAGAAGATGACCTGTTATTTAACACTTAATTCTTGTAAATAAGAATTTTAAACAGAATATAGTGTTAATTTTAACCGAGGTCGTGTTTTTATAACACTGTATGTTATGATTTTCTGTTTTACCACATATTAGGTTGAATTAACATTTAATGTGGTTATTTTTACCTATTTTATTTTACCTGACCTCATGCTAAAAAAGCAATCTGCCAGTTCATTCCAACGTGACACCAGTGCTGAAACGCACTCACACATACAATTTAAGTAAAACGATTTTATTTTAATCTGGCCTCCTGTTAAATTAGCACTATGCCAGTTCATTTACACGTGACATAAGTGTTAAACGCACACACACAGGCCATTCAAATAAAATTATTTGAATTTAACCTGGCCTCCTGTTAAAGAAGCACTCTGTCAGTTCATTTAAACGTCAGACTAGTGTTAAAACACACACACAAGCCATACAATGAGTTTCAACTTAGGCATTGATTTTGGCACCAGTTTTTTGGGTAGTGAATTGGCCCAGTGGATGAGTGCTATCTCCGTGTGTGGAAGGTTCCCAGTTCAAAACTGATGTAAGTATCACAAATTATTTTTGAATTAAAACAAATGTATAGTAAATGTCTATATGTACTTTCAAAATAATGCTTAACGAGTTGAGCGATAGGCAGCGCAAGAGACGGCTCTTAGGCGCATAGATTCATGACTTAGATACAGGGTTGATTTAACATTGAAACCTGTTAAATTATTTATAGATTGTCAGGTTAAACTAACCAGATTTTCATGTTAAATTTACAGGACATTGAATATTGAATCATGTTAAATTAACTATATTTGCAGTTAAAATTTACAGGATTACAGTGTTAAATTAATGCCATTAAAATCAGGTATCTGGTTAAACAGTTAACCTGACCTACCGAGTTGAAAAATAACAACCTGAAAATTAGGTATAATTGACCAGAAATTGGTTTATAATACCTGCTTTTTTCTCTGAGTGTATGAATTGTCGAATTCTATTGAAGGATGGCTAAGATGTTGTTGGATTAAACATCCTTTAAGAAATCAAAAACTTTCACAGCTTTCTTATTGTTCCTTAAAAAGGTAATTTAAGGTCAGTTGGCTGACATTTTGATCAAAATACACTTAAAAAAAAAAACATTGAAGCAGTTTCTTTATTTATTACAATACTTATATGGTTCGTAAGTGGATCTTCAATGTTTTTCAGATCCTAGCTGATTTAATTCGATCCTGAAAGCTTATTTTATTATTTTAAAGTAACCAAAAAATAAGATTCGTGATCGAATCAAAAATTACAAAAGAACAAATCACATTTTATCGTTCTATGAACATTGAAGAAAAAGTAAAAAAAAGGATTCACTAATAAAGTTCATTATTAAAAAGTTTATACTATTGGCCTTTAGTAAATTCTTTAATTTCAGCATTAATCAAAAACTGCAACTCTCTAGAATTTTCAATTTTGTATGCCTAGCATCCTATGTCTTAACTGAAAGTTCAGTAACCAAATCAAACAAGAAGCCTTATTGCACTCTCCATTTGTATAACGACAGTTTTTATACAAAAAATTAGCAAGTTCATTGTTGCAAATGTTGAGCGCATTAAATAAATTTTTTTAAGTTATTTATGTGACTAACAAGACTTAAACATTAGATAATGTAATGTAAATAGAAGCATCACTCAATAATTTTCTCAATTTATTCATTGAGTTAAAAGATTAATTTCTGTTCTTTAATTCCATGAATGATGCAACTGACTATATGAGTCAAAACTACAATCAAATTACCGTATTCTAAGTGGGCAAATTAGCTTGGTGAAAAACCTGAATTAAAGAGATTTGATATTGAAAACTCTATTAATAAAACTGCCTGACAGTTCTGGTTCTAAAATTCAGGTTTGGTGATAATAATAAAAATAATCAAACAATCTTCTAATTACAGAAGATTTATGGGATTGCACTGACAAAAAAAAAATTAAAAATAAATGTGTCATTCATTAGATATTGAAACTGCATCAAACCCACAATTTTTAATGACAAATTTTACTTTCAGAGACATCTGCTTCCTATATGATATGCATAAATAAGCAAACACTTTTTTTAAAGGTACAATTAATGGAATCATAAAATTTTCAAAAATAAAACTCAAGGTAAGTAAAACATACACAAAATAGTTTTTAAAGAAGATTTGAAGTACCTACATTTAAGGGAGTTTTATAAGTGATGAATTATATTTAGTCAAAAATCAGTTTTACTTAAACTTTTTGCCAGCCAAGAATCCTAACTCAATAATTATAAATGCGAAAGAGATTTTTTTGTTTGTTTGTTACACTTTCACGCCTCAACTGCTGAATCAATTATGATGAATTTTGACATAGAAATAGATGGGACCCTGTAGACAGTTATAGGCTAAATTTTCTCGTTAAAAATCCATATAGGGTGAACCTAGTGAAGTTGCAACTAAAAGCTAGTAGTGCCTGGAACTTCCAAACTGTTTTGTATCAACTTTAGATTTTAATAAAACAAATTGAAGAGATCGAGAAAGTCTTATTTTAAGGTAAATTTTACTCCATACATTATGCATTTGCTTTAAATGCAAGTAAGTATATACGACCAAGAGTAATTCATTTTAATGTTCTCATATCTATCAATAGATATCTAAAGGAAAGCACGCATGATTGCAGAACAGAAATCTGTAGGTAGAATGCAGTTCTGGATTGGATCTAAATTTTCCAGCTTTAATGAAAAAAACTAAATTTATCTAAAAATAGATTAATAGGATCTCGAGTGTGTAAAAATAATATATATCTTCAACAAGGGATTCACGGACGAGGACGTGGAAATAAGCAACAAGTAGGTGGGGCAACGAACGCCAAACCGATATCGACACATCAAAAATGAAAGCCTGACTGACGTTAGACTATTTATGCAAACAAAAGACCATAACCATTGGCCTGAGCGACACACATTCAGCATCATAATCGAAATGCACGATCAAACAACAGAAACAGAACGCTTATGTCATTTCAGATTCTTGAGGCCGACAGACGGATGCTGCACATTTTATTTGAATAAGAAGAAGTATGCAGTTTTTTTTTTTTTTTGTTCTTTTATTAAGATGATTTCATCTTTTATATGACTTTGCCGTCATTATGAACTGCACACTCGTAGAAATTTAATATACTTTTAGTCAAACATTGAAATACTTGGGTTCAAACTTTTTTATTGGAGATCTTATACATATGAGGTGATCTTGAATATGATTTTTTCGACACACGGAATTTACTTGGTGTTCACTGACTTCTGCGTTGTATGTATATATCAATTACAAGATTCTGATGTACATATTTATTTATTATTATTATTAATATTTGTTGATATAAAAATGGGGACCTTGGAAATTGGAACGAAATATGCGCGAGATCTAGAAAAAGGTTATTGGTAGCAGAATAGGTTGGAGAGACGAACGGGTTGGTGCGTAGGAGTGGTTTTTTTTACTCTTTATTTCTGCCCGGAAGATAAGTTGCAGATAGTCTAATTTTCTTTGTTCACCTTCTTTTTTTCTGTGATATGAAATGATAAAGAAGATACTACATGATTTGGAATTTGCACTGCGTACAGACGTATTCACTTGTATCACATTTTTTTTTTTAAGTTTTTATATTTATTGCATCCCTCAACGAATGCTTTGAAGCCTCTTGGTAACTGTGATGAATTTTGATATAAAATAACAGTTTGTTTGCTAAGTCTGATATGGCAGATTTTTTTCAATTTTGACTGCATACATCAACACTTTGTTTGCCAGGTCTGATATGATGACAGTCTTTTTTTCTAAATTTGACTTTAGTTTTATGTAAATGAACGAAAAATATGTATAAAAAATAATTTCACAAAATGGAATAGATAATAGAAGTCTAAAATAAGAAAAAAGCTTTTATAGCAATGCAAAAATTCTTATCGATACAGTGCAAATAAACAAATTTAAAAGACAAGATAAATGATAAGTGAATGCAAAAAGGTAATGAATTCTATTTTGTTTGTCTAAGCTTGAACTTTGTTTGCCAACTCTAGTGCGACATATTAAATTTTATACAAGTACAACTGAATAAGCAAAAAATGCACAAAATTATGGAATGGTACCGCTTTATTTTTCAGACTAAACACAACGAGGCATATTCATAGATGTTGCCTAAGCTGTTGCTAGCAAAAGCTGGAGTTTTTCCAAAGAAATTCCCATAGGATAAGCTCCAGATTTTCCTACCAACAGCTCAGCTAGCCCCAATGATGTAGCGGCAGCAGTAGCTCGTAGAATTGTCAAAGTAAAAAGGTACGAAAATAGTATTATACAGTGCTGCAATGAACTGCTGTAAATGTAGTAAGAAAGACCATACAATTGTAGTAAAAGTAAAACAAAACTGAACTTTCGCTACAAGCTACAGCTACATTAATTGTGTTTAAGGGAACCGGTATGAAATCCCGCAAACCAAAATCTCGAATAACGAAATCTTGCTTGCTGGTCATGTCTCGGAAATTTATAATCTTGATTTCCATAATCTAAAAATTACAAGATCTCGCTTTTAACAACCTCGCATTTCCACATCGCACCAAAAAACCTCGCAAATATAAACCAACAATTCGCCAATTTAAAATCTCACATATCTAAATCTTTTAAATCAAAACTTTACAAATTCAAATCTCACAGTTGCATCGCTCGCAGTTTCGCACAAAAAAAATCGTGTGAACGAAAAAAAAAAGATATCCGAAAACGAAAAACTTTTTCTCAAGCTTTTATTGTTTCCCAAAACGTATTTTTAACATGGTAATAAAATTTTCCCGACATCTGAACTGAAATCCAATTTCTATGTGTTGCTATTAACAACAATTGAAACATTATGATTAAAAATATGGTCTAAATGAGGTATGCACTCGCTTGGTTATGCAGAAGTTAGAAAATCTCGCACGAGATTTGAATTTGCGAGAATTTGCTGTAAGAAAATTGTAGGACTTTGTTGCAATGCAATAAAATTTTGCGAGATATTGATTTGCGAAAAGAAATTTTGCGAGATTTTGATTTGCGAGATTTCGCTACTGCGGGATTGTTAAAACAGGATTTTTTAATTGCGAGATTATAAAATGCGGGATTTTGTAATTGCGAGATTTAGGTTAGGTGAGGTTAGATGGATCTCAATATTGTATTGGGTGTAGGCAAGGTAGGTATAAGGAGGGGGAAGGAGATTAATTATTGGAAGCTTAAATATGAGAGGCCTACCTGAACCATCCGGAGTTCTGAGTGAATTTAAGTATGTTTCCTAGTGGCAAACACGAGACGACGCCCAGTTCGTCAAAAAAGTATTCTCCGAGGGCTGCCTTTCTAGTTCTGGCTAGGCTGGGGCATTCGCAGAGGAAGTGGATTGAGCCCTTCTCCGCCTCTTCATCCTGACACCCTCTACACAAATCAGATGAGCCGATGCCCATTTTGCTTAAGTGGGTTCCCATTGTGTTGTGACCTGTTAGGATTCCAACCAATAGGGAGGGAGAGTTGAGGCCTGCTTAGTTTGAGTAAATACTCAGTTTTTTCTTTGAAGTATCCAGCCATAAGTTCCTGGAAATACGACAGGTATCAATTGCCAACCATCTGTCGTTGGCAACTTTGAGGAAACTCTGGCAAATTCTGCTTCTTTCTTGCTCTAGTGGCATAAGAACAGAGCAGTCGTTTTGGCTCGGGTCAAGAGATGATCCGGTTTTGGCCAATTCATCTGCCATTTCGTTCCCGTATATGTCACAATGTCCTGGGACCCATCGAAGGGTAACTGTATTTGATGCGCTGAGTAGTTTCAACTCATCTAGCCAACGCACAACCATTGCGAGATTTAAGTTTGCGAGAACCCAACCTGTGTTCAAAAAGTTTAAGTGTTTTCTATAAGCGACTATCCACAGGTGATCTTTTGCCCACTTGAACCTGTTGGATAGAGATTTTAAAGCAGCTTTCAATGTGACAGGTGATGGAACAGTAACAGAAATGTTTGCATCTCTGGAGCACTTTGTCAAGCACCAAATGGCTTTATGACAAGAATCGGTTGTATGCGGTTTTAAAAAGCAAAAATGGTGGTCAATCAGGGCACAAAATAAGGTCTATGGCACACAAAATGAAGTTCCCGAAATCACGAGTCTTGTTCAATTGATGAGTAGGTGGCAAATGTTTTCGGATGTCAAATCTCTAAGTAAAAACTTGATATGAATCACTTTTGTGTATCTAGGGAGCAGCCGAATTAAGGACGTAACGAACGGAATCAATAAGTCGAGCCTATAAGTGTGTTTCTAAGAATATGTTCATCAGTTAACTCTTGAGTTCGATTTCAAATCTACAGAGGTTTCTTTTCCTTTGCATACCTACACAAATGAAGAATTCGTTAATAAGCTCTATTTTTCTATCCAAGTCTTCAGGAATTAAAAAAGCAAAGTGCATCTCCTTTCAAATCTTCCCCTATTACCTATTCTAATTGTGTTAATCATGTTTTATTGGTAGTCATACATTTTATTTTATAAATATTTAAGAGAATCAAGATGAATAGTTGAAACAATAGTTGAATTAAATAATAAAACAACATCTCACTTCTGAGATTAGAGTTTTCCTTCTAGGTTTTCTTTGAATCCATCGAATTTAATAATTCACCTCTAGACGAACATTTCATTCCAAAATTAGGTTGCATCAAAAGAAAATGTTTAACAAAAACTGAAATACCTCTCACAAAAAGAATAGCAGGCAAAAGTATCCGCCAAAATTCTTAGGCATGACATGAAAGTCATGACCAGCAGTAAAAAAAATTCCTGGCTAAAATGCACCGTAATGAGAAGCTCTATCACATCACTTCAAATGCACAATATTACTTTGCACATGCCCATCTTTAAGTAAAAACAAACATTTTACATTTATATATTTTGAATGAAGGTATTAGACCATTTTACTGGGATACATTTTTGTTTTGAAAGTAATCTTATGTAGCTACAAATTGGTCAAATTTAACCCGGGCAACATGTTAGGCGCGCATCATTAAATGCATAAATAAAACTGTGCAACTTTTATAACTGGGCGGCCTCTTATACTTGTTCGTAGTTATTTAAATATCTATCTCATTAGAGAAGGAAAAAATTGTTTCATTTCAAAAAAAAATGTTGTTTATAAAGAAATGTTGAAAGGCTATCGTTTTGTTCACTTCATAGAAACCTTTGTAATGTTTAGCTTTTAATGGTGAAAGGGATTAAATTAAAAGAAAAATGTGTTTCCTTAAAATATAATAGAGCTGATGTGTGTTGCTGTTTTGAAAAAAGAGAAAAAAATTTATGTTTTTATAGAAGAAGATTGCTTTTCTATATTTAATAATGTGCATTCCAATATCTAGGACACTATTAAATGTTATGAGATAGGATAAGTCAAGAGAATATAAAACGCAAAATATCCGTTTTGGATTCTGAATCGAATAGATTCATGTGGTCCATTACGCATAACGTTATGAAGAGCAAGAAAACAATTTCCACTTATTGAAAATAACTTCGTGGTTCATCCATGTTTTATTTGTATCCCAAGAAGTAAAAAAGTGTTTTACCGCGGAGTCTGAAAGAGTTTTAAAAAGTAAACATTTTTTTCTTTGAGAACTGATCGGGTACCCTGGCAAAATATATATTTAGCTAAAAAAGGTGTTTATTGTCCGGGAGGCGATCGTAAGATTACCTATCTCATAGGGTTCACGCAAAAAGGAAGTTTTAGTTCAAACATTAACAAAACTACCGATCGGGGACACGCTTAATCTGGCCAATGGCTAGAAACTGGTCTTTCAGGTTCCATTTGTGGCTAACGGTACCTATATAAGCAACTTCTATTAATAGGGTTTCGAATGAAAGCTAACAGCCCTATTCTGCGTTCGCGTAGATGTTTTTATTCTGCTATTCGTCAGAGGGAAAGAATTGAATGCAACATTTGTATGAATCGAAAGTTTCAATCGAATCGTAAGGCAGAATGGTTGTAGGAATACCCTTTAGTCTAGACGATGGTTGGACCGACTTTTGTGGTTATTGCCACGAGTCCATAAAAAAAATTAAAATTACTAAACATTTGTTTTGAAAAACACATATAACTTTAAAATCTTTTTTTAAGATATTGAATAAATCGGCAAATCAGGGGCGCATACATTTTTTTGGAACAAAGATAGGCTTCAGACATGTAAAAACAAAATAAAGTGAAGGCTCAAGACTCAAAACTGATAGAGATACATAGTGCCATTAGAGTTTAACTACATGACAAATTTAACATTCTTTTCACCTATTACCAAGTTCTATATTAATCGGCCCAGCCGCTCGGTCTGTAGATCTTCAGAAACAGCCAGAAAATTAAATTGCGGACTTACCTAGTTTTTAAATATTTTCTTATAATCGTAATGTCATATTTAATTAAAATCTGGAATTTGAATATTTTTACGAATGTGAAGTTTGCCATGAATATTGTAGTACCGAAAAAAAGGTTTTCATTTCGAATATTGTTTAAATTTTGCTCTTGGCTGTAAGCATTTTTCAATTTATTGAAGCTCAATAGCTATTGAATTCAGCAGCCGAAAATTTTTAACTAATGAACCAGCTTCAAGTTATAGAAATTTGAAAACTTTGTCTTCAATTTTTACCATTGTTAAAATAACACAAAAATTATCAAACACTTTCTAGATTCTGGAAGGGGAAAATGTCAAAATAATAAATTTCCGATAGTTTTTTGGAAAATTTATATGAAAACTAAAGCCTAGTTTATACTTCAAAGCGAAGTGAAATCAAAATTGAAATGAAACATCAATAATTAATGAACCAAAATGTTTCAAAAAAATAGCTTTCATCATAATATTTAGTTCGAAAAAGCTCATTGAGTAGCATTTGTTTCCACACAAATTTGTTCCTTCTTGTCACCAAAATAATTGCATTTAGTTTTTGACAGTTTTTCACGCCTAGGAAAAAATATATTTTATGAAAACTACACAAACTAGGCTTAACTGATGAATTTTTGCAAAGGTTAACTTGTAAGACTTCTATCAGTTTTAACGCCTTCACCACGCCTCTTTTCTTTAATTATGTTTGAGTGTCCGTTGTAAGGGATTGACGATTAAAATTTCAACACAATAATTTTCTTTATAAGCGATTATTCGTGATAGCCAATATCGTTAAAAGCAATAAATGACCGCAGCAATTTGAATGATCTCATTCGAAAAAATAACCGAGAAGTACTATTTTGCATTTTTCATTTAAGAATAGAAGTTTTGTAATGAAATATTATTTTTCAATGTTAAAAGTGTTAAAAAAAATGTTAAAAATTTAAACAAAGTTTGTCGAACTATTGACAAAAATACTAGCATGAATCCACAAAGAAAAAAAATAAGGAGCTCTATTTTCGTTATGTTCTTGTTCCTATTTCGACAATATCTTTTACGCATTTTATTGCTATCATTAAAGATATCACAACTATGAATTTTGATTAACATCGTAAGAGCCGTAATTGGGAAAGATTAGAACACCAAAATATTGAATGGCAGCTTACCACGTACAAATACAAAAATTCGAGTTTCTTCTCTAAGAAACCACATAAAATGCGGCTTGCCAAATTTGAAGTTAATCCATTCCCTCCTTTAGGTAGTATCTAGCTCAAGGAACAGTGGACGTATCTAAACGAACGCACAGACAAACAAACTCACAGATGCACGTACGGTACGCACAGACCATCGGAATGTGTAACAAAAAACACAATTTGGACATCTGCGTAGTCATACTAAAAATTTTAGCTCAAATCCACTCAAAAAAATAGGTACTGGGCACATAGAGCAAGTAAAAATATATATTCACTTGCATTGCAAAAACTCCATCAAAGTTATTTTAAAATCGTTCTAAAAGCTTAAAAAAAATAGAATTATTTTTAAATCCAAAATTAAAAAAAAAAAAGTTGGAAAACCCAACGAAATGTTGGAAGAAAGATGAAATCAGTAATTTCTTTTTGTAGTTTCTTGGTTTTTTATTAAATGAATATTTTCAAACTACAGCTTTTTTTGAAAGAAAAGGATCTTTTCCTTAATGGTTGAATGGCAGCTATAGCTGTATACTAAAAGCTTAGCAAATACTTCAATTTTCTGTCTGGAGGAATCTTTTAAAAAATTATGAAGAGACCCACTTCACAGTAGCAGGCAGATAGAATAAAGAAAAGATTATGTTCCCTTTTCATCGCAAGGTTTAATTAAAATCTCGAGTTCAATTTTTGTACGATGCGAATTTTAAATTTTCAATTTTTCAATTAGATATTCTGATCGTGATCAGAGTCAAACCAAATATTTTTAAAAATTTAATTTGAATAACATAAAAATATTACAAATAAAAAAACATATGAAGAAAACTAAAACAAAAAATTAACAAACTAAAAAACTTTTTTTCTTTCGGTTTCTCAAAATGTCGTCAGTAATTTTTCTTGTTTTCTTGTAGGTACTATTAATTTTATTTGCTTTTTCGTTGCTTCAAAAAAAAAGTTGAAAAAAATAATTATTTCAAAAGATTACAAAAACTGATTTTTTTTAGCTACGAAGAAAATTACATTAAAAACTTTTTGGTTTAAACCTTTTTAGGTATCCAATCAAATAAAAAATGTTAATCCCAGCATTTGAATAAATTGAAGATGCACCACGATCAGCATCACAAAAGCTTGCTGATTTAAAATCACACTCATAAGCAAAATTAAATTTTGTTCCACATAGTTTTATATTTTTTGTTTTAATTTCCAGATGATTTTTTATTAAACTCTTCACTTAATCACAATAAGATTTCTTCAAAACAACTTCAAATATAGAAAAAAAAAAACGTTTAATTTTTACCTATTAAATATTTATATAAATTATTTTAATTTTAATTTTTAGTTGAACACCTAATGGAGGATCACTGGATATTCTACTGCGAAAAAGCCTTTAAATAAAATATCCTAAAACAAAAACAACAACAATTAAATTAAAGAAAATCAAATTCACTCGTCCTCGCACACCGTTTATTTTTTTGGAAGGCAGTTTTGAATTGAACTCGTTTCGTTAGCGGTTGAATTCTAACTGAAAATGAAAATTTCATTTGCCACTCACTGTGTCGCTGCCGAAGTGCCGAAGCAGTCAAGTTGCTGTGGAAAATCTATCCTCGTTCATTTTTCATTCGGGGTGCAGGAAAATTATATCAGAATTCAGATTGAGATACATTTTCGTTGTACATATAGTTTACAATTTTACACCACCATGCACACGTTCATTCTCATTGTATGCAGTAGCAGCAGCAGCAGAAGCATAGGCAAAGATGCAGAGACGTACTATGCTAGGTACCATGCAACATGGAAAATGACATAGGCAACAAAAGAATTGCCTTTTTTCGATGTTGTGTTTTTGTGAACTTGTGTTTTGTATCTGGTGTCTCAAATTCTCGAATCTCGACTTTCGATTCTCGAATGGGGGTTTATGGGGTTTAAATTAAAGGGAGTCGGGTTGCATCCAATACTTAGATGCAAAATACCATGAAAACAAAAAACACACCGGTATCGAACATGCTCTGTTGTCATTAATGCAAGTATGAAGCTAGATGGTTGGTTGGTTGGTTGTTTTGCTTAAAACAAATAATTGTTTTGATATGAAAGTGTGGTGTGGTGTCGGCGTGGTGATGGTGAACTTGGATTGAAACCTGTAGAGTGTACTTTGGTGGGTGTTTTCTTGGAAGTAGCTTGACCAGGGTTACCTTGTAAGTTTTCACACGGATAAGATTAAAATAAAAATTATGGACTTTTTTTTAGGAATATTAAAAAAAAACAGTTGAAAACAAAATACTTGAATATCAAAAAAAAAAAAAAAAAAAATGATTTTTTTTGTTGTGGTTTTGAACTCGGAGAACTTTAAAAAGTTTAAAACTGGACAAAACTGTTATACAATTTGAATTATATAATTTTTAAATTTTAAATCTGGCGCTCAAAATTATACCAATCGCCATATTATTTATTATTTAAATTCGCCTTTAAATTCTCTCTCATTTAAAACTTAACGAAAACTTTATCTATAAATACCTTGTAAAAACTTAAAATAAATCTTTTTTTGTATTAAAACCCTTAAGGGAAAATCTTGTTGTTTCACTCGCCGTTTCGCTAATTAATTCTTGTCGCTTTTCGCTTGAGTCTTATGGTTTTTTCGATAGCCATAACTTCATAAAAAATTGTATCTATTCGTTGCATCGTAATTTAGCTAGTTGCGCTAATTTTCGCGTATTTGTTAGTTGAAACTTTCGCTACCGTTTTTCTTAAGTCGAAGAAAAACGCATCAACCAGGACCTTCCTATCCTAGTCGTAAAGGGAAAAAATAGAGATCCTAGGTTGACGGTTAAATAGCCTTTTGACCGTTCATTTTTTGGCTTGCAAAACTTTATTTTAAATATATTTTTTTCAGAATACATTTTTTTGCCTTGTTTTAACTGCAAATATAACTTCAGCTTAACTATTTTGGGCCTACATTTAAAGATCTATTTGGGATTTATTAAAATGGTACACTGTGGCGTATGAGTGATATTATTTAATACAATATTTTGTAATGGATTTGATTTTGCTTCAAATCGATTAAAAACATATTAAGGTACTGTTTTTCTTGGACTTGTAGCTATTAGTACCCAGTAGTAGAAGTGTATTCAATAAGTAAAGTAATTTGAAAAAGAAGCATTTTTCAGTGGCTTCTCATTTTTGTATTTGCTATGGACGACTCAAAATTAATAATAAGGAACAAATATAAATAAAATGCACGACTGGGGTCGCTCGTATTTGCTCTCTTCAAGAGGCTGTGGATTTAAGAAAATCATATATAAAGACATACAAATTATGAGAGGTAAATGTTTAAAAGCATAAAATACAGTATTTACATTAGCTGAAACAACTCCTTTGATAGTCTGATGTGAAAAAGCACGTCATTTAAATTCTTGATTGAAAATGATTGTATAGAAAAAAAAATTAAATCATTGAAGTGGTTTTTTAAACAAATATTTTATTAAATATCAAATTCTTAAAATATTTGTAAGGAAAAATTTTGGAATGCGAATATTAAGTTTTCATTTACATATGTGAGTATTAAAACGACATTAAACAAAAAAATTCAACTGGATTTTGAGATATCGAATTTTCAAAAAATAATTTGAAATTTTTTTTAAAAATTCAAAAAATGTTTGTAAACTTTGATATGCAATGTTATTTTAACTTATTTGATATAATTTCATTAAATATAATAACTTCATTTGTATGTACAAAATGAATCTAAATCCGTTCAGTTGATAATGAGAAAATTCAGAATAAAAATTCTATAAGAGGTACCACCAATAGTTGTCGATCGCAGTAATTTTAGCATATGGAAATAATTTAATCAAAATCGTTGGAGCCATTTTTGAGAAAAAAATATTTTCCCTAACGGTTTTTTAACTTTTGTATGGAAGGTACAGCTATTTTTGCATAAAAGACAGTTTTTTTCTTAAAATATTTTAAAGAGTAAATATAACAAAATTCATAATAGCGAGTTTTGAAAAAATCGATCATATCGTTTTCGAAATATTTAGTTTAAAAAAAATTCAAAAAATATTTTTTTTTTATTCTGGTACCTACGCAATGCTATTTATATTTTTTGGAGTAAAAAAAGTAATTGAAATCAGTCACACCACTTTGAAGAAAATCGAAAATAAATAAAATGCACGACTGGATCGCACGTACTTGTTTTATGTTCAAGTTGTGTGGGGCTTAAGAACTTTAAAAAATATTCAAGTAATTATAGAAAAAGTATAAAAAGCATTTAAATCGTTCTTTTAATTGTATAAGGGTCAACATTTCAAAATATTAATATTTCAGTCTCCTTCATTTTTGAACCGAAGTATAAAATTTTACTATAAATTTGTTAATTGGATGGCTTGAAACAAACGGGTTCTAATATTCGCTCTAGAAAAAATAAAGTTAAAAAAAATATCATACCCGCTATCTTCATTTAAACACCCAAAATGTCATTCCCCTGACGTGTCCCCAGGCCTACTTACCACACTGTCTGAATTTTAGCAACGAAACTAAAAATGATACAAAAAATCTAATGATGCAGTCTTTTTAATAATATATGCATCCTTACTAAAAAATAGTTAAATGATTTTTAGTTGCTTTATTGATCATTTCTATCCCACCAATGGAAATTGAAAAAAAAAATATATATAGGCTCAAAATAGAAAACTGATTTTTTTGTTGTTTAACGGTACAGAATAGCTCTTTATGAAAATTGAATTAAGGGTTTCAAAAAAACTTTGTTGTCTTTTTTATTTCAAGTTAAGGCAGTGATTTTGTTTTTTGTCAAGCGAAATTGTCATTCCTCTAACGCGTGTTTTTTACTGAACCGTGTGGTATAAAAATTAAAAAGTTTTACTCGTCTGGGCCTACGTGAAAAATAATACAAAACATCAAATTTTCTAATAACCTCCATTTAATTCTCATAAAACACCCTTCGGAGTCATTCCCCTAACATTATTTTTTGTGTCATTCCCCTGACTTTCAAGTTTTCATTATAATGATTGATTGCGTTTTGGTAACTCTAGAAGAATCAATTATATTACATTTAAACATATTTACAGTATTTTTAGTAGTTTTGAATTTTTTCACATTTTCTCGGTCAAAATATCATAAAAAATACGATTATTACTATAAAATGTTTAGCCTCGCAAAATTCTCGAATCATGAGAGCAAGTTCGAGCAACAAAGTCGTGGATGCTATTTTTCATGTTAGTATTTGTTCTTCTTTTTCTTAACACTCCTGAAACCATTCGCAAAATTAAATATCCATCTAATCAACGGAGTAAATATAAATTTTTGTCATTCCCCTGATACAAGTATCATTTCCCTGACTTAAAAAACCTTTAGATTTGATCAAATGTTATAACTCCTTGCTTTAAAGTGGTTATTATAGCGTTATTAAAAGATATAATTTTTCGTCTACCAAAATAGGTTCTTTTGAGCGGAGGTCCACTTTGGAGTGAAAATTATTAATGTTTTGAAATATTGACCCATAAACAGCCTGATAAATAACTTAGAGCTCAAAAAAGTATGCCATTTGATTACTTGAAAAAATATGAATATCTGGAAAAAAAAATTTAAAATCGTTGGAGCCGTTTTCTTAAAAATTAATTTTGTATATATAAAATTTTTGTAACATTTTTCAAACAAAAATTTGGAATGCCAATTTTGAGTATATATTAATATACATTTAAAACTGAAATTTCAAAACAATTCATCAACCCGTTTTTGAAATATTGAATTTTCAAAAAACAATTTTGAATCTTTTTTTAAAAATCCAAAATTTATTTTTTCTAAAATTTTGGTATGCAGTATTATTTATATTTTAACAAAGCTTTTGTGCAAAAAATTTCATTGAAATCCGATGAGCGGTTAATGAGAAAATCAAAAATCAAAAGAACCGTTATATGGCAGGTACCGTTAATAAATGTTTCTGGTGACTTTTGTTCTTATTAATAGGTACATCATATCTACAATAATACACTGATTTGTTTTTATCAAAATCTTTGGAGCCGTTCTTGAGATAAATAAGGTTTTCCTTAACGGTTGTATGGCAAGTACCGTCATTTTTTGAGCTAAAAAAAAAATTTCAATTTCCCCTCTGGAGAGTTACAAAAAAACCTTAAGTTAAAAAATTTGAAGAAAATCGCTTCAGTTGTTTAGGCTGTAGGTTGAGGTACGGACAGACAGACAGACAGAATTTTGCCACCCACTTTTTTCGTGTTCTCTATCATCGTAATGTCATGTTTGATTGTTATCTCGAAATTTTTTTTTTGCACGAATCCAAAACTTGCCCTATAGTACCTATGTACATATATCGCAAGTAAAAATGGGCTTTTGGAAGGTAAGATTAATAACCATTTCTTGAAAAATGGTTTCCCTCCCAAAGGAAGCCTTTACTAAAAGTAAATAACTGATTTTTTGAAGAAAAGTTGTGAATGGATGGAATTTTTGAGAAAATTACGATTATGTAAAATTGCAAAAAAATTATATGGCAGGTAGCGTTAGTTCTAAAAAAAATATGAAAAAACGTGTATGCAGAACCACCTAAAAACACTATGAACCATGTTTTAAAAAAATTGATCCACCTGTTTAGGATTTAGACATACAGAATTGTGAGACCCACTTTTTTTCGTCTTTCTTATATCATCGTAATTGCAAGTCTGATCAATATCTCGAGTTCAATTTTTTTGAATAAATGCATAACTTGCAATATAGTACCTATGTATATACCGCAAGTTAAAATACTGGTTGTTTTTTAGGACGCAGACATTTTACAAATTTTCAAAAGAAATACATTTAAAAAAAAAAGATTGCGGGTGGTAATGGTGCACTGGATGTAGTGCTTAGCTGCTAAATTAGAGGTGTTGGTTCGTGCCCTATTCTAGGCAGCATTCTTTTCAATACTCTCGGAGCTTAACTGGACGTCACCCGTGGGATTTAATGGGATAATAAACACCTTGATGTCAATCTACTGTGCCAAATCTTTACTATCCTCCAGTTGCATTTAAAAGACCTTAGGTCTTACTGGCATATAGTTAAAATTATTGCTGTTATTAAAGATTATTTTTCAGTGGCTGCCTGATTTTATGTTTCCCAGGGGTGACTCAAATTGCACGCGGTGATTTAGAAAAAATAGCTAAAAACACTGCACCTTGATTTCCAGGATGCCACCTTTTTTCCAATTTGTTTCCCTAGAAAAATTGTCATCGTCGTTGTATCAAATGAGGAGGCAGTTTTGATAATTTATTAAATTGATTTGGAGATTGAAAAAATTCAACGATTGACTCACAGTAAAGTATAAAATTAGAAAAGTGGACGTGGTAGTAGACAAATTCTGCGAAGCAAAACGTGATCAATGTTG
Source organism: Dasysyrphus tricinctus (assembly GCA_963921185.1). Lineage (NCBI taxonomy): Eukaryota > Metazoa > Arthropoda > Insecta > Diptera > Syrphidae > Dasysyrphus > Dasysyrphus tricinctus. Next base: position 172,083,975 of record OY992532.1, on the reverse strand, counting down.
GACAATTTTGGTGTTTGGAAAAAAAAAATATATATATATAAAAAGATAAGAACGCACGAAGCCATCTAGGTCTCTAGCATGGAAGACCAAGACGATGTCTAACAATTTTTTACAATAGATTAATTCAAATAATTTCAAAAATAAATTAAATATATTTGGTGGCCAAGTGACTTAAAACTGTGAACCATTCCTGTGTGCCTGTTTTTGGCACTAATGGAGGGGACCTACAATTTTTTGCCGAATTCGAACGGCTAGATGAGAAGCGCTAATTCATGACAACAGATACTCTTGGAGAATCTGTCAGTTCCTCGCAAGAGGCAAAGTTGGAAAAAAATTGTTTTTAGGTTGTAGCGACTGGGGCTTGAACCCAGACCAGGCCTTCGGCATGACATTCCTTGGCACTAATCATTATGCCACGAGGTACTAAATAAGTTTACAAATATCGGTTAACTTTTGAAAACGAAAATACCTACTTTTAGGTGCTGAACTGTTGTCTGCTATAATATCGGGCTTTTAATATATAAACGTTAGAAGATGAGCAGAAAAACTTTGTCTTGCTATTTTTGAAGCGGGGAAAAGGTCAAAATCCCGCCGATCCCGCAAGTCGAAGTCCCGCCAAAAAAAATTACTAATTTAATTATGTACACGAATCCCGCCAGTCAAAATCCCGCCGCAAGAATCCCGCCAGTAGCATGCTACTATTTTGCGGGATTTTCAATACTTTTTTAAATATTTATTATTATTATAACTTTATTGACACATAAATAAATTACATAATCAATAACAAACAAATTTAAGCTCTACCTACCAGGGCTTTGAGCTAAATGGTAATAAAATAAGTTAAATAAGTAACTTTTTTAAATAATTCCAACTTTTTAGATACTTTTTCATACTTTTGAAACAATATTTTATTTTAATTTGTGAATTTATTTTTATTCAAAACCACTCCCCCTTTTTAAAAAAAAAAAAAAAAAGTATATAAGCAGTTGTGCTTTGGCATTTATCTTCAGTTCTTCTTAGAACTCCGTAGAGGTAAGACCTCAGGGTAATTAGAGAGATGTGATGGCTTTGACTTGCTGTCTCGGCATCAACTCGCTGAAGTCTTGCCTTGGTCGTGGTTCACAATGCCGTGGATCTGGACTGGACGTAGGTGGATCTGGACAGAGGTGAGTCTGGATCTGGACAGAGGTGAGTCTGGATCTGGACAGAGGTGGGTCTGGATCTGGACAGAGGTGGGTCTGGATCTGGGCATTGGTGGGTCTGGATCTGGACAGAGGTGGGTCTGGATTCTGGACAGAGGTGGGAATTTTTTTTCGGTTTGGGTGATGGGGAACGGTAGTCAAAGAGAAGACAGAGGTGGGTCTGGACTATGGACACAATTGGAATTTTTTTTTTTTGAAACAAAAATATATAGAAATATAAATTTTTTGGACATTCTTTTTTGTTTGAAAAATATAAAAAAAACAAGATTTTTTGAAGAAAATTTCAATGAAAAATTAAACTTTTCTCATTTTTTTTTCGGTTTTTAATTTTTCTTCGAAATATGAATGAAATTTTTTTTTTTTTTTTAATTTCAATCAAAAATTAAACTTCTCAGTTTTTTTTTCGTTTTTTAATTTTTCTTCGAAATATGAAAACTTGACATGGCCGCTCAATTGATACATCGCATTATACGAAAATTCGACTTATATCTTTAAATGCGATTTGCGGCTAAACTAAGCGTCCTAGAGGCATCAAAGTTGACACCTTTAAACTTGATTTGTGGATAAACTAAGGCTCCTAGCGACTTATAAATCCAGATTCTTTAAATGCAAAAGAAACTTTGCATACACCAAACCTCACACCCACCCCAAATCCTATAGTGAACCCAAGCAGGGGGGATACACACCTCGGTGTTTATTCATGTGTATTTGCCACCCAAGGTACTGTTGCTCAAGAAAACTTGACATTGGCGCTCAACTAATGCATCGCATTATACGAAAAAATCGACTTCAATCTTTGAACGCAATTTGCAAATTGCATAGTAGCAGAAACGGCGGGATTTTGATCGGCGGGATTTTGATTTTCGGGATTTTGATTTCCGGGATTTTGAAAAACGGGATTTTGACACGCGGGATTTCGACATACGGGATTTTGATTCGCAGGATTTCGACCCCAATCCCTGAACTGTTGTCTGCTATAATATCGGGCTTTCAAAATATAACCGTTAGAAGATGACCAGAAAAACCGCTGTCTTGCTATTTTTGAAGCGAGGTCATTTGTTTTAGTAAAATTGGCAATGATTTCTATGTAAAAGTAATTGCTTTTTCCTATAGAATTAAATTTATATAATTTTTAATATCTAATATTTATTCTCCGAAAAATCCTTGGCTGGATGTTAGTCTTACCATATTTTTTTGTTGCTATATTTGAGGTCATGTAACAACGGAAGGTAATTTTTTTAACAAAATTAGTAACGACTTTGATAAAATGATAATATTTTTCAAAATAAACTCAGTTCAAACGTTACCAATATTTCTATTACTCTTCGAAAAATCCATTGTAATAATGTTGAAGAAGAAAGTTAGTACTTTCAAGAATGAAAATTTTGTTGACAATTTCAACAATAGCAAAAAAAAAAAAACGTTTTTTTTGTCATTTATAGCCGGAATATCTAAAAAACGAGCAGATGGTGGAAAAAATAAGACGGATTTGAATTCAGCACCAAAAATTATTACTTTAAGAATATATTTTTCTTTTTCGTATCCGAAACATTTTTATATTTTTTAATGATTTTTTTATAAGACAAAACAGTGGGGCCATCTACATAATTTTAATCCCCGGTGCACACTAGCGCTTTTTTAACGCGCGGTGCTGCAGTGGCACCGCTTTAGCGTCTTACAATACCCACAAATGATTAAGCCGCTAATTCAATTCGAAAGAAAGATGTCAAACATGAAAGAATGAAATAAAAAAGTTTCCAGAAATACAGAGTATTGCTACCGGAGCATACCATGACCGGCAAAAAAAGAAAGTGGCGTGGATAAGTGTTTGCCGGATATTTTTTGAAGGTTTCGAGGAGAAAAACGATGAAGTCAAAAACGAAATATGTAAGAATCTACCTGTTTGTATTTTATTTTTAAACACCAAAAGGATGTACTCAATAGCGTCGTTTATTTTTAAGAACATAGCTTTTATGCACATACATACACAAAAGCTAATCATTTCCCTTTATTAACCTCCATTGCTGCAAGCTAAACGCGAACTGCAATGAACTATTGCGGCACCGCAGCGACATCGCTGCGGCACTACGCGTTATAAAAGAACGCTAGTCCAGGCCTAAAATGGTCTTTCTAGAGACTTTAATTTGATCTTCTTATTATAACCCTGAATGCTGAATATGAGTGTCAAGTAAGAATGCAGCAATAATTAATCAATCGAAAAGCAAATAGGTCAATTAATTATTTGATTAGTCATTAATTAGCTATGACAGTTTCAGTCTAGACGTTCAGTTTTGTCCAAAAAAATAAGTTAAACCGTACAAAATCTTATTAGTCCATTGAATCGGAAGCAACTCAACAAGTTTGAATGTCAATCGAACGTTTAGAGAATTTATATAGATAATAATTTACCATTAATTATTTGATAATTAGCTGTGGGAATGATAATTAGCTGTGGGAATTCTAATTCTGTCGTTTAACTTTGTTTTTTTTTTTTGGGAAAGAGGTAATTACTTAATTTATTTAATTTTTGAATATTTCATAATTTGCCATTTATGTTTCGCTAATTAGTTGTGACATTTTGCGATATTTGCTTAGGTGTTTAACTATCTTGATATCAGGTTATCAAAAAAATTAGTTTATCTTTTTATATCAAATGTTGTCATATTTTATAATTTTAAATTAATTTAGTCATTAAATCGCTAATTAGTTGTGATAATTTGAATTTTGCTATTTAATCATTAAAAAATTGAACGAGAAAATTAAAAAAGACTTTCTCATTGAAATTAAATTTGCCACAGCTCAAAGCAACTTCAAATCGAACTGTCTATTTTTAAGACTGCCCAATAAAATATAAAACACTTTGAAAAATAAAAAATCCTTAATTGCTTTATGAGGTGTCGTTGGCTGTGCAGCCAGAATTGTATCTGCAACTATTAATGTATCCCATTATAAATTTGAAATAATCAGTTGAGCAATTTAGGCTATTAGCACCTAGACTCATATCCACTTGCTTAGTCAAGCTCTTTTTTTTCTATAACTTCTCAAGCAGTAAACTTCATATAGAGTTTTTCAGGGCAGAATTGATCATCACACAAGTTCATAGATCTTTATTCAGCAGCATCACATAAGTGAGTGCAAAATATTAGATTAATTAAATCTGATTGCATGTCTTCGTATAAATAACATAGATACCGTTAAGTAGCTTGTATACATTTATCATGTGCAATGGAGACAAATAAATCCTTTTGCGTAAGGCGGAAGCATTCATATAGACGTTGCGGCAGATTATTCGTTAATATTGCAGAAAGCAGAAGCAGAATGATTTCTTGCATCTTTCGTGGTACAATAAATTTATGAAAGTAATTTCTGGAAACTCGTTAATGAGACAGCACGTGAAAGGATATGTATGTACGAGTATTTTGTGAAATTAAATGTTAACCGCATAAAAAAATGCTTTGTACCATCTTCGAGCTAAAAATTATGTGATTTAAATAAATGTTTGGTGGATTAGAAACAAGAACACAATTTACTCGTACAACGAAAAAAATATTTCCTAATATGCATATTACCTATTTCTTTTATTTAATACATTTCCAGTCAACGAAGGAAAAATAAATGCAATAAATCATGATCTCTGGGTTATTGTTTAATGCGATTGGGGGTGACCGCTAGGTATGACATACTAAAAGTACTCAGCCCACGAGCTTGAGGCAGAAAGGGGATTATTTGTGGTGAATATTTTGAAAACTGAGCGTATTAGCGAAAAGTTATTCACTACATGAAAGAAAATCAAATGACAGCATTTCTTTCTCCAAGAAAAAAAGTCACCCACATAACAGAGCTTATTGAACTCGTTTAACGCTGGTCCAAGGAATTCTCAATTCCTTGTTCTGCTTTTTAAATCTGGGAGCGCTAAGATATCCCGCAAACCAAAATCTCGAATAACGAAATCTCGCATTTTTTTAAAAATCTCGAATACCGAAATCTCGCAAATTAAAAATCTTGTTTTTCATAATCTCGCAATTACAAAATCTCGCTTTTTACAATCTCGCATTTAAATCTTGAACCTAAAAATCTCGCAAATTTCAACCAAAATCTCGCAATTTAAAATCTCGCAAATCAAAATCTCGCAACTTCAAATTTCAAAGCAACGAATCGCACACCCAAGAGCACTTTGGATAATTTTTCTTTCCAACTAATAAATACAAATTTTAATAAAAATAAAAAAATTTGTACATCCTTTATTTATTACTGTTAATAACCTCTATAATCATTTTGGTTGTCTTTTACGCGTTTATAATGGAACGAAAAGTATTTTCTGGTTCAAGGTCAAATACGAGTAATGCGATTTGCACATGACACTTTACAACTGGATATACCATCTCTATGTTCTCTCTCCTTCTTGTTCTTTTGAAAACAATAATATTGAAAAATCAAAAGCTCAAATTAATAAATAACAGTGTGGTCTAAAAGTAGCCAGACACTGGATTATATATTTTACAGTAGGTAGGATATCTCGCAAAATTGAATTGCATTGCAACAAATACATTTTTTTAATCAAAATCTCGCAAATTAAAATCTCGCGCGAGATTTTAATTTGAGAGATTTTGATTAAAAAAATGTATTTGTTGCAATACAATTCAATTTTGCGAGATTTTGATATGCGAGATTTTAGTTTGCGGGATTTCGTTATTGCGAGATTATGAAAAGCGGGATTTTGTAATTGCGGGATTATGAAAAGCGAGATTTTGTAATTGCGAGATTTCGTTATGCGAGATTTCGAATGCGACATTTTAATTTGCGAGATTTCGTAGCCAACCCTTAAATCTCTACTTGAATATGCCTCTCAGGTTCGGTTCCCAGATCATCGTGTCCACATTTGACGTTTTGAAGCCACTTGGATTTATTAGATTTGCCTTTTTGGCAAATCGTCTTAAACTGATAAATTTACATACCCCGAATAAACGTCGTGAAAATTCAGACCCTCATTTCTTATACACCAGTTACTATATAACTGGAAGTATTGACTGCGCAGACTTATTTCACTGAGTAAAGTGGAGCGTAGATCACCTTCATTTTAGATCAGTACCACTCTTTTGGACACCTTTTCACCAAACTTAGAGTACGGCTTAAATGCACAACTCAAAAAACTGCTGAGAAAAGCCAATAATTCAACTACACTAGTCAACGATATTAAAGGAACAAATTTTTTTTTCAATTTTTGTTAGTGTTTTTTTGAAGAGCTGTATCTTTGTGACAAGTAGTCGTATTGAGTTGAAACAAAAAAGATTTTACAGCTTTACGTTTTTTGCTTCGAGATTTGTTTGCAAACATTTTTTTTTTTTGAACTATCGTTATTGCGTTATTGCAAAAAATGAGACGAGACAAAAAAATTATTTTTTTAAAAAAATTTTGAAGGTCCTCAATTCTATGGATAAATTTTTTTGAGTCAATCAAATGTAATGATCAGATACCTTGTTTATTCACCTTAAATTTTTTTTTTTTTTTTTTTTGTCGTGCAATTTTTTTTTTGCATGGTTATTTGACTTTGAATGAAAAAAGATACTTTTAGCCTTGATTACCAATATCTCAGCAAATAATGACGTCATAAAAAGTTCGAAGACAGTTTTGGAAATTTAAGAAAGCGTTTTACAAGATTTTTTTAAGATTTTGTAGAAATTATTTTTTTTTACCGTTCACCGTTAGTCTAAAAAAAGTTCTAAAAACCGATGTTTTGTGGTCTTTTCGTAAATCTTTTGTTTCTTTGCAAATATTAATTATATGGCCTGCGTTGGAAATTTGTAGACTTTTAAAGCATAAAAATTCTTGTAAATTTTCAAATTGATTCATCAAACCGTTTTTCCTCACCAAAACTTCAAAGTCTCACAAACCAGGTAAAGGAACGAATTGTGTTGTTCATAAACAATGCGTAGACGTCATCAAAATGACAAGAAAACCGCAATTCCATTAGATATTCTTTACAGTTTTGCATTAGTTAGATACTTTTTTGACTTGAAATTAAATAAAAAGAACATTTTTCCACAAAAAAAAAAAAATTTAAAATTCAAGTTTTGTTGTTTGAAAAATTTTTGAAATAATTTTTTTTTTGTTAAATGTACTTTTTATTTCATTTAAAGTCAAAAAAGTAGCTAACTAATGCAAAACTGTGAAGAAAATCTACTGGAATTGCGATTTTCTTGTCATTTTTGATGACGGCTACGCATTGTTTAGGAACAACACAATTCGTTCCTTTACCTGGTTTGTGAGACTTGGACGAATTGAACTAAACCAACTACTGAGGCATCAGTCTTCTTAAAATCGCCTTTTCTGCCGTACTTTGTGAACGCCTGAAGTAATACGCCAACAACCTGATAGGATCATATCAGAGTGGCTTTAGGCCAGGGAAGTGCGCTATAGACCAAATATTCGCACTGCGGCAGATCTTGGAAAAAACACAGCAGTTTCAAATCTATACCCACCATTTTTTCATCGATTTTAAGGACGCGTATGTCAGCATCTATAGATACTATAACTATATAGAGCAATGTCTTGTTTTGGCATCTCCGCCAAACTCGTCCGTTTGTGGATGACGATGGAGAATGCACGCTTCTCCATCAACGACGGCAAAGACCTCACCGACACCCTTGATGTCAAAAAAGACTTAAGGTAAGGCGACGCGCAGTCATGCGACTTCTTCAACTTCGTTGCATAATGCAAAACTCTCATGTCAACACTAGAGGCACAGTCTTTCATAAGCCGGTCCAATTACTTGCTTACGCTGACGAAATTCACCGAATCGGACGAACTAAGCGAAATGTCAGTGGTACTTTCGTGAGTATTGAGAAGCAACCCAAGAAGATGGCGGTTAACGGTGAATGAAAGCAAAACGAAATAAATGCTGTCAACAAGAAAGGACACCCAACATCGACATCTCGGACAGAACGTTACTATAGACAGCTATAAATTTGAGGTGATCAGAGACTTTGTCTACCCAGGATCCACTATAATCTCAGCGAACGATACCAGTGCTGAGATCAAACGAAGAATTACTCTTGCCAATCGCTGTTTCTTTGGGCTAAGAATGCAATTGAGAGGCAAAGCTCTCTCTCGAGCAAATATACTGCCACTGTATAAGACGCTTATCATTAAGGTCTTGATGTATGGTGCAGAGGCACGCATTAGGCTGTTTTGAGAGGAAAATTCTCCGGGTGATTTTTGGTCCCATCTGCATAGATGGGGAATGGAGAAGAAGATACAACAACGAACTGTACGGGATGTACGGTGACACTGACCTAGCCAAAACAGTGAAAAGCCAACGACTGAGAATGTAAACCAATGCTCCGGCCCGGAAAGTCTTTGAATCCAACCCAGTGGGACAGCGCAGTAGAGGTGGACAGCGTAAAAGGTGTCGCACGCAAGTGGAAGAGGATCTCAACCAACTTGGCGTGCGAAACTGGAGACAGCTAGCTAGAAACCAAGTCGGCTAGAAAAAACTTGTTGGTTGAGGCCCTGGTATACCCCGGACTGTAGCGCCACCTTAAGTAAGTATTATTGACATTTAAAAAAATCTCTTGCATACAAATTTGGAATGAAATAGCTTGAGCCGTTAATGGTAAAATAAAAAACCGCTTTTTGCCAGGTACCGTTAATAACAGTTTTCTGTCATTTTTTTTACCAGAAAGTACATCATGTCTCCAATAATACACGGATTATATTTATAAAAATCGTTGGAGACATTTTTGAGATAAAAAGCTTTTCTTAAACGGTTGTATGGCAAGTATCGTTATTTTTGAAGCTAAACAAAATTTCTAAGCTAGGGCATTAGAAAAAAAAACCTTAAGTTCAAAATTAGAAGAAAATCGCTTCATGGATTAGGCTTTAGATCGAGGTACAAACAGACAGATAGACAAACCGACAGAATTGTGCCATCCACTTTGTGGAATTTCACTTAATTTACTTTTTATAAGCCTTCCCGTCGTTTATAGGAACAAACTCAAAAGTTGTGCTTCTATTGTTGGAAATGTAAAACCCAATTTTAATTTTTTATAAAGCAAATCAACTAACTAATATTATTTAAAGCAAACTCTAACCAATTATTAAAGTAAAGTTTAACAAAAATAATAGTCACCAGTCTAATGATTTCGTTGTTTTAATTTATGATTTGTGAACAAACTGTCAGATTTTTTTTTAAATATAAATCCAAAATGCATAGTAGACTTTAAATACTTAAAATAACCTACAACCCTTTGCTTGCACTTTCTCCGTTATAATATTTCTAAAAAAAAATCATCGAAATGTGTAAAACTTAATACAAAGCTACCACCCACTGAGAACTCTAACTTATTGCAAACGATAACATTCAATGCAACATCCTCAACAAAAATAAACAAAAAACAACATACCATTCTCACATATACAACTAAATTAATTTTCCCAACTTATAAGTCAAACATAAACCAGTGTTCATCCCTCAACCTTCACGCCCTCAATTTAACACCCAAATCTTATTTCAAAACCCCTAACTAGCATTCGGACACAACAAAACAACACAAAAAACCTTAACACCGCAAATCCCACCACGCAAACGATTTGCCCCTGAAAAATGTTAAAACAATTTGTACACCGAGATTAAAATCACCCCTTAGCGTATTGTCAAAGTGTTAAAAGTTAAAGTGATGACGTTTAATACCTCTCTCGCATTTCTTTGGGAAAACCCAAAAAACCAGAGACTCCACACCATATTCAACGAGGACGAAGGACTTTTGCACAGAGCTCAGCAAAAAATGGTTCAAGTGAAAGTATATTTTTCTCTAGAATTCAAGGATTTGGATAGGATGTTGGGTTGGATATAATGACGATTCCAGGACACTACACTGCTAGTACTAGTGCTACCCATAGAGAAGTGCTTCCGTCGAAATGGTCTTCGGTACTTCGGAAGTGTGTCCTTGTTGAGCAGTAGGTACTTAGATGCTTCCTCTTTTCCTTGCATCGCATCGGTTGCTTACATCCTCAATTGGTGAGATTATTCATCAGACATTCATATCTCTCGAGAGGGGTTTTCATTTCGCGGCGTTTTTTTTAACTTTCAGTAAGCTACATACAAGGATCTACATATACACGTATATGCATTCATTTAGCTAGGGCAAGGGCGGGCGCAGATGAGGCAGCGGCGCAAGAAGAGGGAATAAAATTTGCATATGTAAAAATGCATACTAAAATTTAATCAAAATAAAGTTCGTTAGAGAATAGACTGACGTAGTAATTCGTTACACCAGAAACAAACCGTTAGAGTAGATATATAGGGGGTGTGTATGGAACTCACATCCTTGTTTGTGTCCTTAAACAATGTTGTGTTGGGTCGGTCCATTGGGAGTATTTCGAAAATCACAGCGATAAAAAGTAGGTACTTCAAACACACATAAATGCAAAACAGCTTAAACTAAACCAGCTGTTTGAAATTATTAAAGAAAAAAAAATGTCAAGCTATATACAACGTCACAAAGCGCATGCATACGATCAAGAATATTGAGAAATTAAAAATTTAAGTAGGCACCTAACTCAAGCATTTACAAGAAAGTTATTTAAAGGTTAACGAAAAATATTTTTGTATTCTGACAGTAGAATCTATATTTATAATTCTCCAAAATTGTTGAGAACTTCTTCATACATACAGCGAAAATCAACTGTTTCGGTCCACTGTATGTAGAAAAGTAGTAGAAAAGTACTCCACGGAAAAGTTATTTCAACTTTAATATTTCATAATTTACATGCTGAATGAATAGCTATGTACAGTAAATTGAGTTTTTTATATGTAGATTATGTGACGTCATAGTAAAATCTGTAGAAAAATATAAAATATATGTAATTAGCTCTTAACAAAAAGGAAAGAACATCTAACGCAGAAGGTGATTTAGTAAAACAATGGTACACTGGGCGTATACGCGTTTTTTTTTCTTCTTCAATTTATTTATCAAATATTTTTCAATTTCAATTTTTTTCTAGCAATAATCAATATCAATCAATTTTTTCCGACCAATCAAGTTCAAGGTCAAAACAAAATAAAGGTGAAGCACAATGTTAAGAAGCTATAAGAACATACCTACAAGATGATGCAATTGTTATCAATTAACCACATGTTTTACGTATTTTCTAAAATTTTTCAGAATTTTTTAAAATTTCAATGGCGAATGTTTTGTTAGAAAAGTATTTTATATCTAATTTCTTTTAACTTATTTTCAATTTTTTTCAAAAGCTGAGTGACATAAAAGCATATGATTTTTAACATTTGAATTATATATATATATAAAAGCACCAATTAACTAAACACAATTATTTTGAATAAAACTATTGTGTCAAAAGTATTTTTACCAGCGTTATAAGTAGGAAAAGTTTTGGATTTGTGCAAAAACAATTCTTGATAAAAATCCAAATCCAAAAATAACTGCATTCACAGTGCTTCGGTAATCGCCACAGATCCTTATCGACCCATCAGATTTGGATACCGGTACTATTGACGTTGCCCATCTAGAGAAAAGAACTGGCTCTAATATTCCTTGTTTGACAAGTTTAGCAATTTCTTGTTCCACAGCTGGTTTCCATGCAATAGGACATTGTCTATGTTTAAGGGAAATTGGTGTCGAACCAGGTATAACCTCAATCGAAATTGCAGGTCCTGGGATCGACAATGGTGAATATTATCTATAATAATAAAGAAATGTATTTGCCAGTTCTTGTTATTGCAGGTGGTGGGAGATGTTTGTTGGGCAGAGATTGGTTTTCGGCTTTGGGCATCACGGTACAAGGAGTATGTGCTATGGAATTGGAGATGGATATTGGGAAGAGTGTGAGTGTGGTGACAAAATTCCAGAACGTTTTAAGCGAAAATTTGGGGGCATACAAAGGCCCTCCAATTTCGATTGAGGTTGTACCTGGTTCGACACCAATTTCCCTTAAACATAGACAATGTCCTATTGCATGGAAACCAGCTGTGGAACAAGAAATTGCTAAACTTGTCAAACAAGGAATATTAGAGCCAGTTCTTTTCTCTAGATGGGCAACGCCAATAGTACCGGTATCCAAATCTGATGGGTCGATAAGGATCTGTGGCGAATACCGAAGCACTGTGAATGCAGTTATTAAAACTAATTCCTACCCTCTTCCTCTATTTTTGGAGGTAATGGCCGCGATTGCCGGTGGGCAAATATTTACAAAGCTTGACCTACAGCAAGCTTATCAACAGTTAGTGGTAGATGATTTTTCCGCTGAGCTGTTAACACTTAACACCCACAAGGGCCTGTATAGAGTACGAAGATTGCCTTTTGGAATTTCTGCGGCTCCTGGCTTTTTCCAAAAATGCATAATTATTTCGGGAAAAGATGAAGCTGAGCACACACAAAATTTAGAAGCAGTTTTAAAAAACTATCCGAACCAAAGTGTTTGTTCGCAAAACGAGAAATGGATTTCTTGGGATTCCATATCAGTGGTAAGGGTATATCACCAAACAAGGAGAAAGTGAAAGCCATCCATTTTGCGGCAGTTCCCGAAAATAAGCAGATGTCACAATCATTCCTGGGATTGTTGAATTTTTATAATGCATTCTTACCGCAGAAGGCTACTGTTGCAGAAAAACTATACCGGTTGTTAGATAAGAATGTGAAATGGGAATGGACGAACGAGCATCAAACCGTTTTTAATGAGCTTAAGGCTTTGCTCGATTCCGAAACCCTGCTCATTCATTATGACATCGATAAGCCACTTGTCTTGCCTTGTAACGCATCTCCGTATGGAGTCGGTGCGATTTTGGCGCACAGAAATGAAAGTACTGGCGTAGAGCGCCCAATCGCCTTCGCTTCTCGAACACTGGGAGTTCACGAGCGCAATTATGCTCAGTTGGACAAAGAGGCTTTGGGTATTATATTTGGAATGAAACATTTTCATCAATATGTGGCTGGAAGAGATGTTACTATTCTGACAGATCATAAGACGTTACTCGGAATATTTAATAGAAAAAAAAAACAGATTCCGCAAATGGTGTCGCCACGCATGTTACGTTGGTGTTAATTGTTGTCGGCTTATGATTATAAGATGGAGTATCGCCCAGGGCCCAAAAATACCAATGCTGATTGTTTAAGTCGACTTCCACAGCAGACAAGAATTGATGCACCAGAAAATGGGCTGTCAGACATCCTGATAATTGAGAATAGAAATGCCCCAGTTAAAGCAGAGCAGATTGCTGCTGAAACAATGAATGATCCAATAATGTCACGTATTTCAAGATGCCTTCTGCATGGTTGGTCCAAAGACATGGAGAAAACAGAAGAATTTGTGCCATATTTACGACGTAAGACAGAGCTATCGACTCACAAGGGCTGCTTACTATGGGGAAGTAGACTAATCGTGCCACCGAAATACCAAGCACCTATATTAGAACTACTGCATGGGTATCATACTGGGATAAGCGTAATGAAGGCATACGCTCGCAGCTATGTCTGGTGGCAAAAACTAGACCAGCATATTGAGGCCAGAGTGCAAAAATGTGCTCAATGTCAAACATCTCCAAGAAATGTTCCATCAGCACCCCGACAATTCATTCCACAATGCGAAAAGCCGTGGAGTACGCTACACATTGATTTTGCTGGCCCATTTCAGGGTTATACGCTCCTAGTGGTGGTAGATTCGATGTCTAAGTGGCTAGAGGTCAAAATAGTACAAAGTATGTCGTCAGCGGAAGTAAAAAATAAGCTGCGGGAAATTATAGCGACACATGGCCAACCTCAAAGGATTATCTCCGATAACGGAACGGCTTTTGTTTCAGCCGAAATGCAACAATTTTATATCTCCAATGGTATTAAATACAATTCCACAGCCCCTTATCACCCATCGAGCAACGGTCAAGCGGAGCGTATGGTCCAGTATTTAAAGACGTCCTTGATGACTGAAGGAGATATGCAAACTAGACTACAACGTATTTTATTTAAGCAGCACACTACTCCCAACACCACCACGGGCAAAACTCCAGCAGAACTTTTAATGGGTCGTCGACTAAGAACGGTCTTAGACATCATGCACCCCGATGATGGGCAGTTGATCCCTCTCCAGTCCGAGGCAAAACAGGATTACCGACGTTTTGAAGTAGGAGATCTGATTTATTTTCGGAACTATTCGTCAGACTTGGTGGTTGGATGTTGTAGGAACTGGGGGCCTCGAGCTGTATCTTTTCCCACACATCAAGTGCTTACAATACCTCCAAGTTGGTAGCCGCCGGATACTGGTCTTGGCTTTATGCCAGGACTTGCTAAACTTGTAAGTGCGAATGTAGGAAAGAATTGCAACATTAAACCCATGGCCCTACAGATTGGAGGTTAGTGCGTTGGGCTAACGACCCGGCCACAGTAAAAAAGCCAATTGTTATGAGAGAGACACAAGAAGCCTCGGATAACGACCCCCCTCAAATGGCAACCAGACCCGGAACGAAAATGGACTATGATCTAGTATGCACCTGGAATGTAAGGACACTCTACACACCAGGTGCTACTCAAAAACTTGAATCTGTCCTCTCGCGGTACAAGGCAGACATTACCGCGATCCAGGAGATACGATGGATAGGATCAGGTATAACGAAAAGAAAAGATTGCGACATTTATTACAGCTGTCACCAAAGACTGCACATGCTAGGATGCGGATTCGTCGTGGGAAATCGACTCAGATCAAAAGTAATCGATTTTAAGCCGATAAGCGATCGCCTGGCTGTGATCCGCATCAAAGCTACCTTCCAAAACATCAGCCTAATATGTGCACACACCCCTACCGATGAAGCTGAGGAGTCTAACAAGGAGGAGTTTTACGACCTCCTGGACGGAGCCTACGGAGCCTGTCCGGAGTACGATGTCAAAGTCGTGCTCGGAGAATTCAATGCTAAAGTCGGAAAGGAAAACATCTTTGGCGGATTAGTTGGAAAGCACAGCCTCCACGAAACGACAACAGACAACGGCTTCCGACTAATCGACTTTGCTGCAGCTCGTAATACGGTGATAAGTAGCACTAGGTTCCCCAGGCGAAGGATACACACAGCAACCTGGCGATCTCCAGATGGTCGAACGGCCAACCAAATCGACCACGTGCTAATTGGCGCAAGGTACGCATCGAACATCTTGGACGTGCGAACTTTCCGAGGTGCAAACGTGGACTCTGACCACTTTCTTGTTGTGACAAAGTTCAGAGCCCGACTGTCCAACGAAAAGAAAACGAAGACCGCCCAAAGAAAGAAGTTCAACATCGCATGCCTAAGCACATCTGAGAAAGCCAGAGACTACAGTGAGCAATTGACCGGGAAACTCTCTGCCGTACACCTAGCCACAAGCGTCAACAACCAGTGGAACCAATATCGCGACATTATTAAAGAGACAGCCGAGATCACCATAGGCTATCAACCACCCAGAAAAAAGAACCCGTGGTATGATGATGAATGCGCGCTATTGAAGCAGGAGACGGAAAATGCACGAATGCAAATGCTGCAACGGAAAACAAGAGCAGCAAGAGAGGAGTACCGTGAAAAGAGAAGGAAAGAGAAAAAAACCCTGCGTAGAAAGAAAAGAGCATCCGCAGCCTCTCAGCTCAAGTATCTCGAAGAGTCCAGCACCGCCACCAACACCCGCCGGTTCTACAAAACAGCCAAGCAACTGGCATCTGGTTATAGGACTGGCACGCAAGCTCTTCGAAACAGCGAAGGGAACCTAGTCACCGAAGCACAGGGAATTGTAGACGTGTTTAAGCAGCATTTCCAGCAGCTGCTTAATAGGCATTATGTAGAGGAGGCGACAGGGGAACAAAGAAGCATTAGACCAGTCAATGAAGATCCAGTCCCAGCACCCAGTACTGAAGAGGTTAAGAAAGCCATCCACAAGCTTAAGAACAACAAATCCGCCGGCTCGGATGGCCTACCAGCGGAACTCTTCAAGTATGGAGGAGATGTTCTGGTAGGGTGTATGCACCAGCTCATCAACCAAGTTTGGGAGGAGGAAAGTATGCCCGACGACTGGTCAAATAGCTCCATATGCCCAATCTACAAAAAAGGCGATCCTATGTCCTGCAAGAACTACAGAGGCATATCCCTGCTTAATGTTGCTTACAAGATCCTATCCAACGTACTATGTGAGCGTCTAAAACCTTTCTGCAACACTATGATCGGCACGTACCAGTGTGGCTTCAGGCCAGGCAGATCAACGATAGACCAAATCTTCACATTGAGGCAAATCCTGGAAAAGACCAACGAATTTCAAGTCGAGACCCACCACCTATTCATCGACTTCAAAGCCGCATATGATAGCATAAGTCGCCAAGAGCTTCTATTGGCGATGTCGGAACTCGGGATCCCGAAAAAACTGATCCAGCTATGCCGCATGACGTTACAAAATACGCGGTGCAACGTGCAAATGGGTAACAGCTCATCCGAGTTATTCCACACGTGTACAGGGTTCAGACAAGGAGATGCGCTATCATGTGATTTCTTCAACCTAGTCCTGGAGCAGATAGTGCGCAAGAGTGGTGTTAACATAGAAGGCACTATCTTTAACAGGTCTTCTCAACTGCTTGGTTATGCGGACGACATCGACATCATCAGCCGTTCCAAGAGAGCTGTACTTGAAGCATTCACAGCTATTGATGAACAGGCGAAACGCGTTGGTCTTGAAGTGAATGAGGACAAAACAAAGTATATGCTATCAACAAACAAAGCCTCATCTGTCCATCGCCTAGGACAAAACGTCACTGTTGGTAGCAGTAATTTCGAGGTAGTCAAGGAGTTCACCTACCTCGGAACAAACATCAATCCCACGAACGACACCTTAGTGGAAATCCGACGAAGAATTACCCTAGCGAACCGCTGCTACTTCGGTTTGGCCAAACAAATGGGTTCAAAACTCCTATCTCGAAAGACAAAGTGCACGCTATACAAAACTCTAATTTTACCAGTTCTACTCTACGGTGCCGAGTGCTGGACGATAAGTAAAAAAGGGGAATTGATCCTGGGCACTTTCGAGAAAAAATTCTACGGCGGATATTTGGTCCTATATGCGAAGAGGGCGATTGGAGGAGAAGATTCAATCGTGAACTGTACGAGCTGTACCAAGATGTGGATGTAGTCCAAAGAGCCAAAACACGTCGACTACATTGGCTCGGCCACATCGAGCGAATGGACAACAACGCTCCAGCCAAGAAAATCTTCGAATCCTAGCCCCCAGGTTCGAGACGACCAGGAAGACCGAACCTCCGCTATAGGGACCAGGCGGTCACAGACGCAAGAGCGCTTGGTCTCGACGACTGGAGGGAGCGTGCGAGGGACCGCAACCGATGGAAGACCGCAATATCTCAGGCAGAGACCCTTCATGGATCGGGAGCCGGATAAGTAAGTAAGTAGTATTCGTCAGACTCCTCATGGCTGGAAGGCACGGTGATTGAAGCCACAGGTCCAGTATCATATGTGGTGGAATCTATTTATAAAAGAGTAGGCCGTCGACATGTGGACCAAATAAAACGTCGCATTCCAAATGACAAGCCTTTTATGATGGATATGCCTGCGGCCGAAGAGCAATCTGAAATTCCACTAGAAAGCACACCGTCATCCTCATCACACTCACCATCCCCTCTTCCATCAGCATACGATAAGAGATCTGAATCTGAAGAAGAACAACGACCAATACAAGATGAAAAAGTTCGAGAATTCGCCCAAGGCTGATGTACTCATCCCCACCACCTCGGCTATATCCGATGCAGACAGGGTCACCCGCTTCGGAAGAGTAGTAAGGGCCCCAACGATATGGAACGAATTAAAGATGGGAGGAATGTGGTAATTAGACACACCCTGTCTAAAGTTGTGAAGTAGTAGCTGTCATCATTTCGAAACTGTCAAATAAGAAACCTCGTGGAAAATTTTCATTCGACATAGTACCGCACACCAAGAAGCAGTCATACGAAATTAAATAAAAAGAATAAATTAACTAAGCTTATAAAACTGGTTTTTCTCTTTTATTTGGTTTAGGTTATAACACTTGCCATACAACTTCTAAAGAAATTTATCTCAAAAACGGCTCTAACGATTTTGATTTAAACAAAATCAGTGTATTATTTAAGGTATGGTGTTCTTTCTGGTTAAAAAAAATTACCAAAAACTGTTATTGACGCTACCTGTCATATAACGTTTTTTCTTGATTTTCTCATTAACAACTCCACCGATTTTAACAAAAATTTGTATGTAAAGACTCATTTTAAATGTCAATAATAATGAATATCGAAATTTAAAAAAAAAATATCTATGGATTTTTAATGGAGTTGAATTAGGCTAAACATAAAATGGTATCGATGGGCCTTTGAACCTTACAATTTAGATCTAATGGCCAATTTCACGAAAAGCTTTCAATTATTTTAAAAGCCATTTAGTCTTTAAATGACGTTTTTTGGTTTCACCAAATGCTTTTAAATTTAAGAATAATTTAAATGCCCTTGTAAACTAAAAGCTCGTTTTTATCTCAATAAATGTTAAAACTCTTTTTTGTTAAGCCATTCCAGAAAAAAGTGCGAATGTTTCACGGATTTTTGACCATATTGCGTTCTGCGAACAAGGTAAAAAGCCTTATTTTGTAGTATAGGCCATCCGACTCAAAGTCTTCCTGATATGAAACAACAAGGTAATTTGACTGTTATATGGTCTACTTTTTAGTTAATACCTTTTCATTTTACTGAAAATGTTATTTATTTTGTTTTGTATTTCAGATTTTCTACGAAAAAACTTATTTAAAGATTAAGCCTGGTTTATAACGGGTGATTTTTTAAGAGGTTTAGAACTTTAAAAAAAAAAAAAAACACAAAAAATTCGAAAAAATGAATGAAATATTTAAAAAATTTACTAAAAAAAGACACTTCCTTTATTGACTACAAAAAATTATAAAAAAATGTACAATAAAAACACGAAATTTAAATTTTCAAACGTAACGTATTTTTATTTACAAATTTTTAAAAATCGAATGCATTTCGAACTGACATGCAGCTCATCATCAGCGAAACTCGACACTAAAACAAAATAACAAGAAAAAACAAAAAGACCCAAATATATGGGTATACAAGTGCAAACAATTGATTTTTTTTTTTTTAAATCAATTGTTTGCACTTGTATACCCATATATTTGGGTCTTTTTGTTTTTTCTTGTTATTTTGTTTTAGTGTCGAGTTTCGCTGATGATGAGCTGCATGTCAGTTCGAAATGCATTCGATTTTTAAAAATTTGTAAATAAAAATACGTTACGTTTGAAAATTTAAATTTCGTGTTTTTATTGTACATTTTTTTATAATTTTTTGTAGTCAATAAAGGAAGTGTCTTTTTTTAGTAAATTTTGTAAATTTCGACTACAACATCGGTTCACTACTTTTAAATATTAAGTTTGAAAGTTTCAACAATGAAATATTTATTTGAATCGATAGTTTGAACCTTGCAATTTAATGTTTAAAGATAATTTCATGCAAATGTTGACCGCGGCTGCGTCTCAGGTAGCCCATCCGCTGAGTCCAATTTTGGCATACTCTTTCACACATATCGGCCGGTATCTCACGAATGAATGCATGGATGTTGGCTTCCAGTGCGTCAATCGAAGCGGGCTTGTCCCTATAGACATTAGCCTTGACATACCCCCACAAAAAATAATCTAATGGTGTCAAATCGCACGATCTAGGCGGCCAATTGACCGGCCCGAAACGTGAAATTAACTGTTCACCAAACTCGCCTCGCAATTGCGCCATTGTTTCGCGTGCTGTGTGGCATGTGGCACCGTCTTGTTGAAACCACATATCATGCAAGTCAAGAACTTCCATTTCGGGCAAAAAAAAGTTTGTTATCATCGCTCGGTAGCGTTCACCATTGACAGTAACGCTGCGATTCGCATCATCTTTGAAGAAATATGGCCCAATAATGCCGCCGGCCCATAAACCGCACCAAACAGTGGCTTTTTCGGGATGCATTGGTAGTGCTGTTGCAATGCTTCTGGCTGATCTTCACTCCAAATGCGGCAATTATGCTTATTTACGTACCCATTCAACCAAAAATGAGCCTCATCGCTGAACACAATTTTTCGATAAAAAAGCGGATCCTCGGCCAGCTTGATTTTGATAGTAAAATTCAATAATTTGCAAGCGTTGTTCATTTGTAAGACGATCCATGGTTAAATTGCAAACCAAACTGAAGCTGTTTGACAGTGACACAAGGTACTAAACACACGTCAGCTGTCAAAACCAGTGTTGCCAAAACCAAACCAGCTAAAAAATCACCCTTTACATCCATGCGAAGTGTAGTTTTCATAGAAAAAAATACTTTTTTACCTAGGCTTGAAAAACTGTCAAAAACTAAATGCAATTATTTTGACGACAAGGAGGAACAAATTTGTCTCGAAACAAATGAAACTCAATGGGCTTTTTGTAACCAAATACTATGACGAAAACTATTTTTTTGAAAACCTTTTGGTTCATTAATTATTATTGATGTTTCATTTCAAATTTCATTTCACTTCGCTTTGAAGTATAAACTAGGCTTAAGAAACATATGTATATCATATTTTAGTTCAGCAATTTTTAAAATAGAATCACATTCTACATTTCCGAAATATTTTAAGCAGCGCGGTTTGCAAATGTGAATTAACTTATTAAAAAAACGTTAGAAAAAAATCAAGAAAAAAAATGAACATGTATGTATTTGTATATGCAAGTCTTAAAAAAGTACTTACCTTAACTGACTTTATCAAATATAGTATTGAAACACCAAGCAACTTAGTCCGTTGTTAGCTTTTTGTACTTAGTAGTTTTTTGACAAAAAATAAGTAAAAATGAAAATTTAAAAAAAACGGACAAGCTCTTAAATACCACTTCAATGAGCTCTTTTATATGTTTACTTTTAGTGTTACCAATAATCATAGAATTTAAGATTTTTTCTTAAAACCAGTAACTTAATGAGGAAGCACTAGATATTAAAAACACCTGCACACAGAGCGTCTAGTCAGAGACAAGCAAATCAATTGCACGTACTATACAACATTTTTGCAATGTATCCAGAATCCTTTGCTTCTATCTTAATAAAATTATATAGTACCACTTTCTCAAAACGTATTCAACTATGTGCGATAAATTTAATATGGTTGAAAAGTCACACTTACACATTGTGGGTCATTTAAGTGAATACTAAAAACAAATATCGGTTTGCTTCAAATCTCAAACATCTTCTGGTTAGAGATTTTGTTTTCTTTAGTCTTAGTAAAATTTTGTTATACAAACTTGAAATATGCCTGTCTGGGGTACTGGATTGATCTGACACTTGACATCACTCTTTGCCCTGGGGTTCTGAGTCTCGTCATAGAAGCGTACAAGAGTCTTCATGTGAATTACGGCCAATTTCTTCACAAAGTCCTAACGTAAGTACCAGGACTAGTCCGTTATAGTACTCAAATCAGTATCTCTCATTTCTGCATACAAAAAAGTGTTAATAAATAAGAGATACTGACTTAAGTATCAACTTTAGGACTAAGTAGTACCGGAATTAACGTAAGGACTCTGTGAAGAAATTGCCTGTTATAGTTTTTAGTTGATTGCTAACATTTTTTGCAACATTTCATTAAAAACTTCAATAAACACGAGACCACTAAATAAAGGCTGATACTACTCTACTCTACACCTTCTGATTTACTGATTGTGTACTCTAAAAAAAATATGTCAGCTTACGTAACGTGACGTTTGTCTATTGGAGCTAACATGGGCGCTGCAAATAAGCTGTACAAAAATCGCATATGCGTTTTTGACAAGACGCTTCGTGGCTGACTGAAACAAATGTAGGCTCCACTAAAAATGCATCAACTTTCATGAAAATATTTACTACGTGTGTGTGCTGTCGTAGTAAGTACTTAAACCATTGTTTAAAAAAAAATTGTTTAAGCATCGAAGTTTAAAAAACAGGACAGGGAACTATGTATAGCAATTACAGTAAACTGCAGGCGTGTTTTATTGGGAAAGCTATCCGCAGCACAGTGAAATTTTATATGAATTACAGCAAAATCGCTGCCGATAAAAGTTAAAGTAGAATCCTGCTGCCGATAAACTTTTGACGTTTGTTCGAGTATCGAACTCGATTGCAAAGGATTTAAGTGTGTCGTCATTGGTACGATTGGTACTTTCATGTGTCTCGAATTCTCGATGGCTATGCAGCTACAAAAATATAGGCTGCTGCGGATACGAAATTTCTCACTGTACTATATATAAAATCCCAAAAAAACACGCCTTGCGTTTATCTAAACAATGCTTTACTGATAAAATAAGTTACTTCAAATTGAAACTCACATTAACTTCATTGCTTAAGAGTGTTCCGGACTGAAATGGTGATTTCATGAAAAAGATTGTGAAGCGTGTACTTGTCCGATCAAAACGATTAAGGCAGCCATACTCAACCTTTTTTCATAAGGGCTACAAAGATGTTTTTGCTATGTTGCCTCGGGCCGCAACATGAATTATTTTTTGCACTTAGGTGTTAAGTAATTTAGATTGAATGGTTTATTCTTTTTAATAAAAAAATTTGATTTCTGAAATTTAGAATACTTTTTCAAGGTCTGGCTTGTTCCTGGATGCTATTTCTTTACACATTTTTTGAAGAATTGAAAACGATGATTCCCAAACGTATGTACATTGATCCCAGATTTTAATTTTTCAATCCAGCGTCTCTTTTCTGACTTTTTTTTTCTGTCACGAACATTATATAATGCCTGAAGTAGAAGGAGGAAATTTATGTCGTGGTCACTCATTTCTCAGTCTTATCGTTTTTTTAGTTTGTGTCTTCACTTTTAAGAGCAAAACCGGTCAAATTTCGCATATACATACTAGAGGTCTGCATTGAATGTCTTGAAACCAATTCCAAGACAATCATTTTATTTCAAGCACACTGTAATATTGTACATACTGCTTCAAACTCAAATGAATGAATACTTTAATATTTGACTACTGAATGAGTCTTGCACCCATTTCAAAACAAACACTTTCTGCAGTGAACTCACGAAGAACGGGTATTTAGAATATGGGTATTCATAGAAGAAGTGAATACTACACTATGAACACTGAGTACATTTGTTCCAGCCAACGTCAAGCTTCTAAAGTGGCAAATTGGAAAGAAATGGCTGTTGCGAGATTTACCTCAGTAGTTTCTATTTCTTCTTCTCTCAACGAAGCGAAGCTAGAAACCAAGTAGACATTGAAATCGTTTCATTTAATCCACTCGGTGTATTCAGTGTATTTCCCTCAGTAAACATTGTACACTGTTGGCTCAAATCAAGCCACACAGCGTGCGAGAAAAAGAAAACAGTGTACTCATTTTCAAATTAGGTGATCGAATAGAATACACTAACTGCTTCTTATAGAGTGGGTACTTCACTTCACTGTATAGTGTACAGTCGAAAAATTGCAATGAATGGTGTACACTGAAGTATTGCACCCGTTGAAAGGGAGAAATTTCAAAAAATTCATGCAGACCTCTAATTCATACTTGCAATTTGAGTTTAATCAGCTGCAATATCAGTGTCTTATACACGTTAGCAAAATATTTGCTTTGCCATAGCGTTTTTGTTTGGTAATCCGGAAGAACCGTCTGGAGCTCTACGATCCAGATTCCAGAATGCCAAACGAACAAGTTGCAACCCTTCTCTTGATTCTGAAGTTTGTGTTTGTTTGTATTTGTGCACATGGTGGTTGCATTTGGGTGATGAAACGTTCACAAAGCTTTTCTCCGAACATAGATATTGCTCAGTAACAGCGACGAATGTCTCCACCTTGGGTTTTTATTTTGAGTAAACTTCTTACCTAAGTAAAAATTCTACAGCCAGGTATGAAGATGACGATAATGGAGAGGATGAAATGTTTGGCCTATACATTTTTCATAATTTTTCCTTTTATCTCAAAATTTTAGTATAGTGAAAATGCACAATGGCCAAAATTAAAAAACAAATAAGATTTGACAATTTTGACTTTTCATTGTGCGCATGTGCTTCTGGTTTCGATTCTTTCTTCAAATTCAGAATCGATGCTCTCTTCTTTTGAGAAGAGGAACTGTCATCTAGTGAAATGAACTTTTCAGAAGCATTTTTTTTTTTTTTTATAATAAGCGCGCACTAAAGGGGTTTTGAGTACCCTTAAAATGAATTAACACAGTGCGAGCGTTAGGAAAATAGGGAAGGATTCGAGAGGAGATACCGATGCACATTAGTTTTGTAGTTCTGAATATCAAAATGAGAGGGAAATACAGAGCCAGGTAAAGCATTCCACATTCGGGTAGTGCGACTAAGGAAAGAATCTCTATACTTGACAGTGCGTCCGAAATTGGGTTCAAGGGTATATTGATGTGCATTCCCAGAAGTACGAGTATTACGGTGGAACTGCTTAAGGGGAGGAATGCAACTGGCTATTTGACTAGAACACTGTTTGTTAAAATACCGATAAAATAATGAAAGGCACGAAACATTGCGGCGGTGTTCGAGAGATGCAAATGTTTCCGTTATTGTTCTATCACCTATCATTTTCAACGCTCTATTTTGAATTCTATCCAACAGACTTAAATGAGTCTTAGGAGCACCTGCCCAGATATGGGAGTTGTACTCAAGCTTTGGACGAATGAAGGCTTTATAGATTACAGCCAGATCAGAAGGGGAGAAAAATTTCTAACTTCTTCGAAGAAAACCTAAAAATTTCGCAGCATTTTTGGCGACATCAAATATGTGATCATTCCACAGAAGGTGGTTTGTGATGCACATACCCAGAACTGAAAGCTGTTCGGTTTCCTCGATGCAAGTGCCACTCACGGATAGTGGCAAAAGGGGTGGGTTTCGCTTAAACGACAGAAGACAGCATTGAGTTTTTGAAGCATTAAATTCTACGCGGTTTCTTATTCCTCATTGGACAATGCTGTTGAGATCAGAATTTAATGAGCTTATCATACGCTGCCGTTCAACAAGGAAGTGAATCTTGGAACGAATATGAAAAGCTGAGGGTACTGTCGTCTGCAAAACAGTTTAATGGATTAGAAGTTTCAGACAGAAGATCATTTATAAAAATAAGGAAGAGAGTTGGAGACAAAACGGAGCCCTGGGGCACATCAGCATTTATTTTATGAATATCAGACTTGAAACCATCCAACACAACTTGTATTGAACGGTCCGAAAGGTAATTTCTAATCCAACGAAGAAGAGATTCATCAATTCCAAATGCACGCATTTTCGATAAGAGAGCTTGATGCCAAACTCTATCAAAGGCTTTTGAAATATCAAGCGCAATAATCTTACTTTCTCCAAAACGATGTAAAGATTTGTTCCACTGCTCGGTGAGATATACCATCAGATCACCAGTGGACCTATTGCTACGAAAGCCATACTGCCGGTCATTAAGAAGCTTCCGTTTTTCGTGATATTTCTTGAGCTGATAATTTATCAGCGTTTCCATGACCTTGGAAAGAAGGGACGTAAGTGCAATTGGACGATAGTTAGAGGGAGAAGAAGATTCACCTTTTTTAGGGACAGGCTGGACAAATGCTGTTTTCCATCCACTCGGAAAGAGACCAGTAGAATAGGACAGATGGAAAAGCTTACGCAGTGGCTTTGCCAGCGTTGAAGAACACCTCTTCAGAACAATGGGAGGGATACTATCTGGACCAGCAGATTTGTGTATATCCTTTAGATCTCTTTAGAACTCTTGCCACTGCACGAGTGCGAAAGAATATTCGTCCCATGGAATCATTAACGCTCTCAAGTACAGGAGGAGAACTGTGCTGCAAGCAAATTGGCTTTATGAATTGAGCTAACATAGGGAGTGTCATTGAAGACGAGTGTTGGAACCGAAGACGAAGTTGTACTTCTAATGTTTTTTACAAATGACCAAAAATTCTTACTACCTTTGGGACACTGTAGTATTTTTTGCCTTAAATTCTGGTCATGCAAAAATTTGGTTCGTTGAATATGGCCGTTACAGGTCTTTCTAGCTTGTTTGAACTTTTTCCGGTTTTCCTCAGTAGGGTTGGCTTTATAACAACGGAAGCTTACTTCTCTTACCCTGATAACCTCTTTGCAGCTCAAATCAAACCATGAATTCTCTTTCGGTTTGATAGATTTTATCCTATGCGGGATAAAATTTCTCATTCCGTAAAGAATTAAGTTTGTGACCATATCTGCACTGGAGTCTACGTCACTATCGAGGAAGCATAGTGACCAGTTAAAGTCCCTGAAGAAACTGTTGAGACCGTCCCAGTTGGCTTTCTCGTATTGCCAAACGGTTCTCTTAGGGTTTTTTTCTCTAACTGAGTTTTGTTGGCACGAGAAATTGGCAGATATGACACAATGGTCTGATGAGCCTAGAGGTGATAATACACTTATCGTGTATTTATCAGGGTCAGAGGTAAGAAACAAGTCTAGGGTGTTGGCGGTTTGACCTGCAACGTCAGGGATTCGAGTTGACTCGTCGACAAGCATTTGAAATGCTTGCTTAGTGGATATAAATTCAATTTATTTTTCACGATTTTCATTACTTATGTATGTATATAATCATAATTGTATCATCTGATATTGAAATTTTTAATTCTTAAAAGGCACTTTTGATAGAAAATTCAGGTAAATTTGGAAGTTAAAATCAGTTACTCTTACAAAATGGTATTTTTAGTACAATAATACACCTACTAGTGGACAATTAGTAAAAATACAAAGTTTTATAAAACAAAATATCTGATGAAACTGAAAAAAACTGGTCTTATATATGCAAAAAACAACTTAGCAAATGATTACTTATAAATTTTACCAAGCGTGGCTTTGAATTGTCCTTGACTGCGTCTTGTTTTTCGAAGTGTTTTGTTGAAACTTCGACCGAAAGTATCTGGAGTATTATTATTTGTTATTCAAAAGCTTTTTGAAAACAACAGCAAATCTCTCAAAATGGTTAACTTTACTCCAATACTTCTTTTTCGATGTAAGAATTGAAAAAAAAACTATTTTTTTAAAACCTGTGTCTATACCGTTAACACATATTATGTCTGCCGAAAAGTTTTTTAACAATGGAACACATTCATAGGAACTCCGGATCACTGAATTTTTCCTGTCTAATTAAGTAATAATACGAAATACCTCTTCCGTGAACACCTAACTGTGGCAAGCTGCCGTTTCAATAAAGTAATGACATTTAGTGAGAACTTAGGACAAAATAAAAGGTTTTAATAATTATACCCTAATATTTTCTTTGACTGGAAAATTATAAACAATATAAACAAATACAAATAATATAAAATTAAATTTAAATAAAAACATATATGTCAAATTATAAACACTTACCTGGGCAATCTCGTTCGTCGTTTCCATCGCGACAATCAGGTTGGTGATCGCATTTATATCTCATATCTATACATACGCCATCACATTTGAATTGACCTTCAGAGCATGTTATGGCTAGAGAAAAAGTGTATATAATATGTTGTGTTTTAGTATATAGTGTATAATAGTTATTACATTATAATGTATGTACAAGTTCAAAACTTGATGTACGTATTTTTTGTTGTTGTTGTTGAAATATTGTTGTTAATGTGTTTTTAAAAAATGTGGTTTTCATATTTG
This sequence comes from Dasysyrphus tricinctus, assembly GCA_963921185.1. Classification (NCBI taxonomy): domain Eukaryota; kingdom Metazoa; phylum Arthropoda; class Insecta; order Diptera; family Syrphidae; genus Dasysyrphus; species Dasysyrphus tricinctus. Next base: position 172,056,122 of record OY992532.1, on the reverse strand, counting down.
TGAAATATATATACAATAATGTGTATTTGTTGCTATTTACAAATTATGTACATTGTGCATTCATACATACTGTTAACAATAAAGTAGGTAGATACATAGGTACCTACTTACATTTTAAGTTTAATTTTTTATTAATAAATCTTAAACTGACTCCTATTAATTTAAAAAAAATATTTTTTTTTCTGATTCACTTACAGCCAATTTCTTCACAGAGTACTAACGTTAAATCCGGTACTAGTCCTAAAGTTGATACTCAAATCAGTATCTCTCATTTATTCATACTTGTGTGTTTGAAGAAGTGAGAAATACTGATTCGAGTACTTACTTTAGGACTAATACCGGTACTAACGATAGGACTCAGTGAAGAAATTGGCCGTTATTAAGATTAAAGTTGATCCAAAGCTAATTCACAAATAAAAATAACTTATTAATACATTAACTGCTAAATCGTGTAAGGCTTACCAAATTTGATTGAAATCTCCCAAGTATTAATTATTACTCGAAAGTATATGATTTTCGATTGGACATTTGGAGTACTCCTTTTGCACTCCTTTTTAGCTTGTACTATTAAAAAGCTTTCAAATTAATAATTGTGTAGCCTTTTTCTTTTCCCGAATTGGTAAAGGAGTAGGCTAAAAATGTGTTTACACATCATACACACGCTTATAACGTTTTTGTTGTATTACTTGTCAAAAGTGATAAATGAATAAAGAAAAAGTAGCTGCATAAGGTACATACTGAGTGCGGAAACGTAAAAAATCGTTCGATTGGAATCAAAAAGCAGTAGAACATCCCGAAACTCCCATCGAAAATGACATTTAGTCTGAACATTTGCGCTTTTTCACACACACACACTTTCTCACGTAATCGAAACTTTCTGTCATTTTGGCTTGTTAATAGAATGTATATCACAATAATCCTTGTTTTCTTTTATCTCTTGTTCTTAGAACAAAATATTAACTTAAGAACTCAAAAGTTTGAATTTTGTTTTATTGCTAAGAACGTGAAGTCTTTCATAACTTCAAAAAGAGAAACATACATATTTTCATTAAAGATGTCATCTTTCATTATATAATTTAGTAATTTTGTATTGACATTGTCAGCTGACCAATCAAAATCAAAGACCGGGATTACATTGGACTTACTCCGACAACTTATTTTGATGTCTATCTCACTCTCACCAAGCAGGCAAATTTTTTTTTTGTTTGTCAAGTAATTTTTTTGACATTTGCTCACGGAAAGAATTCTTGGATCAGATCACGAAAAATGAGCTGCAAACTACTAAAAATGAGTCCCGATTTATACCTTGGTTCGGAATTTCGTTATTTACGATTATTTTTTTGTAATTTGCAAAACTGAACAAAATGAAGATATTGATACTCAAAAATCGTAAATCAACACTCTTTAAGTATCAACTCTTTTATCGAGAGAAAACAAAAATTGCGAACAACAAATCGCAATTTGATCCAATTATTCCTCAATTGCACAATTTGTAAGTTTGCAAAAAAGATTTGTGATCACCACTTTTATTGCGTGATATTGCTACTTGAAAGGTGATCATTCTTGCTTGCTTAACCCTTCATTTGGCAGGTATACGCATTTAATTTGTTTTATTTTATTTTGAAATAAGCTCTACTTGGATTTGAACTCGCAACCCTCCAGTTGCGGAGCGAGAATGCAACCACTAGGCCAATTTGCATTACAGATCATTGGTGTCACACATTAATTTATTATAGTAGAGGAGCCCACGATGCTAAATGTGGATTTACTCGAGCGTCGTTGGGACCTAATGGATTTTGAAGATTTGATGATAGAGAGAAAAAAATGTTAGTAAAGTATACCGTTTCATCGGTGGGGGGAGCATCTACAGGTGTTCAAAAATGTAAAAAAAAAAAAACAGTCAGGTTTACATATTCGAGCGCATCAGATATTGATAGTGTAGGTCTGGGTCTTTCTGATAACGGTGGTATGTTAATCTGCCGGTTTGCGTGGTGGGGGTGGCTGTATGGGAGTGTAGAAATGGGAAAACAAATGGATTTACTCGAGCGCGTCAGATTTTAATAGGGGATGTTAAGTAACCCTCAAGGATGCTCACGTTCAAAAGACTGACGATTCGGATGTGACGCAAGCTTGCGGCAGTTTCTTCAAAATGCAAAAAAAAAAATCGCCATTTTGAAATACTCGAGCGCGTCAGATTTTTATATATATGTTTTAACTCGATGGCCTACATGTGCTGAACCTTAATCTGACGATTTGAAAAGAAAAAACATTTTTATTCAGGATTTTTCCAATCACTGAGGAAGGAGAGTATAATAACTTGTGCGCCAAAAATTGAAAACGGTTTATTTTAAAAGGGTCAAATATGTACAAGCATTTCTTACTATGGGTGGGGGGATCTATGTCACCTCGTTCAGGAGGTAGAGATAATTTTCGAGAAAAACGACTTAAATAAAAAAAAAAAAAATCAGCGACAATACTTAAAATGCAAAACAATAACGGTTTTAAAAGCCAGAAATCTGTTCTCTTATCTTACATTTAAACTAAATTATTTATGTCAATAGTTTTCAAAATATTCGCACACAAACTCAAAATTTTAATAAAACGCAAACGCAAACAAACGCAAACGCAAACAAAATGTTGGGATAAATTTTTCTAAAAATTGTGGAGTGAAAACTAAGTTTTCTTTTTGTAGTCAATGCTCATATTAATTTTAAATCGAACACAAAAAACCGGAAGCTTCGGTGTCTTCTAGTTTTTGAGAAAATTGCAAGTTCCTGATACTACTTTTTTGAGAAATTTTTAATTTACTGCATTACGGCTGCGTGGGCTCATTATAGGATTTGGGGTATGTGCGAGGTTCGGTGTTTGCCAAATTTCGTTTGCATTTAATAACTTTGAATGTATTCTCTGTTTCCAATGTCAATAGCTACTAACGGGAACAGCTACATAATGATATAATATACATAATAATCTCATAAAAAATTAGTAACAGTAATTTACAATTTTCTTAAAAACTAGAAAGCATAAAAGCTACCGGTTTTTTGTGTTCGATTCAAAATTAATACGAGCATTGACCACAAAAAGAAAATTTAGTTTTTATTCCACAATTTTGAGAAAAATTAATCCAAACATTTTTTTTTTGCGTTTTTTTTGGAAAAGAAAAATTGAGTTTAAATGCAAATATTTTGAAAACTATTAACACAAATAATTCAATTTAAATGTAGGATTAAAGAACAGATTTCTGGCTTTTTAAACCGTTATTGTTTTGCATTTTAAGTATTGTCGTTGATTTTTAATATTAATTTTTCCATTTAAGTCTTTTTTTTCGAAAATCACCCCTACCTCCTCAACGGGACGAGAAAAACGGCAGATTATACTTTTCCCGTTATCATAGAATTATTTGCTTAACAATAAAAAAAAAATTCAACCACGCTCGTGAGTGTCCAGGTGACAATTTCTTTTTGCAAGTTTGTAACCTTAGGTCACACTCAAATCGTCAGATTATTGAAATACACACAGCATGTAATTAACATTCCCTATTTTAATCTGACGCGCTCGAGTATTTCGAGCTATCGATTTTTTTACTAATCTGACAACCTGCCCTAGGCACCCGGCCCTACATAGAGGACTGATATATGGTGGAGGTACTCAGCAGGGTGCAAGGTACCCCCCTTTACACTAATCTGACGCGCTCGAGTAAATCCCAAAATCCCTTAGTGGGCTCCCCTACTATTAGATACAAGCCATGTTGTGGTGCTTTATGTCTTCGAGAAATAAATTGCGACAAGAAAGTCGTGATTTAGGAATTTTTTGTTGGTGATTTGCAACTATTCTCATGAAGTTGAAAACTGCGACAGAAAACGTAAATTAGTGATTGTGCAATGTAAATTACTAAATATTAATCGCAAATCAATATTTTTAAATGCTGTTTGTAAAATTATTCTCTTAGAGAGTAAATTACGCCAAAAAAGTTGTATTTTGCTAAGAAAAATAAGAGCTGAAATCATGGACTTTAATTGCAAATCACGAATAAACAATTTTGTAAATTGCTACGCTTTGAATGTTAAATTAGCAGTTTTTGTATTGATTTGGGATCCAAATGCCTTGATTTACGAATAAAACATGATTCGTAAATTGCAACTGCAATTTTTTCAATTGGTGATTTTTCAATTCTTTCCGTGCTCTTTATGGCATCCGTTCTAGCACTTTTGCTTTGGCACTAAAATTCAAGAAAAAACAATTTTTTGACTTGAAACACGTTCAAATAATTTTAAAATCATTAGGCGTGTTCAGGAAAATGAGATCTCTCGGAGGGCTTAAAAAATAAAAACAAAAAGTGAGCAAGCGAATCCAATATTTGTTCCTCAATAATTTGACAGCAACATTTCTGAGGCATCCTGTTCACGAGACTGAGATCGCTGAGGGCTCTGAGATCTCATTTTCTTGAACTACACTATTAAATTTGATGATCTTTCTGTCTGTCAAATTAGACTTAAGTCCACTTAGGGCGAATTTTTCCCCTGACAGTTGAATGAATGTTTAATTGATAATTTGTAATTGAAAAATCGGTTCATATTGATTGTATTCGGATTAGTTTCACGTCATTCGACGCATTTTGACGTCTCTCTTCTTATCTCACTCCTATTTCTTGGTAAGAAAGAGATGGTGAGATGACGCAAGAATGTTAAAAAATATACAAAACATTTGTGTCACACGGCAAGAAAAAAGAGAGATGTCAAAATAAGTCGGCTCACGTCAAGCTTGTCTGCACACCGTCATTGGAATTAATTTTGAAATTTAATAAGAGTTTATGTATTTGATACTCTTGGGCCAGTTTTTCAGTGCAAGATCATCCTAGTCTCGGAGCTGACCTGAGTTAACTTCGGAAAAGTATTTTTCATTTAATTTAAATGCTAAGTTACTCCGCGTTAGCTCTGGGACTTAATTGGGGGCATTTTCCGTTGTGATGCCATCTATGTTTCGATAGTGAGAATTATGGACAGTGCAATTTCTATTGTGGCGCCATCTCTATTTTGAAACTGAAAGGCGTAGAAGAGTAATATCCATAGTTTTGCACATCGATTTGAATAGATTTTTGACAACTGAAAGACAGATTTTATTTTTGAGGGCTAACCTAGCTCTCAACAACATAATCTGTTCCTTATTTAGTTTGGGGTTAGTTAATTTTCAGGATTAGCTAACTCTGCTTTAACTCAGAATTAACCCTGAACTGAAAAACTAGCCCCAAGGCTAGTAAATTTGGTCAAAACTAACAACTTCGTGTTTTTATATTTAAATCGTCAAATTGGGCTTTTTGCAATAAGCCGACGAATTATTTAATTAAATTTGTATTTTGCAATTACAAAAATTCTTAAAATTAAAAAAAAATAATAATATTTAAGATCTTTTAATATTAAGATGACTTGTTATTTTTTAACTTAAACTCGAAGTTGATTTGTTTAATTCATGTCAAAAAAAAAATTGATATTGAGAGAGAACTTTCTTTCAAATCAAAGTAATCTAATTCGGATTTGTAAAAGAATGCAATCTTTTGTGAATGTAATCTTTAATAATTGACTTCACTTTGGGACTTTGACTTGTAACTGGGGTTATGTATGATAAAGGAATCAGAAAAATTCAAAAGAATTACTTTTGACACATTTTTGTTTTCACCTATGCACATATAATTTTTTTCAATTAAATGAGGTAGGTACCCATAGGTTTGTGGATACTACATTTAAGATTTTCTATTGATGCTGCCCTTTTTCAAAAATATTTCCAAACAAGGTAAAAAAAAATATATAAAATATAAAATGTTTTAACTACCGTTATAATCAAAACAGACAGCCTCATCCTCTCCATTTGGACAGTCTTCTTTCCCATCACATTCCAGTTCTGCACAAATGTTTGTTTGACTTTCATAACAATGGAACGTAGCATCGCCCCTGCAATCGGTATTTTCCTCATATCCAGGTGGATAGTCCGTGCTAATATTTTCATTGTCAGAGCCTTCCGGACCATATTTAGGACCTCCATTTTCATTGTTAGAGTCTTCCGAACCATATTGAGGTATTCCATTTGTTGCATCTTCTTCAGTGGGTAATGTTGGTGGAGTCCTTGAAGCTGACCCACCTCCGCGATATTCATTGTCGTATTCATTTGTTGTAGGATCATAAGATTCTGGTTGTACGTTTTCATTTGTGAAAGAATTGGTTGGTGTTGAATTGTCAAGTTCATTTTTATTACGTTCTTCTTGTTCGTCTGGTTATTTGAAAATAAAATTAAACATATTTTAACATCGAACATTTTCGAAATGCAGTTTTTCTGTTTGTTTTTTTTTCAAGCCGTAAGCCCAGATTTCTTATTTTGGCTTCAATAATGAGAACACAATTAACTAGAATGCCCAAATACAAAACTTAAATACTAACATAGTCTAAGAGCTGATGACATTTTTTTTCGTTGTGCCTAAATTTAATATAAGAATTGTGACTTAATATGGCTTGTAGTTTTGAAACAAGCTTTGCATCGCAAACCATGCATATTGCTAAACTTGTAGACACAATTCGACTTACTAATTTTTGTTAAAACGGTAGCAGCTCTTGGGCTAAAGGGACAAACACAAGATCACAATCACAGTTCACAGATAAAAACCCCGTTGAAAACCATATTTGAGTTTGAAAATTAAAATTATTAGCTAAAGCTTTTAGAAATCGAGTACTTTAAGGATTATAACAGGAATTTTGAATTCGCAGACGAAAAGCAAAACCAAAAATATTTTCAGTTGGATCATTTCAAAGCGGTTGGTAGACAAATATAGGAGAATATTTTTATGCAGCAGGTTTCTTAAATATAAGGTATAAATATTATTTTATTATATTTTCTTAGTTTAAAAATCCACGTTTCCACATGTTCCAATGCTTTAACTGCTATAGATACTGAATGATTTTTTAATGTCCAGGTTCTTTAAAATATATTTTAAATTCTTAACCCATAAATGGGATTTTGGGTCAAATTATCCCAACTAATTAGAATCCAAACCATTAACCCAAATACAAAAGCAAAATGTTAGTATGACCACAAATAGACAAAAATACAAATACAAATTATACATATAATGCTTACAGATAGGAGAGTTGTATCTATTGTAAACCATTTTCAAGCAAAGAAAAATAATTTTGAAACCTTAACACACAAAAATCATTTGGGGCGGGAAAACTGTTTGTTAGAAATAACTTCATAGGGGGAATTGCTAAGTTTTGGCATTATTTTATTTTGTCCAGCCAGCTTAAAAACTACATTATGGCTATAATGTTCTTCGACTTAAAGGCACCTCTGCCTCGCTTTTTAGAAAATATTTTACTTATCAGACTACCTAGATTTTTTTAGTTTTATTTTTTTGTTTTCAAGTATAACAGACAACATTAAGAATTAATAATGTGGGTTTATCTACAAAATAAATAAAAGTTTTGTACACAAATTATTAATACAAAGCGAAAAAGTTTTAGGTTCCCAGTATCATCTACTAAATCCTTTGAAATAGTTGAAATGTTTGCTCATCATTTTCAGACTATTTATAGGCTATAAAATTTTCAAACAGGCTCCACATTTAATAAAATAAGCTTTTTTTATAAGATATATGTTATGAAGCTTATGGGATTAGGATTATAGACCTATTAGTATCCAAATTACTTAATAACAATTTGGATTCAACAAAAGTTTTTTTTATATTATTCCAAACGGCATTTCTAATCTTCAGCATAAGTTGTCAATGTGTTCAAATTCGGTAGGTTTTACAAACAGACTTTGTTAAAGAGTTTAGTAGAACCAATCTAAGACAAATTAAAAGCACACGACTTTGATGGTGTTATTTTAAAATGGTTTGAATCTTACTTGACAGGAAGAAAACAAGTGGTGACAGTTTGGTATATACCGCTCAAAAGAGATTTTCGGCCCTTCGGGAATTTTGAAAAAATATAGCCATTTGGGAACTTCTATATTCTCGTTGTATTAAATGATTTATGGCCAATTTCATAAACAAACACTAAAATTACTTTTATCTAAACTCCTTCTAAATTTTATCAGACATTTAAAATTTTTCAGTTTCACCAATGTAGAAAAGGGATATTTTAGGGATATTTTAATTTGACTGAGTTTGCTCACATCCCTGGATTCAAAAAAAGAGGTTGTTTCCCTCGCACATGCGAAGACTATGAGAAAAAGTGAAAAAGCATTATGGATGAGGGACAATTATTCTGACAGCAAAATATCAGCTGTTGTTGACTGGAATGGCTTCACAAAAAAGACTTTTAAAATTTAATGAGACAAAAACGAGCTTTTAGTTTACAAGGGCATTTAAAATCTTCTTAAATATAAAAGCATTTTGTGAAACCAAAAAACATAATTTTAAGGCTAAAAGCCTTTTTAAATAATTAAAAGCCTTTCGTGAAATCGGCCATTAGTCAATGTTATCAAAAAAAGCAGTTTTCTTAATTTAACTGAATGTATTTCAAAACTGGTGAAGATCTTATGACCTTCAACTAAACTATACGAAATGTGCTTCGATGACGTTTAGTCGAACTTTGCATCCAATTTTGATTTTTTATATTCTTGATGAATAAAAGTTATCAAGAGTAGTTAACAAAATAAGGAATCAAGGAATTGTATTCGATACAAAACTTTCCTTCAAACTACGCTTTAATTTAATTGGTTATTGTGGGGAGAGTACGATAAATTAGGCGCCAAGAAATAATAACGGTTTTTTTTTTGTAGATCAGTTTAATACAAGCATTTTTTTACTATGGTAAACAATTCCATAAAAAAGTGCAAAAACTGGAAAAGAATATTAAAAAATAACAGTAATACTACTTGTAAATAAGTATTTTACCTTTTTTTTACAGCCAATACTCTGAGGGGGAGAGAGGGGGAAATTGTGGTGTATCAAACAGAAAAAATTACTATATTTTCAGTAAAAAAGTAAAATATTACCGGAAACCAGTTGAAAACAATGGTCCGTCGATGAAACTTGGCATCACTGGTTCATTTGTCATGAAAAGCAATAATAAGAAGAGTCTATAAAAATATCTTTTGTTAAAGCGTGTGTTTTTGCTATGGACTAACAGAATGAAGAATCAAAAGAGTCTATAGAAATATTTTGCATGAAAAGGTGTGTTTTTTGAAGATAGGGGGAAGTGTGGAGTTGGTAAAAGTGTTTCATTTACTACGAGAACAAAGAGTTAAAGGAGTTTACAAGAATATCAAGGAAGAAATGCTGATATTTGTTTTTGGAAAAAGTATTATACTTTCCTTCACCCATCAAAAACAACTTTCTAACATGTAGATATTTTTATAGACTCCTTTGATTCTTCACTTTGGTAGTTAATAGCACATTTGTATGAAGTTTCATGAGGGTACCCTTTCTGTCACAGGTTTTATGATAATAATCCCACCATAGCCCCAACGATCACCCCAACCCTCAAAAAAACACCCTTTAACCACAGATATTTTTATAGACTCTTCTTATTATTGCTTTTCATGACAAATGAACCAGTGATGCCAAGTTTCATCGACTGACCATTATTTTCAACTGGTTTCCGGTAATATTTTACTTATATACTGCAAATATAGTCATCGTTACATAAGAATGACAACAACTTTTTTCACGGACGTCGTATCGACTTTTGGTTTTGGTTTTGGTGTCATTGGATTCAACATTTAAAACTACCTTAAGAACATGTGTCATATGCTTAGGTTGCACCAAGGTTAATTTTTCTGTTTGATACACCACAACTTCCCCCCTCTCCCCCTCAAAAAACACCCTTCCATGTGAAATATTTTTATAGACTCTTTTGATTTTCATTCTCATAACGTTTTCATAAACGTTTTCACCAAGTTTCACGATGGTATTGTTTTTTTTTTTTTTTTTTTATCTATCCTATTTTACCTGTACTATTAAATCAAGTGAAATCTATGCATAGTTTTTGAGAAAAAGGGTTTTAAACTCAAAATTTGGGAAAGAAAATACAAAAAAGTTCAAATAGTCCAGTAACTACGTGTGTGAAGTTAGCATAACATTTTTGATCTAGACCAATGGGACCATGGCAGGAATTTGCAGTTTTTTTTTTTCATTTTTTTTGCATTTCTATTCCGGATTTTGCAGTTCACCAAATAGTGGGTGTAACCGACTGTACTGCTAACTTCACTGTGAAGTTAGCAGTGCCTATGCTTTTCTCAGCAACCGGGCTAGCTAAGAATCTGAAATAAGGCTCTGAATTTGCAGTTTAATTTGCAGTTCAAGAAAAGGTAAAAAACCAAATTTTGGAATCCTTACATAAAAAAAATTTCATACTGTACTGCTAACTTCACTGTGAAGTTAGCATAAAAGTCCTTTTCTCAGCAACGGTGATAGTTAAAAATTTGCAGTTAGGCTCCAAATTTGCAGTTTTAATTTGCAGTTCAAGAAAAATAAATGTCCAAATTTTGAAGTCCAAATTTGAAAAAAAAAAATCGAATAAATTCATTTTTCGCTGTTAACGTCACTGTGAAGGTAGCAGTACATACCCTCTTCTCAGCAACTGAGCCAGCTAGAAAATTGCAGTTAGGGTCCAAATTTGCAGTTTTTCATTTACTTCACGAAAAAATGCAATTCAAATTTTGAAGTCCAAATTTGGCAGACAAATCAATAAATTCACTTTGCACTGTTAACATCACTGTGAAATTAGCAGTACATATCCTTTTCTCAGGAACTAAGCAAGCTAGAAAATTGCAATTAGAGTCCAAATTTGCAGTTTTTCATTTACTCAGTTGTTAAGAAAAGGGCATGTACTGCTAACTTCACAGTGATGTCAACAGATCAAATTCGATTTTTAGCCAAATTTAGACTTTTAAATTTGAACTGCATTTTTCTTGAAATGCATGAAAAACTGCAAATTTGGACACCAACTGAAATTTTCTAGCTGGCTCAGTTCCTGAGAAAAGGATATGTACTGCTAACTTCACAGTGATGTTAACAGTGAAAAATGAATTTTATCGATTTTTTGTCAAATTTGGACTTCAAAATTTGAACTTAGTTTTTTCTTGAAGTGCATAAAAAACTGCAAATTTGGACCCTAACTGCAATTTTCTAGGTGGCTCAGTTGCTGAGAAGAGGGTATGTACTGCTACCTTCACAGTGACGTTAACAGTGAAAAATGAATTTATTCGATTTTTTTTTTCAAATTTGGACTTCAAAATTTGGACATTTATTTTTCTTGAACTGAAAATTAAACTGCAAATTTGGAGCCTAACTGCAAATTTTTAACTATCACCGTTGCTGAGAAAAGGACTTTTATGCTAAGTTAGCAGTAGGTACAGTATGAAATTTTTTTTAGGTAAGGATTTCAAAATTTGGTTTTTTCCTTTTCTGGAACTGCAAATTCAGAGCCTTATTTCAGATTCCTAGCTAGCCCGGTTGCTGAGAAAAGCATAGGCACTGCTAACTTCACAGTGAAGTTAGCAGTACAGTCGGTTACGCCCACTATTTGGTGAACTGCAAAATCCGGAATAGAAATGCATAAAAAATGCAAAAAAAAAACTGCAAAATCCTGCCATGGTCCCATTGGTCTAGCTCAAAAATGTTATGCCAACTTCACACACGTCCAGTATTTTTGTAGTTTCATAGGAAGGAGAACTTGCGTCAGATCCGGCAGTTAAGACTTTTTGCTGACTTGTTTATGATTTTGACCGTTATAAAAAAGTAAGGAAAAAAGTAAGAAGTGCCGAAAAAAAATTCAAAAATTTTTGAATTGTCACCAGCGCCGTAAAAATGCATTGATTTCAAAAATTGAAACGGCAATCATTTTTTTATGACAAAATCTCGATATGCCATTTTTTTTACCGTAATAAAAAAGTTATGGTGAAAAATGTAGGAAGTGCCGAGAAAAAAAACCTTTAAAATGTTTGGACTGTCACTAGTGCCGTAAAAATGCATAGATTGTGAAAATTGAAACGGCAATCAATTATATTTTTTTCGTCTCTTCTTACCTTTTTCATCATAAGTATTTTATTACGGTAAATAATAAAAAAAATATGGCCTATCGAGATTTTGTCATGACAAATTGATTGCAGTTTCAATTTTTGAAATCGATGCATTTTTACGGCGCTGGTGACAGTCAAAATAAAGTTTATTCTGGCTCTTCTTACTTTTTCATCATAACTTTTTTATTACACTGAATAAAAATGGCTTATCGAGATTTTGTTGTGACAGAGTGATTGCCGTTTCAATTTTTGAAATCAATGCATTTTTACGGCGCTGGTGACAGTCCAAATATTTTTAAAGTTTTTCTTCGGCACTTCTTACTTTTTACAATGGCAATTCCGGTAAACCAAAAAAAAAACAACAAAAATGGCGTATATAGATTTGGTCGTGACAAATAGATTCCCATTTCAATTTTCAAAATCGATGCATTTTGACGGCTCGCGCCGCGATTTTGTTGTGAAAAATTGATTGCCGTTTCAGTTTTTTAGATGGATAGCAAACATTCTTAGATTCCAGTATTTGAATTTTGTATTTTTCGATTAAAAGTGAAAATCTACTCTCCCAAATAAAGATAAGGAAAGACCGGCTAAAACACGTCCGTTCAGTTCAACGGATATCCTAAGACTGTCTCAGACACGTCCGTTCTGTGTTCGACAGATATTCTAAGACTTAATTGTATACTCTGTCAAGTCTAAATATTGCATAGCGTGAGCCTATCTGCCGATGGTCTGTTTATTTAAAATTTCTAATGAAGATGTTGACTGAAACTTCTTTTAATTTCTCAAAAACTAAGAAAAATATTTACATTTGGTTTCGGTAGTGACTTACAACTCACAACCATTCATGTATGCGTGTTATTGGCAGGAATGGAGGGAACCTACAGTTTTTTGCCGAGTTCGAACGGCTAGATGAGAAGCACTTATTCATGACAAGTATACTCTTGGAGGTTTTTGTCAGTACCTTGCAAGAGGCAGTATCTCGGCTGGGAATCGAACCCACACCTTCGGCCACACCGAAAAATGCAACAAATTTTATCTTTTTGATCGTCACGATTTGTTAGTTTTATAATCTTACTCTTAAAATCAAGTGTTTAAAAATTAGTTTTAAATAAATTATAATATGAAGATACTAGCAGGCCCGGCTGACGTTTTTCTGCTATTTGTCAAATAAATAAAATGTAAGTATGACTCGAAAGTGAAATATGAAATTTTTGCCAGGTCAGCTAAAATTTTCTTAAAAATTCGCAAAGTACTTTGACATCCAACTTTTGCCAAAAGCTGATTTCAATTTTGCAGCTCTGTGTCCACGTTCTGAAACTGTCGCATCTATAAAATCGGTCGAGAATCGATGAAAATTGAAACGGATAATATGAGTTTGGTTTCATTTTTCAACGTTTCTCGACCAATTTGATTGATGCGATAGTAACAGACCGTAAGTACAGATTTTTTCCCCCAAGAGAAACCTGGAGTGCGTGAGAGCGAATTCAGTGCACGCCGCTTACACACGTCAAACACAGTACAAATAAACTGGGGTGAAAAAGTGTCATATAAGCACAATATAGAAATACTAAGATCGCGATTAAAAAATGGAGAATGGTGGTGTGATTGTGAAAAACATAAAAATCATAAAAATCGGTCGAGTCGTTTCGGAGGAGTTCGAACACAAACACCGCACCATGACACGAGATTTTTCTATATCAGATTTTTTTTTTAAATATAACGAAAAGAAATTAATTTTTGTTTGTATTTTCAATACTCTAAGGCTTTGTTTTCACCAAAGAACTATCTCAGTTCAGATTTAATAAGTCGATTTGGTGTTTCCACCGCACAAAAAGATTTAAAAAAGATTTACTTTGACAGCTCCTTTTAAAATGCAAACGGTGTTTCATTTTTTCTCATAAAGAGGAAGTGAGATAGAATGTTTCCTCTGTGAAGAACTGAATTCAGCCATAAATGAATCCTTCAGTGCCATACAGGAATAGGTTATTTCGATTTGTAAAAGTATTTTTGTCCTAGGAATATTTAACAAGATTAAATTCTAATCTTCAAGATTTAAAGGAGATTTGCGCTAAATCTTATTAAATCTCAGATTAGGGTTAGGTGGAAATGTGGAATAAGTCTCTAAAAACCTTATTGAGAGTCAACGTTCTATTTTGATAAAAGTCTGCTTTAAATATTGAAAGTGTCTATTTTGAACAAATATACCTACGTGTTGTGATTGTAACACTTTGGTGAGTGTCCATGGTACCATAACATTACTACGGTTTACGTAGGAATGTAATGAAAATGACATCGTCGGATTTTTATAACTGTTACATGTAATGTTTGGGGAAAGACAAAATTTTACTGTAAAACATACTCTTAGCTAACAGCTGTTCTAAAAACAAAGAACTCAACTAAACACTTACAGCCCTATCATTAACAACTGCTCAGATATCTTCTAATTCACAAATTAACTAAAACGTCAATCAGAAGTTAGTTCACGAATTAAAATTGTATATCAATAAAAATATAAACTGCTAATCCACGTTAAGCTCAATAACTTAACGAAAATCTACTACAATAAATGCTCTTTCAAAAGACTATTTATGGAACTGCACATACACTTTCTCACTAAATGTGAACTTTCGCACATACACTCTCTCATTTTAGGCTGTAGATAGCATGTGTGTCACAAGCGTTCGTTTCTTTTTATCTATAGTTTTTGGCAACAATGACAGAAGTATTTTAAACTTAATTACTCGATTAATGTACTTACTTTGATGAGTTAGTTTAATGCCATGCATTTTGATTTATTGATATGATTTGACACTTAACTCACTGATCAAAGATAATTTGTGTTTCAATTGCGTTTATGAATACCGGAGTTAATGAATAACTATTTTAAGAAAATTGTGTTAAAATATAACTATCAAACATTTTTATAATTTTTGTTAAAATTTAAATTTTTTATAAAAATTAGAAGCCTTTTAACCTCCTCAAAAAATATTCTTTCATTATATGCAGAATTTTAGAAAACAGAGGATTTTGACAGCAAATCAAAATATTGACCCTGACCCAGTTCAAATCAATAGGTAATTGTTAGATTTTGTGTGTTAAGTATTTTATACAGCATACAGTTAATACTGTCCAGATGATTGCGAATGATTTCATTTGAACATATTTACATTCACATACAACATACGATTATATTTTTTGTTATATAAAACTAGGATAATGCTATTGAAAGTATGAGTTATATTAGTAAGCCACGCACCAAACTTCTATCGAATTCTGAAGCCTTGATATGTATGAGATGGTCTTATATGCGCTTAAGTTAGTACAAAGCAAAACAATCAAATCATCTCAAAGCTGAGAGATGAAGCCGGTAGTTAGATGTTAATGTAGAAAAGCAGAGACAATGCCAATGCCAAACAATATGCATGAAAGGCATATGCAGGAATATATCATTTTTGAAAGTAGTACCTGGATCTACACAGTCACGTTCATCTGAATAATCGGAACAATCATAATTTTGATCGCACAACATTTTGCAACTTATTACATCACCATTGTCACATCTAAATTGGCCATTGGGATTAGTTTTGCAATCAGTACCAGAACCATTGGCCTCAATCGTAGAGGCCGTGTTTTGCTCAGGAAAAGAATGAGTTGGAAATTCTGGAGCTGTATCTGATCCAGTTTCGTTTTCATTGACCTGATCGTAGCCGTCGGGGCTTGAGTAGGGGGTTTCTGGTTGTGAAGATGTATCATTGTGAGCTCCAATTGTTTCCGATACAGGATATTCGTCATAATTCACATCCCCGCCATATGTTTCACTGGGCGCGTAGATGATGGAGGATTCTGTGTATGGACTAGGAGTGGTTTCAGATGACTTAACTGTGTATAAATGATCATTCAGTGCGGGAGGGTTCTCAATATCTGTCAAGGAATATCAGCACCATTATAAAGTTTATAACAGTAAGAGCTATTTACGAAATACAATATTTATGTATTTAAATAAAAAAAAACTTACCATTAATTTGACGGTATGTATAGTTGTCATCGATCTCAGCACCGATTTCGCCGATCTTTGAATATTGCTGAATTTGATTTTGGATATAACTGTTAAATTCATCACCTCTATTGCTAGGGATTTCAAACTGCATTGTGACGTGAATTTTGAAAGGATCAGTCGTACGACTAAGGGAATACAAAGAAAATTATATTTAAGTGAAAATCTCATACAATTACAAAATATTTTTAATTGCCAGTCGATTAATTTACACAAAAAGACAAAAAAATCAGAAAAAACTAGTTAGGTAAATTTTCTGAAGGTATTTGGCATCCTCTGAATCTGATAATGAAACCCATTTTCATCCATAAGCTTTAGGTTTTTGGATATGGCATTTATGTATGTACAATGCCGGTCATTTGAATAGGTTCACTCATTTTGTCACAGTACTTTTCTTCTACCGTAATATTTTTTGGGCGCACCCCCCTTTGGTTTTAATATATTGAAGGGCCATTTGTTGACGCTCAGTTTGAGAGATAAAACTAACTTGGAAGTGCACTGTTATTTTGATATGCTACTTTGATCATATTTACTTAAGAAAACTATCGTTTTTTTGCGCTACTTGAATAGATTCACTGCTAGCCAATGATTCAAGTTCACGTCAAACTGAGTTCGGCCAATCGTCCTTTTTTGTTTGCCAATCGGTAGTTGGAATTGTTTTTAACAATTTATTCTTAAAACGGGTTGCGGAAAGCCCTGGATTGAGGAAGAAAAAGGTTAATTCAAAGCGTGCCGTGAATTGTTTTTAAAATATCGGGATATCGCAGGAAAAATATGGTAAAAGCCAAAAAGTGACAAGCAAATAATTTGCAAAATGAGTCAATAAATGAAATCATTACACAGTGGCTACGAAAGCGGGTAGATGGAGCAACATCAGAGCTGCACCCAACTCTTACAACTTTGCTTCAAAAATAATGAAAAAGACGGTGTTAACTGGAACTTGGCTACGGTAAAGTTTGTTATTCAAAGTGTCAAATATTAAAAAAAACATTAAAAATTCAAAACGAACCATGTCACTCGCAAAGAAATGCGCTTTCAAGTCTATCGAAACAATTTTAAGTAAATACTTGGATAAAAATAAGTGTTTTCGGAATCAGAGGGGGCATGTGGTAATTATTTTTTTCTTTTCGCATAGGGGTTACACCCACATGCCTCTCTGATTCCGAAAACCTTTATTTTTTATCCAGCAAAACGAAATATTGGAACTAGATTTTCACTTCAAATTATTTCGATAGAATTGAAAGCGCGAGTGACATTAAATAGTGGTTTGTTTTGGATTCGTTTATGCTTTCAAATATTTAGCCCAGTCAACGAAGGGAAAAATATGCCTCCACCTCAAAATAAATTCAACAGTTTTGAAACTTTGCACACTTATTCAGAATGGTCTAGAGATGTTGTGTAAAAAAGTCCCCATGAATCCGAGGCGAGCTCTAGTGGCTGGAATGTGCAACATAGTTATTTTTCGGTTTTTCGTGTTTATTATAGAAATTATTTGTCTTATCAAAAAATAATCTGAGACAAAAGAATAGTTTATAAAATTTTCTACAATAATGATTATAACCAAATTTTTCATATCTCTTATAGTTAAAAAGTTATTTGGCTCCAAAAATTGGTTCTTTTTTCAATTACCTAAAAAGCACTGCATTTTGTACTCTCAAGTATGAAATGCGGTGTTAGCGCTAGCATTTTAAGCGTTCTACTTTCCGAGCACCCAAGGATTTTGCCAAGCCCGTTAATATATTTCAACATCTTCTATATATATATCCTCCAAACCCCATTTCAGAAATCTTAAAAGCAAGTTACAGAAAGCAGCAAAGTCGATAATATTGGCTTTTACACGGCTGTCCCCTTATTCATGCAGAATGGGATTCATGGATTCAATGATTTTTTGTTGTAGTCTAAGAAAAAATGAATAAACATACGTCATTCTTGGCATGGTGAATGCTTGAATATCGATCATATATTATAAATCCTTAAAACGTTTTCACTAGAGCCGTATTTCATACTAAAGCATATAAAATGTAGCGCTTTTTAGGAAATTTAAAAAAGTACGAACTTTTGGCGCCAAATAACTTTTTAGCTATAAGAGATATGGAAATTTTGGTCGTAATTAATATTTTAGAAAATTTCATAAGCTATCTTTCTTTCTCAGAAAATTTTTTGATAGGACAAAAAATTTCTAAGATAAATGCGAAAAACCAATAAAAACAAATGTTGCACTTTCCTGCCGCTAGAGCTCGCCTCAGATTCATTGGGACTTTTTTACACAACATCGCTAGACTATTCTAAAGAAGTTTGCCAAGTTTCAAAACTGTTGAATTTTTTTTGAGGTGACGGCATTTTTTTTTCCTTCATTGACTCGACGTAACGAAGTAAATTATTTTATTAAATACGCTCTTTTTCATATTACCAATAATAATAACCTATTTACTCTAGATACTGTAAAAAATCATACCATCCTGAAATCAATATTTGTTGTGCCAAATTTTTAAAAAGTTTGCCACCAGGGTTTCCATACGAATTTTTTATACCAGAGATGCTTAAACTTCTTAAGTTATAACCTTTTCCAATTTTTGTAATTAAAAACAAATTTATTTTTTTTTTTTAATAAAAAAGTCCAAGAGCTAAAAAAATATTCTACCAACAATGTTTTGGCACCAATAGTGTAGAAAATTGCTGCAAAATAAAATCGATGGAATTCATCCATTTGTGTCTTTGACATTCAAAAATGTAAAGTAAGTAAAAAAACAGTACACTGAACAAAAAAATGCACATATTTTGAGTACCCTTTGAGATAGCCCATTTTTATTTCCGCTTTCAGAGCAGTCATAAAGTGGGCAATACGTTGCTTCAGGCTTATTCAATGTTTACCGGATACCTTGTATGAATTTAAGTTTCTGTATTAGAAAAGTTTATGTGTGTACCCCCTCCAAATTCTTCTCTGGATCAGCCCCTGGTGTAGAAAAGGAGCACTATTTTGTACAAGCATACGTCATTCTTATCATGGTCAATGCTTGAGTGCCGATCCTATTATAAACCCTTTAACCGTTTGTGCTAGTATCGCATTTCATACATTAAAATATAAAATGTAGCGCTTTGGAGCCAATTTAAAAAAGTACCTGTTTTTGGCACCAAATAACTTTTTAACTATAAGAGATATGGAAATTTTGGTCATAATTAATATTGTAGAAAATTTCATAAGCTATCTTTCTTTCTCAGAAAATTTTTTGAAAGGACAAATAATTTCTAAGACCAAAACGAAAAACCAAAAAATAAAAATGTTGCAAGTTCCTGCCGCTAGAGCTCGCCTCGGATTCATGGGGACTTTTTTACACTTCATCACTAGACCATTCTAAATAAGTGCGCCAAGTTTCAAAACTGTTGAATTTTTTTTAAGGTGAAAACCTTTATTGACAGGACTAATTTGGAACTTCCAATAACACAGTTTACAGTAGCCAAGTTCTAGTTAACACCGTCTTTTTCATTGTTTTTGAAGAAAAGTAGTGAGAGTTTGGTGTATCTCTGATGTTGCTTTATCTACCCGCTTTCGTTATGAATTCCTTTTATTATTTTCCCATAGTCAGACTTATTTTTCAAAAACAACATGGGATCCAGGTTTCTATCAAGTTTAATGTCAACAACCCAGATACAGGTTTATAGAAGTTCTTTCTCAACCATGTTCTGATATTAAATTAACAATTGACTTTGTTCGTAGTAGGTTTAGGTATCTTAAGGAGAATTGGGCGTTTTGTCCCATATGTTATACTTTCAGACTAATACCATTGGAAAGATCTCGATGAATGCTAATTTTTGTAGTATGGGCATAAGCCTGTTTCTTATTATTGTTATTAGATAACTTAAGAACTTTAAAACTGAAACTTAACGGTAAGTTAAAAATTCCAATCTTCACCCCCAATCTGACAAATATTTCCTATTATTTCCCAAAACTTCAAGCTTTTTTACCCAACCCATAAGAATATAAAATTCAAAAACTCTCCAAAATAACGTACCTCATCCGCTATACAGGGTGTCCCGCACCTGAGTGGAAGTATCTTAGGGTGTCGTTCCTGGGTATTTTCTAAGAAAAAAATTGTATGGGGAGAAAGTTGTATCTCTGAGGCAGGGGGGAGCAGTTTCTGAAAAATTGACTTAAAATGCCAAAAAAAACATTAAAAATCAACGAAAACACATCTAATAATGTGCTATATTTTTTTTTTGAAATTTAATACTCCATTCTTGCATTTGGTTTTTAAATCAAGTTGTTTAAGCCAATAGTTTTTGAGGAATTAAATTTCAAGGTCAAATTTGTTTAAAAAATTGTGATTTTTTTTCTTAAGTCGATATTTTACAACATTTTACGTTATTAAGTGCTATTTTTATGTTCAATATTCATTGCCCTCATTATTTTGTAATCCATTACCGAAAACTAAATGTAAAAATCTTTCTTAGTTTTTGAGAAATTAAGAAAAAACAAAAGGTACTTTTCCCAAAGAAGCCCGAAAAAATTAATATATTCATATTATCCATAATTTAACCCATTTTTCGGGCTTTTTTAGTAAAAGTACCTTTCGTTTTTTCTTAATTTCTCAAAAACTAAGATAGATTTTTACATTTGGTTTTCGGTAATGGACTAAAAATAAATGAGCGCAATGAATATTTAACACAAAAATAGCACTTAATTACGTAAAATTTTGAAAAATATTGACTTAAGAAAAAAAAAAATCACAATTTTTTTAAACAAATTTGACTTTGAAATTTAATTTCTCAAAAACTATTGGCTTAAACAACTTGATTTAAAAACCCAATGCAAATAGCACATTATTAGATGTGTTTTCGTTGATTTTAAATGTTTTTGTTTTGGCATTTTAAGTCAATTTTTCAGAAACTGCCCCCCCCCCTGCCTCAGGGACGGGAGATACAACTTTCCCTCCATACAATTTTTTTCTTAGAATATACCCAGGAACTACATCCTAAGATACTTACACTCAGGTGCGGGACACCCTGTATACAAGCAAGATTTTTAGTTTGTTCATATCTGGGGGATAAACCTTTCTAACAATCTTTTATTTATGCCAATTCACCTAATATGAACTTTATAAATGGTACGCAAAGATTTTAACCCTCACATTGTGTTAAATGTAATGGATATTTTGTGTAATCAATTAAATTTGTGTGTAAAGATTACCAAACAAGTAATCATTACAGGTTTTATTCAATTACATGTAATTATTAATTGAAAATTTCAATTACTAATTACATGTAATTGTAAGCAGCGATGAGAACAAAGCTGAGGCCGCTTTACATTACTTGTTGTTATTTGAAGCGCTGCTTCAACATTAACACAAAGCAAAAACAATGTAAAGATTTATAAACTTTAATAAAATCGCAATTTTAATCGTTTATCACAGCTTCAACATAAACATACCCTTACGTGATTAATAAATTGAATTTTTTAAATATATACGTAGGTACCAGAGTTGGGAAGTAATGATAAAAAAAAAGTTAAATTTGTTATCAGATTATTTTAAATTTATCTTTATTTAATAATAAAATCCAAATTATGACCATTCAGTGTGAATATATATTTTTGAATGAATATTATTTTACATTAATTTATGACAAACTTGATTTAGAATTATTATAGATTACTTAAAAACTAAAGAAATTATATAAAGTAAATATGAGTAAAAAGTAATATACAACAACTCGGCCATCTCTGACAATCGATCGACTCGATCGACATGAGATAATTTCGTGTCACTCTTCAGAATTGGATTCTCTCAAAACAGAATCTCGCCAATCAACCCACAAGCGCATTCGAGAAGCCTCAATTATTCCATCATATGGTAACTGCGTTTGCTGACAATTCTCTATGTCCCTAACTACATATCGATCATTCGGAAGAATTTTATGAATGCGATAGGGTCCACGAAACTTTGGTACAAACTTCTTGTTTGATCCTATCGTAGTATCAATATTTCGAATCAAAACAAAATCACCTTCGGAAAACTTCATTGGTGCCTTATGATGTTTAAGATGATATTCAGAACTACGCTTCTGAGAAATTTCTATAAACTCCGCAGCAGATTTCCTTAAATCTCTTAAATTACGTTCACAAAATTTTGTATCATCCAGATATTCAGAAAGCTTATCAACTTCCAATCCTCTTTGATTAACTCCAAAAAGTAATTGACATGGCGTTTGCTTAGTGCTAGCATGAACAGAATTATTCAAAGCATACTCAACTCGAACTAATAATCTAGACCAATCAGAATGCTGAATTGGTTCAGAAATTTTTGCAAGTATTGATTTCAGTGTTCGATTCACTCTTTCAATTTGACCATTAGTTTGAGCGGAAGCTGTGGCTGTCTTAACATGTTCAACGTTATTATCATTTAAGAAGCAACAGAATTCGTTAGAAGTAAAACATGTACCACGATCACTTATTATTCTTCGTGGTCGACTGTAGTGCTCAAAATATTTCGTAAGACAAGCACACACCTCTTTCGTGCTGGTAGAGTTAACAGCATATAACTTAACATATTTAGTAAACGCATCTACAATAGCAAATATATGCTTTCGTTTTGAAAGAATAGAAGGAAGAGGACCAAAATGGTCAACGTGTATTGTATCGAACGGAACTGGTTTTTTTGGTATATTATGAAGTGTTCGACTTCTACAATAAGTTGGAACGGAATGTATGATACACTTAAGGCAATTTTGAATAAAACTATCTACTTTTTCTTTCATGTTTGGAAACCAGTAGTTTTTCTTTATTTGATCAATGCACTTATCAGTACCCATGTGGCAAATCTTCTCATGTGCGGAACGAATGATACTGTTTTCCAATTCTTTTGGAACATAAAGAAGTAATTTTTCATCATCTAATTTCCGATGAACTAACCCATTTTCTAAAACATACTTTGCGACTGGCTTTGATTCTAACTCATCGCGTAATTTAATTATATTTTCATCTCGATTTTGTAAAGCCTGCAATTGTAGGTCCATGTCTTCGGAGTCAATTAAAGCAATGGAATAATCGGAATCAAAAACTTTGTCATCGGAAATTGGGTGATAACGACTTAAAGCATCAACATGAGTCATCAAAGAGCTACTACGGTGCTTAATAGTGTAATTATATTTTTCTAACTTAAGTGCCCAACGAGCAATTCGTACATTCGTTCCCTGCTTTTCCAAAGTTTGTGCCAGAGAATTACAATCTGTAATAATGCAAAATGGAATACCATCGAGTTGAGTGTGGAATTTTTCTAATGAATAAATAATAGCTAATGTTTCTAACTCATAGCTATGGAATTTTGACTCGGACGTAGTAGTTCGTTTAGAAAAATAACCAACAGGATGAAATTTACCATCATCTTGCCGTTGTACCAATATTCCACCGTATCCTTCAGAACTGGCATCACAATGCAACTCAGTTTCTCTAGTTGGGCTTTAAATCGATAAAACAGGACTTGAAACTAGTTGCTTACATAAAGAAGTAAACGTTTTTTTACAACATTCATCAAATCGGAACGGAATATTTGGTTTCGTAAGTTCTCTATGGTTGAAAACGACTTAATAAAACGACGGAAGTAAGAAAAAAGTCCTAGACACTTTCGTACTTCTTCTACTTTAGTCGGAAACGGAAGGTGTTGAATCGCTTCTAAATGTTTATTGTTTGGCCGGATGCCCTTAGCGCTTATGAAAAATCCTAACAGTTCAATTTCAGAAAAACAGAATTGGCATTTGCTGGTTTTTAATTCCAATCGGTACTCAGCAAGGCGTCGTAACACTCTCTTAAGAAGTTTTAGATGCTCTACAATTGTTTTTGTAGCTAAAGTAATGTCATCAAGATAAACAACAACGGAACCTTCACGAATAAATTCTCGTAATATAAAGTTTATAAACCTCTGAAAAACGGATGGGCCATTTTTAAGACCAAATGGCATTCTTAAATATTCATATTGTCCATCAGGAGTGACAAAAGCAGTATAATGCATCGAATTTTCATGCATTTTAATATGATGGAAACCGTTTCTAAGATCTAATGTTGTAAAGTATTGTTTTCCTTCAAGACGTTCAATACAGTCATCAATTAGTGGTAACGGAAAGCTATCACGTACAGTGAATTAATTGAGAGGTCGATAATCAACACATAATCTTTTCTCACCATTTTTCTTCGGAACAATTACCAAAGGAAAAGAATATGGAGAGTTGCTTGGGCGTATTATTCCTTTATCAAGCATTTCATCAATATATTTGTTCACAATTTGTTTATCAGCAAATGAAAGTCTTCTCGGAGAGTAACTAATCGGAATATCGGACGTTAATCTTAATTTCATGGAGTAATCATGTTTGACCTCAGGAATCTTACTGAGATCAGAATAGTTTTCTTGAATAATTTGTTTAATGGCTTTAATACTTAAGGCATCAAGCTTAAGGTTAATGTTATGTTGTTCAGAAGGCGATTCGTTTATCATTATGTTCATTATTTCAGAAGGAAAATTATCAGCAATTTCACTCAATTCAGAATATTCGATATAATCAAGAGATGGATAAGGAACAGCTTTTACATTTGTAGTTAAATTAGCACTTGGAGGAATCTGGCAGAGACTGCATGAACTGAAAATATCCTTATCTTTACCGTTCAAAGAACTATAAACGTAATGCAACATTTCCTCAGAAATTTTTATTTTATTTAAATTAGAATGTAGTTCAATTTTTGGTTTAACAATAATTGCATTTGATTTGATACATAATTGAATATTAAATAGTCGCAAGGCACTACGTCCTAATAATAATGGAAAACTCATACAATGGTCAGGAACTACATAAACATCAATAGTTTTTGTTTGGCCTAGGAAATTAATTTTAATTGGAATTAAACCATAAGTGCATAGTTTAAATTGGCCCAATCCTCTATATTCTGTGTTATGAACTTGATTACCGATCAATTGTTTTGGAACGGAGGAAATTCTCATAAGATTAACCGGACTTCCAGTATCAAAAAGAGAAATAAAAATGTTGCTTACGCCCATAGAACAATCAACAAGAAAAGTGACACATACCTTATTAATTTCGGATATCACAGAAAAGTCTTCATTAACATCATTTGTTGTGCCATCTTTCGATACTAAACTATTTGCATCACGGAATTCATCAATAAGAGCTATTTGATTTGAGTTTCTTGGCGGAGGTTTTGGACAGTTTCGCAAAACATGTTGTGATGATCCACATCGGAAACAGGATCCTCTATTTCGTTTTGGCTCAGTGCAAGACGCTGAGATGTGACCAATTCCGGAACAATTATAACAGCGAACAGTTGAGTTGGAAGCAGAAATGCTCGTTGAATGTCCACCAGATTCTGAAGACACTTTCAAAGTACTTGGTTTTGACTTGATAGTATAATTTAAGCCCCTGTTCAAACCATGGACTACCCTTAGTTGGGCGTACCTATGAGCCAACTGTTTAAGATGTGCAAGATTTTGAGCTGGGTAAAGAATTGCAATATTGGTAGAAGTATCTTGAAAACCGTCAATAATAAATTCCACCGTTTGCATTTCACTTATATTTGCACGGGCTGCCAGTTCCTGCATCTTAAGAATGTAACCCATTACACTTGTTTTTGCGGAAATAAACGTAGTTTTCTTCATCCGATCAATGATTTCGGAAACAGAGAAGTTGTGTCCAAAATTTGCCAAAAAATTTGAACGGAACTCTTGATATGTTTGAGAGTTATCAATACGTAAAAACATTTCACCTTCAGATTCAGGCTTCATTAATCGACGAATGCTTTTCAAACGGAATATTTCATCAGAATCAATGGAGTCGCATACACGTTCAAAATCAACAATCCATTTATATGCATCTTAATCTTCGGAACTGGAAAACGGAATTACAGAGTCCTTTATTTCGTTGAAATCGACTTTTTTATTAGTAGTCGTAATTTCTTCAGTTAATTCTCTTTGTAATTCAGCCAATCTTTTACGC
Organism: Dasysyrphus tricinctus; assembly: GCA_963921185.1. Classification (NCBI taxonomy): domain Eukaryota; kingdom Metazoa; phylum Arthropoda; class Insecta; order Diptera; family Syrphidae; genus Dasysyrphus; species Dasysyrphus tricinctus. The sequence goes on along the minus strand of OY992532.1, from coordinate 172,030,066 downwards.
TTCTCCAACAAACGCAGTTCAGCGTCAATTGCAGCCTCTTCCTCTACAATTGAATTAGGAGCTGTTTGAACTTCAGCACCACGCAAATGTTCTGCATATAGACTTCTCAATTGTTGAATTGTTGCGGTACTTGGAAATTGAACTCCGAAATTTGTGAGAGCTGTGATTAGTTCTTCTTTGTTCATTTTAAATGCGTCAGACATTATCCAGGTAATCCCACTTCTGAAGTTGTTATCAGATTATTTTAAATTTATCTTTATTTAATAATAAAATCCAAATTATGACCATTCAGTGTGAATATATATTTTTGAATGAATATTATTTTACATTAATTTATGACAAACTTGATTTAGAATTATTATAGATTACTTAAAAACTAAAGAAATTATATAAAGTAAATATGAGTAAAAAGTAATATACAACAAATTTCAATTCCATGTAATTGAAATCTCCGATCACTTTTTCAATAACTTTTAAATGTAATTGAATAAATTCAATTACTAGTTACATGTAATTGAAAAGTGTCAATTACTTGTAATTCAATTACATTGATGTAATTGAAAACAAAAGTATCATACTTTTTTCAGTAATCATTACACAAAATGTAATTATTTAATTGTTTTGTCAATTACATTTTCCTTGGTATTGCACAAATGGTTCCCTGAGTGTTAAGTCTCTGTACGTGTGTTGTTTTTAACAAGTTTTTAATTGACAATCGGCAATCGCCGGCTGCGACTGCATTAAGAACCTGAAACTTGTGCAGGCTCGTTGGTGTTTAATCAGTTCCAAAATATTTTACGATTCATTCTTCACAAACCAAGTACATATAGTTAATATAATTTGAGTTAATATGAGTGACTTACTTCGAAATGTTAGTGCTGTTGAAGGCTAACCATCAATTTTGCCAATGGTGGGTACTGTACAGTCAAATTTGATATTTTAGGCAAATTTTAATTTTTGTTTGCATTATAAAGTTTTCAAAATGAATATATTGTATTAGTTCGGTAGTAAGAATACCTTTTATTTACTTTTATTATTATTATTATGATTTTTATTTAATTAAAACATGTAATGAATTACAATCCATGAAATCAATTACCCTTAATGTAATTAACACGGTGTTTCTTTTCTTTAATTACGTGTAATTGTAATTGAAAAAAGCTCAATTACCAATTATATGTAATTGAAATAGAAGTTGAAATAAATTACAAAAAGTAATCATTATTTCCCAACTTTGGTAGGTACCCAATACCCAATAATAGTCCAGTCATATAAGCCTTAAAATCATCCAAATTACGGAATAAATGGCGGAAAGCTGAATTTTGGTATATAGCCTCCTCATGGTATTCTCAGGAAACTGTAAAAAGTCCCCATCGATATGAGCGCCGCTAACAATTTTACAGGAGGTCAAAGGCCCCCCCAAACGGTTTTTAAGGAATATCTCCCGAATGGTAACTCTTACAGAAAAAATTTCAAATACAAGGTTGTAGCTTAGAAAAATTCCGACAAAAAATGTTAAGTACCTTTTTTTCGTAAGAGTGGCCGTTTTCGAGATAGTTCAATCGGTAGAGTTACAGATTTTATATTTCTGTATAAAATGTACTCTTTTACACCACCTTTAAGGTAGAGTGGCAGGTGAGTTTTTCTTGCGTTGCATCCCCTTGGAAAACTAAAAAACAGTTCAAAAAATATAGAAAGGGATTTATATAATGTTTTTGGGAAAGTTCCCCATCGATTCGGGCTCCAGTACATTAATCAAACAGGGTCGAAGGTCACGAAACATGGTATTTCGTTTATACAGGTTGATTCGTATAAAATGTGACATAAGGCTAGAGTGTGTAGGGTAGGTTGATAAAGAAAAAAATCGTACAGGAAGGGGGATTCTTTACACCCTCGTTTAGCCAGGAGGGGCAATTTTCTAAGAAATTGACTTAAAACAGAAAAAAAATTATTAAAAAATAACGGTAATACCTAAAATACCATGCTATACTTTTTTGTAAGGCCAAAAATCTCTTCTTTTATTTTTATTTTAAATAAAAATGTTTGAGTGAACAATTTTTGAAAAATTAATTTTCAAAATCAAAATTTTAAAGAGAAAAATATCAAAGAAAATTTCAAACTTGCTTTTACATAATTAAGTGATATTTTTGTTTTCAAAATTCAATGTTTTTATTTATATCTATTTAAAAACAGAAAACCATTGAATTTTGAAAGCAAAAAGAGTACTTACTTACATAAATTTTCGAAAAAAAAAATACTTTAATATTTTCTTTTTTTTATTCTTATTTCAAAATTTAGAGTTTGAAAAATAATTGCTGGCTTAAACATTTTTATTTAAAATAAAAATAAAAGAAGAGATTTTTGGCTTTACAAAAAAGTATAGCATGGCATTGTAAGTATGACCGTTATTTTTTAATATTTTTGTTTCTGTTTTAAGTCAATTTCTTAGAAAATTGCCCCTCCTGGCTAAACGGGGGTGAATAGAACCCCCCGCCCTCCTGTACGATTTGTTCCTTATCAACCGACCCTACGCGCTCTAACTTTTTGTCACACTTTATACGAATCACCCTGTATAAATGAAATATCATGTTTCGTGACCTTCGACCCCTTATGATTAATGTGGTGGAGCCCGAATCGATGGGGAACTTTCCCAAAAACTTTAAGGGGCTTATTGCGAGAGTCTATTCAGAATAGAATTAAAGTCGAATAGACTTAAAGTCTACTGTCGGTATTGCGAATCTCTATTTGAATAGATTTTTGTCTACTTGATAGAATTTTTATTTCTATCAATAATTCCTGATCGACTTTGTTCTGATAATAGAATAGTTTAAGAAAAAATGGATAAAGATAAGTAAGTAATAGTGGAATAAAGTCTCAAAATGCAGTAAACTCTAGTCTTTAACTTTTTGACGTGCATGGTGGTTGGCGGCACAATCCAATAGCTCAAACCGAAGAAAATTCAGCCACGCAAAAAGAGGTTACCAACCGATAGCTTTAGTCCAAACATTTACAAAACTACTGGTTGAACAAGCTTTATCTGGTTGCAATGGTTAGAAAATGCACTTTTTAGATTGCATTTTTGGCTAAGTGTATCTATAATATAAGAAACTTCTATACATGTGGTATCAAATGAAAATAAAAGCTTAAACTGTCCTCTACGATACCAATGTCCGGACAGACTTTTATTGATTTTGCCACGAATCCGACCACCTTTGTAAAATTGGGAATTATCTTAATACTTTGATAAAAATGAACAACAAAAATGGTAAATGCATCTTTCTTAACTTCATTTGATGTGATTTTTTCTAATAAAAACCGTAATGTTAAAAAAGAATTTTTTTATAAAAATGGTCGGAGCTGTCGCAACAACCAAAAAGAGTCTGTCCGACCATTAGTATCGTATAGATAGAGAGCAGTCTTAGCTTTCATATGGTACCACATTAATAGAAGTTGCTTTTATAGGTACACTTAGCCGAAAATCCAACCTGAAAAGTGCATTTTCCAACCATTGCCACCAGATAAAACTTTTCCGACCAGTAGTCTTGTAAACGTTAAGACTTAAGATATCGATTAGTATCCTCTTTTTGTGTAGCTGCAATGAAACAATATGTAATCTTCTAATCGCCTCCCAAACTATAAGTACAACCTGCTTATCGCAAACAAAATTAACAAAGATTCGTTGAACCAAACTTATTTTCAAAAATTCGAAGGATACTAACGCAGATTTGACATTTCAATTGAAATTCCAGTTGAGAGCTTTATTATTTTTGTGTTTTTGAAAGTCGATTCTATTTGAATATTCTACTGTGTAAGGCAATACCAGTTTAGATTTTAATAGAATAGAAAAAAAGTCTAATAGACTTTTTTCGAATAGACTCTCGCAATATGGCCCTAAATAAATCCCTGTGTATATTTTTTGGAACTGTTTTCTAGTTTTCCAAGGGGATACCACGCAAGAAAAACTCACCTGGCACTCTACCTCAAAGGTGGCGTAAAAGAGTACATTTTGTACAGAAACATAAAATCTGTAACTCTACCGATTGAACTATCTCGAAAACGGTTACTCTTACGAAAAAAAGGTACTTAACATTTTTTGTCGGAAATTTTCTAAGCTACAACATTGTTTTTGACGTTTTTTCTGTAAGAATTACAATTCGGGAGATATTGCTTAAAAACCGTTTGGGGGGACCTTTGACCCCCCGTAAAATTGTTAGCGGCGCTCATATCGATGGGGACTTTTTACAGTTTTTTAAGAATGCCATGAGGAGACTATATACCAAAATTCAGCTTTCCGCCATTTTTTCCGAAGCAAAATGCTTAAATGACTGGACAATAAATAATCTTGAAACATAAAATTTAATCAACTGACAATTATTATTATTTATTCTTAAAATGATTAAGTTTTACTCACGCAACGTTTATTAGTTTTGGATAAATATCATTTTCGTGGTCATCATCACCAATCATAGCATTAAATAAATTTCTAAAGCCCACTTCTAGTTGCCGATGAAGAACCATAAACTCGTTACTTTCTTTCCAACGAAAGCTGTCGGTCCAGTACTCATTTGCAATGAACATCACTTGATCTTAATAAAGAAAAAAATATTAAAACACAATATAAATATGCATTTTTGTATGAACTGTGTACTTTTAACGCCCGCACCCGTCCTGGGTAATATCTCAAGATTTACCGGTTAATCAATACCAATCACTAGGTCTGTTCGTTTTCTTCCCAAAACTACCAATTTCTACCAATTTTAATCAAAAGTTCTGTCAAAGTTCATGCAAAAAATAAATTAAACTGACAGGACATTGGACTAAAATTGGCAGTTTTCGGAGATACACGAACAGAGGTACTATTAATAATTTTCTTTTTTTTAAGTAGATGTCACAATCGGGGACCTTGAGACATCTAATTTACTTTTACTACGCTACGCAAAGCATTTACCAGTAAGTCTTTAGACATATCCCAGGTTGGGCGTCAACAGTAAGTAACACATACAAATTTAGAATTTACTAACAGTAGGAAACATCGTTGTCGTTATCCACATCATCATCATTATCTTCATCGTCATAAATAATTTCTCCATCTCCGGAGATATCGGCATTGTCGTCATCCTGAAGTTTTGATCTACTATGTCTCTTGTTATCCCTCTTTTGGTGCTTATGTGTGGAAGTCCGATTTTTAGTTGCCCTTTTCATCCTATGAGCTAGGTCCAATCCATGCCTAGACCAACTATCATTTATATCGTCGGTGTCAGTCTCTTTTTGATCGTCACCCGTTAAAGGATTTTTTTGGTATGCAAGGAATTGGTCCACTTGAAAATCATTGTTGTCATCCGACACATGTCGTGTGCTTCGCCGATGTTCCATCTCTCTTTTGTCATCGTGGCCATCATCGAAAATCAAATCTGAATCCAAATTCTGTTGCTAAAATAATAAATAAAAAAAAGTATGTCATTAATATGATGCTTGTCTTGACTTTACAAAAAAAAAAAAAAAAAAAACGGTTGAGAAAGCTAGATTGATCAAATACTGTTTTCATTTGTTTGAGTGGGCTTAGTCAAATTCATTATTTTCACAGTAAAAATAGCTTACGAGAGTGTACATGAGTCCCTTAAAGAGTTAATTTATCACTACACATATAATAAGCCTTTTTTTTCATCCTAAAATCTTTATTCCCCAAAATTAACCCAAGATTTGAATTTTGTTTTCCACCATTTGTTGAGAGAACCGTTGGCAATCCTTTAAAAAAAAAAAAAAACAATTTGACAGCTGATAATTAAGGAAAAGTATAAATGGAGAAATATCAACTTGGGTCGCAACTTATTACCTAATGGGCTACTCTATCTTCCTGCACGAGATACAGACTGCATGAACAAGAAAACATTTTAATCAACTTACCAGCTCCGCGATATTTTCAAGTTTTTTTTTTCAAATGCCCACATTCATAAGTAGGTAAGTCTTTTTTATATTAGCCATTGTTTTAAATTTGCTTTTTTTTTAATATTTAGTTCGTTGAAAGTTGATAGGATTAAACCTATAAAATTTAAAGAATATGTATAGGCTAGGCATCTATAATTAAGTATAGCAGATTGAAAAGTCATGCTTTTATAAGAAAGAGCTTTTATAAAAGCTCATTTATAATTAAACAAAATTCAACAAGTTATAAAATACAAAATAACGAATGGTTCGTGTCTAAGTTGGGGGCGATAAAAAGTTTACTTTGTTTTAGCTTTGTATATCTAGATGTTTAGAAATACAAATGTTTTAGAATAATGTAAACAAATCATATAGATAACTTGAGCTTATTATAGCAGGCACAAACATACTGTTGTATGTTTGTTTTTAATGTCTTAAATAGTAACTAATATAAAAATATACGTAATTTTAATTAATATATAGGTAATAGTCCGGGAGCCGACCGTAAGATTACCTATCTCATCGCAGCCACGCAAAAATTGAACGCCAACTGAGAGCTTTAGTCTGAACATTTACGAAACTTCTGGTCGGACAAGCTTTATCTGGTCGCAATGGTTAGAAAATGCACTTTTCAGGTTTTGGTTTCTGTAACAAAAACCCTGTTGACCAGTGTTATTTGTTATAAATTATTAATTATAAATTATTAAATAGATTGAATTACTATTAAAATGTGAATAATACAAATTTGTAACAATCTCCGAAAATCAAGGAAGCTCTATAGCTATATCTTCATTATAATACATTTAGGAGACAAACAAATTACGTTTTTTAAGAAAAATTTAATAACGGCAACGGAAATTGTATCAGACAGACAACATAAATATGTTCAATAAATATACACGAAAATAACATCAGAAAACGGTAAACGAAATACGACTTTTGAACTCATAAGCTTATCAAATTAATTAATTTTCCGTCTCCCTTTTAAACTCTGCCATTCAAAATAATTGAGTTCTGTTTATGCAGGTATTGGGCATAGTAAGTATAGGTAACCTATAAAAAAGATGATATAGGTTATTAAAGGAGTCCTTCAAACCTTCACTTTCAAGGCCAATAGGGTTAACTAAATAAATATTTTAAAATAATAGAATATGAAGAAAAATTGAAAAGAAATTCTTCTGATTAAGTGGAGTGACTGAATATTTAAAATTCAACATTTAACTTGAATTATAAATATTTTAAGTTAAAAATTAATGAAAATGAATGTTTGTCTCTGTATGACCTATAGATTCAAGTACTACACGATGGATAGAGCTCAAATTCATAGGTTATACTCAAAAAATTACTGGCAAGGTTTAAAGAGTAATTTGAAATAATTTCAATAAGTGGCACTACACTTTTATCATAAAAGAGAACAATTTGTTTTTATTTAAAATATTCATTATTTTAAGAAAATAATCCTGTATTTTATGTCAGTTAATATAATTTTTTGCTTTTCGAAACTCTGTAAAGTTTAACAAAATTAACTTACCAAGGAAAATAAATATAAAAATGTCTGTTATAAGTAAAATCCACCGAAACGAAGAAGTCAAGGCACGCGAAGAAATTATCAAATAAAGCTGAAATTATAGAAAACACTACAAACTTACAGACTGCGAAATCCCATACAGATGAAACGACGCGTTGAGGCAGAATACAAAATTTCCGTTTAAGAAAAAGATGGGCACGAGCGATTATACCAAATATTTCCACAAACGAAGGTTGTAAAAGAATGCAATCTTTTGCGAATGCAATCTGTTATAACTTCAATTAGAAGATAACATTCATTCGTGAGGTGTCACAATGGACCAACTCATGGTCTAAGTGTGTCAGTCTTCACAACTGGCAGCCACTTCAACCTAACCTCACCTAACCTAACATTATTGACTTACATTACTTCAAACTCTGCAATCAACTCTGACATTGAAATGATTTCAATCATTTTTTCCACGATTTAATTTACATCAATCAATTGAATGCAATCATTTGAATTCTTTGGAATTATTTTGAATGATTTAACAATCTTTTGAATCACACTTAATCTCTTCCATTCAATTTTCACTAACAAACCAACGCGAAATCACAGCGAAACATTTGGAATGATACAAAATATGAAAGATGGACAATGCTGCACAACTTTTCAAGTTGGTTTGGGAGAGCCTTAAATCGTGTAAGAATTCAAATATGGTAAACGAACAAATTCAACTTGATTAAAAAAATTTTTTTGGGAATTCAAAATAAATCAAAGAATACCAATGAAGCAAAAGAATGCATGAAATTTAAAAAGAAAGCACTGAGTGCTGAAAAATGAATGGGGAAAAAGCAATTGCAAATGAAGAATGGTGATTGCATAATTTGAAGTCAAAGTCAATGAATGAGATCTTTTGATTTAATTCAATAAAAGTTTTTAAATGATTGCAATTGCCAAAGATTGCATTCTTTTACAACCCTGCAATTATTTTTGACGACAGTTAATATTCGATTAATTGTAATATCTATTATGGTTGGAGGGAAAAAAGGTGCAGGAAATTTGTTTGTCATAGATTTGATTCTATTAGCTTCCAATATTTAGTTTCCACATGTTTACCCTAGGGGATTTTGAAAATTTCGCTGGCTCTCAATCTTCTTAGGAAAAAACTATAAACAGTCTTAGACCTATGATAACAATTGCTCAAAATTTCAGAAACAATTATTTTGCATGCCTATATGCAGGTATTGAAATAAGAAGATTCGAAAAAAGGCCAAATGGGGGAAAATTTTGTATGTTATGCTTCAGTATTTGAGGATACTATAACATTTGTTGATATTCATATGTTAAACTTTTACGCTTATTAAATTTTACTATACCCGTGCGAAGCCGGGACGGGCCGCCTAGTATGTGATAAAAATAGATTCTCAGCTAAAATAATCATTTCAGTAAATTTTAAGAATTTTGCAAACTTCCCTGTAATTAGTTCTTTTTTTAAATATAAATCGTGCAGACTTCTGGCTTTCCAAAAAGCTACAAAACATTACTGTAAGTATTGCCGTTGTTTTTAAATTAATTTTCTTCTGTTTTATGCAAATATTTTATTAAATTGCCCTTCCCGTCCAAGCGGTGGGAGATATTACCTCCCTCCATTATGATTTTTTTCTTGTCTAGTTCCCACCTACATGCTCTGAATTTGTTTGGCAGATCTAACGCGAATTTTCTAGTATACAAAAATAAAGGGGGAATTTAATTCTCCTATACAGCGACTATAGGGGATGAAAATAAAAATCTGAAAAAAAGGGAATTTTTTTTTCTTCATCTAGAGCCCATTTGGGCCCATCCGGGATGACCTTTTTTTGAACGACCACCCTAATGTACATATATGTAAACAGTTACATATGTATGTACATATGGCAACTTATGCATTCGTAATAAAATCCAATTCGAGATTGTGATCAAACCTGACACCATGATAGGGAAGATGAAAAAGGTGGGTCTCGCAATTCTGTCTGTCTGTTTGGCCAAACCCAAAATGGCTGGGTGGATTTTCTTTCAACTAGATACATAGCATTTTTTGGTTGTGTTTTTATATTTTTATTTATTTTGCAATACAATTTTTTTGTAGCAAGTTAATAAAATCTTACTGTTCAAATCAATAAACTGCTTTTGTTAAGGACTACCATTGATCAACAAAAACTTCACACTCTCCATTTTAGCACCAGTGTTGCCACTCCAAACTACCATTTCGTAGAAAACTATTTTCAAAAAAATTAAACGAAAAAGAAGATCCAGCCCAAAGAAAGATCCGGTTTTTTTTTATTTTCGATTTTCTTGAAAACGCTACATGACCGATTTTAAAAATCTTATGCAGAAGCTTCTAAAAATACAAATAGAAGATTTGTTTTCGAAAATTTTCAAAAAAAAAAATATTTTGTGGAATTTAAGAAAATATTCCAAAAGTAATTTCGAAAATTAAAACCTTATATTTTGAAAATGACAGTCGATTTTGTTGAAACTTGATATCTAACGGGTTTTCAACATTCTTAAGAATATATCAAACAAAATAATTTACTTTTATGAAAAAATAATGGTATGCTAAAATTAGTGCGATATTGAAAAAATGTCACTTAGCAGTACGTACCTAGCATAAAACATTTTTTTTTTTTTTTTTGATTTTGAATTTTCTCACTATCGACTGAACGGATTCAAATTAATATATTAATGCACGAATTTCAAATATATCAAACAATTTTTTTTTAATTTAAAAAAAAATTAAAATTAAGTTTTTTGAAAATTTAGAATCTCAAAATCGGGTTGACGATTTTTTAAAATTCTATTTAGGTTCTATACTTTAGGGCAGCTATACTCAACCTGCGGCCCGCGGGCCGCATGTGGCCCGTCGAGTATTTTAAGTGGCCCACCTGGCATTCTTATATAAATATGCGATTGCATAGAAAAACTGAATACCATAAATCAAAATTTACAGCCGTTTGGAAAAAGTGCCTAACTTAATCAATTAGAAAATAACACCCCAAAAAAAAACTGAATATCTTGGATGATATTTCTTAATTTCGCCGCTTTCTTTCATAAAAAGAAACAATGCCCGACATATGTAATTAAATCAAATGGAAAATAAAACCCAAAATAGGAAACATTTCTTAACAAAGAGTGTTGTCAGTGAAAGACATCAAATTTGAAAGACAAGCGGAAATAGCTCCATCGACAAACGAAATTTCGCTTTGTCTTTTCGTTTTAACGAATGACTGATAGGGTTTGCATTTGGTCCTCTCGTAGCGTCCGGAAGTATTTCAAATGCTTCTGGAAAAGTTCATTTGGCACTAGATGACAGTTCTTCTTCTAAAAAGAAGAGAGCAACGATTCTGGATTTGAAGAAAGAACCAAAACCAGAAGCACGAAGACATGCGTTCAATTGAAGCGTCAAAATTGTCAAATATTATTTAATTTTGGAATTGCCAACGTGTATTTTGATTATACATAAATTTGGAGTTAAAATGAAACAATTAGGAAAAAAAATGGATAGGCCAAACATTTCATCCTCTCCATTATCGTCATCTTCATACCTTGAAGTAGAACTTTCGCTTAGGTTTCGAACCTCAGTAACAAAGTTTCGGAGCAGATTTGTAAAAAAGGTGGAGTAAATCTAAAATTTCCGGAGCAGATTTTAAAACGAAGGGAAAACTCAAGTTTTCAAAATTTTTACTTTTATCTAACAAAAATGTATTCAACAAAAATAAAAAGATATATAAAAAAGCACATAAGCCCCGATATGAAGTAGAAAGACGAACAAAGTAAGAAAAAGAAATTATTCCGTTCAGCATAGACTTTCAGATGCAATCATTCAGATTTCAGAGTCCAAAGTTGGTTGCAAAATTGAATAACACAGTCTTGTCATTTAATTATATTATGTAATTTAAAGGAATATCAATATTCAGAGAATAGCTCCGAGAACGGTTCATCACCCAAATGCAACAACCAAGTGCACAAATACAACCAAACTTCGTTTCTTCGTTCGTTTGGCATTCTGGAATACGATCAGAGAGCTCCGGATAGTTCTTCCGGATAACCAAACGAAAACGTTATGACAAAGCAAATATTTTGATAATGTGTAAAAGGCACTGATATTTCAGCTGATTCAACTCAAATCGCAAGTAATTTTGAGAAGTTTGACTGGTTTTGCTCTTAAAAGTTAAGGCACAAACTAAAAACAAAAACCATAAGACAACAAGACAACATAAATTTTCCTGCTTTCACTTCAGGTAATAGATAATAAGGGTATTCATGACAAAGCGTGAAGTCGTCGCAATAGTAGTAAAGTTGTAAGCTTCGTAAATCTGTCAAATTTTCCATAAAAATTCTGACAGAATTACGAAGTTTAAAAGTTTACAACGTTACGACGACTTTACGCTATTGTATGAATACCCTTAATGTTCCTGTAAGAAAAAAGTCAGAAAGTCGACGCTGGATTGAAAAATAAACATCTTATTGAATCTACATACGTTTGGGTTTGGGAATCATCGTTTTCTATCCTACAAAAAATGTGTACAAAAATAAACGAATAAGTTTACCATGCAGGAACAAGCCAGATCTTGAAAAAGTGTTCTAAATTTCGACAAAATGAATAATAAAACCATTCAATCTAAATTACTTAACACCTTAGTCCAAAAAATATTTCATGTTGCGGCCCGAGGCCATATAACTAAAACGTCTTTGTGGCCCTTATGAAAAAAAAGTTGAGTATGGCTGCTTTAGGGTGTCCCGTATTTTCTAAATTTTGGAATTTTTATGTGCACACGGGCTCAAAAATTTTTAAAAATTTAAAAAAATATATTCGCCAAGTTCTCTATTTTAATCCTAAAGCGTGCCGACTTAATTTTCAATTTTCCCATACAAAATGCACCTAGTTTTGTATGCAGATATTTAGTATAAGTTGATAAAATAATTTCAAACTTCACAATATTATATCAACTACTATAGCCGTTTCGTACAATTTCGGTATATTTAAAGTTCTTCCTTAAGTAAAGTCGTTATCGCTATTTATTTGTTTTTGTAAAACAAATTTATGGTTTCAGATGATGCTCTTTTTTTTTTAGATTAGATAATTCATTTTAATCACAACAACTTAAAATTAAAAGATATTACAATAAGCATAACTTAACGAAGGTAGTTATGTTATGAAGCAAAATAATTTTCAATAGGAAAATTTGAATATTAAAATTATTTTTTTTTTAGAGTTATTGGACGCCAGATAGATATACGTAATTTTGTTCGGAACCAGCTGTTTGGGCAAGTCTTAAAAATGTTTTTTTTTTCTTTTTAGTTCAAAGGTACTTTCCATATTTAATCACGGCAGTTGACATATTACTGACAAAAATTGATTAGGTACAAGTTTTATTATCATATCATAATAAATTATCAAAATCAAAAGAATTTTCAATATAGTTATGCTTTCCAATGGTTTAATTTATTATTAGAGCAAAGTGTTAACTATAATCTAGAAAATAGAAACAAAAATAAAATCTAATCATTAAGAGCCTTTTATCAACCCTCTTAACTACCCCAGAGGTATATTTTGATATCTTGATAATAATATTCGCCAAAAAAAATCTACTCCAATACTTTACAAATTTAGTTTTAATTATCAAACAATAATATAGAGAAAAAGAAAATATAAAACAAAAGACATTATATTAAAAATACCGGCCTTTATTTTGTGGAATTTCATCATTTAATTTCCTGGATTCCGTACAAAAAAATACAACACTTAGCTTTGCTTCGGCACATGCTTGCTTCAAAATTGAAATTTTGGGTTAACCTTCCAACTTCCTAGTTCTCACTTCTAACACTCTTAAATTTTTTCATATTAATTTGCAATTAATTTTATCAAGGAGTAAGGGCAAGAAATTAGAATGTGGCTGGTTTTAAAAAGAAGAAAAACTCCCTTGTTTAAATAACAAAAAAAAATGCAATGTTCAAAAAAAAAATCCATGAACTTAAGTTGGAAGGAACCCAAAGACTACTAGCTCAAAATCAATTAAATGCATTTCCACTTGAATGAGGATAAGTACAATTCTTAGAGCACTTTTCTTAATCGATCGGATTTTAATCCTTATCTGAAAAATACCTGGAACATTTATGTTCGTTCAGGTTAAGTCTTAAAAAAAAAACAGCACATATGTATATCAATTTTGACATCGTAACGTCACATTTGATTTAAATTTCAGCTTTTATTTTGTTTGTGTAACTTTCAAGATCAAAAGGACTTAGTTTATAACTTTGCACTTAAAATAGCAAAATTCCTTAAGTTAATAGTTAAGGTAAACGAAACTTTCAAGAATTCGTAAAACAATGTTGAAATATACGAAACTCTTTGCCAAAGGCAAATTTTAGGTAATTGTTGTTAGTGCTTCTAAGAGCATGTGATTCAAGCAAAGAAAATATACGCATCCATAAAAATATTTCGTTGTATGTTTCTTGGTCATTGTACGTAACTATACTTTCTTCATGTGTATGAAGATAACAGGACACTTTTGGAAATCCAGATACAAAATATCACATCTTTATTTGCTTATTAATTCCGAATTAGTTATGTACGTAAACAAATAATATCTTACTCTTTTGGTTTACGTAAATAAATGAGTGTCCTGCTAACTTCATATGAACTTAGAACGACAATTTTCTCAAAAAAAACGAGTCGGCTACGAAATCTCGCAAATTAATATCTCGCACTCGAAATCTCGCATAGAGAAATCTCGCAAAAACAAAATCACGCTTTTCATAATCACGCAATAACACAATCTCGCTTTTCAAAATCTCATAATAACGAAATCCCGCAAACTAAAAACTCGCAAATCAAAATCTCGCACATTTTAATTACATTGCAACATACAAACATTTATTTTCCATTTAGAGGATTTTAATTTTTCAGTGCGAAGCTCAGAGCAATACGTTAGGTACTGTGAGATTTGAATTTGCGAGATTTTGGTTGAAATTTGCGAGATATTTCGGTGCGAGATGTAAATGCGAGATTGTTAAAAGCAAGATTATGAAAAACACGATTTTTAATTTTTGATATTTCATTATTCAAGATTTAAAAGAAATGAGATTTCGTTATTCAAGATTTTGGTTTACGGGATATCGTAAATCTCCCCCCTAAAAAAACCTACTTGGTACTAATTATTTATTATTTTATTGCGAATTAATTACGCAAAACAAAATAAATTTGTGTTGCTTTTGCGAAAATATACGCATTGCGTAGGTACCTACTTTACGATACACCTAGGACAACTTTCTTAAAAATGAAAATAAACGATCGGAAAAAAATGATTGTTGAGAAATGAGAACTTATTAATTAATTGATTATGAGTTACGTAAACAATTTTTTTTCTTAAACTTATTTACTATTTTTTAATTAACTTTTTTATTTTTATTTAAAAAAATTTTTTTGCGGTCCTTATTCGCAATCATTAAGTGCTAACAATAGTTTTTTTTCCGGATTCTTTATCTCCATTTTTTAGAAAGCCGTCATGCTTAGGACCTTCAACCAAAATATTTTATTTTTTCCAAATTTTTAACAACATTTAAATTTGGATTATTATCAATAAATGTTCAGTCTTATCTTTTAGATTTTTCAATTAACTCTCAATTTAAACAATTTTTAATTTTAAAAATTTGACAGCAAAAAATAATTCCATCTACAATCTAAGTAGATTTATCTCTTTACATACTATAGCGCATAATCTTCACTTGAACTCTTTCTTATCTTACTAACATTATGATAGATCAAAAGATTGTGCTTTTATTGCCAAAAATACTTCTACACATTGCAGCTCTATACTCAACATTCAAAACATATTTAAACATAATAGACAAGTACATACTTCTAATAGTATACAGATACAGACCATTGAACTGCACAGCATTATACATATAAATTCTCTAAGAAAAACGGAACAAAATCTTTTTGCAAGTACCAACCCATACACATACATACATACATACATTTAAATTGAAGATATACGAGTAAGGACAAAAAACACAATAAAAATATTCTCTTGTTATGCACCCAAGCTAAATCATCATGTTGTTTAACGTTGATATTATGCATCCGTTTATTAACAGGAACAGGTAGGTATACATTGAGTAGTATTAAGAACATGTCATTGTCCTGACTTTCTTGTTATATTTAAAGGAGCTAGCTTATAAACTTCAAAGCCGTTAGTTGAACCTAACTGGTATGTATATTTATTGTTGGCATTAATTTTTGTTAAACATAAACGGAATGATACGAGTATATAACATCTAAAGCTACTGAATTTAATAAATATGCATAATTAAATCTATTAAATAATGTATCCCTTTTGACTGTTACGGCTAAGGAAATAGCGCCCAAAATTATTTGAAAACATCAACCAAAAGTTATGACACAAAAGCAAAGAAGAAATTAGAAATATTGCCCAAAATTAATTCGGACTCAAATAATTAAATGAAAATATCGTCAAAATATTTAACATTGTTTTTGTACAATTTTGGACGATATTTGGGTGATTCCGTCCCAACTGTGATTCTTTGTGTCCATTGCTTTTTTTGTTATTTAATTTCAAATGTTCGTATATTGGTCAATATTTCAAAATATTAATATTTCAGTCTCCTTCATTTTTGAACCGAACGAAGTACAAAATTTTATTATAAGTTTATTAATTGGATGGCTTGAAACAAACGGGTTCTAATATTCGCTCTAGAAAAAATAAAGTTAAAAAAAATATCATACCCGCTATCTCCATTCTAACACCCAAAATGTCATTCCCCTGACGTGTCCCCAGGTCTACTTACCACACTGTCTGAATTTTAGCAACGAAACTAAAAACGATACAAAAAATCTAATGATGCAGTCTTTTTAATAATATATGCACCCTAACTATAAAATAGTTAAATGATTTTTAGTTGCTTTATTTTTTTAAATAGGAGCTATTAAGTAAGTGTCCCCCATAAATTGATCATTTCTATCCCACCAATGGAAATTGAAAAAAAAAATATATATAGGCTCAAAATAGAAAACAGATTTTTTTTGTTGTTTAACGGAACAGAATTGCTATTTATGAAAATTAAAGTAAGGGTTTCAAAAAAACTTTGTTGTCTATTATATTTCAAGTTAAGGCAATGATTTTGTTTTTCGTCAAGCGAAATTGTCATTCCTCTAACGCGTGTTTTTTACTAAACCTTGTAGTATAAAAATTGAAAAGTTTTACTCGTCTGTGTCTTTTAAAAGGGCCTACGTGAAAAATAATATAAAACATCTAATTTTCTGATAACCTCCATTTAAGTCTCATAAAACACCCTTCGGAGTCATTCCCCTAACATCATTTTTTGTGTCATTCCCCTGAATTTCAAGTTTTCATTATAATGATTGATTGCGTTTTGGTAACTCTAGAAGAATCAATAATATTATATTTAAACATATTTACAGTATTTTAAGTAATTTTGAATTTTTTCACATTTTCTCGGGCAAACTATCATAAAAAATACGATTACTATAAAATGTTTAGTCTCGCAAAATCTTTGAATCATGAGAGCAAGTTCGTGCAACATAGTCGTGGATGCTATTTTTCATGTTAGTATTTGTTCTTCTTTTGCTTTACACTCCTTAAACCATTCGCAAAATTAAATATCCATCTAATCAACGGAGTAAATATAAATTTTTGACATTCCCCTGATACAAGTATCATTTCCCTGACTTAAAAAACTGTTAGATTTTATCAAATGTTATGACTCCTTGTTTTAAAGTGGTTATTATAGAGTTATTAAGAGACATAATTGTTCGTCTACCAAAATATGTTCTTTTGAGCGAGGGTCCACTTTGGAGTGAAAAATATTAATGTTTTGAAATATTGACCCATATATTTTTGGTTTGAATTGTGTAAATCGCTATTTACTACAATCTACATTCGATATCATGTCCAAATTTGCTGCATCTTCCACAGGGCTAGGAAAAGTGTAGTAAAAATGTCAGTACCGTGGCATGTCCGTTCCTTATTTTTCCGTTTAAATCTACTTTTTTCTAATGAAATACTTCATAGAATATAAATGTTGTAATTGGCAAAGTTTGAGTGCAATACTTGCTTGACAAAATTATGAAAAAATTGAGTCAAAATACTATTGCTGAATAAAATAATTATAAATGAATGTTGTCCGAGAATTTTCTTTTATTTTTGAATTCAAAAGATTTCTGGCTGAACCGCCATTTTGTTTTAGTTTCAAGATGTTTGTATGGTGGTTTTCTAAAAGAGGCACTATTTATGTATAGATAACAAAAGTCGTTTTATTTTTTTAACGTTGTTGTAATTTAAGAGTGATATGTTTCATTCGAAGAAAGTGTGTCACAAATTAGTTTGTCAGTACCGTGGTAGTATTTTTTAAGCTTGTTACAACATGTTTTTGGTTGATTATCAGAATGTGTTATTCATTTTAATGATATATGTTAAAATTGTCCTGGAAAATATTTTTTTTTTTTATTAGCATAGAGAAATTAGGTCACATAAACTGTCTAAATGTCAGTACCGTGGATGTCAGTACCGTGACACCGTGAACGTTACTTAAATTATTTCTTGCAATAATATTTATTTTCTATCAATTTGCTTTATTAAAACGGTAGCAAAACTTCGAAAGAACCAAATAAAAATAATCCCGTGCGATAAAAACTAAGTAATAACCCGGCACAATGAAAAAGGTTGCCATTCCGAAGAATAGACTATTTAAAGAAAAGTAAGGGAAGTCGAAATGTCAAGAGGTCTTATAACATAACAGTTAATCCAGAATATCAACAAAAATATGGTCAAAAAGAGAGAAAACAAAATACAAATAAAAAAGTAAATGAGCTTCATTATCGTCTATTCCAGTTTTAGTACATTTTACCATATTTTTTTATTTTTAAAAGGGCAAAATGCTTTAACAGATTTGATACTCTGACTAAATGAAGCGAGAAAAACGAAACAAAAATTGTTTCCAATAAGTTTTAATTTTTGATTTTTTTTTTTAAAGAATCACAGTTGGCAGAGAATCACTCATTTCCTCAAATTTGGGTTCTATTTTGAAACTTAATGAATAAGGAAAGTTTTTCGAGTTGGAAATATTTAATATTTTTTTAATATTGCTGTTTAAATTAAATAGGTACAAAAAAGGCTTCCGGAGAGAAGGGCACATCACGCAAGCTCTAAGAAATGACGTTTACTCGCTCGCTCTTGAGATGCTCTTCCTTTACTCCGGAGCACGGCCTATTTGAGAAGGGGGTGTCAGTGTCTTTCATGAATATTTGTTCTGCAATCACCACGAACACAATTGGGGTGACATTTCCTCATTTTGTTGGTGTTGTTTTCTTTCGCATTTTTTTTTTGGGGGGGGGGGGGGGGGGGGGGGCGCCTTATTGCCCATTTGACCATTTTAATTTATAATTTTGGAAACTGAAAGTGGAATGAAAAATTTGTTCATTATTATTTTGGACGTTATTTCTAAATTTATTCGGGTTTTATTTGTCTTGTGGGTGCTATTTCCTAAAGCTGACTACTACATCCATTCAATTCTTTTCCACACCCGAAGTAAACTTTCGGGATAAATAATTTTACGTCGCGAAAAGCATACTGCAATCCGCAATTATTTTTGCTGTCAATTTGGTATTGCAAATACAGTGGACTCCCTGTAAGTCGAAGTCCCTCTTAGTCAAATTTCCCTCTAACTCGAATTTGTTTACCATATTTTTGCATTCCCCTCAATTTTCCATACAAAAACCATCCTCTAAGTTGAACAAAGTCGAAAATCCCTTAAACTCGAGTTTTGGATTTTGTTTGTGAAAAAAATTATAAAAACAAAAATTCAACCTCTTAAAACTTGTATTCTTGTATAAACATCAAACATATACACTCGCATGCTCTGACTCTTTATTTATCTGTTTATTATATGGTAGACAAATACAAATTTACGGCTGTTATTAGGAATTTTTTAAAATTTATTTAAACTATTTAATTTGATTTCAGCTTTTACGTTACGCTTTTAAAGGACTTCATTGGTAAATAATGCTTTCTACAAGAAGAAAGAAGGCTCATTCCATAGAAAAACTTTGAGTTTGTTATAAGAAAGAAGAAGCTCAAAGATTTTGCATAACCTTTAAAAGGTCATGGTTTTCTTGTAGCATCCGAAGCAATTTTTTAAAATTTATTTAAACTATTTAATTTGATTTCAGCTTTTACGTTACGCTTTTAAAGGACTTCATTGGTAAATAATGCTTTCTACAAGAAGAAAGAAGGCTCATTCCATAGAAAAACTTTGAGTTTGTTATAAGAAAGAAGAAGCTCAAAGATTTTGCATAACCTTTAAAAGGTCATGGTTTTCTTGTAGCATCCGAAGCAATGAAATTACCCAGAAGCATCTTATTTTAATTTAATTTATTTTTGCATTCAATGAAAACATTTTAACAACAAAATAAATATTTCTCTCTAACTCGAATTTTTTCCAAAACTCTCTCTCTAAATCGAACTAATTTTGATATCCCATGAAAATTCGACTAAAAGGGAGCCGACTGTAAAATTATTCAAAGAAATGTTTTGAAATGTACAGTCAACACATATTATCAAAATCCAACAAAAAACTATTTTGGGGAGTTATTTCCACTTTAATTGATCCCTACAGCGACTATAGGGGATGAAAATAAAAATAATTTGGAAACTTATTTAGGCCCATCCAATTATAAAAACTCAAAAAACCCATATAGCAACCACCCTAATGTACATACATACACAAGTATTTACCTATGTTTGAAAATTCGTATTATATGAATTTTATGGGTCACCATTGTTTGGCAAAATTCATTTGGCATTTTATTTTTTCGCCTTAGTCGTTAAATATTTCTTTTAATTCGCAATTTTTAATTGGCAATTTACGTTTTCTTTTTTATTCATAATGTTTTTAAATCATTTTGCAATCCATATTTGGCGTTTTTACCTTTCGCTTCTATTTGAAATTATTTTCAACCATTTCGCAAAATTCATTTGGCAATTTGTCGTTTCACTTTTGTTTGATAGATTGTTTGCTATTTAGCGAAGTGTTTTTTTTCGTCAATTAACGTTTCGCCGTTTTATTATTTCGCAAAATATCGCTTTGCCGTCCTATTATTTGCATCGTATTTTTTTTAGATTTACCGTTTTTTTCTCTGTACAGTTGTTCAATTCATTCTGCTAGTTAAGGTGTATTACTTAAGTTGTTTGTCGATTTTTGATGTAATCACTGTGTCGGGTTGTTAAGTTCACTTTGTTTTTTGTTAAGTTTTGATAATGGAAAATTTTGGCAAAACCTTTGGGACATTTAAGTCCAATAGAGGGAAAGATAAACTGAGTATTGACGGATATTCTTTCGATTTTGAAACACAAAATAAAAATAATTATCTTGTTTGGTTTTGTGAGCTTCGAAAAAATAGCACGAGTAAATACAGTTAAAAATAGTGATGAAACTCATTCAATAGTATTTTGAAAAGGGGAACATGACCACGAACCAAATGCGGTTAGAAAACGCGTGGCAGATGCAATGTCTGATCTCACGAATTCTGCGAAAACCTTTGCCGATAAAAATAGAACTAGAAATAGTTTTTTGTTGTTTAGCTTTTTTTAAGTTTAAGTTTTTTTTAAATTGTTTTGCGATTTTTTGGCTTCCATTAAGTTACATGCCTTAAAATTTCGCGCGAAATTTTAAGGCATGTAACTTAATGGAAGCCAAAAAATCGCAAAACAATTGAGTGCCGAATTAAAAAAGCTAAACAACAAAATGCCAAATAAAAAGAAGCAAAACAGCAAAATGCCAAATGAAAAAAAGCAAAAGGACAAAATGCCACATACAAAATTGCATATTTTCAAAAAGCCTATATAATATTAAACTAAATGAGAATTGCGAAATGAAAAATGCGAAATAAGGCTTTAGCAAATCGTTTAAAAAACAAAACATAAATTGCCGAACGTGAAATGCGAAATTTCTTAATGCTAAATAAATAAAATGCGAAACAAAAATCCGCGAAATGAACCCCCGTGAAACGTCAATTCGCCAAACAATTCTGGCAAAACATACCATACCCGAATTTTATAATAAATTTTAAGATATTAAACTTTTTTTGGCACTAAATCATATTCGTTCAAAAATTCAGATGGCAATATTTTTTCAACCTCAAACGCCAGTTATTAAACGATTGAATTAAACGCTTTTAAATATTTTTTTTCCCACAATGTCTACGCTGTTTTGAATACAACTTTGAAATGTTTATTTGCACGGCATTTCTGGGATAAGCACAGAAAATATACCATCTTAATGGCCACTTGATCTTCATAATCTAATCTCAGTAATAAATTTGAAAGCCGTAGATTTGTTTTAAAGAAATTTGATTCAAGGTCACAGTATAAACAAAAATTATAGCTATGAGTTTATAATGTGACCTTCAAACAAAATTTAAAAAATCATAAGAAAATGTTTCGCTGAGATGTTTCTAACACTGAAACAATTTGACTAGGTATATCCTTATGGTGATTAAGTGTATACTCTCAGTTAGTACACTTTTTTTGCGAATATCCTACATATCAATGAGGGGCCGAACATTTTTCGTGACCTTGAAAAAACTTTGGAAATTCATGCAAAAGAAATGCCTGAGAAATTTCTTAAAAAAGTTAATCTTTGTTGAACAAATACTATGCCTAGATGGCAAAGCTTCTTTCTTGCGAATATCCAATTATGAGGTCCTAAGATCCTATTCATATTTTAACACAGGGTTTTTGTGAAATCTCACCGTCGCCGATTATTTGTAAAAAAAAATCAGCGGAGGTATTTATCGTTAAAAGTTGTTTTTATTTCAATATTTTTGTCTCTTTGTTTGAAAAGCCTTTCAATTGAATTTTCTTGAACTTCCTACTTACAACTTACTCAGCAATATGAGTAGCTTATGTTAAAAATACAATTTATTTTAAAAGTTCGACCACGTTCGACAGTTGCTACAATGTCAATTACGCGAGCAAAACAAAAATAGAATCAGTCTAATTTCCATAAACGCTGGAAACGCATAAATCTTGAGGCACTCACGTTTATAACTCGCAATCAGCTAGTGTAGGTATAGTAAAATGTACAATAATTTCATAATCACAGCACAATGACTAGGCTAATTAAGTCTAATTTACAAGAGAGCCTTTTTACAGGGTGCCATTAAATTTTGTCGCCCTTAAATGTTGTATGGAAAAAATGATAGCATATGATGTTCCCTCGTTATTTGAAAGGTGCAAAGCCTAAGCAAAGCACGCGTTGTGGTGTACCCGCGACATACATTGGCACCAGGACATCCAGGACACTTTGCGCCATAAATTGCTTTTTAACTTGGTCATCGTGTTAAAAGCCCCAACCTCCATAGGAAGACAGCAGACAAGTGTGAAGCGTGTAACCGAAATTGGTAAAACACCCTCTTATAACAACCAGCATCAGCAACCAGGAACCAGAAATATGAAAAAAGCCCAAAAAAGTGAACGAAACTTGAGAAAGTCCTTGTTTCATTCTCCATTAAGGAAAGGATTTGCGTGGGACTACTTCTTTTTGTTGAAAAGATTTTTTCCTTTGTTCTCTGCAAGTTGCATAAAAAATTGCTAACGCGTGCTCGGAATAAAATCTTCGAGTGGTGCTATTCACCGTCTGTATCTGTATACTGTATGATACTGAACTGATACAGTTGTTCGGAGATCCGGATGGGAGGATGTTGGATGTTTTGGTTAAATGCGGTCGGCGTGCCTGTGCCTGTGCATTGCACGTCGTCATCATCGCATCGACGTCGTCGACTTTTTTTTTCTGTTGAATGGTGTGGGCGCTGTAAAACAGATTGTTCCCTTCCAAAGCTTAAGGGATGAAAACATCAAATATCTTGTGTTCTATTTTAGCTGCTAGTGCTGCTACTCTGCCCCCTCCAATGGTTATTTAAATGACAATAACAATAATGACATCATTTATGATACGGTGTCAAACTGTAAAAAGCTGCTTATAGTGATTTAAAGTTAAGTAGCACCAATGGTTTAAAAAAAAAAAAAAAACAGAGTGAGGAGGAAAACGGAAAGGGGCATATAGAAGTTCATATATTTGCGTTAGTAAAATCGATAAAGAATCGAATTATTGTGGTACATGGTTTGGAAGTTAAAAACACCATCGACTTGAAATAAAAATATTAAATTTTGAGGATTAATAACTACTAGTAGACACACTTAGCTTCTGACTGACTAAGGTTCTTCTGCTAGAGCATTTAGTTTAGATACAAATGTGTGAGGTACAAAAATATGGAAGCCATAGCCATGTTCATCTGGTTGCTTTTTAACTTCAAGGATGACATACATACATTTTCCTTATAAGCAAATATCTTTCAATAATATCCTTAATACATACAAAAAACAAACTATGTTGAACGTGTGTTTTTTAAAGGGAAAAGAAATATGTGTTTTTGACCCGCAATTTTGTTTTCGAGCAATTGAGGTAGGTACCACCAAAGGAAGTATGGTAAATGCTTCAAAAGTATTTCTTAACGCTGATTCTAATAAAGTCATAACTAAGACCTTAAATATCTACAGTTAAACCCGGATAAGTGCCTCAACATAAATGCCCCATTTTTAAAGGTACTTATTCTGGTTGGGCAGTTATAAGAACCGCTTAAAAGTTCAGAACCACTTATTTCTTATGTAAAAAAAATAAACAGACAGAACCATCACATAAGAAACTGCTATGAATTTAACTCATAAATAGCTCATAATGTAGGAACATATCCAACAGCTGTCATTTAAGAACCAATTTAAATGGGTATAGATTTCAAAAAAGTTTACAAAGTAAGAAGCAGTTAAGTGGGGAAGGTAGTTAAGCGATAGGTACTTATAAGATGAATTTTACGCGAAAAATCCTTACAAATTTTGGATCTCAAGAAAAAAGAGGCACTTATGCGAGAAAAACACTTATGCGAAAGGTATTTATCTGGGTTTTACTGTACATATAGCTCTTTTTTATGCGTAGATGCACGTTAGTTCCTAATTGAAAGACTTCTTGTTAGAAAGAATTAACAGTTTGAAGAGGTCTTTCAAGAGAATATCCTGACATCTTTCAGCCGTTTCGACTGAGCAGAAACTTAAAATTCCCTTCATTCCTATCAGCTTACAACAATAACTCAGGAATGGTTGAAAATTGTAGATAATTTGGCATTGGTTCTCAACGATTCGTCACGCTACCTAACTTGGGCTTGGGTGGGCCGATTTGGGTGTACAAATATTAGTTGTTACTGTCGTGTGTTCAATACTTTTTTCCATTCAGTAAAAATATTTAAGATATTCGCCCCTCCTTCCGAATTTGTGAATGGTTCTCACTGATATTAAGTGATTTTTGAGTTGAGGCCCGTCCCGTACACGACACCTATATTTTATAAGGAATTAGGGAAAAATTAATGCAATCAGCACATAGACTTTTAAGTGAAATATATGCAGTGCAGTTTTAAAGAGATTACAGCAAGAGCTCTATGCATAGTATGTATAGTTTACAGTTACAGTGTGCTGGTTACAATTCAATAAAAGTACCAAATGCAACCTGACAGGACTTTCTCTTAATTCAATGAATATGTAATGACTACATAAATATTTGTAACCTTCTACTCGAATAGAAAAATGTATTCATTATAGTATAAAATATGTAAAGAATACAAGCAACGCATATTTAAGCAACTAAATTGTATTGAGTACACGTCTCACTTGAATAAACTCAATTGATAAACGGGAAAGTCAGTAATCATGGCTCTATAGCAGCCATCATTGACTGTAATGTTCTGGACAGCATCGTTTTTAAAGAAGCACGAACCAGTTATTCCACCAACCTATAAAGCACACCAACCAGTCAGTTTTTGTGGATGTAACGGTGTCTCAACATACAATTGAGGATTATCATCACTCTAAATATGGCAGTTTTGTTTATTGACGTATCCATTCAACCAAAAGTGAGCTTCATCGCTAAACAAAATTCGCGCGATACGAATTTCGAACAGAACCATGATTTTCAAAATAAATTTGCACAATTTGGAAGCGTTATTCAGGCGTCAGTCTATTCATGTTGAAATGCCAAACCAAACTAAAAATAAATCACTTGACAGCTGACATAATGGCCGCTAGTTAAAATAGTGTTACCAACTTAAAGTTCTATAGCTCTTAAAAAAACACCCTTTATATACCTAAGAATGCGAAGAATTTTTGTGCAGAACAAGTCAAGAGCGGCTGGACGTTGAAATAATAAAACAGCAATGGATTGGTTACACACTGAGGAAACCAAACGATGAAATTACAAAGCAGCCCTTTTAATGGCATCTTCAGGGTGCACGCGACAACATGGAAATCAACAGTTCTAGCAGAAGCAGACTCCCAGAGAAAGACGTGGTCACAGTTAAAATATCAAGCTGCAGACCGTGAAGGCTGGAAACAATTTTTACTGCCCTATGCCCCAATCGAGGTTACAGGACTTGATGATGATATATCGAGTGAGCACAAGAAGCTTTATTTATTTCAACTGCATGAATACACTAAAGATAGAAACTAATTATAAATATGTAGTGATTACAAAAAAATGTACCAATTACATAACTTACATACAGTTGTAAACAACATATTGTAATGAGTACAGTGAATGTGATCTTTATTATGTAATTTGTAATGAGCCCATGGAATCATTTACGGGCCACATAACACAGCTTATAAGTGCAAGTTGTCAGTATTTATCGCATGTACTCAGCACATAAATATATGTGTGCAAAACTCTAGGTTCTAGGTACTAATGTACTAATGCACATAGATTTTTCTCTTAATGTATAAAGATATGGTTTTTAATTAGAGAATTTATTTAATGAAATTGTATAATCAAAGCATCACCCTTCATAAATGTAAAAATAAATCAGTTTGATCAACTTTAACTGACTGAGAGTTTCCTTGGTTTTTTAAAGAAAAGTTTGTAGGCACTTCCGAATAATAACATACATTAATTTTCAATACATAAATATAATCAGTGAAAAGCTATAATTCTAAACACAAAACTTTACACTACATATTTGTTTATCCTTCATGCAATTGCAATTGTTGTGCCTCCACTTAAAAGATGCCATTTCCACTTAAGCAAACTACATATTATATGAGCGGAAGTGTGCAAAACTTATAATTGTATTAATATTATAAAATCTCATCTCTGTTCTATATATTTCCTACCTTAATAGATTTTTTTTTTCTCTATAGATGAGACATTTTTGCTCACACACTTGGGATATTGCATTTTGTCTTTGCGTCGACGACAATGCACGTCAGCGACTATAGTAGTAATAATAAATGTTTTGATGTCAAGCCTTGATCATAACTACCCTACTTCTGAACGGTGTACAGAACACTCCTCTTTTAACATAATTGCTTCCATAGTTTTTGTTGTCTTCATTCACTGACTGTTTTTCTTTTGTTTTTTTAATATTTGGACTTGATACTATAGATCAAGATCACAATATATTTTTTTGAGGGGAAGACAAGGCGACAAAAAAAAAATTACAAACAACGTTGACAATGACATTTCTGCACTAACTTGACAATCTTCTATAGGTATTTATGTCACACATAATATTTTCCCGTCTTCCTCTTGACGATTCAATTGGAAAATAAGATTCCCCATTGTCTTTAGACATATCTGTTTGCATACGAAATTGCATCAATATGTATATTTGCTTCACTTGACTTAAGCGTAGCTTATCTACTTACTGAACTATGCACCTCTTTGATATAAAGTACATTTTGATTTGTTTCAAGTGACTCGCCGTCTAAACTATGTTAATAACTAGAAAAAATTATCTGTATTTCAGACTTAAATATACAGACGTCGAAGCATCTTTCCGTTTGGCAGTCGTATACACACCCAGGCAAGGCTTGGGCAAGTGGCTATGTCACAAAAAGGCCCAGTTGGATAGTAACAGCATTCACAACTTCGAAAAACTTAATTCCACTCTTAAAAGCTAAGTCATTTTTCAATTACAAACTCCCATGACACTGAAAATGTAGTACCTCGTGGCATAATGGTTAGTGAACTGCCTTGCCGAAGTTCTGGGTTCGATTCCCAGCCTCTGCCACCTAAAAACAGAAACATTTGTCCGAAGTACCTACTGCCTCTTGCGAGGAACTGACAAATCCTCCAAGAGTATACTTGTCATGAATAAGTGCTTCTCATCTAGCCGTTCGGATTCGGCAAAAAATTGTAGGTCGCCTTCATTTCTGCCATCAACACGCACGCAGGAACCGTTGAGAGTTGTAAGTCACTGGTTCCTATTTTTTTTTTTTATTAATCTTTCGATTGTTTTTTTAATTCCAAAAATAATCGTTCTCGTAATTTTTGTATTTTGATATATTTTTTAAACTCTACATAGACCCTGGTAAGATTTAAAAAGTATATTGTATTAAATCTCGTATAGAAATATAAAAGAAATAAGTGAAAAAAAACTTCCTACATAACAGATTTAACGAATCGAGTTTAAACCCAGTCTATGAAAATGATATGAGGTGTTTTAAAACGCATTCCAAAAATATTCGCACACTTTCCCTGATGGCATGGCGGCCCTGTTCAAATATAGTTAAAATTCCTTGTTCTAATTGTCTGAGTTGTCTATGTCTATTATGTTATCTATCTTTTGCTATAGCTATCGATTCGAATAAAAATGTAAGTAAAAGTAAGTAATGATAACATGGTCTATATCTGTGATTACTTTTTTTTTCAGTACATCATGTTTTGAGAAGTAGTTAGTTGCTATACCAAATCTTCTCTTGACGAATTAAGGTAGCAGAATATACTAAAAATTTCATTATTTGAATAAACGGAAAATCCTAAAAAAACATTCGTCACAAATCATCCTTTGTTTTTCAGTTATTTTTCTTGAAGTTTTAAGAGTTGTACTATCCAATAGATAAGGCGTTCAGCGCATGTTGTTCTGGGCCCTACTAAGTATTTCGTTCCGAAAGTGAAATTTTCCAAAAATTAATATTTTGTAGGGACTCTCTAGGTGTTTTTTTTTTTGCAAGCCCGGGGGAAACGGAGGAAAAAAACGACTTCGGGGCTTGGCGACGCCATTACAGAAAAAAAATAGAGTTTCCATACAAACTATCGATAACATGTATGAAATTCGTTCCGGTAACACAGTTTTTATCTGGGCTAAAGTTAAGCCCCGAAAATTCTGTGGGTTTTTTTTTTGTTGCAGGTCTGATTGAGTAGGCTCTGATGGAGCAGCATCTGGAACAAGGATAAAGGAAAGACTTTTTTAAATAAATTTCATAAATTTTTTTGGTGGTGGGTCTGATAAAGTATGGTCGGGCGTAGGAGGTTTCAGAGGTGGGTAGGGAACTGTGACAAAAGAACCAGACTTACCTACAGAAAACCTCCTCCAGCAAACCCTAATCCATCAGACCCACTACCAAGAGAAATCTATGAAAAAGATTATTTAGAAAAACTATATATAATCCTTCGTTACATCTCCAAGTCCCCCCTCCCCCTCCGCTTGAATCTCCTCCGTCCCACACCACTCCATCGGAACCACCACTTAAAAAAATCTGTGAAAAAGTTACACATTTAAAAAAAAAACGTTTTCCTTTAACCCAATTCTAGATCCACCCCAGAACCGCCTCCCCCAGACCTTTATCCTCCACAAAAAAATCTATGAACATATTTTATACAGAAAGTCAGTTCAGTAATAAATTGCATTATGAACCTACTTTTTTTGCTGTGGCTCTTGGGCTCTGGACCTTTGGCACCCCGTATATAAATTTGAAAAAATAAAATGCCATCTAATTGGTCAGTAATTAGTCAGAAAAGGTCAACTTGTCCTAGAAATTGGTCAGCCCTAGATAACTTGTAACCAAGGCTTAAAGTTTCTCAAGGTCACGCAAGGTCACCCACGATTTTTGGCACCTTATTTGTGGGAATTTACAAAAAATGTATATCGATACCTTCCCGTAAGAATGTATTAAGCGAAATTTTCAAAAATTTTAAATTAAAATTAAAAAAAAAACCTCTTGCTTAATTATTTATTTGTGTATTTTGTTGTAATAAACATATTTTTAAAGGGATTTTGAGTTGAAAATCCTGTGCCAAATCTTTTTATTTTTTAGATTAGATTAAGATTTTGTTTTATTCAGCTAGATTTTATATACAATTGACTTATATCTAAGCTTATAATTAACTAATATTTAAAGTGTTGGCTCAGAAGGGGCCCAACTTATTGCTTTTGTCTACATAAATGGGTTTTATAACAACATAAAATACATATTTTGGTCTTCTTAATCTAATACATGAATATAAAAGTAAAAATAAAATGTCTTCTTTTTTAATTATTGAAGTTTAAAGGTTAGGGCATCATCCCCCGTCATGTCCACTTTCAGCTTGTTTGTAGTAAGGTCTTACTTCGTTGTATAAAACATCTCGGAATCTGTCATCTATAATAGCTCTGGGGTTCAAATATCTTTGGCTGGGTAGAATTTCCTCCTGTTGTAATAGCTGTACCTCTGGGTTTGGATGTCCTTTCCAAATCTTTTTATTCCATTAAATACGCAAATAAATAACTGAACAAGAGGTTTTTTTCGATGCCTTAAAATTTTTTTAAATGTCGCTTAATACATTCTTAGGGGAAGGTATCGATATCATCCGAAAGATCTCTAGAATGTGAAATAAGGTCAACTATTTTCAGGAATAGGTCAGCCAAAGATTTTTTTCTATGAGGTGCCAAAAATCGCGGGTGACCTTGAGTGACCTTGATAACAAGTTATCTAGAGCTGGTCAATTTCTAATACTAGTTGACCTTTTCTGACCAATTACTGACACATAAGATGACAATTTCTTTTTTCTCATAAAAAAAGGTGCCAAAGGTCCGGAGCCTGGCTGTTGGGCTATAAGTGGTGGAAAAGTATTTAGTACTTTTTTGTTTTTATACATTTGAAGGGTTTTACCAATTTAAAAACGGAATAGGACTTTTGAAACGACAAAATACAGAGTAGGGCACCTGATTTGCAAGCACTGAGTCAGGCAAAACACACAATGGACACGGAGTTGCAACTGGAACTATAATATCTGCACAATGAATAAATTCTAATTCAATGTAAGGAACACAACGCCACAAAGCTCCAACCTGAGCTGGACGACTAGATCAATTTTTTCGTTCTGACGATTCAAATCACTAGCCAATTAGAGTTGAACCAAGTCCATTTGAACTCGAACATTTAGTTTAGTTTAGTTTATTTCGGGTAAATACTAACACAGTAAGATAAATCTTATAAGGTAGTGATAGTTTATGATTTTACAAAGTTCAATTTTATGTATCATACATTAAATAATAATTCAAAAATGAAAAAAGAGAAGAACAAAAAAGGAAAAATTGACGAATGAAAGATGTAAGATATAGGTTAAAAATTGAAAATTTAAGTATTATAAAGATAGGAAAAAGAAAAAAAATAAAAAAGAGAAAAAAATTTGTTTTAAAGAAGTTAGTTGCTTTGACTAAAAAAGAAAAATCTCAATCTATTTTGAAACTGTTGTGCTCCGCTTGATTCTCGCAAATATAGTGGGAGTGAATTCCAAAGACGGATTGCAGCAATGAAGAACTGCCTCTCAGAAGTGAGACATGTGAATCGAGGGAGTATTAAATGATATGATCTGTTTGATGCTGGAAACCGAAGAATTTCGTATAAATATGCTGGCTGTCTTGTCCTTACAATAGTAAAAAGTATGTTTAAAGTTCTAAACTTAATAAAATTTTCAAACGACATATTGAGGAGGTTCATAGACAGATGTGAGACGTGATCGTATTTTCTAAGGCCAAAAATATAACGAATGGTACTATTAAACGCTATCTTCAGCTTTTTCCTGCTCACAGAATCACAATTATTGTATATTTCGCACCCATACGTAAGAACTGGGATGATTAGGGTTTTGGCAAGAATCATTCTGGTTTTCGGTGGGGTGAACTGCTGAACGGCCCACAAAGATCTAAGAACTCCATAAGTTTTTCCTACAATAGAACTAACGTGATCGCTCCATGTTAATGTTCTGTTGAACACCATGCCTAGGTTTCTTGAGGTGTTTGCGAATTCTAGGGGGATATCATTTAAAAGTATTGAAGGAAAACAAGATATATCTAATAACTTCTTAGATATTACAAGGCATTTGCATTTTGTTGGGTTAAGCGTCAAATTATTGTTTAGTGCCCATGCAGAAATATGTTCAAGCTCCTCGTTTATAGTACATACGCAGTTTTCTATAAGACCTAAGGGACAACTTTTATAGATTTGTATATCATCGGCGTAAAAGTGCTTAGATACATTTGGTATGATTGAAGCTATTTCGTTAATATATAGCGAGAATAAAAGGGGAGCCAAAATCGATCCCTGAGGAACACCTCGTGTGATAGGTAAAAACTCGGAAAGCTTATTTTCAATACAAACGGCTTGTTTTCTGTCAATAAGGTACGAGGAAATCAATTTGATAGCATCTGGTGAAAGATTAAACTCAAGATGCAACTTTCTCAAAAGAACAGAGTGGCTAACCATATCGAAAGCTTTAGAAAAGTCTAGAAGAACCAAAAAGGTAACACAACCGTCATCAAGATTTCCTCTTATGTCTTCAATGACTTTCATTAGTGCTGTTGTACAGCTGTGCTTAGGGCGGAACCCGGATTGAATGCTTGCTAAAAAGTTGTTACGCATTATATAATCATTTAGTTGTTTTTGCATTATTCGTTCACAGACTTTAGATAAAAAGGGTAAGATTGAAATTGGCCGAAACTCAGTTTGGAGTGAGTTTTTGGGGATTGGGATAATCTTGGCGAGTTTCCACTGGTTTGGAAAAATTCCAGTTGTGATAATAGTGTTGAAAACGTGAGTAATGAATGGTAGCAAGAATGGTAATATGGCTTTTACAAAGATGGGGTTTATTTCATCCACACCTAATGCGTTGGATTTTATTGAAAGAAAACTTTCTAAAACATCCAAACTACTGACACACGAGAAACCGAAAGAAGATTCTGAAGAGGCTGCGGAGAAGTTAGCAGAAGAATCTAAATCCATCGAGGATGCACTATTGGGAAGAGATAAGAAATTACGATTTAATTCATCACCGTCGACGTTGTTTTGTGAAAGGGGACGTTGCTTTCCGATTCCAAGCTCCCGGATATTGCTCCACAGCTTACGACCATCAGAGCACATATTCAGGCGGTTGGAATAGAAATGTGTTTTTGCCACTCTAATTTCTTGCACAACCCTGTTTCGCAAAACTTTATAAGCTGCATGCAGCTCTTCCACTCGAAAACGTATCCAGCGGCGGTAGGCCTGATCTCGTTGATTCATAAGATCTTTAATTTCTCTCGTAAGCCAAGGTTTGGATGTGCAGGATAGTTTCTTTATCTTAAGTTGGACATGTGCATTGTAAAGATTTAATATGTTTTCATTCAAAAACCTTACTTGTTCACTGGATGAATTCATAAAATAAATATTTTCCCAAGGTATAGCACGAATATTCTGTTCAAGGGCTGATCGATCTATGTTTTTAAAATCTCTGAATTGAATTGGAAGATTTTCTAGACGGTTCTCGGTTATGAAATCAAAACTCATAAAAATAAGATCATGACACGAAAAAACTGGAGCAGAGAGTTGGTCATAACACAAGACCCGGTCTTTTCTATTAACGAAAAATAGATCCAAAAGTGTACTTGACGAACGGGTGAAATGAGTAGGTACGGACAAGTTGACCGGATGTAAATCAAGTGAGATCATATGATCGGTAAGGCTGTTGTCAATTAAAATATTACTGTTAAAGTCACCACACAATAAAATATTTGGTGAGCTGACCGTCAATTCCTCCATAAGATCATAAAAGGGTTCTAGATCCACATTTTTATTTGGCCTGTAAACAGTTCCTAATAAAAGATTACTATCGCTACCGATAATATCAAGAAACAAGGATTCGAACGGTGAACCAGGTGATGAGGAGCATCTTACTTTACCTGATAAATTGTCTCTTAGATATATCGCAACACCACCCCCACTACGACCACATCTATCTGACCGAAAAAGTCTATATCCGTTCATTGAATATAATGCATCCCCTATGTCTGTTGAAAACCATGTTTCTGAGACACAGACTGCATCCAACTTAGAATTTTCAAATAAAAATTTAAACTCATCGATTTTAGGCATCAAGCTTTGAGAATTTATATGAGTTATTTTAAAGCCTTCCCTACGATTGCACAAAACTCGTAACATTGATTTCAGTATAACATCGCTGTTGCCCCCTCTGGAATTCACATTGCGCTCACTCAACTCTGTATCGAGTAAGCAGAAACAGCAACACAATCAACATTTTAAAACGATAATCAAAGCAGCAACTTTTACAATAATAATTATATAAAAATATAATAGAAAATAAGATATTTAAGGAAAAGAGATCTAAATAATAAGAAGCGGAGTAGAAAGAAGTTTGAAAGAAAGATATAGATAGCAAAGAAAGAAAAATAATAATAATACTTTTAGTTTTGTAGATTGAGAGAATCGGCATCGTTGTCCTGTTGAGGTCTTCTTTCGTCTTTTCTTTTGGTCTCATCTTCATTTATCATTGTTGCTGCGGCTATTGCATTTAGAATTTCATCATTATGAATGAGTAAGCTTTCCGAATCAGCTCTCTCTTTGACAAAGACTGAACCAGAGTGGGTATAAACGGCGAAGACAGATCCATTGTGTTTCAGGCGCATGGCCTGTCAGAGTAAAGAGCGGTTTCTTGCAGTCAAGCTCCCGTGCAGGTAAATATTTTGCTTCTGGCTCCTTTGCACCTCTATTCCTATGTCATCTAAGTGTAGCAACCTCTTGTTTGTTTTGTGGAAGAGAGCAGTACACTTTAAAACTTGGTTTCGTTCATTTGGCGAGTCGAATTTAAGAATAATGGGAGGGTCATGATCATGAGGAGAGTTTTTGTTGTTAGTTCTGAATGCAGCTTTTAAGTGAACAGGAGCACATTGAACGGTGTGGCAGATTTTTCCGAAAATCGAAGTTAGGTTCTCATTTGGCAGTTCTGGAATTCCAAGTAGAACAGCGTCTGCTGCAACCTCTCTCCTTTCAAACGTGTCACATCTTCTTTGCAGTTCAGCTACCTCTTTATTTACGGCATTAAGCATTTCAAAGTGGGTCTCTACTTTTGTTACGCGCTCTTTAATGGACTCAATAGATTTGTTTGTTTCCTCTACATGGGCAGATATGTTGTTTTCGATTAGTTCAAATCGTAGCAAAACTTCGCTTCGGAGCTCTTTGATTTCCTTTGTAATGCGGGAAACAATGTCATCGGTGATGCTTCTAATAAGGTTCTCCATTTCAGAGCGCTGGACCGTTGATGCTGTTGGGGAATTCTCATGATCAGTGTTGGTGGTATTTTGGGTAGGTGATGCTTGTAGTTGGCTCTTAGATTTTTTTATTTCAGCTATAGATGGGGCAGCTGACTTTTTTTTCCCTGATTTTTCGGGGGGTGTTGGGGTGATTGGGATCTCTTTGCCATCTTTAACAAATCTCGTCTTACGGTCCATGTTATTAATAAGAGATAGCGAGACGATACTTGTTTTTTGTTTATTTAAGAGAGTGCACTTGTTACAATGAAACAAAGAAAAAAAAAAGAAATATTTTCGGGCTTTTTATTTTTTACTTTTTCAATGCCAATACGGGTTGATTTAAAACTAAACCAAAGAAAAAAAAAAGAAACTTCACTGCACTGTTGCACAAGTTGCACTTTCTCGCACTTTAAATTTGTCTATGGATGTTTTATGAATACAAGAATGATAGTTTTCGCCGGACGATAAAAATACACGTCTATTCGCTATCGAACATTCTGCGAAAAAATTCTCAATTTCAATTTATATGAAAAGTTGATATGTTCAGGGATTTATAATCATTCATGATGGTTCCCATGCTTATTGTGTTGTAAGTCATTAGTGTCACGATGTTTCTTTTGCCGAGTTTACACGACAAAAATAATATGAATTTATGCATTCTTTTGTTGCTGTTTTGATCGTTATAGTGTCAGTTTTCCAATTCCGCATTTATACGAGTGACAAATTACCATTACTTCTTCCAGTTGCTTGCCAATAGTGACATAATCGTTTGAATGTTAAAATATTTGCTTTTATTTTTGTCATAAGAAAGTGACAGATGGCCAACTGACATTGAATAATGCCGTTTAAATGATGTCATTTAAATGCTCAGTGATACCATTTTGCAATTAATAATAATGAACAACAAAAAATGGACTTGCTTCTTCTTGACAGTTTTGGTGATAACCTCGAAGCAACTTTTAAAATTTCTTTTTTTAGTAAATTTAAGTTCCAAGTTGAAAACTCTTCCATTGAAAACTCTTTAGGTGTTATTGAATAATTGGGTTCTATTGAGCTTCACTTATTTGCAGGATTAGCTAACTATCACTTAACTCAGACTTAATTCAGCACTAAAAAACTGGCCCTTTAGGTAAATAAAAGAAATAAGTTTGTAAAAATATAAAATATATAAATGTCAGCTTTTAAACAAAAGTTTTGTGGATTTTTGTTATAAACAAAAGTTATTCTGTTATTGATACATACAAACTGTCATTTATGTCACATGTCATTACCCTCATGTTTACTGACGCAAATGACAATAGGTTATCCTATATTGATTATAATATTTGTTATTTTTAAAATTTGTTTAAATTTTTTTAAATTATATTTTTCTATGAGTGATAAGCAATAGATTAGGCATTTTGAGAAAAATGAGATCTCAGAGACCTAAGCAATCTCAGTCTCGTGAACAGGGTTCCTCAGCAAAATTTCTCAATTTTGCTGTCAAATTACTGAAGAACAAAAATAAAGGGTCCGCGTGCTCACTTTTTGACAGAGCAAAATTTTCCTGAACATGCCTATTCCCTTGCACCTTTTTTTTGTTTGTTTCCGATAAAATGACCTATTTTAAACTTAAAAAAGAAAATCAAATCATAGATCCCACAGTATCCTTAATATAAACAAAAAATGCGACTTTCACTTTTAAACCAAAAAATCCTGTGTGAATTTAAATGTCAAGTTTCCTACATTCTTAACATAAACTTAAACGAAAATTCAATTTTCTTTTGTTTTCTTTTTTTTTGTAGTAACTAATAACTCTTTAAAACTTTTAAGACGAAACACATTGAACCTTTTACTTTAAACTGGCACATTTTTTTGCATAAAGGTTGTCATAGTAGATGCTACTGCGAAAACCCTTGTTCTTATTTATTCATATGCCAGGGATTCAAAACTTCAGCCACAATGTTCACTAATTGTTTTGAATCTTAGATATGTATATTATTTTCTGTTATTTTTTTTTTCACTTCATTTGCAAACACCCAAGTAGCTGGCTATGCTTGTTGATATTTTTCTCTGACTTAAAGTCTTTCTCGTTATTTCCCGCCGTTTTTGTGTCTTCTAATGACAGGTATCGTATTCATTAAAAATTTTAAGTAATAATTTTTACTTTTAAATCACTTTAAGTCTCAAGAGGAACTGAGCAGTTTTTATTTCGTATCTACTGAAGTTGAACGGTTGCATGAAGTTCAACGGTTATGTGAATAGTTTAAGATTACAACAGGGTTCGAGGGGGTTTCAAGGTCACACAGTTTTTTTATTGAATAGAAACCAAAAGTGATCGCTGATTGTAAGTAAATTATGTCGTCTGAAACATCCAGTTGTTTATTTGGTAAAAATCGAATATGGGAAAAAAATACAATGAATTGCCCTGTAAACTGTTCTAATGGGACAAAGCTCACATTATAGTATATTCGTCACACGGTAAAAGGAATAAGATGTGACAGACATTTCTTGTGAATGCCACAACTTAGAAAAGCAACTTCCGGAAAATGGACGGTTACAAAAAACCACCACCCTTATTTTGATTGTCAATGACCAAATTGATAATTGATAAATTTTAAATTTTAATATTTTAAAACCCAACTAATGAAAGTTTTAACCATTGAGAGTGATTCAGAACAGAATTGAGTATAAAAATACCAAGTTTTCATATATTTGTCAACTTTATCAATTTGATAATTGACAATCGTAATAGGGATATTATAGACCAAGAGCCAACGACATAAAAATTCAAGTCATTTGCGTAAAGTTGTATGTCATATCAGCATAGCCTTTGAGGTGTTGAACCAATAACCGTTTTTCTGCCTTCCTAACCCCGTGTCGAACCGGTGTAAAATGTGACGTAATTTTTTACATCGATTATATTTCAATGCCTATTGATCGGAGGGAAAAAGTGCATACATGAAATATTTAGCTAGCAATATTGAACAATTGTTGTCATAGGTCAAACTCTTTTGTTTATCCCTTAAAAGAAAGAGAGCGGCAAAATATCCAAAAAACACTTAGGTAAACAAATAATGTTTGGAAACTTCGTGGTTCTCTATCTTCTTAGTGATTCACAACAGAGAGATTCACCTATGTATGACAACAATTGTTCAAAATTGCAAGCTAAATATTTCTTCTATGCACACTTTTTCCCTCCGACCAATAGGTATTGAAATAAATCGATGTAAGTCAAATTTTATACCAGTTCGACACGTGTTGAGGAAGGCAGAGAAACGGTTATTAGTTTAACACCTCAAAGGCTATTATTGATATATATCACTTACAACTTTAAGCAAATGCCTTGATGTTTATGTCGTTGGCTCTTAGACTATTATGTACCTTTTCAAAACATCGTCGTTTTGATAGACGTATGTAGATATTAAAATTGTTGCAATATACCTAAACAGAAATGTTTCGAGAATGCAAATAATAAGAATAATTGCGTTCAACTTAAACAGAAGCTCTTATGTTGAACTTAACCCTGGCAGCACCTTAAATTCAACTCAACAACATAAGAGCCAACTAAAATCAGAGCCGGTTAAACGCTTAGCGATCGACACTTATCCTAAAATTCAGCATCACCATTAAGAAATTGCCTAGATTAAGAAGCAGAGAAAAATTAAATTTTTAGTACCTCGGTTCTAAAGTCAAACTCAAAGTAAAATTAAACTGAATTAAAATCACTCAATTTTTTGAAGTTGTTTTTATTTAAATTACTGTGGCGACATATATGTTACTATTTAAGTTTAGTTTCAGCAAATGCTTAAAGCCCAAATTTTCGTTTAAAACGGACAAACATTTTGTTAAATCTATTTTGTAAAAACAAACATGTGCATATTTTCTTAAGACATTCGAAGAACAATCTGCATCAAGTTCATGCGACCAATTCGTCTATTTTATAACTACAAGACAAAATTTTGTTTATATTTTGCATCTCTAGGATGCGAATGCTTCTATCAAAAGGAAGAAAATTTTAAAGAATTTTATGTATATTCCCGGCTGAATGTCGACTACCTCTCCTTTTTGTGTGGTTCATCGCTTAAAATGCCTATTGTTTTTGCATAGTATTCTTTAAGTTTTGTATAAACGTTTGTAGGTAAAAGTACACATAAACATGGATTCAAACAGTGGTGACTGTTTTTCATAGAAAAAAAATACCCAGCACTTTTAAATTCTAGTTGTTTTGATTAAAATTCATAGTTGATTACTTCCGTAGTAGATTTTGTTCCTGTTTTAAGTAGAATGCGTTGGTAAAAAAAATGGCCTTGTCTTTAATCTTCCAATCCTTATGCACCATCAATTAATACATTCAAGCACGTTCAAATTTAAAAATGTTAAAAATAGCTCTTCTTAGTTATTCTTAAATAAGTGCTTTATAAAGTTGTGCCAACTTCAACCCTTCAAAAAAACAACAATACAAGATTTTTTTCCAAAAATCAAAGTCGATATGACTTTGTTATATAGCACCCAAAACTCACCTAAGTGTGCCTAATTGATTTAATTAGACTTCACAAATATGGCTTGATTATCGCTGTACCTTGTTTCAAACACAAAATACCTTCACTATATTTAGGAAACAAAACTGCCCCATCTTTCTCTGCATATCATATTGCCATGACCAATTATTTCTGCTGAAAAGTATCCAAAGATTTAGTTGTTTTGGCCATAAACATTTTACCCTTTAGTATAAACGAACCGTATATAGGTATAGCGTATAGCCGGTATAGCTGCCGTTTAAAATGTCCCACATCTGATTTCTATTTTAAGGTTGAAATTTTTAAACTTATCTTTTTTGCTTTTCAATAGGTTTAAAAGTGAGTGAACATTTGAAACCACAACCTCAACGATGAGAAAGCAATATACGAGCGTATATCTACTTTCTAGCAAACAACCACTTACTTTTCCGGGTTAAAACTTTTTGTCTATAGTTTTATAGAGTTCTCTCTCCGGAATATTCTGGAGAAAATAACAAACAAAAAAATTACTTTCAACCTGCTGCCTTGAGAGATGGAATCCTTAAAAATATCAAATTATTCTCAATTTAAAACTTTGGTTTAGGTAAAATGCACTGCATGGATACGACGTCATCGACGAACTGAACTGAATATACACGGAATAGACAGTGTATTTGAACGGTTTCTGTTTCATGTGTTAATACACCGAGTGTAGTAAAAATAAAAACCTACATGCTCTGATCATACAAAGATTCTTGTAGAAAATATTTACTTTAAATTTGAATCTATCTTCCTACTTCTTTGTTGTTTCAGTGGATTGAATGATAAATAAAGATACTGGTCTACAATTTTTTCTATGCAGAAAATGTTATAAATACTTTGAAAAAAGTAATTGATGTCCTGAAGTCGAATACAATCGCAGAATATCTTTAAATTGGCTCTGACATTCTTATATATTTTTCCTTCGGAACTCGTAACTGGATTTTTCTTGAAATGAATTTTTCTATTAATAAAAGCCGAACAAAAACGAGTTAACACTTAGCCACTTGTTAATTTGTAATTCTTATTAATGTTAGATATGTGTATAATAGTATGAGACTTATTTGGATAAAAAAAAAAAAAAGTTTGTATTATTTTTAATTATTTTTTATAAAATTGCCTTTCTGCCTAAATGGTGCCAAAATAGACCCTCCTCTTTTATGATTTATTTCATGTATGGACCCAACCAACACGTTATAGAATTTTTTCACATCTTATGCAAAGCATCTGTAGGCATATGATGGTGTCATCCATCGATCAAGAAGTGAAATTTGTAATGCATCGAATACGCAACTTTTGTATGAAAAATGGTTGTATTTTCAATTCAATCAAAATTAAAAATCTGAGGTGAAGCTTTGTTTACAAGTAACAAGTAGTCATTCTTTTTATGGAATGTTTTGTCTAAATTATTTTTTTAGTGATACATAATTTAAAATTGATTCTTTGGACAGTCCCTGGAGAGTCGGCCGTCAATTGTAAAGAAATTGCAAGAAATTTCATGAAATTTACCAAAATACCTATGAAATGACAGTTCAGTGCTAAAGTGTGTTACATAATTAAATCTGAGGAATTTGATCATAATCTGCTCGGAGCTCTACTCTGATCGCTTAGCCTCTGCTCAGAGCTTTGCTCAGAGCCAAAAAAGAAAACGCCAACTGATACTCAATTTGGATAGAGCAACATTTACCCACACCTGTGAGTGATTTCGTCGTCGACAGCTCTAATCTGAAAAATTTAGAGGGTTCAGCTCGATCGGATAGAGTATCCAACTTTGTGCTAAAGGAACTTCCATAAACAGCCACACCAATTGCATCAACGAGTGCTACTTCCCCAAAAATGAGATTTTGGTACATACTTCATTCTTTGTTGAAAAAGTAAAAGTAAAAAGAAAGAAAAAAGAAGTCTTTTGACTTCAAGACTTTAGTTTTCTGTCTGCTTTGAATTCATTTTTTACTTCAAGCTGTCTTTTAACTGCAACCAAAAAGCTTTCAAAGAAAAAAAAGAAACTGTACTCTTTTAATTTTAAGTCTTTTAACTGCGTAAGGTGATTGCATTATTAAAAAATTCTTAATTGACTGAGAATTACACTTTAAAATTGAAGTACTACTGAGGTGAAGTGAAAATACTTAAAAATAAGTGTTTTGAATCCATTGATTGCCAGTACTAAAATGATTGCATTCTTTTACATCTCTGAGTCTTACTTCCCTCCCCCAGCAACCTAAGTAAGCTCTTGGAGGAGCTGATACCCATCAAGAAGTTCAAGAAGTTCTTCAGCAAAAGTAAAATAATCCAAGGCATATGGTTTGGTTTTCAAAAAAAAAAACTATTCCACACTGCACCTCCTTCTTAAGATTCATCACGACATTACCCCAAACATTCGACAATATTTTATTTTATTTTATTTTATTCTATTTTATTTTATTTTATTTTATTTTATTCTATTTTATTTTATTTTATTTTATTTTATTTTATTTTATTTTATTTTATTTTATTTTCCATTTAATGAAAATTGTATGAAAAAAATTAAATCGTTGAAGAGGTTTTTAAAAAAAATATTTTTTTATATATCAAATTCCTTAACCCCCAGATTCACAGTTTAAGTTTA
The DNA here is from genome assembly GCA_963921185.1 of Dasysyrphus tricinctus. Taxonomy (NCBI): domain Eukaryota; kingdom Metazoa; phylum Arthropoda; class Insecta; order Diptera; family Syrphidae; genus Dasysyrphus; species Dasysyrphus tricinctus. The sequence goes on along the minus strand of OY992532.1, from coordinate 171,988,049 downwards.
AACTCTACTTTTGGTTTAAACTTAAGTTCAACAACTTATTCGGTTTCACAGTGTTCTTTTAAACCTTGAACTGAGTTCACTCTGTAGTTTAAATTAAACGACAGTATTCTGCCGTTTAAACTTGAGTTCAACGTGGATAGCACTGAAATTCAAGCATTCTCATATTCTCAACTCTCAATTGACAACTACCACAACGTAATGCTGGTTGATTTTCGACCGTGTGCGTGCATGTATCAAAAATGAGTATTCGCTCGATCATAGTGTGTGTGTAGGTCAGTGATGAAAATTAACTTTTGTCAATTGTACTGAAAACTGAAAAGAAATTGTACTGAAAAAGACAAAATAGTACTGAACTTTTTTAAATTATAAAACAACGCAAACAATTAAAATAAATATTTTATTTAAACAAAAATACATAAATTAAATATACCTATACATTTCATTGGTATAATTTTATTCTAAAATAAGTCTTATGGACGGATAGCAACTTTGGCATAGGTCTTTTCTTTTTATTTACATTCATATGTACATACATTACATTCATTATGTTTTTCTTACTCTAAAATTTCTTCAACGGCAAGTGGTTTACTCGATAAATGTCTATTCAATAGATTTTTTTGAATAATGTAGCTGTAACATTCATTTTTAATTAGGTTTTTAGTTTCTATTAGTGCAGAACACGTGTCCACCTGCATTCGTTTTCTTAGTTTTGTTTCATAATTTGATAAGAAAAAATTCTTTTGACGTTTGCGGAAGAATGAGGAATAGAAAAAGCACCCTGGACAATTCGGTTTATATTTGAAAACATGAACTCGTTGCATTCATTTTGCACAAGGCCAATTTCAGCCCAGAACTCAGAAATAGAAGCATTTCTAATTTTTTTAAGTATTGGCAGTCAGCTAGAGCTGGATATTCTTTATCAATGAGTTCAATGTTTTTTTTGTTCGCCAGGAAAAAAATCTATTGAATTTACTTGGTCATCTAAAATTGAAGTTTGTGAAAAATGTTGCAACGAGTTCAAAAAAATGTCTTCAAAATAAAATCTTTTTTCACATCTTCGAGGAAAGCTATATAGAACATCCGTGCATGACTTTTAAAGCTATAAATTAAATATAAAAAATTGTCAACTCGTTTTGTAATATCGAAATTTCAAAAAACTGAAACTTTTTTTAAAAATTAAAAAACTTTTTTTGAAAATTTCGATAAACAAAATAATTAAATCTTGAATATTATTAGAAATTTGCATTTAAAAAAATAATCTAAGCCCGTTCAGCCGATAATGAGAAAATTCAAAATAAATAAGAAACGTTCTATGAGAGGTAATATTTAATATTAATATTAATATTTTTCGTCTTCCCTATTGCATCGTTAAGACAATTATGCTCAAAGCATTGAGCATAAAGTTGATGCTCCTGTGAGAGTTATGGCCTATTTAAATACTGTTTTAGCTCCAAAAATAACGGTACTTGCTATACAACCGTCTTAAAAAACGTTATTTATCTTAAAAACAGCTCAAACGATTTCGATACTAATTCTAAAAATGTTTGTATAATTACTCGGATGTTTTTAAAAATTCTTTATTTTCAAGCAAATAGAACTTTTTGAGCAAGAACGTGCGACCCAGTCGTGCCTTTTAATTTTTTTTTTTAAAGCAAGAGTAGGTAACAGATTTGAAAGTGCACTTTATTAATTCTGCAAATCAAATTTTGAATAGCCCCCGGTTTTGGTCGGTTTTAAGAAAATTCAAATTTTCAGACTCATTGCGGCACGTGTTAATATAATCCGATTAGCATGAAATTTTGTGCACGTTTTTAATGTAGAAGAACAAAAAAATTGGGGTTTAGTAAAAACAAACAATTTTTTTTCCTCCATAAAAATAAGGACCACCCTACTATGTACATATCGCGTAAAAAGAACTTTGAAAAGATGCTGAGCTCTGAATGAAGTTCTGATCTACAATAAATTTCAAGAACTGCCCACCAGTTACTCTTGGTTGAGTTCGTGAATGTAAATGTTCGGCAGCGGCAGCACGACAAAATTCATGTTGCATTTCTGCTGGCAAATACTGTCCGATCTACAGTTTTAAAACTCTATATGAAGCGTGAGAGCAAATTTTACCAAAAACGAACATAAATAGTACCATCAATTGTTTTTGGCAGTGATGTGGTATGTTTACATTCGGTTTCATTCGGTTCGGTGTGTATTCGGTTCGTTTTCCGTTTCAGTTTTGAATTTTTAACACAAACGGTTTCTATAAGGTGATTATTCAAATATCAATTTTTAATTCCAAAAATATCAAGAAACTTCAGCACTAGTTGTCAATTAAAATTAAAAACAAATGAAAAAAACCTTATAGGACCGAATATGTGTGAACGCTGCTATTACTTTGTGTGAATGAAACCGATTCGTGTTGAGGGGACATTTGGTGATATTCAGTTTCTATTAGGTTTTTATTCTTGTTTCTTGCCGTTTTCATCGATTCACACTTATCAGGTCCGACCGAAAATGAACAGAATACAGACCGAACCGAATGAAACCGAATATGTGTGAAACAAGCCTTACACAGATTCCCAGTTTGGTTCATCATCTCTTATACAGCTATGCAAGAACTGCCAATGTTTTAGTAGGAAATTCTGAAGGTCTACATTGGGCTTTGTTTTCATTTTCTGTGGCGGGCGTAAACACTTTAAAAACGAGCAACTTTACTCTGAAACCAAGTCAATCCAGGAGGACAAGTACCTTATGTGTACTACCTGCTTAGAGCCAATCACCCTTATCCACTTACGAGAAAGATGACAAACTAATAACGAACCCCCCCTCCTGAACCAAGGTTCCTTAGTACTACAGTCCAACAACCAAATCAAATCGACTTTAACACACTGTCAAATGTGTATGAATGGACCGTAAATTTGAATATTTGTCTCGAGTTTTTGGAGCCCCAGCCCCCAGGCCCAAGCGGCAACTGAATAATTTTGTTTAGTCATGAATCATGAATGTTCACTATTTCAAAACCACTTGCGTGTTTGATGCATTATTTTTACTATCAAAAGTCATCGCAATGACGATTGAATGTTCAGAGTTCAAAAATTAAAAATGACACATAATGTTGTTAGATGACTTTTTTAGAATCCTTACTTTTGGAAGTAATCAACATCTGTTCCTTAAAACAAATAATTAAGATTATAACAAAATTCATTTCATCTTTGTTTTTGAAATAATGCTATTTCTGGAAATACCGTGAAATTGTCATTTGGATATGTTATAAATCTTGCTTTTTTGAAGAAAAATGTTAGAATGAAACTTACGACCATTTGCAAAATAGATGCCTCATATTTTGACCAGAGTGGTTTGGGATCTACTTGTGCAAAATATTAAGTGATACATTTGAATTGATTTTATAATAATTATCAAAATGTATATTACGTACACATATACAAAGAAAGTTTATCGGAAAATTGCCCCAATAATAACGCCCTCCCCATACATGTAGTTATTCGCAAATTCTCTTCCTCGTACCAGGCCATTTCCTTGTATTCATTATAGAAGTACCCCAACTAACAAATAATATGCTTGTAATAACCATATAATTTGATATGAGTGTTCTGTTGCAGCCCCGGCAAAGCTATTTAGATTTGTATTTTATTCTTGAGTGGCAGCTATAGCTGAAGTATTTTTCTAAGATGAATCTATAAATGGGCGAGAGAGATATGCACATTGGCAATGATGGCCGGCCAGCGTGCGAGGAGGCTATTGGGTCAAGGCTTCGGTTTTCGAAATATGTACATGTATGTTTTTTCGTTGTTTTTTAATTGACTGACAATAATTATAAATAATAAGAACAACAATATGATAGCAGACAGAGAACACATTCAGCAACGAGCGGATGTTCATTCCTTGCGACATTTTTGTTTTTTTTTTGTTTTAACATAGTGATTTTGTTTATACAAAGTGTGGTAATGGTGATGAGTTCAAAATGTTATCTCATTAATGTGCGGTGACCTGAAAATTATTGAAATCAAATAAATAGAAATTATAGAAATATGGCGCACTTGAGATTGTGTGATTTTCATTTTCATTTTATTATTATGTTAAGTTAATTATTAATGTTGTAACTTTTGTTTTTTATTTTTGTTTTATGTGGAAAATAACATAACAATTAACAACATTCGATTTATAGTTTTCGTAATCTATTTTTAATTTAAGAACAAATTTTTATGGTCAAAGGTTAAATTGTACTGATACTAGGTGGGTTTTTTTTCTGATTCCCAAACAAAATTGGACAAAAAAACAGACCGAGGCTAAACAAAGCAATGACTTCAAAGACAATATTTTCTCCATTTCTATTGTACATAAAGATGGAAAAAATATTGCCTTTCAAATGGACGGGAAAATACATGATTTTTCTGGGAGAAAGGGGTGGTTTAAATTACCATTAAATATTAAAAAAAAAAAAATGATTACAATTTAAATTGTATATATGTTTCGGATTGTTGGGTATTTTTGGAAATTTTGTTATGATTAAGAGAGTTATTAGTAGTTATTATCTACATTTTTTTGGAAATCCCGATTGAGATATTGATATTTTGTGGATTTAGGCTAGTATGCTGCTGATGTGAAACGAAATTTGTCAACAGTATACAAATTACCTTCAAAATTTATCAAATTAAGACATGTATTTACAATTAACAAGTATTTTTTTTTTATAATGAGCGCGCACTAAAGGGATTGTGGCTACCCTAAGAATGATTAAACACAGTGCAAGCGTGAGGAAAAAAGGGAAGGATTCAAGAGGAGATGCCGATGCACATTGGTTTGCAGTTCTGAATATCAAAATTGTAGGGAAATACAGAGTCAGGTAAGGCATTCCACATTCGGGTAGTGCGACTACCCTTATCAGAAGATATCTCATAAATTATGCAATTTGTCTTTTTTTGAAAGCATTTTAAAGCAACATTTCTGCCCAATGTTTTTTATGATTCTCGATCGAAGTTTGTCTGGGGTCTCCAACAAAACAAGGAAATGCTCACGAAAATTAAGCGAGCAAATATTCATGGAGAGCTGCACTAGCTGCAAACAGAAACAAAAACAACAACAAAAGCAAACATGAAAATACTCAAATGTCATTTTTCGAACGCAATCAATCAGTCCAGGCAGCTAATTTTGTGGGAAAAAGGGTGTAGACTTCGTGCAATCATCTGCTTTAATTTGCAATTTCGCTTGTAGAACAGTGTACTTCAAAACAAAAATTATCCATTCTAATTAGTGTCTTACAATAAAATAAAAAAAAAATAAAGTCTTGAGTAAAAACTTTGAACTCTCCACTATTATGTGTGCGTTAATATCTCAGGAAACAACAAAAACAAACACGAAAAAACTCAAATGCCATTTTTCCGAACACACACAATCGGTCTGGGCAATAAATGCCAAGCGAAAAGGAGTGTAGACTTCTTGCATTAATCTGCTATAATTTGCAATTTTGCTTTATTCTAACAAACAACAAAAACAAACACGAACAAAATCAAATCTCACTTCTCCGGACACAATCAATCGGTGTGGGCAATTAATACCAAGCGAAAAAATAGTGTAGACTTCTTGCATTAATCTGTTATAATTTGCAATTTTGCTTTATTTTAAGAAACAACAAACACAAACATGAAAAACTCAAATTTAATTTTCTGCATGCATTCAATCAGTCCGGGCAGTTTATTCTGTGCGAAAGAGGAGTGTAGACTTCTCGAAATAATCCGCTTTAATTTACAATTTTACTGCAAAACGAAATTCTCCGTTCATGATTAATGTGTTATAAAAATAAAAAAAAGCCAAGTTATTTATGCAACCTTCTATTTCAAAATTTTTTTTTAATTGCTCTAAATTTTTTTATTTCAAAGATTGGTTAAGATATTATTTTCTCCAAAACTAAGTTACGTTTAAAAATCAACTTGCTAAACAGCTTTTGATTCATTTTTATAGATAAAGCAATTATTTTTTTTTTAATTAGTTTTCTGCAAAAAATCTTTAACCGAGCTCAATAGTCGAACAAAACACAGTTAAAAACAAAAAAAACTTCCTCGAAAAAAATCTTCTTCAGGAGTACCTCGTTAAAGTGTTTTTTTATAATAAAAGAGCCATATATGTAACTCAAAACCTGAATAAGCAGAAGATCACTTTAAACTTATACTTCATTTTTATTTGTTTTCTTTTGTACTGCCTAGGCCTGTTGACTTTTAAAAAATATCGAATTTAAAATAAGAAATTAAAAAAAAAATGTAATGATGGAGAAGTATTTCAGTTTTGAAAATGATCCAGTTCTTTGATTTTGTATTTAATTGATCAATGAGCTCTTCGATTTTGTATTCAACTTAAAAATATGCTTAATATAATCAAGTATTTTTATTTATCAGCATCAGCATACATAAACCTTGATAAACATGACATAAGCTTAAGATACACGTTAAAAAATTAATTTATTCTAGCAATTATTTTCTTAAGTTATAAAAAATAATTAAAAATCTTTTATGAGAGTTTTATGCTTGGGAAGACGTGACTGGAAATTTAAAAACATAAACTTAGCAAAAACATTACTTTTTGTTTTCTTTGCTTTAACTAGGTATTCATATCTCATATGAAACTTTAGTTATTTGGCTAGCAAATCATTTGCATTGATTGTTATTTATGAACTACATAATGTACATTTGTACATACTGAAATGTTACTATTTTTTTAGAAAATCTGCCATTCTGAGAGTTTTCAAAGTCCTTTGTGTAAAGCTATAGTAAGTACATCAGATTGCACTAATAAACATCCACAAGTTTAGTATAGATTTTTTCAAAAAGTGGACTTAAGCTGTTTTTCTTCTGAACCCTTCCATATGTATATTTTTTTTAAACTAAAGTATTTTTATTAAAATTAAAGAAGAATGGGCAAAGTATTCGAACTACTCAACACGAATGTGCCATACATCGTTGAAAAGGTTATTGTGAGTTCATTATTTCATTATAAGGCTTTTAACCATGGGGTTCGCAAGTTATTCAAAATAAGTAAAAGAACAATAATGGAATTCCTCATTTGGTGCTTGGCTTCCTACTGAACATCAATGTGTCGTATATTGTTGAAAAGTTATTGCATGTTTTTCATTTTGTTATATGCCCGTCAAGTTGTCTTGTAGGAAGTGGGATTCGAGAGCGTAAAAGAACAATATAGGTAATGCAATAATGAGATCTGCTCTGCCCAGCGGGAATAATTAAAAAAATCATTGAGGAAAAACCTGCTTTTTCCTTGGGGAATGGAAGCCGCACCTGCCACTTTTCAGCTTATTCCCTTGAGGAATTTAAGATGGGCGTGTCATTATCGGGAAGCACATGCCACTTTCTCGATGAAAATTCACTAACGAAATCACTACTTCGTTGGAAGTTGGAACTTGGAACATGGTGATTGCATAATCTGTGAATTCACTACATAAATGTATTTTGCTTATTCATCAGATCAATCTTTTCGAGGAAAAATGTAATGAGAAATCAATTCTGAAATCACAAAATTAGGTGCAGTTGCTTATTCATCACTCCTCCCGAGGAATCCCCACCTTTTTCCACAAGGAATGGAAGCTACGCAAAAGGAATACTTACTTGTTCATTTAGCGAGATTATTTACTTCGATAATGTACCCTTTACTTTAAGATGAAAACAAACCAAAAAGCAGTTTCCATTTCAAATCAAAAGTAATTGGCATTGGCATTGGCAAACGCAATTTCTATTGAGTTCAGTTCGTCTTACATTGATTTTTTACAGAAAGCCACTGTGAACTATATTCAATAAGATGATAAATTTAAGTTGCCAAGAAATCATAAGCAACTCTGTGCATTACTATTCATCGTTGAAATCATCAATTACAATTCACCATGAATTTCACTCACATTTGTTTTTTGGTCTCCATGAAGACTTTGCAAAGCAGATGCGTGATTTCAAATAATGAACCGATGAACTTGTGCATTACTTTTCCACAGTTTTCTCATCACATAATTTTCCCTATTAAATTCACCGAAAGAAGGGGTCGTTTCCTAAGCACAAAGCAGAAAGTGGAGTCAATGGCTATGAACTGAGGAGAATTTGCATTACACTTCACTTACTAAATCATTGCATGTCATTTCTCTTATGATTTGGAAAGTGAATTCATTGATGATTTCAGCTATAAAATTAACTGAGGACGGTATTTCCCGCTGGGTGCCTGCCCAATAGTGATGAGTGAAGGTTGTTGCATATACTTCAATTTGTTCTATAGCCATTTAGAGGTATACCATGGGGTTCGAGAGATATTCAGCCTGAAAACACCGAAAGAACAATAATGAAACTCAGCATTTGGACTTTTTCTTACTTCTCAACTTCTCGCGTTGAACTTTGGGACAGCTTCCATACATTTTTACTCACACTCCTTTGAGCAATGGAAATTGTATTTATAGAATTTTTAAATGTTAAGTCGATGTCCATAAAATTGCAAAAATTGATTAAAAAAATGCGGTATCATAGGTAGACACACCTTCGGGTTATTTTTTTTTCTCATATATATGACTGGAAATAAATTAAGATCCATATAAATTTGTCGAACAAAACTAAAATGTTTTATGGAATTATATGTATCTTATTAACTCCACCCAAAATGACTGTGAAAATTCAAGGAATTTGGATACATAAAAAAATACACAATTTGTTTTTATAATGTGACATGACAATTAATAATAAAAGGATGGATTCAACAATATTTGTATTGTTTTTTTTTAACTTAGAAATAGTTATGTATGTGTTTTCCATTTACCAACATGTGTATTTTTGTACAATTAACCCAATTTTATTAATGCCATTTTTAAAAGGAAGATATCGCAGCTGTTTCTGTGCACAAACAATTATCTTAAATGTGTTGATAATTTTCATTATGCATAGGTATTCCACATGAAATAAATTATTGTTAGGTAGACAGTTTACAAAAGACACAAGTACAAATACAAGTACGCACAGACAGAATTTCGAAATATTATGACAGTGAATATTTTCGATTTTTTTTTTTCTCTTTACACCATCTAGCACCATCTAAAAATAATTATTGATTTATAGTTGCTAAAAATAAGGTGTTAATTAAATTTGGCAGAGATTATTGATCAAATACCTATTCAATCATTATTTACATTTATATTATTACTTGCTTCCTTGTTTTTGTGAAACCTTTAAAAGTGATTTTTATATAATTTTTCTCTGCTGGAAAAAGTCTCTTCACTGAAATGTTTTCTTCTATTTGCTGAAAAGCATTTTTTGTTGAGGATTTTTGCCATATCAGATGGGAAAATAGCCGGTAGATATTTCCGGTAAAATTTTATAATATTTTTAGGAACTTGGGATGTCTTAATATAGATAAGTAATTGCAGACTTAAGGATATTTTTTTGTCCACAATTAAATAGTTTAGAATATTAATCTCATTAATCTTAAGCGATTATGGGAAAAGTCAGATGAAGATCCACTTTTACCGAAAATGGTTGAGCGATACAGTTGTATTATTTATACCTTCAGTTAAATCGTCCGTGTACGTTGTTCGTTGTTGACCGTAAGCGGAAAAACGAAGGACTTAATGATAACACCGAACATGAACAACGAAGAAATTCAAACCTTTTTAAAATTTTCGATGAACTTTGTTCGTTGTTTGAGTAAAAAAGTTCACCGAATGAAGAACAAAGTTCTAAATAAAGCTTAAAACAGTTTCTTATGAAATCGTTTAAAATTCGATACTTGTAACGGACGGTGTGCCATCTTTTAGGTCCATATGTTAATGTTAAATATATTTGACATTAATCAATCGATTGATTTGAGAAGACATGTTTTTGAAACGTTAATTCAGTACAATTGTATAACCATCAACAATCTCTGATTTACACACTTATGCTAGGTCTCCACTTGTATTTTACAAACTGACGAAAGACGACTTTCTTTGTTAGTCAAAGACAAAGTGACATTCCGTTGTTCATTTGATATATTTTTACTTGTCTTTCAAAGGAGAATAGGTCAAAACGGTCTTCAGGACCAATAACGACGAAACATATTTCGTTGGAAAGGTATTTTTATGAACTACAATAGTTACTATGAGGGCTAACTTCAAATTGCTGTGTGGAAAAAGTTATTCGCTAAATAGAATCGTGTTCTGGTGCATTCTAGTATGAATAAAATATTTTTAGTATGGGCAAAATTTATGAAAACTGGTCAAACAAATAACAACAATTTATATGTAATTGGAAAGGTATTTCCATTATCTACTCCTACAGTACCTTAGATAGCAGTTCAGTTCAAATCACTGTGTGAAAAAAGTTATTCGAAAACTAACGCATTATTGTGGTTCATTTTAGTGTAAAAAAATGTTTTTTTTTTAGTATGGGCAAAAAGTGTGAACGCAAGTTCAACCAATAACAACGGGACGTATGTCGTTGGAAAGGAAATTTTATGTACTACAATAGTTAATGAGGCAGCTTATTTCAAATCACTGTGTGAAAAAAGTTATTCATTCCCATGCTCGATAAATTTTATCTGTACCAAAATTCCCTAAAACAGCGAATAACTTTTTCCACACAGTGATTTTAAATAAGTTGTTATGGAAACTATTATTGTTCATAAAAATACCTTTTCAACGACATACATACTATCGGTATTGGTAAGACCAGTTTGTATAAATTTGTTTCAAACTGAAATGTACCAAAACAAAACCTTGGTTAGTAAATTACTTTTTTCACACAGTGATTTGAAATGAATTGCTATAGTGACTATTGTAGCGCATAAAAATACCTTTCCAACGACATACGACTCGTTTTTATTGATTCCTAGACCACCTTTCATACAGTTTTGCCGATTGTCCTTTGATGTCTTTCATTGACAAACAGTGTTTGTCTGTTCAAAAACCACCAATTTTGGAGTATTTCCACTTGTAATTTTGTGAAATGACGCATTATATGCGTTTTTCTTCAGTTGGTAAATGATAAGTGACGACCTAGAATCTACTGTTTTGGATACGAAGAAGAAAAAGATATTGTTAAGTTCGTTGCTTGTGTTAAATTCAAATCCGTCATCCAGATTCTTGAAAGAGATGACATCATGACTGATGAAAATTCCGAATGAAATGATATTACGTCAGTTAGAACTGTGAGTCAGATGAAACTGGTTCTTATTTTTGTATAAGAAATAAATGGTTTCCCAATAAGGGCTGGTCTTACTTAAAACTTTAAGGGCATCGGTCGATTACGGCTGATTAAACCTTCAACATATTGAACGATTAACAACAGATTTAACAGATTATACCAAAATAACATGGCCATCCCAGTCTTTCAAGATCTATACCCCTCCCAATTCGATAACCTTTTAAAAGGGTCGTTGGGTGGTTTAACACAATTCCTTCCCCCGAAGCAATCTACAGGCCTAAGATAAACTTCTTAGAAAAAGAAAGACGAATTATCTTGAAGTCAATTAAGCTTTTCTTATTAATAAACACCCCAGACCCCAACAATAATTATGAAAATTTACGCTTGTTACCTATGACTAAGTTCCTAGCTAAGGAATAGTTTACCACATTTTTAATAGTTCAACATAGCTGTAACTCATGACGCCACCCTTCAACCTGTCTAGACAGTTCATCTATTATACACTCTTGTACCCGAAGAAAAGTTCACTCAGCTATCACCAGTCTTCCCCCTCCCTTGCTTGCTGCTGCCACTTCTATATCAGTGTTGAGGTTTGAGTATGAATACCTCAACTGAAGTAAGATACTAATAACTGAGAGAACAAACAAGTGATCACCAGTGAAGGAATTGTTAGACAAAAGTATTTGATCACCTGCCTGTTGTCATCTTCTTCATATTTAAAAAAAAAATAAGGCTGATAGTACATTATGTAGCTTTTATTGAGCTCATTTTCAGGTCTGTACTAGAATTAATTGGAACGAAATCGATTTAGTGTTTTATCTTATTTTATGCCTTACAAACACATTTTCCAATCAGTTTTCTCATATTTATTTATAATTATTTCAGCTTTTCATTGGAAAATAAAAAAAAACTCAAGCATAAACCTACAACAACACACATATCAGTTGCTGAGCTGATAAAATATTTTCTTTTTTTTTAACGTAAAAATTATCTTGTGACACCATTTTTGAGCTGATAGCTTACGAGTATGTCTCCGTGATCTCACCTAGTTTCGCATCATATTTTTGAATGTACTAGGTAAGCCTTTTTGTTGTTTTCATTGATAAGACTCATTTTGGCCGATAACAAGTTAGTAGTACGCAGATATAGTATAAATATATGTGTATAGTGCATGTATAGATATACAACATATATAATATATAGATAATTATAATAGCAGGCAATGCGGCTAAGTTCTGTTTGCTAAGCAAATTTTAAAATCATGAAGAATGCGAGTCAATAAACTTGCGTTTGTACTCTCATTGCGATATTTTTTAGATACAAATCTGTTTAGAAGTTGAATGACACTAATTTTGTATAAATGAGGAAAAAAAGATACAAAATTCAGCTGCCGTTTCTTCGCTTTATGTATAATGGTTTTATTGTTTTGTTGAATCTAATGTTCTGGTAGCGTGTGATAAGTTTAACTCTAATCTTTGGTGCGTTATCAAATGTTTAGACAAAAAGTTTAAAAAAAAAAGCCAAACCATTCAGAATTGTATAAAATTAAAAGAATTTTGTTTTATGTATTTCGATTTCCTAAATAAACATATGTATGCCATGTACATACATATGTTTACTCAGTTCCGTATTTAAGGTTTTAATAATGAATTCATTGATTTACTTACATAGGAATGTATGTATTGTTATTGTAAAAATCTAGCATTGCTTTGATTTTCGGAATAAAAGGGTTTTTTTTATGTCCGCATCCGCCTGAATGCGGACATAAAAAAACCCTTTCTGGTGTTCCGTACTTTCGGTACAATCTTTGGTTCCATAATTCGCACTTCCTGGTTCATTGTAGTTTAAAGGGGAATACAAAACCAGCTGTACAAATTCGAAATATTTTCAGTTGAAAAATTTTTAAATATTATTTTTGTTTAAATTTGTATATATTTTTGTATGACTTCACAGCCTCACAGATCGAGAATTGACCCCCTGTTATGGCATTATTCGGAGGTTCTGAAACCAAGTGATTAAGTTCTGAAAAGACAATGCTTTGAAATAGCGTTCACTATTATTTTGGCATAGAATCATAAGTACGTACATACCTACTTAGTACTTGGGCAACAAAATCTACAAATTTTTAAATTGATGGTCATTTAAGACATTGACATCATACAAAATATTCGTCATTTGTTTACTACAATAATTATCTATACATATGTATATCGTTTGATGCACATTGCGCACTTAGACTGGGAATGCACATGCAATATCAGTCCTTTGATTTTGTTTAAGCCTAGTACGCTGCTGATGCGAAACGAAATTTTTAGTTGGTCTCCAACAAGACAACGAAATGATTACGAAAACGAAACGAAAAATGTTCGTGACAGTTGCACAGATTCAAAAAATTAAAACAAATACCAATGCAAAAAAATTACCGGCAGCTATGCTTTAATGCAAGAAACAACAAAAATAAATAAATACGAAAAACACAAATGTCACTATCCCGCACACAATAAATGTAGACTTCTGCAAATAATCTGCTACATTTATCAATTTCGCTCGTCGAACAGTACGTTGAACGCACAACGAAAAGTAGAACTAAATTTTTCGTTTATGATTTCATTGTATCATTTTTGTATGTGTCTTTAGTCGAAAAATTAATACGTGACCTTAGATGCCAATTATGGCGTTTGACACCAAGAAATCATACAATATTACGACTTTTTATGAAAAAATACGAAATATGACTCACAGTTGAAAAATTACCGTTAGAGAATTTTAAAAGTGAATTTATCAATAATTTAATTTATCGCCACCAATTTCGCTTTTGGAACCACTTAGATCTTAGAATAAGGCTCCAAAGGAGTTTTTTTGTTGGCAGAAGCTCTAAACCATATTTTCAATAATTAACTGTTTCTCAATTTGAGAACCTGTGGTGGCCCTTGGTGCAGGGAAATAACTTCCCGGGAAATAATTGCACATGGGAATTAACTTCACCACTAGTGGGAAATAATTTCACTCTTTTTTGGTGAAGTTATTTCCTACTAAAGGTGAGTAGGTAATAATTTCATCTTAAAATTGTATAAAGTTATTTCCCACCTATGATATGATAAAAATTACACAAATGTAAATTTGCGTTTCTTTAAATTCAGATTCTTTAAATGCCAAAGAAACTTTGCCTACACCCAGCCTCGCACCTACCCCAAATCCTATAGTGTGCCCAAGCAGGGGGGTTGCATACATACCTCACTGTTTATTCGCCGTAATGCTGGGTGCAAGCACTGTATTTATGTAAGGCAAAGCATTACGGCAAATAAACAGAGAGGAATGTATGCGTATGCGGGGCATGCTTCCCCCCTGCAACCCCCCTGCTTGGGTACACTATAGAATTTGGGGTAAGTGCGAGGCTGGGAGTGTGCAAAGTTTCTTTTGCAATAAAAGAATCTGGATTCAAAGAAATGCACATTAATGTGAAATTCATTCCCACAAAACAGTGAAATTATCTCTCAGCTTCAGTGGGAGAAAACTTAAATAACTTCACTTCAAAAAAGTGAAATTATTTCCCACTAATGGTGAAGTTTTTTCCCATGTGAAGTTATTTCCCAGTGAAGTTTTTCCCCTGCACCTTTTCCCTTATCATAACTTTAAGCTCGTTTTTATTTCCTTTAGTTATTCAATAGTAAATAGAAACTGAGTTTTTTTGGGCAATTCATTCATAATGTGGTTAGTGTCACACCCGTCATTCATTACTTAATGTTGTTATTAGCTTTAAGTTGAATGCTGAAAACCAGACGGTTCTATAGAGTATCACTTTTTCAGAACATTGAAAATTATGAAAACTACTTTTTGTTAAAAATGTTTTTTGTTATGTAACTAGTATATATTCAACCTAACGAAAAAATTATTACATACATAGTAAAAATAAGCTTAATTTGTTACAAAAATTTGTTATTAAATTTTTTCCAGAAGCACTTAATACTAATAACCCAACAAAAATGATTACTAACAAAAAGTAATTTTCTCAAAAAGTGATACCCTAGAACCGTCTGGTTTTCAGCATTCAACTTAAGGCTAGTAATAACATTAAATAATGAATGACAATTTACTTCTTTATAAGGTAAAATGAAAATAAAAATCAATTTTTTTTTTAAATTTATTTTGAGTTTCCAAAGGTTTTTTTTTCAAAAATTGTTAACTTGGTTTACTACATAATAAAAAATTTATTTTGAGCTTTTAATAAAGGTGTAGCATAATATTGTAAGTATTTCCGTTGTTTTTAAATAGCTATTTATCTTTTTTAAGTCAATCTTTTGGAAACTTATACCTCTCGTATAAAAAGGAGCGGGAAATACCCCCCCCCCTCCTAATTCTAAGGACATGTCCTTAAATTATTGCATAAAGTATTAGCAAAACAGTGTTTCTAATATGAAAATAAACACTATTCAAAAAATTAAATATGGACATTTTAAACACAACCGCCTTCCTTAAACCCCGACTTGCTCTCATGATTTCACTAGAATCACCATGAATCAATATGTTCCTACTTTTTCCGTTATTTCTGGGTAAATTGATCAAAAAGCATTTATTATGTAAGAGTAAGTCAATAACATTGTTTTTCAACTGTTTGAAAATTCTACTCCCCTCTACTCTACTCTCTTGCACCTACCGAAAGTATGAATGAATATGAATTTTGTAGGAAATTTAATATTCTTTCATTTTCTAATACAAACTTTTCCGCTAATACACTTAGTTTTCAAAATATTCACGAAAAATTACAAAAGGGGACCTTTAACCCCTCCTTCTGCGTAAAGCTCGCGGCCCTGGGCTGGGGACTTTTAGTATGTAATACCTGAGGGTCAGCCCTACCGCATAAAATATTAACCCGGAGAGCATTATTTATTGCATTTATTTTATAATATTGAGTCTTCGTTGACTGGACTAAGTACCGAGGTATGAATATTTTATTTCAGTTTTTTTTCATTCTTATAAAATTTGATATGGAGTTATATGTATAGTAAGACACTAAATATAACGAATTAGATTTTCCGCCAAGATTTTAACGGTACAAAGATCTTTTCAAAATGCATATAACACTTCTTTTAAAAAAAACTCTTTAACTCTATATGTAGGCATGTATTGAATCATATTTATTTAAAATTCCTTTCCAACACTCTAAAATTCAACATTTAAGGTACTAAGAAAGTATTTTATTGCAGATGCAGATATATGAATCGATATAAATATTAAAGTTTCATTTAACAACACAATTGATTTGACCTGTTGTTGTAAACTTTTAACCATTTTGTTTACTCATTTATTTATTATTTTTTTTTAAATACCTTCATTACATGTAATTGATTTATTTGAATGGTACCACTTGAAACAAAAAACTTCGACCACTTTTCGCAGACATTCTTCTTCAGTTTCTTCAATTGGGGAAAGAAAATATGACTAAGAAATCTATTTTTGAATCAACCACGCAATGCAGACACGCCTTTTGAAGTGCAATACTGAATCTGAAGCTGAAGCTGAAGCATCCCAGTCCCATATCCCATCCCGAGCACACCACATGTGATTTAAGCCAGAAACAACAAATGAGTACATCGCCCTATAAATGAAGTTTACTACTTAGCACTATATCATCGTGCACCCCCCGGATTCTTCTTTCACTATACATATGAATGTATATATGCGGGAATGGGAAACAAAATAATATTCTAATTTATTTTTGGAAATTCAAGACACTTCCGCGAGATTATTCGCTTGTAGAGCATAAGCATTATTTATTTTATAATTACATATAATTATAACAAAAATTTTAATTTTCAATTTTTTTTAGCGTTTATGGCTTATGTTTCGAAAGAAAAATGTGCAAGAATAAAATACATACTGTCAAAAAAAAGCATTTAAAAATAAGATGTCTCATAATTTGTCCTACAAAACTCATTTGATTCAGTCAAGGAATAGGGACCTTATTCCGTTTTCACGCGTCTTTTACAAACAAAAAAAGTGTATTATTTTTGTTGGGGATTTTCTTCAATTATGTAGATTCATCAACATCAAAACCTAGATACCAGCTGGAACAAGCAACAAACTACAAGATATTCGTATAAATGAATGAATCTTTTTGATCCTGAAGAGATATTAGGTGCATGCTTCAAACCTAATGTTTTTTTAGCTATGAACCAATATGAATTGAAAATCTACATACATAATTATATTAACCAAACAATTTGGGAACATCATTAATAATATTTGGGTCACTGTTGTTGAAATAACGGGTGATTTTTTAGCTGGTTTGGTTTTGGCAACACTGGTTTTGACAGCTGACGTGTGTTTAGTACCTTGTGTCACTGTCAAACAGCTTCAGTTTGGTTTGCAATTTAACCATGGATCGTCTTACAAATGAACAACGCTTGCAAATTATTGAATTTTACTATCAAAATTCGTGCTCGGTTCGAAATGTTCATTGCGCGCTGCTTCCATTTTATGGTCGGCATTCTCGACCTTCTGAGCAGTCTATTCGGAAGATTTTGACCAAATTTCGCACCAAATTTACTTTGTTGGACATTAAACCACCAACACGTTTACGTACTGTGCGTAGTGAAGAAAATATTGCGGCCGTATCAGCTAGTGTGACAGAAGACCGCGAAATGTCGATTCGGCGCCGTTCCCAGCAGTTAGGCCTTTGTTACAGCACTACGTGGAAAATTTTGCGGAAGGATTTGGGCGTAAAGCCTTTTAAGATACAGCTGGTGCAAGAACTAAAGCCAGCCGACCTACCACAACGCGAAACAATGGCGCAATTGCGAGGCGAGTTTGGTGAACAGTTAATTTCACGTTTCGGGCCGGTCAATTGGCCGCCTAGATCGTGCGATTTGACACCATTAGATTATTTTTTGTGGGGGTATGACAAGGCTAATGTCTATAGGGACAAGCCCGCTTCGATTGACGCACTGGAAGCCAACATCCATGCATTCATTCGTGAGATACCGGCCGATATGTGTGAAAGAGTATGCCAAAATTGGACTCAGCGGATGGGCTACCTGAGACGCAGCCGCGGTCAACATTTGCATGAAATTATCTTTAAACATTAAATTGCAAGGTTCAAACTATCGATTCAAATAAATATTTCATTCATTTTTTCGAATTTTTTGTGTTTTTTTTTTTTAAAGTTCTAAACCTCTTAAAAAATCACCCGTTATAAGAAAACACACTTAGTTGCAGCTTCGGAGAATTATTTCAGTTCTTTTATTTGTGGTTTAATGAAAGGAACACATTTTCTTTTATTTTTTATTTACTTAAAAATAATCACATGAAGCTGATGTCATTATACAGAATACGAGGATCATTCATCGGGTAAATGAACATTTTTTTTGGCTGATCCGTACAGACACAGAGTTATTATAATCCTACAAACCCAGCCCAGATTTCTGTAAAAGTAGAATTTATGGTTATTGAAGCTTTGTCTTATGTGGCCAAACAAAAAAAAAACGGGAAGATGATTGGTTTTTTGCCAACTGAATAATATTTTGACAAAAAAAAATTGAAAACTATTTCTTACCGATTTTTTATAGCTTAAAGGTGCCGTCACACCGTGCAAGTAAAGTACTTGCAGCAATAGTTTAAAAAATTTCGATTTTGAAATATTCGTGCAAGTACAAGTGCAGAGAGAAGTCACACCAGAGAAGTAAATTGCTTGCTAAAACGACTTTTTACTTGCTTGCAAAGGAAACTTGCTGGAAGTACTTTTTAGGTCGTACAAGCAAGTAATTGCTGAAAGTAGTTTCTGAAAGTACTTGCGTGTGTAAACGGATGTGGTTTTGCGATTTTCAATTCAGTTTGGTTTATTGTTTATTCAGAAGTAGTTCAAAATGGATAATCCAGATCTGGAAGAAGATTTTTTTACGAAGAAATGGTTTTTTGAACATTAAGATTTCTTGGTATTGAGGCAATTGATGCTTGTAGAGTATTACAAGACGCGACTGAACGAAGTAAAATCATTTGCATATGGCCCTTTTTTGAACGTGGTGCTGAAAATCCGTACTTTACAACACTGATGAGAGACTTCTGGGCAGAGGGTCACGATTTTCCCTGTAATTTTGATCGAAAAGCATACGTTTTCTTGCAAACAAATAAAAACTTGCTTGCGCAAATCCTGCAAGTGGCAAGTACTTGTACTTGACAAAATTTGTAAACAAAAAAAAACTTTATTTAAATTTTTCATTAGGGGTCAAAACGATGTACGAACTTTACGAGACGTTTCCGCAATTTTATCGCCATTTTTGAAGTACATTTTCACTTTTTCAACACTCTGTACTCTGTGCGAGTTTATATCGATTCACGATTAAAAATCTAGTTTCCATAATCAAAAGCCATCGCACTGAGAGTTTAATATTGACAATTAAAAATTGCGTGAACTTTAAAATGAACCTTCTGTTATACTGAACTGAAAAAAGCTGTTTCCGCTCTGGTTTAGAGTTAACTCTGTAGGTACTATAACATAGTGTCCACTATTTTTCAATATATATTTACTTGACATTCCCTGACAAATTTCAAAATTTTCCCTGGCCAAAATATATTTCTTTAATGATAAACAAGTTTTAGAAATAATCATCCCTAGAAAACTTGTATAATCAAGGCTTAAAGTTTCTCAGTCACAATTTTTGACACCTCACTTGTGGGATATTCGCAAAAAAAATATTACCATCCGACGAACCTAGTGTTCGTGATAAAAGGTCTATTTTTAGTCATTAATTTTTTGCATATATTTATGTTTTAATGTTTTTTTCAAGGTCACAGACCAAATTATTAACATCTCATTTGGGTCATTTAACAAAAAAAATGCAATGCCATTTTATTGAAATAACTTTAACAAGTTTTTGTTTTTGCACACCTATCAAGATTCTAATATTCTTTTTATTCAGTGATAAAATATACTGAGTTCCTTTTCATTAATACTACCCTATAAGCTGCTATAGAGTCGCAGTCGTTCCTGGTCAATAAATAATATCACTTATTGATTTGCTCTTTCGTTATTAGTTCTATTTTCCTTTTAATCACGCCGATCGGGATGTCTGGTTCCAGATCTAACTGGCTACTACTGTTTCTATTGGGTACTGACCCTTTCTTTGCCAGTTCGTCTGTTATATCATTTCCTTCTATACTGCTATATCCAGGTACCTAGACCTAGTACAGTTTGATTCGGTTAGTGTTACAAATTATATTCAGTTTGCCTAGGCATTTTGCTACAGTCTTGAATCTTATAGTCTCACTGGCTATATAGCCAGTGGCGGATCCAGAGGGGGGGGCTATAGGGACTGAAGCCCCCCCCACGGCTGATTCAGAAAAGAGTTAGACAAAAAAAGCTATGATTGTGGCTACAAAATTTAAATGTGTGCTGTGTTTTTTCCAAGCCCTAGGGAAATTGAACGAATTTTTGGGCTGAACCATACATGCAACTGTGTTTTTTTTTTTTGAAGCCCCAAGAGAATTGGATGACAAAATGCGATTATATAAAAAATCAAATGGCTCTATTTATTTCAAGCTCTTAAAGTATTAGACGAAAAATTGAGGCTTGGGGCTAAACCCTTACGAAGCGTTTTCCTAAGCCTGCAAGGGAATCTGATGAAAACTATAACACTGATAGGGCATACAAATTTGCATAAGAGCTGTGTTTTTCATCCAGGCATTAAATAAATCTGAAGAAATAAGAGACAAGAGCTAAATAATTTGCATGAAAGCTGTTGTTTTCTGAAGTTCAGGGTAAAATGGAAGTTGGGGCTTAACAATTTTGTATGTAAGCTTTGTGTTTTCCAAGCCCTTAGGGAATCGGACTAAAGAAATTAAAATTTTTGTTGTTAGTAAGTATGCATACCTAAATGCTGTGTTTTTTTCAAGTCCTTATATTGAAGCTAGTGAGGTTGACTTTCATGCTATTATTATTACCTAGATTTCCTTGGGTATCGATATTTCTTAAAGATTAAGTTAAGCTTGACAAAATAAATCAATGTTACCTTTTTCTTCAACTCCTCTTGATATTTTTCGGACTTAGCTGAGCCCAGATAACATTTGGGGCTTTAGTTTAAAAACTCAGCTTCCGGTTTAAGAAATCACCCTGATAACAGAATCCGACGAATGAGTCAGGCTCAATTTTTACATTTGGCTCATAGTAAAAATGTGAAAATTCAGTCTGATTCCCTCCACAGCTCACTCGAGGGATGCTATAGGTTATCGGGCTGAATAACTTTGAAATGGATAGTTTGCATGATATGTTTACATCAAAATAATGTTTTAGAAATTGAAACTTATTTTTTTTTATCAGATTGTTTTCGTGCGCCGAAGGGTATTTTGACGATTTCAAAGACTGCTTTAAGACGAAGCGATTTGGGATCTTAGTTTCTCTTGCTATTTCCTTTGTGCTCTAACGAAAGATTAGAGAGCTCTTCCCGCGAGCAATATTCATTAAATGAAATGAAAAAGAATTCAAATTCACTTCGAACTCATTTTCGAAATGTCAAAATCAGCTGTAACGGTTAATGTTTTTTTTCCTTAAAAAGTGTAATATACATTTTTGTTTTAATATGAACCAAATACTCGTATAACTATAAATAAATAGAAATTGAAGGGCAGACAAAATTTTTAACTCAAATTTTTTTTCAAATCTTCGTCAAACTGTAAGATTTCAATTGACAAAAAATATGAATGTAATTCACTTAAAAATAGTTAATGATCGGAATGTTGAACACGAGTTTTTATGTTCGAAATACCAATCCACATGGACTAAACACTAAAGTCATTTTAGATGGAATAGATACAGAACATCCAAACTCATTTGTTTTTAATTGAAAAACGTGATTTAGCTAATTTCTTGGAACATCTACTTGTGCACAAAATTTGCAATTGTCTTTTTTATATGGAGCTTAAATACCTTTCTTTTTTGACATAGCATTCTCTTCTTTAAGAATTAAATATTAAGAATTAGATAGGTGAGATACAAGGGCGTACACCGGATTTCGATTAGGTAAGGGCAAATTTATTCAAAAAATAGTTTATTACAGAAGTCTTGCTTTAAAATGCTTTCAAATGAAGAAATATTGAATAATATAAGAAATATATTCTGATTAGGGGGGGGGGGGGGGGGGCAAGTGCATCTAGCTGCCCCCTTTGCATTACGCCCTTTTGTTTCAATTTTGTCCATATATTTTTCGCACGGATCTTACGTTAGTTTCAAATTAATCAAATCTTGGACAACCAATTCCGTTGTCCAAGTTAAAAAAATTTCGGACAACTACTGTAACCTACAAAGTTAATCAACAACTTTTCGGAGGTAGACGGCTGTCTAAAGTTAGACAAAGTACTGTAGGATGAGTAATTATAAATCCTACAAAAAATATTAAAATTGAAGAAAGGTACCTACTTATAGTTCCTATAAACATATCCTAACAACTTTCTTATACGATGTGTCTTTGTGGAGAAACTGGTTGTAGCGTCTTTTTAAAATTGCAGCTCAGGCTCACTAATTCAAGATGCTCCATTTCCAATCATTAAATTTTGCAGAATTTTCCTATTAAGTACATATATTTTTGCATTATACAAAATCTTTTGAATTCAGCTGCCGACTAGCCTACTTTCTGAGAAAAGAAAATTTGGGTTGGTAGGGCATTCGTATATGATTAAGAATTTTTTTAAAAAGATGTGTCTAAGGGAACTCCAAGCCCCCCCCCCCCCCCCCCACAGCCAAATCCTGGATCCGCTACTGTATATAGCCTAGTCAAATTGTTGCGGAACCTAGAACTAATTGCATAGGAACCTTTTCAAATGAGGTTTTATTGGAAATTTCGCGTAGAACACGATGGCGAAAAGTCTACCACTCTACCATGACGCGTTTAGCCAATATGGCCGATTATTCAAAATGGCTGCCCATTATTTGAAATTCTTGTGATAATATGCCCATGTGGGGTATCATTTTATATGTTTTTTTGGTCGATAAACTCAAAAATACAATCGAGAATTATTTTTGATGAGAATTAACTAAAAAACAAAATAAAAACTGTAATTTTTTTTATAAACACTAAATTTACATTATTTGAATAGGATTTCAAATATCATCATTATCATCACGTACAATTCTTGAACTGGTCAAAGTAACATGTTGCTCACTTGATGCATGTTTCATTGGGGCAAATTCCTGCATACATTCATTCAGATGGGTACATATAGGACGTGACATAACCCAGATAAGTTGTTACTGTTCTGGCATGCCTTTGCCATGAGTCATTCCCCCGAATCCTTTTATATTCTTCATTAGAACTTGTTCAATTACTAAATCATTGGAAAGGCCACCCAAAACCTGTAACTTCTTTGGACAACATGAAGAACATTTAGTTCGCAATAACCGATATTTCCTTATATCCGATGTCTTTATAACCGATTTTAAATGTATTTACTTTCTCACTTTCACTACCGACGAAAAAACTTTGAAAACGTTATCTTTATGAAGTTTTTCGCAATTATTTTAGTTAATTCTCGGCAAAAATAATTTTCGATGGTTTTTTTTTAGTTCCTTGACCCAAAAAACATATAAAATGGGCATATTAACAGTTTTACTCTAAAATGTCAGATATAGGCGGCCGTTTTCAATAATTGGCCATATTGGCTAAACGCATCATGGTAGAGTAGTAGACTTTTCGGCATCGTGTTCTACGTAAAATTTCCAATAAGACCCCATTTAAAAAGGTTCCTTTGAAGTTAGTTCTAGGTTAGCCTAGTTTTTGAGCTAATTTGACTAGACTAATAGCTTTGATAGCAGCTTCGCTGTCAAAGCTTTTGTCTGCTGCTTTTTCAATATCGAAAATCTTAGCCTGAAAGACACTACACTCATCTGGGAGTTTAAACAATTCTCGTATATTAAGAGCTTCACAGAACACCCCAGCTCCTGTTCCTTCTTCTATTTTTGACCCATCGGTGTAGAAGGCTAGACCCTGTTCACTGATTAGTGAGTTGGGTTCCCCTCCATACCTTTCGGGTATTAAAATAGAGAAGTGTTTGGTAAAATCTATTTCAGGTGGTATGTAGTCAGTCGTGACATCAAATCCGGCTGCTGTGTCATACATTTGCAGGATAGACCCATGACCATAGGTGCTGTGCTTCCCAGAGCCCAGTTCTTTGAGTCGAAGTGCGCTTTTGGCTACTTTGCATCTTATGTGCTCTTCCAGGACTGGAAGATTTAGACAAATTTCCAGCCCTGCTTGTGGCGTAGACCTTGGTGCTCCTGTTATTCCTATACAGGCTAGTCTCTGTACCTTGTTCAAGTTTTTGAGATAGCTTACTTTTTCAACAGCCTTCCACCATACGATAGAAACGTTTTTTCATTCTTTCCCTTCTATTCTATATTAGCTTGGAATCAAGGAATAATCCAAGATATTTAGCTTTATATAAGCTTAGCTTGAGTTGTTTATAACAAAATTTCGAAACTCCATACATGCATGTACCTGACCTTCCATAATAAACAAAATGATCAGTATTTTTCGAGAAAAACTAGGGAAATCACTTATAACAAGTTAAAAAGGGCAAAAATGCAATGTTTCTACGAATATCTTTTCAGCACATAGTGACGTCACTTACAAATGAACATAAAAGATCTTCTATGTCATCATATAGAAAATTGGAAAAAAAACACTATCGCCTGGAATTTATGTTACCAAACCAAACAATCCAAAAAGAGGAAGACCATAGAAAAAAAAAAACAAACTCAACAATTCATTAGTTATTAAAAAAAAAAAAAACTTCCGACTTCACAAACTCTGTGTGTTTGTTCAAGGGATTTCGATCTTCTACACATAAAATACAACCGAACTGGTTTCTCTGATTACAGAGTCAGAATGGCTGGCAGAAAAAGCAGACATCATCAAAAATATTTATCATTATTTACAACATAGATTCCTCAAAACGGAAAGCTTAAATTTTATCTACCTGCATATTATGTACATTATGCACATAAATATATGTATCTTCTTCTTCTTCACATTAATTCATTTAAAGATATCAGATACAAATTATTTCACATCATATTTAAGAGTTGCATCGTCGCGTCGTCGTTCGTCGCATTGGCGGGCATCGTTTTCCGATCATAATGCAGTTGGATCATTGTTTTTTTGTTGATGTATTTCATTTTTCTTGGTCCAGTGTCCAGGCCAGACCAGGTTATGTTGTTTAAAAACCTTAAGTGCCATCTGAAGTGCGTCAGTAAATATGCTGATGCTGAATGTCAAATAACTTAAGGTGAACTGCTTTATTTGGTGAATACACTTGCATTAAACAGTACATGTACACATACAAACATTATATTGTGTGTTTATTTTGTGCATACTATGAAAAATATAATTTTAAACGTTTTTGACCTGCTGATGCTCATTATTTAGTTTATGAAAATAAAACCCCCATCAAAAATTAGGTACTCTTCTGATCTCACAAGATTGTTATGAAATGATCAGTACCCAATACCCACCAACATCAAAAGTAAGTGACAATGAATAAAATTTTTGAATTATAAGCAGGTAACTACGAGTACCTACACACTACACAGTACACACAGAGAAAATCTACTTCGCTATTATCTTTTTATCTTGTTAAGTTTACATATTAACAAAAGGATCCTGCATAAAACTTGACAAATAATTTGTTGTCAAATTTACATAAATGTAATTTAACTATCCCATCGATCAATGCTTATGCTTAACACCGATAAATTTGCCATATTTTTTACTGTCGATAATTTTAATTCTAGTTAAATTGCCTGTTTTAAGTTTTTAGAATAAAACTAACTCAATATGTATTACTCTTTGACACTACTTATGATTACTGTCATAAAAAGTGAGTTTGATAACTGTCTTATTCAACATAATAAGCAGGTTGACTTTGCCTTTTTTGTGCGTGATCATATGAAAGTATCAACTACATACAAATGCGTTTCACGTCCTTCTGATTCCAAAACTGTTTACTTTATTTTGCCTTTTTTACCCGTTACTGCCTTTTTTGCTTTTTTGCAAATTTTGCCTTTTTTCGTCTTTTTTCTTTTAAGTTCATTGTTTTGATAAAAAATATAAAAATAAAAAAGTAGTTTCAAGTATATCTTTGTACTAACGTACTTTTGTTTACTAACTAACATTTGCTTTGTTCCAAACATTAACAAAAACGGCCAGTTTCACACTTCAAAATTTGGGTTGTTTTTGGTAGAAAGGAGTGCTCATCAGAGAATAAAATATTTCCCCTTGCTGAAATTTTTTTTCCAAAAAATTTCTTTGGACAGAAATTCTTAGGCCTGTCAAATGGCAGCAGGTTAACGTAGGTCAGATGTCACAAATAAATAAAAAATAATTAAATAAATTGGGTGGCGCAACAGCTCCTGAAGAACCAGGGCCTAGTGACTTTCAACTCTCAACGATTCCTGTGTGCGTGTTTATTGGCAGGAATGAAGGGAACCTACAGTTTTTTGCCGGGTCCGAACGGCTAAATGAGAACCACTTTTTCATGACAAGTATACTCTTGGAGGATTTGTCAGTTCCTCACAAGAGGCAGTACCTCGGATAAAACATTTCTGTTTTTAGGTGGCATGGCTGGGAATCGAACCCACACCTTCGGTATGACAGTCCTATGCACTAACCATCATGCCACGAGGCACTACCTCAATTTCAAAAATTTTGTTGCAGTGAGGTGCCGATTGCAAACGAAGCTTTTAAGAAGTTCACTGCTGTTTTGAATGCAAGTTGAAGAGGACCTTTAGCGCATTCAAGCCATTTTTAAGAGACTATCGTAGAAGCTGTTACTAATGAACTTTAAAAAGCTGTTCTTAGTTTAATGTTAATTTTCCCTTTATTTAATACATAATTGCCTTTTTGATTTTTCCGTGATTTCATTTTGCCTTTTTTAAATTTTTACATCAACAAAACTCTTTCCCTGATAATAAGATATCGAAAGGATCTTACAGAATCGAACACCAATCAAGAATTTCGTTGATTTCCTCTGTCAAATGGAGAAAAACTACCAGTTGAGATTAAAGTTCATACGAAGCGTCTAATTCCATTAGTTTTTTTTCTCAAAGTGTAGATGTCAATATTTTTTTTTTTTCCTAAAGATTTATCGAAAATGGAAAATTATATTAAAAAAAAAAACATATCAAATACCCTTGGACTATACCATAGCTTTATTTGGGTGAAATATATTTTGGATTTAAGTTCTTAGCATAATAAGGTACCACCAACAAACATTTATTTAAGAAGCTTGTTAATTTTTAATTTATTAACACGTTTTTTTTCTTTGTTTTTTATTTTTATTTCCATATTCAACAAGCTTTTAACAAATTATTTAAATCTTATTTATTTTTAATGAATAATATTAAGGTAATAAACACGCTTTCATGAAATAAATAACAATTTGAGATTCATATTAATTTGTCAAACAGAACATATGAACATACATACAAATAATTTGGATATTCATTAATAAGTAGCATAGAAGCTTCCGGAACAGCATGAATGAAGGTTCTTCTAGGGTGTGATGTGAATAAAATATTTGTATACATAAACATATGTACCTAAATAAATCTTCATGCATATACATATGTTTATTTATTTATTTACCTACTTATCTTATCAACTTTTGTCTTTTAATTAAATGCGTTAAGTTAACGCTTTAAAAATTTATACATTTCATTAGCAACCTAATCGAACCGTATTTAAATTGATTTTTCTGAAAATAAAGCTAAAACACAATAACAATTAATAAGAGGTAGATCAACTTTTTTTTAATCAGGGAACACATCTTAGATGGAAACAAAAGCTTTATTTTTACTAAGGGTATTCATGGATTGATGTAAAACACTAGATAAGTTTAAGATTTGGTTAAGTTTACCATTTGGTAAATGAACAGTCACATTTTATATGATAGTTGATTTATGTACTTAAATTGTTTAAATTTATCCAGGGAATTTGCTGCGTAAGCTTAACAATATAAACCTAACCATATTTGACGTTTGACTTTTCTTTGACGTTTAACGAACAGATAATTCCATTGCACAACATTTAACCAAATGATTAAAATAACGTTCATGTTAACTTTTGCATAAAATTATCATTTTACACAATTCGCAAACTTACGACACGTTGAATGCCGATTTGTACCCCATTTGAAGCAATTTTCATAAAAGTTCGTCAAAATTAGGTTTGAGTTAAGCAAATGATGGATGCCATATTGATTTTTTTTGTGTCACTTTTCTTAAGTGTTATGCTAGGTTTTCACGTCTTTGAATTGACACAGTTTGACAGATCACGATTTAGTCGTTGAACAACACAATTGCCAGTTCATTTCCACTTGTGTTTTTAATTGACACAAAATCGTTGGTCTTTTCAAAGGCAAAGAAATTTTGAGCAATGCCTTTGTCAGTTCATTGACAGCTATTTCCATTTTGCTTCGTCTTTTATGAACTGACACTCATTGTCAATGAGCCAATTTTCAGAGCTGTCAGTCATATTCAATGAAATGTGTGTAAAGTATGGTGCGAAGAATTATTACTCATATCCATTTTTATAGAATTTGTGGTTTGAATTAGAAAACATTTCAAACTTCTGTACCTTTTGAATCAAGGATTTTGGTTAGTTTCATTGTCCACTCTTTTTATTTTTTGTTTTCAGGAACACTTTATACCTCTAAAATAGTAAACAGTTAATTACAAAGTGACATTTCGTTTGTCAACTGAGCTATTTCCACTGGTCATTCAAATTGTTGTCTTTCATTGACAAACAGTGGTTGTCAGTTCAAAGACAACCAATTTAGGAGTATTTCCAATTGGCATTTTGTGAATTTACGCAAAAATGTGTATTTTGTCAGTTTGGTAAATGGAAACTTACCATTAGCTTTCGCTTCAGAATTTCACTTACAAATTTGGGTTTTTGAGCTTTTATGCACTTTTGTTTATTGAAAATAAAAATTAACAAATAAATTATTTCAAATGTCACTTAAAATTTTGATAGACTATCATATTTCTGATAAAACAAAAATAATGGTAATTCTACACGTGCTCAGAAGTGGGAATATTTCGTTGGTATTCTATTTTGAACTTTGGAATTGTCTTTTACTGTGCCCCACACGATGTTGATCACTAGATTAACATTTTAATTGCACGGTAACCGACCACCGTGTGTAGAGAAACATCTCACCATGTAAGCTTATGGCATTTTAAATTGATACGGCCAGGTTTGTGGCAGAAATTTGGCAAACTGTGCTCAATTTATCATAAGAAATGAAATTAGAAACCAACAAAAATTCATCAAGAACAAATTTTTGGTACACAGTGTTATTTATTATTATCAAGCACACAGCTAGCATTTTTCTTAAATTATATTGTTTTGGCGAAGAAATCTTGATTTTACTGACCTTTACTGAAATTTAGTGAATTTAATTAGCAGCAGAAATTCAGCAGCATTATACGTATCGAAGTGTTTCCGATTTTTCATGAATGACTTAACAGATTTTGGTTTGTAAATTGAACAAAAAAATTAAAGTATGTTTTTAAGTGATGCGTGATGCAAATTTGACAGTTCTTTCTATTGCGAAATTCACTGTCTGTAAACGAAAAATACGAAAATACGGATAATACTAAGAAGAAACGTCAAAAAGAGTCGTGGAAACCTTGGCTCACGACTCACAAGGCAACTGGTCTTCCATCTCATCTTTTTTCTCTTTCGCACTCATTATGTTCGAAAAGATTCAGACGCAAAGAATGATCGTGTATTAGGTGACAAACTATGACGATGAGGATCAACGACCGGCTTCATTTTTTGTTCATGAAAAAATATAAAGCGATACTGAACAAAAATCCAATGACAGTTGATAAATCACGCATGATGTGTCATGAATTCCTACTTAAAAATTCGTGTCAGTTTATCAAAAACGGGCTTAACAAAAATAAATTTTTAATATTTTAGGCAACCAGTTGTTGTTTAAACAATCGAACACACACTTTTAATAAAAAAAAAATAAACACTGACATCGTTGCCACCCTCCAATGGAGTTTGACAGTTGATATGACTTAACAAATGGGCGATGAACAAAATTTTGACGAAAAAGCGTATTTTGATCCAAATGTCTCGGAGTAAGAACTTGAAAGTATCTAATTTTCTGAAATTTTAAAAAAGAAAAGAACAAACAGAACGCTCAGCTCGAGTGGATGCCAAACCAAGATGATACATACTCGTAACCGAACGGTTAGGCCGGCCATTCACGTTGAGACGGTCGGTCGTAAGGACAGGTTCTATTCTGAATGGACCTCGTGCGTACTAAATTTCGTTGAATCTCCCTACGAACCTTGTGACCGTCTCTACGACTATTTCAACTCAACGTGAATGCCCAACTTAAGCATTCATTTTTTTCAAACCGAACCGGATTACCTTTCGGTCCATGTTCGAAAGCTTGTCAGAAGTGGCAATTTATCGCCCAAAAGGCGACACGAAATTCTGTTTTTGTTATGGAAATCCTTATATATTTTTCTTTTCTTAAATTTTCGCTCCAATAATACATTTTGATTGCATTATTTTTTGCTGAATGGAACGTAAATACTTAATCAGAACGCACCTCAAAACTGAAAATCGATTTTTTTCCCATCTCTAAATTTGTTTTATTAGATTTTTATGACTTGGAAATCAGATATTTATGTGGAAAATTTTGACATTTTGCAATTTTCGACGCATGGTGATTTCGCTTTTTAAAAATGACAGCCTTCTCATGTTCAAGCTAACTTGGATTGAGAAAAATTTAAACCGATTCAACTCCGTTTGTGCTTTAAGCCTAGTACCTACTCAGTTCGAGTGAAAATTAAATGTCCATACAAAAATTTCGGTTAATTCACAGCGATGGAATTCACAACGAGAAGTGAGTACTCAAATTCGAGAGTGAAGTATGAACCGGTTCGTTATATATTTCACGACATGGTTTTCATTACCCAACGTACGACCACTAGGAAAAAGGATTGACATGCGGAAAAGTGTGACTTTTGTCAATTATTGTTTTTTTTGTTCAAAATAAAAGTTGTGAATTGTTATTTCGAACTAAGCCAGCAACTTTATTTTTGCATTTTATTGCTATATTCGTAAGAAACTTTTCAAGATTCTGTCAATAAATTAATTAATTTAATTTTACGCTAAAAGTGAGGATCAAAAATTTCAAACTGAGTACCAACAATTCACGTGGAGAATCAATTATGTTTTCCTTACGATTATTCACGTGGATTTTTAAGCGGTTTAAATTTTTCACTTGACAAGAGGTGAGTACTAGGCTTTACTCGGTAAAATAAACCGAGTTGAAAAATCACTAAGTAATTTAAGAAGCTTCACCGACAATGGTGTAATCTGTAAATACAAACAAAATGAAGGCGATGGGCAAAAATTGTTTTTATGTGACGACCGCAAAATATAAATTTTGTTGTCTGAAGCTTCCTTCACAGTTGTTCAATCTTGCTTCTTCTGTAGGTACCTTACGAGTAGAACCGGAAAAACTTTACTGTCGAATTTTCTAGGGTGGAGAATCCATTTTCTATGGTGGACAGCCTCCACCTCCACCCCCCCTTCCTTCACCTGTAATAATGCAATTTTGTTAAGAAAACCATATTAGGTACGCGTTAGAAAAACACAAGGTTCTGGTTAAATGATTCGACTTTCAGATCTCTTCTCTAGTTCAGAAAATTTAACATATTAAATGAGTAATTTTAAAATAATATTTAATTTGCTTTTGCCACTCCTTCAAAATTATTGTTTTTGTT
This sequence comes from Dasysyrphus tricinctus, assembly GCA_963921185.1. Classification (NCBI taxonomy): domain Eukaryota; kingdom Metazoa; phylum Arthropoda; class Insecta; order Diptera; family Syrphidae; genus Dasysyrphus; species Dasysyrphus tricinctus. The sequence continues at coordinate 171,956,087 of OY992532.1, read as the reverse complement.
GATGTGTCTGTTTTCCTGAAAACTGACAATAAAGGTAGAGGTATCTTTAAAATAGAAAACTTAAAATCGCTCTTTCAATTTAAATTTGTTTTCATTAACAACCCTATTATTATTGTCAAATTATTGGTCGTAATTTTTCTTTATTTGAATAATAATTTCTTGACTATAAAGCAAAGGGCTCTAGGACATTTTTGGGATTTATTTTTTTAAATCGTGCACTCACCCAGAAAAATAAACAAAATAGACCTGAAACCCACTCAGAAGTTGATTATCAAACATCTATTGATAAATACCTACACAAAAAAAAATCATAATTGTTTAACCTTTTGGTTTTTCTCGAATCTTCTCTAGACGTTCACTAGTTTTAAGTCCATTAGTCATTTGTTAAATGTTTTTTCCTGGAATATTGGAATACCTGGAAAAACTCTGATAATTATCTAGTTCAATTACCGACCTACCTATAAAGACTTTCTTTTTCGTTATTTCTTAATTTAATTTCATTTACATAAATTAATTTAAGTTTTTAGAAAATTTTAATTTTAGTTAATTAATAATTAAAATAACTATGTTATATGGGACATACATATAATAGAGGAACTGTTATTCATTTTAAGATTATTTAGTAAAAATCATTAAACGTACCTACATAAGTAGGTATAGTTTAAAAATTTCCAATGGGAACTGATAATTAATCTCAGATAATCTCTACCTTTTAAAAACCTGCAAGGACCTAGCTTCAACTTGGCAAAAGCTCTACATTTTTTTACAACACAGACATAGAACTTTCTATAATTTATCAATTCCTACAAAATTATGGTTCTAATACGCTAGATATCTATTTATTAATATCATTAATTTATAACCAAAAATACGAATACAATTAGGTACTTAAAGAAAAAATTAATTAGATACTTTTAACTTAACCTTAAAGATTTTTTCGGTATGATAATACATAAATATACTTCGTATGAAGGTGTCGAATTAAATGTCTTCCTTTAATTATTCACCAAAGTATTTTTGTTTAATAATTAATTTCAGTGTAGGAAAATATTTATACCTACATATAGGTACCTAATATGAAAGAGTTCCTTAAACTCCAAACAATTTCCCTTCCTTCTATTACAAGTCCCGAATCAAGTATACCTATGTGAGTCACTGACTCACTGTCCGTTTTACATTTTTTTTTTTAATTTGACTCTCCATCACCATATATTCTGTATCAGCAAAATAAAAATAAAACGTGGTTAGCCCATTTATATATAATCGAATGGGTATTATCTTTGTAAATGGATCGAAAGACCTTCAAATATATTTATGTCTACACATAACTATTTCGGGAATTATTGCTTACATTTTTTTTTTCGTATAACTATGCATACCGATATTGATCTTCGCGATAACTTGATTAATGATGACTGTATACAGTCATACGACGAGCATAAAAACAAATTAATTCATTTAAAAGGGTGGGCCCTTAAAATGTCTTACCTTAGCACATACTCCCACGGATTGCACAATAATGCACAGCACTAATAGTTTCCACAACAACAACGACCTCTGCATTGGAGATTTATCCAAACGGGGATTGATCCCCATTGTTGCTCTCCAAACGATTGCGAACAACAAAAAATTTATACACTTTTTTTTACTCTGATGAGAGGTCTTTAAAACAAAATATTTTTCTTGTCACAAAAAAAAAACTAAAAAGTCGGCTAGAATTGCAAAAAATAAAAAGGAAAATTCAAATAGTGTTATTTATAAAATCCATCAGTGTATGTAGGTAAACGGATATTTTTCAAACAAAAAAAAAGCAACTACACGATCACGTAAAGACTACATAAACAGAGGTAGGATCGAAAGATCTATCGAACCGAATTACGATCGACCAGCTCCGGCTCGGACGACAATATCAGAATAGTTTAAACGATGTAAAACAAAACTGCATAAAATTATTTATTCTTTTTAATCTTTTTTTATTCTCTTGTCCTTATCCTGCGAATGTGCGAATTAACTTTATTCGAAAAAAAAAATATTCAAAAACACACACACATGATCGCAGAAAACCGTGAAAAAAGTAAAGAAAAAGTAAAAGAAACGTCTTGGCACTATACAGAAAAAAATAAAACAAAAAAGGATCAAAGATTGAACCTTGTGTCAGCCCAATCAACGCTTCATTTACTTTCACTTTATTCTTTTGCTCAAAAAAAAATTTATGTAAAAATATTAATACCGAAAATGCACAACGGATGATCTGCGTTGGTGCTGTTTGACGGCGCGCAACTGAATGAAATTCTTAACTGAAATCGTTTTGGTTCCCTACAGAAAAACGAACAAAAACATTAAAATACAAACAAAAACCGTATGTAAACGAAACGAATACGAAAGAGAACCTGACAATCACACACGAATCATCCGAAGATGACTTCTACACCACGGCAGCGCGTGGCGAAAACAACAAAAACGACAACGAAGACGACGAGATATTCCCGACGAAAAATTGAACCAACAAAGCAAAAAAGTATCTAAGTAAAGTATCTTCCAACTAGCCCGAATCATAATCATAACCACCAAACCCCACAGCACACACAGACACATACCTACACATGAAACATACGACCGACGCCACATGTTGGCTGTTAAATTCGCGCAATCCACTATCATCATCACGATTTCAGTATCTTTTGCTTAGGTAAAGCAACCAGTTAGCTCGAATGCCCTCAAAGCGAACTTCATAATACCAAAAGTAACCATTTTGAACTTTTTTAGATACAAAAATACCTACAATACCGGACTTGTGTGGCTCCGTTTACATTTCCAGTTTTTTTTTTTTTAGTTTATACCACCCACTTGCCTCGTCATTCATCATCATCTTTTGTACTTTGACAACGACGGAACAACGAGCCTGCCGCCATGCCACAGAAGCGCCTTGCCGGCCGGCATCCACATAATAATGTTTTGAGTTCGAAGTCCCACACCTTTCGAACGTTGGTGTTGGATGGAAGCTGAAATGTTAATGTTGCAACTTCTTACGCGAACTATTTTAAAGTTGTTGCTTGTGGTTGTTACAACCGAAATAAACAATGTTTCAGATACTTCTAGCAGTAATACCAAACAACGATATAAATTGAGAGGAAAACTTTTGTTTAAACAAATTTGGTTGCATTCTACGTGTTGACAAAAGAAGGTGTAAATTTGTTGTATTGTGGGCTCTTCTTTAAATTTTGTATTTAGCCATTTAACATTGCTTATTTAATCCTCTTCGCATACAATTAAATATTCGTTTACAAGCAAGGTATAGGTACCTTAAAAAGCTATAGTTCCCCACTCATGCGACATCTTTTCGTTATTTAATTTTTCATTCTACAGGGTATCCCACAGTCACGGCCACAGACGAAAAACATGGGATCATTTTGGCCAAAACTTAAGAGGTAATTTTTCAATCTTCACTTTTTTTTTAGTTATAAATGTACATATGCATTAGGGTGGGTCAAATTTAACGAAGTTTCTTTGATTTCCTTGATACCATGAAAAATAGGTAGGTTGGGGTTGGGTTTGTTTAAAAAAAATTAAAATGGTACACTAGGACGTATGCGTACCATTACTCGAAACTATAAAGCAGGCAAATTTCTACAAATAAAAGAGCAATAACCAATTTTTTTACTGATTACATTTGATTATAAATAGATCTAAAATATAAATTTATATGTAATAGGGTGGCGCTTATTTTTTAAATTTTTGAATTTCTTTTGCCAGCACATGTTAACGTTAATCGATTTCAAAAAAAAAAATCACAGAATTTTGTTTAGTTACCTTGATCACTTAAAGGGGGAGGAGACGAAGTAAATTCAAAATGTTTGTAAATAAAGGCCACCCTAATATTTATGTAGGTATGTTGTCGAAATGCTCATGATATAAATGTTGTTGAAAAGTTTAGATACTCTTGTCTCAAATCATCAGCATACAAACATATAATCCTAATTTAGACTTCCCGTGCGAAAAAAGTCTATGCAAATATTTTCGCATGTCAAAAATTATTGAGGTGAATTACAAAAATATATATTTGCATAATTGCTTTACTGTTTCATGCAAAAAAGATGGCCAATGCTGTCATTGAATGAAATGCATAACAATTGACCGGAAATTGTTTTGTGTGCGAGTGTGCTGAATAAAAATAAAAAAAATAAATTCACCTGGCAGCATTATTGGCAAGCTAATGGATTTTGCATTTAAAAATAATTCTTAAAGCATAGTTTAAAGACCTTAAGGTTCCTATGCGGAAAAAAAACAAGTTTTCAAAACATATTTTCACCTAGTTTTCTGCATAAAATTGTATAGCTACTATTTAAGGCGAAATTGTTTGCCTTTAAGTCACTCATTGGGTTGAATGGTTAGGTTAGGTAGAAGGGCTGACACTTGATCTCGTTACCGTCACACTTAGATCTATGTAGATCCGTTGTGATACCCTAGGAAATTGTTTTCCACTTAATGTAAAAAACCTATGTGTTATATTAGCAGTCAAGCGTTGATGAAATTTAGAAGGCTATTAGCCGAAGTTCCAGAAAGTTCCTCTAGGTCGTCATAGAAATGATTTCCTAGGTGTTTCTTTCTTAAATGACGGAGTGCTGGGCAGTGGCAAAGAAAGTGTAAGTTATCCTCATGTGCTTCTTCGTCGCTGCACCCTCTGCAAAGGTCGTCAGTCCTGAGTCTCATTTTCTTTTCGTGGTATCTCAGTAGGTTATGTCCGGTGATTATGCTGACAAGGGAACGGAGATGTTTCTTGTTCATTTGCATAATTTTGTCTGTTCTCTGCTTATTGAAACTTGGCCATAACTTTCTAGTTGTGGCGCATGTTTCAAGCAGATTCCATCTTTCATTGGTTTATTCTAATATTTTGTTACCAATATCCTGTTTGATGATACAGGTTGGTACTTTGATATGTTGTTCGGCTTGACTTGAATCAAGCGACGAACCTATTCTCGCCAGCTCTATCGTTTCTCTGTACATCACTGTGACCGGGAACCCAGCAGAGTCGAATGTTATGCTGAATGCCAAGAACCCTAAGCTCTTCGCGACAGCAAGTCACAACCTTCGAATGTATTGGGTGGGATGCGAAACATAAAGCGTTTCAGTCTGATTTTTTAGAGCTATTGTTAGCTTTTCATATGCAAAATGAACCTGAGATAAATCATTCAGAAAAGAGATCTTTCTCAATTTAGAGATCTTTCTCATTTGAGATATTTCCGGATGTAAAAAAAGCCAAATCGCATTTAAATGAGATAAGGCTATCAAAATGTTGCGACTGGAAATAAGTTGTCTCGCGAAGCAATGTACCGTGATCTACTTCTACAGCCTTAACCACTGAAGCAATTTTTTTTCCAATTTTTGAACTAAAGTTTGTCGGTTATCCTCTAGATAAATTGATTCTTTTTAGCTACAAAAATAACGGTATACAACCTTTAGAGAAAAGTTTATCAATCTCAAAAGCTACTCCAACAATATTGATAAAAAAATCAGTGAATTACTGTAAAAAAGTTGTACGTATTGATAAGCTTTTTTTTTAAGAAACTGCAGTTATTGACGGTACCTGTCATATAACTTTACTTAAATTTTCTGTTTTCTCATCAACGGCCCAACTGATTTCAATAAAATTTTCAATACAAAGCTTTTTTTTAAAATGGTATTAGTATGGCATATCAAAATTTTGAAAAAAAAATATTCAAAATTTGTTTGGAAAATTCAAAATATTTCAAAAACAAGTTGATGAATTATTTTAAAATTTCAGTTATATGAATGCTCATATATTTAAGTTTTTCAACATTGAATTTAAGAGTTTTCAATAAATTATGTTCCAAGAACATAGCAAAAATACAGATTTTCCTTATTAAAATTCCATTCACTAATGTGTGCTAATTCTCTGTCCACACGGAAAGAATTGAAAAATCACTAATTGAAAAATTTGCAGTTGCAATTTACGAATCATGTTTTATTCGTAAATCAATGCATTTTGATTAAAATTTAATACAAAAACTGGTAATTTAACATTCAAAACGTAGAAATTTACAAAGTTTGTTTCTTCGTGATTTGCAATTAAAATCCGTGATTCAAGCTTGTACTTTTCAAAGCAAAATACAACTTTTTTGGCGTAATTTACTCTCAAAAAGAATAATTTCACAAACAGCATTCAAAAATATTGATTTGCGATAAATATTTAGTAATCTCCATTTCACAATCACTGATTTACGTTTTTTTTTGTCGCAATTTGCAACTCCATGCGAAAAATTGCAAATCACCAACAAAAAATTCCTAAATCACGACTTTCTTGTCGCAATTTACTTCTCAAAAAGATAAAGCACCACAACATGGCAAGTATCTAATCATTAATGGGTGATCTGTAATGCAAATTGGCCTGGTGGTTGCATGCTCGCTCCGCAACTGGAGGATTACGAGTTCAAATTCAAGGAGAGTCAAGCGTAAAGTATTTATTTCAAATAAATTAAATTAAATGTGTATACCTGCAAAACGAAGGGTAGAACAAGATTGATCTTTCAAGTGGGCAATATCACGAAATTAAAGTAGTGATCACAGATCTCTTTTTGCAAATTTACAATGGAAGACATTTATTTTTTCACCTAATTTTTTTGTATGACTTAATAATTTTTGAAGGGTTATTTCACAATGTCTAAGTAGAGGCCAGAATATGATCCACAGAATAAACATTGACGTAGGGCCATAAGTTAACAGGAAAACAATTCACAAACTGTTTTATGGCCCATTTGAATGGGTTGTAAATCCCAAAAGTATTATTTTTTGTTGACTTGAATAGCTTAAAATGTATACAATATGTATCAGAACTAAGCTCAGATATTGTATACTAAGCGTTAGCCGTTTAAAAAGTTTGATCCATATCAGTTAAGCAATTAATGAACAAAATAAAAAGAATGTTCTATTGGTGGTACTGGTTACCAAAAAATGGGTTAGGTTGGCCACAAGCGTCGCTCGTGGGTGGCTTTTACTAAAGTTACTTCACCCAGGTAAAAGTCTTGAAATTGAAATTGCCACTAGGTGGTTTTCATTAAAATCATTTTCTAGACCTCTTTGCTTAAAAAAAAAAAACTCTGAAAATTTCATCCAAATCGTTGGAGCCGTTTCCAGGATTGTTTACTTATTAAGCATAGTACGCAGCTGAAGCGAAACGAAAATTTCTATACAGAAATTGACACAACGAAACATTTCGTAATGATTTTTGTTATTTAGTACGCAGCTGGACAGTGGAATGTCAATAAAACAGAAAATCGTAGTCGATACTAGAACCAGTTCTCCACTTATTTTTTCTTACACAATTTATTGCCAGTAACAATAGGTCTGATCCTTTACTTTGGGTTTCTGTGATTTTTAGTCCAAGCTTCTGTCTAAAATTTCTTTTATATGAACTTTGACACAACTTTGGACTAAAATGCGTAGAAATGCACAGAAATTCAAAGTAAAGGAACATACCTAATTATTGCAGACGAAAATTTGACAGTTTGTTTTATTTTGCTGTTGGATTTTATTTTTTTGAAGATATGAATGGAAGAAAATATGATATGATGAAAAACACAATTCAATATTCACTATTTTTTGGAACCCTTAACAACACAAAGGATGATACGAAAACCCAAAAAAATAATTCACATGACACAAGAAAAAAATTGAAAGTTATATTTTGTACTGTTTTCATTTTTTAATTTATATTTTGACATACCTACAACTCTCCATATTTTGGTTCTGTAAGCTTTTCGTTTATGATTTTGTTTTCGAAAAGGAGACCCCAGAAAATTTTCGTTTCACTTCAGCTGCATACTAGGCTTTATAATAAAAAATCCATTTTTTTCTGCCGATACCAAACAATACAACCGAGATTCTCGGTCCCAAAAGTACGGTATCGGTTCGGTATCATCTCGGTATCGATTCGGGTGGTATCATTTGGGCTTCCGATACCGATACCAAACGATACCGAGACTTATCAGAAATAAATAAATCGTCTCGGTATCATTTGGTTTTCCGATACCGATACCAAACGACACCGAGACTTTTCTGGGATCTTATCGTGGCCAGCCCAACCCACAGCAGATTTTGGGTGTGAGTGATAGCAAAAAAAGAAGTATTGGCGTCGAAAGCTTCATTAAAGGCTCTTCAAAAATCTAAGTCCTGCAGTCCACAACTGGGGCCTTTGCGAAACACAGTGCATCGAAAAAAAAATATGAATGTAACTTCGAGGATAAACGTGTTAGCTGAAATTAGTTTTCACTCCTCCCTAGATAAGCTCCTCGGATCACATATCATGGAATCTGAGACCATTTGAGTGTATAGTTCGCTCTACCGGACGTTTAAAAAATTCAAAATTGTAAGTGAAAAACGGTTTTGTTTAGACAGTCTGGCAGGGCGAATTAAACACTCAAATGAGAAATGTTTTTCCTGTAAGTGTTTGATACCTTTGAGTAGGTATACATACTGCCCAATAAAAAAGGATAAAGCTAAATGATTTCACAAGTTATATGAAAGAACTAAAAAAATGGTATAGAAAATTGCGTTACTTGATTCAGGCCACTCAAAGAATCTTTCAAAAAATGAACAAAAATACCCAAATGTTAACTTTTTTGTTTTTAAAAATGTATTTATTATATTTTTTGTCAATAAGTAATGAGTACGCCCACTTTTTTTGTAATTAGGGCTTTAAGACAGTTTGGAATTGAATACAGTAGACGCTCGATTTAGTGGATCTCGAAATAGAGAACTATCCACTATAGTGAACACACAAAACTTTATAAAAAAACGTATTTTGTATAAAAATTTCGCGCAAGCATTTTACATGAGTTGAGAGCTCTGAGGAATTGTTTCTTTTTTTGTTTAAACCTGAGAGAAAGCCTCGTTTAATGCTAGGTTAAAATTAAAAACATTCACATCGAACGAAGTTTGCATTTTGGATCAAATTCGCCTTTATAAAGCCTTATAAAACTCCCGCTCGAAAAAGTGAACAATCTCGAAATAGTAAACAGGCCTGGTTTTTATTACTTCAGTATATCGAGCGTCTACTGTAATACAGTTTTCTTTTAAATCAAGCTAGATCTCACTCCAGGCATCTCAGATAGGCGTCTTTATCTTCAATCTATCTACCAGTGAGTCCGGTAAATAGGGTGGCCATGGCAAAATTTACACGTTTTTCGACTGAATCCAGCTTCAAGCTACCCTGTGCGTATGTATATAGGTGTTATCTTGTTGTTAAATTAAAGGTACACGTTCATAAATGTCTGTTATCTTTAGATATGCCCGTTACAACAGATATTTATAACTATTTCAGTTAGTTTTTGAAGTTATAAACTCCAATTTAATTGTTCCATACTAGGTGATAGCGCTAAACCCCATAGCACCTTACTGTAAATACTTGTAAAAATAAGTTCCACTTCTCTCAAATCATAAAAATAAAAATTCAAACCATTGGATGCGTCAATATTGAACCATTTTTCATCCCAAAAGACAACCAATTTCCATTCGTTGCTCCAAGCAACAAGATCCCTGGCGAAATTCATGTGAAGTTCCTTATGTCGTTGCCGTAAGACTGGTATCTTTTACATTTTCTTACGCTGAGTGTTATCATTGGCTAAAATTATCCTTAAAACCTTAAAAACACTGGCTAATATATCACTTTTTGACCATATATTGACAATAGTATTCCAGAATTCGAGGTATTCTGCAGAATTGACCATTTTTCGTAGATGATTTTGCTTTGCGTCTGCGTCTTTTTAATTTTTTACCAGTGTTTTGTATCTGCTAGATAATTTTTCACAACCCTATCACTTCCTTCCATTCTCCATGCTATTTCACGGCCAAAGAGTCCTAGTTCCTTGAAATCATATATTGTCCCTATTTCTGATACTGTCAAAGTGTTTCCTGAGCCCATTTTTTACTTTAAATTTAAGATAAAATATATATGCCCTTTCTCAAATATTTTAAACTTATTTGAAAAAAATGAACGATATTAACTTTTGCAGATCAATATTTGCAATGGCCTCAACCAAGTGACGCAACCTTTTATTCCCATTTTTAGCAGTTCATTCCCTTCAATGCTATCCATTTTTATTAGACAATATGTTTACCTACTGACAGGTATCAAAAATGTTCCATGAAAAATATTTCTCACAGGTATTTATCGAGAAAAAACGATTGCGAAAATAGTGGCATCAAACAAGTGACGTGCAGTGTATGTTTATTAGGGTGGTCGTTAAAAAAAAGGTCATCCCGGATGGGCCCAACTCGGCTCTAAATGAAGAAAAAAAAATTCCCTAATTTTTTCAGATTTTTATTTTCATCCCCTATAGTCGCTGTAGGAGTAAATTAAATGTCCCCTTTATTTTTTGCATAGTAGACAACTTGCGTAAGATTTGCCAAAACAATTCAGAGCATGTAGGTGGGAACTAGACAAGAAAAAAATCTCCCCCCGCTTGGAAGGGAGGGGCAATTTAATAAAATATTTGCATAAAATAGACAAAAATTAATTAAAAACAACGGCAATACTTACAGTGATGCTTTGTAGCTTTTTGAAAAGCCAGAAGTCTATCTTACGACTTGTTTTTAAATTAAGTTTTTTTGATGAACAGTTTTGACAAAAAATTGTTCAAGCTCAACACTTTGAAGAATAAATAATTTTTTTTTCAAAATTATAAGTTTAAAGACAGTTTTTACCGAAATTTTTTATTCCAAGAACTTTATTTGGTCATAAGGTATAAAAATAAACTTCTGGCTTTCCAAAAAGCAACAAAAAAATACTTTTAGTGTTGCCGTTGTTTTTTAATTAATTGTATTCTATTTTATGCAATTATTTTATTATATTGCCCCTCCCGTCCAAGCGGGGGGAGATATTACCCTCCTCCAGTAGGATTTTTTTGTTGTCTACTTTCCATCTACATACATGCTCTAAATTTTTTGGAAGATTTTACGTGAATTTCCTAGTTTGCAAACAAACAAAGGGAAATCTAATTCACCCTTACAGCGACTATAGGGGATGAAAATAAAAATCTGAAAAAATTAGGGATTTTTTTTTCTTCGTTTAGAGCCGATTTAGGCCCATCCAAATATAAAAACAAAAAAAAAACATTATAACGACCATCCTAATGTACATATGTACATACCTACATATGTACATGTACCAATTTTTAAAACCATTTGGTTCGATCCTTAACTTTGAATTTCTGTGACTTTTATTCCAAACTTGTATGCGAACTTTGTTAGAGCTTTGGACTAAAATGCACTTAAATGCAGAGCACATCACAGAAATTCAAAGGAAAGGAACGAACTTAATATTTTCGATTGTTTCAAGTTCTTGAGTCGTTGACCTAAGAGTTGTCAGTTAAAGTTGTCAAATTTCAAATTAAAAAAAAGATATCAAAGCAATAGCATACAAATAATTTTAAATCCCATGGAAGAACGCTTTTACATTTTGAACTTGCTTACTTAAATTTAGTGAAAATCATTCATAAGAATGTGCTGACTCATGCATATTTTTTCAGACATTTCAGAAATAATTTTTATTAAATTCTAGAATTAGACAATATTTTTTTAACTTTTACACTTCGTACCATACTCGTTCTTTACTCAGCAGCAGCGGGCAAATAGTGGATGTAGCTTTCAGTAAACATTTAAAAAAAAACAGGCCTAAAACATTTTATGTTTTTTATTTGTTATACAGTGTCGTTCGTTATATCGAAAATTCGTTATATTGAATACATTTCATCTACAAAGAAGTAGCTATTGTTTATTTTTCAAAACTTTATATGATAGCATTTTCCAATATAACCTAGTTGTATGGTTTTATCCTCAAATCCGTAACATTTTTTTAAACATTTTCATACTTTAAATGAGCAAAGACAAGGATACAAGGACACAAATCAAGAACCGGCTTACACAAATTTATTTTCTCAATTAATATCCGTAACAGAAAAATTACTTACTTACTTACTTATCCGGCTCCCGATCCATGAAGGGTCTCTGTCTGAGATATTGCGGTCTTCCATCGGTTGCGGTCCCTCGCACGCTCCCTCCAGTCGTCGAGACCAAGCACTCTTGCGTCTGTGACCGCTTGGTCCCTATAGCGGAGGTTCGGTCTTCCTGGTCGTCTCGAACCTGGGGGCTGGGATTCGAAGATTTTTTTGGCTGGAGCGTTGTTGTTCATTCGCTCGATGTGGCCGAGCCAGTGTAGTCGACGTGTTTTGGCTCTTTGGACTACATCCACATCTTGGTACAGCTCGTACAGTTCACGATTGAATCTTCTCCTCCAATCGCCCTCTTCGCATATAGGACCAAATATCCGCCGAAGAATTTTTCTCTCGAAAGTGCCCAGAATCAATTCCCCTTTTTTACTTATCGTCCAGCACTCGGCGCCGTAGAGTAGAAGTGGTAAAATTAGCGTTTTGTATAGCGTGCACTTTGTTTTTCGGGAAAGGAGTTTTGAACCCATTTGTTTGGCCAAACCGAAGTAGCAGCGGTTCGCTAGGGTAATTCTTCGTCGGATTTCCACTAAGGTGTCGTTCGTGGAATTGATGTTTGTTCCGAGGTAGGTGAACTCTTTGACTACCTCGAAATTACTGCTACCAACAGTGACGTTTTGTCCTAGGCGATGGACAGATGAGGCTTTGTTTGTTGATAGCATATACTTTGTTTTGTCCTCATTCACTTCAAGACCAACGCGTTTCGCCTGTCTTCAAGTACAGCTCTCTTGGAGCGACCGATGATGTCGATGTCGTCCGCATAGCCAAGCAGTTGAGAAGACCTGTTGAAGTTAGTGCCTTCCATGTTAACACCACTCTTGCGCACTATCAGCTCCAGGACTAAGTTGAAGAAATCACATGATAGCGCATCTCCTTGTCTGAACAGAAAAATTAAGGTTTTTTAAATTTTTTCAGTTTCATTTTGTAAAATTCGTTATTTGTTCGTTATATAGAATTACTTATGGGCTTCCAAAAAGTGTTCGTTATATCGATCTTTTGTTATATCGGCCTTTGATGGACCACGAATGAATCTCAAAAATTAGCTTCATTCATTGATCATGTTTCTCAGAGGTGATATCCGTTCTCACAAGGGCAATCAATTGTGTTTTGATATGCAAAGTGAATGAGAGCTGCACAAATCAAGTTTGCAGTTCATTTCATTTTTATTTTGCATAAAAAGGGCATGAACATGGCAACAACGTTATTCAAAATCTCAAGAACCATATTTTACTTAATTTTTAATTAAAAAATTAATATCGTCATACACATCTTCCTAGCACACAAAATGATCAGCTGAGCTCTAAAGTGCAGCAGGTACCGACTTGTTTTAACTAGAGCTTGGGAAATTATTCACTCCTTTAAAACAAATTCAAGTTGCCTTAAATCTTTGTGAACGTATTTCTGTGTCTCTAATTACGTCACGACGAGCGACGTACATACATATACTTGTTATATAAACAAAAACAAAGTGAAAAAAAAATCGAAGTAGCGTAATCTTTTATTCTTCGATTCATGATACACGTCCATAGCAACAATTGCAGATAAACAAAGTCAGTCAACATCGTTCTGTCACTCGTTGTGGGTAGAGAGAATTTTCTCTGCTATTTTTTCTAATGTTTTGGTAGCCCCAGATGCAGGAGTTTTTTGTTTTTTTTTGTTTATGTACTCAAAACAAATGGAAAATAGCCTCATCACTCAGAGTAAATTTTTGTAAGAATTAATCATCTTGTTACTTCAATTTCAGCACCCATTAGTGAGATGTGCGAAGGTATATCGATTCGTTATTAATAATCTCTTAATAACTTCATGACAATGACAGTTGAATTAAGACAATTCAAAAATGGGTCAAAATTTAAATTAACAACCCATACTAACAGAAACTTAAAAGTTTGTATTTGTTTCAGGTAGATTGACTGGTAAGATAAAAAAATTAATGTTGAGGACTTTACAAACCATGGACTGCCACACTGTTACCTATAGACCTCAATTCTCTTATCCTGACAAAAGGATCCGAATACTCAGACTCACTTTTGCTGACTAAATTTTGGCTTTTGATAAATAAATAATCATGGAACACAACAAAATAATTTTGTTTTGTGCCTCTTCAGAATCCTAGCCCAAAGTCCAAAATTAACAAACCCCAAACGACTCTTTATGTTAATGTATGCAAGATGCCTGAATAAAAAGTTGCGACTTCTCTTTATCTTTTAAATTTGCTAAAATAATGCAAAATGTTGTTCAGCTTTGAATATACACCCGAGTATATGTGTATGTTATGTGGCTGAATTATATGTGTATTTGTGTATTATATTTATGTATTTTAATTTTTTTAATGAAACTCCCAAATCCCAATTCGGAAATCAGATCAATCAAACAAATCGGTCTATCTAAGTTCAACAAAAGCATGTTCTCAATACTGGCAGAAAAAAAACTGCCACAAAATTTAAATTTGGTTGCGATAGCTTTTTAGAAGGAAGGTTATCAAAATTGATACCAATTTGGTGCCGTCTGAATTTTTTTTTTACACATGAGCCGTTTTTGGAATGTGAGATTTGTGTTGTCAGTGACGTTCAAAATATTTTGTTCATTTATGTAGATTTATTTTTAAAAAACATATTCAGCCAAATCATGCGCTTCTTACAAAACATCAAAAACTTCAAACACCCAATCCATGTTTCGCCATATAAACTTACAAAAAAAATTAACAATCCATGAGTTCAAGTAGAGTGACATAGATAATGTAGGTAGATATACTTTCTACTGATAGGATGGAGGGACAACGCATGCTCCAGTTCATGTATGTATGTATAGTATATGCATTGTTTACTACTCAGCTATCATGACCTATGAAATCGTTGCTAAAATTGAATTCTTGATTGAATATTGTGAAATTCGATGTGCCAACGTGGATGAGAACAATCTTTTGTAGGTGAAGAGTTCATCAGTTTTTTTTTAAATAAACTTGCGGAAACTGGGCAGATAATTCGGGTGTTGATAAGATTTCTAAATTTCATGACTTCTCTTATACAGACCTTGATTAAAAGAATTATGAAGCTTTCTATGGCTTCAGGTTATCACATTAAGAACCCAAAATTTGAAAATTTTGATTAAATTAATGTTTTTGTATGTTTCGTTCAAAAAGCTTCATACGAAGAAGCAATTTATGAATTGTCAAATCAATGCGAATAAAGTCAATTCGACACATAAAATCCTGAAATTCGCAAATCTCTGTGCAATAATGTTAAAGATTTTGAATTTAAGTATGTATTTCATTAAAATTATCCATAAATCCAAATCTCGAAATATTTATAAAACCTTATGCCATATGTTAATATGCAAGATTTTGGAATAATCGCAATTTTGTGTAATCGCAGATAAAAATTGATTTGTTGGAATGCAATTATGTTATGCGAGATTTTCTCGCTTCTGAAAAATAAATTGAGTGCCTTGCCTAGCTACTTTTAGACCATTGTTTTTCATAATCGTTTTTGTTTATTTTCAATTGTTGTTAAGAATAAGGAAGATAACAAAGAAATTTCGAGTTTGTTTATTTGATTCGAAGGGTTTTACTTTTCAGTGCAAAACTGAGAGCGATGCTAGTGAGTTTTGAATTTGCAAATTTGTATTTCCAAGATTTTAAATTGCGAGATTTCGGTAGATTCTTGCCATTATTTTAGTACCAGATTATAAAAAAAATTATTTTGTAATCGCGAGATTTCGTAACATGCTTTTTTACTTCGAAAAATTTTTTACCCAACCCGAAAGGTCGCTAGATCATCATAAATTATCAGTTAGTTTCGGTAACTGGTCCGATGTCAATTTTTTTAATGAACTTTCAAAGTTTTTTTTTCTTTCAAGGCCCTAAATTCTTGAAATTCTGAAACTGTAGAAATTCCTGAAAGAAATTCATGTCTGCCCAATTACAGAAACTAGCTGACCTTATATGACCATTTAGTGACCTTTTGCATACAGTGGTGGTCATATAATTAAAAACAACAATTTTAAACGCAATTTATCAACCATAATATTTTTTGTAAGCACCAGTGTGCGTGGCTCATAGTGCAGTGATCAAAACGAAAACGAGTCAATGGATTCCATACAAGAGAAGACAGATTGATATGCCGAATTAGCAAAGCCGATCCTTTTTTGACTTCCGCAAAAATGAAAGATGTTGTTTCGCCCCAATTGGGTCAAGAGCTGTCAGCTAGAACCAACCATAAGGCGTCGACTTCTAGAACATGGGCTACGTGGATGCATTGCCAGGAAAAAACCACATGTTTCCAAAAAGAATTTGAAGAGGCGTTTGATGTTTGCAAAGCTTCACGCAAATAAAGCCATGGGATTCTGGAAAAACATACTTTGGAGTGATGAATCCAAATTTAACTTGTTCGGGTCAGATGATAAAGTGTATGTTAGACGCCCTCAGAAGAAGGAATTGGATCCTAAATATACTTTAAAGACCGTTAAGCATGGAGGAGGAATCATAATGGTTTGGGGTGCGTTCCCGTAGCATGGAGTTGGCCCAATAGTAAGAATAAATGGTTAAATGGACCAACATATTTATAAAGGCATCTTGGAAAATGTCATGGAGCCTTATTCATTTGCACACATGTCCATTAGTTATGTTTTCCAGCACGATAACGATCCAAAGCATACAGCACGGATTGTTAAGCGGTAGTTTTCTGATATAAAGATTAATGTTTTGGATTGGCCCGCCCAAAGTCCAGACTTGAATCCTATTGAGAACTTGTGAACAGACGTGGAGAGAAGGCTTAAGTCCAGGAACCCAAAAAATTCCGAGGAACTTTTTGAAAATATAAAGGAGGTCTGGGATAGTATACCTCAATCAAGATGCCGCGCCTTGGTAGAAAGTATGCAGGCAAGATTAGCTGCAGTGACAAAAAATAAGGGATTCCCTACAAAATATTAATTTTTCATCGAACATTTTTTATGAAATACCAATTTTTTCTTTGCGTTTCTAATTGTATGGTGCGATTTGGGTTAAATAAATAATATTAATTTTCTACAAAATACTGTTAGCCTCACGCTTTTATTTTTTATAAAATATTCAAAAGTGTACTATATGTCATGGTTTATTAAAAGAACCACTAACCAACCTCAACAAATTTCCTTAAAAAAAAAGTTACGCAATTTAACATTGTTACAAAATTCTTGTTCCTAATTCTATGGCCACCACTGTAGATCACATATGAGGTGCCAAGGAATTTGTAAAAAGGTCTATTTTCGTATCTGATTGTGTGTGTGTATGGTTTTCAGGAATTGTCTTTTTTCAGAGCGCATTAACTCCTTCACAGTCGATTTAAGAGTAAACGTTTTTGTTATCAATTTTGTAGAAAATTCAAGTATGAACCTAATAATTACATAACGTCGGCTTAGAGTGAAAAACAACTAACTCCTATTTCATATTTTTTACAAAAAATATTTAAAAAAAAGTGTTCGTATTATAATTACAATAAGTATTTTTCTACACTCGTTATTATTGAGTTCAGTGAGTTTTTTTATTGAAATGTTAGTAACTTTATTTCTTTTAGTTCTGCCTTAATACAGTCCTTCTCCTGGAGTAGTGGAGTCCTGTAGAAATTTGGAACTGATGTTGGGTAGTTACAAAACTAGGGAAGACATGATAATATTATAAACCAGGTGTGTTAGCACTTTGTTTGAGAGGGTGCAGAAAACTCCATAAAACTAAAACACTTCACCAATTTATGCAACAAAATTAAAGTACCATGATAATTTACAAGATGGAAAACTAACATTTTAATTTTATTTTATTGTATTTTATTTTATTTTATTTTATTTTATTTT
Organism: Dasysyrphus tricinctus; assembly: GCA_963921185.1. Classification (NCBI taxonomy): domain Eukaryota; kingdom Metazoa; phylum Arthropoda; class Insecta; order Diptera; family Syrphidae; genus Dasysyrphus; species Dasysyrphus tricinctus. The sequence goes on along the minus strand of OY992532.1, from coordinate 171,938,241 downwards.
ATTTTATTTTATTTTATTTTATTTTATTTTATTTTATTTTTATTCTTATTAACAAATGTGTAACAGTTTATTCGGTATCTGGTATGAACTTAGTTGACTGACCAACGGACTCGTCCAAAACTTAAATGGAATACTGTACTGTATTCTGTCGAATCCAAATTCAATTTGAAGCGATAGCGTGGTTTTCGACGAGTCCGTTGGTCAACCAACCAAGCTCATACTATGATACCGATAAACGAAGGGTACTTCTAAACATGGAGGAAGAAATCGAATGGTTCGTGGATGTTTGGGCATGGAGTGGGTCCGATTGATAAAATATATGGAATTATGGACCGGTGCGTATTCAAGAACATCATGGAAAATGTCATGCTTCCATGTGCTGAGGAGGATCTTCCCCTGAAGTGGATATTTCAGCAAGATAATGATCCGAACTATACCAAAATATATTCAAAAAAATCGTTTCAAACGGAAAAACCTGATGATTTGAAGTGACCAGCACAGCATCCTGGTCTCAAACCCTTGGAAACACTATTGAAGATTGTAGATCGAAGAATAGTTCAGTATTGAAGATTGTAGATCGAAGAATAGTTCAGAGAAAATTCCAGAAATAGGAACGATTTCTTTGTCCAGGTCAAGGAGGCTTGGAATAGTATACCAGGTTCCAGGGTTCCTAATTTTCTGGGGAATATGCCCTGGAGCTCCATCAGTGCGATGATGAAATACTAAGGTTTTGTCACAAAATGTTATAAATTAAACACAAAATTTAATTAAAAACATGCATTTTTAAAAAGTTGCTTATGTTTTGACCAGGTAAAATGGGACATGATATCATTATTCTTTGAATATTTGATATTTTTAGTTATGAAACATCATTTTTGTTGCTATCAGTTTTATTTTGGTAATAATAAGAGCATTTATCAATTAAAAGATTATTAAATATATTAAAATCCAGGCAGTTATAGACCAGAGTATAATTTCATGAAAAAAGTTGCTTATGTTTTGGCCGACACTGTATGTTCAAGGCACTGCGGCTTTAAGAAAATTGTATCTAAAAACATGGAAATTATTAGAGAAAATGTAGAGAAGCATGAAATATGACATTTAAATAAGCAAAAACAACTCCTTCGACAGTTTGAGGTGAAAAAAAAATGCCATCTTAATTCTCGATTGAATATCACTGTATGGAAAAAATAATTGTCAACCTGTTTTTGAGATATCGAATTAAAAAAAAAAAGTTTAAACTTTTTTTAAGTTTTGGTATGCAATATTATTTCATCTTATCTGAATTATTTAAATGCGTTAGTGTGAAAATCCGATAGTGAGAAAATTCAAAAAAAAAAAAAAAAAACGTTCTATGATAGGTAGGGTAGAGCGGGGCTAGTTGGACCACTTTTTACTTGAAGTCTCATAACTTTTTACCTATTCCTTACATAACAATGAAAATGGAATTAATGGAAAGAATGTAACTTCGGCTTCTTAAATAAATTTGATAAGATTTAAAATATTTTATAGCAGATGAATAAGATTACTTTAAGTGCACAAAGTCCAAGTGGTCCAACTTGCCCCACTAGCGGGGCCAGTTGGACCAGTTGGTGGGGTAAGTTGGACCAAAGCCTAAAAAGTGGAAAAAGGAGCTTTATTAAGGACAAAAGCACTGTTAGTTTGAACTTAATTTGATCCCAAACTATAACCTAATTCAAAGCACAACATAATATAACGTAAATGACCCCATGGCACCATGAACAGTAATAGAGAATCTTATATGGGCCTGATTTTAGCAAGAATGGCATTGCACCCACTCCTCGTCGGGTTAAGCCTCAGAATATGCTTCCATACACATCGGAAATAACATACAGCCATAACATTCTTCTTCCTCTTTGGAACTTTATCTGTTCAAAAATTTTCATACTATTTTCCAATATAAAACATTTATTTTTAATTCAGCGGGGCAAGTTGGTCCGCCTGGTCCAACTTACCCCACACCTAGCTTGATGAATATATTCCCCCACTTTGCAAACAACACTTAGAATTCTTCAATTTCAAAAATGGAATGCAAATATTCAACAACAGAACTCACAAAATTAGTATACTTTTTTAAAAAAATCCCATGTTTTCATCAAGATAACAGAAAAAGAAACATATTCGTTTTTTTTTTTACTTTTGTACCCAAAAAACACATATTAGCGTGTGGTTCTCCTTTGGCAGAAGAGATCCACCTCAAACCAGTTTAGCACGTATGATTTAGTAACAATGCTTCATTCGTGTATGATCGTCTTCATTTAGCTCTTGTGGTTTCTGAGTTATTCGCGTGGTCCAACTTGCCCCGTGGTCCAACTAGCCCCGCTCTACCCTACTATTAGTAAGTGTAAAATTTTATACTTTTTGGTAGCAGATCGTACCAATTTTAGTGAAAAAGTTTAATCAAGATCGTAGGAGCTGTTTTTTGAGAAAAAAAAATATTTTCCTTTAGGGTTTTTTAACTTTTGTATGGAATGTACCGGTATTTTTTCATAAATGTAAAATTTTTTCTAAAAACAATTTAGAGCGTACTAAAAAACTCTTAAGTATCGAGTTTCAAAAAAGTCGATCATATCGTTTTCGAAATATTTGATTAAAAAAAATTGAAACATTTTATAATAATCCAAAAAATATTTGTTTTTAAGTTTTGGTTCACAAAACTATTCAAATTTTTTGGAAACTTTTGTGTAAAAAAAGCTTATTGAAATCGGTCGTACCATTTTGAAGTAAATCAAAAATTTAAAAAATTGGTCTTTGGGAGGTGTACTTTTTTTTTAAGAAAAGTTGTGTAGCCGTTTTTGAGAAAAATACGATTATGTAAAATTGCTAAGAAAAATTGTATGGCAGCTACAGTTATTTTTGGTTCTAAAAAAAAAATGGAAAAAAACGTGTGTTCATAATCACCAAAAACCACCATGTACTAAGTTTGAAGAAAATCGATCGAGCCGTTAAGACTGTAGATGAACAGATAGAAAGACAGACAGAATTGTGCCAGCCACTTTTTTGGTGTTCTCTATCATCGTAATGTCATGTTTAATTGTTATCTTAAATTTTTTTTGTGCGAATCCAAAACTTGCCTTATAGTACCTTCATAGCAAAGTAAAAGCAATTGGAGCCAGAATTTACAGTCAAAAAACATTGGAAATTATACCTCTCCACCTATGTAAACGCGTCTATCTCCGCACACTTCTAATGTCTATTATTCATATGAAAGACTATGAATCAACACATCTACGCATCCTTCAACCTTCGAATTCACGCGTTCCTATATCAATCGAATACGAAAATGAGTATTATAATACTAGTGGGGCTGTTAGTGAGACCAACCTATCATTTTGACCTGACGGGTTGAGCTTAAGTATACAAATAGTTCATGTCCTAACTTTACTTTTAAGAAGTGTTGCCAAGGCCACTTTCAAAGTGCTGGGGAGGGGGGATATGAAAGATTAACAAACTTAAATATTTATCTTGGAATAATATAAGCATAATGACACATGTTCTAAGGGTATTTTTTAAGGCCCAATCTTACTAAATCAGAATAAACTCGATACAACTACCTTCAAAAAAGTTACAGTCCTTTTCATAAATGATGAATGAATTTTTAGTGAAACACGTAAAATATTACCAAATTTCAACAGCATTGACACGAAACTTGGTTCACATATTTCATTTGTCATATCATAAGCAACAAGAACCAAAAGAGTCTAAAAAAATATTTATAGTGAAAGGTTGTTTTTTTTCATTGAAATGGAAACATTTTGAACTACTGCCATGAATCCCCTCCCGAAAATGGAACGTTAATGAAAATTGGTTAAAACATTCGACTTTTCATCAAGACCAAGAAACATAAGAGACAAATATAAACTATCTGAGGATGTTTTTCAATGGGGAATGAGAAGCAGAGTTCTTGGCTGAACATTTTTATGTTTTTGAAACCAAGATACATAAATGTAATGAGGTACATGATTTTAAGGTATTTTTTAATGCTGAATCCAATATGGATATTTGAATGGTCTTTTTTGATTCTTGGTACCGATGATTAATCAAACATTTTCACCAACTTTCATTAACGTACCACTTTTGGGAGGGGTTTCATGGTAGTAGTTCAAAATTTTTCTAATTCATTGAAAAAAACCCTTTCGCCACAAATATTTTTGTAGACTCCTTTCATTCTTGTTGCTTACAACAAATGAAATATACGGATCAAGTTTCGTGTCAATGCTGTTGAAATTTGGTAATATTTTACTTGTTTCACTAAAAATTCATTCATCATTTATGAAAAGGACTATAACTTTTTTGAAGGTAGTTGTATCGAGTTCATTCTGATTTAATAAGATTGGGCATTAAAAATTACCCTTAAAACATGTGTCATATGCTTATATTATTGCAAGATAAATATTTAAGTTTGTTAATCTTTCCCCCCTCCCCAGCACTTTGAAAGTGGCTTTTGTAAAACAACCAAAGTAGGTTTTCAATCAACTCTGGATGTAATGTAGTAGATTGAGAAATTTTGCGTCGACACCATCTTTAAATTTTATTAATAAAAATATTTTTCTAACTGTTAGTAGCTTTTCAAATTTTGCTGCCAAAACGACTTTTTTCCACCCCCTTCGTGCAAGGGGAGGGGTGGGAGAAAACAATAATGTGGTCCTATGGTTTCAAGGGTGCTGAATCCAACGGAAGTTCTCGGGTCATCGTCCGACCCTTGGTTTTCGATCAAACATTTCGGAACTGTGGCAACCCTTCTATTATCCTTCTGGCAGTGTTGCCACCTTGGCAACACTTCTTTAAAGTAAAGTTAGGGCATGAACCATTAGTGTACTAAAGCTCAACCCCGTCAGGTCGAAATGAAAGTTATGCCCTCATATCGTGCACTAACGCCCCTACTATACTGTGATATTAGGATTATCAACTAAAATAAGTTCTAATACAATCTCAGTACGAATAGAGTACATGTACTCTATTTTTGGCTGTTACATTTTACTTCCATTGTTTTTTCTTTGGCGCCATAGTAAAAATAACTTTAGTCGGACTGGTGGAAATTTGGATCAATCCCCATAGGTTCATTTTTGCCCATTGTTCTTTAACTCGCCAAATTCCGTTTATAATGAACGGATAACTTCTTAACCCATGCACGCACATATCGTCCTTCTTCTCACGAATTGACGTATCTGCTTTTTCAATATTTTACAGGAAAGCCGTTTTTAGTTCTATGTCCGCCCTCTATAGGCGTTGCTTTTGTGTTTTACAACGGTTTTGGTATATTTTTTTTTGTAAAATTACAAGAATTTGCTTAAGTTTCAAATGATAGAAGATTCAATGTATATACTTTACTAAAAACAGTTAAAAATAATCGATCAACCAGATACGTCAGTTCGTGAGAAATTTTAGTGATAAGTTTAAGTGTCGTGACAGTATACAAAGGCACCACTGTTTTGAAAAAAGCTTATTAGTGAGACATTTAATTGTCGTGACAGTATGCACGGGTATCACTGTTTTGAAAAAAAGCTCGCCATAAGCCTTTTACCGAACATTTTTGTTTGACAGAGGAAAGTAAACAGGAAAAACCGAATGCCATTTAAATTTAATTTAGTGATGGGTGAATAACAAAAATGGGCCTACATCTTAATATAAACTTAAGGGCTTTTTGTTTTTACTCACCGATAAATGCACCTAGTATCTGAAACCACTGTATTTGGGTCAATATTTCAAAATATTAGTATTTCAGTCTCCTTCATTTTTGAACCGAAGCACAAAATTTTATTATTAGTTTGTTAATTGGATGGCTTGAAACAAACGGGTTCTAATATTCGCTCTAGAAAAAATAAGGTTAAAAAAATATCATACCCACTATCTCCATTTAAACACCCAAAATGTCATTCCCCTGACGTGTCCCCAGGCCTACTTACCACACTGTCTGAATTTTAGCAACGAAACTAAAAACGATACAAAAAATCTAATGATACAGTCTTTTTAATAATATATACATCCTAACTAAAACATAGTTAAATGATTTTTAATTGCTTTATTTTTTAAATAGGAGCTATTAAGTAAAGGTGCCGTCACACCGTGCAAGTAAAGTACTTGCAGCAATTGTTTCAAAAATTTCGATTTTGAAATATTCGTGCAAGTACTTGCAGAGAGCAGTCACACCAGGCAAGTAAATTGCTTGCTGAAACGACTTTTTACTTGCTTGCAAAGCAAACTTGCTGCAAGTACTTTTTAGGGCGTCACACCGAGCAAGCAAGTACTTGCTGAAATTAATTGCTGAAAGTACTTTCTGCAAGTAATTGCTGAAATTAATTGCTGAAATTAGTTTCTGAAAGTACTTGCACGTGTAAACCGGTATGTTTTTGCTATTTTCAGTTCAATTTGGTTCATTGTTTCTTCAGAAATAGATTTAAATGGATAATCCAGATTTGGAAGAAGATTTTTTTACGAGGAATTGGTCTTTGAACATGAAGATTTGTTGAAATCTAGGCAATTGATTCTTGTACAGTATTATTAGTAAAAAAAACATGCGATTGCTTGCATCAAGTGATTTGATTGTAAGCGAGTTGAACTTTCTGATACAAAATTTACTAAAACTGGTACCTTCCACATAAATTTTTTTTTCTTCGACTTTCTCATTAATTGCTCTACCGATTTCAATCAAAATACGGCGAGTTGTTTTTACAATTGAAAGAAAGAGCCTCATGCTTCGTTGCATTTTTCTTTAATTGTTCGAATATTTTTAAAAGATCTTAAGTTCCAAGCAAGTTGAAGCATAAGAGCAATTACGTATTTTTTTGTAATTTTGATTGAAAAACATACGTTCGCTTGCAAGCAAGTACAAAACTTGCTTGCGCAAATCCTGCAAGTGGCAAGTACTTGCGGCAAGTGATTTACTTGCTTGCAAGCGCTTGCAGGACCTAGTCACACCATGCAAGTATTGCTTGCGCAAGTACTTGCAAGCAAGTAAATCACTTGCAGCAATTAATTGCTTGCAAGTACTTTTTTGGGTCGTCACACCAGGCAAGTTTTATTTGCCGCAAGTAGTTGCTCGCAAGTAAATCACTTGCAGCAATTACTTGCTGCAAGTACTTTTCGGGTAGTCACACGAGGCAAGTTTTACTTGCAGCAATCATTTTACTTGCTGCAAGTACTTGCGGCAAGTAAAACTTGCCTGGTGTGACGGCACCTTAAAGGTGCCGTCACACCGAGCAAGTAAAGTACTTGCAGCAATTGTTTCAAAAGTTTCGATTTTGAAATATTCGTGCAAGTACTTGCAGAGAGCAGTCACACCAGGCAAGTAAATTGCTTGCTGAAACAACTTTTTACTTGCTTGCAAAACAAACTTGCTGCAAGTACTTTTCAGGTCGTCACACCGAGCAAGCAAGTACTTGCTGAAATTAATTGCTGAAAGTAGTTGCTGCAAGTAATTGCTGAAATTACTTGCTGAAATTAGTTTCTGAAAGTACTTGCACGTGTGAACCGGTATGGTTTTGCCATTTTCAGTTCAGTTTGGTTTATTGTTTCTTCAGAAATAAATTTAAATGGATATTCCAGATTTAGAAAAAGAATTTTTACGAGGAAATGGTTTTTGCACATGAAGATTTGTTAAAATCTAGGCAATTGATTCTTTAGAGTATTATTAGTAAAAAAAACATGCAATTGCTTGCATCAAGTGATTTGATTGTAAGCGAGTTGAACTTTCTGATACAAAATTTACTAAAAACTGTTATTAGCGGTACCTTCCACATACATACATTTCTTTTTACTTCGACTTTCTCATTAATTGCTCTACCGATTTCAATCAAAATACGTCGAGTTGTTTTTGCAATTGAAAGAAAGAGCCACATGCTTCGTTGTATTTTTCTTTAATTGTTCAAATATTTTTAAAAGATCTTGAGTTCCAAGCAAGTTGAAGCATAAGAGCAGTTACGTATGACGCAGTCGTTCATATTATTATTATGATCAAAAAACATGCATTTAAAAACACCACGAGAACCTGTTTTATGTTACAGCATTTGAATCAACAAAATGTGGCTGATCGAAGATAAATAGATTTGGTATGACCCTTTTTTGAAGGTGGTGCTGAAAACACGTACTTTACAATACTGCAGAGAGACTTCTGAGCAGAGGGAGATGATTTTTTCTGTAATTTTGATCGAAAAACATACGTTCGCTTGCAAGCAAGTAAAAAACTTGCTTGCGCAAATCCTGCAAGTGGCAAGTACTTGCGGCAAGTGATTTCAAGTGATTTACTTGCTTGCAAGCGCTTGCAGGACCTAGTCACACCGTGCAAGTATTGCTTGCGCAAGTACTTGCAAGCAAGTAAATCACTTGCAGCAATTAATTGCTTGCAAGTACTTTTTTGGGTCGTCACACCAGGCAAGTTTTACTTGCTGCAAGTACTTGCTCGCAAGTAAATCACTTGCAGCAATTACTTGCCGCAAGTACTCTTCGGGTCGTCACACCAGGCAAGTTTTACTTGCAGCAATCATTTTACTTGCTGCAAGTACTTTACTTGCACGGTGTGACGGCACCTTAAGTGTCCCCCATAAATTGATCATTTTTATCCCACCAATGGAAATTAAAAAAATATATATATAGGCTCAAAATAGAAAACTGGTTTGGTTGTTGTTTAACGGTACAGAATTGCTGTTTATGAAATTTGAAGTAAGGGTTTCAAAAAAACTTTGTTATCTTTTTTATTTCAAGTTAAGGCAATGATTTTGTTTTTCGTCAAGCGAAATTGTCATTCCTTTAACGCGTGTTTTTTACTAAACCGTGTGGTATACAAATTAAAAAGTTTTACTCGTCTGTGTCTTTTACAAGGGCCTACGTGAAAAATAATATAAAACATCTAATTTTCTAATAACCTCCATTTAATTCTCATAAAACACCCTTCGGAGTCATTCCCCTAACATAATTTTTTGTGTCATTCCCCTGACTTTCAAGTTTTCATTGTAATGATTGATTGCGTTTTGGTAACTCTGTCTAGAAGAATCAATAATATTACATTTAAACATATTTACAGTATTTTTAGTAGTTTTGAATTTTTTCACATTTTCTCGGTCAAAATATCATAAAAAAATACGACTATTACTATAAAATGTTTAGTCTCGCAAAATCCTTGAATCATGAGAGCAAGTTCGTGCAACATAGTCGTGGATGCTATTTTTCATGTTAGTATTTGTTCTCTATTTTCTTTACACTCCTGAAACCATTCGCAAAATTAAATATCCATCTAATCAACGGAGTAAATATAGATTTTTGTCATTCCCCTGATACAAGTATCATTTCCCTGACTTAAAGAACCGTTAGATTTGATCAAATGTAATGACTCCTTGTTTTAAAGTGGTTATTATAGAGTTATTAAGAGACATAATTGTTCGTCTACCAAAATAGGTTCTTTTGAGCGAGGGTCCACTTTGGAGTGAAAAATATTAATGTTTTGAAATATTGACCCATTTACACAATAATTTACAATATAACGGAAAACTGCTACCCACATAATTGCAGTTACGTCTGTTCGTGAGAAACTTTTCACCTAAAATTGCAGTTATGTCAACCATGTTAACTCATTGAACCATGTTCCAGACATTTTTCAGGGAATCTAATGATGTAGAAATATGCAATCAAGTTAACCTAGCACATATGCCCAAATCTCAAAAACGACAATTTGCGAGTTACGTCACTTTGTGAGATGAGGGACGATATGTGAGGGAACCTTACACTTCGTAAATCAGTGCATATCTATGAGACATGTATTAGAAAATCACAACAATTTGATGAGGTGGTGAATACGGTTAAGTGATAAATACTGGACATCTTTATCAAACGGCTAACATGTGTGTTAGAGTGCGGATATCAGGTTTTTACTAATACTACTGTTGGAAATTAAAGGTGTATCAGCCAAAACGTTCTACTTCTGTCACATGTACTCAGTTACACGTGCCCGTTTTTTTAGGTATATTCCGTTCAAATATTGTCTTTCATGTCCGATAAAAGCTTTTGAAACTATTTTTTTTTTTGGTAGCTGGTCTTATCTATTCTGAGGAACTGTAAACAATAAAAAAAAAGCGGTAAATTCGTAACGGGAATTTCAAATACACGAGTATGTTTTAATCTTTAAGACAAGTTCAAACAACATGATTTTTTTTGACCCGGACCCGGGGCATATTAAATATTAATATCATGTAGCCAAAAATAGCATAATTTTCTAACAGAAGAATTGAAACGAATTGTGCGACTAGTTCGTACCTTGCCTTGTTGCCTTGAAAGCAGTGTCTTATCTTGGTAAATGGGGTATTTTTTACTGAAACTTTAATCATTCTTCTCTTATGATTATTCGTTCTAATTCGATGTGGTCAAAAATTAAAAAATCACATAAAAAATGGAATATACGCTCTATACTATTATATTCGTACGATACACGGTTCACGAGATATTTGATTAAACGCGTTTTCCAATATGGCGACTGACGATCGCGCTTCCCAGTCCCACTAACTTGGATTTACATTTGAAAGACACCCTTGAACATATTCCATGAAGAAAATCAGTTCAGTAATAAATTGCATTATTAACTTACTTTTTTTGCTCTGCCTCTTGGAGTATAAAATATTGAATGATAATTGTTTTATATTCGAAAGTTCCACAAAATTTGTATTCTTAGTTAAGGCAGGTCGTTTTGCTATGTTTAGTCAAGATGCATCATACTGATACCATATGCACCACAACAGGGTACGTGTGTACATATTAGCTGTTTGTTTCTACTGCGGTTTCATTATATGATTCACACAAACTTCATATATTTGCCGGTTAAATATTTTGAAAGTAAATATAACTTAGTTACTCCATCAGTCACTTATCTCTTAAATACTTGAATAAATTGGTACAATTACTGATGAGGTGATGACTACATATGTATAGTATATACCTATGTATACCTGGTATTTATATACAAAAAGTTCTTTCTCGGTTCTCCGATGGTTGAAAAATTATCTCTACCATGAGTCAAAATTTATTGAGCGATAATGTATTTATATGAAACTGACTGATGAGCTGGATATTGAAACTTTATTAAATTACTTAATTTTCAAAGGTCTCGAACGAATATATGTAGCTACTTCCAATTACGTAGAATATTAATTTGAATTTATTGTTGTTTGTTCAAAAGTTATCAACTTCAAAGCGTTTCATACTCATTGGAAAAATAAATGTATCTTTACTTTAATTCAGATACATGTTCTTCGCAGTCAAGTTATTTTGGTAGGAGGAAATTTCAGTTCGTTAGTCACTATTGCTATACAAGCTCTTGCCATTTCTACATCTTTGATCTTTAGCTGCGGACTATTAAAAAAAAAAACATTATAGTTTCGTACTATAAAAAGATATATCTTAGCACTTTGAAACTGTTAAGTTAATGAAACAATCCCAACTGGTTAGGGTCGAGTTCGTAAATGTAAATGATCGGCAACACGACAAAACTCATGTTGCATTTCTTCTGGCAAATACTGTCCTATCAACAGTTTTTACACTTTAAATGAAGCGTGGGTGCTTGCTTTCTATAGTGAGAGCAAATTTTACCAAAAAAATGCATTAATAGTACCTACCATTTTTAAACAATTGTTTTCGGCAGTGAAGCAATATGCTTACTTATACGAACTTGAGGCAGGTCGTTGTTTTCAGATGTCTTAAAAATATTTTTGTATTAATTTCTTATTTTTGTTGCTCAACTAATACGGCTACTCGGTAGTGTGTGCACAAATAAATTGATAAATTTAAAGAAATTGAATGTTTCACAATTAAAGTATCCTTATATACATATTATGTTTGTATGTATGTATTTTTATATAATTCGAGGAGTCTAGTTAGATTTCAGCCCTAATTTTTATCCGTCAAGAATTTTGCAAGCGAATCCAATTTTCTTTTCTCCAGAGCAAAGGACTCTGAGTTTAAATAAATTGCAAAAGCAAAAACTAATTTACTAATCACCAATACAAATTTATAGCCCTTTATTAAAGTGTGTGTTAAAAATTTAAAATTGTACCTATACCAAAAGTCCACGTGAAAAATCGATTAACTATGCTCTCATGTGTTTTTTAAATTCTTTTTATTTTCTATTTCACAAGAAATTTTAGTATCTACCAAAAAAAGAAAAATGGTAGTTGGAAGCTTGAGTAAAATTTATTCAAGAAATCAAATCCTTGTAGTCTATAACTGGAGTTTAAGCGATTAATTAGTGCATCGAAAACACAACATGAATGCAACTATTAAACGTATTGGCCGAAATTGGTTTTTATTCCTCCCTAGGTAGTGCTCCAGCTCTGAAAAATTTGTTTTGATTTAGCAAAAGCCGGTAAAATTAAAATTAAAAACAGGCTGTACTTTTCTGGAAGTTATTGATGCACTTAAGCTTCACTTACTTGACCTTAAAATTCTGCGATAACTTATGATTTTTGAGATTCATATCTATATTTAAAAGTGGAAAAAAGTAGTTTCGTATTTTTTTTATCAAATATCCCGAAAGCCCTAAGCACAGTGGAGTGAGAAGTGAATCTATCACACCAAAAGTGGTTTAAGAAATGGTCTTCAAAATGTTTAATTTTTTCAGGGAAGTTCGTCAATACTTGTGCCTGAGAAATTCGAGTGCCAGTGTTTGTAAAGCTTCATGCACATTTGTGTTATTCTTTGTTTATTAAAATATAGAATAAATAAACTTGGTGGCGCAACAGCTCGTGGAGAACCAGGGCCTAGTGACTTACAACTCTCAACCATTCCATTATCCGTGTTGTAGGCAGGAATAGAGGGGACCTACAGTTTTATGACGAAGCCGAACGACTATTTGTCAGTTCCTCGCAAGATGCAGTACTTGGGAAAAAACATGTTGTTAATTATGAAGTAAAAATAATGCTTTTTTTTAAGGTCAATATTGCTCCTATTAAAAGATGACTATCTGCTTTTTTTTTTCAGTTTACCAAGTGTCATTATTAAAAATGATCAATTCCAATAAAAATGAATTCACTTGCTGTTTGTTATTTAAATCATTTTATTTAGAAATTGTGTTTGTTAGTATTTTTTACAGAACCTCATGGAACTTCTTACATATGAAGAGTCCAGGGGAAAAACGGCTTAAGTCAACTTAAGTTGATTCCGAGAAAAAATTAAATCGTAGGTTTATTATTAAAATAACGCTTAATTCAAAGAAAAATAAATGAAAGTAACTAAATTTTTTGTCGAGCACAAACAACTATGCATAGTGTTCCCAGATTGGTGCTTTTTCCAACCAAAATGGATGTTGGAAAAAATGCCTTTGGTGGGAAAATATCGATAGTGGGATTTATGGTGGGAAAAAATTTCAATATTCTCTTTTTTGGTGGGAAAAACCACAATTCACTAAACCTGTCTATCTTCGAATTTTATGACCTATAATGATTTGGCACAAAAAAAAAGTAACTTTAAAAAATAATTTTTTTTGTGAATACCACACAAATGAGGTACCAAAAATAACTGACCCTGAGAAAATTAAAAAATATCTTAAAATTCATAAAAATCAATGGCTGATCAATTACTGAAACTTCCTAGCTGACCTTTTATGACCGTGAAGTGACCTTTTAAGTGAGATACCAACATTGTTTTTGTAACCTTGAAACGAACTTTAAAAATTCATAAGAAAAACTTTGGCTGACCAATTATTGAAAAAAGTTGATCTTACCATGATCTAGTGATCTTTCGGATCGGTACCTATACATTTTTTGTGACTGACTTATTTTTAGGACAAGTTGACTTTCTTCACCAATTACTGACCAATTTGATGACATACTTTTTTTGCGAATATGAAGTACCAAGAGTGTAGAGCCAACATTCTTATAGGAAATATTTGTAGCAGAAAAGGTTATGGTGTTTTTTTTTTTTCTTCCAGTACAAAAATGGTGGGATTTTTTTTGGAATTTGGTGGGATTCTAGAAATCTCATCTGTTATCACTGCTATGCAAGCATATATTGATTTCAACATCTTGAATTTTGTTGGCTGATACTCTGATGTAAGTCAAAAAGACTTTCGACGTTGGAACCAAAATTTCGAGTTTTCTATTTGGAATTATCTTCTGAACGAACCATACATGATAACTGGAAAACATTTTTTGCTTTTTATTTAGATACCTCAAAATTTTCAAAATATAGTTTGAAATCAAATAATTTTCACAAGCTCGACCATTTTTTAATTTTAATTTGTTTTGACAGGACTTTATTTATTGAATTTGTTAAATAACTAATGATAGAAAGCTTATAAAACTAGTTTACATTAAATATAAATTAATATAGTCAACTACAATGATGTATTGAAAAAGATCTCTTTGAACTTACAACTTTTGACATTGTCATTTATACAAGAAAATACACAATAATATTTATTGAAGACTGAAATCAATTGATTTAAAGGACTATTCACACCATAGTTTGTTCTACTGAAGATCGGACATATAGGCAACTGTCTTCTTAAGCTTGTCTGACTGTAGCTGAAATTCAAACGACACAGAGCTGATGGAGATACTATTGACCCATTTATCAATTTTATAACGAAGCAAAGCTGGATATATTGTCTATGTTTTGAGAGTAAAGGGAGATTAATTAACGTGAGTCTTTGAGCATAAGGAGGTAAAGCATGTCTATGGGACCACGTAAGAAAACGAAGACAGAAGCGCATAAACCTTCTCTGAATACATTCACCTCTATTTATGTGAACTGTGTAGTAAGGGGCCCATACCACGCATCCATATTCAAGTACTGGCCTTACAAAAGAAACATATAAAAGCTTTAAAACATATGGGTCCTGGAAATCACGAGAAAATCGTTTTATGAATCCCAGAATTTTATTACCCTTTTTATACAATATAGTCATAGTGGTTGACAAAGGTTAATTTTATTTCAAGAACAATGCCAAGATCAGAAAAAACAGACAATTTACATTAAGAAGAAGAATTTAACATATAATTATAAGTTATCATACTTTTTTTGCGTGTAAAAGTCATTGTTTTACATTTGTCAATATTTAACAGAAGACGGTTTGTATTGCACCATTCCCTAAACCTATAAAGATCATCTTGGAGTGTTGAACAGTAATTTATAGAGGTTATACTTTTAAAACATTTTATATCATCGGCATATAAATGAATAGAGGAATTTTTAATAATCGAAGCCAAGTCATTTATGTATAATATAAATAATTATGGACCTAAATGGCTGCCTTGTGGAACACCAGAGTTAACAATAAAATGATCAGAGTGCTCATTTCGAAAATTCACACTATAACACCTATTCTCCAAATACGACGAGATCCACATTAAAAAAATTTAATTGAACCCTAAAGCCTTCAGTTTATTGGTTAAAGTCTTATGACACAATTTATCAAAAGCCTTACTAAAATCGGTAAAGACACAATCTACTTGTTTTCGATCTTCGAAGGAATCAAGACAAAAAGAAGTAAAATGAAACAGGTTTGTAAAAGTTGACTTGTTTTTGACGAACCCGTGTTGGTTGTCACAAATAATAGATTTACAATTAAAAGATAACACATTACAAATAATGGACTCAAAAAGTTTCGGGCTGTAATTTATGATGTCATTTTTCGACTCTCTTTTATGAACCGGTGTTATAAAAGCACTTTTCCACAAAACAGGGAACATTGAGCATTTAAGTGATTCATTGAATAGAATATGTAGAGGATAGGACAACTGAGACACAAATTTTTTTAATACACAAGATGGTACACCATCAGGACCAGGACTAAACCAGTCGTCGAGCTCAAGAATACTTTGGATAATTGAATTCTCGCAAATAGAAAGATTAATTGAATTAAGGTGTGAAAAACTAGGGTTAGGAAGGAGTGGATCCATGGGCTCGTGAGGACTAGATACTACAAAGGCATCTTTGAAAAAATTTGCAAACATGTATGCAATTTCTTCGGAGTCATGACTAGTTGCATTTTTAAAAGACATATCACAACAAAAACATAAATGTTAAAAAAGAGCCAAGTTCTTATATGTATGTACAAGAAACCTGTGCGTAAAAAGTCTGCCAAAAAAAGTTATGAGATCTAAAATACATGCCAAGTTTTTAGTTCATGAAGTTTAATATCAAATATCTTAGGTAGAGTAATATCGAAAACACTCCAAACTATGACAGAAATTTGGTATTTAATGATTACTGATTAAAATTTGGTGGGTTCACTGGTCAAGTTTTCATACATTTAAGTTTGTGATGAAGTACATATGTAGTTAAGGGAAAACTTGCCAAGTAAATCCACCAAATTTTAATCAGTAATCATTAAATACCAAAATTCTGTCATAGTTTGGAGTGTTTTCGATATTACTCTACTTAAGATATTTGATATTAAACTTCATGAACTTAAAACTTGGCATGTATTTTAGATCTCATTACTTTTTTTGGCAGACTTTTAAAGCACAGGTTTCTTGTACATATAAGAACTTGGCTCTTTTTTTAACATTAATGTTTTTGTTGTGATTTCACTCCTTTTTGCAAAGATTTATTTTGCCAGGTGATAATTAAGCCCTACCGCTCTACAAAGTTTCATAATTCTACAACAATCAGAAGGGCTTCATATAGTTTACAAGAACTCTTGAGAAAGTAGGTGGATGCCACGCCCCTGAACTGAAAGTTACAATTTTTCGATTATTTTCTTTCAAAATATTTCAAGTCCTAACGACATACCAATTTTTATCGTTCTACAACAATCGAAAGTGCTCCATATAATTTTTAAGAAATTTGAAGAATGTGGGTGGATGCCACGCCCCCTGAATGGAAAATCCCAATTTTTCAATTTTTCTCTTTCTAAGTACTTCAAGCCCTACCGATCTACCAATTTTCATCGTTCTACAACATTCGGAAGTGCTCCATATAATTTAAACGAATTTCAATGAATGTGGGTGTATGCCACGCCCTCTGAATGGAAAATACCAATTTTTCAATTTTTCTCTTTCTTAGTACTTCAAGCCCTACCGATCTACCAATTTTCATCATTCTACAACAATCGGAAGTGCTCCACATAATTTATAAGAATTTTTAAGAAAGTGGGCGGATGCCACGCCCCCTGATTGCAGATTTTCGATTTTTTCCTTTGTATGCACCACAAGGCCTACCGTTGTGCGAAATTTCAAGCTTCTACGATGTCGGGAAGTGTTCCATAATTTTGATGATCTGTCAGTGAGTCAGTGAGTCAGTTAAGGTTTTTGCGATTTTTGAATTCCTATATCTCGGAAATTACTAATGCTAAAGAGTTGAAATTTGGTGAGCCATCTGTGTTTGCTCTGCTAAGCAAATACTGTGAATTTGAAGTTTCTGACTTTATTGGTAGTGAAGTTAGAGGGGGGTTGAAAATCGCCTGAGTTTGTTCCTGTAAAAACGGTGTAGTGCCGCGAACTTGGCTGGGCACTTCCGTGCCCTTTGATAGTTAGGGTAGCCATCAACTTTTCTTTTGCTAGACACGAAACTCCAAAAGTTTTTTGGGTTATCTTTTAGATCATTTTCAGTTTTTACGATATAGTCACGATACAAGGCACTAGAATAATCTATAAACATAAATTTCAATTCGGAATATACCCTATAATCTTCATCAGCTCTGGATTTACTATACTTTAACCATGCTTTGTTTCTTTTATTTTTTAAGATCTTAAGCTGAGTATTAAACCACGGTGGTAGTTTAGAACTTATACAAGTTTTACGCAGTGGAGTAGTTTCATAAAAACAGTTGAATAGTATATTTTAAAATTTTAAACACATATCGTCAATATTTGTATTTAAAAGGATTTGATTCCAGTCAACATTACACAATAAATTAATTAGTTGATCAAAATTGCATTTTTTAAAATTAAACTCGAGTTTTTCATTTGAACTAGGTCTAGGTAAGATGTTGGAAATATTTATATTTAGCATTATGTCTAAGGCCGGGTGGTGCCGGTCTTCATCTAGTAATATAGTATCGGCAGGGGTTACAGATGTGTCGGTGTTAATAGCTTCCGAGAAAAAGATTAAGTCCAATATTTTATCGAAGCTGTTAGCAATCCCATTGAATTGATTCAGTCCACAAGAGGCTAGTCCATCAATAATAGTGAACTCATTAGTACACGATGGGTTAACAGGCGATAAACAGTTGAAGTCTGAAGATTTTGTCCATTGCAGGTTTGAAAGATTAAAGTCGCCTAAGATCAACAGCTCATCAATTGGTTCCATTTGATCGTGTATCCTTTCAATACAATTGATACAGTTTTCGTAAACACTGTTTGTAGACCGTGGAGGTATATAAACGGAGACAATATACAGGTGGCCAATTTCTATTTTTATTTTTATAGATACTATTTCCACGTCCGAAGATTCAAAATAGTCGACCAGAGTGCATACTAAAGAGTTCTTCACAGCAAAAATAATTCCGCCACCTACAGTGTTTGGATCATTTGAGTGGTGTCTATCATTCCCCTGGTTTGATCTTGCATGTAATATAGCCCGTAAAGCTACCTTTAGACACCTTCAAAACTTTAGAAAATTCAATCTTGACGTGTTTCGAATCAAATACGTTTCTGCTAAAAAACATTACAAAAACCTATGTAAAACGAAAAAACGTCACTACTATCAGCAAATCGTCACAAAACTTTATACGGTGAGCACAACAAAGGAATGGTGGAAAATTGCGAAAGAGATTCGTGGAGATTCACCCAATTCAAAATCTCATTTAACGGCTGAAGACTTTAAAACTCACTTCCAAAACTCTCTATCAGAAACAGCGGATTCAACTACAGTATCATATCCTGAATCACTAGTGATTATCACGCCACAACTGGATTGCCATATTGAGATGGACGAAATTCTTGTAGCAATAAAAAATTCGAAAAATCATAAAGCTCCTGGTATAGACGGAATACCATATGAATTTTATAAAAACGCTAGTCCTTCACTTATTGATGAAATTCATAAGCTATTCAGCGAGATTTTTGAAACTGCAACAATACCCACTTCATTTAAAAAATCGATAATTTATCCCCTATGGAAGAAAGGCAATGCAGAAGAAGTAACAAATTATCGTGGATTGTCCTTTTTAGACACACTGTATAAAGTATTCACGTCTGTTCTCCTGAATAGACTAACTGTTTGGGTTGAAGAAAACAACATTCTAAACGAATATCAAGCTGCATACCGCAATAATTACTCCACGGTTGACCAGATCTACAACTTAACCTGTCTTATCCATCTGCAACTAAGCCAAAAGAAGAAACTATATGCTTTTTTGTCGATCTAAAAGCTGCTTTCGACAACGTAAATAGAAATGCTCTTTTTTATAAACTTGCTGCACTTGGTATCTCGACAAAAATGATAAAAATCTTAAAATCACTTTATACGGAAACCACAGCTTCTGTATGGGATGGCAAGAGTAGAACGGATTTCTTCCCAACAAACAAAGGTGTCAGGCAAGGATGTGTTTTGAGTGCATTAATGTTCGTCCTGTTCTTAAATGACATACACGCCGAGCTTCCAACAGGAATATGTGTGGAAGGACTAAGCATCAACGTTCTTCTATATGCTGATGATATAGTTATCTTATCTGACAGTGCTCCTAAACTGCAAACACTTATAGATAGTTTCATCGCATATTGCGTCAAATGGGATCTTGCAGTTAATCTGGATAAATCAAAAATAGTAATTTTTCGCAATGGTGGACGCAAAGCAGCGCAAGAAAAATGGTTTTTCAGAGATGTCGAGATAGAAGTTACAAATCAGTATAAGTACCTTGGTGTTATTTTAAGTTACAATATGTCTTGGACAGAACACCTGAATTGTAGACTTACAACTTCCAAGAATAGTATCAATGCAACATGGTCGCAATTTATAAGAAACAAGTCAGTTAGTCACTCAGCTAAATTTAAAATCCACGATGCTGCTTCGAGAACAATAATGCTGTACTGTGCCCAAGTTTGGGGATACAAGGAACATGTTCAGGTAGAAAGGTTACAACGTTTCTTTCTGAAAAGGTGTTTTCTCCTGCCAAATAATACTCCCAACTATGTACTGCATATAGAGACGGGACTTCCAAAATCTTTCCTGACAACCCTTAAACTGCACTTTTCCTTCATCCTTCGAGTCATGGAGCTACCGAGTAATAGACTTCCAAGAATCTTATCGGAAATTATAATTCGGAAGGATATTTTCTGGGCTAAGGAGGGGAAGTAGCTTTTTTCGGAATCCTCAGTTCCATATTCATTACCATCACCGAGATCTGAGATGCAAAGCTCTCAAAATATGCTTTTGTCTAAGCTTAAGGAGAAGCACTGGATCAGCTTTATAAGCAGTGCACAGCAATCACAATTCCACGATGAATACAGCAACGTTTCCTACTGTGACGTTCCTAACTATTTTGAAGACACGAACCCACAGGACATGATAAGTCTTATATTAAAAGCCCGCAGTGGATTACTGAATTTGAATGCAAGAGCCTTTCAAAACAATACCAATGGCTTATGTACAATTATTTGTAATCACGATGCATCAGAGAATACGTATCATTTTATTGGAGCCTGTCCCATTTTTAGGGGATACAGGAAGCAATTTCTTGGAAGTTTCGAGTTAAACAGATCGCAGTTCCTAGATGTCTTGAATGGTCAGTGTTATCGGAGTTTATACCAATTTTTAAAATCCGCACTTAAATATCGCTTTCAAATCTTGAATGAATTTTTGTAAAAGTAAGCTCACTTTGCCTTTATTTAGTTAATCTTTTTTAAACCTGACAGGCAACTTATACAAGTTATTGTCATGCACTAATTTAAATACCAGCAAAACTTTGTTTTTATAAATTTATTTTGGAAATAAAATTATTTATCTATCTATCTATCTATCATTCAGTGTCCAAGAATGTATCATTCAGCCAAGTTTCTGTCATTACAATGATATCATGAGGAAGATTATTGATATTTTTATAGATCGTATTGATCTTAGTCCTTAAACCATTTACGTTTTGGTAATAAATCAGTAATTGTTGAAGCTGCTTCTTTGTCGATTTAGCATTGTCCGGGTCTCCTGAAAAGGGTTACGAGATGTAGTTTTCCCATTGAGTTGTTTATTTATGAATTCATGCATTATTATTCCTTTAGGCCATAATGATTAAGAGTTTAGAACGGCGAAAATTGAATCTGGAGCTCGTATTTTAAAAGATGCATACTTCGAATAATTACAATGGATCATTTTTTCAACTTTTATAATTATGGAAGTTCAAATTTTGTTAAAGTTAAAGATTTTTATATCGAGTGCGTTTGTAGAAGGGTCGAGCTTAGATACAAATAATGTTCGATGGCCTTCAACTACTCTCAGTCCAGATACGATAGGTGATAATAAATGGATATCACTATATGGTTGAGGATAAGATGCATTGTTTGAAGTTTTCAATGGTAAATGTGGTATCCTCGATGAAGTTGGACAATCAACAGAAGATTTTGCCATAGATATTGTTGATTCTGTTGATATGACTGAGGGAACTACATCTACAATAGTTTGCACTGATACATTGGGTGATGAAGAAGATGACATTGAAGGGGATGAAGAAGTTCGTGTAGGTGGTTGTAGTGGTGGTGGTGGTGATGCAGAGATCGATAAAGTGGCAGGTTTCTTCGTTGAAGGATTAGTTTGAAAAATATCAATTTCATCAATTTTTCGTTTTAAAGATGTTGAATCGGTAAACGGTTGATTATTTGTTATATGGCTTTGTTCAGTTAGGGATTCCATTTGATGTGATATACGAAGATTGGCTATTATTTCAACTTTTAGATAATTTAATTGCTTGTATAGATTATCAAGGTTTTTGGTGTTTTGTAGTACATCTCTAGTAATATTAGTGTATAAAAATGGGTCACACTCGTCACAAAAATAATAAAATGATTTTCTTTCCTTGAATAGCTTGATAGTGCTAAACGGAGCATCGATACAAGAGATATGAAATAATCTCCGGCATTTGCCATGACACATAATTGAGTCGATCAGATAGTCGCTAATGTTTTTACATAGAGTGCACACCGACATTATTATTATTAAAAAGAAGCTGTTCTTCAACAGAAAGTATTTAGAATATGGGATCAATTTTTCCTTTTTTAAATATCGCTTTGTTCAATATTTGGAGCAAAAAGCAAAAAGAAGTTTTTTAGAAAAGTATGCTATTTTGCGAGTTTTCAAAGTCCTTTTGGAAGAAAGCTATACTACTTCAGATAGTACTCATACAAATCTTCAAGATGTCATCATTAATTTAGATTTTTCAAAAAGTGAACTTAAGCCGATTTTCCCTTAGACTCTTCATATACTTTTATTAGCAAATCTAATCCAATATATATACTAACACTCCTATAAAAATCATTACCAACTAACAATTGGGTCATGACCCTCCCCCCCTCCTGGGACTTTTCCCAAGCATAAATGAATTTAAAATATATGAATTCCATCATGAAAAAATCATTTCACTACTCAAAGGACAAAATTTGCCTACGAACATTTGTGCGTATTTAAGGACACAATGCAAAAAAATCTGAGTCAAAAACGTCACAAAAATAATTTCTTCTCCAGTGAAATATAAACAATTTTCTTTTAAGGATATATGTAGTTGCAAAAACTGGGTTTTCATTCAGTATATTTTGCTAAATAATAAATTAACAATTTTTTTTAAGGAATAATAAAAGAAGTCAACTTTATGTTAACTTTAATTTTAGCGTAAAAATGATTTTGAAATTGGTTTGATGATTTTGTCAAAATTGCTGAACACAAAATAACCAAAAATTAAATCGAATATTGACATAAGTTTAAGTTATCAATTCGATATACCTAAAAGGCCCAGGGGCTTTTGAATCTTTTAACCTTGTATGTGTGCAATTTCAAAGGTCACTAAATGGATATAAAAAGTCAGCTACAATTTCAGCAATTGGGCAGGCATAGATTTCTTTTAGGAGTTTCAAAACAAAGTTCCATACCACAGTATGACTTCGTTGACCTCTCCTAATGATTCAGTGGCCTTTTTGATGATAAGTGTACGACTTTTTGCGAAAACCCATAAATCAGGTGCGCAAAACGAGTAGTAATTGAGAACCAGCGCTGCAGAAACAGGTACTTAAGTGCCTTAAGTGCCAAACGGGCACGTTCAAATGAGTTTGGAACTGTGGAACTAATTGGCACCGAAATATTTAAAATTTCGCACTCTTTTTTTTGTTGAAATTATTGAAGTAACAAATGTATGTATTACAAACAAACTTATGATTTTAATGAGTAAACAAACGGTTGAAAAAGGAAAACAATCAAGGAATATTTTCCTTGATATTTTTCTTTCACGGTTATTTTTTGTTTTAAGAGTGATCCGAACTGAACAAAACCAGTCATTTGCTAACTTTTTTTTTGCATATATAAGATCGTTTTTTTTTTTACTTTCATCAGATACTTTGTTTTATAAAACTTTGCATTTTCACTAATTGGTCACTAGTAGGCGTATTATTGTATTAAAAAAAATTTTTCTAAAAGTACCTGATTTTAACTTCTAAATTTACATAAATTTTCTGTCAAAAAGTGCATTTTAAGAATTAAAAATTTCAATATCAAATGATACAAATATGATTACATAATTAATGAAAATCATGAAAAATATATTGAATTTATATCCACTTCAAAAAAATTTGTCAAAAAAATACCGTTAGGTATAAAAAATTGACTGTCAAAAATGGGTTTTTTCAAAATTCACAAGCATTTTTATTTTGCATTATTAAAATTTTTATTAGGTACAAAATTAAAAATTTTCTCCAATAGTGGCATTTTAAAAATATGGAATATTATGTTATTAAACATTTTTTTGCAAAAAATGCTATAGTGTAGGCTACATTTGCTTTGAAAAACAGCCATTTTAGCCATTTTCTCGATTTCTTAGAGGCTTTACCAAAATCTAGAGCACAAAATTAAATTTTTTTTTCAATGATGGCATAGAGCAGTGTTTTTCAAACTTTTTGAGCACGTGACCCCTTTGTTAGTAAAAAAAATTCTGGCAACCCCCACATTCATAATAATACTTTGTCAGTTATTTAAAAAATGTCATGAATCGAGCCCATCAATATCTCCTTTGTCAAACAGAGCTCAGATGGTTGTCAAAAGGAGAAGTATTTAGATTAAGATCTCACAGCAGATCTTGGGTGTGATTGATAACAAAAAAAAAAGTATAGGTGTCAAAAGCTTCATTAAAGGCCATTCAAAAAATCGAAGTCTTGTAATAACCGCAGCCTTAGTGATAAAACACGAGGGTAATCGTGTTAGCCGAAATTGAATTTCATCCCTCCCTAGATAAGCTCCCCGAATTTGGATTTTTTTTAACGGTCTGGCACTGCGAACTAAGCACTCAAATGGTCTCGGATTCTGTGATATGTGACCCACGGAGCTTATCTAGGGAAGGGTGAAAACCAATTTCGGCTAACATGATTACCCTCGAAGTTGCATTCATACTTAATTTTTTGCTACCACTCACGCCCGAAATCTGCTGTGGGCTCTCTGCCTAATTAACACGAGTTCTGGAATTAAAAGCTGAATAATTGATGTTTGTACAAGATTCAAAATCTGGATATTCAAATCATTGTTCTGTCTCCACATGGCTTTTAAAATTATCATTTCTCGCTGATCTTTTTGACCACTTAAACATCTTTAATACGAGCTTCCAAGGGAGACAAAATATTATTACTGCAAAAGACAAAATCAGAGGACTCCTCGCAAAACTTCGATTGTGCTCAGAGCACATATTTACAAACAAAAATGTATGATTCCTTTCCGCGGGATCAAAAAATTCTCGACTAAATTTCATCAGATGAATACATGCCATGGCAGTAAGCTCTTCTCACATTCCTCTCATGAGAATTTGTATAATTTGGAGAAGAATCTATTAAGTGACTTTCCAAATGACAATTCTGAAGGTAGAAATGGACAGAGATAGATACTTAATCCTTTTTTGAATATATCAGTTCATCTGGCTGATCTTCCATCGGTAAAGGTGACAGAAATTCTTATAGATTTAGCTGCAGATGGTATTCTCTGAATTCAATGTAAGAACCATTCATAATTTCTGGATGAATTCAAGAGAAGAGGAAAGTATCTAGAGCTGGAAAAAGAGGCTTTAAGATTTTTAGTGCAATTCACCACATCATACCTATATAAACTCACGTTCTCTTCCTTCAATAGAAAAATGCTTAAATTGTTAACGCCTCAAAGATACAACCAAGTTTTGAACAGTTAATAAAAGAAAAACAGTTACAACCGTCTCACTAAGAAATGTTGTTTTAAGTGTTTTAGTACCTTGCACCTAATGGCTTGCGACCGCGACCCCCCTAGTTATTTTTGGCGACCCCCTTGGGGGTCGCGACCCACAGTTTGAAAAACACTGGCATAGAGAATAAGTTTATCTGTCCATAGACATCTTAATGGCTTTGGTCGGATAAGTACACGCTTCGCAATCTTATTCATGAAATCACCATTTCAGTTCGGAACACTCTTAACATTCAGTAAAAGTACAGGCAACTGGGAAAAATCTGAAAAAAGTTCCAATTTTTTGAAAAGTTTGCCACAAGGTTTTCATACCAAATTACCAAATTTTTATACCAGAGATGCTTAAACTTTTCATTTTTTTTTGTTTCAACTTTTGGAGTTAACAGCAAACTTATTTTTTTTTTAACAAGAAAAAGTCCAAGAGCTATTCACATTTTCTACCGATTATGTTTTGGCACCAATAATGTAGAAAATTTCTAATTAAAGTAAGTAAAAAAAAAGTACACTGAATGAAAAATGCACATATTTTAAGTAAGAAAAATCTATGGAAATCTAGTGTTTGAAGCTGCACAATGCACTAAATTTTACCGAAGGCAAGGAACATCGAATAAAGCTATTTTTCGTAGATAAAATGACCAAAGTTTTATTTTTAAAGACTTTTTATCAATTGACAAAAAAAAATACCATCGATATTCTCAAAAAAAAAAAAAAATTAACTTGGGCCTATCACCTGGTTTTTATCCGCTTTTTTCATTGGTTGAATACATATGCATTTGAAAAAAATGCATATACATTTTGAACAAAAATATATGTAGGTACGCAAAAATATGCAATTTCGAATCAGAGAATGGATTGGAAACAGCTAGCAGTGTTTCCCAACCTTTTTTGTGCTATGCCTCACCAAAGCTTTTCCAAAATTTGTATGTCAATATACATATAATAATATTTGAAATGTTCACTAAAAAACTTGAATTATTAAAAATTACGAAGAAATCACCAGAGTCTATTTTCCAGATGATTACCAATTTCATTTATAACAGTATCAGTCATTTCACAGTTTTGGAGTCAATGAAAACATTACGAGTTACATTTATTCATACATACTCACTTATCAATAAGGGAAGCGAAACCAAATTAAGATTTTTAGTTTTACGAAAATACTGACTAAATAACTCACAAATACCATACCATCGAACGATTATAGATTTTCGCTGCCAGTTTGTCGCCCAAGAGAACCAAAAATTCCGCAAATCTTTTAAAAACCGCCATCTTATTTCAGTGACCTTATGGTCCTCATTTTGTTCTTTACAAAATAGCAGAAAAAACGTTCACAATTTGACACGATCCAACGTTTGAACAAAGCAAGATGGAACGCGGACTCTTTTCGAAAAAAAAAATGAGTGAGATCTTTTTTCTCATTCGTACTCATTTAGTTTTGGAATTAAAAACGGTTGCAATCTATTAGAATCGAAAATGCCCCCTCTTTAAAATCGAGTTGCTCCCCTGTAGAGCGTGGGAAATACTGAGCTAAAACATGACACTAAACTGTTGCCGTTATTTGTTAATATATTTTTTTATTTCCAGTAATTTTTATTGGAAAATTGCACATCCCATCAAAACGGGAGAAACAGACCCAGTGGCGTAGCGTGGGTGGGGTGGGGGGGCTGCCCGCCCCGGGCGGCACTTACTGGGGGGGCGGCAAATTTGGTGGCAATTTTAATTTTTTTTTTATTTAATAATTAAATTTTACTGTGAAGTTTCGGCGCTCTTAGAAAATTATTCATGTCTATTACAGAATTCGCAATCCAGGCGGGAAGCTACTCGATCAGTAATGCTTTACATCAGATTTCAATAAGTGAATCTCCCGATCGTTATCCGTTCAATTGTAATACCAACGCGATGTGCTAACCCACCTTGCTTCCGCTCCCATTGTAAATTCCGTAATAAGCATGATTTATTAATTTGGCCCTTCCCAAAATATATCCGGGCGGTATTGAAATCAAAAATCATGTCACCAACCAAAAATTATTATCAAATTCATTTAAACAATAGAAAGAATAATTTTTGAATGCAACAACAACAACTTGAGTGGTAGCAAACTCAAGTTCAACATTTATATCATGCAAAAAACTTTGGAGCCTTCCGGTGATCGGAACCAATCGGAACCCGGACCAGAATAAACTATAGCCAAACTTAATTGTTAAAATACTTTTATAGGATTGATATTTTAAGTTCCATAGAAAAGAAATTTTACTATTACGTTTCACGCTTGGTTATGACGAGGCATGGATATGGCAAGTTTTGGTTCTCATCGATTTATCTTACAAGAAACCCTTTCAATAGAAAGAAATATTTGTATTAATATGTTTATTATGAAAGCTAATGGACTCTTTTATGTAAAGGGAGAATTTGTGAAGCCATAAACTGTCAAATTCCATCAAAAAGAATGAAGAAGTCCACAAATAGAACTAAATATTTTAACTTTAAATTGGGGACTCCCAATGGTAGCACATTGAAAACTTTTCTGAACACAGCCCTTTCATTTAAATTATTCGCCAGACGGACAAGTCATTAAACATTTTGACCAAAGCGCTTTTAAGATTGTGAGATGAAATGAGAAAATAGTATACGTGAAAGGCGAAGAAAAAACACAAACAAAAACGAGTAGACTGCTCTTCCTTTTACTTTCTGAAACATTATGCCGTCTTACCAAAATAAAATAACGAGAAAAAACTTCGTTTGAACTTTGCTTTTCTGTAAAGATACCTACCTACTCGAAATGTAGTAATCGGAATTTGTTCATGTGAAAAGTTTGAAATTTTTTTAAAGTTCTTATGCTATTATATACACATCATATACATCCACAGTACACAAATCTAAGGTATTATACTGCGCAGGTTGTCAGTTGGAAATAAAAAATGGCTGTAAACGTGAGGAAGAAAGCACATGTAATAACAACAACAAATTCAAATTGAAAATGTCAGAAATAAAAATGGCTGGGAATGTGATGACTTAAATGCACGTAAAAACAACAACAAATATTGACATTTCACACAAATTTTGATAAATGCGCAGAAGAAACAAAAATCAAAACTCTTATGATATTACCTTTAATATGTGTTTGATTTTTTAAATGGTTTTGAATAAAGAAAAAGTTTATTATCATGAAGCTATCTATTTTTCCTGATAGACGTCCTCGAAGTAAGAGTTTTCGAGTGCAATTTGCCGACACAGCATTTCAAACATTTTATTTTTATTTATTTTAAAATTTGTACACTAGTCAAAAATTTGACACCAAAACGAAATACTGATAGTTTTATAACAATAATGTAATGATATGTAGGAGTAGGTATTTGTTATTTGACTAGTTATGAGTTATGGTTATGACTTCCTAGCAAATTACACTAAAAGTATTTTTTTTGTTTGTTTATTCTATTCTTATTTTTATTCTTTGAGAACTAGAGATGTGCGCCTCGCTTTTCACCACATTTTTCCATTTATGAAAAACCACCATATAAAAAAGAATAATTACCTACTTTGTTTTGAATCAAGATGACTTTTATTTTAATGTCTAAAAATGATACTTATATTTTCCTAAATAAATTGTAAAGGCTTTCGTTCAAGTTATATACAAACTGTATCCAAAATTACATAATTTATACTTTTCCACCACTTTTCTGTGTTCGACTATTTCACCAACACTGTTAGGATATAAAAATTAAATTTTATTTTCAACCATCTATGTATCTTTACTTAAAAAAAATGTGTAATAATAATGTTTTTTCTGACTGACATTCAAAAATAATGATATGTTCTCGTTTACATATGTGACAATAATAAAGTTAAGTTTGCATGAAAAGTTTTGTAGCATTTTTATGTCTATGTATATTAGGGTGGTCCTTAAATTGGACATTGTCTTGGATAGCCTTCATTCGATTCAAAACATTGAAAAACAATTTCCCTAATGTTTTCAGATTTTTATTTCACCCCCCTGGTCTCCCTTTTTTCTCTTGAAGGTACAAATAATGGAGTTAGGGTGATTCTTATAACACGTGGAAAAAAATCAGAACTTATAGATTTGATTGAGACGAAAAAAAAATCGTATCGGAGGGGGTGTCTATTTCCCCCCGTTCAGGCAGGAGGGGTCATTTTCTTAAAATTTGACCCAAAATAGAAAAAAATTATTAAAAAACAACAGGACCACTTAAAATGGCATGCTATAGCTTTTTTAAAGTCATGAATCCAGTCTCTAATATGTTTTTTAAATCAAGTTTTTATTGTAAATAGTTTTTGAAAAAATAATTTCCAAACTTAAAAATAAAAACAAAAATAATAATGTTGTACGTTTGAAAATTATTTTTTTCAGAAACTATTCATAATAAAAACTTGATTTAAGAAAAATATTAGAGACTGGATTCATGGCTTTAAAAACAGCTATAGCATGCCATTGTAAGTGGTCCCGTTGTTTTTTTTTAATAATTTTTTTCTATTTTGGGTCAAATTGTTAGAAAATGACCCCACCTGCCTGAACGGGGGGAAATAGACCCCCCCTCCGAAACGATTTTTTTTTTCGTCTCAATCTAATCTATAAGTTCTGATTTTTTTTCACGTGTTATAAGAATCACCCTAACTCCATTATTTGTACCTTCAAGTGGAAAAAGGGAGACCAGGAGGGTGAAATAAAAATCTGAAAAAATTAGGAACTTTTTTTTCATTATTTAGAGTCATTTGATGCCTATTCAAGTTGGATTTTCAAAAAAACCCAATATAAGGACCACCCTAATGTATACAGGGTGTCCTGTAAATAATGGATAACCTTGCAACTGGTTATAGCAGGCCTTATAACTGCTCAGAAAAAAAATATAAAAAAAATATTCTTCTTGTGGTCTCCATGGTATATTTTATTTTCGAAAAATGTTAAAAAATTCAGGGTCTCCTAAAATACCTAATTACAACGGCCACCCATAAAGGATTCTTATTATTTTTGTATTTTTATAATATTCTTGAATAACCGTTTTAAATGATGGGTAGTAAATTTTAACACCAGCTGATGCATTTTTTGTGTTATAATTTTTTAAAATTATTTTTTTATTCAAAAATAATTCAATATTTTTTTTCACCAAAGTTTGAAAAATAATAAAGGGAAAAAAATGTATGAGAACATAAGTGGCAAATTTGATAAAAATTGGCCTGTTTAATGTACTTTCCAAAATGGTATAACACATGTTTGTGTCTACAACCATAACCAATAAAATTGGCATTTAATCTACTAAAGTAGTTTTTTAACATTTCATCAGATAAAATTAAGTTACAAAGTTAAGTAAACAATACGACGACGAATGAATAACTCATATTGTTTTTTAATTTTTATTGCATTTAAAAATAACCGTTCTTAAATAAAGGCAGTAACATTTAACACTAGTTGCTGGATTTTTTTAAAATATTTTTTTAATTAATAAAAAAAATGATTAAATATTTATTTTCATCAAAGTTTGATGACAACAAAAATTGAGTTGTAAGGAAAAGTCAATAGATATACCAGTGTCACTTTTATGTCTGCTAAATTCACTAACTAAAATAATAGTATTCACTTTCATAAAGGTTTTGATTTAAGTATGGGAAATGCGATAAATAAAAGAACAGTATTAAAAATTATGAATTTTTTTTAAATAAATTTATATCAAGTGTTCAAACTGTCCCCCATTCACTGTGATACAGGCTCTGCATTTTCTTATGAAGGACCTCTCAATAAAACGAGCATATTGGCGCTCATTTATTTTCATCACAGCGTCTTGAACACGACGACGCAGTTCCGTAATGGATGTTATTGGTTTAGTATAAACCTTTTCTTTCAGGCACCCCCAGTAGGAAAAGTCCAAAGGATGTAGGTCTGGCGAACGTGGTGGCCACAAAATTGGGCCCAGACGACCTATCCACCTGTTGGGATACGTTCGATTCAAGTACCTTCTTACATTTACAGCATAATGAGCAGGACATCCATCGTTTTGAAGCCACATTTAATTCCTTAGCTCCCCGGCACTTCTTGCAATAGAGTTGGCAAATTAGTTTGCAAGAAATTAAGATAGGCTTCACCATCTAAGTTGCCTGGTAGTTCAAAAGGGCCTATAATTTATAATTTGTCCATTCAGGATACCTGCCCATAGTAATTGATTTTGAATTGGTACTGCGATCTGTCCTCGCGCATTAAATTTGGATTTTCCAGTTGCTAGCTATGTAAATTATGGATATTAAAATATCCATCCCTTTTAAGAGACGACTCATCACTCCACAATGAATTGACAATATTTGCAAATAATACTTTTTTATGCATTTTAATGCCTATTTTATTACAAGTCAATTTTGATTTGAGAAAGTGTTAAAAATCTTCTCTAGTAGATTAAAAACCAATTTAATGTGTTATTTCTGTAGATAGAAGCTTGTGATTTACCATTTGGGAAAGTACATTAAAAGGAGATTTTTTTAACATTATTTGCCACGAAAGTTTTCAGTTTTTTGTCTTTTTTATTAACTCGCAAACTTTGATGAAAATAAATATTTAATCATTTTTTTTCTTTTAATTAATTTAAAAAACTATTAAAAAAAATCCAGCAACTAGTGTTAAATGTTACTGCCTTTATTTAAGAAGGGTTACTTTTTAAATGCAATAAAAATTAAAAAAACAATATGAGTTATTCATTCGTCGTCGTAGTGTTTACTTAACTTTGTAACTTAATTTCATCTGATAAAATGTTAAAAAACTACTTTAGTAGATAAAATGCCAATTTTATTGGTTATGGTTGTAGACACAAACATGTGTTATACCATTTTGGAAAGTAAATTAAACAGGCCAATTTTTATCAAATTTGCCACTTATGTTCTCATACATTTTTTTCCCTTTATTATTTTTCAAACTTTGGTGAAAAAAAATATTGAATTATTTTTGAATAAAAAAATAATTTTAAAAAATTATAACACAAAAAACGCATCAGCTGGTGTTAAAATTTACTACCCATCATTTAGAACGGTTATTCAAGAATATTATAAAAATACAAAAATAATAAGAATCCTTTATGGGTGGCCGTTGTAATTAGGTATTTTAGGAGACCCCAAATTTTTTAATATTTTTCGAAAATAAATTATACCATGGAGACCACAAGAAAAATATTTTTTTTATATTTTTTTTCTCAGCAGTCATAAGGCCTGCTATAACCAGTTGCAAGGTTATCCATTATTTACAGGACATCCTGTATATGCATATGTAATTTTTATTTTTTGTCTGTCTTGAATTTGTTTGTTTTGAATACATTTTGGGGGGCGGCAAAATTAGACACCACCCCGGGCGGCAAAAACCCACGCTACGCCACTGAACAGACCCTCCGTCTCATATAATTTTTTTGGAATATGCATACATAAGAATCATTTCTCAAATACTCCTGCAAAATTTAGGGGACACCAAGTGGCATAGCTACCTTGGGAAAAACTAGGGTGGCGCCCTATGCCCCCGAAAGTTTGGCGCCACCAGTAAATGACAAAAACAGTTTTTCAGAGCCAAAACAAAAGCTGTTTTCTCTTTAAGGAAGTTTCTGTCCAGTTTTTTAGATTTATTATTAAAAACAGTTTCCTGGTTTGAAAAAAAAAGTTTATAACAATTCCTTTTCAAAATATGTTTATCACAAAAGATACCAGTATTCATTTCTAAGATGTATATTTAAACAAATCGCCGCCTGAGTAC
Organism: Dasysyrphus tricinctus; assembly: GCA_963921185.1. Classification (NCBI taxonomy): domain Eukaryota; kingdom Metazoa; phylum Arthropoda; class Insecta; order Diptera; family Syrphidae; genus Dasysyrphus; species Dasysyrphus tricinctus. The sequence continues at coordinate 171,905,177 of OY992532.1, read as the reverse complement.
TTAAATGCCCCATAGACCACTTTTTCGGGAAACTGAGTTAATGATGCAGTTATACTAATTCGAATTTTCTCTATCGTTTGCTGCTATCCACGTTGCTCTATCTCTATTATTAAGGGAGTTACAGAAACCCAGTTTGCTCCATAGACCACTAATTTGTGGGTCCTCTTAGTGCTTATTTGCCGCACATTCCAAATTTGTACTATGTGGGGCAGTCTTTGTAGAAGAGTTCTTAAAACATTCATTTAATGCTTAAGTGCCCCATACCAAAGGGCCATGGATATAGAGCGTTTAATTATATCTGGGTCTGGGCCGGGGTTATCTTCTAGCATGTAAGAACAACATATGGGATCCAGGTTTCTATCGGAGGTTATTTCAATAACGCAAAAGTAAGTTTTCACTTTGATGATGGTAAAGAAACAAGACAATAGAGATGATGCAAAGCACTGTTTTCATATTAGTCCGCAATTCGGTTATGAGTAAAAATAAAACATGGGTAATACTTATTTTGATAAGTTCATTTACGTACCTTAATGTTCCCAAACTTCAAAACTGCATTTAATGCAGCCTTGTAGGTTTTTTAACGATTTAATTTAAGCAATTTTTTTTTTATTTTTACTTAAGTGGATAAAATCAAAAAAGCTGAGAAAATTTAAATTTGAAAAAAAAACTTTAAAAAACAAATAAAACTTGATACAATGTAATGTTGACGAGTTTTTATAAACTATTCCCAATTAAAAAAGACGTATTTTTCAGGAAAATTTTAAGGACCAAAGTAAGTTTTAGTATTTTTTATAATTAAGTATTAAAATACTTAAGCATTTTCTTCCTTATTTTGTTGACTTAGAAATAATCCAATAAGAGTTTTAGTAAGGTATAGCCACTAAATTGATAGCGTTTTTTGTTTTGTGTTCTTATCAATAAAAATGAAATTATAAAAAATAAATAATACCAGTGCCTTTGAATTTGTTTGTTCTTCTTGCTAACATTGAATTCCCTTTTTTCAGTGCACAAAACTCCTATATCCATAGGAAATTTGCAATTTGGTTTTCATCGATTTCGCATTCGTATGGGAGTGGGTCCTATATCCATTACTGACTTTTTTCATACTTTTATTTATTTAAAAATAACCGTTACAGCTTTTGACGTCATGTCTTCAAATTACAAAAAAGATATTTTCAAACAATGTATATAAACATTCAAACATCATATTTCTCAAGGAGAAAGTAAGGAAATTATTTTTCAAACCTTAAAATTCCTTTTCTGGGGAATAATTTTTTTGGATATGGGGCATTTAAGTACTCAGGCGGTGAAATATCTGCCTCAAGAGAAGATTTTGACTTGTGAATGAACTTGAGAAGAATGTGTTGGTATTTGTTGAAAAGCTCTACGCTTTTTAGAAGAAATGGGAGAACATCGTGAATTTTTAATCGGTTTTTATAGATCAAGAAGTATTTCTCACGTGATACAAAACGAAAAATCCCATTATATAAAAAAGGACACACGACATCATATGATAAATGAAAAATGTCGTTTGAACTTTGCTTCTGCATTACATTGTTATGCAGCAAAAATTTATTATTCTTGTAGATTATTGGGAAATTATTCCACTCTTTTATTCAAACAAAAATATAATTTATTTTACTAATCATATGTAAAAAAAACATTTTGAGTTTTATTCGTGTTTCTTTTTGTCGTTTTTTTTTTTTTTTTGTTTTGTAGTAAGAATTTCACGGGCCTTTCATACTTATGTTTGTATATCACATTTTCAGATTACAAAAATCATAAGCAAACAGAAAATATCAACTTTCAAAGCTAATTGAGAGTGAAGAAACAGAAACGCTCCATTCCTTATTTTAGAATTATCATCAGTTATAATAACGAAGATATCACTGAGAAAAAAAATTCATTCAAATATAAGTGAGATATTTAACTAATAGGGGATCGATGAATACAAAATTAAATGACACTTTTTGATTAAAAGCAGTTTTATCTAAAATCACAAATCAAGTTAAAATAAAGTGTGAATAAATTGGCAATGAATTAGTAGAAATTAATTTAATTCTGTTTATGCAAATATATAAAAATAACACAATGATACAATTTCTACTAATTTAACTTGTTTGTTTTAACTTGGGCAAAAAAGAGGCAACTTGGTCAATATCTAGTGTAGTGAGAGATTTCTTGAGAGGTTTTAAGTTAAACAAGGTAAAATGCTTAAAATTTTCCTTAATAATTTTTTTGGGTTTTGTTTATTATTTCACAAGGTTATTCTTTGTATTAAGTTTGCAACTAGTCATCTAATCCTTTTTGTATGCCAGTTCTGACCCTTTTTAAGACATTAAATAATTTATGAATAGAATTAATAGCAAGTGAAGTAATACCCACACAAAGTTCTTCAACAAAAAAAATCCGTCCCATCGTGAAACTAATGTCGTTTTCCATTGGACATTCAGAAGCATTCCGAAGCGCCCAGAAAGAAAAAAGAAAGAAATTACAGTGAATATTTATGAGCGCTCATAAAAGTTATGACCGCTCTTTCCGAAAACTTATTCGAAAACCTTCGAAATAACCCTTCAAGCAAATTCACTGACCCACTTTGTCGGTACTTCTTGAGTCCTTACAAAAATGAGTGTCGCACGCACACACATACTATAAGGCTTGTTTCACACACATTCGGTTTGGACTGTATTCGGTTCATTTTCGGTCGGACCTGAAAATTGTGAACCGATGAAAACGGCAAGACACGAATCGGTTTCATTCGGTTTCAAAACTGCTCGTATTCGGGTCTAGGGCACACAAACTAATCGTAGCGTTCCCACATACTCGGTTCTATATGGGGTTTTCGTATGTTTTTATTTGGAATTGACAACTACTGCTGGTTTGTTGATATTTTTATAATTAAAAAATTCAAAAGTGAAACCGAATACAGACCGAACCGAATGAAACCGCATATGTGTGAACAAGCCTAATTCTTTTTATCTTCAGGAATATTTTTTTTTCTCACAATTTTTTTTTACTTCATTTTTGTAAGTCACGCGGTGGAGATCATTGCTTGTGGATACTAGGAAATTCGTTTTTTTTTTAATAAAGTTTTTTCAATGAACAGTTTTGGCAAAAAATTGTTTCAAACTAAACATTTTGAAGAAAAATAATTTTGTATATAGTTTTTTTTTTTTGAAAACAGCTTTGGTTAAATTGTTTATTCAAAGAACTTTATTTGAAACAAAAAAATTATTAAAATGGACTTCTGGCTTTCCAAAAATCTACAAAGCATTACTGTAAGTGCTGCCGTTGTTTTGTAATTAGTTTTTTCTAATTTATGCAATTATTTTATTAAATTGCCCCTTTCGTCCAAGCTGGGGAGATATAACCCCCTCGCGTAGGATTTTTTTCTGGTCTACTTCCCACCTACATGCTCTGAATTTGTTTGGCAGATTTAACGCGAATTTCCTAGTATGCAAAAAAAAAGAAAATTCAATTTACCCCTACAGCGGCTATAAAAAAAAAATTAGGGAGTATTTATTTCTTCATTTAGAGCCGATTTTCTTTAACGACCTCCGTAATATACACACTCTTTATTTCTTCGGAATCGGAGTTGCCATATATCAAACACATGATCTACAAGCTAATACAGTTGTAAGTGGAGCAAATGCTTAGTAAATACCTAAAATCTCCGAGGGACATAAAAGTACCAGTTTGTTGAGCATCACCCATGTACCTTCTTATTCTCCAGTCAATATGTTCTCAAAAGGGCCTTTAGCGAGCAAATTGTGGAGTACATAGTTTTGTTTTTCTCACTGCTCTATGTTTCGGGGATGCTGAATCCGAATCTCAGGTTTGCGACTTAAATTTCGTGACACAACATGAGAGAAAATGCCAAAAAAAGTTAAAAAATACACTTTTTGGAGTTTTTTACTTATCGCTCGGAAATATCAATTATTCGTTAATTTCATGAAAGCACAATTCAAAGTACACAATTTCTTAAAAATCTCAGTTTAAGGTTTTTCTCCGACAACCCATTTGGACTCGAGCCCGAGTTGAAAATTGACGTATTTTTAAAGTTTCTCTAATTGATTACTTTGTGCCCGAAATTTGAATTTTTGTCTCTAGCATGTACCAAAAAATACTTTTCTGGTCGTTTTTGTTTCGCTGAATTTGAATCTAGTCTCATAATAGCTGTAGCACGTTACGTTTTTGAGATATTCAAATCTAATATTTTGAAAAAATGCGTTTTTAATGCAAATTCGGTGTTATAATATTTGTTGAAGCAAAAAAAATGCATTTTTGTATCACTTTTTCCAAATTATTGTATGTTGCTTCACCAGATTTTAGTCGCAAACCTCAGATTCAACAACCTCGAAAACATAAGGCAGGAAAAAAAATAAAAACTACCCTACAATTTGCTCACTAATAAGGGTCCTTTTGAGCACACATTGAATGGATAGTTAGCATACTTTCCAATAAGGTAGTTGAAAACCAAAGCTAATAATTAAATAATTATTTCTCGAAAGATCCTTAAAGAATTTTGAAGGAAAAGGTTCATACTTCAGAACGAAAAAAAAACTACCTCGAGAAATAATTTAACACCAAATTTGCATTAAAAACGCATTTCTTCAAAGCTTTCATACTTGAGAATGACTATTTGAAAAAATTACCTCGAGAACTAATATAACCCCGAACTAGCATTCAAAACGCATCTTTTTGCAAAACTTTAGATTCGATATCTCAAAAACGTGATGTGCATCAGCAATTATGAGACCAGATTATAATTCAGCAAATCAAAAAACCATCACAAAAGTATATTTTGGTTCATGGTGGAGACAGAAATGTCCATTTTGTCCACAAAGTAATTACATAACTAGTGTTTTTGAGTGGGTTTTCCGAAATAGTAAATATAGGAAATTTTTCAACTAGCGCTTTAGTCCAAATGGGTTGTCGAAAAAAAAAACTTAAACAAAGATTTGTTGGAAACTGTGTATAATTTTAATTGAGCTTTGATGAAATTTACGAATAATTGATAGTTTTTGAGCCATAAGTAAAAAACTCCAAGAAAATGCATTTTTGCATCAATTTTTGCATTTGTTCCATGTTGCGTCACGAAAGTTTTGTTGCAAACCTCAGATTCATATTCAGCACCCCCGAAAAATTATATCAGAATGAAATCAAAACGACCCCTCAATTTGCATGGTAAGAACACAATATGACATGACTATTATGTAATATCCTACATATTTTACATTACTGTAATTTACATTTAAAAAAGTACGTATACGCCCGGATGCACGATATAATTTACCAATTAAAACACTAAATTATTTAATTTGGAAACCATCAGGGATCATTTATATTTAGAAATTAAAAGTTCGAATTAACATTAATGCACAATCTGTTGAAAGCAATATTTTATGAATATGGCCGTTTTCGAAAACGTCAAATCAAAGTCAATTTGATCGTCAAATTATCGTCGTTTTTTGACGCAATCGTCATATCTTGCACAAAATCGGTTTTATGAGAGTTATTCAACTAACTCGCGAACGCATTTTATATTTAAGGACACGCTCTCGGGTTTCTCATTTTTTTCATCGTCATTTCGATTTTTTTACTGCGCAGCTGCATCGCAGATGATTTTTTCGAACATTTGACTTTAGCAGTTTGCGTTAAAGAACATTCTGCAAATGCATTTTTGACGCAGATGACGTTTTCGAAAACGTCCTAGTTTGTTGGAGATAATGAAAACATAAAACTAAAAAATGAAATTGAGTAAGCAAAAACTATTATAATTATAGCAAAACAAATAGGATATTAGATACTTGTATAATTATACTATGTGAGGAAGGAACAAATAATTACAGTCCTAGTAGGTTATTTATTTATCATTTTTAGTGGTATTTATTCTACTTTTCCTTTTTGTTTCTTTTCACTGTGATAAAAAGATTTTTGTATTTATGTTTTGTATGTGGTAGTACCTCGTGGCATGATGGTTAGTGCGTAGGACTGTCATGCCGAAGGTCTGGGTTCGATTCCCAGCCGTGCCACCTAAAAACATAAATGTTTTATTCGAGGTACTGCCTCTTGCGAGGAACTGACAAATCCTCCAAGAGTATACTTGTCATGAATAAGTGCTTCTCATCTAGCCGTTCGGACTCGGCAAAATTGTAGGTCCCTTCCATTCCTGCCAACAAACACGCACACAGGAATGGTTGAGTTGTAAGTCACTAGGCCCTGGTTCTCCACGAGCTGTTGCGCCACCAAATTTATTTATTTTATTTTTATTTTTTTAACTTGATCTCCAGTTTTTGCATCTTGAACACCAATTTTTTTTGATGAACTACTATTTTCTTTTTTATTTAAATGGCTAAAAATTACTTTTGTGTGAAACAAAAAATCGTTATCTCACTCATAACTTCTTTTATATCGTCTTATTAGCTATCTTTTATACAAACAAAAAACAATATCAAGGGGATTTTTGTATACCTAGCCGTATTTGTTGGCTCATAGCTCCTATACCATATGGATTTCGGGGTTGCCCTTTTGGTGATGTCAATTGCTTATTATAGGGTACCCATTGGCTCACATTTCATTTTTGTGGATTCTGGGTTTTTTGTCCATACATTTTTGGCCTTTCCTTCTTTAGTCTTGAATATCTCGTGAACAAATAATTCTATGGACAGCGTGTTAATTTTATTCTACGCATATTGGCGTAATAGAGAATTGGTACAAATATAAAAACATATCAACTTATATTTTTTTTATAAAAAAGTAAGTTGCTGAAAATTGTTGAAAAAAGTTTGGCTCGAATATCTTGAGAGCAAATAATGATATTGGCTTCGGGGTAATTTTATTGTAAACACTAGTTTATTAATAAAAATTGATACAAAAATTTAAAAATATTGAATCAACAGTTTTTTTTTTACAAAAAAAGATATTGGCTTCCAGTTAATTTAATTCTACACATTAGTTTATAATTGATATTTGATAGGATTTGTAAAAATACCTATTCAATAAATAGTTTTTTTTTTAAGCGAAAAAACCAGGAGAAATTTTACCAAAAATTGGGGAAAATTTTTCTTCGTCTCAAATATCTTGAGAACAAGCAATGTCATGGACATTGGTATAATTTTATTTTATACACTAGCTAAAAGTTGATTAGATTTGAAAAAAAAAGTAATAAAAGGTTTTTAAGAAAAAGGCTACAAATATATTATTCAACAATATTTTTGCCTCTAAATCTCGAAGGCAAACCAATCTTTGGTCTTTATATTGAAGAGCTGAAAAAGTTTTCCAAGATCGAGAATTGGCGATTTTTTAAATAAAAAAAAAAATACATTCAGCCTCTAGCTTCCGGGCACCAATGGGAAGTTACTAGTGTGGGTCACACCCAGCCTCTACAAAACAGTTTACCTCTCATATTGTACATTTACTACAGAAGCGCATTTTTGGAAATTTATATATCTGTACCTTGGTTCTAAAAGGGCCAATGTCCTTTTTTACAACTTAAGTAGGTACGCTATTTGCCTCAGAAGACATTCTGTGGCTGTAAAAAGGCCAATGTTCTCCAAGATGCATATTGTTGTAGAAAGTGGAATTTTCAAAATTAATAAGCATTTTTAAAAATTAAAAGGTAAATTTTTCGATATCCCAAAAATTTACAAATTGGACAATTAAGAACTAAGGTACAGATGGGTACCTTTATAAAGAAGATTTCTTCAAAATTTTGCACAGAATCTTATAGGTAATATAAATTGCTTGCACCTACCTAATTAAAGATACATAATGCCTATCGATGGATTGAATACAAAATGAAAAAGACTTGAAATATATACATAAGATGGTGTTTAGATTGGGAAGATTGAGACCAGTCTCACAGCAGTTTCTGGACAAGAGAAGTGGGGGGATATCTGACCCCTCACTTCTCTTGTCTAAAAACTGCTGAGACCATTCTCAATCTTCCTAATCTAAACAGGCTCTAAGTAAAAGAGCGCTAACCAGATACCTATCTCAAAATCCAAAATCTCAATTCAATACACAAAAACAAAAATTTCGAAAACCAGATTCGCACATGCGGAGCTTATTCCGGGTTTTGCTCATAATATCAATGGAAAAACTCTGTCATCTTGGAACCATGAACCAAATGAAGATTCAGTACAAAAGTCGATGCATACACACACAACGCGCCACAGAAGCAACTTGATTAGCTCAATCCTCAATGCCAATGCGGGTTTCGTTGTTTATCAATTGCAACACGACTAGCATTTTTATAAACACAATTTTTTTAAGAGACTAAAATAAATGTATAGTTAGTACCTATAGTAGTTTTGGTCCATGGCGTTTCGCCTTTAGTTTTTTTTAACAATATAACCAGAAATGAGAGTTTTCATCGTTTTTATTAATAACAAATTAATAAATTGGTTTCGGTAAGTGGAAAGATTTTTTGGTTGTAAGTAAAAATAGTGGCTTCAACTATTTCCGAAAATACCTATTAATGCAAATAAAAACAAAGAACAAGCGTTTTCAAGTCAACTTACCTATAACTTCATCCTCAGTCACTCATTTTTAATTTAATTTCCGACAAACAAAAGATCTTTTTATATTCGCTTTCAGTAGATTCAGAAAGAAAACAAACAAAAATTACGTTTTTCTATTTTTTTGTGCGTTCAACGTTTCGATTCAGTGCTGATTTTCAGATTTTTTCTGATGAACGCACCTATTCTGTTATGACCTTTAAGTGCTTCGTGTCTACATTTTTTCTTGTAGTTTATGTATCTCAGCGTTGGCCAACCTGTCGATGTGTCAATTCTGCAAATGTCATCTAGTGTGTATTTTATTTTTATATAAGAAATTAAAATTAAAAAACTATAAATTTACAAAGCATTTATTTGAATTAAAGCATCTTAAAGAAAGTAATATTATAACTTACATCATGGACACTGATCATAATCCATTCTCAGGGCTTATGCAACAAAATCAACAAAGCAAAATAATTGCTCAGAATGAAAAATTAAATGAGCTTATAGAAAGTGTCTTCTTATTCACAATCAACAAAAACATACCTTCGAACTCGAAGCAATTTGTTTACATGGAAGAATTTGCCTCCCAGGCTGATGGAACCATCTTTAACATGGACCTCTTGGAACAAGCACTTTTCGAAAGGCTGCTCTTGCCGAATCCTGAAGATTATCTGCTTCCAAAGGGCGTTATCTCAGAAAGTGAGACGAGTTATGTGGCAGAAACGCAAGTCATTATTTATTTGTGCAAAGCGTTCATTAAATTGGAACAACTAATAGCTATGAGTGATGACGAAAGTTTATCTGATGTATTTCATCAAATTAAAAACTTTATTCTGAGGAATTCGAGTACGTCAATGAATCAACCATCGCTCTACGAAGGACAGTCTTTGCACACTCAATGGCTAAGCTTGCTTCAGGATGACAACGACGTGGAATATAAGCAAGCATTTCTAGAAGGTTTGTTATCCATTTGTTGCTTTAACCTTCAATATATTAAAATAATTATCTTCCCTTACGTAGCATTATATCTAAATTCGTCTCCTATGAAATTTTGTTTACTCCAATTCAATTCAAGGTGCGTTTTTGTGTGCACTTATTTCGCCTAAAAAATTATTGGCATGTTAAATACAACAAATATAAGGTGTGTTCCTTGCCGACTTTCAAACAGTTTGAAACCGCCAGATTTAGTCCGAAGTCGTTCCACACTTGAAAAATTGTACTGGTCCGCACCAAATCTGGCGGTCTGAAACTGTTTGGGACTAAACCAAGGAACAGGGTCATAATCTCAAAACGAATAAAAAACAGAATTATATCTACCATAACTGTTATACATAGGGTAAAGGGTAATTCCGTTTTTTGTGTACTTTTATTTTATGAGAAAATGTAGGTACATTAAAACACACCTTTTATTATGTCAGCCAAGTCATATTATGTCAGAAAAGTTTTTCATTTCCTGTTTCGAATTATTTCATAAATCAACTATCTATTACATCTATGTCTATAGTCTTCTTTACATCAGCTTTCATAGTACAGTGACGAATATGCCGGGTCTTTGCTGCCCACAGCAGATTTTGGGTGTGAATGATAGCAGAAAAAAGAAGTATAGGGGTTGACAGCTTAAGTAAAACATATTCAAGAAATCAAAGACTTGCAGTCTATTTATTTATTATTGATTTATTGATTAAACACTGCATGGAAAAAAGTAAGTAGGTATCAGAGATTAAAATGAGCGTGTTCGAATCAGTTCGAACAAAATCCAATTTCTGTTTATGATCGTTCATACTCGATCGTTCCGCCTCTATACTCGTAAGTCATTTTATCCACGAGTAAAAATACTCATAAGTCAAGTCAAACAAATTGATCGAACTCATGAGTATCGGATGCCTTCTATATCCACAATCAAAATTACTCATGAACAGTTGCAACAATTTTCGGGTACTCAAAACAAAGCGAGTATACTCGAAAGAAAATGGGTATTCGAAAATATCGTGAACATCATGAATAGCCATAGCCAAAGGCAATGTGATCGTGGATTGGTCGTTGGTCTTGCATCATAGTTTGTGGACGGGTAGGTAGATTCTATATCGATACCTTCCCGTAAGAATGTATTAAGCGACATTTGAAAAATTTTAAATTAAATTTTTAAAATAGCTCTTATTCAGTTACTTTTTTGGGTATTTTGCTGGAATAAACAGATTTTTAGAGGCATTTTGAGATGAAAATCCAGTTCCAATTTTTTTTATTTTCTTAAATACATACAAAAATAACTGGACCAGAGGTTTTTTTCGATGCCTTTAAAATTTTTGAAATGTCGCCTAATACATTCTTACGGGAAGGTATCGATATGTATTTATTTTTATCTATTCGTTGTTTCTATGGTCGGTGGTTGCAATTTGCAATTTTACAAGAAGTAAACTTGTTGCTGTTGTTTTTTGTTTGTATCTATTGAATAGATTTATTGGGTCGGTAAGAAGATGCAACACATGATCGTCAATATCTGCGACAAATGTACTTATGTAGATTAGGTATTTATGTAAATAATATAGGTATGCGACCCTAATAAAAATGCGGTATGTATAGTGCTGTATTTTTGGATTTATTTTAAAAAAGGATAACTCTTTTCGTTTTTTGGGTCTAGGTATATTGCCTAGTGTTTTTTAGGGATGGGTTGAATTATCAGGAAAAAAACTGGTGTCTGTTTTTTTTGTGAGGATGTTAAAAAGATTTATGAAGGGGTCGATATATAGGATATGCAATTATATGACACATAATCATCAATATTGCGACAATCGCACACTGAAAACAAAAGTGGCACTATACAAAAATGTTCACTTTTGAGTTAGAGCTACATCTAGGTTCCGATATATACCACGCATCTTTTGCGAAGATCCCCGTTCTGATACCTCTTCTAGTTTCCACAAGAGATTGCTAGTGTCACTTTTAAGTTTGACGTAAATCTCTCAATGGGGAATCGATAAAATGGCACTTTTTTATAATGTCGGTTTTCTCCTCAAAATAACAGTGATTTTATGTTCAGTGAAATTAATTAACATAGGCAATTTTTGTATTAAGTCACTCTTTCAATACTTTCTTTTTCTTAATCGAAAAAATAAATAAATCCATAACAGTGTTTTTTTTATTAGTGTCATTATTATAATAATAAAATTAGAAAGCACTTTAAGGTAATAAAATAAAAAACCAGCACTATACCGAACTTTTTCAAAAGACCCTTTATTTCTTAAGTACCCTTTACTTTTGTTGTCATCTTAAAATGCCAATTTATTAAAAGGTAGTGAAACTATGTTTTGGCAAAGTAACATAATATTTAAACCTTTTTTCAAAGTGCTATCGACCATTGAAGTAAGTCCAAAACTTTAAACGGCCGTATTCGAAAACTAGGTTTTTTGTTTAGTGCCACTTTTGTTTTCAGTGTGCGAAATGTCTTTTTGTAAGTAAGGTATATAATATACCTACACACGAATGCCACATGAAAGCTTGGGATATTGCGGTTTTAAGTCATTCTTTTAAAAATGATATTTAGGTAGAGGATCAACAATTTAATAATAAAATAAAAATAATATTTAATAAAGGCTTTTCTAAAATACATTATAATCTTTTTAAACAGATATATCTAAACTATTATTTAAAAAATAGTTTCATAGCTTTTAAGTTTTTATTAGTTTTTTCTTTGTTTTATTTATTTTTATTCATTTTCTTCTCTTATATCTTTTTTTTTCATTTTATTTAGCTTGGATATCATTACCTACTTTTTTAATTTAGTTATATAAAAAAAGTTAAACAAATTTTATTTCATCTATTTCTATTATTTTGAGAACACATAATCCGAGAAACATTTATTTCTCACTATTAGTCGAAATACTGACAAAAAAAAGAAATTGAAATTACATCACAAAAACCAACCACTATCCACCAATCGACACAAAACTGCTTAGCCTACCCATCGTCATCAACAGACATCGAATACACATCTTCCGCCACGATTCGAGTATATTTGATCATACTGATCGTGAACAATATGGTCACGAGCGCCTGACTCGTTTTTATTCGAAACCATTTGAACTCGGTTGCAACGTATACTCATTTGTACTCGTTTGATGAGTGTGCTGACTTTCGAGTCATCATACTCATGAACATGAAAACTCGCAAACATTTTGGTTGTGTTGACTTTGTTTGTTTGAACTCGCTTTTTTCGAGTGAGTATTCAATGTTCATGAACATTACTCGACTCATTTTATTCTCTGAGGTATACAGTTTCGAGAGAATTTATATTAGCCGACATTGATTTTCACCTCTCTAAATAATGCTCTTCTCTGATCACAGATCGCGGAATCTGAGACTATTTGAGTGTGTAATTCGCCCTACCAAACAGTTTTTGAAATTCAAAGTGAAAAAAGGTAAACGGTCTGGCAGGGTGAACAATACACCGAAATGATATTCGATTCCGTAATCTGTGATCAGAATTCAAATTGATTCATCGAACCGTTTCTCCTCCGCCATGCAGTCAATATTTGCAAAGAAAAAAAAATTACGAAAAGACCCAAAGTCTTTTTAGTATTTTTTTTTAACTAACGGTGAAGGGTCAAAAGAAATAATTTCTACAAAACCTCAAAAATCTTTTAAAACGCTTTCTCGAATTTCGAAAATTGTCTTTGAATTGTTTAGGACATCAATATTTGCTGAGATATTGATTATCAAAGCTAAAAGTATCTTTTTTATTCAAAGTCAGATAAACCAGAGGTGGAATCGGCTTAGGTGATTTGTGACAGTTTACAGCCAAAACACAATAGCAATACTATGGTAATGAGACTGTCAACTATCACAGATCACCTTAGCCGATTCCACCCCAGGCAAAAAAAGTAGTACGACAAAAAATTGAATTGAAGGTGAATAAACAAGGTACCTATCAGGCCATTACACTTTATTAACTTAAAAAAAAAAAATATAAATACAAATGAGGACCTTCAAAAAAATAATTTTGTTTTGTCTCGTGTCATTTCTTGCATTAACGCAATAAGGGTACTTCAAGAAAAAATGTTTGCAAAATGATCTCGAAACAAAAAACATAAAACTGTAGAATTTTTTTCTACTTGATACGACAACTCTTTAAAAAGATACGGCTCTTCAAAAAACATTAATTAAAATTGAAAACAATTTTGTTCCTTTAATTTATTTACAAGTCGCCGCCTGAGTACTTAAATGCCCCATAGACCACTTTTTTGGGAAACTGAGTTAATGACGCAGTTATACTAGTACGAATTTTCTCTATCGTTTGCTGCTATCCCCGTTGTTCTATCTCTATTATTAAGCGAGTTACAAAAACCATATTTGCTCCATAAACCACATATTTTGGGGTCCTTTTTCCTGCTTATCTGCCAAAAGTGTATTTTTAAAACTGAAACATACATAAGGACGAACGTTAGACAAAGAGAGAATAAGGCACATTTTGCCAACAGAAATTACCAAAAAGAGTTAATAAAAAGAAATACACTTAATAGTCTAGAACCTTTTTATTTTAGAGAAATACAACAACTGTTCAAAACAATATAAACAAATATTTAATAACATTCATTCATTCCAAACAAACAAAAAAATTAGAGTTTCTATATAGAGTTAAGTTACAAATTTGTCCTCTGTCGTATTTTTGGTTTCAAATACATGTACTTTTTCTCTTGTCGAAAATAGTTTGCAAGTTGTATTAATGGAATTGATTTCTTTTATTGAAGTCTGGCATAACTGGTCGATTTGGTGGTAAAGTTTGTGGTCGTTGTGGTCTTAATCCATTGCCTCTTCCTCCAAAATATGCACCATTAACTATTTGAGTGAGCGCCACTGCCAAGAGGCAAAATACGAAAATGATCTTAGAAGCAAACATTTTTAAAACTTTTGTAGTATGAGATTGTTATATTCAATTAAACAATAAGTTCTTACTAAATGCAAAATCGCATTCACTCTGGTTTTTATAGCCAAATAGTATAAACTGATAAGAAGATGACGATAGCGCTTCTCATTTATCATCTCTTTATTGATTTGGACGGGGATGTTTTTCATACACTGCCATTAGTGGGATTCCCCAAATCATAGCTTCTATAATTTTTGTTTTCTTTGTTTATTTTAAAACTTGGTGGTTTTCTTGTAGGTGGTTTTCATAAAAGTATTTTTTAAGGTTCAAAACAATTGACATGTGTGCGAATTTAATAAAAAATGTCAACATATTAAATAACATTATAATTCCGATATAGATAATATATGTACTATTTATTTTTAATTCGTTAAGAGATTATTGCGGCTACCTGAAAAAATATTTAAAATATAAACAAAATTCCTATAGTTTAGCACATGGATTTTTAATCGACGAGCAGCGGATACCATCCTGCAAATCGAAGAGCATGAACAATCAAGAAATAAAAATAGAATCATATAAACTTACATATATACCACAAACAGAAGCTGGCGGATCTTGAAGCACTCAGTCAATTCGACTCAATTGGGTCGAATTCACACCCAAATCCAACTGCTTTGTGCCAAACAAGAGAATGTTACTGGAAAGCAATCAATTTAACAATGTACAAATTTGGTCGCTGATCCATAAAACTACGGTAGTGAATATTTCGAGGAATAGCTAGCCTTGCCGTATGCTCTTCTATTGCCCAATGTTCAGTATTATGCTGCAACGATCGATCGATCAATTGCTTGGAATTTATTTTATCTGTATGGATTTAGCTCAAACTGGATAAACTGATCCAACTATGATTGAATTCGGTAAGAAAATTGAGAATGTATGAAATGTTGACTCTTTCCTGGCCAAATCGTCCGCACGTTCATTTTAATCTATGTCACTGTAAACTGGAATCCATAAAAGCGTGACCTCGAGGTTAATATACTGTCTTGCGAGCTTGAGGATGATGTAGCCGAATCAATGGCTTTAACAGCTGCCTTACCATTTGTGTGATTTGCTTTCAATTCTTATTTTAATCTTGTTTGACTATTTTGCATTATTCCTTGATTGCCAGTAATTTAGCTTGAAATATACCAGCAAAGTTGGGTAGCCGCAACGTCCTACCTATTGATATTTAGAGATTCAAAAAAAAAAATCCTGCAGCAACAACCTAGGTGAAAATACTTGTGTCAAAGTCTTTGGTCGCGTTGTCATCATCCCAATCCTTTCTGATGTTAATATAACTTTACTTAATCTCATTGTAGCATTTCACTGAGAATCAAATTTTTATTATTGCTGTGACCATAGGGTTCAGCAAACAAACGATTGGATTCTTTAAGTCTGCACTGCAAGGTACAAGATATTTTTAATATGTAGATGTAATGTTAAAAAGAAAAATGGTAAAGACATCCGTAAAGTGGCAAACCTTTTGTGCCAATGTCAACAAAGATCGTCTTTGGTCTGTAGGTGCCACTCCTTACAAAAAGACTAAGCTATATGCATAGGAAGCAGACCCTTTTATCAAAGTAAAATTGCCAGTTTACACCAATCTATTTTGCACTGGAAGAGACCGAAAGTGATTGGCCATTACTTCTAGCCCACTACTCGTAGCTACGTTTTCTTACATTCCTCAAAGCCAACTCTGTGATTTCGTTTATCCTTTCCTGACAGCAATATAACCGAACCATTCGCTTACGCAATCGGCTTCACTCCACATCTGTCCTAACTTAACGAGAATTTTATTCATGATTTAAAGCCATAGAAGAGGCGACAGAACAGCTCCCTGGGCGTTTCTCTACTCACGTGCTTTGTTGACTTTGATTGTTACCACGAATTATTAATTCCTCATACGTTTAATTTCTTAAGTATTTGTTGCACTGTGACGAACTTATTTTCAGTTGACCGCAAAGTACAGCGATATAAATTCTTGAACTATTTGTTTTTCTCAAGTTTCATTCATTCAATCTTGATCTGTACATAGAGTTTAGTGCTTATTTTAAAGTTTAAATTCGTAAATATTTTGTTAAATATTTATTGATGGAACTAATGTACGTATAATAGATAAAGCTTAAAAATATATTGAAGTGAAGAATAGATGCAATGTTAAGCCTTGCTAATTCACTAAGCATAATACCGAACTTATGTTACATATTCGAATTCGATTTTTTTTTTTAAATTTTGATTCGACATCTTTAAGTTATTTTAAAATAGAAACATCAATCTTATTTGTTTAACAGGTACGGCCAAGGAGATGTATACAGATGACGAACTGGCATCAATGGGTTGTCTTAAAGCTATCTTTTACCCGATGTTCAACGAGATACAAAAAACTCTAACAAAAACAAATTTAATTTTGTTGCCAAAATGGGTTCATCCACTATTGACATATTTCGTTAGAAATAAAACAGTGCCGCAACTGGGAGAAATACTTATTGATTATTCCACACCTAATCCTGATACAAATGGCCGAGCATATATGGAAACTCTTTTCGGTCAGTTACTAACTATGTCGATGTTACCTAAAAACGACAATGGCCCATACGACTTTTTTGGATCTTTATCTGAAAATTCAACAAATACCGATCATCTTAATAGTTGTCTGACCAATCACCAAAATAACATATTTTCCATCTTTAAAATGTTACTCGTGCTTGGGCCGCAGGTTAAAAATAAGACATTATCTTGGATTGCGAATTGTCTGCACGCCAACGCACAACGCTCTCAGTTATGGACAATGCATAATATGGCACCAATGCCAAATTCTGGGGCAAGTGATGCTTTTATGTTTGGTTTATGTTCAGTGCTCCTAAGACTTTGTGCTCCATTGTGTAAACCATCGTTGAAGGTGCTTCTTGTTGATCCCACTTATTGTGCAACACCGGAAAGCAAATGTTCTGCCAAGGAAGTAAGACTTAAAAAGGCATGGGATGAGACATGTATGTTGCCAGTGGAAGATGGCGAAGAAAGGGCGACGGCAGAGGCCTACAACTTCGTAACTGAGCTATTTTATATGACACATAAAGCGATCGAGCTAAGTGAGTTACAATATTCTGTTATTTATTGGTTTGAGTAATATTTTATTAATTTTAAGGCTACCGAGTTGGATATGAAAAATGCATTCGCATAACACGTGAAAACCAAAATATGTCAGCGGCATACCAAGATGCCATGAATCAAGGAAATACTGGAGCCGCCGATACCATTATGCGAATGGTGACATCGCAAACCCAAAAATTCTTGTGCATGAAAAATTATTTGCAAAATCCAGAAAACGACAAACACTTATTTGGATTTTGTGAATCGACAGCTATCTGGTTATTACAGATAAATGCAAAATCAAAAGAACAGTACGAAACTTTCGTGTCTGCTAAATGCTTTGCTCCAAAGGATCAGGTTACAGTAATGCTTCCACTTCCTGCATATGTTCCACCTTACTTAAAGTGAGTAAAACTTTGTTTCTTAAGATTTAACAAATTAATATTTTTATATAGTGTTAGTTAGTTGTTAACATTCGCATCAAAACGGAAGTTTCATTGTGATTTTAGATTAAATTTACAATTGTTATACCTAAGGACATTGCGTATATTTTTTTTTATTAAATTGCTTTAAAAATAAACTTTCAGTTTCTCTGGAAGATACTAGTGCGCTAATGTGGTTGTACTTTAAACATTCTCATCAAAACGGAAGTTTCATTGTGATTTTAGATTAAATTTACAATTCTTATACCTAAGGACATTGCGTATAGTTTTTTTTATTAAATTGCTTTAAAATTTAACTGTCGGTTTCTCTTGAAGATACTTGTGCGCTAATGTGGTTGTACTTTAAACATCACCTTCTTCCGTGCTGTTTCTTTAACAACTTTCAAAGCTAAAACATAAATTTAGTTTCTAATACTTGGTTAGCTTTCTTTTTCTGTTTAATATATACGATTTTATTTTTGTGTAATACTCTCTTTTTTTAAGTTGTGTCGTATAAACCCTATTATTTTATGCAATAAATAATTTTCGTATATTTCAGATCGATTCCGGAAACCGTTTTAGAAAATACTGTTGTTTACTTTAATTTCAATCGACGCTTTTTTTCCTCCACTGAAAGACCTCATTCGTTCTTTAAGATGGTACTTGCATTTATGGGAAGCGCGCAACGGGTTAAGAATCCACACTTGCGAGCCAAGCTTGCCGAAGGTCTGGAAAGTCTTTTGCCAAAAGAAGGTGAAAATCGATCAATAGCAGATCTCTTCACTAGTCATCCAGATCGTTTGCAAATTGTTCCCAACCTATTGGAAGTATTTGTTAGCATTGAAATGACCGGACAATCTGTGCAATTCGAACAAAAATTCAACTATCGTCGACCAATGTATGCCATCATGGAATTCTTGTGGACTCTAGAAGAACAAAGACAGTGCTTTAAGTAAATTTACCTATTATCATATTGTTAACATTTCATCTAACATTTATTCACTATATTCATTTTAAAGAAATCTTGCACTTGAAGCTGAAAAAAATATGGAAGCTGTTGAACCACCGCTGTTTCTTCGTTTTATAAATCTTTTGATCAACGATGCAATTTTTCTATTAGATGAGTCTCTATCAAATATGCAACAAATCCGCCAACAACAAGCAGCTCAAGACAAAGGAGAATGGGAAGCTCTACCTGCCAATGAAAGGCAACAAAATGTTTCGAATTTGGAGCTACTTAGAATGTTGGCGAAGATATACAATACTGTTGGACGGGATACAATTAATATTTTAAAATTAATAACAACAGAAATCAAAGTGATATTTTCGCATGAAAGTATGGTAGACCGGATAGCATCAATGTTGAATTACTTTCTTTTGAATTTAGTTGGGCCTAACAAAGGCAAATTTAAGGTAAAAATATATGCTGTAATTCACTTCTATTTTATAACAATTCTATTGGTTCTTTATTTTTATAGGTTAAAGACAAAAATGAGCTTAAATTTGACCCAGCCCATACAGTGATGGAAATATGCCGGATATATATTAACTTAAGTGATTGTGATAGTTTCTGCTTGGCTGTATCTCAAGATGGACGTTCCTATAGCAGTAGTTTATTTGAATATGCTGAAACAGTTTTAAGTAAGACAAAATTTTCATTTGGTGTCAAAGATTTGAAAATTGTTTTAATTAGTTTTTTTTTTCTTAATGAGAGAGAACGGTACAAAATCGGCGTTTTAAGTTCATGTCTAATACACTGCTGATGTGAAACGAAAAATCAGATACTAAGAACTGAGTGCCTGGACCATTATTTTTCTTTTTTTTTACAGGAGATTTTCCGTTATTTGTTTCCGTTTTCTTCTAGTGAAATAATTACAATCCTTTTTTGTCTTGTTGAAGACTTCCGAAACATTTTGTTTTGCTCATCAGCGTACTATCACAGATACTATAGTTCCATAGATATCGCACGCAGAGGAAAAAAAAGTGACAATTTTTCAACCGACTGGGACGTACCTCTACGTCCCAGTTTGATCGAACTCGAGTGAATAATACTTAAACTTGTTGTTACCCTAATTGTGTTTGAGTATCAAGTTGCTTGCTGTGTTTTCTTTTTTTTTTTTGTGTGTGTGTTTGATCCTGTTTTTAGTTTATTTTGGTTGAGTATTTAAATTTAGGTACCTAAGTTTTTATGTGTATGTATGTATGTATGTATGAAATACTTCTTAATCAAGGTTGGCTACATTTTGTCTGGATAAGAGAAAGGCATTTGAGAAGAAAAATTAACAGAATACATTTTAGTGTAGGTAAATATTTTTGCTGGTAGAAAAACACTTACGTAGACGAGAGGGGTACAAAAAATAATTTTGAATAGTTACCTTTTCTTATTCTCAAAAAATGACGAAAAATTTTATTATTTGGAAATAATATGAAGGTTCAGCAAGGTTATTACCGAAACCCCTTCTTAATAATGTTAGGGTTAATTTAACAGGAGAGGTGGTAGGAACAATTAATAGAGTTTATAGAATTTTAATACAAGTTATACAAGGGCATGCAATTAAGTTGAAATATATTTTTTGTGAAAGTAACAAATTAAAAAAATATATTTTTTGAAATGCTTAAAATTTTCTTTGACCAGTGGTTTTCTTACAAAAGAACTAAGAAAAATCGAGCGCTTTCACTTCCAAAATCTGATTGTATGGCTTAAATGGATATGATAAATAAATGTAGTGTACAGGTTTTTGTTTAATTTTTACTGTTGAAGGACGTAGGTACATACGTTGGAAAAGACTACTTGTCAACCCCTAATCTATATTTATCCTACATTTGTTTTGATGAATAATAACATAATCTTAAAAAAATCAATATTTCAGAAGTTGAACTTTTTCTTTTTTTGTATTTAAAAAACAAAAAAAAAAATGAAAACAATTTTTTTTAATATCTTTAAATCTATAGTATATAGGAGACGTGGTAGTACCTTTATATATTTATTTATATTCAAAATCTGTTAAAATATTTATTTTTTCTTACAGTGACAACTTTTTCTTTGGTTTAATAATTATTTAACAATATATTTTTATTGGTTTGTACTGTAAGATGACATACATATCTGCCTACCAAATTATCAAAGCCATTTTGGAAAAAAAATTGAAATGTAACTTGAAAGCTAAGTCCACTTCACTGAAGGTATCTAAGGTATTTATTTATTTTTTGGTTGAAAGCTACTTTTACTCTCTTTAAGGATTGTGTTGGCTGAAAATTGTAGGAATTTAATAATGAGGGTGCGATTAAGATGGTTGGTACTTACAAATATATATAATGTATAGGTACGCTAGACCAAGTTTTGGAATCGTAAGAAAAATCGACCCCTAGATTTTTATCAAACTTGACATTAGCATATAGAGAGCATGTGAAAGTCAGGAACAGGAACGCTGCGCTATTCCGTATGCTTGTCTGTACCTCGGCCTTTATCCTTAACCACTGTAAAGGTTTCCTTCAAATTTTCAAAATAAGAGTTTTTGGTGATGACCCAGATCCTAGATCCAAGAGGGAAAATTGAAATTTTTTTCAAGCTCCAGAAGTAACAGTGCCCTATAGCTGTTAAGCAAGTTTTTGTCAAAAATGGCGGTCTCACAGTTAAAATTTTGAAAAAATCCGCATGTATGCTCAATCAATGTATGGTCAAGCTTTTGGTGAAAACAAATTTCAACCGTTCTTAACTTTTTTATATTTGACTTTCTCACTAACAACTCCACCGGCTTCAAAAAAATAAAATTCACAACTGGGTTGAACGTACTTGTTCTTATGTCTTATGAAAGAAAATTGTTTAAGGCATGTAATTAAGTATTCAAATTGCTTAAACAGCTTCTTCAAACTATTTAAAGTGAACAAAAATCTGAGTTCTTGAATGAATATGAGTTTATGCAAAAAAACAAAATAAAAATCGTTGGAGCAGATTCTTTAAAAATATAATTTTATGCATCAGTAGGGAAATAGAAGATTATACTTATAAATCTACTACAATTAATTTTAAGTCCAATTAATTAGTATAAAATAGTTGATTTTAAAATGTTGAAATTCAAGTAGTTTAACTTTAATTTAATTAAGGCTTAGATGAAATAATGGCGTTACTACGTGATGACTGAATTATAAAAGAAAAAGATTTTATTCTTAGAGGATTACAGTAAAGAATTAAAGCTAGATAAACTAAGTGAGGCTTTGCCAATCGTTGGTGATTTAAAGTGCTGACAGCTGATAGGGTGTTCCTGTCATCGACCCTACACACATATGTATATGATATGTATGTACATTTTGTACATACTGTAGGAACTTATGTATACTTACTGCTTACTCATACTTATGTAGGTATGTACCTATAGATACAATTTTTAAAAACTCAAGAAAATATTTGGGAATGCAAGTTTTAGGTATTTATTAATGTATAGATAAAAATTAAATTAAAAAAAGATCTACCCGATTTTGAAATAACTTTCGAATTTTCAAAAAATATTTTGATTTTGGTTTTTAAATTCATTAAATACTTTTTGAAAGTGTTGATATGCAATATTATCTATTTTTAATTTTTGGAGGTTTTCGAAAATAAAATTTAATTGAAATCCCTTCAGCTGATAATGAGAAAATAAAAATAAAAAAAATCGTCCTATGGGTGGCTTTGTTTCAAAATGCCTGATAAAAAATGTTTTTGTATAAATACTGGTAGACCATTTAAGTTTTTAGACATGGAAACTTTTATATCTTAATCGTATTAGCCATTTTTTTAACATTTGTTTTTTTTTTTGCATAAAAGTAAAATTTTTGTATATAGGTATTCTAAAGTGTTAAAAAACCATTTAGTAGGTACTTTGTTTCAAAAACCTTCCTAGTTGTTTTCTAAATAGAAATTGAGTTTTCAACAAAAAAAATTAAAATGTATTTTTTTGAAAATATATGTATGTATGTATGTTTGCATATAATGTATGTACAGTACATATATTTACAATACAATATTCATTACTCATTACTTAACATTACCAGAGTTCTTATTTTTGAGCTTAAGCAATTTTATGAGTTGCTTAAGCAATTAAATGAACGAGTTTTACCCTTAAACCCTACCCATCCATAGAGAAACATTATTACTACCCTGGGGTCCAGAAAACCCCATACACCATACACATGTTTGTCGTTTTTCCAAAAACTATAAAACATTTTAATATAAATAAATTTTTATTTAAATGAGACATAAATTTAGAATATATAAAATTAATTAAACCTCAGAGTCTAGGCAGTCTTGGGGCACAGCCCGGCAAAGGGGGTTTCAATACCTCCCACACCTGATTTTTGTTTTGCGGTCCTTAGCACTTGCGCAGACTGCTCATCTTTTTTTTTTTTGTATGTTCAGCAGGATTGGGCTCAGCCATTGGCCATTTATTTTTTAAAATATCTCCCACCATTACCTGGACATAAGTAGGGCAAAGTAGTGGTTTTTTATACTAAAACACGAGGGACGCGTTGAATCATGGTAACAAGACAATAAATATTTTGTTTGTTTAACTTTTTGTACTTATTTTCTTCAAATGCGCATATAATAAATAAATTCTAACTATTTTATCGACTTACCAATCAAACGTAATGAAAATAACTCAATAAACAAGAACTCGAAAATGTTACAGTATTCCTACCCTGGGGTCTATGAGACCCCGAAGTGGTTATATAAGCAACTGTAATGCACTAACTGTAAAAAATAGCTAATGACAGGACGCCCACTGATGTTTTATAAGAATACCATGAATAGGGCGATTGTGGGTTGCCTTGTTAAAAAAATATTTAATAAAGTTAAGTTTTATCATCGCGCTGGACCCCAGGGTAGGGTTTAAGGGTTAAATATTCGTTACATTTTTCACTAATAACTTGCACACCTATTTTCATTATATAAATTCTCTAAATTACCAAGCAACTTGAACTATGTGTATGTGTATGTGTCAAAATTATTTTCTATTCCTATTTCTCAAAGAAAAACAATTGTGCATTTCGTAATCCTTAACATTTCTCGTCGAAGTTCAATGTAAATTAATGTAAGTTTTCGATCTAAAAAAATGTACGTATACCTATGTATGTATATGTCAAAGCTAACCTTCATTCCACCACGCATACCCCTTTACCGATCACGGAAGCTTTCTCTCCTGAACATTTAATTCTAAGCTTTTGTTCTAGCGCCAAGGCCAACAGTAATAAAAAAAAAAGAGTTTTCTTAAAAACGGAGCAAAAACTAAAAAAAAAAACAATGCAGAAGCCACCGCGCTGAACAAAAGATAGATAGCTACATACATATTCACACAAATACACAACGACGACATCACACCCCACAGCACAGATCGCAGTTACTTATGGTAGAAGACGAAGGGGGCTGTAGTAGGATTATGAAACAAAAATATGTGCCTTTTCCTTTACCTTGGATAAACAGTCAATTGTGTCTGTGTGTGGAACTGACAAGAATGATCGAACACGAATTATACTCAAAAGGGTTGCTTTGGTATCCGAAGTTTAATCGAAATATATGCATCTTGGAATCCAACTCACTGCTCGACGTCTTTTGGGGATGATCGTGTTCTGTGGGTTACATTTTGCTCTGTTTGATAAGGTTGCATGGTTTGACCCCGACAAATCGCTTAAAATAGTCGATTGAAAAAGTTGTCATTTTTATTTGCACTGAATGCAATATCTATGTAACTCTATTATCTGTGGTACTATGCTATAAGGTAAAGGGAGTTGTGAAGTGATTTTTGGAAATTTGAATATAGGGAGTATAAAATGGTTGATTATATTTTCGCAGAACTCAAGGCAAACACATTTTCCAAACTTAGGAAGAGTCCTATTGAATATCTATTAGCTGACATCTGCTTTTTCTTATCGGTGACAATGAATATCTATCTATGTAGCTTGAATTTCACTTTTCAATAATTAATTTTGAAATTATCCAACCGATTTTCACGGTAAATTCGATTTCGATGCTACCTTCATTAAACAGAATTCATCATATTGCTCATATTTTTGATTATTTTTACGATGTTAGAAATTGTCTTTTTCCATTAGGCGCCAGTTATAGCTATCATTGAAACTCATCATTGAAAATTTTAATGATTGATATTGAGTCGTTTAGGAAGAAAAATCAGTTATTATTTTGATGAACGTATAAAGCTTAAGACTTAGTAAATATTTTTAGCCAAAAAATTATTCAAATAGGCCCAACTTTCTACAAAAAAAAAGACTTTCCTTATTTCAATGATTGAACTACCTTACCAAGGATCATTGAAAAATCAAAAGTCAATTTTTGTGGAAAGTTGGGACTATTTGAAATTTTTGTTTGACTAGAAATATTAATTAAGTCTTGAGCTTTAATCGTCCATCAAAATAATGACTGATTTTGCTTTCTAAACGTCTCAAAATCAATCATTTAAGTTTTTAATGATGAGTTTCAATGATAGCTATAACTGGCACCTTTAATTACTTTTTTTTTAGTTCTTTCTTTCTGAAAAAATCTATAAAAATGTCTTTTTACAGCACCTGAATTTTATTTTTTTTTTATTTCAGTTCGAATATGTGGTGGGCAGCTAATTGGTGAAATGGAAGAGTTTGCTATAAAAGTTAAAGATATAGAACTAAAATACAAAGCAGATCAAGAGGCTCTAACGAATGTACCAGATGAATACTTGGATCCAATTATGTCGAGTATTATGATGGATCCTGTGATATTACCCAGCTCTCGGGTAACTGTAGATCGATCTACAATTGCTAGGCATATATTAAGTGATCAAACAGATCCGTTTAATAGATCACCACTTACAATGGACCAAGTTAAGCCGAATTTAGAATTAAAAGCGGAAATTGGAAAATGGATAGAGCAAAAACGAAAAGAATACAGTGAAAGGCAAAGAGAAGATGACGAAGATAGAAATATAAATTAAATTATAAGCACATCACGATTTTGATGTATGCTGCTATGTGTCCTTCATTCCGTGTAAATAAGTTAAACCAAATATATAAATGTGTTAATATCCAATAGATTTTAATTTTGTATTATAATTATAATTATTATAATAAGGTCTGTTTCTTTACACTCCCGTGGGATCCCGAAGTATCTCAAATCTATCCAAAACGTGTTTCTTTACTATTTTCTGGCACGAAAATGCAAGAGCTTTTGACTTTTTTTCATTTCCCCTCCAGCAAGAATCTACCCGAACATTTTAATTACTGCACTTTCTTGCTTGTCAAATAAGAAATCAGCTGATATAAAGTAAAATATTTCTCCTTTTTTTTTTTAATAGAGCCCAAAATGATAAGTGCATGTAAAAATAATTGAAATTGTATAATTTTGTATGCGGTGAGCCAACCAGCAATGAAGTTTAATAGGTAATTTAAACCGCAACAAACCAAAAACATCCCAAATGCGTTTCTTTACTTTTCATTTCTGGTTAAACATTACAACGGCAACATCAGAAAGCTCAGTCCCAAACTTTTTCCCAAACTTTATCCCAAAAGTTAAGAAACAGACCTACATAATGATTGACTTATTTCAAAGGTGAAAAACAACATTTCCTTTTTTTAATATAGCAATTCAAGTTGTTATACCCCTGACACATAATTGCAAAAATTGGTAATTTAAACCCCGTAATCAGAAACTTGAGCTAATAAGCCCACGTACTTACATTTTAGTTCATTTTATTTTTAAATATTCTTAAGAAAATAGAACATCAGTCTGGAAAACATTAATCTGATTATTGGTTGGACACGGTCTTCTTATAAATTGCGCACGTTTTTCTCTCCTGCAAAAAAGTCATAATTGTTTTTTGTGTAGAATCTTATGAGCTATAATATAAACTTGCTAATTTTGTGAAAAAATTAACGCTTTTTGAGATATTTAGAAAAAAACTGGACTTTGTCCCTTTTACAGTACAAAATAAAAAGATCAAATTTGACAAGCTCGTATACAAAATGTTGCTCATCGATTAATGCATTTTTAATAAAAATGTTTTAACTAAACTTGCTACACCATGCAGTGTCTGCACGATTTTTTCGAACTCGATTGTATGAAAAAAAGTATGCTGATCTTTTTTTGTGTAAAATTACATACATACCTACATGCATAAGCTAAAATGTAGACCTTCACGTTTTTTTTTTTCAAAAAAACTGATAGTTTTCGAGAATCTACCAAATATCTGCATTCTACTTCCTTTTAAGGAAAGAAACCCTCAACCAAAATTCAGCTTTGTCGCAATTTTTTCGAAATAAAAGTCAAATTTTCCTGGGTTGAAGTCTTTTCTCAAAAAGTATTCAACCGATTTTGAAAAATTTAATATGGAAGCTGTGGTAGGATTGCGAATCAAAAAATTATGCACTGTGGGTCCAGTTTAGTTATAAGTTCTTTTACACTTCCTATCACTGTGCATATTCTTTCTTTTGGTATGCAATATTATAAAGGTAAGATTATACCTTTATTTAAAACGTTTATATATATGGATTAATAAATAACCATGTATGTATACTCAAAAATTAAAACCTAATAATTATTATTTTGTTTCAAATTTCAAACTAATATTTTCTATGGGTATAGCTACAAAAAGTTTTTGTGGTATCGAACTTCGACATGGCTAGCTAGTAATAATAAATCAGTTATTTTGAAAAAGAGATAAGTCCACTTTTTAGGCAAATTGAGTTGTTCATGGTTTCATGCACCATGCACGTCTATGTCTTAAAGATCCTACTGCGGCCTACAGTATTTTGTTCAATTTATACTATTTTCATCATTACTTCCCAAAACTTAAAGAAACGCATGTAGATGTTACCATGTATGTACATTAGGGTGGTCCTTATTTGTATGGAGGAAAAAAAATGTTCGTTTTTACTAAGCACCATTTTTTTCTGTTCTTCTACTTTCAAAACGTGTACCAAAAAAATTTCATGCTAATAGGATTGTATTAACACGTGCCGCAATGAGTTTGAAAATTTGAATTTTCATAAAATCGACCAAAACCGGGTGCTATTAAAAATTTGATTTGCAGAATTAATAAAGTGCACTTTCAAATCTGTAACATACTCTTGCTTTAAAATAAAAAAATAAAAGGCCCGACTGGGTCGCACATTCTTGCTTAAAAAGTTCAATTTGCTTGGAAATTAAGAATTTTTAAAAATATTCGAGTAACTATACAAACATTTTTAAAATTATTATCGAAATCTTTTGAGCTGTTTTCAAGATAGATAAGGTTTTTCATAACGGTTGTGTAGAAAGTACCGTTATTTTTGGAGCTAAAACAGTATTTAAAGAATACCTAACTCTCGCAGGGGCTTCAACTTTAAGCTCAATGCGGCACGTGTTAACGTGATTTAAAAAAATAAAAAAAATAGGGTATTGTTTTAAGATGTCAATGAACAAAAAAAACGAGTGCTCAAAAGTTTTTAAAATAAGGACCACCCTAATGTACATACATATCTCAAAAACGGCTCAAACGATTTTGATAAAAACAAATCTGAATTACTGTAGATATGATGTTTTTTTTGGTAAACTGTTATAAACGGTAACTGCCATGTAACGGTTTGTTTGAATTTCGACTTTGTCATTAACGGCTCTACTGATTTAAATAAAAATTTTAATGCAGAAGCTGCATTCAAATATAAATAACATTTTTTAGATACAAAAAAAAAAAAAAACAATTTCAAAACCTTCTCCAAATTGGCATACCAATTTTTTTACATAAAAAAGTTAGAAGACTGATCCTACAATTAAAATTTTTTTTCATATACATACGTATTCATTAATGGACTAAAGTAACCGATTGGCATTGTCATTTCTGGACGGAAAGCTTTTTTTTAACTAGGTAGTTGTTTTACAACTGAAGGGACGAGTTTCATGCTTCGTTACATTGTTTTTATGAATCACTTTCATATATTTAAAAGTTTTGAGGTTCCAAGCAGCTTTAATTATAAAAGCTAGTGTGTGCGACCCAATCGTGCACTTTTTTTTATGAAACAGTTATAACTGGGTTTTTTTGGTGTTCTTATGAACAGATGTATTGTTAAAAGTAGCTTACCTACCTGTTCATATTTCTCACCTACTAAGTTCTTATGAACCTACCTACTTATAATAAGGTGGTACTTCCATGGAAACGCATTGCACTTAAATAAAGCGTGTATATTTCTCACAAATTTTGTAGGACTATTTACTTATTTCAATCGAATGTAGTTTTTGAGACACAAATTCATTTGTATAGCAAAACTATCGTTACTAAACCCTCATTGGGTACTATGTCATGAAATTTTAATCCACCGATATCTAACTATTATACTTACAAAATAGAAATATATATGTAAGTGTAAAATTTATTTGAAGACCCACCTCCCCAACGTACGCCCTTGGACTTGTCTGCAGTTTATCACAACATCTTGTAGAAAACGGGACTTGATTAAATATGTACCTACCTTCTTTCATTTCGTTGTCTATTTGTCAAAGTTTAAAATCAAGTCACTTTAATTCCATCGCAGCCATAGACTCTTTTTATTCAACATGTATTTGTTAGTGCTGTTGCCCATGTGCTTTCTTTTTATCACAATTTTCGGAAATATTTTAGTAAGATTTGAAAGACTTATCCAAATATTTATTTTAATATTTCTAAAGTGAAAATATCTTTGTGTAGTCTTTAGCAGTGTTACGACATGACCATGGTATTGTATCATCCTCGGGAGGAGCATCAATTCACAGGGTGCGCAGACAGGTAAGTTGCATTTAACTTTTTCATAATGTTCATAAGTGGACCTAAAAACAAAGACCAATTTATTGTATTTTTAAAGTTCATATTTCCCATGGGAGCAGCACTTTTTTGTTTTTTGTTGTTTTGTTTATATACATACATATGTATGTAGGTACATACATATATATATAAATTACAGAATCTAATGAAAACCAACAAAATATATTGATAGATGAATGGCTACCTAATAGCCAAGTATTATTTGTTTTCATAAGAAGTATTGCTAACTTCTGCAATTAGGGTGGCCCTTATATTGGGTTTTTTTGAAATTCCAACTTTGATAGGCATCAAATGACTCTAAATAGAGAAAAAAAAAATTCCAAATTTTTTCAGATTTTTATTTCACCCCCATGGTCTCCCTTTTTTCACTTCAAGGTACAAATAATGGAGTAAGGGTGATTCTTATAACATGCGAAAAAAATCAGAACTTATAGATTAGATTTAGACGAACAAAAAATTGTATCGGAGGGGGGTCTATTTCCCCCGTTATGGCGGTAGGGGTAATTTTCAAAAAAATTGACCCAAAATTATTAAAAACAACGGGACCACTTACAATGGCATGCTATAGCTTTTTTAAAGCCATGAATCCAGTCTCTAATATATTTTTTAAATCAAGTTTTTATTGTTAACATTTTCTAAAAAAAAATCATTTTCAAACGTAAGAAATTATTATTTTTGTTTTTATTTTTGAGTTTGAAAATTATTTTTCCAAAAACTATTTATAATAAAAACTTGATTGAACCCCTGCCGAAACTTCGGGAAAAGTAAATGTTAACTTAATTGCTTCATTTCCACATCCATTGTGACCAGAAAAGCCGAATAAAAAATAAGGCGCCAGTTATAGCGATCAGAAAAACCCATCCGAAAAGCTTGAAACAGTTTGAAATTGGTTATTTTTTCTGATGGTTGTTTATAGCAATCAGAAAAAATGTGTCAGAAAAACTGTATAAAAAGCTATACTCTTCGCAAAACAAAAAAACAAACAAACAGCCGCCAAGATTAGGTTTGTTCGCTGTTCCCTGCCCCAGGGCGCACTGGGGAGTGTCATACAAATGTCAAAAAACTGGGGGCTGCCCGGGTTTTGATTTCACATCGAACACCTCAGTGTTACTTTTGTATGATAAAAATGTTGAGGTGCTTGGATACTATTTTGTGCAGCTTCAATCTTTATGCAAGCACTAGATATACATATATTTTCTTTAGCATTGTATTTATTAATATATAAATTAATAAAAAGTAACAAAATAGTATACAAAATATTTCACATTTATTATTTATATCGTCATAAAAATTCCCAAAGTTAATCCTTTCCCTTTGACATTCAACTTTTACAAACAGCTGATTTAAATTTCGCAGCTCTGATTTCTTTCCCTGAGAAAAAACCTGGGGTGCGTAAGAGCAAGTTCAGTGCTCGCCCCGAACACACATCGAACACAGTGCAAATAAACTGGGGTGAAAAAAGTGTCACATAACTGGCTGAATAGAATGCAAAACGGAGCTGGAATAGATGTCAAAAATGCTGCAGCCGGAGCTGCAAGAGTTGAACAATTTTTAACTTTTACTGCAGCATTTTTGACATCTACTGCAGCTTTTTTGACATCTATTCCAGTTGCGTCTTGCATTCTGTTCAGCCAGTAAAACACATTAGAGCGAGTTCAGGGCGACCCAGTGCGCCCCAGTGCTCACATCGAACAAACCTATTTTTACTTGCGATTATAGGTACTATAAGGCAAGTTTTGGATTCGTGCAAAAAAAAAATTTTGAGATAACAATCAAACATGATATTACGATGATAGAGAACACCAAAAAAGTGGGTGGCACAATTCTGTCTGTCTGTCTGTTCGTCTACAGCCTAAACGGCTCGATCGATTGTCTTCAAACTTGGTACTTAGTGGTTTTTGGTGATTCTGCCGACACGTTTTTTTCATTTTTTTTAGAACCAAAAATAACGGTACCTGTCATACATTTTTTTTTGGCAAATTTACATAATCGTATTTTTCCCAAAAACGGCTCGACAACTTTTCTTAAAAAAATTCAATAAATTTATTTTAGTAAAGGCTTTCTTTGGGTGGAAAACCATTTTTCAAAAATGGTTATTAATGGTACCTCCCAAAGAACCATTTTTTTGATTTTTGATTTTCTTCAAAACGGTATAACCGATTTCAATTATTTTTTTTCGCAAAAGCTTCCAAAAAATATAAATAGTTTTGTGTACCAAAATTTTTGAAAAAATGTTTATTGGATTTTTAAAAAATGTTTCAAAATTTTTTTTTGAAAATCAAATATTTCGAAAACGACTTGATCGATTTATTTGAAACTCGATATTTAAGACTTTTTTAGTACTTTCTAAAATATTTTTAGAAAAAATTTAACATTTATGAAAAAATAACGGTACCTTCCATACAAAAGTTAAAAAACCGCAAAGGAAAAAATTTTTTTGTTTAAAAACGACTCCTACGATTTTGATTAAACTTTTTGTATATACTAAGATTAGTACGATCTACTACCAAAAATTATAAAATTTTACACTCTGCAACTATTAATAGTACCTGTCATAGAACGTATTTTTTTTGTTGAATTTTTTCGTTATCGGCTGAACGGATTTAGATGAATTTTTTATATACAAATTTCAGATAAAATCAAATAATATTGCATATCAAAATTTTCAAAAAAAAAGTTTTTGGATTTTTAAAAAAAGTTTCAAACTTTTTTTTTGAAAATTCGATATCTCAAAAACGGGTTGACAATTTTTTTTCAAATTTTGTTTTTATATGCACATAAATATATAGTTTAAATCTGCATACCAAAATGTGTTCTTAAAAATGTTTTAAGAATTTTATATATAAAAAATTAATTTAAAAAAAAACCGCTCCAACGATTTTAAAATTTTTTTTCCCATACAATCAAATTCCATCATGAATTAAGATGGCATACTTTTTTTCACCTCAAACTGTGAAAAGAGTTGTTTTAGCTAATTTAAATGTCGTATTTCATGCTTCTCTACATTTTTCTCTCATAATTTCCATGTTTGTATATACAATTTTCTTAAACTCGCAGTGTCTTGAACATAAGAGCAAGTACGTGCGACCCAGTCGTGCATTTTATTTCTGATTGAAATGTCAGAAAAACTTTTTCGGATGAAATTCTTGCAGTGGAACAGAACAAAATTGGAACACAATCAGTGGAATAATTTGTTCCTTTTTCTGTCAAAAAGCAAACAGCTGATACGAAAAATGAAATTTCATCCGAAAAAAGAATAAATCCAATACAAATATTGTTTTGGCAATTTTCTTCGCGAACAAAACTCTACGCTGAATTACGCATCGATTGATATATCATTTGGCAATCAAATCGAATTGAAATGTAGGTCTGTTTCTTTACTCACCCGCGGGATCCCAAAGTATCCCAAATCTACCCAAAACGTGTTTCTTTACTATTTTCTGGCACGAAATGCCAGAGCTTTTGGCTTTTTTCATTTCCCCTCCAGCAAGAATCTACCCGAACATTTTAGTTACTGCACTTTCTTGCTTGTCAAACAAGAAATCAGCTGATCGAAAAATTTGAAATTAAATTTTTTAAGTAGCGTAGGTACATAAAATGGTTTAATTTAATTAAAAAAAAATGAAAATGATACAATGGATACAGATATAAAGAAAAATTTGTCTCCTTGTTCTTTTAATGGAGCCCAAAATGATAAGTGCATGTAAAAAGAATGGAAATTGCATAATTTTGTATGCGGTGAGCCTACAAGCAATGAATTTAAATAGGTAATTTGAACCGCAACAAACCAGAAACATCCCAAATGCGTTTCTTTAGGTCTGTTTCTTTACTCGCCCGCGGGATCCCAAAGTATCCCAAATCTACCCAAAACGTGTTTCTTTACTATTTTCTGGCACGAAAATGCCAGAGCTTTTTACTTTTTTCATTTCCCCTCCAGCAAGAATCTACCCGAACAATTTAGTTACTGCACTTTCTTGCTTGTCAAACAAGAAATCAGCTGATCGAAAAATTTGAAAATTAAATTTTTAAGTAGCGTACATAAAATGGTTTAGTTTAATTAAATTAAATGAAAATGATACAATGGAGACAAATATAAAGTAAAATGTTTCTCTTTGTTCTTTTAATAGAGCCTAAAATGATAAAGTGCATGTAAAAAGAATTAAATTTTCATAGTTTTGTATGCGGTGAGCCTACAAGCAATGATGTTAAATAGGTAATCTAAACCGCAACAAACCACAAACATCCCAAATGCGTTTCTTT
Organism: Dasysyrphus tricinctus; assembly: GCA_963921185.1. Taxonomy (NCBI): domain Eukaryota; kingdom Metazoa; phylum Arthropoda; class Insecta; order Diptera; family Syrphidae; genus Dasysyrphus; species Dasysyrphus tricinctus. The sequence continues at coordinate 171,871,201 of OY992532.1, read as the reverse complement.
ACTTTTCATTTCTGGTTAAACAGTACAACAACAACATCAAAAAGCTCAATCCCAAACTTTTTCCCGAACTTTTTCCCAAACTTTATCCCAAAAGTAAAGAAACAGACCTAATTTAAACCGCAACAAACCAGAAACATCCTAAATGCGTTTCTTTACTTTTCATTTCTGGTTAAACAGTAGGTCTGTTTCTTTACTCGCCCGCGTGATCCCAAAGTATCCCAAATCTACCCAAAACGTGTTTCTTTACTATTTTCTGGCACAAACATGCCAGAGCTTTTGACTTTATTTCATTTCCCCTCCAGCAAGAATCTACCCGAACATTTAAGTTACTGCACTTTCTTGCTTGTCAAACAAGAAATCAGCTGATAGAAAAATTTGAAATTAAATTTTTTAGTAGCGTACATAAAATGGTTTAATTTAATTAAATTAAATGAAAATTATACAATGGAGACAAATTTAAAGTAAATTGTTTCTCCTTGTTCCTTAATGGAGCCCAAAATGATAAGTGCATGTTAAAAGAATTGAAATTGCATAATTTTGTATGCGGTGAGCCTACAAGCAATGAAGTTAAATAGGTAATTTGAACCGCAACAAACCAGAAACATCCCAAATGCGTTTCTTTACTTTTCATTTCTGGCTAAACATTACAACAACAACATCAAAAAGCTCAATCCCAAACTTTTTCCCGAACTTATTCCCAAACTTTATCCCAAAAGTAAAGAAACAGACCTAGTACAACAACAACATCAAAAAGCTCAATCCCAAACTTTTTCCCGAACTTTTTCCCAAACTTTATCCCAAAAGTAAAGAAACAGACCTTTTACTTTTCATTTCTGGTTAAACATTACAACAACAACATAAAAAAGCTCAATCCCAAACTTTTTCCCAAACTTTATCCCAAAAGTAAAGAAACAAACCTAGTAATAAAAACTTAAATAATTTTTTTTTCGGATGGTTTTTTCTGATCGCTATGTGAAAATGAAATAACTCCGCAAACTGGGGAGTTCTTTCATTTTGAAATAAGTTCCCAAGTTTGAAGATGAAATAAATCCCCAGAAACGAATTAAATAAAGTCCCCAAACCAAAAATGAAATAAGTCCCCAAAGATTTGTTATGAATTTTTTGTATTGCACGTAAGAAATCAAGTTGTTAAGTACAAAAATAAGTTCTTTGTATACTTACGGCCGGGGGGAGGGCCGCCGCGCCGGCGGCGTGCAGTGGTCACGAGAGGGCCAGGCCAGGTGGAATGCGTTCCGTCCGGCCCCGCGCAGTATTCAAAACTCTTACCTTGCAAAAATATTCCACATAAATTATTAAAAGCTGCCTAAAGCAACCTTGTGGAACAGTTTGGGGACTTATTTCATCATGAAATAACTCCCCAAAATTGGGGGCTTATTTCATTTCATACTCTGGGGATATATTTCTTTATGAAATTATACCCCAACTTGAAAATGAAAAAAGTCCCCAAAAAGCCATGAAATAAGTCCCCAATTTGGGGATTTCTTTCATTTGAAAAAAAAACCTTCCAATTCCATACACATTTTGGGGAGTTATTTCACTTTTTTGGGGAGTTATTTCACGGAGCTGGGAATCTCTCGTAAACCCAAGCTAATAGCAAAAATTAGATGACGCATTTGAACTCAGCACCCAAAAGTGTTCCTACCAACATTCTTTACTTGTCGTGGCAAAAATTTAAGTGATATTTGTAGACTTGGGTAATATAACGGGTGCTTTTTATTTAATAATGTGGTATAAAAATTAAACAAGTTCTTTCGTCTGCATGATTATTATTGAATATACCGGAAAATTAGGGGAATAAAGGAACAAATACGTTCATGGGTTTTTAATTTTTGAAAATGTTTGTTTTAGTAATAGGTAAGCAACTAAACATGATTGAAACAGAAAATGCTCCTAAATTCTTAATTGCTTTTGTGAGAGAATAGTCACACTGGTGATTTTTCAATTTGGTTGTTATAGCTTGGAAACTAAGCCAAATTTGTCAATTTAACACTGAAAAGTTTTTGTAGAAAATTAAATTTCCTAAAGCCCGTATGACACTACATTATTCTCTCATTTTTAATGAACTGAAAATGAAATAAAAGCTGAAGGCACAAATTCTTATTCAAACTTTGGTAGGTGTGAGTGGGTACGCCTTATATCCTTAATTGTAAAAATGTCACAAAAGAATTATGAAAAATGTCATTTTCAAATAATATTTGTCAATTTCTGGCAGCTTTTTCTTGACTTTTCAGAATTAAAAATGAAAAATAATTTCAAGGCACACTCAGTCACGAAAAAAAGTATACACTGGGCCCTACAGAACACTAGTTTATGACGTATATTTACTTTTGGGACACATTAGGTCTGTTTGGTTACTGAAATTTCGTACGAATTCGTACGACGTCGCACTACATTTCACAAATTCCTGTTTGTTAACTCCAAAGTGTAGCAACGAGAGAGCAAAATGAGAGAGCAAGAAATTTCCCCTCCATGAAAAATCTTGCAAATTTCTGCTACACAAATTTCTGTGTGCAGGAAGTAAAAAACTGTCAAATCCACGTCTGTGTGTATTTTTGTTTGTATGTGTCTTAAGATTTGCCTGTAGTGTTTGATGGTGTGTGTCACGTTTGAAGTTTCGTACACAAAAGTGATACAAAATTGGTTTTTCGCGTTTGTTAACTTTGTAGCAAGTTTTCCCCTCTATGAAAGAATTTTCCCCTTCTTTCAATAATTTGACAGTTTTTGAACATCGTGCTACAAAAGTAACCAAAAAAACCTATTGTAATTTTGAAAATTAATTTAGAGAAATGCTATCCCTTTCTTAAAAATACTTTTTATCCCTTTTTTGCACTGCTGGCACTTTGATTGATTTAATGAGAAATAAAATGAAGAAAAAATGTAGTGTCATACGGGCTTAACGAAATTGATAGTTTAAAAAAGTTGAGCGGGAAAGGTTATAGAAAACAAACAGAAATCAAAAATAAAAGATTTCCAAATTTTTTTACATAAATTGCATGTAGCAATATGTCTGTACGTTTACTCACCAAAACTACGAATTTCTATAAATTTTGCCCAAAGTTCTGTCAAATCTCATATAAAAAAAAATAAAATTCGTAGAAGTTTGTAGTTTTGGGAAATAAACGAACAGATATAATATAAATTGTTATAAACGAACTAAGTCCCAATATGTAAATGAACTAAGTCCCAGCACTGGGACTCAGTTCATTATTAAGTCAAACGAACAAACTCTCAATTCTTTTAAAAGTGAAGCATACAAAATAAAAGATAAAACGTCCGCGTGAATCCATTTTGAGAAAAGGTCCAATTTGGAGTGCAAAACATAAACTTTTTGAAATATCGTCCTACAGAAACCAACCAACAAAGAAGTGCTTCCCTTCAGGTATCAGGTCTAATGTTCAAGTTATAGTTTTTTATGAAAATAAGTTACTTATTTTTAGGTAGTCCAACCAACATGGTCTCTCAATCCAGATGAAAACCTATTTGAAGATTATAATGTAAAAGTTACAGATGAAAAGCTTGAAGAGACTGAAGCTATAAGGGATTACATACAAGAAACTGTAGATAATGACACCTACGTTGTTGAGCTAGATGAAGGAGATTTTAAAGAAGTGAGTATTTATTTTAATAAGAATTTATTTTAAAGAGAAAACTTTGATAAATTTTAAATTAATTAATTTATTGTATGTTATTGTCAATTTTAATTCATATTCCTCAAAATACTTTTTTGTTTTATAAATAAAGTTAGCACTTACTGTCTTTTTGGACCTCGATCTACTGCCTGAGCCACTGAATCGATTTTCTTCAAATCTAGAATTTAAGGTTTTTTGTAATCCTCTAGAAGAGAAATTAATTTTCACTGACGGCTCAACTGATTTCAATCAAAATTTGTACGCAAAAACTATAATTTATAATTTTAATAATAACATTCCTAATCAAAATTTTGAAAAAAAAATAAATTTTGGATTTTTAAAAAACATTCAAGACTTTTTGATAATTTCAAAAACATGTTGATGATTTTTTTTTGTTGAAACTTTATTTTTAAATGTACATATACAGCTGTGAACATGAAAATAGCAGTGGTTGTTGAAGGCCTTCTACTTTTGGCTCTAGAGTTTTCAATTAAAAAAAGAATGCATTTAGTCAAAGCCTAAATCATAAGCATTTTTTAGAAAGAGATGGCTTTAGTTAGTCTTCCATGCTTTCAGAAAAATTGTAGATTTAATCGTTAGGGATCGTTTTTAACGTGAACATTAAAATAGCAGTATTTTGTAAATATTCTATTTTTTTTACTTTTTTGAAGTGCTTTAATCCAAAAGCAAGTGAGTTGTAGTAGAGGAAATGTTTTAAAAGAAATATGAACATAAACAAGCATTTTTAATATTTTTTTTTTTGCGAAAGTGGGCCTTATTAAACACTTCACTGAAGAACAGTGCAAATTAATTCCGTCGCTGCTCAGAAAAGGCAAGTCATACCAGGAAATGCACAAAATCTGTTGTTAATCGGCTTAAATGATCACAATTTCTATAAAAATGTGCGCAAAATCCAGAAAGAAGAGATGGGAAAAGAAAAATAACACCCCATGATGGAAGGAGGATCGTGCGATTGTCTAGAGCGAATCCACAAAAATCGACAATTGAGATTCGTTAAGAGCTCAATCTGTCTATTAGTGATATGAACAGGAGAAGAAGACTCCTAGAGGCAAATTTAGGAGCCATCATGCCGAAAATAAGCCACCTCTCACCAAAACACGTAAAGTAAAACGGATGTAGTTTGCAAGAAACTATGATTTAACGATTTAACGATTTTTTTATTGAACATTTATATACAATTTGAGTTAACTTACAACTATTAAATACATTGAAGAGTATAAATCTTATGGCACATAGGGGGCCTATTGTTAAACATTGTCTTAGATTTAATAGGAAATATAAATATATATTATACATGTCAACTTAAAATTAAAAGTCGGTTGACTTTGATGTTCTCGGGATGTTCCGTCCCGGTTGTCCATTGGTGGTTTGGGTGTGGTTTGGTGGAAAGGGTTGGCGTTTAGCCACGGCTGTAGGCTGACCCTGTGTCAGCGTAAAAGGAAACGGCTGCTTCGTCGTTGTCGGTGAAAATATTGGCATCCAGGGTTTCCATCACACTGAGGTACCTCGGCTCGGGGTGTCGTTGCTCGGTGGCCATCCTTCTCATTAGTTGATTCGGGTGATTGACGGTGTTCTGCACTAGCTTCTTCGCCGAATTTGCTAGGTATTTGTCCAGCGGTATAATCTTTGCTTCTCTGTAAAGATCCTCGTTCCTGTAATGCTTTCTTCGCTGCCGGTCAAAGTGGAGCCCGGTGCAGATTCTTAGCATCTTCCTCTCGAAGACTTGGAGATCCTTCATCGCTGATTTTGTGATTGTGAACCAGACTGGGAAACAGTAGCTGATTACTGGCCGTATGAGTTGCTTGTAAACAAGTATCTTCGTCTGTTGGCTTAGTCCAGATCTTCTCCTCATCAAAGGGTGTAGTCGGTGGAATGCCCAGTTCGCTTTTCTGAGTACACTTTTTGAGTGTGGATTGAACCTTAGCAACTCGTTGAAGTTGATCCCCAGGTATTTGGTGTTTCTTTTGGCGGCAATGGTGGATCCATCAGGAAGTTTCAGAACTAAGTTTCTGCAAGTGGCTGCTGAGCGACTTCTGCCATCACGGGGTCTCCTGAAGCAAACAAGCTCCGATTTTGCTGAGTTGATCTTGATGCCCCATTTCTTGTAGAAATCGAACAGTCTGTGTATGTGAGCCTCTACTATCCGGACTGCGACGAGTGGTGACATTGAGGTAGCGTATGTGAGTGAGTCATCTGCAAACAGCAGGTTTTCACAGCCAGTTGGGACGGGTTGGTCTGATGTCATCAGGCTGTAGAGGAAGGGGCCAAGCTTCGAACCTTGTGCGACTCCGGCTTTGATGTTCTTCACAGTTGATGAGCAGTTCCCCAATTGCACAAAGAAATTCCTGGAAGAAAGAAAAGAGCAAGAAACTATGTTGGATTTCCAGAGAGCGTAATATTTTATGGGCAGATGAGTCAAAAGTTGTTTTTTATGGCGGTATTAGATCCTGCCAGTAAGTGCGACATCTCCCCAACACTGAACCTTAACCCCAGTACTCCACAAGAACGGTAAAAAATATATCATTTTTTCGTTTATTTTAAACCCAGTGCTATTTTCATGTTCACAACTGTATCTGTGTGTTGTTTGTAAGAAACATAATAACTTCATGAAATAATTTGCCTTTCTACGTCACGCCTTACATCGAAGTAAAGCCTAAACGTGATAACCGATTTTTTCAAATTTAAACATAATTTTTCAAGGATAAATATATATAAATATATAAAATATGTAATGTTTCTACCAAACACCACAGATATTAATAAATTATCAAAACTGGCGTATCTATTTTTGTTTCTTTTCAAAAATGTAACATATAAAAAGTAATTTTTTATGAAAACCGATACCACTAATCTTGTCCACCTATACAGCAATTCTCAAAGCATCTTTATGCTTATTTATGATTTACAAAAGCAACACATACAGCAAACAACATTACGCTGACTACACTTTATAATGATTTTTTTTAAGGATGAAACTCAAACCGATGAAGAAACTCCCGCTGAAGAGTTGGCAGAACCTGCGCCACAACTCGAAGTTGAGACCATTCCTACGACAGAACCTTTGCCTGAACCGGAATTGTCACCTGAACCTGAACAAAAACCCGCGGTAATAAAACAGCCAACCAATGCACCTCAACCAGTAACTAAACGGTCTTTGATCAGCAAATCGAAGAAAAGATATTCAGCATCAGCGGGTAGTCCATTCCGTATTTGGCTAAGAAAAAAGTTTAATAATTAAAGAAGAGAATAATAAAAGCCAAATTTAAGCATGGCTTTTTGTTGTATATATTTAAATATTTTCTTTTTATTGGTACAATATTAGGTATAAACGTTAGTTAATAGGTCATTTTATATAATATTTGTTTCAGTACATGATTTCAATTTGATTAAATAAAATTAATTTAGCTCATACTTTCGTCTTTGCGAACGCATTTGTTTGCATTTTTTGTTTTAGGTATATATTAATATTGAGTGTGTGTAAAAAATTAGTTCTTCAATTTAATTATTTTGTTTTATAATAAATAACAACCTATATCCCAAATTGCATATTTATTTATTTTTTTTAATACATACTTAAATGCATATTCATTATACATTTTTGTAGATTTTTGCGTTTAAAATTTATAAATAAATCTTAAAATTAATTTTCTTAAGAGCATCAATATGACAACAAGTGTTTTTTTTTCGACTTGGCCTTATACCATCAACAACTCATTTTAAGGCTGCTGTAAGAATAGCGTTAGGATCTGATTTTATATTCGACAAATTTTTAGTTTTAAAAAAATTACAAAATGCATGAACTGAATACAGCTCGTCAAAGCTCAAAGTTAAAACATTGACACAAAATATTTATAATCTAAAGGTCAAAAATATCTAGAATCTCGTTTTTGTTTTAAAATCAGAAAATGTCCACAAACCTACTAGTTTTTTTTTAATTCTTTTCTGAGGGCAACCAAATGTCCGATTTCCAATCGCATCCGATTGTTAATATTTTTTTTATACAGAGTGATTTCCAAATAGCATTCTAAATATCTTTAAGGGAATGAAACTTGATTCTGGAAAAAATAAAATTCCCCAGTTATGTTTCAGTAAACCATTTATAATACGTGTTTGAAATTCTTTAATGAAATAGAACTTCTAATTGTCTAGACTCTAGAAGAACAAATCTTTGATCAGGAAGATAACCTTCATGAGTTAACAAATCAAATTTGTCGCTGAAAAACACAAGGCTCGGAAATTTGCAATTAATTGTTCCTTCTTATATTTCGACAAATAAATATAGGAATTCAAAGTTATTAATATGTAATACTTCTTATGTTCTTGAAAAAATTAAGCTCTAGCTGTGGATGTTTTTTTCTGGACCGACGATTTATTTAATATTTCAATTGAAGCATCCGGTGCAGAAACCAGGTAACTCCAAATTTTAAAAAGTTGAGAAGATGACAAACACCTGTCTTCAAAATTAAAATACAAAATATTTGTAAAAAAAAAAATATTTTTTCTTGAGAAGAGAACAAAAAACACATTCCATAGGTCCAAAAAAGTTTTAAAAAGTGAACTGTTTATTAAAACATGAATGCATGAATTTAAATACAATTTTTCGTCAATAAGTGGAATTATCTGGTTTTTGACCTGGATGCCTCAATTTAAGTATTTTCTTTGTATATAAAGCTAGATGACATGATAACTTTAGATTTATATAATATGGTATTTCTTTTCTTGCCTTCAACTTTGAATAAATAATTAACTAAACTTTTTATAATCGTGTCTGCAAAAGAATTAAGAAACATTAGTGTGTGCAAATGTATCTATTTATATTTCTTATATTTCACAAATTTTTCCTCGTAAAACCTGAATAAGATTGCAATGCAAGGAGTCAAAAGAACTCTCCATCTCTTTTACATAAATTTGGTTTCCTCAACGGAAAATAATTGAGCAAGCGAATTCAAAAAATTTCAGTCTCAGTTTTTTGATAGCAAAAGTGAGGATTTTGCAAAGAAATTATGTTCAGATTTCTGCGGGAATGTGGAAATCTTTGTTATCTAAATAACTAAAACTGGGTGAATAAAATGGTTTATATTAAATCAATAATTTTATTTTCCAGTTTAATAATTCATTATATAATGACCATACAAATAATTTCGTATATCTTTTTTAGATTTGCCACTTAAATTTACTTGACATGGTAAACTTCGGTTAGTGATCTTTGTCTAAGAAAAGATATCCAAGAATCATCCCCGAAAAGTTTAAACGTTAGATCTATAACACTCTGAATACTACTTGCTTTTTCGGTTTGTCATTTTTAGATATTATACATTATTATTTTGTTTATCATTTAGATCCTTTTTTGTTAGCTTATAATTTTAAAAGCCTATTCAAACCAAGCATTTAATCGTGCCTTAAATTATTTAAATAAAAAAATTTAAAGCAGTGCCCACTTTAATTTTATTTTGTAATAGTTTTCTACTTAGAAATATAATTGTTTAGTTGCAATTTTTACGAAACATACATAAATTTTAAAATTTCTTATTATTTTAATAAATTACTAAATTAACTTAATTTTAATATAGAATAAGTAACTTTAATTTTAATGTTTATATATATTTTTTTTTTTTTAACTTTTTGTTATAACTTTTTGACGTATATGCGTATTTTGTTTTTTATTTAATTAACATGAGCCACATATGAACAATTTAATTTTATCTAGCTTCGTTGATATCTTCACCCTCAGATGAACTTCGAATTGTGTTGTATTGAGAATTGCGACTTCGTAACATACGCAAAAAGCTGCCCACAGCAAATATAGTCCTACGGTGGCGATGAAATATTCCTTGGTATAAGGCCTCACGGAGGGTTTTACGATCTTCAACATCTACTGAGGATGTTAGAGATGTCTGCTGTGATAAGCGTACTAAAATTATAATTAAAAACAATATAAGACAAGATTAGTAATTGTTTGCCGTAATTAGAACTATTTTCTCAGCCGGAAGCTAAAAAAATCCTTTCAACGCCTTCATCTCATTACTTTTTAAACCCTCTCAACAAAACATGTTTCAGAGACTAGTTCTACACGAGCCATGTTCCACCGTACATATTTTTTTTAAGTTTTCTAGATATGATAAATAGTCCAGTAAAATTAGATAAAACTACCGTTGGCCACGGCAATATTTTTTAATGGCTTAATTTCGGTGGTTATTATTCAGGACAGTCCCCTTTATCTCCGAAAGTTCCCAAACATCCCAAGGTGAGGTTTGACCACCATCTTTGATTTTTCGGCCTTGGCTGTATTTTGGGAACTAATTGTCCTAGAAAGGATGACCCTGAACTTCAGTTGCTTAAAAATGGTTCGATTTCAAAAAATGAAACGGCAATCGATTTGTCAAGACAAAATCTTGATACGCCTGTTTTATTTTCTTTTTTATTAACCGTAATAAAAAGAAAAAGGAAAAACACGTTGAAACACGTTTGGACTATAACCAGCACTGTAAAAATGCATCGATTTCAAAAATTGAAACGGCAATCACTTTGTCATGACAAAATCTCGATACGCCGCGCCGTTTTTATTTTTTTTTTTTTATTTACCGCAATAAAAAAGTCATGATGAAAAAAGTAAGAAGTGCCGAGGAAAAACACGTTGAAAATTGTTGGACTGTCACCAGTGCCACGAAAATGCATTGATTTCAAAAATTGAAACGGCAGTCACTTTGTCATGACAAAATCTCCATACGTCATTTTTTATTTTTTATTTACCGCAATAAAAAAGTTATGATGAAAAAAGTAAGAAGTACTGAATTTAAGCTTAAAAAACATTGAAATATCCTAAGCAAAAAGATGGATACAACTGCGGAATTTTCGTTCTGCACTACATCCAGGAGATTTTAAAAGAAAAGTTAGAAAAAATGTCAGAATTCGATACCAATGTTCTAAAAATAAAAAAATACAGGTTGATTGTATACAAAAATATTTAAATGTACATGGCAGATGTTCAATATATGGCCACGAAGAGCACATATTGTGTACATTGATCTACGTGCAAAAAATGGACACATTTATCTTGCTTATCATACTTAAAAAAAAACTGAGGAAGAAATTGAAAATGAATACTTCGTTTACAATTGTGATTTATGTTCCAGGTGGCTGACAGCTTTTAATTAATTAACATTCAATTTTTTTTTTGACATAACTTTTTTATTGCGGTGAATAGGAAAAAAATAAAAATGACGTTTCGAGATTTTGTCGTGGCAAATTGATTGCCGTTTCAATTTTTGAAACCGATGCATTTGTCACAAGATGCAAAAACTTTCAATGTGTTTTTCCTCGCCACGTCTTACTTTTTTCATCATAACTTTTTTATTGCGGTAAATAAAAAAAAAATAAAAATTGGTGAATCGAGATTTTGTCATGACAAATTGATTGCCATTTCAATTTTCAAGATCGATGCATTTTAACGGTGCTGGTAACAGTGCAAAAACTTTTAACGTGCTTTTCCTTGGCACTTCCTTCTTTTTTCATCATAAATTTTTTATTGCGGTAAATAAAAAAAAAAATAGAAATTGGTGTATCGAGATTTTATCATGACAAAGTGACTGCCGTTTCAATTTTTCGGCACTGGTGACAGTCCAAAATTTTTCAACGTGTTTTTCCTCAGCACTTCTTACTTTTTTCGTCATAACTTTTTATTACGGTATAAAAAAACTAGAAAATGGCGTATCGAGATTGTGTCGTGAAAAAGTGACTGCCGTTTCAATTTTTGACATCGATGCATTTTTACGGCGCTGGTGACAGTCCAAAAATGTTTAAATTTTTTTCGGCACTTCTTAATTTTTTCATCATAATTTTTTTATTGCGGTAAATAAAAATAAATAAAATAGTGATTGCTGTTTCAATTTTTGAAATCAATGTATTTTTACGGCGCTGGTAGAGTAAGTTGGGGTAATGTGGTATATGCGGGTAATGTGGTATAGGCAGTTATTTCAAAAACGAATGCGGATTTAAACAAATCTAAAATCGTCCATTAATTTGCCTAGATTGATGAAATCCGTAACTGTGTGCAGCTGAGTTTTTTTTTTGGGTGGAACAAAAAGTGTTTGTGCGCTTTGAAAAATTGCGTTTCGAACCAATTTGTCAATTCATCGGAAGAATATATTAATCATTAACGTTACTTAATTGTTCGTTTTGCTTAAAAGTATTTATTTTAAATTTAATTTTTTTTTTGTAAAAATATAGAGTTTCGGCTTATGTGGTATACTAGCAGTGGGCTAATGTGGTATAGTATTCCTAATGGGGTATAGTATACCAGATTACCCAACCTTTAAGTTTATACCCACTTCAAATGACTTTTGTGCTTTTGCAATGATGTTTTTTTTTAAATGCCCGAAAAGGAGAAATTAGAAAATGGGACCTGAAAGATATGCAGAGACCCACTTGTACTATGATGAATGATTAAATTTGCCTTCAAGACATTCGGAGCACCACTTGGTGTAGTATACCACATTAGACAGCAAGGTGTACCACATTACCCACTACTTTTCAAAAGTGACGATTTCGATCATTATTGTGTCAAAATCTTTGTAAGTTACTGTTAGAATCCCACAAAAACCGAAAATGTTGTAGCTTATATGTTCGTGTTAAAATCTACCAAATTTGGGAGCATTCGTGTCACTACTTTTTCTGTTAAGTCAAAAATACAAACATGTATACCACAATACCCTAACTTCCTCTAATAATCCGAAAATTTTCAACGTTTTTTTTCTTGGCACTTCCTTCATTTTTATCATAACTTTTTAACTACGGTAAATAAAAAGAAAAGAAAAACAGGTGTATCAAGATTTTGTCATGACAAATCGATTGGCGTTTCATTTTTTGAAATCGAACAATTTTTACGCAACTGATGACAGTCCAAAATATGATACTCAAATCATCTGCAAAGTTCAGGGTCATTACAAAGGTCATTTAAAAGTTAAATTAATTGGTCAAACTACCAAAATCAAGGAAACACAAGTAAAAGGCATAAGAGACCTCTTACCACTCTTGTTTTAAGTTAAATGACCTTAAAAAAGTAAAATAAGATTAATAAAGAGAATTAGATATTGGTATAAAGGAGATGGGTTTTTGTGGGAATCGATCGCAAAAAATATAAATAATGAAAATATATTCTTTGTCTGGCTCAGAAAGGTGAGCTAAATGCATCAAAAATCGGTAAGTGAAAAGACTCAAAAGTCACCAATTTTCTATATAACTATAAAAATATGCAACTTAGGAAAACAAATTAGGGATAAAATTCTTTTTTATAAAATGGTCTACAAGATTACATTTGTTAAAAACCTTTGATATAATATTTGCATTGCTAAATAGCAATGAAGTACTCTAGAGACTAGAGAATTAATAAACGGTTAAACCAAAACCAGGGATGTTGAATAATATCCACTAAAATTAAGCTTATTCAAAATTTTCTAGGACAATAAGTTCCCAAAATACAGCCAAAACCGAATCCAAGATGGTGGCAGTTTTTTCAAGATGTTGGTCAAACCCGGGATGTTTTGTGTTTTTGATTATAAAGGGGACTATTTTGAATAATATCCAGAGGAATTTAGTTTGTATAGAATTTTGCCGGGGTCAATGTCTGATTGCGCTGGACTAGTAGTAGAATTTCCTTAATTCTTAAAATGTGTTCAATTTTGATTTATTTCAAAAAAAATCAATTTGTTTGTTATAGTCCGAGAGCGAACGAAAGATTACCTATCTCATTGCGGCCACGCAAAAAAAGGATGCCGACCGATAGCTTGCTTTTGTCCAAACATTTACAAAACTACTGGTCGGACAAGCTTTATCTGGTTACAATTGTTAGAAAATGCACTTTTCAGGTTGCATTTTTGGCAAAGTGTACCCATAATGCAGGGTGTCCCTTAATTCGTCAATAATATTTTAAAGCTTGACTATACATAAATGCAAAAAAAAATATAAAAATTAACGAAAGCCCATATAGTAATTTGCAAGAAATTTTAGAAAAATTGTTATTTGTTTTTTCCAAATTGATGTTTTCAAAATTTGACCTAATTAAGTGCTATTTTTGTGTTCAATATTCAATGCCATTAATAATTACCGAAAACTAAATGTAAAAATCTTTCTTAGTTTTTGAAAAATTATCAAAAGATACTTTTCCCAAATACCAAAAAACTGAAGGTGGTTTTTTACCTTTTTTGGTGGTATAAATATGGATAATATGAAGAGATATGTGGTAAAATCCATATTTATACCACCAAAAAAGGTAAAAACCACCTTCAGTCACAAAAGAACCATTTCCCTCTCCAAACATCGGGGGTATATGCCGTTCCCTGTAGCTGTGGGTCTTTGTATGTTGGACAAACACAAAGAAGCATTGCGATTGCGACTCGCTTAAAAGAGCACATTAGTGCTTTTAGTAAAAACCAGCGGGAGAAGTCGGCAATTTGTGAGCACATCTTGGACAATCCAGATGAACACCACTGGATCCATTTTGACCAAGCCAAGGTTTTAGCTCAAGAAACTCACTACATCCCACGGCTGGTACGGGAGGCGATTCAAATAAAACGCCACCAAAATTTCAATCGAGACGCCAGTTTTAAGCTTTCACGTTCTTGGGATCCCGTCATTAACACCTTACCGTCATCCCAGTTCAAACTTAAAACAACCTGCGATGTAGTGAGCATTGTTTGCTCACAACAACCTGCACCTCAACATCAACAACAATATCATGAGATAGAACTACCTACGCACAGCTACAACCTGCGTAGTCAATCTAATACATCATAACATCTCAAGAGCAGTTTCACGGTGACCACGCACGCTCAATGCAATTTGATGCGAAACGTTCGTGGTGAGTATGAGTACTAAAGTGCACTCTTTAAACTTTTATAACGCGGCTAATCCGAAAAATAATTATCTATTGCGTTTTACATTAGGGAACTGAGTAATGTCATATCAAACAGCTAAGAAAGTAGCACTTATGTACCTCTTTTTTTTATTTTCGTCACAGTGTTAACAAATCCCTTATTTTATAAAATCTCTAATTTTATACTCGTGGCAACAACCAAAAAAAGTTTGTCTGACCATTGGTATCGTGTAGACGTAGATGACAGCGGCCTTCCTTAGAGTAAGTTGGGGTAATGTGGTATATGCGGGCATGCTTCTACAATGGTTCTTGATTCAGTGGACGGGGATTTAAATAAAAGTCGTAATGCGTATTTAAACAACTCAAAAATCGTTCATTAATTCGACTTAATAGTTAAAACCCGTAATTGTGTAGAGCTGAGTTTTTTTTTTGGTGGAACAAAAAGGGTTTGTGTGCTTTGAAAAATTGTGTTTCAAAGCACTTTGTCAATGCATCGGAAGAATGTATTAATCATTAACGTTACTTAATTCTTAGTTTTGTTTAAAGGTATTCATTTTAAATTGTATTCCATTTTTTGTAAAAATATAGAGTTTCGGCTAATGTGGTATACTAGCAGTGGGCTAATGTGGTATAGTATTCCTAATGGGATATGGTATACCACATTACCCAGACTTAAAGTTTATACCTGCGTCAACTGACATTTGTGCTTTTGCAATAATCTTGTGTTAAAATGTCTAAAAAAGGTGAAACTAGAAAATGGGACCCGAAAGATACGCAGAGACCCACTTGTTCTATGAACAATTATGAAATTTGCCTTCAAGACATTCGGAAGACCACTTGGTATAGTATACCACATTAGACATTACGGGTGTACCACATTACCCACTACTTTTCAAAAGTGGCGATTTCGAGGTCATAACATTATTTTGTCAAAATCTTTGTAAGTTACTGTTAGAATCCGACAAAAACTGTTAACGAAGTAGCTTATATGTTCGTGTTAACATCTACAAAATTTGGAAGCATTGGTGTCACTACTTTGTCTGTTAAGTCAAAAAAACAAACATGTATACCACAATACCCTAACTTCCTCTACCTTTCATTTGATACCCTATTTATAGATGAGATATGTATTCATCGACATTATATTAAAATGACTTAAACGTAAACCAACGTTAACGAGAGCTTTAAGAGCATCAAACATTTTTAACAGAAGTCAGAGATGTAAATGATGAACTAAGGCGTTGCGCTGTCATGGATTAAATTGCTTGGCATATAAAGCTAATGTACCAAAAGTAATGAGAGCTTAATTGGATGCAATAATTATTTAAAACACATACCACCTGCTACTGGTGACTTTGGTGACATAATATCCAACTCATCGCCATCTTTTGTTGATATCAAATCCAACTTCATAACCTTTCGCGTGATGTCTTCAGGTGTGTTTTTCTTTTTTGAAATTTTCAAATCTATAGACCGCTGACTTACAGCACTTTTTACTGCTTCCTGGTCTATTTTCCCAGAGTTTCTCTCTATCTCTGCACTACCAACCTCCTGTTGAACTGCTACTTGACTGTGAGACATTTCAATTGGTTCTGCTGCCGTATGTTGTTCATGTGGTGGTGAAGCAGAGCTATTTTGATGGTGGTGTTCTACAGTAACCATGTTTTAGCGATTACTTAAAGATTAAAGATGCAGCTGTTTGTTTAACAATATATCTCATATACATTTATATATATTAAATATAATTTTTACTTTATGTTTGTAAATAGTTTTATTACGGTGGTCTTGCTTCACTGCAATAATAGTCGTCTAAAAATGGTATGTCTATATCTAAACTATCTTGTTTTACAAAATTTCTTTCATTCGATTCATTACCAAATAGTGATGATTTGGCGTTATCATCAGCTGAAGAAATTGTAATTTTTGGCAATAAACCCGAATCGCTCACTTCCAATCTGTTAAGATTTTCTATTAATTCGTGAAAGTGTTGTTGTTTTATGGTTCTACTTGTACTACAATTAGGATCACCGATTTCCCTGGACACTACTGCTTTGTCTGGGTTGAAATATTCACTCATAATACAACGGTTAGCACTAGTAAAGTCGTGAGGTTTCTGACCCGAACTGCGATTGGAGTTCAAACTTTCTACAGATGCAGAACGAGTTATGTTGACACAAATTTTTAAATCCCGTTGATCGTTGTTGCATAGATTTAGTCTAAAATTATGATTCTTTAGTAATCGCTTAACTGCCGATGCAAATCTTCCAACACAAACGGTATTCGATAGGTTTTCAACAGAATTACTTGACGAAACACTAGATACGGCTGATGGTGGTTGACTGTTTGATTTTGTATTTTCAGTACTGTTGCGTAGTTTTTTTCGTTTGCTTGTTGTATTAGTTATCGCATTACGGTCGACAATCGATTCCAAATACTTTATATGGGAGAGAAACCCTTCATCGTAGCATTCCGAAGCCAAACGAAAGAAACAGTTCTCGATGTCATCACTTGACTCTTCTTCTTTGGTGCATTTATCCACAGACACACCTTCCCAAATGACCTTATTGCTAACTCTATCATCTACACAGTGATTATGTTCCAAACGTATACAATTTGTTTCGGTAGACCTTATATGTTTTAATTTGCGTTTTACAATTTTGCTTCTCTTTGGAGTAGAATCTAGGTTATTAGAGCAATGATTATACGGTCCTTGAGTTAAACTTGGCACTTTGTTGTGTTTGAACAGACGTTCTTGACGCTTTGTTAAGAATCTCAGTTCACTTATTGAATCTGTAGACGAAATCTTCCGAAGAGTGTTGCCATAGCAGTTTTTGAATAATTTATGGTAAACGTTGGAATTGGACCTGAAAAGATAAATATTGATAAACTTAAGTTCATAATAATAATTTTAATGAGATTAAAGTTTGAACAAAATTATCTTGTCCAGTTGAAGGTGAACTTTTGATATTATTCGTTTGAAGGGAAGCTTAAATGGGTAGACATAAAATTGTACGGTCAATGGGTAAAGTAGGAACCTACTTATTTACGACGTCAACAGCAGTTTTTATTTTTAGAAAGCTTAAATATAGAACTAATGGTACATATACCTAATCAATAACACTATCCTGTTATAAAATTGCATTTTTTTAACTTTAACAAAATAAAGTGATGGTCTAGTACTAGGGGAAGCGGGAGACATGAACCACTCGCAATATTTCACTCAGATTACGCATAAATCCTATACGTACATACATACGTATGTATTCGATTCAGAAAAGAATATTCTATTTACTAACAAGAAGGTCAACATTTTCCTTTGGTTTGTGGATAAATAAATGCATTTTTTGCTATATAAAGTTAGGAAAAATACTTTTAGTTATTTTTTTCAATAACTATTTAGTAGGAAATCAAATCATTAAGGATGATCTTATTCTTTGAATATTTTGTGTATGTAATGCAAATGTCCGTGCAACTATTTACATTACCGAATTTTTAATATTTTTTTTTTTCGTCAAAAAGCGTGGACGGGAGAATTGAACCACTTTAAGCGGAATCCTTGGATTGAAACAACCTTGAAATTAGAATTTTGTTTATAAATTTTACCTTACCAACGATCATTGAAATACTAAAAGCCAATTTTTGTCTAGAAAACAACAATCCAGAAAACAAAAATTTCTGAAGTAAAAATCTTGAAAACAAAATCTGGAATTAAAACAATATCGAAAACAAAAATCTAGAAAGCATAATCTCGAATTACAAAAATCTAGAATGCCACTCGCAATATTTCACTCAGATTACGCATAAATCCTATACGTACTGTAGGGTCAAAATCTTAGCTTCAAGCCTTTAAATAAGACGAGTATTGGCTCAGACGTAGTCTTATCTGCAGGTCCAATGTTCGATGATTTTTTCCAACATTTGTGGCCGTATATCGGCAATAAAGCGGTGAATATTGTCCTGCAAGTGGTCAATCGTTTCGGGCTTATCGGCGTAGACTAGCGCCTTCACATATATCCACAGAAAATAGTCAAGTAGCGTTAAATGCACGAATTCGAAGGTCAATTCACGGGTCCGTAACGTGAAACTATACGGTCACCAAATGTTTCCATTTATAAATCAATTGTGGCACGAGTGTGTGACATGTTGCGCCGTCTTGTTGAAACCACAGCTCCTACACATCATGGTTGTTCAATTGATGAACGAAAAAGTCAGTAATCATGGCTCTATAGCGGTCACCACTGACTTTAACGTTCTGGCCAGCATCGTTCTTAAAGAAGTACGGACTAATTATTCCACTAACACGTAAAGCACACCTACCGGGACTGAACAACCCGAGGACGACAAAGTCAAACCGACTTTTATATTAAGTTTTCACATATTATAAATCTTATTTGTATTCAAAATTTTACCAATGTATACCGTTAGGCCCCTTATGTGCCAACAAAATTTTATTATTTATCAATGTATCTAATAGTCATAAATTATTTTTAAGCCCATTGTAAATAGAAATGTTCAATAAAGCAAAATTGAAAATTGAAAAAACACGTAAAGCACACCAAAAAGTCAGTTTTTGTGTATGTAACGGTGTCTCAACATATGTATACTTGAGGATAATCATCGCTCCAAATACCGCAGTTTTGTTTAAAACTCCAAAAGTGAGCTTCATCGCTAAACAAAAATTGGGATCAATGGCAATGATTTTCAAAATAAATTGGCACAATTTGGAAACGTTGTTCAGGCGTCAGTCTATTCATGTTAAAATGCCAAACCAAACTAAAAATTAATCACTTGAAAGCTGACAAAATGGTTAAAATAGTGTTGCCAACTTAAAGTTCTATACCTCTAAGGAGCATCCGTTACATAAAGCGAATAAACCAATACTTACGTTACACATTATTCTAAAACCTCTAATCAAATAGCTATGCTTGCGAAAGAAAACTTATCAAAAATAGTAAAATGACTTTCCATTCTAATTTCCAGAGCAAAAATACCGTTATCTTGTCCATGATGTAGTTCTTAGAGTCCAAACTGATTCCTATATGGTGGGGAAGTGTACTCTTAAATCTTTCTAATCAATAATAATCGCAATTTAACATTTTCTAAAATTATACTTATAACAAAAGATGGACTTATTCCTATTTAAAAAAAAAAAGATTTTAAATAAATTTTATATTTTTTTTTGTTCATTTGTTTAACTGTGCCCTATTAAGTATAGGATTATTAATACAAAAAGAGGATACAATTATTTTATTGAATTCACCATTAACTCAAATCAAAATATACCATCTTCAATATCATAATTTTTTAAATTTAGCTGTTATTGATAGTGCCTACCTCATCTAGAACCTTTAATTTGATATAAACTGTCTTAGTTTAAACATCCACCTGGAGAGAAATCAGCGTACTCAAAATCACCGAGTAAAACAGTTATAGCCAAATTTATAAACACGGAATTGCGAAGGGTTAGGCCTTATTCCATGGATAAGTGCAAAATGTTACAAATAAAACAAAATTTCTTCTAAGTGACGATTACCATGCTAAACCACCGAAGCAGATGGTTTAGCAAAGGAAAAAGCAGTAGGCCTATTTTTCCTTTTTGGTGTTGGTATATCAAAAGATTTACATTTTCAATAACATTTTTTCTGTGCACAATGATTTCAGTAGGTTTTGAAGAATATAAAGCAAAAGGTTATTTATAAATGGTTTGGTTAATTTTTATGAACTTTCTTTGTCGGTGGTGCCCCAATTCTCGGTTCTTTTCTTTTTTATATTAAATTTTCCATAATAACAAAAATTAAGATAGATAATTATAAATTTCATATCAATTTAAAAAAATCATTTTTGTTTTACTTATTCCATTTCAAAGTTGTATGCCTCTAAAAAAAAAACACCCTTTACTATAATGTAGATAATTATAACAGGGAAAGTTTCATACAAAAAAATCGAAATTTTATCAAATTTGACATTAATCGGTAATACAGTTTCTCTGAACGTCAAGCTACAGCCTAAATTACTGAAGCGATTTTATTCAAAATTTGAACTTAAGTTATTTTGGAAATTTCCTATAGAAGGTAAATAGAAATTTTTTTAACTCAAAAAATACCGGTGCTACCGTCAAAGATTTCGTCAACGGTCTCCAAGACCGCACGTAGATGGTTATGTGATTTTATTGTATTTATTTACTACTGTTATTCTATTGTCAAAATGAATAAAAGTGACGAAAATATTGAAATATTGCTGCAGCAAGATATGTCTGATAGCGATGATATGCAAGAACGAGGTTTGCAGTGACATGGAACCTGCTACGACCGAGGATTTCGCGATATTTCGAAAAAAATGTGGAGAAACTACTGTGAAAAATTGTGAATGTTGGGTGGCTGCAATTCTGTCGAAGTTTTTATTTTAAGTTTGGTTTCTTATTTTTTTTTTTTTGTATTGCTTGGTTCCTAAATTTATTAGAATTAATACCAAGAAGTTGAAATTTTAAGTTCCTACTGCTACAGAAATTATTGTATGAGCATAGCTATTTTTTGTGGTAAAAGAGTCTTTTTTTGAAGATTTCAAGAATTTTACGAAATTTTACTTTAGTTAATGTTATTTCAGTCTTTTGAGTAAAGCCTAAGAGTATTATCAATAATTTTATTAGTTTTTTATTTAGTTTATACCGGAAATTCTGAATTCAGGGTAGTAATCTGTGAGCGGTCTCCAGGACCGCACGTAGGTGGTTAGGGGACTGAAATACATAGGTGGTAGGTGGTTAGGCATTAAACAATGCCTATATAAAAATATGGACTTAATTTTTTTTTATAATTTTTTATCATTCAAAATAGAATAAGTCCATTTGGGGCTTAAGCCCCGTTAACTTTCTTTATGAATTTTAATAAATTTTATTGCATTTTAAAATTTAACATTTTTAGAACCTTAAATGCATTACCTGAATTTATTAATATTTGTCTATATTTTAAAACACGTTGAATCACTAAACCTTAAATAGCTCGAAACATGGAAAAATAGACTTGTACCACTTTCAAAAACAATACGGCACATATATTTCTTTTACAATTTTATAATATCTACCTACGAGTACTACGAGTATACAAACTTTCTAAAATTGTTCTTAAAAAACATATTATCAAAATCAGTTATAATGTTTTCAAGAAAATTGCAAAAATGAAAAAAAGATTTACGATAAAAAGCAAAGCTCAAATTGTATGGCAGGTATTGTTATATTTGTTCTAAGAATCGCAGTACCTTAATATCAATAAAATCAAATGTAAGCCTGCTTTCATGGGAAATGTACTCACTAGAGCCCAAATATCATGTAAAACGTGTGGCAGTGCAAGGTTTACCTAGTGCAGGATTTTTAACTTAATAGCAATAACTTAGTATATACTGCACAGACATTTGATTGAATTAATTCACAATTCACTTTTCAACATGGGTATATGCAGTTGTTAAAAAAAAGAATGAAGTAAACACTATTAAATATCATACATAAGGGAAATAAAATTTTGTGAATACATTTTCTTCTCCTTTTTACGCGTATATTAATATTCCAGTGGCGTATGAAAAATCTGTATTTTTTATAAAGCAATGCCAAAAAGGCATGATAAATTACTTAACTGTACTTTCTTCATTATTTTCCTTATGCAATTTTACTTGATTTGAATAAACAATAAAAAGTTGCTTAATAAAAGTTGCTTAGTAAGTTTATCAAATCGCAGAAGGCCTTATGACCGTGAGTTATTAGTATTTATTAGTGTTTGTCTAATAGCAAATTTTTTTATTATATAAATAAATTTTTTTTCAAATTATTGATTTTGAGGCCATGAGAACAAAAGTGGCCTAACTGATTCTTGCACTTATTTTTAAAAAGGAGAAAACTTCAAAAGGGCAGCTTTTTACTATAGTAAAAATATTAGTTCTCCTATTTTTAAAAAGTGCTCCACATTCATTTTATCACTATGAATCATCAAAGTTGCAAAAAAATAAAAAAATTTATCAAACCAATTAAATTGTTTGTACATTTATTAAATACACTGATTTGAGTACAGTACTTAAGAACTAGTACACCGGTACAAACGTAATAAATTGAACGCTGTGAAGAAATTGGCTGTTAGAGTCAGTTTTGTACATAAGTATAACAGTATAATAAAAATACTAAGAGCTATGCAGTGCTTTATACTGTAAGCCGATAAATGATCGTCTGACTGTGATCTGTATCATAATCACTTGTCAAAACATAAGCACACAGCCCTACCTTTTGCATGTTAATCAGAAAGGAAGAATTGTATGACCTCCTGGACAGAGCCGAGGTAGTCGAAACCATTGAACGCTACCCGCCACCCTAGGGAAAGAACGGTGTTTTTTTTATAAAACTATAATGTTTTAATTTTTAACTTTTTTTTTCAATTTTGCAAACAATTGAACCTATATTGTATTTTATATTCCAAAAAAGCAATACTCAGAAATATATTACATACATGCCTTCATCCATTAAACTGATACATCATTATTTTATATAGAACTCTGATCATTACGCACATAAATGAATATAATTTTTATCTTTTTTATTTTCATAATCACTTGAGTATAACGACCATTAAACACTAAAGTAAAATAAATATGGAGTACATTGTATAGGCGGTGGGGCACTGCCACCGTGGCATGCGAAGAATGAAAAACTCATAAGAATTCATGAATAACTGTCGATTGCACGTATAATAACTCTAAAATTTTATGTACATTTTAACTTACTGTGGAAAATTTATTCGATTTAATGGTAAGATTTCACGATAAACACATGCTTGCTCTTCAAAGACTATTTTAAGAGGCTGTCGTCTTCTTTTGTAATAGCGATAGAGCTTTTTGCGATTTTGATAGTCACGAAAATGATTTGCAATCTCATGTTGATATTCACCAACCTTACCCCAGTCTGAATTAAAAATTTTTCTTGAAGGCTGCTTTGGATTATATTTAAAATAATCTATTGGAAAAATGTTTTCACCAACTACCTTCAAAAATACCATCATTTCACTTATAGTCAAATAACAAACTGAATCAAATTCAAATTAATATTTCAAGATGAAGCTTCTTTCAGCTATCAGCATGTTCCAATTCAACTTAGGTAAATTAACAATACAAATGCAATTCAATCAATCCATTTATCCTTGCATACCTATTTTGATAAATTTAAGTATTGAACAGCCATTATGATTGATCAAATCAAAAAAATTGAGGACAAACTATAGATTTCACTACTCAATATACACAACTTTCTTCCTTTTGACGGTGCCGGATTACTCAAAGAAAATTGTTCTAAGGCCGCGTCACTTGTGTTTTTAGACAAAGTTGCATTGGTTTGTTTCAATAAAGATCTTCTAAAGAGATCATGAATGCATGTCATATTTTTGCGGAGAAAACAATGTTATTTTTTGAAATATTTTTTTTTAATTAATAGAGTCGGTTTCAATATAAACATTTTTTTCTTTAAGAGTTATATGCACGGCGAGGTACTATTATACTATAAGATCTCAACTTCTTAAATAATCATCTAAAAAACCAAAGTTTAACAATTAAAGAAAATCGCCTCGGCGTTAGGTCTTATCGCCCAAAACCATAAGCTCCAAATCCTAAAATGTCATAACCCCCAAAAATGGTCGTATTGTCCAAAAACGCGGTGGTGGCGGTGGCACGGTGGCGGCATCAAGCGTGCACCGCACCCGCGCCACTCATGTGTCAAAGTATTTTTTGATAGTGTTATTACCTAGAATTAAAAATGTCATAAGGCCCAAAACGTACGTCATAAGGCCCAAAATAAAAACCAATCAATTATTTGGGCATTTAGACATTTTTCGATATGACAATCCGTTTGGGGGTTCTGACTCTTTCCTTCTTGAAAATTTGGGTAATATTTCGGTTTTTGGGTCATATGACATTTCTGGGCTTGGGCGTTTTCGAATTGGGCTATAAAATCTTAAATGGAAAATGTCATAACACCGAAAATATAAGTCAAAGCATCCAAATCCGCTGTCGTATCCCCCAAATTCAAGTCAAAAATACAACAACAAATCATTAAGGAATTATTCGGGCGTTATAACATTTAAAAATTTAGGCGTTATGGTTTTGGGCGATAAGACCTAACGCCAGTCGCCTCGACTTTAAAGCTGTAGATGAAAATATACACAAACATACAGCTATTACAATACCCAGTAAAATCTCAAGTTCTTTTTTATACGCAAAACTTGTTCTTTGTGGTACACCAGGGCGTATACGTACCTTTTTCAAGTACTTTCAGTATTTTTTTTATATTTTTCAATAACTAAGAAAGATATTTACATTTTGACAAGGAATTTTGATGGGCATTGGATATCGAACACAAAAATAGTACTTAATTAAACAAAATTTGAAAAAAAAAACACGATTATTTTCATCAATTTTGACTTTTGAAATTTAATTTCCCAAAAACAACTAATTTAAGAAAATAAATAAAATAATGGAGTAGGTATTTAGGTTTCAAAACAGCAATTACAAGAAAAGTAATTGAAAATATATCTACTGGTACTTGTACTTAAAAAGTACTTGAAAATAAACTTCTACTTGAACAGTATTTGAAAACATACTTGAAAGTAATTAAAGTTTACGTATAAATAATGCACAAATCAAGAATTATAAATTTTTGTTTAATTTTTAATAAATACTTGTAAGTACTCGTATTACACTATCCAGTACATGTACTTAGAACAAAATACTTGAAAAAGTACTTGTACTTGGTGTTTTTTAAGTATCAAGTACACGTTACTCCTCAACTGAAACTGAAATTACCGTCTAAATTGGGCTTTAGAAAAATTTGTCTACCGGAGCGGAGCTGCGGCGGGTCTGTTACTTAATTTATAAAAATGAACTGGAATTCATCTTTTTTCAAACTCAAAAATATAAAAAGCTTCAGGCCTGAACCTAAATATGTATATTGTAAATAAAACGACACTGAATATGTATATTTTTGAGCCCAATATTTGAGTGGCTTAAACATATTTTTTTTTGACCGAAAACGTTGACAACATTAATGCTTTAAAAAAAGTTCTTTCTATTATGGCTTTGTTTGGAACAATAATCCTCATAACATTTAAAAAGGAACGAGTCCAATGATTGAATAAATAAAAAACAAAATTGGGTGGCGCAACAGCTCGTGGAGAACCAGGGCCCAGCGACTTACAAATCTCAACCATTCCTGTGTGCATGTTGTTGGCAAGAATGGAGGGGACCTAGAGTTTTTGCCGAGTGCAAACGGCTAGATGAGAAGCACTCATTCATGACAAGCTCATTTTTGGAGAATTTATCAAGTCCTCGCAAGAGGCAGTACCGAACTGAATCCACACCCTCGGCATGACAGTCCAAGGCACTAACCATTATGCCACGAGGTAGTACAGCTAAGAAATTAAGCAAAATAATTTGACCCTATTATTGACTGGCAGTGTATGAACCACAATCACATAAGCATTTAACGTTTACTCATTTCGCACCCTTAGATTGAAAGTGACCTAACTAAAAATTTGCAATTCGTGGGAAATGAGTAAGAAAGTTCTCAAAAACGCTTTATAAGGTCAGTTTATTGCAAAATCAGGAGTTACAGAAATTTTGAGCTAGGTCACTTTCATTCTAAGGGTGCGATTTAATGATTAAAGAAAGTATGTAAAGTTTAATTGCCCCCAGATTTTTTAAGAACTTATTCCGGCCATGAATATTTCTATGCATGACATGAATGTCCTTTGAGTGATTACGATGTGGCGCGAGACAACGGTAGTTTTGTTGTAGCAATACAAAGCAAACAGAGTGGGTTTTGTCAATAGAAAGAATTTGGTTGCTCTTACATTAGTTATTCGGAATGACAACATGCAATTAATTAAGTCTATAAAAATAATTCCAAATAGAGCACGAAAATTAATTTTATGGAATTAAGATTTATTTACTTATTCACGTCAAATTTCCCTTGAGACAATTATGAATATTTTTGTAAATGCTCATGGCATGGCTCCTTTATTAAATAACATCACGAGGAATTTCAGACCGTGAAATGATTTTATACATTTTAGTTTCAAGATAGTAAGGCTACTGGATTAAGGGAGATAAATAGCTGGTAAGAGGACAGCAGGATTACCAAATTAAATGTTGACTTAGAAGTGTGTTTTTGAAAGTATCTACCAGACCCTTTCTAGTCTTCCAAAAACAATGTTATTCACTTGTTCCAAGGATTTTTTTTTTCCTTTTCCAGAAGAAATCTTTTGATATGTTCCGATGAACCCAAATGTTCCCATTCTATTGCTGATTCACCTATCTGGTTCACTCCAATTTAATTATGTAAATAAACAAGTAAGAACTCTTATGGTTGTTACCATAATTTATTTTATGTTTGTATTTACTTGGTACATACTTATGTATATACATTGTACATGCATGAATTATTCACAAGCTAAAATGCTCAACCGATTTTCTTTGGTTTGCCTCAACCGATTTCTAT
Source organism: Dasysyrphus tricinctus (assembly GCA_963921185.1). Classification (NCBI taxonomy): domain Eukaryota; kingdom Metazoa; phylum Arthropoda; class Insecta; order Diptera; family Syrphidae; genus Dasysyrphus; species Dasysyrphus tricinctus. The sequence goes on along the minus strand of OY992532.1, from coordinate 171,844,143 downwards.
CTAGATTTTATGGAATAGTCTAGAAAGTAATACATTTTAAAATTTTAATTTGATATACCTTTCAGTTTATTTTATAGATAAATAAGTTTAAACCATTAAGTGTGTAGCTTCTTATACAATGAATGTACACTTAAACACACAGAATTACGAAGCAGACTTTTTTGTCTTTTTTATCATAGTGTCATATTTGAACAAAGTCTCAAATTAGAATAATAACATACTTATGATTAAATAAAATACACAACTGGGTCACACATACTTGCTTTTAACGGGTGATTTTTTAAGAGGTTTAGAACTTAAAAAAAAAAAAAAACACAAAAAATTCGAAAAAATGAATGAAATATTTATTTGAATCGATAGTTTGAACCTTGCAATTTAATGTTTAAAGATAATTTCATGCAAATGTTGACCGCGGCTGCGTCTCAGGTAGCCCATCCGCTGAGTCCAATTTTGGCATACTCTTTCACACATATCGGCCGGTATCTCACGAATGAATGCATGGATGTTGGCTTCCAGTGCGTCAATCGAAGCGGGCTTGTCCCTATAGACATTAGCCTTGACATACCCCCACAAAAAATAATCTAATGGTGTCAAATCGCACGATCTAGGTGGCCAATTGACCGGCCCGAAACGTGAAATTAACTGTTCACCAAACTCGCCTCGCAATTGCGCCATTGTTTCGCGTGCTGTGTGGCATGTGGCACCGTCTTGTTGAAACCACATATCATGCAAGTCAAGAACTTCCATTTCGGGCAAAAAAAAGTTTGTTATCATCGCTCGGTAGCGTTCACCATTGACAGTAACGCTGCGATTCGCATCATCTTTGAAGAAATATGGCCCAATAATGCCGCCGGCCCATAAACCGCACCAAACAGTGGCTTTTTCGGGATGCATTGGTAGCTGTTGCAATGCTTCTGGCTGATCTTCACTCCAAATGCGGCAATTATGCTTATTTACGTACCCATTCAACCAAAAATGAGCCTCATCGCTGAACACAATTTTTCGATAAAAAAACATTTCGAACCGAGCACGAATTTTGATAGTAAAATTCAATAATTTGCAAGCGTTGTTCATTTGTAAGACGATCCATGGTTAAATTGCAAACCAAACTGAAGCTGTTTGACAGTGACACAAGGTACTAAACACACGTCAGCTGTCAAAACCAGTGTTGCCAAAACCAAACCAGCTAAAAAATCACCCGTTATAATTAAAGTTGCTTGAAATAAAATAATTTTAAAAAATATGCATGTCATATTAGAAAAATGTAACGTAAAATAGCTTAGAGCTAAATTCAAGAAAACCATTTAACTACTTGAGGAACTTTAAAGTAGTAAGGGTATTCATGCAATGTCGTAAGTTTACAAACTGTGTAAAATGATAAGTTTACGCAAACGTTTGCATTAACGACCTTTTTATTCATTTGGTTAAATGATTCGTAATTGAATCAGATATTCGATAAACGTCAAATATTAGATGTCAAAAACGTGACAGAATAGACGCGTTCAAATTTTGAAGTTATTTTTAAATGGAGAACCTCTCCCGAACCAACACGAAATTGGAGTCTCGGTACGATAAATAAATGTAAAAGTAGAACTAGTAGCAAGCTCTTGGAAGCTAAAGTCAAAAGCCAACGAAAAGTGTCTTTCCAAAAAGTCAAAAGGAGAAGAAAGCAATGAAAATAACACGTTGACCAACAACGTGTTATTTTCATTGCTTTTTCATAGTTTCGTCGTCATCAGACTAATGACTCCCGTTGGTTTGGGAGGGCCGAGAAGTAGCTTTCCTAGTCGTTGAGTAAATGAAGACGTCCTAATTATTTTGTTTGTATACATATGTACACTACGTTTTTATTCACAACTTTTATCGCCAATCAATTGCGATACGAATGTTACAGAACATGGTCAGAGTTTCTTTTTAGTTCTCTGAGATACCATATCATATTTCTGAACACGCCTAGTTCTAAAAGTCACAATGACGTTTGGATAAGTTTATCCAAATAAATTTGGTTAATTTTACGCAGCAAAATCCTTGGTTAATTTTAACCAAATTGTGTAAACCATTTCCCATACAAAGTTTGACAGTTCATTAACCAAATGATAAACTAAACATAATCGTAAACTTATCTAGTGTTTTACGCAGTTACATAAATACCCTTAGTAAAAAACAAATTTAAATTCGTTAGAGCGATTTTGTAAAAAAAAATCATTTCGTAGGTATAGTTTTCTTCTGATTTAGAAAAAGAAAGTTGTTGCTAAGCCAATTTTGAGTATATACATATTTATGTTTCGATAATCATCGACCAAAATATTGCGTCTTAGAAGGGTAACTATAGCATCTAACTGATGAGCCAAATGCCAAACTGTCTTGTCTGGGCGAAACGCAATTGGACTAAAGGTCATAAAAACTTTAAGTATGAATTTATATTCAATACAGTCCACAAAACCAAAAATAATAATTTTTTTATTGTTTGAGTTTTTATTCTTCTTCTTATTTATATTTACATTTAGAAACCTAATTTCAAAAAATTCATTAAGTATTTAAATGAGAATTTCTAATTTTGTATCTCCGAGTATCTCGCGAACCCCATGGTTTAGACTTTAGAGCTTAAAGGCCATATAATGAATGTTATCTCAAATTTTTTTTTTGCGCGAATCCAAAACTTGCCCTATAGTTTTTATGTATATCCCAAGTAAAAATTAAAATTATTGGAGCGATTTTTAAAAAATAATTTTTTATATATCAAATTCTTAAAACATTTTTAAGGGAAAAATTTTGGTATGCAAATCTTAAGTTTGTGCATATAAAAATAGAATTTCAAAAAAAATTATGAACCGGAAATTTTTTTTTTAAATTAAAAATTTTGTTTTGAAAATTTTGATAATGAAGATTATTTAAACTTATTTGAAATTTGTATATAAAAAAATTATAGAAAACCGTGATAATGAGAAAATTCCAAATAAAAAAAAACATTATAACTATGAGAGGTACTAATAGTTGCTAAGTATAAAATTTTATAATTTTCTGTAGTAGACCAGGATCCAAGAGTCGACAGCCGATTTTGGGAGTGGTTGTATAACCAAAATGGGAGCATGAGGTATTATAGGTACATATTTCGTGATGTCAAATAGAAACAAAAGTCTAGCAGGATTCTTTTTCAGCCTTTGGTGGGGGTGGGAGGCTAAAACCAGCTTCGTTTTTTATTTATATGGTATGGTAGTTTCTATTTATATGGTTTTAACGTTTCAATCACTTTTAAAAAAAAATTGGAAATGGGGCTCTGTCATTTGCCCTAAGTCTCAAGATTTAAAAAAATATCATCCTTAACGGTTTTTTAGCTTTTGTATCGAAGGTACCGTTTAAAATATTTTATAGAGACTATTAAAAGCTCTTAAGTATCGAGTGTCAAAATAATTTCAAAACATATCGTTTCCAAAATAATTGATTTTCAAAATAAAAACTAAAAAGATTTTTTCAAAAATTTTGGTACAGAATACTACTTTTATTTTTTAGTATAAAAAAAAATGTAAATCAGTGTTACTGTTTTGAAGAAAATCGAAAATTAAAAAAATATTTTCTTGGGAGGTACCATTTATAACCATTTTTTGAAAAATGGTTTCCCCTCCAAAAGTAGCCTTTACTTAAAGTTATTTATTGTATTTTTTGAAAACTAAGTTGTGAAGCCGTTTTTGAGAAAAAAACGATTATGTAAAATTGGAAAAAAAGTGTATGGCAGGAACCATTATTTTGGTTCTAAAAAAATGAAAAAAAAATTGTGGAATCACCAAAAACCACTGTACCTATGCCAAGTTTGAAGAAAATCGATTGAGCCGTTAAGGCTGTAGACGAACAGACAGACAGCCAGAATTGTGCCACCCACTTTTTGGTCTACTCTATCATCGTAATGTCATGTTTGATCGTTATTTCGATTTTTTTTTTAACGAATCCAAAACTTGTCTTTAGTACCTAAGTATATCTTAATTAAAAATGGGCAAATCAAAAATAGATTATTAATAACTATCCTATCCAGTTATACGCCAAATAAGCTATTTGTATTAATCATATTGAGTAATTGTAACTCAGTTGAGTACTCTATTGAAATCTATTGATGAAATTTTTCTATGTAGGTACAGTATGTACTGTACATACTACAAAGCCTTTGATTAAAAGTTTAATGATTTAATTTGTTTATGTCATCTTAGTTGACTGCTCCCGATCCCGATTGACACGACCCCTACTCCAAATTGAATTTCTAGATCCGCACGTGTTCTGTATAATGTTCAAACAACAACTACCTACTCGTACATTGATTGATTCAATTGATCAAATAAACATTCTAAATAGGTACAATGACTATGTATGCACCTATATTAAAGCAATCAATAAAAGTGTCTTAATGATAACTCTTTTTTTTTTAATTGGTTTCCATTTGTCATCTATTGAATTAGTTTTGAATCTAAATAAACTACCGAACTTATTGTTTACATGGATCATTCAGATATTCATTTTATACTCAACCTTTCAACCTTGTAGTGCATCACTTGAAGAAGAACAATAGCGCTATCGCTGTATTTATAAAAAAACATAATTAAAAATAACTATCACAATAATTCAAAAAGAGACGGGTATCTACTGAGCCGTGTAATTGTTCCCACTTATAAGCAATAATAGCCTTTTGTTTATTACACTTATGCAACGGCCGTCGGAATTAAGCGGATGTGACGATAATGGGATTTTAATACATATGTAGGTACGTTGATATCCCAATTTCAAAGAGTATGCAGCTAGCCAAACAGCCACAACAAATTACTTAGAATTAATTACAAGGTTCAGTGAACTGTTTTTAATATTCTGACAAATACTTTTCTTCAAGGTTTCGATTCTAAAAAGTTAAAAAGTTTTTTGGAAGGAAGTCAGTGCATATCGGAGGAAAAAAAAATCAATTCATATAAAAATATGAGACCACTGAAACTTTTTGGAAAACTACTAAAGAATAAAGCATGTTGCAACAAAAAAACTAAATTAAATTTAACTGAGTTTGATGTTATTATAAATACTGAAGACTGGCGTTATAAAAACTCTCAAGGATTAAAACATTTAAAATAGATTTTGGTATACCTTCTAACAATATGCCGTGTCTATATAAACTAGGCGTCGATCGGGAACAGAAAGACTTCGAAAACATTACTCTTAGGCAAATTGAAGGCTTTGAGAGTAGTTAGTAACTGGCTCATTTTTTGTCAAGGACTACGATAAACGAAACTTAACAGTCAATGGGGAGTACTACCATGGCATGATAACCGATATTGTATTCCCAGAAATTGAAAATTTGAATAATACGATTTTTTACAAACTTATAGTTCAATTGTCGTTTTGGTGATGTTGCTTTGCTAGCACAGATCTGCAATCTGTCACCGTTGAACTTTTTTGTGAGACTTTATTTAAGATCAATGCTTTGGGAACAATCCGCAGAAAATTTAAGGACATAAACTAATAATATTGATCATAAGCTATTCGTGAAATAGGTGGCGAAACAATGTATTGAAATCTCCAAGCCAGCAAGGTAGTCATTTGAATAAAATAATAATAATTAATTAGAATGTTTACTTTTTTCAATAATTCTTGAAAAATATTAAACGGTATTTTTTGTACCTATCTAGAGCTTTTTTTTTAAAAGAAATCATCAATAGCCTGCTCTTAATTTTTGTAGGACATAACATAAAGACGAAAATCACAGGGCCGCCAGACTTACGTCATCTTATCAAAGCTGAAATTTTGTCTGCGAATGCACACTAGAGTAAGTATGAACGAATGAATAATATGAACTTAGAACCTGGGTGCGTTTCGGAGGTATTCAGTGCTAAAAGTAACATAACATTAGGGGTGTTCCTTTACTTTGAATTTCTGTGATTTTCTATGCATTTCTGCGCATTTTAGTCCAAAGTTCTGTCAAAGTTCATATAAAAAAAATTTCTTGACACAAGTTTGGACTAAAAATCACAGAAACCCAAAGTAAAGGATCAGACCTATTGTTTGCAAAATTAAGTTATTTCATTTAAGATTATTTTTGATGTTTCAAGAAAAATTATCATAAACTTATTTTGACACTTGCCAGACACCTACAGTGGGACCTAATGTCAGCCAGACACCTTTAAAGTTGTCAAAAAAAAATTTTAATTTACGTTTCAGTATCAAAGCTACCTCATACCTAGTACCTCGTGGCATAATGGTTAGTGCGTAGGACTGTAATGCCAAAGGTCTGGTTCGATTCCCAGCCGCTGCCATCTAAAAACGGAGATATTTTTTTCGAGGTACTGCCGAGGAACTGACAAATCCTCCAAGAGTATACTTGTCATGAATAAGTGCTTCTCATCTAGGCATTTGGTATTCGCAAAAAATTGTAGGTCCCCTCCATTCCTGCCAACAACACTCGCACTCATGAGAGTTGTAAGTCAGTACGCCCTGGTTCTCCGAGAGCTGTTGGGCCACTAAAACATCATAATAATAAAATTGTCAATTTTTAGTTATGCCAAATGGGCGATATGTTTTCGTGCTGTGGTTAAATGTTGAAAGCCACAACCTGAAATAGGCCACTCAAGGCCACCCTAAGCGAAGCAACGAAGTTGAGTGAGTGGGATAAGTAACCCCTGAGGGAGTTAAAATTCTTTTAACCATTGAGTCCGGCCACCCAAGGGTACTATTGTCCAAGAAAGCTATTAACAATGGCACCATGCTGGTATATTATATTTCCTGCTCATGGTCGTTTTAGTAAGACCCCGAGCTTCGGGCTTTGATCGTTTTTGAAATAATGCCTCGCAATGAAGTCGATTTTTTGCTATAATGCTATCTATTTGTTATTCAAAAAAAGTTAAACGAATCTTAAAACTTTCTTTTAAATTTCACATTAATAAGGGAAGATCTAGAATCTCCAAAAGTGGTATATACTGGACAAACTTATTTGAACTGGCCCAAAGAGAAGATGTCGCGTGCGCGATTTTATTGCTTGATTCTACTTTCACATCTACTTTTTAAATTTTCTCTGGGAGATTTTGTTTATTTTGAGGATTTCGTCTTGACCAGGCTTCAACTTGGGGATTTTGTCTTTGGGAATTGTTTTTGGGGATTATGGCTTTTGGGCATACATTACTAACCCATATAGAAACATAAAAATAAAATAGAAACACATCGTCGTCGTTCTATCAAATCTCCCTAAGTCCATTTCGCTCGAAAACGTGAAACCTCTCTTAAATACCATATATTTTTTTTAAAGATAAACATTTTGGCTCTTTAAAAAGTCTCTAAATTTTATGTTGGTCTATTTATTAACAAAAAAAAATTCCCAAAATCAAACGCTTACAAATTCTGGATCTCACAATCCCATAAAAAGTACTGATGTCTCAAAATAAATAAAACTGGACTTAGGGAGTTTTAACTGAACGACGACGAAATAGAAACATACATAAAATTGTAACAGGAACATATACAGTGTATAAAATTCAGCTTTGATAATATAACGTAAATTTAACGATTTTTTTGCACCTCTTTAAAGGTGTTGGCTGACATTGGGTCCCACTGCAGGTGTCAAGCAAATGTCAAAATAGGGTTGCCATAACTTTCCTTAAAACATATCAAAAAATCAACTTTGATACACTAGTCAACGAAATTAAAGGAACAAATTTGTTTTCAATTTTTGTTAGTGTTTCTTTGTGACGAGTTGAAACAAAAAGCATTTTACAGCTATATATTTTTTGTTTCCAGATTTGTTTGCAAACACTTTTTTTGAGGTACCGTTATTGCGTTATTGCAAGAAATGAGACGAGACACTAAAATTATTTTTTTTAATTTTTTTTGAAGATCCTCATTTCTATGGATACATTTTTTTTTAGGTCAATTAAATGTAATGATTAGATACCTTGTTTATTCAGCTTCAATTCAGTTTTTTTTTTTTGTTGTTGTACGATTTGTTTTGCATGGTTTCTCTGACTTTAAATGAAAAAAGATACTTTTAGCCTATATTACTAATATCTCAGCAAATAATGACGTTATAAAAAATTCAAAGACAGTTTTTGAAATTTGAGAAAGCGTTTTAAAAGATTTTTTTAAGATTTTGTAAAAATTTTTTTTTACCGTTCACCGTTAGCTTAAAAAAAGTACTAAAAATCCACTTTTCGTGGTCTTATCGTAAATCGTTTATTTTCTTTGAAAATATTGATTGCATGGCTTGCATTGGTATGCAAATTTGTAGACTTTTAAAGCATCAATATTCCTTTAAACTTTCATCGAAAGGTTTTTCCTCACCAAAACTTCAAAGTCTTACAAACCAGGTAAAGGAACAAATTGTGTTGTTCCTAAACAATGCGTAGTCGTCATCAAAATGACCTGAAAACGAAACGCACCTGGGTTTAAGGTTCGCATTTTCCATTTGTTCATACCCACCCTGGTGTGATGTGCATTCACAGAAAACATTTTAGCTTTGATAAAATGACGAATGTCTGGCGACCCTGGGTAATGTATATCATTTTTGATTTACATACTCGTACATATGTAAGTATTTTTGTTTTTTATTATTATTTTAGTGAAACAAATGCCATTTTAAAGGGTGTTTTAAAAATAAAGTAATGGAGTATCCACTGTGCATAGCTACTCCAAAGCTCCCAGACTCTATGAACAATCAAGGCAAAAGGCTTCTCTCGAGCACAAGATGCACGGGAAGAAAGGTGCTTCTCCAAAATTTTAATAAAAGTCCTTTGTACAGTGGTACAATCCTGTGTCGTCATGTATATCTGATTGATACTCGGGTAATTGAATTGTTCGTGAATAATCACGTGTGATTACATAAATGTCAACACGTGCATTTAGAATAGAAATGTAAATAGTTTTGTATGGCGTTATTTGATCCAGACGTGGGAACAAATTGAGTTGTATGACATATAAAGAAACGTGGGACACTTCTTCGCCATTATGTATACGTATGTATGTATACTTGTACTATATAAACAAAGTAAAACAGATGTAATAAAAGTAAAATTGAGAAAAGCATGAAATTCTTACTTTGAGTTGTCGAAACGACTGATTTTTACACATTTATAAAAAAAAATGTTAACTGCAGATTAACGATTCAAAATAGTGAAAGGGGTTATAAGGAATGTAAAAAAATCTATTTCCCAGCAGCGGTGTTAGAGGGGGGATTTAGGGGATGAAAAAGAGGAAGAAATTGTATTATTGCGTTTTCCGACTAAAGTTGACCCCGAAATGAAAAGTGTTCAATAGAAATGTTGTAGATCACGCAAGAATCTACAACTTTTATATGTATCATTTTATTACATAACCTCAAAATTTCCGAGATATTGGCGAAAACCCGTTTTTTTTTTTTTTTTGGTTTTGTTTTTTATTTTTCATTTTCCCAAAAATAGTTCAATTTAAATGAAACTTTGTGAAAATATATCTTCTTGTGTTTTTAACAACCGCAATTTTTTCAAGCAAAACTATTAATCAGTTTTTGAGATATTCAATTTTGTTTGCAAAAAAATACTTTTTTTTTTCAAATGCAAAATTTACTTTAGAACAGAGATCTTTCAAGGATCATTGGTTTTGTTTTTAGATTAACTTTTATATAAAATAAGCAATCACGGGTGAGGGTAGATGGACTCATAGATAATGCGGAAATCGCTGCCAGAAGAGGAGATATCCGGGAGTTGTACCAAATAGCCAAAGATGTTATCGGGATAAAAAGCAACACCTATCATCCTGTAATGGATGTGGATGGCACACTTTTGGTATCAATTGAGGATCAGCTTCGTAGATGGAAGGACCATTTTTGTGCCCTGCTAAATGAGGATTCAGTTGAGCAGAGTGCTGAAGTGCCCCAACTAAACGAGATGCGCAGGTCCTATAGGGGTATTGACATCGAACCCCCGTCAGAATCGGAAATCCTTACATCAATAAATCTCCTCAAAAACAACAAGGCAGCTGGACTGAACGGAATACCAGCTGAATTCCTGAAAGCCGATCCCGTAAAGCGACTAGTATTTTACATCCGTTGATGCAAAGCATTTGGGAAAACGAAAGCTATCCCAGGGATTGGAAGGATGGTGTGATTGTTAAGTTGCCAAAGAAAGGTGACTTAAAGAATTGCAACAATTGGCGTGGTATCAACATTTTGTCCGTTTTCCCAAAACGAATGGCAACCATCATTCTCGAGCGAATAAAGGATAGAATCGAGTCTACACTCAAGAGGCATCAAGCTGGCTTCCGCAGTGGTCGATCGTGTGTCGACCATATCAACACCCAGCGTATCGTCCTCGAGCAGTCGATGGAATTTCAATCACCGCTTTATCTCATGTTCGTGGATTTTGAGAAGGCCTTTGATCGAGTCCACCGAGAATATGTATATGGAGATTGTTGTTTGGTAGAGGAATTCCACCAAAAATTGTTGCCAAATTAAAGAGCCCTACAACAACGCAAGGTGTTTTGTTTTGCACAATGGGCAGCTATCCGACTCCTTCGTAGTGCAACAGGGTGTGAAACAAGGGGATGTTCTATCGCCAATTCTTTTCCTGCTGGCGATGGATGACGTATTGACGGCCAGTGTTGGTACAGCTGAGAGACAGGACATTCAATGGAGACCGTTCGAAAGGCTCAGTCATTTAGACTATGCCGATGACATATGTCTACTGGCAAATAACATCAGTGGGCTGAACGGGATGTGCCAAATACTGCAAGTGAAGGGAGAGTCGAGTGGTCTAAGAATAAACAGCAAAAAGACAAAAGTAATGCTCACAGGCCGCTCCACACAGCAGCGTATTTTTCTACAGGAGACACCAGTTGAAGTAGTGGAACAGTTTAACTAACTTGACAGTATTGTTTCTGCAAACGGTGGTACGGCCCTGGACGTTAAAAGTAGAATAAATAAAGCTCGTGCTGCCTTCGGTTCTCTGTCCCCAATTTGGAAATTAAGTCAAATCTCCTTACGCACGCACTAAGGAGATTTGACTTGCTGTTATATGCTTGTGAAACCTGGAAAGTCACGTCTATCATTTCGAAGAAATTGCAGGCTTTTGTGAATCGCTGTCTTCGCCACATCCTAAAGATTCGCTGGCCACAAATAATATCAAATGAGGAATTGTGGCGCAGGATAAGTCAAGAGCGGCTGGACGTCGACATAAGAAAGCGTAAATGGCGTTGGATTGGTCACACACTGAGGAAACCAAACGATGAAATTGCAAAGCAGTCCTGTGAATGGAATCCTCAAGGTGCACGGCGGGTTGGAAGACCAAGAACATCATGGAAATCAACTGTCTTAGCGGAAGCAGAATCCCAAAGAAAGACGTGGCCACAGCTAAGGTACCTTGCAGCAGACCGTGAACGTGAAGGATGGAGACGTTTTGTTGACGCCCTATGCCCCAGCCGAGGTTACAGGACACGATGATGATGAAGAAATCATAACAGTCTGATATATAAAACTCAAGATATACATAGCCATTTTATGCGGACCTTATCAGCCCTTTTTTCAAATATTTCAAACAAAACAAAATTCAACAAAATAAAGTCTTCAAAAAAAGCCGATAAGATTTGCTTTAAAAGCTTATATCATGGGTCCTAATGATTGGATCATCAAGGTAAAAGTCTTCAAACTAAGGGAAAATGACACAGCATCAGTTTTTTTAAAGTGTATTGAAGAGTTATTGACCATAGCATTTAAATAGGAAACCAAGCTGGTTTTGTACCCCCATCCCCATCAAATGCTGAGAAAAAAACCTGCCAAACTCTGGTATTTGACAGAATACATGTACCTCTATAAACTATCATACTCAGATTCTCGTTATACATCCATTCCCAAAATTTGCTGTCGGCTCTTGTACTATTATTTTTGTTTTTCATTTAAAACTGTATGTACTAAAATTAATTTTTCTAACAATATCTTTGCGGCATCGGCAGAACTTTTTTCTCGGGTCAAATAATAAAACACTGTTTTAGGTTTTTTTTCCATAGAGCTCCATGGTGTGATTAGTTTTTGCATTTTCCAAACATTTTTAACAATTTATCAACCATTACTAAAAAATTACTTGATGCAAAATGATTTTTTGCTTTTTTTCGGATTTTCGTAAGTACATGTTATCATTATTTTATATAAAAGTTAATGTAAAAACAAAACTAATGATCCTTAAATGAACTCGGTACGATGATTTTCATTTGAAAAAAAAAAGGATTTTTTTCCAAACAAAATTGAATATCTCAAAAACTGATCAATGGTTATGCTTAAAAAAAAATTGTCCTAATTAAGGACACAACGAGATAGATTTTCACAAAGTTTCATTTAAATTCAACTATTTTTGGAAAAATGAAAAATAAAAACAAAAACCAGAAAAATACGGTTTTTTGCCAGTATCACGGAAATTTTGAGGTTACATTAAAAAGTGATTAAAATGAAAGTTGTAGATGTTTGCCTGATCTACAACATTTCGATTGAACACTTTTCATTTTGGGGTCAACTTTAGTCGGAGAACGCAATAATACAATTTCCCCCCTCTTTTTCACCCCCCAAATCCCCCCTCCAACTCCGCTTCTGGGAAATAGATTTCTTCAGTGTCTAATTCACAGTGCCCTGAAGTACCACTGCCCCGTTTTCGAAGGGAAAAATTCTAATACTTCTTATATTTTTGTTCCAAAAATAAAATAAATTCCTAATATACTGACGTTTAATAATATATCTTTTAAGCTAGATTCATATTGGAGTTCTGATATCGATAAAGTCTCGATACGATCAAATATTCTAACACAAGAAACAATTGAAGCGTTTGGGCGATGAAGGTACTAAGTGACATTTTCAAAGTTTTGGGGATTTTAGCATTTAAAGTTTTTGATCTATAACTTTTTTGGTAAAAACCTTAAAATCTTGTTTTCAATTCATATGTATCAGTGTAGAAAAGGTGATGTGGAGGAATTAGCTACTTTTGCACTTTTGAGTTTGAGTTTCAAAGCTAAAAATGACTGCAAAATCTCATAAAAATATTGCAGAGGTTTTCATTAATTTTTGGATATTTTTGGACCTTTTGGCAGGACCATATAACCCCCCATCCACACGGCATGCATAGTGAAAGACTTGAAAGAGGAGCAAAATATCGAATTGCTTCAATGAAAACCGTACTCAGCCTGCCAAAACCTAATTGAAAGCTTTTGCGGATGTTTAGTACAAATATTTGATGAGCCTGGCTATCAGTTAAGGCCAGAAAATCCCAAATTTCAGCCGTGAAATTTGTCTGGATCTACATAGTGAAACTTTACGATGTCATCCACCGGTTCAAATTTATGAAGTTTTAATTAAAAAGAGTGACACTTTCCATTACTAGAATAGGCCAGGAAAAATGGGTTCCGAGGTTGAAAAAATTAATTCATGAAATATTAAAATCGGAATCGACGCAGAATTGCAACCTCTATAACATATCCAAAGTCCCCCAAAATCCCCGCATTGGCTTTTTGTGTAGATGCATTTGAAGAGGTGCAGACGGGGAGAATTTGGAGGTCTAGCAAACTAAAATATTTGTTTGGGTAAAATCTAATCATATGATACATGCTTTAAGGGTAGTTTTTAACGCTGAATCTAATGAAACCAAATTCAAAATGATACAACCACCCAAAAAGAAGTTATAGTCCTTTTTATGTAATGATGACTTTTTTTCAGGTACAACAGGTAAAATATTACCGAAAACCCTTTGAAAATAACGGTATGTTAATGAAACTTGGAATGAATGTTTCATTTGTCATAGGAACTAAGAATCAATTGAGTCCCTACAAATATCCATGGTGAAAGGGTGTTTTTTTAAGGGGGAGGGGCAAGTGTAGAATCTTAACCATAACACCCACGAAAAAACTCTTACACTCATGAAGTTTGCCAAAAATATATAATTTGTCATGGCAACCAACAATCAAAATAGTCCTCATAAATATATTTGTTCTGGGGTTTTTTTATTAAAGAGAAGGAAAATCTGGGAAGAAGTTGGAAGATTTGAGCCAAAATTCCGATTTGGTGTAATTGAGGTATATACACAAAGTATGGTATATGATTTAAGGGTATTTTTTAAACTAAAATGATACAAGCACCTTTAACAAAGTTATGGCCCTTTTCAAGCAAAAATTAATTTTTGAAATCGTATTTTCCGTAGAACAAGTCAAAAGTTAGCAGTCACCAAAAACACTATTAGAACAAAGATATTTGTATGGACTATTTTGATTCTTGGTTGCCATGAAAAGTTTAATATTTTTGGCAAGTTTCATGACTGTAAGAGTCTTTACGTGGGTGTTATGGTTAACATTCTTTGTTGCCCCTCCCCCTTAAAAATAACACCCTTTCACCATGGATATTTTTAGGGACTCTCTTGATTCTTAGTTTCTATGACAAATAAAACATTCATTCCAAGTTTCATTAACATACCGTTATTTTCAAAGGGTTTTCGGTAATATTTTACCTGTTGTACCTGAAAAAAAAGTCATCATTACATAAAAAGAACTATAACTTCTTTTTGGGTGGTTGTATTATTTTGAATTTGGTTTCATTAGATTCAGCGTTAAAAACTACCCTTAAAGCATGTATCATATGATTAGATTTTACCCAAACAAATATTTTAGTTTGATAGACCTCCAAATTCTCCCCGTCTGCACCACTTCAAATGCATCTACACAAAAAGCCAATGCAGGGATTTTGGGGGACTTTAGATATGTTATAGAGGTTGCAATTCTGCATCGATTCCAATTTTAATATTTCATGAATTAATTTTTTCAAGGTTCCCCATACGATTTGTGCTATTTTTCCTGGTCTAGAAGAATACTTTTTCAAAAACAACTTTTTTACTTCTTTCTATTGACTTTTATAACCAATTTCAATACGTGTGTTTATTCAGCTGACACAAAAAAAACTGCATTTTTCGATGTGAAGAGCTTTGCAAGAGGGCCGGAGAAAAAATAACGGTGCTTTTTGAATTATTCTTTCTGATTTATGTTTCCAACATTATAAAAAAAACAATAAGCATCATTAAATGATACATTAATGCACAATGTTTGGAAAAAATGGCCAAATTTCATTTGAAAATTTGTGTGTCTATTCAGTTGAAGCGGAGTGTATGTATGCATATTATTATTATTATTGAACAAATTAAACGAAGATTGTTTTATTTTTTGTTTCGCTTAACGTAAAATAAGCATTTAAATAAAATAACAGAGCTATTTCAATTCTAACAGTGCACTGTGGCGTATGCGTACTTTTTTACTATTTAATTTTTAATATTATTCATTTCTGTACGTTTGTTGCTTTGAGATATAATTTTATTATTTTAAATAACTGAACTGTACAGAAAAAAAAATGGAATAGCTGCTGTAGTTCGAGACACAAAAAATTAAACGTAAAACGTGTGACAATTAATATTTTTGGAACCTCTACCGATATTTTGAGCCCAATCATAAAAAATTAACATTCCGATTTTTTCTGCTTTTATAAAAAAGTAACATTACCTTCAACAAAAATGGTAAAAAACCACTAAGCAAATCTTTTTTTCTTTTTGATTTTGAATTTTCTCATTATCGATTAAACGGATTTTTTTTATATACTAATTTCAAATAAGTTGAAAAGTTATTGCATGTCAAAATTTTTCAAAAAATTTTTTTATTATTTAAAAAAGAAAAAGCTTGGTTTTATTTCTTTTGTTTCTATTCTATTTTGTATGCTTATTAATTGAATTAGGTACCAATTTTGAAGGTCACACCTCTAATTTTTTGACAAATTCATTTTTTCATATCAATGTAATCTAAATGCTTCCAGCACCTGTTATTTTCAAGAAAAGCACATCTTTAGTATGTCTGCTGTTATTGTCATGTATGAACATAACTCAAAAGTTAATTTTATAAATTTTAACAAGGCTTAGAAAATAATTAGATTTTTTCAATTTCAGGAAAATTAGCTATTCAATTGATAATTTTTTTAATTTAAAAAAATATTTATATTATTATAGTTTTTGATTGATTCGATTTACAAAATTTTGAAATGCTTTTTTCTTACGAAAGTCATGAATTCAAGAATAAATCTTAGCCACTACCGATGACCTACACGAGAAAATTAGCTTAACAATGTTAAATTAAACCGCAAACACAATCCACCTACGATTTATGATTACAAAAAATTCTGAGAAGTGGCTGCAAAGAAATTGCCCGGTAACAATGAAAGTATAAACACCGAAAAACAGAAACCAAGATCGCAAGCTAAATATGAGATCATGTATATGTACATGCGTCACACTTTTTTGAAAAGTTGTAATTATTGAGTCACTAATGGTAAAAATTTGGGTGGTGCTTTAACCGACGTATTGCGTTTATCGAAGGTTACTTCAAAAATAATTTTTTGTAAACCAGTCCAACCATTTTAAAACTTGTTTTTTCATAAATTCATATTTGATCAAATATTCAGAAAGCATTCTTTATTTTTCATCTCTAACTATTAAAGGCGTTGTTTTCGTGAATTTCAGTATCGAATTTCATGCTTTTAAGCATTTTTCTCTCATAATTTCAATGCTTCGTGAATATAAGAGCAAGTACTTACGACCAAGTCATGAAATTTGTTTATGTTGTTTCTATGTTTAAAAAATTATAAATTTCTTCATTTTCATTTTTTTTATTGAAAAAACAAGAAGACGTAAAATAAAAATTTACATAAATGCAGAATTACCTGGTCCTTATAAAAGCACCTATAGTGCGATTGCATTGATGCATATTATAGAAACCACCATAATCAAGATCAAGACTTTTCTTGAAATTTCTTGTAGACAGAAAGAAGAAAATACATATGTTAAATCCACTACAAAGCTTTGTTACGTGAATTAAAAGAGCAAGTTCAGGGGATTCATAGTCTTGTATTTTACTGTCAATGATCTTTAAATTAACTATTTATTATAATTTATTTTGTAATAGCTATGTTTAAAGTAACCAGTAGATATTGCTCGAATACTTTAAAAGATATCTGAGTTTCTCTACTTGATTTGAATTTTTTTTTCTATGTAAATTATACCTTATCAACTTATCAAACAAACAGGTAAAGAGAACATACCTTCAATCTCTGCTTCTTCTTTTTTTAGTAAAATACGAATCAAAGTATCTTAAGTTTTTCGTGTACAGTATTTTGTTTTGCCACGTAGAACAAAACCTTTTGGGTTATGCTTATGTCAGATAATTTGTCACCGATATACCTACATAAAAAAAGTTACCAACATCGACCTAAATTTTTTTTTTCAAAATTTTGGTACAGATTTTCTCTTCCGCAAACCAAAAATAACTTCACTCTACTATCTTTTACCACGGACAATCAATTTTTAACCAAACAAACTTATCCGAACAATGAAATAAAATGAAAACAACTTTTAACTTCACATCACATAATTTATTTTCACTTAGATATAAGATACTATATCTAAGGTATATTTTTCACACAAAGAAAAAGCTAATGCATGCGTGCACAAACATCTGACAACAATTTGTTGGACAGTAGTCATCCCCTACGATGGCGATGGCATTACAATATGGGTCAATATTTCGGAATGCACTGATTTTTTTTTTTTGATCTACTTATGCGGTACACTTGTTGTAGATATAAGTCTATTTTGTGTAACACCGACCGCCGCAATAAAGAAACCCCCACAGAGTCACCGACTTGTCGTCGACGAAAAATCGATGAGAAATTCGTATTTGTGGGTTGTGGCACACACGCTTTTTCTGTCTCTTCCCTAGCACTTGTTCCTTGTTTTGTTTTTGGTCTAACTAGTCATCGTTAAAAAACGCATAACCAACGCTTTAATAGATCCTTTTTCTTACGGTTGCGTGTTGCGTATAATTGGTATTAATTCTTTACTATCAAGAGTATCAGATGGCACCGTACCACTTGTTGTTTGTAAAAAAAAGGACACTTGCCGAACAATTTACATATTTTTATAACTTAAAATTTAGGTATCGTGTTTTATTTTTTTTGTTGCCTACAGTCACCCAATCGATACATTACATGATTGTATATACGAGTAGTTACACTGCTTATGTTTCGTGGAAAGGAGAAGTGTAGGCGATTTTTTTTGTATTATTTCAAATTACCATTAAGAGATGCTTTTGAATGGCACGTCATTAAAATCTCTCACTTTAACTTTTCATTAAAGGATAAGGAAAAATATTTATAAACACCACTCTTGATAACAAAACAAACAGATTAAAAACAAATTATACCATTTTATAATAATTGAGTGGAACACAACAGTTCCGATTGTGATGACTGATAGTACCTACGACTTGAACTTATTTAAATGAAAAAAAAATATCTCACTGTGTCAGTCAGTACTGTGATACATTTCAATTTAACTGATATCATTTATTCCTCCGGATTGAATGAGGGAGGGATGATTTGACTTACTTTTTAATTTACGCTTTGGATGTTGTTTTATCGTTTAGCTTCTCTCTAAAATGTTATCGTCTTTTCTGTTTGGCTTTAAAGTACTGAATGAATAAAGCTTTTAGTTTCGTGGTTACCACTAGGTTTGTGTATTTTATTCTTAGTAATATTTATTCAGATGTTTTCAAGGATTGATAAAAAGAGAATAATTAAATAGACGAACTTAACTGCTTGATAATATTAGAAACATACGAAATATTGAAAGAAAAATTTCAAACAATCACATAATATTTTTCCGTTTGTTCGAACATTGAATAGATCTGAAAAGTGACTATCAACCATTTTAAACTTACAATAAATACAGGAATAATTATAAATAATTTTCTTATACTTTCAAAATAAAAGGAAATGATGGAAACTAGATTTCTATTCTAATACTGCCGAGCTTAAAGCCTAGTTTACAGTTCCTGTACGCAAAACAAAATCTATGGAAATATTCTCGCATGTCAAAAATAATTGAGGTGAAATGTAAAATTAATTGTTTGCATGATTGGTTTACAGTTTCATGCAAAAAAAAAAAACTATGCTGTCATGGAATGTCATGCAAAACAATGGACCGGCAATTGCATGCGAAAAAAAGTGTGGTGAATAAAATATTTTTTTTTTTTTGATGGTCGGTTTATACTTCCGAAAAAAAAAATATATTCACCTCAAGGCATTATTTGCATAAAAATGGTTTTCGCATCCAAAAATAATTATTTTTCATTTTTAGGCCTATAGTTTGTCAATTAAGGGTAAATTAATGACTCAATGGGTGGTTTAGGCCAAAGCAAACGTTTTTCGCCTTGAATATTATTCAACTTGGTGCGCAGAATAGGTGGAAAATCGTTTTGAAAATTTTGATTTTTTTTTCGCATCGGAACTGTAAACTATGCTTAAAAGAAATAAAATGCACGACTGGATCGCACGTACTTGCTCTTATGTTCAAGTTGTGTGAGAGCTAAGAACTTTAAAAAATATTCACGTAATTATAGAAAAAGAATAAGAAAGCATTTAAATCGTTATTTTAATTGTATAAACAGCCTGATTAATAACTTAGAGTTCAAAAAAAGGTATGCCATTTGATTATTTGAAAAAATATGAATATATGCAAGAAAAAATTAAAAATCGTTGAAGCCGTTTTCTTAAAAATTAATTTTTTATATATAAAATTTTTGAAACATTTTCCAAAAAAATGTTTGGTATGCTAATTTTGAGTATATATTAATATACATTTAAAGCTGAAATTTCAAAACAATTCATCAACCCATTTTTGAAATATTGAATTTTCAAAAAAAAATTTTGAATCTTTTTTTAAAAATCCAAAATTTATTTTTTCAAAAATTTTGGTATGGTAATATTTATATTCTAACAAAGCTTTTGTGCAAAAAATTTTATTGAAATCGGATGAGCGGTTAATGAGAAAACCAAAAATCAAAAAAACCGTTATATGACAGGTACCGTTAATAAATGTTTTTGGTGATTTTTTTTTTTCTAACCAAAAAGTACACTATATCTACAATACCCAACTAACAATTTAAGTTGTATAAGGTCCGATTTTTTGAATTTGGTAAACTACAGCTCACATAGAACTAACATAAGGCTTTATTATTCAAGCCAACCGTTTTCCAATATTAATTTTTGATAATAGCCTGTTTAATGACTTTTAAATTGAGATTGGGAAGTTGTATACAAGACTTGTATGCCTTAGTATAAAAAGGCCTGTTTAAGGCCTGTTCAAGTTGTTTTACTGAAAGTAAATAAAACATTTTGTATACGGCTTGCTTAAATAAGCTTCTTGTTGTTACACACAGCAGCAAGATTTGTTGAAAGTATTCTGCAGTGGGTTAAACAAATATTCGAAAGTGTTCGTCATTCATATCAACAGATTAAAAACAAAAAATTACTAAAAATCGTATTTATCAAAAACTAGTGAATAATTAATAAGAATTTATCAAAATATTAAATGAAAATCGTTTTCAAGTGCCGAAAGTCGATTAACGATATGAAGCGCTTGCTCGCCTAAGGCTCCGGCCACGCAATGAGCGACGAGCGACTGAGCGACGCAAAAAAATTAAAACACATGAAATCGTATGGAGGTGGCCACATAAACTCTGAGCGACTGAGCGATTTTTTAAGCGACAGAGCGACGTCGCTCAGCAATCAAATCTGTTTTAATTTTTAAGTCGATCGCAGAGCGACGAAGTAATAAGATGGACAAAATAAACACAGAAAGTTTAATTTCAGCTGTCCAAAGCCGTCCAGTGCAAAACTTAAGAATAAAATTAAAGATTAAAAAAAATAAAAAAAATAACCTTAAACATAAAACCAGCCGTTGTTCTGGACTAACTGCTTTCTTTTGTTTTATTAATTTTGGTCGAACTTTTTCCAGCAGCAAATCAAAAGATGGTACCAATATACTACAATATTCCCAAAATCGATCTGGAGATCTGCGAAGATTTTTTGATATAAATGGTGAAATTCACCATAATTTGCCCTTTCACGATTTATGGGGAGAACACCAAATCTACGTATTCTCGATCTTATTATAAATCAATAGATATGAACGTGACTTTCAACTAATAAGCTATGACGAACCGCACTTGACGATGGCATTTTCCCAACTAATCGCTCAGCGACGTCGTTCAGTAAATGACCACCCATCGCTCAGATTCGTCGCTCAGCGACTCGTCGCTCAGTCGCCCAGTCGCTCATTGCGTGGCCGGAGCCTAAGTGTTCCTCGAATGATGTGTTTCTTGATTGAGTTTGTGTTGTCTTTTTTTTTAACTTAAATAAATGTTTATTTTTGAAAACTTTTCTCGCAAATGTATTTGTTTTTAATCTAACAGAACTACGCGAAAAAAAAATAATGCACTTCCGAATATTTTTTATGAGTTTGTATGTGCATAAGTTTGTTTATTTTTTTCTACTGTCAAATGGCACACACACAATTCCAAAAAAATTAATTTTCTACAAATATCTTCCATCCAAAAAATTGTTCAGATATCGTTGTAACGAATTCGGCATTAAATCATCTATAACTACTGTGTTTTATTTGTTTTTTCTTTTTTATTTTTTTTTTGTTATTATTTTTGAAATATGAAATAAAATGTTAAAAGAAAACCTATTAAAATTTTTCTTTTTTCTTGAACTATTTTGTTTTGCTTGTGACAGATGTTGCCCTCTGTAAGGAAATATATAGTTTTTATAAAATGTTGGTAGGTTACAAACTTTTAGAAATGATTGCCTTCTTTCGTGAGCTATTTGATTTGCTTCTGACAGATGCCCAAATGTTGGCCTCTGTAAACAAATATATAAAGGGTATTCATACAACAGCGTTAAGTCGTCGTAAACATTGTAAACTTTTAAACTTCGTTATTCTGTCACAATTTGTATGGAAAATTTGACAGATTTACGAAGTTTAAAACTTTACGATGTTTACGACGAGTTTACGCTGTTGAATGAATACCCTTATAGTTTTTATAAAACGGTAGTAGGAAACTTTTATAAATGATTGCCTTCTTTCATGAGCTATTTCGTTTTGCTTCTGACAGTTGTATAGATGTTGTCCCCTGTGTAAGGAAGTATATAGTTTTTATAAAATGTGAGTAGCAAATGTATTCAAATAATTGCTTTCTTTCGCGAGCTATTTAAATTTATTTATTTATTTAATTCAAGTTGTTTTTAAACCTAACTTTATATTTAATAAATATTTACCCAAAACTTAATAACGATAGGTAAGATTAAAAGGATTTAAGTTTTGTCTTTCTAATGACCAGAAAATTTAATATCAAAATTTTGGTTCAATAGAAATCAAAGTAGGTATAGGTAACGTGTGATCTCTTAAATCATTCATTCATTTGAAAATATCAAAGTTTTTGTCATTGAATGTATGGGAAAAAATGTTAAAGATTTAAACATAACCGCGTATGTTCTTGTATACTCAAACTAAAAAAAATAGTAGGTACCTACTGAGATTCAGAGATTCAAGAAAATCGCCCCAGTACCAACCCAACTAACAATTTAACTTGTTTAAGTGTTAATACAAGCAATTTTCTGGCTTGTATAGTAACTTAAACAGACCTTATGCAAATCATTTTGGCTGACATTTAACAAGCTATTTGATTCCCTTAAAACCTGTCATCAAAAGTGCTATACAATTAAATAGCTTCCTATCAACGGTGTAATAAAGCCTTAAAAAGGCAAAATATTGCTCTACTAAACAAGTTATTATACAAAAGCAAATGGCTTGTACAATAAGACCATTGAAATGCCATATATAGACTTTGCATTAAGGCCTTATAAAAGCCCCCCAATGCAGTTGTATTGAAAAAAAATTTGTTTGCTTTCAATCAGAGAATATCAAATAAAGAAGCCAATCCTTCGTACGTTTCACCCTCCAAAACCCATTTGTTTACATTGTTGTATTTGTAATTTCATTTCGTGTCGAAGAATAGATGTGAATTGCAACAACAAAAAAAGACCTGTGCTGAATATGACTAGTTGATTCTATGTGTGTGTTTTGCACTGCTTTTCACTAATACTTTGCTAACTATAATCATCACAGCTGTTCGTTTCAGCTTGTAGGCAAATCAAATTGACAACTGAGGATTGATTTGGCTTCTTTATTTGATATTCTCTGCTTTCAATTATTTAATTTAATATTTATTAATTTTATCGGTTTATTTTCTCCACATGAGGAGGTTGAACTGCGTTTTTCTTTGATCTGAAATGTGAAGAATTCTATTTTATATGAAAAAATGTTACTTTACCTATCCGAGGTTTGAACTCACGTCCTTCTGGTTACCGATCCAGCGCGCTATCCACTAGGCCATCTCCAATTCAGAAAAGTCATGTACAAATTTTAATGAGTTGATATACTTCACGCTTAGTTCACACCCTGAACAATTTGCCAGCAATATATGAGTAATAAAGGCCATGTTTGGATTTATAAAAAAATTTGACACGAGATTTTAATCAATTCTTATATTAAGATATACCTATTAGAGAATACTTAAACCCACTATACGTTTAAAGATAAATTAACTTCTTTACTGTCTGTACCTCGAACTAGACTATGCCGTAGTACACTGATTTTTTTTTATCAAAATCGTTGGAGCCGTTTTTGAGATAAATTAGCTTTTCCTTAACGGTTGTATGGCAAGTACCGTTATTTTTGGAGCTAAAACAAAAATTTCAATTTCCCCTCTGGAGAGTTACAAAAAAACCTTAAGTTCAAAATTTGAAGAAAAATCGCATCATTAGTGTAGGCTGTAGATCTAGATACTAACAGACAGACAGAATTGTGCCACCCACTTTTATCGCGTTCTTTATCATCGTTATGTTATGTTTGATTGTTATCTTAAATTTTTTTTTTTGCACGAGTCCAAAACTTGCCCTATAGTACCTATGTATATCGCAAGTAAAAACGTATCTAGGGTGGTCATTATGTTTTTTTTTTTTTGTTAGTTTTTATAATCGGCTCTAAATGAAGAAAAAAATTCCCTTTTTGCTCCACATTTTTATTTGTATTTATATAGTCGCTGTAGGAGTAAATTAAATTTCCTTTTTTTGTCTACTAAGAAATTTACGTAAAATCTGCCAAAAATTCGGAGCATGTATGTGGGAAGTAGACAAGAAAAAAGTCCTATAGAAGGAGAGTAATATCTCCCCCCGCTTGGACCGGAGGGGCAATTTAATATAATAATTGCATAAAATAGAAAAAAAAATATAATTAAAAACCAACAGCAACACCTGCAGTAATGTTTTGAAGCTTTTTGGAAAGCAAGACTTCCATTCTTATAGTTTGTTTTCAAATTAACTTTATTTGATGAACAGTTTTGGCAGACAATTATTTCAAACTCCACATTTGAAGAAAAAATAATTTTTGTATTCAAAATTTTAAGTTTGAAAACAGTTTTTGTTAAGTTTGCTTATTCAAAGAACTTTATTTTAAAATAAACTTTATAAATGGACTTTCCAAAAATCAATAAAACATTACTGTAAGTGTTGCCGTCGATTTTTAATTAAAGATACTTATTTTTTTAATGTATATTCCAAACACAGGCTATTTTTTTTTCTTTGAACCCAAAACTATGGTTTTAAACTATCAAAATTAGAAAGTGAAAAAAATAAAAAAGTTTTAAAGCTTTAAATGATGGATTCCATATCCTTTTATGGAAATTCATTTTTATTTTCCGCGTTTTTGATACGATTTTTAACAAAAAAGTTTACCTATAACATTCCACTTCATTTTCGAGCTATTTCGGTAAAGATATGTACATATGTACTTCAAAAGATATAGGTAGAAAGAGGAACATACCTTTCATCGACTAAAATAGCTGAAATAGTACCTACGCCTTTGGTAAAAAATTTGCTCAATTTAGCTTGTAGAACCTAAACGATAACGAACGTCTTGATTCGGTTCTCTAACTCTATATGACAAGGACCCGTTGTACAAACGTGGTTCAAATTTTGATCCGTGGTTCAAATATTTTTACTGACTGACTTTGGCGGAATTACTGAGGTTCAACCATGGTTCAAGGTTCAAGTATGTTATAGTAGCCAATTTAATGTCTGAACCATCGTTGAACCTCAGTCTATTCTCCGAAGTGGGTGAGTTAAAATTGCTGAACCACGAGTTAAATATTTGTACAACTGGCCCTTAGTGAAATACAAATTCAAATTTTTTTTTTAAATAGGGCCAACCCCCATAGCCGAAAAACATTATTAATTTTTTTGTTTAACTAAGCTAGTTATCAGCTATACCGAAATTCATTCATTCATTTACAAACAAAATTATTAGATTTCTTAAACTTTTTTGATGCCACGGTAGTGACATTTTCATACTTAAATCGAATTTGCAAAAAACCCGTTATAGTCAAAATGTTTTCCGAACAGATTTTAGATAAGTTTAGCAACTTTATTCAAAAATGGTTCGATCCATGAATAAAAGTAAATGGTGTTCGAAATATTGCATACCGCGGTAGTGCCCATTTTTTCGCGCGGAGAGTCTACAAAAACAAAAATAATTAATTTTCAATTATTTAGTTTTTATTCTTAATCTTATGACACAGTACACAAATCTAAGGTACTATACTGTACAGGTTGTCAAAGCTGAAATATCAAATGGCTGTGAACGTGAGGAAAAAAACACACGTAAAAACAACAACAAATTAAATTGAGATTTTCAGAAATAAAATATGGCTGTGAACGTGATGACTTAAATACACGTATAAACAACAACAAATATTGACATTTGACTCAAATTTTGATATATGTATGTATGCGCAGAACTGAAAAAAATCAAAACTCTACCATTACCTCATTACCTTTAATATGTGTGCTGTGATCTTATGAATTATTTGATTTTATTTTCTTCAAAACTCTGGGACAGATTTTGAACTCTAACTGCTAATTCTGTAAATGAGTTTTATAACTTATGTACATAAATATAGAATTTTAAAGCTGCAGTTATATATTTTAATATAACTTAAATCAATATTTTA